>CM048665.1:26210147-27472443 GCA_026401315.1 Dysphania ambrosioides | reverse complement strand
GTAGAAGGAGAAGGAGAAGGAGAAGAGAAGGAGCAGGAGAAGGATAAGGAGAAGGAGATGAGAAGGATAAGGATTGGATATTAGAAGGAGAAGGAGAAGGAGAAGGAGAGAGGAGGAGAAGGAGGAAGGAGGAGAAGGAGTGATGAGGATGAGGGAGAGGAGGTGAGTAGGAGGAGTAGGAGGAGGAGGAGGAGAAGGAAGAGGAGGAGGAGGAGGAGGAGAAGGAGGAGGAGAGGAGGAGGAGGAGGAAGAAGAAGAGGAGGAAGAAGGAGGAGGAGGAGGAGAGAAGGAGGAGGAGGAGAAGAGAAGGAGAGGAGGAGGAGAGAGAAGAAGGAGGAGAGGAGGAGAAGGAGGAGAAGGAGAGGAGGAGGAAGGAGTAGTAGGAGAGGAGAAGGAGAAGGGAGAAGGAGGATGAGGAGGAGAGAGAAGGAGAAGGAGGAGGAGAAGGAGAAGGAGGAGGAGAGGAGAAGGAGAAGGAGGAGAAGAAGGAGGAGAGGAGGAGGAGGAGGAGAGGAGAAGGAGAAGGAGAAGGAGGAGGAGGAGAGGAGAGGAAGGAGGAGGAGGAGAAGGAGAAGGAGAGAAGGAAGAAGGGAGGAGGAGGAGAGGAGAAGGAGAAGGAGGAGGAGGAGAAGGAGAGAGGAGGAGAGAGGAGAAGAGGAGGAGAAGGAGAAGGAGAAGGAGGAGGAGAAGGAGGAGAGAAGGGAGGAGAAGGAAGGAGGAGAGGAGGAGGAGAGGAGAAGGAGGAGGAGGAGGAGGAGAAGGAGAGAGAGGAGGAGGAGGAGAAGGAGTAGGAGTAGAGGAGAAGGAGGAGGAGGAGAGAGGAGAAGGAGAAGGAGGAGGAGGAGAGGAGAAGGAGAGAGGAGAAGGAGAAGGAGAAGGAGGAGGAGAAGGAGAAGGAGAAGAAGAGGAGGAGAAGGAGGAGGAGAGGAGAAGGAGGAGGAGAAGGAGATAGGGAGGAGAAGGAGGAGGAGAAGGAGGAGGAGGAGGAGTAGGAGGAGGAGGAGGAGGAGAGAGGGAGGAGAGGAGGAGGAGGAGGAGAAGGAAGAAGGAGGAGGAGAAGGAGAAGGAGGAGGAGAAGGAGGGAGAAGGAGGAGGAGAGGAGAGAGAAGAGGAGGAGGAGGAGGAGGATAATGAGGAGGAGGAGGAGGTAGGAGAGGAGGAGGATGATAGAGGAGGAGAGGAGGAGGAGAAGGAGGAGGAGGAGAAGGGAGGAGGAGAGAGGAGGAGAGAGGAGGAGGAGAAGGGAGAGAGGAGGAGGAGGAGTAGGAGGAGGAGAAGGAGGAGAGGGAGAAGGAGGAGGAGGAGGAGGAGGAGAAGGAGGAGGAGGAGAAGGAGAAGGAGAAGGAGGAGAAGGAGAAGGAGAAGAAGGAGAAGGAGAAGGAGGAGGAGGAGAAGGAGTAGAAGGAGGAGAGAAGGAGGAGGAGAAGGAGAAGGAGAAGGAGGAGGAGAAGGAGAAGGAGGAGGAAGAAGGAGGAGAAGGAGAAGGAGGAGAAGGAGAAGGAGAAGGAGAAGGAGGAGGAGAAGGAGAAGGAGAAGGAGAAGGAGAAGGTAGAAGGAGAAGGAGAAGGAGAAGGAGGTAGGAGGAGGAGGAGGATGGAGGAGGAGGAGAAGAAGGAGAAGAAGGAGAAGAAGGAGAAGGAGGAGAAGAAGGAGAAGGAGGAGAAGGAGGAGAGGAGGAGGAGAAGGAGAAGAAGGAGAAGGAGGGGAAGAAGGAGAGAGAAGGAGAAGGAGAAGGAGGAGAAGGAGGAGGAGGAGAAGGAGAAGGAGATGAGAAGGAGGAGAGAGAAGGAGAGAGGAGGAGAAGAGGAGGAGAAGGAGGAGAAGGAGAAGAGGAGAGGAGGAGAAGGAGGAGAGGAGGAGAAGGAGGAGAAGGAGGAGGAGGAGGAGAGGAGGAGAAGAGAAGGAGGAGAAGGAGGAGAAGGAGGAGAGGAGAAGGAGGAGAAGGAGGAAGTGAGAAGAGATGAGGAGAGAGTGAGGAGGAGGAAGGAGGAGGAGGAGAAGAGGAGGATAGGAGAGGAGAAGGAGGAGAGAGGAGGAGAGAAGGAGGAGGAGAGAGAGGAGAGGAGGAGAGAGGAGAAGGAGGCTTCTTCTTCTTCTTCTTCTCCTTCTTCTTCTTCTCCTTCTTCTTCTTCTTCTTCTTCTCCTTCTTCTTCTTCTCCTTCTTCTTCTTCTCCTTCTAGTACTCATAATAATTCCACCTCCTCATCTTGTTCTTCCGTATCGTCTCCTCCTTCTTCTTCTTCTTCACCATAAGCAAAAGCAATATAAGCCTGATTCTCATTAACAACTAGATCATGAGCCCCATTATCACTTCACATGTCACTAGCTAACCTGACTTGATATGAAGAACTGCATGATATTCCTGGATTACGATAAGGAATTTGAGTAATTTGGGGAATTCAGGCAATTTGGGGAATTTCTTGATTTTGGAGAATTTCAAGAATTTTGGGAACATTCTAGTTCAGTTGTGAAGGACAAGGTTGTATATATGGTGCTTGAGTATACATTTCCATCATATTTGGGTATGAAGGAAACAAAGGCATTGAAGAATGTATTTGTTGTTGCGAGTCATTACGTACTTCATCAACATAAATTTCCATGGTTGTACGGGGATAGTCTCTATGACATGCCCACATGACTTTCATTATATACTCATCTTTAAGTGGCATGGCTATCGATGTAGTCTTACTTAGAGGATGTTTCATTTTCAAACTCAATTCAACCTGAGTTCGATCATATCCACACATATTATACACCATATCAAGCAACTGATGGAAGGAGGTATCATAACTTGCCAAAATAGATATTATATTACCCTCTTTGTACTTTACCATGTCATTTTTCTCAACAAGAAGTCCATCCCAACGACATATTAAAGGATGCAATTGATTATCCATAATGCCTACACAATCGCAGCGAACTAACTTAAGTGAAACTTATGTTCAAGAGAATACAACAAAAACAATTAAAACAAACAAATAAGAATTTCTAAAAATTTTGGCAGAGTTCCCTCTATTTTATGAACTTTTCCCAGTTTTATGTATATATTACCAAACCTGTCACAAACCTTAGACAATATCCAATAATACCCATATCAATATCCAATACCAACACAATCGGAAACTATATCAATATCCAATACCAACACAATAAGAGAGTCTTTCACTTTACACTCATCCCTTCCACAATATCAATATCCAATATCAACACAATATCAATATAGATTCCTTCATAATTTTTTTCCATAATAACAATAAGAGATTGTATAACAACAAAATCATATTAGATTAAAGAATAACCAACTAAAATATCCAACTACTAATAACCAAATTTATACTCCACAAATTAAACATTAACCACATTTATAACCAATGTCACTTAATTATACTTATTTCATACAAAATCTACCTAAAAATAATACCTACATTTCGAAATTAGGCTAGAAATTAAGAAGAAGAAAAAACTAACCTTGCTTTCAGTCGTGCCGCCGGTGAGGGGATGTTGGCGCCGCTGGTGAGTGAGTGAGTGAGTGAGTGAGTGAGTGAGTTTTCGAACCTAATCCCAGGGTTAGTTTCCGAAATACTTTCAGCCTAGGGTTATTTTCCCAATTTCTTTGAAAATAAAGGTTAGAAAAACAAAATTCCAATTCTCCAGCTTAATCCGGCTGGCTTTTTTTCACATTTAAATATGGTTCACTCAAACCATCTTACAACTAACAAAATAAATCATTTCTCAAACTTAGAAGATTTAAGCAATAAGAAAGTAGAACAACTCAGCGCAGTGTGTGGAAAAGGACTCGAATTTGATGTGAAGTTAAAGATCTCATCTCAAATGCAAGTTAGCTCAAAAGTTTATCTTTTTTACTCTAAGAAGCAACTCCAGCTAACTTACAATCCTACTTACACCAAACCACTATGGCAATTGACACGTACGTGTATGTATAGTAGATAGTCATACAAGTTTTCGGATATTATTTAAATTTTGTTCATGTAAAGTCTTGATGAATTTGATTAGGCTCATAATGAGTAAATTAATTCATACAGCAGCTCCCAACTTATTACAGTATGTTTAGTCAATATTCGACATTTATATCTATTCCAAAGCATCGTCATGCAAGTTTAAACATCTAGTTTCTTTGCTTCTGAACTCTTGCCTTCAACTCTTGACGAGTTCTTCTCCTTAGCTTGATCCCTTCTTCTTGAGTTTAGTTTTGCGATCTTTACTTTAACAATAGAGTTTAACATAATTAAATTAATCTATGATTCATCTGCTTAACATTAACAACAAGGTTACTGAAACTAAGTTGTTATAACATCATCTGTGAAAGTATGAAGCATTTGCAGTATCAATGCTGAAAATGATGAAGTGTATGCATGGAATGAAGATGAGAAGACAGAGAGAACTAGCAGCAGGATGGAAAATTGTGTATTTTTACTGATTATATGTGTATTATATATATATATATATATATATATATATATATATATATATATATATATATATATATATATATATATATATATGTACAGTTGTAGGAGAATTACACTACATTCTGTTGTAACTAAAAATGGGTTTTTCCAGGTCACTCATACCCTTCTTGCATTTCCAGCTCACTAATACCCATTTTCAATATTATGCACCTTTCTAATATACTCAACCCCCCCCCCCCCCCCCCCCCCCCCCCCCCCCCCCCCAAACTTGGTTCTGGATAAAACAGACCAAGTTTGGAAAGGAGTTCATTAAACTAAGGAGATGGTAAGATCTTTGTGAAAACATCAGCTATCTAAGCTTTAGTAGGAAGATAAGTGAGTTGAATAAGCCCTTCTAGGACTTTATCCCTAGTAAAATGACAATCAATCTCAATGTGTTTGGTGCGCTCATGAAAAATGGGATTCTTTGCAATATGTATGGCACTTTGATTGTCACAATGTAGTGTTACTGGCTTCAAATTATGCAACTCGAAATCTTGTAATAACCTGACTAGCCAAGTAATCTCAGCGGATGCAGTGGCCATAGCACGATATTCTGATTCTGAGGAGGACCTTGACACCGTAGCTTGTTTCTTGGATTTCCAGCTAATAGGTGAACCACCCAGCTGAATTATGTATCTTGTAATAGATCTTCTCAAATCAGGACAAGATGCCCAATCAGCATCAAAAAATGCTTATAAAGTTAGTTGTGATGATCCCTTGAGTACAATCCCTTGACCAGATGTTCTCGCTATGTAGTTTAGAGTGTGATGGAGAGCATGTAGATGAGATGATCTTGGTTGTTGCATGAATTGGCTCAAAGTTTGAACCATATAAGACAAATCAGGTCTAGTGTTTGTTAAGAAGTTTAACTTCCCAACTAGCTTCATGTATTCTGTATGATCCTCTAAGATATCACCTTCATCAGCCTTAGTTTCAGATTCACTGGCAAAGGAGTAACTGCACCTTTAAATGTGCTTATGCCACTCTCCAACAACAACTCCTTAGTGAACTTTTTCTGGGTCATCACAATCCCCTCTGGTAAATGAAGAATTTCCAATCCATGAAAAAAACCCAGTTTCCCCAAATCTTTTATGCTAAAACAATCATCTAAATGCTTCTTCAAGTGAGTAATGCTTGCCTGATCATTTCCTGTGAGGATAATATCATCTACATAAACAGCAGCTACAGCTATCTTCCCATTTGATTTCTTTAGGAACAAAGAGTAATCATTTTTGCTTTGTTGAAAACCCAGAGAAATCAATTCTGTGTGAGGTTTGGCAAACCATTGCCTTGAAGCTTGCTTTAAGCCATATAATGATTTCCTAAGCTTACAAACTTGTCCTTTTGTATGAGCCACTCCATCATGTATCTTCATGTAAACCTCCTCATGCAAATCTCCATGGAGAAATGTATTGTTGATATCCAGTTGGAATAAATCCCAATTATTGCTAGCAGCAATTGCTAGAACACTCCTTACTGTTGCCATTTTGATTACAGGAGAAAATGTCTCCTCATAATCAATCCCATACTTTTGTGTGTAGCCTTTGGCTAGAAGCCTGACCTTAAACCTTTCAAAATTGCCATCGGCCTTCAGTTTTACCTTAAACACCCACTTACACCCGATAAGTTTCTTGTTTTTAGGAAGATCAACAATTTCCCTTGTGTTATTTTGTGCTAAAGCACTGAGTTCTTTCTCCATTGCTTCTTTCCATTGAGGATCTGTGCATGCTTCAGAATATGTGGTTGGTTCTGTGATAATTGCTAATTTGCTGATAAAAGCTTTGGAGGAGCAGGGAATATTCCCATAAGAAATCATGTTGCACCAGTGTGCATCACCTGAAGAATTCTGAGCATTGTTGCAAATATAATCCTTCATCCAAGAAGGTGTCTTCTTTGGTCTGATGGAAGCTCTTAATTGAGGCTGAGGAATGCTGTCACTTAAGTCTTGAGTCTCTGTCATGTCTGAAACAACATCAGGGATGTTCTCAAGAAGATTATTGTCTTCATGATTACTTGTTGTATGAGCATCAGGGCTAAGTATATGACTAGTAATAGGACTGTCATATCCATCAATAAAAGAATCTGTGTATATATGATCACAAGTATTGCTTCGAACAAAAAATTGAAATGATGAATCAGACAAGATAGATCTGTTATGAAAAGGGAAATTTTCTTCATGAAACACCACATCTCTACTGATAGTGATAGCATAGGTTGAGAGATTTGAAACTTTGTATCCCTTTTGTGTTGGAGAATAGCCAATGAAAAGAGATGCATTTGCTCTGGCTTCAAACTTTGTTCTGTTGGCTTTAGAAGTGGATACAAAACACAAGCATCCAAAAACCCTTAGATGATCAAGATTAGGTTTCTTATTGTACAGCTTCTGATATGGAGAAGAGTTAGATAAAACTTGCAGAGGCATTCGATTTATGATATGTGCTGCACACAATACACACTCCCCCCAAAATTTCTTAGGTATATTAGCTTGAAAAAATAGAGCTCTTGCTATTTCAAGAAGATGTCTTTGTTTTCTCTCAACAACACCATTCTGTTGAGGTGTGCCACTGCAGCTGGTCTGATGTATGATCCCATGTTTACTATAAACATTAGTTATCTTTCCTTCACAAAACTCCTTAGCATTATCAGTATGTATACATTGCACTCTCTGAGCATATTGATTTTTGGCAAGTAAAACAAAATTATCCAGAATCTGTAATGAGTCTGACTTATGCTTCAACATGTACACCCATGTATGTCGACTAAAATCATCAACAATGGTCAAAAACATTGTGAATCCATTATATGTTCTGCATTTGTATGGTCCCCATATATCAACATGAACCAATTGGAGAGGTCTAGAAGTTTTTATATCACTTCTAGAAAAAGATAGCCTAGACTGTCAAGCTTTAGGACAGATTTGACAAATATCCTCCATAATATTTTTATTATGAGAAAAAGGCATTACATGCTTCATTTGACTAAATGGCATATGGCCTAGTCTAAGATGCCATAACTTTGCAAGATTATGTACAGAAGGAGAGGCAAAAGATACAACACCGATATTTATTGAGACAGCATTATGAGAAGATCCGGCAGAAAGAGAAACAAGATTAGAAGTTGTTCCAGAACACCTTGATCTTGTGACTGTATCAATATCTTCCACATAGTATAATCCAGAGTTTGCTCTACCAAGAACATTCTCCTTCTTCAAGATCTTGTCCTGTATTGAACAAGAATTAGTAGAAAAGACTACTTTGCAATCCAAGTCTTTACAAAGCTTGGAAATGGATATCAGATTGAAATGGAACTCAGGGACATAAAGAACATTATTGAGAGTGATGGTGCTTCCCAACTTAACAGTTCCAATACGTGTTACTGAGACACTTCTTCCATCAGGAATAGTTATTTTATCATCACCACTTTGTATAGACTCATGTGTGCTGAAGAGTTTCAAGTCATAGCAAATATGATATGTGGCTCCGCTATCAATGATCCATCCTTCATGGAAATGGGAGAAAAAACAGAATTTACCTGCTTGAAATTTGGCGGATATCCATGAAGTTTATAGCAGTGATCAATAGTGTGCCCAGTCATCTTGTAGTGATTACAGATCAAGTTCAAATTCCTTTTGGTCCCTGACACTTGCCTTATACTGCCTTTTTATGTTTGTGGAAAATTTCATCTAGTATTGTTTCCTGAATTCTGAAAACGAGATTGAGAGTCATAAGTTCTATTCCTTTCCACTCCAAATACCATGCTCTGGTCTTGATAGAGAACCATCCACAAAAGCTAATTTGTTCTTAGTGGACAAACCAATGACCATAGATCTTTTCCAGGAGCAATAATTCTCTCCATCAAAAGTTTCAGCAATGAACTTGTGATTATTATTGTCTGATGGATGAATGTAAAAAATTGAACTAGGATCGTGCGTTAATTCCATGATTTGAACAATGACAATCAATCAACGTAGCAACTCAACGCAGTTTTGCATGAACAGATATCAATTACAAGAACTTCAAATTGATAATCAAGATTCAGAAATCAAACCTCAACTAAAACCTTGCGCGGCAAAAAAGAAACTTCAGATTACTTCAAAAAAAAAACAGAATTCCAGAAATTATCAGAGTGAGCATGAAGCGCAAGACATCATCTGATACCATGTGAAAGTATGAAGCATTTGCAGTACCAATGCTGAAAATGATGAAGTGTATGCATGGAATGAAGATGAGAAGACATAGAGAACTAGCAGCAAGATGGAAAATTGTGTATTTTTACTGATTATATTTGTATTACATATATAATTACATTATTTATATATATATATATATATATATATATATATATATATATATATATATATATATGTGAAAATTGGTATTAGTGAGCTGGCAACGCAAGAAGGGTATGAGTGACCTGGCAAAACCCAACATAATGTAGTGTAATTCTCCTACAACTGTATATATATATATACAGTTGTAGGAGAATTACACTACATTATGTTGTAATTGAAAATGGGTTTTGCTAGGTCACTCATACCCTTCTTGCATTGCCAGCTCACTAATACCAATTTTCAGTATTATGCACCTTTCTAATATACTCAACATCATCATCATCAACACTTTAGACAATCCTTTCAATTAACTCTTCGTATATATATTAGATTAACAATTTCTAGGAAGTTTCCCTCTTTTGACTTGTTCGAAAATACAAAGCTGGGAAATTTCTGAGGCTGGACTTGGTAAACTTTAACTTATATATACAATCATTTGCTAACATCAACAAAAATGGGAGTAAATCTATCATAGTATGTAGCACATAAAATATCAAGCAATCTTGCAAATTCCATTGCACGTCACTTAAAACATCAAGAAATTAAAAACGTTTAGCTGATTGATTAGGATGGCAAGCTTACAATATTCTAGAGTCACAACCATGTACCAAGCTATCAAGAACTACGTCCAAACATCTCTTAAACTCTCAAATTCGGTCATGGCAATGACAGGCATCGCGATTCTTATGTATTCTGTTTGGATGATCATTGTTTGTTTAAGAGATTATCAAGAATATCCTTTGCCATGGTATGTCTTCATTCACAACCGTATACTCTTTATATTCTCCCGGCCCTATTATATTGTCCATCATAATTCTCCTAGATTTTATTTAACTATACCAACGAATTTTTAATTTTCTTGGTCACTTGTCACTAGATAGAGAATCGTGCTATGTTTTACTCGTTGAAAAGTCTAGTTTGTCAAACTTGTACTCTATAAATAAATATAATATTATTGGATTTGGTATGATCTAATCTGATTTTGAATATATATACGACGCCTAATGTTTCTAAGAAAGTCGGCCTCATAAAATATGTCTTAATTCTTTAAAATTCATTGGAAAAGTCCGTTTTTTATTTTCTATGCTTCTAAGTCAGTTGTTGTTAAGTGCTCACTCATTGTTTTGGTAACAGGTTTTTGTGGGCTTGTATTTGTACTGGAACCATATTTAATTTCACAGCATGCATAGGCCATGTTGGAGCTGTTACTTGTAACAACGTTTTACTGTACTTGGTATCCTTGATATGTTCTGCTCTAATCTGGTAGCTTACAGCTTTAATTATCTGCTTCATTTGTATACTGTTTTGGACCTTAACTAAAGAATTATCTCAGTATGCAGCGTTCATGCTCTTTGTTATGTTAGTGGAGAGCTTAATCACAGCAGATATATGCATAAATGACCACTGGTATGAGGTACAATATAGCCACTTTACATTAAAATGTTCTTTTATTTTACACTTCAGCAAACCTTATTTGAAGCGGACAACCATTGAGAAGTTTTTCCTAAAACGAACGGAATCGCTCCTAAAATACTCCGTAACGTAGGGAATCACCTCACAATGATTTCTGGCAAGTCTGCAGCCTTAACAAGACTGAGCTTTCTTAATTTTTTTTGTTTTTTTTTTTGGGTTATTATAGTTATTAATTTTACTTAAATTGTCAATATAAATCTAGTTTTGATGCACATCAGGACTTCCCTAAGGATCGCACAGAGAGATTTAGAGACTTCGTGGATTATGTGCATAACTATGATGATAATTTCAGAAATCTAGGCCTGTTGATTGCGTTCTCTCAGGTTATATTTCAGCCTTTCTCTGTTATACATTGCCTTATCCTATGCCCTATTTGGCAAAAAAAAAAAAAATTAAAAAGGTACTGCAGTAGTTAATTGTTTGTGTAGACATATTTGATCAACAGTCCTTTTCTTTTGGATTGTTGATCAGGTCAGTATTTGCACCTTAATATGAACTGGCTAATTATTTTAGCCGAAATGAAGCAAAGTTTGGACTCCAATTCACTCAGCTTTGGACTTAAATGTTATTCCAGGTAACTTCAACCTTGTTAGCCCTGGTACTTCGGAAAATGCAGCACAATCCACCGGCACCCCAGTATTTTGAAGATGAAGAAGCCAAACTTCCTTTCTTAGGTCATCAAGTTCAACATCCTTGTCCTCTACCTTATGCTGTTAGTGACTTTGATCACCACTATTATCCACCACTTCCTTACGCATATGGCTAAGAGCCTAAGGCAGATATGCCCCCGATGTAAGAATGAGAAGTGGGAGAGTGTAGCTAATACTCTCCTAGCAGCTCCTAAGAGTATTAATGGAAAAAGTATTTCTTCAAGTGACTAATGTCAGAGATGTCAACAAGGCTATGTTTGAGATATCTATTAACAAGGTTGTACACTGGTTTGCCCAAATAAAAAAGAGGTTGTACACTGTTGATCTGCTGTTTGTTGTTCTTGTAAAATTATATTTGTTACTTACTAGGGTTATATAAGAAGTGTGGCTTTTTCTTATTCCTATTCACCAAACTTTAGCTCATCTCCCAGATAAATTAACTAAAATTGGCAAGAGTGGAGAAATTATTAATAACGGAAATATAACCAATAAACTGAAATGTTAAGGCGAGTTTTTATGATGTTAATGACAGAGTAATAAAGAACAATCAACTGTACAATGAGAGATAGCATTTAATTTGCTTGCTTTGTTTAGGGCGACTTAGAAATTCTCGTGAATATGTACTCCATTTAACGATATGGCGAACAAGAGCTGCCGATTGGGCAAAACAATGCAACGTTAGTACAATGGATGGAATGTGCAGAATGTTAGTGCACTCCTCACCTGTAGAATCTGCAGTTCTCTCAATAAGGCCAGTTGAACAACCCCGGAGCTCAAGTTGACTGAAAGGTTAGCTTCGGATTCAATCAGGCGGTGATTCTAGTTCTTCACACTTGGAAATTTCAAGGACTAGGAGGGTGGTCAAGTACTGCATCCCCAGATGCAAATTCACCAGCCCAGGAAGATCATGCAGTTGTCAGTGCCAGAGGCTCTGACTAAGGGATCGCTAAGGCATCCTCTTTTCCTAGATTGGAGCATCTGGATATCCACAATGTCTCCAAGGCAGTGAGATGCTCCAATGACCAATCCTCCAGAAACACTCCTTAGTTTGCAACAATCGCTGATATACAAGGCTTGTAAGGAAGAACAGGTACGGAGCACCTCTTCCACTTCCGCCAAATTCTCCAAATTCTTACATCACATATTTGCATCTGAGTAAGCCTCCAAAAAGCTTCCATAGGCATCCAATTCAGTCATGCCATGTCCATTCCAACGGACTGGTAGTTAAAGTGGTGGCTTTCCCATCCCTACTGTAATCGCTCACTTTCACTATTCTGAGTCTGGAATTAGAGTCAAGTAAGACTAGATGTTCCACGTTGGACAGAGTGGAACCAATGTCAGCTCCGGGCATGTGTGTATGACCAATGACTTCAACTGAGGAAGACATCTAGTTTGCAACTGTTGTGTGCTTAAGCTGATGCTCTTCCCCCACCCGAATCCCACCTCAGGTCTTCACCATCCTTTCAACTTTGGCAAGTTAGATAAACAAAGCGGGATCCAAGCTCGGAAAGAATGCTACATTCCATAATTGACAGTCCTGGTGCTGATAGCTAGCTAATGAACAGCTTTCAATGTATTCCAAAGTTTTCATGTTTTGAAGACGGAGGACTTTTAAATGACAAAGTATTGATAGGCACGCCAAGTATTGCAACTGTGCTCTTCAAATTCTAACGTAACAAGATTTGAAGAAAAGTTGCCATATTTCTTTCCCTTGCCCAATGCGGCAATCTCACACCCTTGTATCCTTGCATCGCTAACCCTTTAAGATTAGAATGTGGCTGGAGCTCTTCCATCAATGCCTCCTCCACATCTATTCTATGACCAATCTCTTCATGATTGAGATGTTCTTTGCCCCCTGAGTATTCCACTTCAGATCTAGCTTCTCAGCGTTACATTTGTGCCCTTATTATGGAACTGCAAATGGATTACCACCTTTCAGGTTCTTTGGAGCTTCTAGATCTTCCAAGCTATCAAGCCACTGCCTCCAACTTGAACTCACTTCACTCACCACAAACTTAGTGTGTGAAGACAAAGACAAGTCAATCTACCCAATCTCTTAGACATATTTGTCAGCCTAAAGCAACCATATAAATCCAAGACCTTCAGCGTCCTAATACCTTTTGGTAACTCTTTCAATCCTCTGCATCCACTTGATTTCATAGTTTTAGAATTGACTTAGGGAGCTCTTCAAGATCATTATTCCATGAAAGGTCTAAATACCTTAAGTGCAGTAATTCACCTATTGAGCCCAACAAGGTTGTTAGACCCAAATCACACAAGTCCAATTCCCTTGGGCACTTGCATTTTGCAAGTAATGCCTCTACACAAATGTGGTCCAATTTGTCATTTTCATATAACTTGCCAATATGAAGATATGAACGAATTTGAGTCTTGAACACGAATTTTCCAAGCTCTCTTCTTACAAGGATACATGGAGAGTTCTTGTATCCATATTGTTGCTCATTGTATTCATTACACAAATCTCTTTTCCGGCTACTTTTAGAGCAATATCATGCATAAGATCACATATCTTAAACGAGACAACCTCCCCATAGTGATCATATTTTACTTAGAAAATATATCTGCGTAATGAAATCAAAAAATATTCTTAAGCAGCATATTCCATTGTTTGACCTTCATCTAATGGGACAACATAGCCCTATGCCATCCCAAGGCATTTCAACATGTCCTTTCTTATCACAAAGTCCTTAGGAAACAATAATGCACAATAAATGAAGTAACTCTTCAATGCAACATCAAGATTATCATAACTAAGTTTCAATATAGGCATGATACCATTTTGACTCTTTCTGTTGTTGGATAATTCAATCTTTTGAAATGATATCCACTTACTCTTGTCTTGACCATAGAGAAGATTTCCTGCCTCCTTTGTCGCAAGAGGAACTCCAGCACATCCTTCCACAATCACCTTCCCAATCTTGATCAAGTCATCTGGGGGATTCGACTGTTCTGATCCAAAA
This sequence comes from Dysphania ambrosioides, assembly GCA_026401315.1. NCBI lineage: Eukaryota > Viridiplantae > Streptophyta > Magnoliopsida > Caryophyllales > Amaranthaceae > Dysphania > Dysphania ambrosioides. The sequence continues at coordinate 27,458,537 of CM048665.1, read as the reverse complement.
GCTGCCCATTTGAACAAACACCATGAATTCTGATAAACCTTCTAGCTTATACATCGAACCATCTTCTACAATTTTTGCTGTCTCTTTTGAACGGGTTGTGACCACAACCCAACTTTCTCTTTGACCTCCCGCGATTCTCAGTCCAATCATCATGTCATCATCAAGAAATAGCAAGTATTTCCTTCCATCTAGTTTTTCTCGAAACTGGCTTTGCAGCTGATCCATAGTAGTATCATGATGATTGTGTTTAGTAACTGATTTCAGAATCTTACCAAGAATTTCTTTCACATCCAGTTGTTTCTGATCTTGGTCAGAGACACAAGTCCAAAACATCAACGGAATGCTCTAGCAACCCATTCATTATTATACTCAAGTTCAGCAAGAGCAGTTTTCCCTAAGCCACCATTTTCTCACGATAGAAAGGAAAGACACATTCTGTAGAACATCAGAGTCCAGCAGCATACCCACAATGTTCTCCAAGTCGTCTTCTCTTCCAATAATATCATCGTTGAAGGCATAAGAACAAGACTCAGGTCTCCTCTTCCTGATAGGTTCAGGATCAAGCTTAAATCTAAATTGATTATAGCAAATAATAGCATCCAATGTCCGTTTGATCTTCTTAACCCCTTGAGCTATAAGAAATCCCAAACTCCTTGAAAATAGAAAATATGTGTACCAGCTTGTCTCCCTCTGTGAGCTTCTTTTGCTGAGCAAAAATGACAAACTCATCAAGGAGATCATCAGCTTGATAAAACCCATCTTTTTTGAGCTGCTTAACCTAGAGCTGTTGTTGCTTGGGGAGCTCTTGTTAAGCTTCTGCATCAAGGAGCACAGCTTCGATGGTGGAAAAGTGAGTTGGAGGTTCTCTAACTCCAACTTCTAGTGGGAGAGAGAGCAAATCCATTCAAGGTCAGTATTTTGCAGCACTGAAAAGAGAGTTTGAGCAACAGACATAGCAAATCCCAGCCCATATTAATTTAGAGATAAAGTGTGGTGTTCGGTTGTGAAAAGACTGAAGGGTAACTACCATTCAAGCTATAAAATCCACCTCCACAGAATCACATATACTAGTTGCCTGGACTTTTTCCACATATCAATTATTGGATTTCCATCACAAGCAACGACTTTGAACTTCAAGATTCACACAGATTTATTTGGTGGAGGAAAATTAGCAAAATAAAAGAAATCCCATCATAAAAATATGTACGGAGTGCTCCATAACAAAAAATTTACACTAATTATACTAGTACCAACTGTCACTGCTGATAAACTAAAGATGCAATTAATTTTTCCCCACTTATACCTGGTTACTGTTACTTGCCTGGAAAATTCTTGTTCCACCCAACATGTAGTTTATCCATCCCAATGTTCTATAGTAATATGCAGCAACTTTGTAAATAACTTAATGGTGAGGTAAGGATTAAGAAGTCGAATTGCTACTTCAGATTCCACTATCAACATGAATTATAGACGAAGAGAGTTAAATATCATTTTGGGTGCAGGATCTTGGAAAAATCTACTGTGCAGAAAGTTCAATTTAATTAGCAGCGCAATGATGGTAAAAAAAAAAAGTAAATATGAATGAATACATTAGCATCCTTCTCTCTGGCCTACAACTACAGGATATTCCAATCCCTCAAGATGTTACTAGTCTCAAAAACTGAGGGAAAATATCAGCAACTGATGGCCAGGAAAAGAGATTTTCAATCAAGAAAAGACAGAAAGAATAATGACTCAATCAAACTCTACTCTGATTTCTTCGGGTTTACGCTTCATTCGGCTAAAAGGTCCAACATCTTTATCCATTATATACATATAGATAACCTGACTCCAAGATTTATAGGACTCTAGGCTTTCATAGTACTCGGGTGCAATTTCTCATACCTTGTGAAGCTTTGTTCCTGGAATCCTTGGAAAGTCATGGTGCTCGTTGTGGTAACCGACATGGCGACATGCCATGTATGAAGGTTCAAAGGGCCGTAATAGGAGTACATTTCTTGATCAGGATTAAAGACATAATGTTCAGAGATGAAGTGACCAGCCATTGGATGCATCCCACCCCCAACAAAAGTTGAAGCAATCAAATAGCCAAAAGATCTCCAGCCATAAAAGTAGACCATGGAGGCATCAAGTGCCAATTGGATAGATAAGTTGGTGACTTCCCATAAGCAAGGCGGCTTTGGTTTGAGAAATAAAGGCCGGAGAGCATAGAAAAAAAGTTGTAGCACTACCCATATCGATTAAGTAAAGGCATTCCCTACCATATTGGCCTCGGCTTAGCTTGGAATGTCCATGTCCATTCCATCAACACCTTGATACCTATGATGCTCAAGATGATATTTTTGGAATGTGATTGACATTGGCACACCAATAGGTAGGTTAGCGAAAATTCCAAGCCAACGATTGTACGATGGAGTAAAAAAAGCAAGGTTATAGCTGAGCTCATGGACGGCCAAGAAAAGGTTGTGGTTAAGGAATGATCCAAAAAAGTATGCCACTACTAGTATTTTAAGGAAGCTTGCACCATTAAGTAGAGTCGCGGTTGCCAGTTGAATCAACACAACCATTGTAATCTGCAAAAGCCAAAAAAACATAGCAAGATTATATCAAAATACAGTAAAGCTTCAGTGAAATACCTGCTACATTTTACATAACTTTTTCACCAACATCAAGCAACAGATGATGCCGCAATTCAGTATAAATTTTTACTTGCAACCAGAAAAGATTGATCATAACAGTATATGATTCACAATTGAACACAGATTGACCAGATTATAAAAATAGCATAATTTTAGCAATAACCAAATATCTGGTGGCGTTTCCTCAGCATAAACTTCCAAGATTGCAACTTTCAGCCATTAATATGAAGCAGGCCTGTAATTGGAGTCAAGCATTCAAAGATCACCCTAAAACAGTGATATTCACATCAGTTTGGCTCAGTTATATTATATCCCTTTTTGACACTCTACTTCCATAATAGTGATAATACTACATGTCTACATCCCTCCATCCGGATTTGATTCACATATGTTTTTCAACTTACACTATCAAAACGGCCATTGATTTCAGGAGGGAATAAATAGTACGGAGTATGTTACACTAGTTTGACATTGTAAGCGGAAGACCGGAAGTCCTTCTATTTTAGGCACAAATGTGATTTTAGAAGAATGAATACCAAAAAAAAAAAAACAGAGAACACAGCAGAGTCAGAGGAGAAATCGATTTGCCAATCGACTTCAAATCTCGAATCCTGAGCAACGAAACAAGAGAAAAGACGTGAAAACAATGAAACAAGAGAATAAACATGAAGAAAAAAAAAAGAATATCAGATCAGGCAACACAATTTGTTTTGAACATAGAACATGGACCAATACGAACAACATGAAACACAGAAGAGATTAGTTTTTATATAATGCTAAACCAATTGCAAGATTTTCATCCCAAGCAAACGGAGATGTATCAAATTAATCATTAATAAATCCAAAGGTGGCACATTTCAATCTACAATGTCAAATCTCAGCAACCCAAAATCAATCTAAAACCATAATACAATAAATCTCAATGTCCATTACCATCAATGAAAATCTAACACAAAAATGTATAACACATATTATACTATAATAGCCTATAAAACAGAGAAATCCACACCTTAAATTACCAGATTCATCCACATTACAATATGAACAATAAAAATCAACCAACACCCATCATAAAATACACAAAAAATCAACAAAATTAAGCAATACCCAACAAAAATTTCACACAAAATCACAAAATAAACCAATATCCAACAACCCGGAGTTAAAGGTGAAGAAATTAAAACCATGAAAAACCCAAAAAAAAATTATAACTTGATGAAAAAGATTGGAACTTTACGCTAACCTTTGCAAAAGCCCAAGGATCAGGGCCAAAAAGGTCCTTAATTTGAGGGTATTGAGAGAGGATCTGCCGTCTTCTAGAAGCATGAGGCTCATCTGTGTAAGACCAGAAAAAATCAGCAGCAATTATTCCATCATCCCCTTTTGCTGCCCCCATATCTGATATTCCTCCTTTTTTAGGAATTTTTTTATAAGTTTTTTTTTTTAATTGCAAAAATAAGCTATCAATCAAAATATTTTAGAAAATAAGTCAATTTAGACTCGGATGGAAAACGTTACTAGAACAACGTTTTACTTTCGAACCTATATTGACTTATTTTTCAAAATAGTTTATCTAATAGCTTATTTTTGTAATTTTAAAAAAAAAAACTTATAAAAAGTATTCACTTTTTTGTGCTCTTTATTTTTATTTTTAAATATAAGTTGTTGATATTGAGAGAACAAAGGGGGTGGAGGTGAAGCTATATTTAGATTTAAAAAAAAAAAAGAGGGAAAAACGTCGTGAATTTCTGTTATTGGACAGTATTAGTGCAATACTATGAAGTTCATATCTTCAGCTTGCGTTTTCGCTTTCACTTGTATGACCTATTCTAGATCTTGTATTGGTGTACTGGTGTGGTATCTTTGCTCAACTTGGTTTAATGCTTGGGTTACCACAATTTCACTCTTGTTGTTGATTCATATTCAAGTGTTGAAGATTAGTCCTTTTCGACAAGTATTGCAGTGGGATACAGAGTAGTACTTGACGTTCTTGTTCATTAAAACATGCAGGTTAGTTTTTAAGGTACATGTTTTGACATATTTCTATCGCGTACTTGTTAAAAAGATTTCTGAATTTTTTCTTAGAGACGCAACTAATTAGAGTCTACGTGGTAGTGATTTTTTCTACTATCAAAATTAGTACTAATTATGGTCTAAATTTTGATAAGTTCATTAAAAATGTTTGATAACTAGCTATTAGGTGGTTTGACGAACTATTCAAGTTGATTATTTGACTATTTATACTTAAAAAAATGTTTGGTAAATTTGGTTACATATTGTTGGCTTTTTATATAAAATGATCTTTGCAAACAGTAATATATTTTATTATCTTTATAATATATCTTCTATATCTTTTCGTATAATAGTCATTAGAATTATTTTTTTAAGTATTATTATTGTGTTAATTATTATTATTATTGTTATTTCAAAATAAACTATAGAATAATTTAATTTTAATATTGAGTTCTTTTTCTCATTATTGACTTTATAGACTTTCTGAAATCTTTAGTAGATATTGTGATTCATAGTTTTTTTTAGTCGATATTTGATCCTTTAAGTTTTTAATATGTATTGAAAATAATTTAAATGGAAATAAAAAGAAAATTTCTTTTATCTTCCTCCTTCACTTAATAATTAAGTATTAACTTCCCTAATCAATAGGTAATTTGACCGATTAAAACTTTATGATTTGAATATTAAAAAATTCCCTGCCAAATGACTTGTTCTCCTCGACGAGGATAGGAATAGGCGGTCAATTCCTTTTCCTTAGAACCGTACGTGAGAGTTTCCTACCTCATACTGCTCGATAGTCAATTATTTTAGTGTCATATTAAATTGAATGCTATTTTTTTTTATAAATCTCTATTCTAATGTTTGGATTAATAAAAAGAGGTTAATCACATGAGTTACAAATTTTCATTTTGATAAAATTAAGAATCAATTTTTGTTTTATCATTTTTCATCTACATAAGAAGAAAGTGTTTTGTAAAACTATCATTTATAATTTAATCATTTATTATTTATTTATTTATTAATTAATGGAAAGTAAGGTTAGAAAAAGTAAGTTGGCAAATGAAAAGCTAACCCCAAAAGCTAGTACAATTAGCTTTTCATTTTTGGCGAAAAATTAGCTTTTTACATAAATTTGGTGTTTTAAACATATTTTTTGGTTGTTTAACCAATTAAAAGCCAAAAGTCCAAAGTCCAACGTCCAAGCCACTAAAAAAATCTAATTGTCAAACACCACTAGATGAATGTTTGTATTATCAAAAAGGTATTTGTGTATTATAATAGGAGGAAAGTTTATAAAGTTAAAAAAAAATTATATGAAAAAATGATAATAGCACCGCTATATTGAGTTTGGCACACCCTTTGTCCCTTGTCAGTAGAAAAATAAGAAATTGTGTTCTCACATGAGGATGTACTAGTATATCAATAAAAAGAAAAATTCTTTGTTTATAGTCAAAAGAGGCTTAATTATATTTTTATTTGTGTTTATTAATTGTTTCAAAATTTAATTTAATCTTGGAAAGGGATTTACCTTTTCTATCACGTGTTTTGCAGATTCAAGAAAAAGTTGTGTGATCATGTCATCTTCCTTTTTTGTGTCGTGCAATGATGTATTCAATTTGATGTGTAATAGGGATGGAAAAATTTTGATGCAATGAATTATTGAATGATAAAACACTAAATCTCTCAAGGTTAGAGGACCTTTTTTCTAATCACAAGTCACAACTAATGATATTTAGGTTTAACAAACCAAAAAGCACATAACTCAATTTTTTAATCAAAATAACATATATCTCATGTTCGAGAATGAGGCATTATTTACAACTTTAGAGTATGAGGAATACAAAGTAATAGCAACTCCTAAGCTCCCTCCTAAAACCAAACAGCCTTAAGAGAGAAGAACAATTTTTTTGAATCCTAATCCTTTCAAATAGCATAACATTTCACTAATCCGTCCAACCTAAGTATATCACGAATTGGGGCAAGTAAGCAAATCCAATGAAACATTCATAACAACATGACAACTCGCATGGATTTCTAATACTATTCCTTATAAAGATATACTTTTTAAAGATGATAAGTCATCTTATGTGTTATTCGTTAATTGACATGTTATTTCCAAACCTACGTGCTTTTAAAGTTATCATCATGTTGTTTGATCAATTTTTCTTGTTATTGATATACTAGTACATCCTCAAAATAAAAGGATGTCACTTCGAGCTTGGCTACTTTAGTTTTTTGTTCTTTGGACAGATGAATGCATGACGGAATGAATCTCAGCTCGTGTCCAACCCAATCCATGACAAAGAAGCCTTCCTATGAAATCCAAACGAACAGAGCCCCAATTCATGGATCCATGTTCCATGTTCCATGTTGCGTTAAGACAGAAAGTCGACGCATAAAACAACTGTACCCTATTAACTCCCCCATTGAGAATAACAGATCCTGAATAATCTTGCTAGCTCTTCTAGTTTATTGGACAACGTGGTACTTTAATTGTAGTACACGTATTAAACAGGTAAATTACGTTTCACAAATCTCAAAGAATAATAGCTTGATAACCCTCAATTTGAAGACTCGATCACTCAAACTTCACAACATGAAGGATAACATGTGATGGGTTGGATGGACCACTTAAATCTTGAAAAATAAAATGAGAGAGCTTGGTTGATTGTAGACAACAGCCATAACACCACGTTTGTGACCACTGACCACAACAATACCCAGAAACGAATTGGGTTCCCAGATTGAATATAACCAAAAGAAGGAAGTCCCTTTCTTTCTACCCTTTTTACTGAACAGAGCTGTACATATATACACATTTTCCTAAGTACAAATGTAATGGAACCCCACAGAGCTACAGAAACCGCCCCCACCCGTTCTTTCTTGCCTATGAACAACTCAGTCAGAAGTCTTTCATATAATAAGCAGCGAAACCATTAAAAAGAAACTTTCCACTTCTAACTAATCTGAACAGACCAGAGTCCATACACAGCTGCAAGGGCGACGGATGAGAAACACTGTAGACTAAACATTTGGTTTGGGGAAGGAGAGACTATAAAGGTCTTCCTCACCTCATTTCAAGTGTGAATCATAGGTATCAAATAGGGATTCGGGAACAATCAGGGGCAACTTCTCTATATACATAAACAGCCTCCTAAGATTCTCCTTCTTTAATGTTGCCATGTCAACCACATCTCTGCTATCGGTAAACACCCAAAGATCTCCAGAGTTCACCCTCTTCAGACTATCTCGGCAGAAAGGGCAGGACTGTGACCTTGAGCGCCTGCATCATGAAAAAACCACTCAATTCTACTCTGAAGCTAAGTAGGTAAAAAATTCAAGAGATCAGGAGCAGAATAAATTAACAGAGAACACCCTACGGTTTAGCAGATAACAAGGCCATTCATCATACAATAAGAAATTTCCAGTTCCAAAACTCATTTGAATACGGGTAAAGCATTTCGTAGAGGAATGACAAACTGACTCACTATACCCTAATATAGCAGATTAAGAAAGATGCAAATAGTGTTGTTACTGACATACGAAACAAGTCTTTCAATATATTAGCAATAGTGGCAGCAGCAGCAGTAACAGCAACCAAGACTACATGAACTCAAAAGGAAAGAACAAAGAAGATTCCGCGTCAACAACATTAATGTAGAAGCCTAGTCACCACTCAATAGCTGATATACATGAAACAACATCCTTTAGAGTAGAGCAAATATATATATCAACTCCCCAAAATATAACAAAATCTAATGCTTGCATGAGATGGCACATAGAAAACGAGTCACAAACTTACACACCTCCAATCAAGGAATTAGTGTTACCTTCTTAGAATGGCACTAAATACCTCTCCAAGTAAGATGTTGTAAAGTTCCATTTATTGCAACTTTTCAAACATTTGCCCTGACTTCTCTAACAGCAAAATGGCCGGTCACCACCAGTAGTCTCATAGACATCTCAGTGGGTAATATATGTGATACACAGGCTCTATGACATATATACCAGTACCAACGCCCTCCCCTCACCAATCATCTCATTGACTCCTTTATATTAGGGGATGAGACACTCCTAACACACAACATGCTCTACAAATTATATACAATAATGCCAAACCCAAGATCCATCTTTAGCAAAAGACACAATTCAATCATTAGGCGTTGGTATGTCCACATCGTGTCTATACGACCATGTATGGCTTTGATGCTCAAAGTAAGACTACAGGAAAGGTACCTACTTAATTCTCATATCATATATGTGATCAACATTATTTAACCATCAAGCACATCACATCCTGATTCGACAGCACCATCCTCTAACAGTGTGACTTACAGGATGCCAGCTCTAAGCTTCAGTCAACAATGATATAGGGCCTTTACTAGACAGATGTGCTATTGTTCCAAATTTTGCAGTGACAAAAAACAGCTGTACAGAAAACAAGATAATGAACACCACTTCTAAAATACCTAAGCCATTGTGCAGTCACCTTATATTCCATTTGAGTTTTGTATACAGTAGAATGCAACATGCCAAAGTATACCTTCATCAAGCTGATCAAGACAATTACACATATAGACAACTTTCACTTTAACAAAGGGGTAAAGGAATGGAAAAACTCTAGAATCAAAAGACCAAAACAATTCATACTAGCTACCCCAGTACAGACAAAGGAAAAGTAGCATATAGAAAACAGATGAGAAGCCATCTACATCTCTACATAATTTTAAAGCTACCAACTCCCCCACTACTGAAAGTCAAAGCAAATAAATTAATCTGGTAGAATATCAAACAGGACACCAAACACAGCTCCAGGTTATTTCATTTCTTCTTATAAAAGGAAAAACTCCACATAATACACATGGGGAGGTCATCAGGTAACATCAGCATTAAATGAGGGATTGAGGGGATAAGCTAATCAGTCAGTTTCTTGAATAACTAAGAAAGATTTTGCAGTGATCCAAGTCAGTATGGCAATAAAAATTCAAATTTTATTGACAAAATAAAGACTAGTAGGCTCAAAAACGCAAGTCAATTTCAAAAAGACCTCAGTAAAGAGAAGGAATGCCTCGGTCAGTTAGTGTCAAACAGATAAATGAGAGGGATACAAAGGGATTTTGACCAGTCAGGTTTCCAACAAGTAGCATAGATGGTCACTATTATTCTACTAAGTACCTCAATGCTCCACTTTCACTCAACTAATGAGTTCCACCTATTCCCTTACTTCTTAGTAGAACAGCATCATGGAATGACCTAACCAGGGAGGCTAATGGAGCCACAAAAAAAAAATAAGCCAAAGCCATGAGCAGCTGAAACCAATTCGTCCATAATTACATGATCCACATGAAAATGAACAGATCAGAGGCAAAACCACTATTCCACTAAGAAATACTTCCCCCTCGAGACCAAAAAACTTACAGATTTTTATGCATATCTCTTGCAAAATATAGTCATCACTACAGCTCTATAAGCAACCTCTGACAAGATTAATTCTTGCTTATACACCTAATACATCTAGCAAGCACACAATTTGACAATTATACCGACGTTCATAGTCCACGCACCTAGCATGCATCAATGCCAAAATGCTTCATGAATAAGATAACTATCTCCAGGGATAAAATGTCACCCTAGGGATTAGACAGCAATGTAGAGCACCAAACAATGAAACAACATAAAAATTCACACATCCTGTCAAGCCCATTTCCATCAGCAACTTTACAGGACCAGGTTGCTTTGGAAGGCCTCAATGCTCTATTACTTCAAGATAATCTATGACTCCGCATGGTATTTCAGGAGGATTCGTCTCCATCTTCATAAAATCACAAATGATGGATAGAGAATATGCCAAAAAAAAATGGGCCAATACGAAATCTTGATCCACATACAACCATCAAACACACTTGAATCACCTTAAAAATAGTCAGAGAAAAGTAAATCATGGTATTCAGGAAAAAGAGGAGAAAGAAAGGGAATCAAAGACTGGTTCAAAATATAGAGGTCTAGATTGAGTTCTAGTGCGATGGTGGGAAAGCAACACAGGACTTAACATACTTCATTTTTAATAGCAAACAAATCCACAAACCTGAAGAGCCACACACAAAGCCCCCCCCACCCCCCACCCCCACACACACACACACACACAAAATTGAGTATAAAAGAAATTAGACTTACCATTCTCGATAGCACTTCAAGCACATAACATGGTTACAATTAGGCAGCACAATTTTGCTATAATTTTCCATGCAAATACCACATTCTTCCTCTCTTTCAATATCCATATCAGAAAAATGCCTATGTTCCTCTTCATCTCTTTTTCGGTATCTCTCCATGCAAACGACTTTCTGTTTTTTATCCTCATAATCAGTAACACCACTTTCAAGTTGTAGTAATGAGGGATAAATTACCGCTGCCAGCAAAGAACATATATCATTATATGAAAGAAGAGATAACCAGTCACATCTACTCAAGGTTTGCAGGGGACAAAAGCACACCCTACCATAGAACTCTCTGATACTGGCTTTCCTTTCATGCGTTGACATGGTAGTGGTGCCATCCACATACACCTGCATAGAAAGGGGACAGGACATGAAATTGCATTTAGAAATAAACAAGTAAACAACACTTTAAAGAAAGCAAATAAAGATTAATTGCTGAGGCTCTTACCTTAAAAATGAGGATTCTCAACAAGCCCAACGCCCCTGCCAAGTTACAATCGGTCCACTGGACCAAGAAAAGCAAGAAGTGGGCGGCAGGGGCGTATGAAATTCTCATTTGAAGGCAGGCCCCATCATACTCTCTAGGAAATTCAGATGCCCTGCAAGCAAAAATTCGGACTCAATCAAAGAAACGCATTGGTTTGACAACCAAGCAGACTCAGTCAAAGAAAGACTACACCTCTCCGTCATTGTCTCTCAGAAAATGTTACAAAACTGGCTCTACAATAAACAATCTAAAACAACAGAACTCCAGGCACGCCATAGCCGTAAGCTATATTTTACACACTATAATTCATTCAAACAGATAATGTAGTACAAGGCAGTTATTATGACCATATTGCTCAACATCATACACCCTCCCCCATTTCAATGGAACTTCAATATCCTGAAGTAGACAACTCAAAGCAACCAAGATTAAAATCCAAAGGTCATCACAAATGGCCAGCATTATAATTACAGAACTAACTTTAAAATATTAAACTCCTCCTGCTCCACCACTGTAAAGCCACAATAATAAAACTTTGAAAACAGGACTCCCAGAACATCATGCACAACCAACCCCACTTCATTCAACTAAGTTAGGTATGTGGGGCCTAAAGAATATCCCAAATTCAATGAATTGCATTTCTAAGCTCATCATTCACAATTCACCAAACCGACACCTCGCCAAGTCGCCCGTCCCTAACTATGAAAGACTTATGAACTTAATCAAACCCAATACAATTCACAACTGACAGCTAACCAACAAGATCAAATTGTAACCAGCAAACATGTAAGAAGTAATAACTACTTTAGGCAATAAACTGAAAATCCATATGGTAAAGTACACTAATAACATCAACCCACTGGATGACAACTAAAACATGGAATCAACCCCTTCTACATCAATGTCCTTGGTTACTCACTCTAAACCAGAGAAATAAAATATCAAGGATCATAACCCTGGAGAGAGAAAGTCTTCACGGAATAAAATTAGGAAATTATCATCTAAACCCCTAAAATAAGGAATTTTATCTACAAAGCCACCCCAAAAAAAATGAAATGAATTTCTTACAGGAAAAAATAGAAACTTGTAAGGCTTACAGAGTATTAGCATGTTGAATATCAGCTTCTAGAACTTTCAGAGAATCCTTGAAGGACTTTCGCATGGAAGATGCCACGTACATTTCCAATAAAAATCCAATCTTTTTTCTGCTTTATACTCTTACAACCCCAGAATTTAACCCAAAATAGTTATAAAATTAACGACCTCAGACTTCTACCATCAAAATTAAATCAAACCCATCAATTAAATCATGAATTTTCACCTGAATTTCAACACCCAGAACTCAAAATCAAAAATATAGAAAAAAGATTGAAAAGAGACGAGAAGTCAAAAACAAAAACCCTGAAAAATACAAACAAATCTCTATCAAGTACCAAAGTAGACTAAAGAGGAATTCTCTCTCTACAAAAGAGAAGTAAAGCTGGTCCTTTTCCGGGTTCTTCTTTCAACTTCTTTTTAAATTTGTTTCGCTTTTTTTTTTTGTGTGTGTGTGTGGGGGGGGGGGGGGGGGGAGCGGAAGGGCATGGGTGAAGGTGGATAGATTCAGGAGATGACAAGTGGGATTATATAATAAATGTCATCTTAAGGTTTGCTCACATACTAGAAATTAAAATTTTTGATTTGAAGATAAAAATGATAAAGGTAGTGATTGTAGAAAAATGACGCAGAACGCTATCCACAGAAGATAATCAAACACTAACATAATTTTACCACGTACAGTGTAAGACTGTAGGAATAAATAAAATTAACGCATCGGATTAGAATAATGATTGATAACGACAAAGCAGGTATTGCCTTATCTAAAACCTTTTGGTTTGTCTGACCTCAACAAGTCCACTTTGCTTCGGCCACTATTTTAGGTACTTGATTTTAGCCATCTTTTGCTTGCAGGAGCGCATATTGTTGACTTTTCTATTTTTCTCTTTTGATATACGGAGTACTTGGTATAATATTATAGCAGTGTCGTTCGGCGTTGTTGGAGAATAACAAATGAATAGTGGAGATGGTATAACTTTCATTCATCGAAGCAGGATTATATATAGGAGGCAAGTTGTAATTTGGACGGGAATTTTTAGAGCCTGCTTGACTAATAAAACAATGCAACTCGCATTATTTTCAGAGTATACGCAAAGCATAGTGTCATTAAATAGTAAGAAATCCTATAACAGCTTGTGGGCATACCGTCGGGGGACACGACCGCTGGGGCTCCTTCGGATTTCTTCCGGGCTTTCTTAGGACAGAAAAGGGAGAGTTTTAATCTCACTCAGGTTCAGGTGGATGGGTCCTACCTAGTGTAGACCAAACTCGTAAACTAAAGCTAGTTTAGGATGGGGTCCTTACATTGGGACCGGGGAGAATCCCGGCTAGAGCTATCTCGGCCCTCCATGTCGAAGCCCTAACGCGCCTTAAGGCTATGGAATGTACGTTCTCCTTAAACATAAAGAGGCAACTTTTCTGTCTGATTCTTACACCCAAGTCACTGAGCTAAGGGGAGACGACCCGAGTTCCCATCCACATTTCTGAAACCATTGCTGCCATACGTGACCTAGGCCACCAATTCGTTTGGTGTTTGGTTGTTAAGGTAGGTAGGGATCAGATAAGAAATGCGCATGATACACCTTGTAATTGTAGAATATTGACTGTCCCATTTTATGGTACATTGTAATCTTGTCGCGCATGTCAAAAATATATATATATAACAGCTTGTAGGAATGTTTAGTTGTTATAGAAACTACGAATATTCTAATTCTGTGTTTGTTATAGAAACTACGAATATTCTAATTCTGTGTTTGATTGTGTTTAATTTCTCTAAAATTCTTTCTTATTAATCTTTTGTTTGATTGTACGGGTTTTTATAGGTACAAGAAACAACCACTTTGCTTCCTCATAAAACACTTTTAACAATATACTTTTGCTAGTTGTAATCTACTGATGTTAACTTTTTATCCTAATTTATAGGATCATGATATACTTGATCTCATAAGTATCTTTTCTACACTCCCCTCAAGTTGGGTCATCGAATCTTTAACGCACAACTTGCACAATACATCCTCAAACGCACTCGTCCCGACTGTCTTAGTTAGGATACCTGTCATTTGATTGCTTGATTGCACAAATGGGATACTAATGATTCTAGCTTCCAAGTTATCTTTTATAAAATGACGGTCCACCTTACATGCTTCGTTCGATCATGTTGAACTGAGTTTTCTGAAATATTGATAGTTGTCTTGTTATCACCCAAGAGTTCACAACTCCTTGTTGGAGGGAAGCCTAACTCAGTTAAGAGTTTTCAAAGCCAATGAATCTCTGAGACCCCCTTTGCAATTCCCCTGTACTCCGCTTCTGCACTAGATAACGTGACCACCCTTTGCTTTTTACTCTTCTAGGTTACAAGGTTTCCCCCAACCAATGCAAAATAACCCGAGGTAGACTTTCTACTATCTCGATCTCCTGTCCGTGTAAGCTTGAAGGCCTAAGTGACCATTACTCTTAAACATCACACCTCTTCCAGGAGTTTTCTTGATATATCTCAAAATCCTGTAAACAACTTCCATATGTTGGACCTAAGGGTTATGCATGAATCTACTTACTATCCCAACTACATACGCAATATCAAGTCGAGTATGAGAAAGATAAATCAATTACCCTACTAACTTTTGATATTATAACTAATTTGTAGACTCTACACCTTCATAAACCTATAACCCATGATTCATCATCATTGGAGTGTCTGCAGGCTTACTGTAATACCCGTATTTTAGACATTATATTAAAAACGTTTATATACTAAGTTTTATTTAAAATTAAATGTACATTATATATTAGCATTTTAAATAAATATTTTAAGAACGTTTTAGTATAATTAAATAATTTTAAAAGTATTTTGGCCCAATTATAATTATGAACTGTCATATATATATATATATATATATATATATATATATATATATATATTAATTTTAATAAGAAAATTATTTAATTTTATAAATAAATATTTAATTTCTCAATTATTCCATTAAAATCCCAAAAAGTCCTCCAAATTATCTCGAGTATCCATTTTTATTCTATAATATTCTATAAGTTTTTAAAATATTATTATTAGTAAAAAAATATTTTAATATATTTATAAAGATTGTTTTAATTTAAAACCAATTATGTTAAAAATCGGATATATTTACCAAAAAAATAAATTCGACCTTATCTAATCATGGGTACCTTCCATGATTAGTATTTTTTAAAAAATTTAATTTATTATTAAAATTATTTTATCCTAATTTAAAGTATAGTTTTAGTTAAAAAGATAGTTTATATTTCAAAACAATGGATGTTTAAAAAAAGAAAAAAAATAATAAATTCTAACCTTATCATATCCTTTTGCCATATTTGATGTTTCAAAAATAATAATTATTATTATTATTATAAAAATTTATCTTTTTAACTAATTCTAATTGATTTGTTTTGAATTTAATGATTTTAATTGGTTAAATTGTTTATTAATAAAATTATTTTAAAAATAAAAGATTTTTCTAAAAATTTGGAGGATAATTATCATTTTAAATTCATACTTATCTTTTACTTTTTTAAAATCCTAAAATTTATCCTAATCTCTACTATAAATAGACCCTTAAACCTCATATAATTTTTCACACAAAAATCATTAAACCTTTTCTATTTCTCTCAAACTTTCTCCCTCTCTCTAGCCTCTCTATATCCCTTCGGCCACCTTGCGCCACCACCAACCACCGTGAGCCTCCTCTTTCCCCGAACTATTTTAATTGTTTTATAAATTATTTAGTTCTTAAAACTATTTCTAAATTTAATTAAAGTTTTAATATTTTATGTATACTATTGTGTTGTATTATGTTGATTAGTTTATGTTAATTGAAAGAAAGATCATCTTGAACTTTAGTAGGAAGTTGCTATGAAGTACTACAATTTAAAGTACACATATGTGTTCAATCTTTTTATGGGCTAATATTTTTATGTGCAATTGAATGTTTTATTGAATTCTATCGTGTTAAGATATATTTATTGTGTATTTTGCTAAATAAATTGTAATTGAAATTTTATCCATGCGCCATTTTTTAAGTATATGTTTATACATGTGAAATTTCGATTATAAAAAAGAATGATATATATTTACCTTATTTTATTTAATATGTATCAAGTTTCAAAAGTGCCGAATGACATTTGAGATTTAATAATTTTCAATGAGCTTTAATGATTAAAGCACGGCCTTTGTATTTAAATGATTATAAAAGAAGAGTTATTATTATTATACATTACCGCTTGATTTCATAATTAATAAAGGTTTATACTTTAAAGTCCACTTGTTGGTAAATAAAAGAAATTTCAAAGGATAGATCCGTGATGTGATAACTAACTTAAGGGGTGTGCATACTTAGGATCAAGGAAGGGAAATAAGAAGAAGAAATTTTTTTATTAAGTGCTTTAATAATTTCATTTGTATTTGATGATTATTAATAAGAAATGTTTAAAGTTTATTGATTATAAGAAGGCATGCTCAAAATAAAGGAATTTAAAAAGTTAAAGTATTTCTTTTAGCATGTATATATACATAGTGTTTTTATACTGATACGTGTTTTCCTATTTGTTTTTTATTCGCGCTACTTATCATTTATAGTGAGTTGGTTTGTAGGAATAAATGTGCATGGTAGCATTACATCAAATAGCACATATTAGTTAGGAGTTTTCATAATTTTTCTTATTCAACTTTTGTGCCTTTGGATGATCAAAATTCTTTTTAAATTAATAAATCAAGTTTTATTTCCACTGCAATATAGTAATTAGTTAGCATAGCCAAAGCATGGTGACACATGGCGGGGATACCCCTAAGCTACTAAAATTATTATTATGTTAGTATTTTGGGGGTGTTACACTTATAGACCAACATACCTGTTTCTGCTAGAAGATCAAAAATGATCTTTCATTAAGATATAAAGATACCCTTTCTAGATCTGAGTACCCCTATTAGTACTTAAGCCTGACTAGATCCTTCATCTCAAATTAGCAAAACAACTTTTCTCTCAACTAACAAATTTCCTCTTTATCATCTTCGGTAATAATTATATCATCAACATATATGATAAGATATGTCACTAGCCCCTTTTCCCTTTTTAGGAAAAGAGTATAATCAGAATTGCTCTATTAATACCCAAATTTCTTCATTGCCATAGTAAATCTCCTAAACCATGCTTTGGGAGACTATTTCAGCCTATATAAAGCATTCTACATCTTACACCCTTCTCCTGGAGAAAAGTCATGAATAAAACTAAGTGGAACTTTCATATATACTTCGTTTGAGATCTCACCATGAAGAATATACATTTTTTCACATCAAATTGATGTAGCATCCATCCTCTATTTGCTATTATTAAGAACAAGACCCTAATAGTATCAATTTTTGCGACTTGTGAAAAAGTCTCAGACTAATCAACTCCATTGACTTGTGATAGCCCTTAGCTACCAACTTCGCCTTATATCGCTCAATACTACCATCATCCTTATATATACCCATATGCAACCTACAACTTTCTTTTTATCAGGAACCCTACACTTTATCCAAGTGTTATTCTTCTTAAATGCATTAATTTTTTCCTTCATCGCCTTTCTCTAAGTCTCGCTCCCCAGTGCTTCATCAATAATTGAGGGAATCTTTTCAAAATATACTGCAACATTAAACGTTACAGCTATATGAGACATGCTTCACATATTTACGACTAGATATCTTGACCTCTAAGACTCATAGGAAGGGTCATAATGCTTTGTGCCACTCCTCTTGTGCTTCTTGAGGGTAACTGGTATCTTGGTGGAACATTCTCTACTACAATTCCTGTATTTTCAATATTATCTACAGGAATCCTATCATTAGTATTATCTTCCACCAATGTCTCTGGTCTTACCTCCACCTCCTGATGCTTGAAAGGAGAAGATGTTGGTGGTGGAACAGACTGCACCTTTTCTATTCCTGTAATGTCATTATCATATAAGATATGATACTTTAACCAATTCAGATCTTCCTTCACACTCTCCCTCTGACATCAAAGTTAGGGTTAAAAAAAGGTTTTTTCCACAAACTCATAATCCACCGAAGTATATATATATCTGATTTTTCTTTCATGAAATAAATTCAACTCATACGTGAGCAATCATCAATGTAGATAACATAATACTAAAATACCATGAGTACCAAAATCTGAGGCTAGGCCCCTTACATCAAAATGAACAATACTAAAAGGTTTAACAACATGATTAATACTACTAGGAAGAGAACATTCTTCGCAATTAAACATAATTTTTGACCTAGCAAAAGTAAGGAAGAGACGTTCGAAGTATCCTAATGATGGGTGACCTAAACAATGATGCCATAACCAGATTTGTTCCTCGATAGGCCCTTGACTAACCATCGCACTTCTATATTTGATTATGTCAACAACAAAGTATAGTCCGTCCTTTTCAATACCACGCCCAAGAATCTTCCCTATTTGAGCATCTTGCACTATACAACAACCATGCCTTAATAAAACCGTAACCCCCAGTTCTCTCGTAAGCTGACTGATAGATAATAGTTTGTAAGAAAGATCGGGTATATATATATAATTATGTAAAAAATGAGGTCAATTTTAACAGTTTCAACGTCCGCTATATTCATGCACTCGCCATTTGGTGCCTGTATAAGGGTTTTTTGTGACTTACTTAGGGTTACAAAATTTTACTGTCATAGGACATAGTGTCTGTTGAGCCACAATAAAAAATCCATCGATTTCTCAATTTTTCATGACACGAGATTCTCGAATATTTGGTCTGGGCCAAGATAGGCATAGGGTTATGAAATGGGTCACAAACTAAATGAGATTGGGTTGTGTGTTTGGGCGTAGGGAAAAAAGAGGAAAGAAAAGAGTTTTGGCCATGTATTTGGACTGAGGTCTTAATGGGGAGACTATCAATGTCGTATCTTTATTAGGAAAATTTCGATCATTGACATCTAGGTTTTGGGGGAGGTTTCTAGGTTTAGTTAAAAAAAAACCCTCACACCTTCTCCTTCTCTCATTGCCTCCTTCTCTTCTTCTCCCTTGTTTTCTCCACCCATGCGCTGGCCTACTGATGTTGTCCCTCTCTTCCCATCATCACTTCTATTGGTTCCTTTCTCAAATATTTTATTCACGTAGGGCCACTAATCAAGGTAACCCACTAACTTAAAGCATCCTTCTCGGGTATGTCAGGTTCCTCCACAGTGGCTACATTTGATGTGAGACTTGTCATCTTCCTTTCTTGCCACCAATTTTCCCGTTCTTAACCCACTCCCAATTCCTGATTATTGCGCCATCGATAAGTTATTGTGATCTTCATAATCCCTCTTCTTGCAATTTCTCATCGGATTGTGTTATAAGCCGCCTCCACTAAGGATAGTGGGTCTTGTTTTATGAGATCCCTCCCATCCTTGTCGAGGTCCTCTCCTAATCCAACCAGAAATTGGTATGACCTTCCCTATTCAATGTCTTGATTGTATGTCACCATGTCTTTTGGACACTTCATTAGATTTGGTTTGATTCTGTCGATTTCCTTCCATATAGATATGAGTTTGCTGTAGTAAACTTCGACCAAATCGTGTCCTTTTTTGATGCTATTGATTTTAGTTGTGAGGTCCAATACATATAGACTATCCCTTCCACTACCAAATAGGGATTCAATCCATTTTCACAGCTCTCTTGCCGTTGGGAAGTCCACAAGCTGAATTACCAGTTCGGGCTTGATATTTTCAATGATCCAGGCTTTTGAGTCTATTTGATCTTATTGGACATAATTTGAGGACTCTTTGATGAGGGGGCTGGCTATAATGTGATTGAGCCTTCCCCTCCCATCAATTGTCAATTGCATTAATTTTGACCATTTGGTGAAATTCTGAGTGTTTAACTTCTCAGACATGCTAATTGAGTCTCTATGATCCATGGTCCTATTGGCATTCATCTTTTCGAAGAATTGCTATAGTTGAGTGAGGATCATATTTGTCTCACTTAGATCTTTAGGTGGTTAACTTATGGTTCAGGTAAGTTTTTCTCGGTAGATGATGAAATCTTGAAAAATTACTATTGATTAATTATGATGGCTCTGATACCAGGAAATTACAAATGCTCTAACTCTGTGTTTGATTGTGTTTGATTTCTGTGAAATTCTTTCCTGTTAATCTTTTGATCCTAATTTATAGGATCATGTTTGATTTCTTGTGTATATTTTCATTAGGTATAAAATAGAGATAATGAAAAATTATTAGAAAGTTAAAATTCTCAAAAATATAAAAATGAAGCTATTTCTTAAATTCTAAAAAGTTCATCAATAAGTATCGTCCGTACTACATTGCATAACCAAACAAGTTCTTAAACCACTGGCATAACTATCATTTTGTAAGTTAGGTTACTGAACAATAACCATTATAACATTTAACTTTACCGTTAATAACCATCACTTGAATTAGAATCGAAACCCGATAATCCTTTTGATTTGATCATGATCGATTTACCAAATCCTTTCGCTCTCCCAGGTAACTTTATTTTGTCCTCGCATCCATTTTCGATAGTGTCTAAGCATTCGTCACTGTGACACCATTTACTTTGTTCCAACAGCGCTCCGATTGAGCTTGGTTTTAAGGAATCGACATTGGAGAACATTGTCCCAATATTCCCTCCTTTCAAGAAGTATAACATTATTTTATCTCATTCTTCGGAATCTAATAAATTTATATATGTGATAAAAATTTCATTTGAAGAATTATTACTATTCAATAATTTGTAACCAATGTCTTATCTAATTTAACAATTATAAATTACTCCTTCTATCCCTTAATATTTACCCCAATTTTAATAAAAAAAACTCTCACAATAAATGATCAAATGGGGCAAATATTAAGAAATAAAGGGAGTATATTCCGTACAACCCTCTTAATTTTCAGGCAATTCTTGTTGTAAACTTGTAAGTTGTAAGTGGGATTTTTTTTTAAAAATAGTGTAACTGTGTAAGTTGTACCTAGTCTACAATCCTACACAAACACAATATAGACTTGGATCACCCATGCATCTAGTATCACTACCACTGACTCACTGAGTACCATGACCTTTGACAACAATGAGGACACTAACATCCCATCTCTAAGGCCATCAAATTCTATACAAAACAAATTCGAAAGCCCATCTTCCCCTTACACTAAAAAGCCTATCCAATCATCAATATTCAATCTAGATCTCAATTAAAGCTTCACGTAGAACAAATTCAGAAGCCTCGTATAATGATTAGGACGATCACATAATTTGGGTTTATTCAGTCGAGTTGGGTGAATTAGGTATTGCCGAAATTTGAGAAAGATTTGAAATACTTGAGATTTGTTAACAAGAGGAAAAGTCCACACGTAATGCGTAAAATCATCCAAAAGAACTAGATAATATTTGTGACCTTTATTGCTACGAATAGGAGATGTCCATAAATCTTCATGAATAATGTCAAAAGCAAAAAAAAGTAGTACTAGTAGAATTATGAAAAGGCAAGCGAGTATGTTTCCCTAACTAACAACCTATGCAGATAGAGGAGTCTTGCTCCATTTTTGTAATGAATACCATTGTTACTCCTAAGGAAGCTCAAGATGGGTGCTCCAAGATGGCCTAAACGGTTGTGCCAAGCAGATATGGATAACGTAGTGAGAGAAGTTGCTAGATGAGTGGACTGAGGGTTGGTAACTGGATAGAGATCCCTAACACTATTGCACTTGGTGATTAATCTCCCCATGCAAAGGTCCTTCACAAAAAACCCACTAGGGTCAAATTCTTTAGATACAGAATTATCATTTGTAAATTTACGAACTGAAATAAGGTTCGTGATAAGTCGGGGAGCTAAGTAAACATCACGAAGGGCAAGGGATTTATTTGCAATATTAGATTGGCCATAACCCGTAATTGGAATGCATTGACCGTTACCACAAGAATATGATTATTCGTGCTTAAATTAGAAGGGGTGAGAGATTATCGGAATCATTCGTCATATGAGAAGTTGCTCCATAATCCATGTACAAAGTCGGGTCATAACTATTGAAACCCATAGTAGCAAACACATTCCCAAACTCTGTTGTAGTCATCATGGGGCCAAACTTCGAGCCTTGAGATGGATACGCGGGTTAGGTTTGTTGCGGAGGCCTATTGTAGTATGCATGCTGGCCTAAGGATATGAACCATGTTGAGGAGGATCACCCCACTGTAGGGAATCCCAACATTGAGTGTGATGCTGCTGTTGCGGGGTGCCACGTCTCATGCCTCACCCGTGGCCTCAATCACGATTACAACCATCGGCGTTCCTACCCTGACAGAAGGACGAGGACTGTTATAGAGGAGAAGCAGTGATAGTCGACGCCGGAGACCCGGATTGAGCCACAACGGACAAAGCCAAAGACAATGAATCATTTGCCCTTCGAGATTCTTCAAGAAGCGACCGGGATTATGCTGTTGAACGAGGGCAAGGGGATCGATTGTTGAATCATAGCAGCAACAGTGTCATAGTCTGAATTAACCTATCACGTTACCAGTAGAATCACAAGCTTCTGGTCTGACATAGGTTGATCAACATTTGCAAGTTGATCTCTCAAGTTTTTCAATTCTTGACAGTAGGAGGAAACACAATTGTTGAATTTCGAAATATGTAATTGATTAAATTGATTTTCAAGGTAAACTACCCTACCAGTTTTATTATCTTGAAAGATCTGATCTCCTTGATTTTATCCCAAACCTATCGTGCCTAATCCCCTTTACAGAGGATTGTTTGGAGTAAATCAGTTGAGATAATGCCATAGATCCACTTCTTGACAACAAAATCAAGCCGAATCCACAAGGTCAGCAGAAGATTGGGTGAACGAGGGCACTTCGAGTCGATGTGATCAAGAACTTCAAAGGCATGAACATGGTACTCAAACAATTCCACCCAATTTGAGTAATGAACGTTTTCACAATCAAGAGTTAGGAGGATGGCATTTTTTATATTACTAACACCAAGAGCAGGGTGAAAAGGGGATGAAGATGTTGGCGGATCATCATCTCTGGCCATGTTAGACTATGGAAGAAGATGAGGGAATAGGGCGATAATACTCAAGGAAAGGAAAAAAAAGAAAAAAAATTTGCGGAAGTTTTGTGGTAGGATCTAATATCTATGTTGTGATACCATATTAGATTTTGTGAAAACACTCCATGTCCTTTGTTTTCCATTGATTAAAGTATATATAGTGTTACAATATGAGTTCTAATTGAGTTAGGATACTCAAAAGATAATTATACAAAATATGTCACATATCTCCTAAGATAACATAATATCTTATCATTGATTCTATCACTAGGAATAAATAACAAGAAGTATGTGATATAGTTTAGAGAAAAGTTAGAGAGAATGAGAGAAAGCTTAATTATATTCATGAGATGATACAACTATTTCTACTCTTACAATTTAGCTAATTATGGTAATTACATAAATCAGTTACATGATTTAAGTAGAGAATAAAGGATAGAATCAGTAATGGATGTAAATCCCAATTATTATGGCATGATCAAAGGGATTGTATATTATTCCTTAATATACCCCCTCAAAACGGTCAGCCACAAGGAGAGAACGATCTTGGAAACTAGTGTTGTGAATATATGTCATGGCAACGATTTTGTTAAGGAATCTACTAACTGACCATTGGAGGAGATGTAAAAAACTCGTACAACTTAAACTATTTCCTGGATGAGGTGATGGTCAAGTGCTAAGTGTTTCATTTTACAATGGATAAATAGGATTGATTTTCCGAAGAAAATAATACAGTTGGAAGAAAATATGATTCTCCATTAAAATGAGTTTTTTTTTTGTTTTCTTTATTGTTGTGTGTAAGTTGGATGAAAAGGCGAAATGTAGAGGAAACAAGGAGTTGTTTAACGAGTGTTCACAGTTGTTGGCATGTGAACCATTAGTTGAAAAAAAAAAAAGATTAATTTTTCTTATATGTGCTTGGAGGGGAAAAAATATATAAGAGTTCTTTCACCACCATTGAATACGAGATAGAAAAATCTAATGATAGTTTAAAAGGAAATTTTATGTTTCTCCATAATGGTTTTGGAGAAAGAAGATGAATGTAAGGTTGGAATACACTTGGTAAATAAATTACATGGGTCCAAATTGGGTTTAAGAGATTTTTTTTGTTTGCTTGAAGCTTTCCCTAAAGAGAGAGTACGAGTATGGTTACCATTATTTGTCGATGTCGGCAAAGGTTTTTGATAATGTAGCCATGGAAGAAGAGGAGGACATAGATGGCTGAAGCAGGAAATTGAATCTATAGCTTATGATACCATGATATAGTTATGAGAAAGGTTAGAGAGAATGAGAGAAAGCTTAATTATATTCACAAGAAGATACAATTATTTTTACTCTTATAATAGCAAACTATGGTAATTATATAAATTAGCTATATAATTTAAGGAGAAAATAAAAAATAGAATCAGTGATTGGTGTCAATCCCAAATATTGTGGCATGATCAAAGGATATATTATTCCTTAATAGTATGTGTTTTGTTGTACGTTGGGTTTTGCGTGTGCTTTATGTTATTTCTAGTATCAGAGTTTCATCCATTATCGTTTTCCCTGCTGTTGCTATTGCTGTTGAGTTTCATTTGGGCTTGTTAGTAGAAAACCCAGAAAAATTTGGGTTTAAATGGGCCTACAATAAGGGTTTGTGTTGAAAAATTGATGTAGTGGAAATCTTTGATGTGGAATTCAGTGACCTGAGGAACGCTATTGAGAGTGAGAGGGTTGAATTGGGTGATTCGGAGAGTAATGTGCATGTGATTGAGACAATTGGTGGGATTGAAATGCTAGGAATTTATTTGATGACTGTATTGGTGGTATCTTGGTTGAGGGGAAGGAGGAGGGAAAGAATCCGAATCGGAAGAATTGCGGATAAAGAACGAAAATGGCGGTAAAGTGATGAATTTGTTTGGTTTTGTGGGAGAGTTTTGTTTAAAGGAAATGCTGCAGGTTGGAAGCCTAGCAAAAAAGACCAAGTAAGAGAGAGGGTTTTGCAGCGGGGGAAAGAAATAAAATGGATTCATATATGAAAACTAAAGAATTTCTCAATGCTGATGAGTATGATTACCAAAACACAAGATCATACCAGCAATTGACAATTCAGAAAGAATATGTCAGCCCACAGGGAAACTCGGTAATAGGTGTCTCAGGATACATCAGGAAAACGAAGGTTTCATGAGGAATCAACAGATTATCCAAAAATCTGAAGGAGCTACAGAGAAAGTATGCCCGAAGAAAGGATAAATGAAGAAGATGAAGTGTATTCAATGAAATACCAATATCGATCATAGAATGAATGTGTCTCAGGATACACCAGGAAATGAATTTTGAAACAATCCTAGGACTGTTTGAAGGCTAGAGATGATGAAATGCTAGCAGAACAAATGATTCACGAGTATGACAACTTTCTCTGCCTTGAAACCTATGAGTTTACTGGCTATACTTGCCCTTAGGTCAGTTGGGAAATACTCACATACGATATACAAATCATTTCAAAAGAGTAAACCAAATGTATAATTGGATAAAAATTCCATTTCAAAAGTAGAACCAAACAAGATCACATAGTACGGAATGAAAACCCATATCTCTCAAGCATTAACGCTTCATTTCAACATAGTGAACCACAAAGAACCCCAAGTATCTAATTGATATCTAGCATACTCATTGCCAGAATTTCAGTCAACGAAAGAAAAGACTTTGAGTAGATGTAGATTTCAATTTCTGGAATATTCTCGCGAGAAATGCTCCAGGAAGATCTTGAATTTTCTTAGGTGGGCTTTTCTACTGAGGCTAAAAATTCAAAACTGCAACATTAACTTAATATGAGTTAGTAAGACAGAAACCTTACTATAGAAAAAGGAGAGAACAGACAACTCCAATATCGGAAGATGAAGACAACAGAAAATTGACACTTTGGAGCTACTTCTTTAAGAAGGACAAAAGTTCTACAAACCGGCCAACACAACTCAACATCATCAACGTGCAACCACGAAAATATCAGTGTTTATCTCAACAGTATCTTATATCCCTACTTGATTGGAACATCAACAAATACGGAGTACTTGTATCAATAAAGCAATAACAACAATACAATAATTCTCGCTATCTATGCCACGATTTATGATTGACTATTCATTATTGTAAATCAGGAAAAAGAATTCACACAATCCCGGAAAGCTTTCAACATGCTGGTAAAAGTGACAATTCCAACCAAGCTATAATCTTCTTCGACAACCCACACATGATTCAAACGATGTGACAATGCTTGTATCATCACAGCAATCAAAGAGCTTCCTGGATGGCAAACAATGGGCTCAGTTCCCCTTGGTAATCTCAATGAATTTGATCTGGAGCGCATGCTTTTTACAGCAACTTCATCATCAGATGAGGAAGATTGTGATGAGCTTAAACATGAAGAAACTGATGAAGTTGAGTTATCATCTTCTAAGAGCTCCAACATTCCATTAAATTTTCTCTCTTCCAACCTTGTTTTCACCAACTGAATCAGATCTTCTGGTGGACCGCCGTAGTCAATATAAGCCATCAGGTCACCTGCAGAAAGGGTTGCTACTCCAGGAGCAACAGTCTTGTCACAGTAAGCGAGAGTGTATAGAGAAATCTCCCCAACCAATCTACCCTCATCGTCTACCACTGCCACAGCAGCTTGGCCAGAGAGTGAATTGATTGCTCTGAGGGCGGACACAGCCGGATTGGCGTATTGGACATATGGGATTTTCTCCTCAACTATGTTGAGAGATTGGATTGGGTCAAACGGGATGGGAGAGAAGTGGTTAATGGAATTAAAGATGAAGCGAATTATATCTTCTTGGGTGATCCAGCAGTATGTACGCCCCACAGAAGGTTTCTGCGAGGGCTTCTGTCTTGGGCTGCCCGTGTTGCGGCTCCTCCTTGGAACTATGAGACTCTGAGCTCCTTCGAGGATGCAATCTACAGCATCTAGTATACTTCACATCAAAGGATGAACAAAAGAAACATCAGGAAAAGAGCTCTTGGCACACAAGATATAAACATGGCAATCTTCCATATACAGATGGACAATCTTCCACAAAATCAAAAATTAAACATCAATCTATGTATTTCTTTTAGTATGGCACACACCTGTTAATCTGTTATAATATAATTATCATGGTACTTGGAATCCAATACCCAAGTGACAAAATACGAGGCGTTTAAAGGACAAAAAGTCACTCATTTTGTAGAGATTGATAATCCCTTTTTCAGTACTATCATGTGAACATCATTTTTCAAGTACCATATTCAATAGTCACTATGTCCATATAAGAAAGCCTCAATTCACTATTTATAATCAAAATTTGAAAAGTTTGTCTATAATTTCCCATGTTAAAAGAAATAATATATTCAAGTGAGATCTGATGCTTTCTTTTAGAGACAAAGTAATTATTTCATAGTTTTCGTCATTATTTAGACCCAAAAGTCAAGAGCCAAATTTTAATAGAAAATTGCTTTAATTTTAACCCCCAATAACCTCGAAAAGCCATTTATTTATAAGAAATGAATAAGGGTTGAACGTAAGATCCTATTTGACCGATCCAATCACTATTACGAGGGACAAAAAGAAAAAAGTGACAAAAAGAAAAAAGTGACAAAAACAAAAAATTATAAAAATTGATATTCTACCAATTACATTAAAATGCATATAATAATATCTAATTACATTAAAATACATATTATAATATCTCGCTTGAACATATTATTTATTATTAAATGATGAAAATCTATAGACAAAGGCAAAAAAATAGGAAATACATATCTAATTTTGACAGTAAATTGCTCTTAAATTATATCCATAAAATACTTGATATCTCCCACTTTGAATCCCACCATTTTTTTTAAGAGCAATGTATCATGAAAGTTAAAAAGATATGGAATTTAGAGATGGGAGGATGAAGTTTGATTAAAAGTTCACGACTAATCAAGAAATTTAATTTAAGGGTGCATCTAAAAAAATTCCATCACCAAATCATCACCGATTAACCTTAATTACCAAAACAGCTATATTAGCTTAGTCTTAAGAGTATTTGCACCTATAAATGGATAGTAGAAAAACACACAATCAAACTAATTATAAGTTTATACTATTTCAAAGTTTCAATAAATAAATTTTGTCAAACAATTGAATTTAATCACGTAACTCAGTCATGAACCTAATCATCAAATAAAAAACATAAATCAACAAACTTTCTCCGTCCTTTTGCAATTGTAACCTATGAAATGTATCAAATGCACAAAAATATAACTGCGCACAACTTATTAAATTCAGGACGTATACATTTAGAATATCAGTTTTGATCTCGTAAGCTACAATCCTACAAATGGAAAACAAGGGAGTAAGCATATAACTTATGATTCAATTAAAGAGAGAGAAACAGAGAAATAGACCTAGATGTGGGGTCCAATTGTTTAACTAGATGAGGAGGCCCTTCTGGGAGTAGGAGAGAGACAGGAGAATGAAGAGCAACGGAGGGCTTAGAGATATTCTCTTCCTTGCAAAGAAAGCACAGGACATCAACAATCGAGATCAACCCAATGCACTTCGTCGCCTCTCCGGGAGCCTCCGGAGAAGACCAGACGCTAAGGGAAGGATCGCCGGAGGAACGGCGGAAGAGGGAGAGCGCGTCGGCGACGGCGGCGGAGGCAGGGAGAGGCCTCAGCGGGGGCTTCCCGAGACAAAGGTCAGAGATATCATGAGAGAACAGTTGTACTGCCATGCACTGCACACAGATTGCTTACGGAAGAAGCTTCGGGATTTGATGGAGATTTGTATTTGTGGTTTAGGAAGGATAGGGATTTGGGTTGAAGACGTGAAGTGGTGTGAGATTGTGAGGGTGGATTTTACTATATTAGATGAGTACTTATAGGGAGTATTTAAATATAAACTATATTTTAATTTGACAGCTTGGACGACAGGTACGTACTTACTGACGTTACTGTCTACGCTGTTACCTGTTTCTTCTTTTTACCGTTTACGCAGTATTTTCTGGAAATTATACGTTAATTTCCATACAGACACATTGCGTTGGCATTACTGAGTGTAATTATTTGGCTATCTAATGAGCTGTTTGATACTCCCTCCGTCCTATAAAAAGAAAGGTTGTTTGATACTCTCTCCGTCCCATAAAAAAAGCCCCCGTTTTCCTGGAGTAATAATCTATGGGATCAAAAACAACATGGACAGAGGGTTCCTAACAACATTCTTCGACTCCTTACTCCAAGAACCTCAATTTGATACTAGTCCTAATTTATACTTCCCGACACTTAGCCAGTCCAATCCAATCCAATTAAAGATGAATAAACCAGAAGCCAGTATAAAGAGAAAGGTAGAGAGTAAGTCACTGCATAACACCCTCATCCATCCTAATACTCCATATCGCAGGCTCAATATTTATGCATTCATTGTCAATGTTTTGTTTATATTAAAAACAAAATTGTTGTTTTTGCGTTAATTCACTTCATTAAGTTTATGTCAACACCTGATGTCAGACCAGCATCTTGAGTAAGTTTCATATGGATTATATTAATTTACTCATACAATATATGTTTAAATTTGTACATTTTTCCACTTTATATTCTATCTTCAAAACAACACCCGCCGTTATCCTTAAAATTCCATAATTTTCTATATTCCCATTTAAACTCAATTTGTCAATTAAGTATTATAGCCCGCACTAATAATTATTAATTAACGAGGTGAAGCGTGTTTTAGTGTCAGATATCTTGTCCAACTAGAATGGTCTATTCTTTGAGCTGACATCGGCAGTCAGATCAGCTCATAGCAGAGCCGACCGTTTTGTAAGATTTCATCGTTGAATAATGGCTACTTGAATCCAACACTCGATCTTATCAGACTTTTTTTTGCTACTACGTAGTAAATTATTCGGCCGTAGAAAATGTACTATGGATACTTCCTCTGCCAGTATTATTTGATCGAATATTGAGAATATGATATAGTTGTTACATATATTAGCTTAACTTAAGCCCTGAAAACTAAAAATTGAGCATGAACAAAATGTACTATACTCCATAGTTGGTAATATCTATGTCAATGGTTTGCAGTTATGCTTATGCTACGTACTAAATCTTACTTCCATACCCCTCGTAACCTAAAATATTGTATGTACTGTATTATATTGCTCCCAAAATTGAAGGGCAACCTCACACTGATCCATCACCACCTCACCGTACCATGTCGTCGTAATTGAACTAGACAGAAAATGACAGCCTAAAGTATATTTATTGCTTCCAATATTGAAGGACAACCTCACATTGATCAATCTCTTTACTTCACTAATACGTACAGGCCAGGCTGGGAGGGGAAGGACCAGGACCGAATCGACCTGAATCAAAAACCGAATCACGAATTAAATCAAATTGAATTCACGAATTGAATCAAAGTCACGTATCGAATCGAACCGAATTCATGAACCGAATTTCACTTAATGACATTTATAAATTAGAAGAAATGAATTATTTCGATAGTAATCAAACGTTTATATTCATGTATCACATAATGACATTCGTTGTAAAGTTTTATATTCGACTAATCACATTCCTTTTTCATTTCTTTTGTCAATATTTTTCATTTTTTACTACACATTTACATAAATTACATATATTACATATAATCACAAAAAGACATAATCATATTTGATTCATATAAACTAAATAATATTCAACTAAACTAACATTCATTGATTCATAGAAATTAAACTAAAGTATATTCAAATAAACTAACATTCATATAAAATAAACTATATGCAAATCAACTAACATTCGTATAAATTAATTTATGTTCAACTAAACTAACATTAATATAAACTAAAGTGCATTTAAATAAACTAAATTTTACAAAATTAGAAGATTTAGGTAGGCCGAAAAGGGTTGGGCCGGTTCAAAGAGCCGAATCGGTCCAGTTTAGTGGGTCGAACCGAGCCGATTCAGTGGGCCAGTTTGGTTCGAATCATGGGCCGAGTCAAAATTTTCTCGAACCGAATTGAATAGGGTCAGAGTTGGGAAATTTGGATTCGGCCCATATTTTTGACGGGCCGAATCGGGCTTGGCCCGGTTTGCATGCCGGTCGTGTTGGTTCGGGTCGGGTCATGTTGGGGCTGAGCCGGGCTGAACCGACCACTTGCCACCTCTACGTATTATACCATGTCGGAATAGTGTCTATGGGGCCATCAAGTCCCACCAACTCTTTGAGATGATGCAATTGTATGGTAGCCTATCACTGCCGCATCCACAATATTTTTGTAAGATTATGACTTAATGGGATAATTTTTTTTTGTACTTTTTTTGTAATATAATTCAATAAATAATCCTCACCCGAAAATATTTCGAAATATGACTCTTCATGCCAGATTTGGGAGTAAACCGTTATCACTGACAACAGTTTTAAGTCAGTATATTAACTTGCTGAAAGTTGAATTTAATTAGCCATTATAAAACCGTTGTCCATCCTTCGCTGATCCTATAACTACCCCCAAATTCCCAGCTTCACGAACACGCATTCTCTCTTCATTTTCGTATTTCCTCAAACATTTCCCAGAAAAGTTTTTTTTAAAAAAAAACAAGTGAATCGAATAGCCCAGAAAAATAGTTGAACAAAATAAAATGAGATGGGAAAAATGGGAAGCAATGGGGAGGAAGGTGAGCCCGGGAAGAGGTGGGGCCACACCTGTAACGCAATTAAAGGTGGCAAGCAATTCTATGTGTTTGGGGGTTATGGCCAAAACAATTTCCAGACCAACCAAGCTCATGTCTTTGACACAGATACTCAAATGTGGAGGGAGCCAGCAATAAAGGGTACTCCACCAACTCCTAGGGATAGTCACACTTGTACTAATCCTAATAGTCATTAGACTAAATCGATATTACCCCATTTCCACTTCTAGTTGTGTAATTTTATTTTGATAACTGGTGCAAAAGAACCTCACAAGCTAATAACTAGCATGGAATACTATTCTACTTTATTTTATTTTTTATATTTCCATACCATATTAATTAACATAAATATTGAGATCAATGCATAAACTAGCTCCAATTTTTTTGGCAAAGAGCTCCACTTATTTAAACATTTAAAAAAAAAAGACTATTGAAATGGTCATTCATTGTATTCATTCTCTATATATGATATTTGATTTTTTTTACATTTATGATCTTAAATTTGATGTGCAATAAAGGCAAGAAATTTGGCTATTCCATTTACTTAACAAGTTCATGGTGATGAGCCGATTAGTTTTTTTTTTTTTTTTGGCAAAGGAAACTACAAATACCTTAGGCATATGATCTAGCATGAGTAGCTAGATCATGTGCTCTCGAAACTAAAGTTCTATCCACCTTAATACACAAGAAGAAAGAGTATATGAGAGCTTATTGACTAATATCTTGTATAAGTTGCCTCAACTCCTTCGGCTATTCGTATAGGTCGATAAGAAACCGAGTTGCCAAAGCACTATCCTTATGAATCAGACAAGCTTCACCTCTTATGATGACCTCCTTGCTTCCTTGTCTTATCGCCAGGAGTTCAGCATGTAAAGCACAAATTGCCAAAACTTTTTCGCCACCTCTTTATGTTTTTGTCATCCGTGATCTGAATAACACATCCTACTCCAGCTTAGATAGATCGGTCAAGGTTTTTCTTTCTAACCTTCTTTCAAGAACCATCTACTTCCACTATAGTGACATTTTTCCCTTATAACTCATCGAGAGTCCATTTCAATATTACTTGTGGGCTCGAAGGGGAAACATCTTCCATATCTTGGCCTTTGCATTCTCCGGTCCTGGTTCTTATCATATACTAATAATTAAAGATAGTGAGGATGAAATTCGGGTTCGGCGAGGAGCCTTTGAAGCATACATTATTTCTATGTAGCCATATGCTCCAACATAGAAGTGAAGATAATTGCTCTAACATTCATTATTTCTATGTAGTCATATGTAGATCAATTTTTGAAAATGCGAAAGTCAATTCTTCAACCATACCGCAATACTTGGTTCTAGATTAGAAATTCATAAACCGAGTGGAGATAATTACCAAGTATGATTGATTCTTTTGCAATCCCGGACTAAATGATCCATGGCTAGACATGGCCATGGGGCCAGTTTGGGCCATCCACTGGGCCAGTTTCAGAAATTCGGACCGGAATCGGACCGGTCCTAGGGGTGGGCCTGTCCGATTTTGGGTTGGGTTGGGGTGGGTTGATTCGTACCAAATCGAAAAATGAATCACGAATCGAATCAAACCAAATCACGAACTGAATTAACGAATCGAATCGAATCAAACCAAATTCACGACCTGAATCAAACCGAGTCGAACCGAATTCACGAACCAAATCAAACCAAATTTCACATAATGACATTAGAAATTAGAAGAAATGAATTGTTTTGAAAGTAATTAAAAGTTTATGTTCACAAATTACATAATGACATTCGTTGTAAACTTTTATATTCAACTAATCACATTCATTTTTCATTTCTTTTGTCGATATTTTTCATTTTTCATTACATATTTACATAAATTATATATATTACATGTAATCACAACAAGACATAATCATATTTGATTCATATAAACTAAATTATATTCAGCTAAACTAACATTTATTGATTCATATAAATTAAACTATATTCAACTAAACTTACATTATTTATATAAACTAAATTATATTCAACTAAATTAACATTTATTTATATAATAAATAAACTAAATTATATTCAACTAAACTAACATTCAATGATTTTTATAAACCAAATTATGTTCAACTAAACTAACACTCATATAAACTAAACTAAGATTCAATTAAACTAAGATTTAACTAAACTAAAATTCATTGATTCATCTAAATTAAACTATATTCAACTAAACTAACATTCACTAAACTAAAATTCATTGATTCATCTAAATTAAACTATATTCAACTAAACTAACATTCACTAAACTAAATTATGTTCAACTAACTATATTAAACTAAATAAAATTCACTAGCTCATATAAACTAAACTATATTCAACGAAACTAACATTCATTGATTCATATAAACTAAACTATATACACTTCTACTAAACTAACATTTATTGATTCATATAAATTAAAGTATATTCAACTAAATTAACATTCATGTAAACTAAACTATATTTAACTAAATTAACATTTATTAATTTATATAAACTAAACTAACATTAGTTAATTAATATAAACTAAACTATATATAATTCAACTAAACTGACATTCATTGATTCATATAAACTAAACTATATTCAACTAAACTAACATTTATATAAACTAAACTATATTCAATTAAACTAACATTCATATTACTAAACTAATATTTAATGAGTCATATAATTAAACTAAACTAAATTTAACTATACTAACATTCATTGATTCATATAAACTAAACTAACATTCTTATAAACTTAACTATATTAACCTAAAGTAACATTCATTAATTCATAGGAATTAAACTAAAGTATATATATTCAAATAAACTAACATTCATATAAATTAAACTATATGCAAATCAACTAATATTTGTATAAATTAATTTATGTTCAACTAAATTAACATTTATATAAACTAAAATACATGTAAATAAACTAAATTTTACAATACTAGAAGATTTAGGCGGGGTGAACCGGCCGAATCGAATTTTTTCTCGAATAGAATAGGATCAGGGTTAGAAAAACGGGATTCGAATTCGGCCCACTTTTTAGCAGGTCAAACTGGGCTGGTTTGGGCCAAAGGCGCTGGCCCAGGCTGAACCAGCCCAGTGGCCATAACTATCCACGACTCTAGGTGTTTGGTATAATCAGTAAAGCACGGCAAGGACCTTCGTGCATGCGCATCCATGTCCTCAAAACCAGTAATGCTACTACGACGGTACTTCGTATACACTCATGCAGTCATGCACCCATCAAAACAGGTTCGAGGTGTAATTGCCTGAATAATATTATTATTTATTATTTATTATTTATTATTTATTAATTATTAATTATTAATTATTTTAACTACTACGTTTAAAGTGAAGAATAAAATCCAAATCCAGATGCGGCAGCCATTACGGTGTAACCAGATTTGTTGGTACTACGAAAATTATGAGCCGTACAATCCACCGAACGCCTCCAATATTTAAAAATTAAAAAACCATGCATCGGCGTACGGGTTATGGACGACAGCAAAATTTAAAAGATACGGAGTACTCCGTATACATAGAAAATGGCCCACAGTTTATCAACTTGTCTAGTTGTCTCATGTAATTTTAGCGACAACCGACACGTGTTGATGGAGACTATCAGCAAACATTATTGGAACACTCCCTATTATTTGTTGCATAGTTTGGTTGTTGCAAATTAATGTACTGTTCAAACTATTCATTACATGTCATGTCATGTCATTATAAACTGTATTCTTTTGTGTGGTTGGTCAGGTGAAGCCATTAATAGGCTAAAACCTTGTCAAAAAATCTAGGGATATCTCATATTCTCATACTGAGACTCACACAGATTGAATAGTTATTATGAAATATAGGAAGTACGTGTTAGTTATAATTTTATTTATTATTTTGGAATACTTTTTTTGAGAAGATATTTATTTGTTTATTTATTTGGAATATAATACTTTTTCAAAGGATTTATTTGTAAATTTTTGCTAATCTCATGATACTTATGACAAGAGTATCTTTTATAGTGAAAAATCCTAATCTTAATTATTGTTTATATAGAAAGTCAAAATTATTTACATGTACCATAATTTTTTTTTTGAAAACGTAAATACAGGGATAATTGCATAAGAACATGATGCATGCATATGACATTCAAAATGTCAAAGTACCCTATTGCCTATACATAGATCAGATCAACATATTAGAAAATATTGCGCCCAAGCTGGTTTATTTTGATGAACCCTGATTATTAACAAGTTATGACAACTAGTTTCGTTGTTTAATATCTTAAAGGATGGTATTCAAGACCTGATATCAAATTTTGTCTACACAGTTGTTGTCTAGTCTCTTACGAGCTTGCGGTTTCTCTTTACATAAAATATATATATATTATTATTTTTTTTGAAAAATTTCTTGGATTACTTGGTTTTATATAACTTTTTCCTAGTCCTATTTCTTCAATTAACAATGCATAACATGTATGATTGTATGAATACTACGCCCTTAAGCCCAATCATCTTGTTATTGTCTCCGAAATTTTGGTCAACACTAGAAAGTAACAAACTTGTACTGAAATTGGTACTGTTATGGGGCGTTCATACATTCTATTTCATTTTAGAATGTCAATTATTTGTGGATTGTATGTTTCGTTGTATGCAACCGATCTCTCCCTTTGATGGCTGAACAATTTATGACTCAACAGGTAAAGTAAGGGCTACTATCCATGCATACTTTTTCCTTCGTCTTTAATACTCTTTATCATGATTTTAGATTGTAATCTGCTCCTCTTTCCTTTTTCTTTTTTTCTATTTGTAGGCTTGCTAGGCATGCTCGCCGAGTCTATGTTCGTGGACTTGCTCGAGCCACATCCCCATTCAATAAAAAAGCTAAGTGCAAGTGAAATTTCATCTACATGATCCTAAAAATGCTTAATATATGCAATAAATAGGATTAATTGACCGCATTAATCTAACCTTTGCTCGATTTGCAGATATTAATCCAACCTTTTGTTTATTTTTTAATAAACCAACCTTTAGCCACTGTTTGCAAACGCTAAGTCTCCCCCAATTGTGACCTGCAATTGACGGTCATTAACAGGTTATTCCTTTTTTAAATAATTTTTGGTGTTAAATATTGTCATAGTTCAACTCATTTAGTTCAAGAAGTCTAATAGTCTATAAGCTTTTCGTTATACTCATAAGGATAAAGCCGATCAAGAAGCTCCAGACACCACTTCTTAGCACTTCCTCCACGTCCTACAGATTCTTAGCACCGGTGTTATCAGCACAGTTCACCATGGCTACCACTGGTAGACCCAGTGACATCCTGAACTTGTTTCCAGCACTTCCTCCACGTCCTACAAAACCCGACCCGAATTACAATTGACCCGCTTAAAACCCTGGGTTATCAACAACCAAAATCTTACAATAAGCCCCACAAATATGCCCAAATTTACGAAGCAACAAATCTACAAAACCATTATTTTTTTAATAATCAATTCTACATAGTAAAAACTCATACAAATTAGTATGATTTGATCATATTATAAAGTAACACTAGCTCTTATAAACTATATACTATACAAAAACAAGCCTTACTCAAGCATAAAATACAGGTTAATTGAAAATATATTACATTTATAAGATGGGTATGAAAGGAATTTCATTTCTGATCAAAACCATTTCAGATAATCAATAGGGAGGTCAAAAAATTGAAGCATGCATTAAATTAATTGATTTAATTTACTAAAATTAGAGTTCTTCACAATGCTTATCTAAGTAAATGAAGCAATAAAAACTATCAAATCAAAGATTAAACGGATAATTAACGGAAGAACAATCGATTGAGATAAGAATGATACCTCGCTTCGACATTTTGCGCACAAGAGAGTAACAAAGAGAGGCGGAGAAGATGACGATTAGGGTTTTTAGTGCTTTTATATATCAGAGTCTAAAACTAGGGTTTACGGCTCCTTGCTCTTACTTCTGCGGCTGTGGTTGTGCATTTCCCAAATTGACCAATCTATTTGAAATTTCCGATTTGAGCGAGAGCCCGAACGGGGGATGCGACTCGGTGTTAGGTTTCCTTCACTTGCCATGCTTATTCTTGTCCCTTGTTACTCTACCCCATTGCAACCCAATTATTGCTAAAATGTACTAAGGTAGTGCTGGCTGGTTATTTCTGGAACATTAGGACAAGCCAAGTAAATTTTTAGGTGGGAAATGGAACTGTTTATGCCACGTTAGATAATTTCCACTTGCAGTTTCGGTCACCCGTAAAAAGGTTTAGTGGAAGCAAAAATCAGTTAAAGGTAGGTGTAATCAGAAATAAACAAAAGGTTAGATTAATATCTGTAAATCGGTCAAATATTAGATTAATGCGGTCAATTAATCCTAAAAACTATGGCTATAAGAGTTGACTCCTGCAAATTCAGCAACTTAAAAACCGGGGCATGGCTAGTGTCTTCCCATCAATTCGTTCACACCCATTTCTGCTCGTTCTTCTATTTGATTATCAAGAAAGGCATCCATCTTGGCCCTTTCAGCCACCATCCTTGCCTCGACTTGTTGAAAAGAAAACCATCTCAAAAACGGGAGACAATCAACAAAATTC
Organism: Dysphania ambrosioides; assembly: GCA_026401315.1. NCBI lineage: Eukaryota > Viridiplantae > Streptophyta > Magnoliopsida > Caryophyllales > Amaranthaceae > Dysphania > Dysphania ambrosioides. The sequence continues at coordinate 27,419,701 of CM048665.1, read as the reverse complement.
GATACTCCCTGAAACTCGTAAACTTCCTCATAAAGCCAAGAAAATTCTCTGCTTCAAGACGAGCATTCACATTTTCATCATCAAAGAGCAAGTATTTTTTTCCCTGTTAAAATCCTAAAATTTGTAAGGACAACCCTGAAAATTTCGCGCTCATTTCAACTTCAGCAAAATTTTCTTTACTACTCCCAAACAAGCCTTTATTAACCAAGGATCGAACTTCTTCTATTATTATACCCGCGAAGGAGTCCATCTCATCAGTCGAGAACTGCTCCAAGGTGGTTAACTTGCGTAGGTTGTGCCAAAGCGGACCGTATGAGGCAGTTCCAAGGGTGGGTCCAATCACAGTGAAGCTGCTTTCGAGCAAGTATCAAGGACAATTGGTTAACGCAATGTCGTTTTTCATGAAGCTTCCTTCAACTGCAGCTGATGATGAGATGATTACAGAGGGAAGAAACCCTATATTTAGAGGGTAAATGGAGCCATACTGCAAGGAAAGTTATTTAAATGTGCGATGTATAACAGGGTTTTTGAGCAGATGAAGCCATGAAGGTGACCTATTTTGGAATACTTTGATTTAGTTAAAACTTCAAAAAAATGTGACATTTGTTGGCTTGTCACCATTGAAAAATAATACCGAACACTGAAGATAAGTTGAGACTGAGTTTGACAAGCATAGCTGATTAGTTGTTCAGGATTTACATGGTGTAGGTTCAGTAGGATCACATATTTTATGATGCATCAGATGATGTTAGTTTCTATTACATTTTTTTTAATTTATATTTTTCCTAGCAACACGAACCAACTAGTTTTATAGGCAGCAACAGGAAATCATAACAACCAAATTCAACCAAAACCAGATCGGTACATCAGTACATAGTTTTGCAGAGACTAGTATTCGACCATAGGCAGTAATATTCATTTCCTAACGTGCCCAAGCAAATTAACCAAAAAAAAACTGTTCTCAGAGTGCTTGTAATTTACATTTACACGTACCGTCAGATTAAAAAGTAAAAAGGTTAAACCTTTTTGCTAATCTATAGTGAGGCAATCTCCACTTGCTGGCCAAAATCATTAAGTTGATTTGGGTGAACTGACTGTTCAAAGAGAGTAAATCAACTTTTGACAAACTAATTCCCGGCTGCTTTTTAGATCTGGATAAAAAAAAACATTTTCTCTCTAATCCGCTATTTATCAGGATGCTATTTCTCTGATTTTGGTTTAACAGGGGGAACGAAACTCAGTTGTCTTCAGGTCAATCAAACAGACGTCCACCATATTCAAGATCACTAATAAATCTATCCACAACTCAGTTCACCCATCAAACTTTAGCCATACTTCAATCCAAATCAACAAAAATCTACAGCAAGAAAAATAAAAACCATTAACAATGTTGAAACTCTAAGATGTTTCCACAAGTGTATTATTAATAAGTCTTAAGTTACAAAGAGGTATCATTTTATATGAGAAAACATACCATTATACTAGGAGCACAGTTGAATGTAAATCATGAAGGGATTTGGTAGTAAAAGTGAAGATATTAATGCTAAACCGATGATCAAATGGATTAGCAAATTCAATTTGTAGTATAAACGTAATGAAATTTATGCCAGAAAATGAATTATTATTGCAGTCTCTTGGCATGCACATCCATCTTTTCATTCAGCCATTTTTATCAGAATGTTTACCATGTATCACTAGGCCACAGGAGAAATTGATTTTTAGAGACTTCCAAAGCAATGAATCAAGATTATGGAAAATTCAATGAGAAATTGAAACCTATTTCAAATGACATACCTCTAAATCTGGAAGAGGTTCATAAGTCTTCTTTTCAACTGAGTCAAACACTGTTATCCCTGTGATTTTCTGGACTCCAAGTTTAGTTGCAATCAGATTCTACAACAGAAACCACAACAATTAGAATTTTTTTGATACACCAGTGACTGCAAGTATTTATCATGCAATAAAATTTCCATGGTTGTATGGAGGGCTTTAATCAAAGTGGACTCTTAATTAAATTGCAATCAAATGAAGGGTAAAGACTATATTGCATCTTGTTTTGATTAGAAGCCCTCCAAACAACTTTAGCTTTTTTTTATAGCACCATCCTTGCTAATTTTTTATACATCTATGAATACAAATATTTATCACAATTTAATGCGCTCCATATAAATTTTGATCTCAAGGAAAAAATTCTGACCTAATTGGACTACTTTTGGCGAAGACAAGATGTTGTTTATGACAATCTGGAGTCTTTGAGATAGACCCCAAAACTATCATTATATATTAGCAAATGTAGTAAAGAATAAACTCATTAATTATAGAAAATTAAAATAGTTTTCTATCTTCACATTATTGTAAAGTCTTAACAGCTAATTCTGAGTCATTCCACTCTGTTACCCAAGACATAATGGCCAATTGCCCTCAGTCCATGCGATAAAAGTACTTTTCTTATGTGATACAACAATTTAAGGTAGGTGTAGTGATTAGCACACATCTGAAGCGATACATGTGTGTGGTCTAACAATCACTCAGCACTCACAAACAAACATCTTAGTGAGGACCTAGGCAGCTTAGCTCAAGACCACAACAAGGCACCATCAAACTAAACAGACATACCATCCTCCATAATGATCATTGTCTAGTAAAAAGAAACCATAAGTCTAATAAAAACAAAGCAAAATCAGAAAATTGAAAAAATGAGTCAGAAAAGCACCCAAACTTTAATCTACCCAGTTTCCTCTCAGTGGGCACAGGCAAAAGCCACACAGACTTAGAATATCAGAGAGCATTGCTCAAAGATGTTCTACTCTAAATAATTTCTCTTTCATCTCACGTCCATAGAACTTACAAGGTACTATCCAAACCTTTTGAGTCCTCTGTATTCAAGAACAGAAATTATTAGCATGAGCATAACATTTCAAGATTAGTATGTTAATAACAAATTGTTACCTAAGCCAATGTATGAAAAATGCCAAAAGTCAAAAAACAGTCAATACTGGACATTTCTTTCAGAATCAGAGGGAATACCAAAAATCAAGCATAATATTCACCAGATAAGGCAAATGTATAATTGTTAACTTAGAGGGGAAAAAGAAATTTAAGGTCTAAGAGTTAATTTATAAATCACAAAGATGGAAAAAACACACAGAAGCTGTTTACCATGTTCAAATCAGTGGAGTCAAAAGCCCGAATCTCCGGTAAAGCCTGTGCAAATGTATCAAGATGTCCAAGTTATTATACACAATTAAGTACTAAAAGCTGCAAAAAGACGAACGACATGTGGGCAAAAAAAAAAAACAAGAGATTTCAGAAGAGGTGACGAGGTTAGAGAAAAGTTTTAAAATGCCATCAAGAACTTTGGCCATCCCAATATAAGTTACTGAATAACCTTCTGTTTGTAAAATTGGCCATTAGCTTGTCAAAAGTCATAATGATTGAGACAATAGAAGTATCAATGTATGAATTGTCTTCACATTACTTGATAGAGTAAAGGACACAAAATAACAGATAGAAATTATTTAGGTACAAATGAATACTAAAAAATATACGAAATAAAAAGGGAGTAACTATCAAAGGCTTGACATGGGTCCAATACTTCCCTACTTCCCCTATATATTAACCATTACTTTAAAAATAAATTTAATTGAAATTGTTACATTTTATTCATAATCTTAGCAGTCTATATACTACAAAATCATAACAGAAAAAGGTTTAAATTAAAGTGCGCCTAATTTAGGTGAACTTTAGGAGATATTTTCCACCGTCTGCTCTTTTTATATACCACATGTGGCTAATCCCATTATTTTCATACTCCAGCATGGTAACTTGGACACCTATGAATAGGTACAGGCAAGGCTAAAGGCAGGATTTGCTATACTGTGAGGCCACCTTTACATAATGATTTATAATCAAGTAGCAAGTGATATCTCCTTTCATAGAAGGTATACTATGTATAATTGTATAATATATGAACTGACATGCATGTCTCTTATTGTTTCAAGCCAAAACTTACCATAGTCTGAAGGCCATTAACCATGAACGCCCTCTCACCATTCACATCACCTGAAAACCAGATTTCAAATGGCCCTACAGCCCTATCTGACTGATTTGTAAGACTTAGTTGCACCTGAGATGAGAATCTACATCAGCAAACAAATCTAAAAAAATCTTGCAACCCCACCCTCAAAATAGCCTTCCCTGCTTTTTTACCATTACATTTTCGATTTTTGGAAAGGTATAAGTTATTGTAATCCTACAATGAGATAGCAAGTCCATTGCGGATTAACAAAAATAACTACCGTTTAATGTACAGTGCATAAGTAGGATATGCATTTCTCAGTATTGTGATGACCAATACGGAAACACATAGAGCAATTAAATTCTGTTCAATAAAATAGATGGAAAATTCCACAAGTAGCAATAAATCTTCAACAAGTTTGACAGACCAAAATTCAGAAGACTTCGGATCTACACAACTCAGCAGTGAAAGAGTAGTTACCTGAAAGGGTTTGTGCAAGATTATGGTTGGTGGAATCTTCACCACCTGCAAGTCAATGTCTTTGCGAGGAACGGGCTGTAGAAAAACCAAATAAGCATCCACCATAGGTAAAGAATAAATTGAATTCACAACAAGCATAGAAAATAGAATACACAGGTGAGTATATTGCAAAGTCATTTAGTTTTGACTTCTCAGATTCACATATATTAGGATTTTACAAATGATGTGGCAATGAAGCTGCCTTTAATTAAAAATCAGAGAAACAATCCCTTCTCAGTCTTTGAGGGTTCGACTATCAGAAATTGAAAGAACAGCCAGGGTAAATTCGATGGCAACTGGTCAGTTTAGATCAAGTGAAATTTCTGATGGCCACCAATGTGCATGGGTCAAGGTTTTAAGGTCATTTAAGGAGGAATAGGAGTCTCCAAGCAGAGACACTCCAAGGATGGTTATTTGAAGTAAAATCATGCTTTTTGCCAATAAGTAGTTAGGCTAACATCTTCCTGACAATAAAAAGAGAGCTTGGCTGCTGAGATCAATCCAGAATGCAAGACAGGATATGTAAAGGTAATAAAGCTCATCCACATATACTATAATATCACGTATTCCAATCAAAATTAACCACTTATTTAACTAAGAAGTGCAAATATTCACTTGTCCCCCCACCCCCCTCAATACTTGAAAAAATAAAAAAAAAATTTGTCGACACGAGAAGAAAGTAGAACGTGAATTGCAAAGCAGAAATCTGGTAAATCAGCAAGCTAACAAACATATACAATCTTATAGCAGAGAAGCATGACTAAAATTTGCTCAAACACTTACACTGCCGAGAATGTGCTGAGTCTGCAAGCGACCAGGCTCCCCCAAGTTTGTACGCCAAGTTATTTGAAGTTTACCTAGAATATTGCTTCCATCAATTCTCGTCTGTGTAGATTCTTGTGAAGACGACTTCAATTGATATAAGAAATTGTGAATTCCACCTCCAGATTTTATCAAAACCGATGGCTTAAATATTTCTCTGTCACTATAAACAGTTCAGAGTTAACAATTGGCAAACTGGAAGACACATGGATTCATAGTCTATGGACCAACCTAGTCAAATTCTTTTCAGCCAGACTCATGTCAGCTGTTAGTACAGTGGCACCCCAATTCTGAGCTGGCTGAAACTCAACTTGGTCCATATAAAGATTTGCTTTGGTGTGATTTTCAATGCAAGCCTCCAAAAAAGTGAGATCCTGAGACACAACAGGGAATTTTTTCCTTGAGTAATCATCAAGCAAAACCTTAGTCTTTCTTATACCCCTAGACCCACATGTTTTAGGACTATTTTCAAAAATCTTTCCCCATAACGTACGCATGAATTTCTACTTTATGACTTAATGCTAAACTTTGGTTAAGAAATGTATGTAGAGTCCTGAGAGGAGAAAGAATACGTGTTTTCAGAAAAGTGAAAGTACAGCATAAGGGAAAATGGTGTATATCTGAAACATCTGTTAGTAATAACCAAAATCAACTAATTAAGCAACTCATAAAATCCTGAGCCACATAGCACACAAGGCTGGTAAATAGATTACTATAGCACACAAGGAAGCCAAATAGATTACACTATTTCAACTAAATTCAAGTCACAGAATAAAATAACTCCCAACAAGATTCCAGCAACGGCAATTGCAGCAAACACCTAGTATAGTTCCTATCACAACTGCATTATAGAGACATCCAACACAAAACTAGTAACCAATTACATGAGAGAATCTCCATTTAAGGACCACGCCATGAAAACATTTAAAAACGTAGAGACCTAAGCCCTCATCGTCCTAATAGATTAATAGATAGTTTTGCAAAAAGTTTTTGGACAAAAGGAACACAAGATAGCATAATCTTGATCACTTAGTGCTTAGCTATCATAACAAGTCTATCCTGACAGCCTTTTCCCTCAAAGAAACAATCCTACAATTCCATATATTGAAACCTTTTTTAATTAAGCACAATTCGTTCGGCCTACTTCTGGAACATTAGAACTCTTACTGATTCAGTAATTCCCTGAGTAGCTCAGCCTGAATCACATGCTCACTTTCAGATTGACAGAGTTCAGGCCTTTTTGACAACAAAGGCAACAATCACAATAAAAATCCAAATTTGCAATAACAACAAGAAACAAATAGTATGTATTTATGCAGTAAAAGGGTGTTATGGACTTACTATCTCCGATAATTCTAAGGAAGATCAACTTACCTACCTTGACCATACGGACCTGCACCAGAAAATAACTCGAAAATAAGAGCTAAGTTCATGAACATGAATAAAATAAGTAACTCAACCAAAGAACACAGAGATAAAAAAAATACTAGAGCACAAATCAGTTGCACATGTGCTGAGGGAAAACGACAAGATGATACCTTTGTCCTAACCGAAAGTGGATTGGCAACAATGAACTTGAAAAACTGAGGCAGATATTTACGATCACCATCACCGTCGTTGTACATAGCGGAGCATACCAACCTAAAAATGACAGGCCAAAGAAAAGCATTAACAATAAGAACAGCAAAAGATAATAAGGAAACAGAGGTAATCCAACTAACGTGTGTGCCCCCAATTCCTTCACATCATGTTCAACAATAAAGTCATAACGTCCCCCAGCACGTATTGTTTCAATTGGTGATTTGGAAGTATCCAGTAGCAGTATCCTCTGCCTTTCTGTTTGAATTTCTGCCTGCAACCAGTGACTGAGATCAGACATGATTTATTACCAGAATATGGACGACAAGACTCCATAAACTATATAGCTGGGCGAACAAATCACTTTCTTATTTTTATCATATGGTCCTTAGAAAACATTACCCTACTTTTCTCACTAATGACAACCATCACAGGCCAGCCATAAGCATTCATCTATATTTCCCCTGTCTTTCTGACTCAACTCCCCCTCTCCCAAACAAATCACTACAAAATTCAAATGGTTATAGACAATTGGACACAAAGACCTTGAAACCAACAAAAACTAGAATCACCAAACAGAACAAAAGCAATGATTAACAAGTAGAAGAAAAGGGAAGGAAAAAAAAACAGAGTGTAACATTCATACCAATAAGTAAATAGCAGAAATCATAATATCTGGGTAAAATAAACATAAAACAAAGATCAATTTCTTTAAAATATAATTCTGAGCTTAAAGTAATAAAATTCCTTAAATACAAAACACCTGCATCATATGTTAAAAAAACTCAGAGTAATAAGTAATCTGAGTTTGGACTAATAAGGCTTAGTGTTTTATGTATATAGTTTCATACTAGCCGGTAGGTTTTGTCATAAAGAACCACCAAAGAACTGACCTTTATAACGATTCCTCGAACCTCGAAGCTAGAACTATTGTTAATACTAATGTAGCTACAAAAAGTCTCTCCCAAATATATCGCCCTGCCAATCAAACAACAAAACACATTAATATGGAAAATCACACATTTAAGGAGCTAAACACGGAAATATTCAGCATAATCAGACACGAATAACCCCAATCCACACCTGATTTCGTCATAAATTAATATATCAATTAAGAAAGTGCAGTTCTTATAGGCAACAATAACATGTATAATCAATAACATTAGTAAATTTAAAGTGCATTTCCTATAGACAACATATACAATCAATAACACTAGTATATTTTACTACAATCTCTAAACTGTAACCCAATCCAATCTTGACTATATTAAAAACAACGAAAGCAACAAAATTAGGAGAGAGTACCCGAAGGATTGGGGAAGGACAAGGAGTCCGGAGAGGCCCGAGGCGGAGGAGGGATCGGAGAGGAGGTAGCGACAGCGGAAAGACAGATCGGTATTCGAGGAGCCAGAATCGGCCGGAAGACAGGAAGAGGAGTCGTCTTCGCCGATGAGGAGATCGGCGGGGTCAATGAGGAGAGGAATTTCGACATGAAGAGAAGGGCGGCACAGTCGCATTACACGGAATGCGAGAGAGTGGTTGGTCTGTGCTCCGCTCATTTTGACTTTTTTGCGGTGGTTCTCCGGTGATGTGGGGGGAGAGGTCTGGAGGTCACTCAAGCTTTAAGGATGGGAGGCGTAAAACTCAACTTTAAGTAGGGAGTTGTATTTTTAAAATCATTGATAATTTGAATTGTTATAATTAGTATCATTATCATAGGTATCAATTCTAGCGCTTCAGCCATGTTCAGATCAGATCATGTCAGATTTGGGTCATATTTGGGTCAGGTTATAATAAGTCAAGTCTTTATCAGGTCAAGTTCAGACTTTGCTCGAGTTTAACTCGGATCAAATCATATCAGATTATTTACCCTTTTGGGTACGAGTCGGGTTCGGCTCGGCCAATTCAATTCGGTTCACTTTCGGGTTCGTGTTGTAGTGGTGGGTAATTTTGAGTATAGATCATACTTAGGTCTAATAGTACCGAGATTGACTCAATATTTGAGACGTTTAATCAACTATTTCGGGTTCAAGTCTGATTTTGTTCATATAACTAACACGATGAAACATTAAGTTTTTGAAGAAATTTTATCCCTTACATAGGTAACAAACATTCCAAAATATTCAATCATAAGTTAGGTCAAATAATTATTAAGTGGGATATTATATATGCTAGTCAAATTCTGGTAATTTATAGAAAGCAAAATAATCTTTCTTGGAAAAAATAAATTAGAGAAAGTATGTACATCTATTAATCTAACATTTTTCATTTCATATATTTTTGTATTTTTCATTTCAGTAATTTTTAAAACAATTTCAAGTTTTCAACTAAAACATTTTTGCTTACTTTTCAACGGAAGCTTTGAAAATAAAACAATACTCTACGCTCTACCACCCTAAGTATTTTCATAATCTGGAAGACGAATTATGATGACAAATTTGACGTTCTTATGGAAACATAACCATATTATCTATGTTCAACAAATCAGTTTTTTGTGTTGGCGCCTTCTTCCAAACTTGGTGCTAGTTGCTTGGTTTTCACGGGTCATTCCCTCCTTTGAATAAAAAAACACAAGAATACACCGAGTCAATGAAGTAGCGGACTATATGAACCAAGTAAACTACGGAGTACAACGTTGTTAATTTGTTTTTTGTTGTTATGCTCTGGTTCGAATTTTGAAAAGCTTAGAAAACTAATCTCATAGCAGGTACGAAGTAGGCAATGGCATTACCCGGGGCTGTAAAATTTAGATGAGAATGTGGGATATATGAAGTCACAAAAATTTGATCCTTTTTCAACCGCTGACTAATAACGCATAAATAAGGATCTTAATTTGCAGGCCTCCAAAGCGTTTACAGAGACCCAACATATGTACAAAGAACGATGACAGATTGATGGTATAGTTCATCTTAACACAAGTTCGGAATATATGACCTGTGTAAATCTCACTCCGCTAATTTATTCTCGGCTTGGGCATAAGCGCAGAGGTCTGTGAACTTTGCGTCAAGGCTCGGGAGGGTTGGGCAACCCTCTGAATCCACAAGAGTGAACACCGTCCAGCAATCCTTTATCAAACTAATATATTTTTTCAGATAGGTAAAGCTTTGTTTTGACCTCTTCAAGAGATAATTCTGATTCACTGACCAGAGTTCAGATAAAAGAATGTCCACCCTGCAATACAAACAAATAATACAAGTCAATTTTCCCAGAAAATAATACAAATCAATCAGCATACTGAAAATAAATAATCATATACGGTAAAAGAACTTAAGGGATATCACGCATTATCCAACATTGCATCAATCAGGATGAAGCAAAATAGATGATATCAGGCATATCACATTGAAGCATCATTCCCGGGTCAAAAAGCAAATTGTGCAGAAGAGCAACAAGAGCGAACAGTATCCATATGCTCTTCGCTTTCTGCCAAGGAAAGATTTATTCAGATAAATGACAGAGTTAGATAAAATCTACCTAACTAACAATATTTATACAACTCGAACCCATGCTCCACCACACATTGGGCAACCATAAATCCATCGACTTATCCAGTACGTTTCTTGATCAGTCTGATTGGATGAATTAGTAGAACTTGTTGAGGAAAAAGCCGAGGTTTGTCGCAAACACCTTACACACTGAATGAGAGATCAACAAGGATATTAGAACAAAGAGTATAGCATTGTGAAGGAACACAGAAAAAAATCATGGAGTAAACCACTAGTGACAATTTGTCTAGCCATAAGAAATCTGTGTAGTATAAGTAAATGAATGACTGTAGTGAATGTCTTTCGTCACACAAGACATTTATAGTGGATATTACTCATTTATTAATGTAATTTGAGTAACAAATTATGGCTCCTACTCCTATTAATTTTGATTAAACTGAACTTCCAAATTCCAAACATGACAACATCCCTATCGCATGCTATTTGAATAGCGCTTTCCTACCAATCTTTCTGTCATAAGAGATTGAGCAGCAAGGATTTTCTGGACGCACATAATCCATGCAATACACCCTATGAATTTTACATGTTGGTCTTCTTGAAAAACAACCTAAAACATACTAGAATATGCTTCATTGTTCACACTGAGATCTTGTCCTAATTAATAAAGAACAAAAATGAACATACCTTGTACCAAACACCCTCCAAACCAGTTTTCCAAACAGCAGTCACCACATCCCTTCGAGATCCCATTATTCCAAGATATGCTCCTAGACCAGCTGAGGTATTAAAACCAAAAGCGGCATCCCTTTCAGCCAGCCTTCGTTTCCTAGGCCAAAGGCTCTGTACCCCATAAGAAACATCACAACTTTCCATTGAACCTGAGTCAAGTGGATCAATGGAATTACTTAACTTATAGCTATCATCCACAGAACCCATCTCATCAAAATCACACCACGGACCCCCAAACATGTTCCGACGATGCCATTCTTCGGCAGGGGGGTGAAGTTCCAACTCGCGCAGAAGTAAACCAGCAGCATCTGCACCTCTAGGCCTAGGCATATTCTGCAGAGCAAGAAAACATCAGTACAGTAATTTACCCAGCGAGGAACAGAGGGTGCAATCGCTCCCGATTGTGGGTACAAAGCATCCAATGTTATTAAATGGTGGGTCTGCCTCAAAATCTTCACACATTGGTTTAAACACTCTGCTTTTAACACCTTGATAGCCAATATCTCTTCACTATAAGGAAACTCTCAAAGTGGCGTTAAAATTGGGAGTTTCCTTATTACCATAATAGAGGAAAACAATGCTACAAATGAATACCAAATAAGGGGAATCAAATAAAAGAGGAGAAAGACAACCAAGGAAAATTCTATCAACATGATCAAAACAAATGGAAAAAAAAATCCTTCTGGAGTTATATTAACTAAAACTCAAGCAATTAAAGTTCTCGATCACAATAACAAAAAAGGTGATTTCAAGTTTTTAGTTTTCCAATCATGAATAAGTTAGTGTAATCAATTATAACAAAAAGATAGTTGCATTTTGGAGCTGTATCATATGAAATTTAAACTACAAGGAAACAGATGTGAGATACTAAACACAAAATAAAATAAAGGTTGAAAATCTCTATTATAGACGGCATAAAAAAAAAAGTGATTTTTGTCAGTACCCTTCCCTTCAAACAAAAAACAATTGTATTTATCATCAAGGCAATTATTTGATTAACTAAACATGCACATATAACATTTTTATGTGTATATCCATTTTAGAATTCTCCAAATGCATTGCATTCATTAATACCTAGTTTTGCAATAAAAGAACCAAAGCTGACCCATAAAAGGAAATAAACACTGATTAAGCTTCCACAAAACGCAAATAGCAAAAATAGCAATAACCTTCATCAATTTTTTTAGTATTTTTTTTAACAAATCAAGCCAAAATAGGATGTCACAATGTGATTTAATGTCTTTTTCAATTTATGGAGCACTTAATTCTCCTACAATTGCGAATTTTCAGTTTTCTTTCCCCAAGTAATTTTAATTAAACATCGAATAAAATATTACATTCTATCATATCGGTGACAGTCATCAACACATTCAAGATACTCAAGTTATGATTACATTGCAATCATGTCCTGATTCCTTCATTGTGTAATATTTATTCCGACAACTTTTGTTCGAAAAAGTAAAATTATGAAAAAAAATTAGGAGATTTGAAGTTCTTGTGATGGGAACTGTTTAGTTGTTTCACAATAATTCTATAAATCTGGCATGCATCGCGTGCATATAGGGCTAGACCATCAAGTCTTCATTACACTCTCATCAATGGCACACAACCTGCCAATAAAACAGTGCCCTAGATGGGCGCCCTCATTAATTTTTTTTTTCCAAATATTCTCTCTATCCAATGAAAAACAAAAGTAGAAATAGAATTTAACACCCCCCCCCAACAAACAGACTTCTTGAAACACAACAAAATCAAAGAGCCAGGAGTCCTCCAACCAGTGATACGAAAAGACATGTCAACAAGAACAGGCAAGAAATTAGTAAGAAAGAAGGGCAAAAATATACAGATATGAAAAATCCTAGCAAGAAAAAGAAATAGGGCCTTTTGATAACTATTTGTGTTTTCCTATAATCAGACAGCAGCACCTCTTTGTCCCATTTATCTGAAACAATCCACACAGTAACAGGCTCACAAACATCAAGGAAAGTTGCTTTATAAGGAATTGGGATTTGTAGTTCAGAATAATTGATTTCACACAATCTATTGCTTTATCAGGTGTTGCTGCAAAATTCTGCACATAATTACAAAAAAGTTCTGAGAAGACTATTCAATAGCTACCTGCATATGTGGGCTAAGTGATGCTTCGACAACCTCTGGCAAAACGGTATAGTTTCCATCAATATAATGTAGCCGGACCTGGATGTTGGAACTTCCAACCTGAGAAACAGGCAATGGGTGCGCAAGACCTGCTGTTCGCTTGCAGAGATCCATCAGTATCAGAAACAACACTTTAACCTGCAGTCAAGAGCAGAATGAACTTGAGCTTCATTTTTAAAAACTGCCTCATCAAAATATATAATTTTGAGAGGAGACCAACACCTTCCGGATCTAAAAATCAAAGGTCTGTTTATAATCAATAGGCAGAAATCAAACTTTAAGTTCAAAAACAAGGTTTTAAAGATGATAGCTGCAAGGTGGAAAAAAATATACATAAACATTTACCTCATTGAAAGTGTATCCTTGACCAGCATTACCAGTCCCCAATCTATCTCGGCTGGCAGGTCCATCTTCGACTTTGACTCCAGCAACTAACTGATTGGTACGACCGCCCTGAGCATCTTCTGGCCTACCTGCAACTGGCATGGGTTTTATCTGGTTTTCTTCAATCTTGCTTGCAACATTGGGCTGGGACTTTTGCAAACTTGCATCACTCATCCTCTGAGAACTTTGAATGTAGCGCGGTAGCTGTGCTCGTCGGAAAAAAAAGCAGAATAGCAGAATTTGGCACAACCTATGAAGGAAATGGCAGTCACCTATAAGCCTGACAGCAGGTGTGCCAGGAAACGTTCCTGTATTTATGCTTATTGGCATATATGAAGTTGGCCCACTCAAAGGGTTATGAGTTGAACTGGGAACTCCATCTGTTGTACCACTAATCTTGGCAATAGCACCCTGGACCCAAGCCTGCATTTGTGTGCTTCCTGTTGAACTTGTGTTACCATTTTGAGCTCCTTAAAGTAGCACACAATACATATATTACAGTCAGTGGTACTAAAACAAAAATAATTTATTACATCTTTTGGTAGGGGAGGAAGGGGAGGAGGGGTGACGGAGAGAAAGAGAGAGGAGATCCATGTAATATAAAACTACACACATGGTAATTGGAATTATTGAGATTCAACCTTCACATACTATAACTATGGTCCCTTTTGTTTTGGGAAGAGGCAGTTGAACAGGGAATTAAATATAATCAAGTATATAAGGGTCAAAAGGGTCCATCACAACTGGAGAGATTTCAAGATCATCTCCTAGCAAATTGTAAACTTAAGCTTGATTGATTACATAAAGTGAGTTTTATATTAAGTGAAGAGAAAGTACAAGCATATGATTTGTACATAAAGTACAGTGTCAACCACTCACCCTGACTCGCAGTAGGAGCAGTAGAACTTTGTGTAGGACTGGCCACCATACCACGGTTGCCACCAGTTCCAGCTTGAACAGCATGATTTGCTAATGTGCGGCAAAAGCTGGCATACCGACGTAGGCGTGTGATAAAATGTGAGGCAAGATCAAGTACAGCATCAACATAGGCCTGAATTGATGCTAACCATTCAGATATTCATGGGATTTTGCAAAGACAACCAAAGCATTATTCATATAGAGATGTTTACAAGCTGATTAAACAAAAGAAAAGGACTAAACTAGGGTTTATACAAGACACTATCACTCAATAAGGGACCTGTATGCTTTTCCAGCAGCCCATAAGCTGCATGTCTTAGTCAATTAGATTAGCTCTAAAGTGCAGTTATACAATGCTATTTAAAATCCAAATACACCTAATGTCAAAAGCTGCAAAAGAGAAAAGGCCAGCACACACAATATGCACCCTAGCTACAACTTTGTAACTTCAAAAGCCAGGATCAAGAAAAGTATAACCACAGCTTTATTCATGATATGGACAAACTTTATCTCTACCTTTTCCAAGCTCAGGTAAAGGAAGAAGCAGAACAAGGAAGCCCTTAACTCTAAAGATACGTCTAAGTAATTTCAGATCCTTGTAGATTGGAATGACTACTTTGCTTCACCATCTTCTAAAATAATCAGGGAATCAAAGGGAAAGAATATGGAGACTGCCTACTTTGGCATTTATGGGACCCCAGAACAACATTCTTATTCTACGTATACAAAAGAAATATGTATACCAATAAATCAAGTGTACATAAGCAAAGTCAATGTTATTTAGGTATAAAAGAATTTCAGATAAATAATAAGGACAAGGACAAGATGAAGACCTGCACACTTAAAACCAGCGCTGGATCAACAGCCATAGATTCACAATCAATCAAATTCAACGTCTCGCCAGATGCCTGCCATGGCTCAGAAACTAAACCTGAAGGATTTATCAATGCAGATTCAATCCCCTTTCCAAGCATATCTAATAGCAATCTTGCTTGCATATCCAGAACCATAGCTCTGACTTCCTGAACATTTGTACCTTCCAAAAGCCTGCATTTTATCTTGTCAAGGCTCTGCATAACAAATGTGCAGATTAACTTTGCAACCCTCAAGAAGGAATGAAATTATCATCAATCTATTTACCATGACCAGGTTAGGCTAATTTGAACATAGAAATACCAGATCAATAAGCTTTAATTCCCTCTCTCTCATTCACTTTACACCCCTAACAAATGAATACGTGAACAAAACCTAGCTGCAACAGAAACACTTAGAGAATAGCAGCATTTAATTGGAAATAAGAAGACGGAAGAAATCACCAAAAGAGCATACATAAAACAGGTGAGCTAGAATGATCCTAATAACCATAAACGGAATGGATGATAAGATATTTTATATTAAAGAACAAGAGTAACATACAGGTCCGTACAGCAGCCTTTGCTGAGTAGAGGGCAAGGAATGAAAGTCAGCATCCAAAACTGCAATAACGCTATTCAAGGAAACTGAAAATAGAAAATGGGTAAAACATTTTCAGATAAAAGATCAAGACATTAAACACCCTTTAGAAAAATTATCCATCAAAGAATATGATAACGAAGGAAGGGTTATGGTACGCTTGTGACAATCGGCGTAAAATTTTGTCACATCCATGAGCATGAACCAAGGTGATATTTCCATGAGGGCATACTCAATGACGTATATCACGTCTTAGACCAAAACATAGTGATAAGTATGCAAGGGTTGCTAGGTCATCACCCGAAAGGCGCGCTACATTGCCGAGTGTGGTGAGAAATGAATAAGGGCACTTAGGTTATAGGAAAAAGAGTTGGAGAAGGAGTGTTAGAATAAACTTTGTATCACATCCTGAAATATAAGGTCATTTTGTGTCTTCAAAAGATAAAGTAGGTTAGAGAAAGAGTTATGGTACACAAGACAAGTAAAGAATAGAAAAAATGGGGTTATCGTAGATGATAGACTAGTAAACAATGTTTTTTATGTATATAGAAAGGGTGCAGGATTGTGATGATGGTCTACTCCGAACATCATGAATGCATATGCATGCAGAGTGTTAAATGTCAATTTTGGGAGGAACTAGATGAGGTGCTACAAGATACTTCTTTCCTTAAGCTGAGATGCTTATTGTTGGAGGAGAGTAATCAGGATACTCAAATGGTCATGTGGGGATAAGTTTCATGGAATTGAAAATACACATGAGGTTTTGGCTACAGAGTAAAAAGTAAACGAGGAAAAACCATTAAAAATTCAGTCTTATGACTTCTTTTTGGTTAATACTTGATTAAAAAAGCTAGATACCCATTTGATGATTTCTCAAAGCAAGCCATATGCAACCCAAATAGACTACACGTTGACAAAGAGGATGGATAAGATTAGTTTGAGTTGATTCCAAGAGATAGTATAGTCAAGGTTTTCGATGTTCAAATCAATTTAAACCTTAAAAGGAATAAACAACCAAGAGTGAAGAGTATAAAGGGTACCAATGTAAAGGTTGTGGTAGAAAAATTGGTTAAAGAAGTCAACTAGGCTTTCAACGAAAACCCCTTATTCTACTTAGCTAAAGAACAAGGCATGTATTTGTAGAGTAGCAAATGGGATACTTGGAGAGTCAAGTGAGAAACCATAGGTGCACTAGGACACAACATGATTGAATGAGGACATTAAAGTAGTAGTAAGAAAGAAGAGAGCACGCTACTTGAACATGGGAAAAGCGGAAGGTGAAGAAACCATTGCAAGATATAAAAAAGAAAAAGTCACGACAATTTGAGAGGATGGGTGAAAGGTGTATGATGAAGATCACTACAAAAATTAACTCTATGAAGGGCAAAAAGGAAATCTATATGATAGCTAAGAGGAGACAAATGTCGGACAATGCTCTTTGTATTGTTAAGTGTGTGAAAGATAAAAATCCAAAGGATTCTTGTCATCAAAAGCAGATGGAGGGAGTACTTTGACGAGTTGTAATGGAAGGCAAGTAAGGTGTATAAGTGACATCATTATCGAGATTAATGAAGTTAACTAGAAGTATATGCGGAGGAAACAAAAAGAAGTAGATAAGGTATTGAATATGATGAAATCAAGAAACAGTTGGTATTCCTATCGAGATTTGGAGATGGCTACGTAAGATTTGTATTGAGTAAGTAGCGGATCTCTTCATTTGGAAAACAAGTAAGATGTCATAAAATTGGAGGAAAAACACATTGATGCCTATTAATAAGAACAAAGGAGATTCTAAGAGGTTTACACTATCCAGGAAAAAAACTTTAGTCACATTATGAAATTATGAGATAGAGTGATTATGCAAAAGGGGAGGAAATATGCTAATATTTTAGAAAATATATTTGGTTTATGCTAAGTTGAGCTACCACAAAAGTTATCCACCTTATTAAATAAATAATGGCCTATTAATGGGGCATTAACGTGTAAATAAAAAAGATTTACACATGATGTTCATTGATTTGGAGAAGGTGAATGATAAGATACCAAGCGAAATACTTTGGTGAACATCTAAGAAAAGCATACCACATAAGTACATCGACCAAGTTGAGAATATATAAAATGTAGAGGAATGACTAAAGACTTCCCTATTACAATTAAGTTACACCAAGGATCTTCCCTCAGACCTTTTCTTTTCGTATCGGGACAAAGTAACAAAGTCAATAGCTCAATGGAATATAACGATGTTTGCTTGTGGCAGACTAGACTATCTCAAGAATGAATGCTACATAGATAAATTTGGGTGCCCAAAATGGAGAGTCGCAGCTAGACTATTATGTATTCATAGTGTATCCTTAAGTCGAGGGAAATTTTATAGGATAACAATTAGAATGGGACTATTGTATTAGTCGGAGTGTTGGACTTTCAAGGAGCATGGTTAGAAGATGTGCAAGAACACAGTGAAACAAAATTAGAAATGTGAATATCCAACATAAAGTTAGATTAATGAATATTGTGAATGAGATAAGGGGATTACAGGTATGTGAGACTCCAGTAAGGAAGGTGGAGAGTTGATAGAGATCTCAAGCAAAGACGGGGCACACGATAACTTAGAAGGAGGAAGTAAAAATAGAAATTTGAGAAAATGGATTTACAAGAAGATATGGCTCTAAAAAGGTGGGAATTAAGGAGGATTTCTGTGGAAGATCATATGAAATAGACTCTTAAGTTCGTATACCTGACCCCATCTTTGTGGGGCTAAGGCTTAGTTTTGTTGTTCTAAAGAATATGATACTTACAAGACATACGAAGACATACAACTCTCTCCTTTCACCTTCTATGATCACGCTGATAATTTAATGAAAAATTGATTTAGGAATAAGATAAGAATTTGGCATTATCAAAAAGTACATTTACCTACCAATACCATCTTCAGTAGCACTTTGTGTACAACCAACAACATCCCACCAATCTACTCCGACCAAAAGACTCCACCAAAACCTGCTCAAAAATGAAATTTGAGTCATGATAAACATGTATATCAGGTAAGTAATCAGATTTAGAAACTTCAACAGATCAGCAAGACAACATATTATCTTGATTTTTTACTATCTCAAGGGCTGTTTTCTTTCGACTTTTATTAAATATTCGAATTTTATCATATTTTTACTATTAGCAGTTTCATGCATACCAATGTCCAAATTTTTATCTATTAAAATCTTTAATTATCTTTAAATAAATATCTTAACAAGTTGGTATTTTGAAAGTATATATCAAGACCAATCTAATAAAACCCCACATAATTATAACTTTCCCAACCTAATAATCACAAAAAATGTAAAGTAGAGTTTGTAAATAGTGCCAAAGTCCAAAGAGTGCAACCATTACAAAACTGGAAGAAGTAATTCAGTTCAATAAGGGGAACTTCAGGAACCTACAGGCTTTTCGGCAATTGGCTTTGCACAACCATATAGAAAAGGATAGAATTGTTGGGACAGAAAGAATGCTGATAAATTACATATAATATTTACCTTTCTGCAATTGCACGCTCCCAGGTTGGAGAACTGGTTTCAGCTTGATTACTGGGAACAGCAGGCGGAAGAACACGAACTATCTTCAATATAGTGCAGTCTTTACTGGTATCATGCCATACAGAAGCTGAGCAGCAGCTTGTTGAAGAAAAAGCAGGAGCAGCTATAGCTGAACCAACATTGATCTGGTAAGTATCAACAGGTGTAAAGTTTGGCCCTGAAAAAATATGGATCCCACCACGTAAAAAAGCAATTGCAATTTCACCACCATGAGCAGAGTACACAACACGAGCAAGCGTCCTGACGTCACTAGGCATATTAAAGTGATCAAAGGTGACCCTTTTAGCCTTGTCTCCAGATGATTCAGGCTTAGTCTGCACATCAGAGCTTGGTCTTGCTAATGCTGCTTGCTCAGTTGGTGGGATGCTTTTGTTGACCTTTGTCTCCCAAACAGTTTGCATTGGTGGCTGCCCCCCGAAATTGGTAGGACTGCCAAATATCGGATGAAGGACAACAGGTTTAAGGCACGATTCCCAACGCTGCACTCTCCATCGGTTGATAGAGGGACCCTCATCAGGGTCATAAGGGGACATGTACTGACCTGCAAATAGAGAATAGAACACATATATCTTAAATCACGTAGGCAGATATGTACGGCAATGAAACAAAGCATTGTTAAATGAATCAACATGTTTAAAAGGTATACCTCAAAGGGCAGCTAAAAACTCCTAGCTCATGTAGCAGTATGAAATGCAAAGAAGATAAAGCACAAGTCAACCAGGGTCTATAAATTTTTAAAAAACAATTTTATTCATTTGTGCCCCATGTAAAGGAGGAAACGCCAGTATGATTATCCCAAGTTAATAGTCAAAGTCATCAGGTAATCCTCAAAAGGATATTTTAAGGAAAAATCATACATTCAGAACTACCAAAAAACACACTATTAAATAATTAAACAAAGCAACCAAGTACCAAAAATTTTACAAAGGTTTCAATTAGAGTTAAATAAATAAAGACAATCAGTAAATAATCATGGAAGTAAGAGAGTAGATAATATCAGGCAAAGAAACAAAGATCTTTGTTACATCAGATCTCACATAGGTCAAAACTATGAGATAGCGTAAGTCATATGTTCCATTGGAATAATCGCATAAAGCATATCCAAATACCCTAGATCTCTTCAACGAGGCCCAGTACTCAAGTTCTCAACAAAGCAATGCTTATATCAGGAGACCATCAAGTAAAACATTCCAAATATGGGGAGAAAACAAATACATGTTAATGTTTATCAATAGGGCACATTGGAATCTTATGCTAAACAGCTTTGATCCAAGGTTGAGATTCACCTACAGCACTTCTGCCACAAATAATAGCATAAAATCTTTGAAGAAACACGATTTTACACATCTACGACCCTCTGCTCATCCAACGCATAGAGCTAATGTTAATGATAAGTACAATATGCTGACTACAAAAACTTAAGTTTCCATCAAATGAGAAAGAGAGCAACAAAAAAGTTGTAATGCGATAAAACCCTCTTGGAAATAATTAGGGGGAATAATAAAGCAGAAAATAAAAACATTCAACATCCTCAACTTGGATTAAGCCAACAATGTGAAATACTCTTAGTTTGTATTTTATCATAAAAAGCTCAGAGCGTAATACCTTCAACTATCACCACAGTGATAACTGAACCTCCACGAGTTGGATCAAATGAAACAGCTGTGACACCAGAGCCCCATGTAGTGGTTGCAGCTGACTGTGATGCAGCCTCTGGACTCACATATGCCGAGAAATTTGAGACTGGTGAACAATAGAGTGAAACGTTTTCAGTAAAATATATATGTGAGTGCTTTTCTCCTAATTTTGCCTCTGATATTAAGTATTCTTGCCAGTCAAACAAATAAGCTGCAAGGGGGGACAATCTTGATGAACTGGGGGGATTAACTGGAGAAGGGACAGCATTGCTTATGGTGGTCTTTGGAGTTACTTCGAATCCATTTCCAGGTCCAGGAGTAACCTCCCAAATGACAACAGTTGATGGATTTACAATAGGGACACCTGCGACATATATGGCTCCTGAGTCAGTCACTATAGCATCAGCAGCCATGATCCCACTGGGTCCAGCCCCCAGGAGCCCTTTGCTTGTGCAAAACCACTTTGCTGATTCAACATTTTGAGGTGGAAATTGGGACCAATGAAGTTGGACTGACCCTGAAGAGAAAACAGAGCATACACAGAGGATATTTGGCCACTTAGCTGAGAAGACAAACAAAAGAGAGAAAATGCATTAGGAAATATCCAAAGTTTAAATTGGGACACTAAACATTTACACTACATATGTGCACTACAGAAAATATTCAATTTTCAGTACATATTCCACTTTCGAATTGCCAGCGTAAATCCCATCCCTGGTGACCCTTGATGCATAGAAAACTCTCCCTTCAGAAAGTTTTCAATGCAAAGAGGTGACAGTCAATAATAAACACCAAAAGTGGATAGCATTCTTTTACAAACTATCACAGAGAATATGAAACCTTTCCAATATCTTCAATAAGGAGGCAGGAGAGGATGAGGTGGCAAGAGAATGAAGTTTTCATTCAAGACTTGAACTACAGTTTCTTGTAGCTCACTACAATTCTTTTAAAGACAGAATATTCTCTAATTTACCAAAAAATTTGATGAGAAAAGGTAAGAGAAACACTAGCAATTCCACTAATTTCCAAATTTAATAAGCTGCATTTAACCTATTTTTACCACTTGCTAGAAGAATAGTACCAATCAGCTCTCAACTTCCCTATGTCATACACAGCTTTAGAGCGGACCCAAACTTTTTGTACGGTGACATTAGTTCAAAATAGAGGAATATGCAATCTTCTATTATAACCAGAGTCCTCAGCTAAACTGAGGTAGCTGAGGAGTAAAATCACATTGCAACTGCTAGGATTCAAAAGCCATGGGCTATATCTAACATAATTTAGACAGTTCAATTACGGTCACCCAAAGTAATAATCTCCAAGTAATAAAACTTATTCCACCTTCTCTTCATAATAATACTAATTCTCTTTAAAAGGATGGGACATGTATAGGGACAAATATGTTTTACCTCTTATGCAACCAATTTGTTTCAACCACTGTAAATGCTGTAGATTTAACACAATGACTAAAAAAATCATAAATCTCCATGTCGAGCAATAGAGAGAAGAAATAACTTTTCCTAGATACTATGGTAAAACAACAAAGCCAAGCCTTAATTCCAAACGATGTTGAAACTATTGAATGTAATAAATTTTTCATCAAGCAGCAAGATTTTCCAGCTTCACAGCTTTCAGTTTTCACTTTCAAGCCATAAAGAGACTATCTGAAAAATAAAGACATATTAGAAATATACAGATTCATTTATTGTAGATTTGTAGTATTCAATAATAGAGTTAACAAAATCTGATACGTGAGTAAACATCATCACAAGTTCCTAAGCAAACTTTATTTCTCATATTTCTGAGGGGGAAGAACCAAAACCAGAAATTCAAATGGACTACTAGGAAAAAAAATCAGTACAAATATACTAGTCATATATATATATATATATATATATATATATATATATATATATATATATGTATATATATATATGTATATATATATATATGTATATATATATATATATGTATATATATATATATGTATATATATATATATATGTATATATATATATATATATATATATATATATATATATATATATATATATTATAAACATATATGCAGACTTAGTCGATCATATATGGCACTCACACTCAAAAACATAGAGAACAATTATGCAAGTCCATTAGGCTGCTCCAATTTGACTGATATGGAATTGTCTGAAGAAGCAACAGCACTACTTTCTGTAACAAAATATATACTTACAATTGTAGAGAAAAGGATTGATACATTCATAGGCCATAGCATACTAGTCACATTACTACACAAATAACAATACATCCACAACTATAATTGAAACACAGCTACTTACATCCAAGATGAATATTTCACAAAAAACCTACAGGACAACAAGACAAAATTGTCAGGGGCTAAACCAACCTGAGGTTTGAGGCTGCTGAGGAAGGAACTTCTCCTCAAAAGTTGACTTCAAGCTTGTAGAAATATTAGATTTTGCAGAAAGCCACCTATACTGATCAGGGATAAGAAACAAAGTCATGCTAGGGAGATCAGCTGAAATAAGTGTTTCAAGTTTTAACAAACTAGATTTGGTATTAACATAACAAACATCATAGAAAAAGAAGGGATAAGCAAATCACAGAGATCTGCTTATACATGGGATATAGGAAGAGGATCTGATCACAAAGATTATGTTTGCAAAGAAAAGGAATCGACAGCTTAGACATCATGAATGGAAGAATTACTGATGAAGAAGACTTTTGAATAAAAAAAGCTAAATTACAGTAATTAACTATAAATGCCAAGTTTTCGAACCTTAATTATAAACTAATTTCTATCATTCTTCAACATACAAAATGCTACCTAATTTTTCATATTTATAAACCTACTTCCCGCTTAACAAAATATCTTCCTCCTTAAGCCACTACTAACAACATTACTATGCTACTACATAGATCATCCTTCCTCCAAATATTGAAGTTAAGACATTTCCCACTGCTAACAAGATTACTATTCAAAATGACAAGACAAAAGACATTTCTCACTCTGTGAATTGACATAAATCTCGCACACAACCACAATTAGAGACAGCATTGGTGATAATTACCTGAATTAAATGCTATAGCTAAAAAAATATAAATAAATAAACAAGCTGCATAATAGAACAAAGATATTGGCAGTTTAAATAAAGCATATATCAATGCACCAAGAGAGAGAAATTGGAAACCAACACATTGCTTATAAAATCTCAATCTTCTATCAAGGAAAATAAAATTAAATGCTCAATATCATAGTTTTGCTCAAATGCATAGAAGCACTAGAAATTCAAAAGCTAGTGAGCTATGAAGCAGTGCCAGTGGAGAAACCTGCAATGATGAGATCTGAAGGGGTATGATAACAAACAAATACCTAGCATTTTACATGCTTTCAACAAATCCTTAACTATTACTAAACCAAAACCCCTGCTCATATCACTTCTGTCCACATGATGACTTCACAAGAAATTTTTTCCCTTAACGTCATTTCTTCTTCTTTTTTTTAATCTGTTTGTAACAGGTCTCTACTGATACTCACCCTTGGAAATAGTAAATGACTACCCCCGCCACCCACTTTTCTTAAGCTGCCTCTTCATTTCTGCTCCTTTTAGGAGCTTCCAGATAATTAATTCTTAATCTTAATTCTTTGAATTGTTTCTTTAAACTTTTTTAGATTTAAAATTACTCCAACTGTTCCTAAATGATCTTCTCTCTTTCTAAAACAGGTATGTTCCTATGTCTATATTTATTGGCTAATACTTCTAATTTACAAATTTCTCTATTGTTTTCAATATTTGGAACCAATTTATTAGAGTTGTTGTAAACTGGGCATTAATGTGTTTGAGATTTTCCTATGTTCCATAATTTCTAACTATTGTTAGCTAAAAGGATCTTTCAATATTTCGGATAAGTAAATATACTTCAATGTCAACATTTTTTCAATGTTTGAATTCTCTTTGTATAATGATACGTTGTATTACTATCGACTTACCTTTACAAAATTCTCCCTCGTATCAATATTATGAACTCTGCTTTGGTTACAAAGGTGAAATAATGACTTCTTCAGTTGGGCCTGAATCCAGTAGATTACATGGTGTTACAATCTCATATTCCTTTTGTTGTTAAATTTTTCTTGATCCTCCCAAGGGTTACTTGATCCGATGCAATGATACACTAGTAATGATTGTACTTTTAGCTACATGTATCTAGCAATAAGTACGCAATGCGTCAGAGACGCTTAATGTGTAAGCATCAGTAAATGACTAGACATGAAACATTGCAGGTGAGGATTTTAAGATTCAGATTCTAAGAATTTTGTTACATTTTTTATTTGTACTATACTGCAACCTTTAAATAATGAAAATTTCAGGAGAAAAAATTCCCCTTCCAACATTGTGAAGCGAATATTCATGCATTTTACAGGATTTAATGGCTATAATAATTTGCAACTAAGAGAAAGTTACATTTGTTGTCACAAAAGGTTGATGTCTTTAAATTTATTAATTGAGAGACTCCTATAAGTAATTTTTGTTTGAATCATGCAAGTCACAGGAATAACCTAGTACAAACTAAAGACCTAGTCTACCTGCTGGCGCAAGCTCAGTTATATGTTATGGGTACTAGTTGGATAGTCTAATTCGCCAAAGCCAAAAATATATCACATGGGAGTTTCCATCCAACATTTGGACAATCATACAAGGACAAGGCACCCATACCTTACTCCTCCCCACCCCTCTTTCCCTCCCTTCCAATCTCTCTTCTTTAATTTTAGCTCATACAGGCAGCCTTGTCCGGCAGATATGTTGGATCCAACCTGAGCATGTGTTCAGGCTTACTTGAGAACATCTGATGACACAATAATTATGCAAAGCAAAGCTAGCACGGCTAAAATTTCAGTTTAATATTTGCTGATTTCCTCAGAATTTTCTTATTGATTTCATATTTGGCCACATAGGCTCACAGCTAAATCCATCCCTTATTTTTACTTTTCTAATTACATGTCAAATTTGCATTCTAACATGAAGCAACGAGTTCATTGACTTCATTCAGCCACGGTTGGAGAATGGTTAATTACATAAAAGCTACAGACTACTCCGTCAAAGGTGGAAGAACCACATGCATATCAGTACATTTCAATGATGTCTTGGCATCATTAGCCAATTGACTGCTAATGGAAAGAAAATAAGACTTCAAGATTGTCGACATCTCCTCAATCTCCAGAAAAGGAATGATTAATCAGTGTGAACTGAATGGCACTGAAAAGCACGTGAAAAACCCTACAAGGCCTCAAACTCTAAAAAGACGACCATCATTTATCTTTCCATATTATGTTACACTACCTGCTCATATTCCCAGTAGTTATATGCTGTTCTCACTCTAAAATGGATTTCATGTGTTACATCAGGATCATTCAAGAAGCAACACGATGACCAAGTAAAGACCATTAAACAAATAGGCAGGATAATTACCGGAGAAACACCAGAAAGCCACTTTGTAACAACTACAATATCTTGCCTCCATTCATGATCACGCTGCCAGCAACTCGCAGCCTGCACTAAGTTAGCTGGTCCCTAAACAGAATTTAATTAGGGTATCATAAAGCACTTCAAAGACCAAAAAGGATTAAAGCTTATGGACTTTCATCAGCATCTACATATATTAATGAATAAGTGACAAAAGCCAGCCTAAGAAGTCGAAGACTTGAAGTAAAAAACAATAAGAAAACAATGGAAGGAAATCAAAATTGGTCTGAAGGATTCAACGTGAAAACTGACCTCTGCCGGCTGCGACCAAATAGTTACTCTTCCATAGAAATTTGCTATCAGTAATGCCCGTGGACAAGAGGGTGGAGACCATTCAATAAATTGAACTGAATCACGGGGACAATCTGTAAATATGTCCAAAACAGGTAAAAATGAAGCATAATAATTTCAATTGACTTCAAAATAAATTAATAAGCATCCAAAGATTAGGAAAATGTAAGAAACTATCCAGTTCCATTGCCAAACTGTGAGTAAGCAATGTACAAAAAAGTCAAACTCCAAAGCAAAATAACAGTAATACAGTATAGCTGACATAGCAAAACAAAAATGTGTGGGACAACTAGGTTCGAAATGGGCTCCTGTACTTATTATGCTAGAACAAAAGCACTTCTACTTAAACCCTATCTTTGTCCCACAAAATAGTAAAAGAAACAGAAAAAAAAAGCTAAATAATGCTAATTCCCAGACAATCCATGTTCCCAAAGAAAGTAGGTTCCAAGTTTCACGTCCTTGCTTGATTAATCCAATACTTTCCTTGTTGTAAACATCATATTTCAAGCACATATGCGAACATAAATTAATTACATATGTCCCCTAGGAACTTTGAAAATTGGCCAACTTTCATCCCAATGACCAAAAATTTCACCTCATAAATTTCAAGTTCCCATAAATTTACCCCTGCCCTCTTTCCCTTGTACACACAAACATGTAGAAAACAGTAAGTGATATCAACCCAGTCCATGTTAGCCAAAAAGGGTAATGAAAGGATCAAATTACCATGTCATGGCGCTCAAAAAGGATTCCTCTGTTTTTAAGTACTTGCAAGTTGCAAGTCTCTTGGCACACAGTATATGGAAAGCATTAGATAAGGTAACAAAAAATCTAATAAAAAATAACTTCAAACCAGAATAACCCAACCCACCACTCATCATTTTGATTAATTTAATCATTTATTTCTACTAATCTCCTTAAACTTCGTTCCATGGGAATCTGTCACAAGTAATTTGAAAAGAGGAAGTATATTTTCTCTCAATGATTACAAAATCTTCTTAAACATATTTACAAAGTCAGTGTGCTATTGAGGCTGTAAACATTGCAAACATTGTTCATTGCTACAGTAGTTAGAGAGTCAAGTCTCCTACGGTACCTTCATATTTACATCCTCAATAAGACTTCAATTGAGCAAGAGAATACCATAACATAATATGTGTTTAGATCGCACATGAAAATTTCTACGTTGCTTCAAGGAGCAAAATAAAAATCTTGAGGTGAGCAATATGGGTCAACTGCAAAAGGAAATATAATGAATTACTCCTCAAGAAAAAAACAATACAAAGTACAGTGTGGATCTCATCCATTAACAACCCCCAGAAATTGCATCTACCACAGATAGGCATAAAATAAAATTGTTGCATTTTTAAGCATAAGCATGGTGAAGAAATTAAAGAAAAATATAAAGCCAAGGAAAAATATTTAAATTAGCAGCTCAATAAAGATACCTGCTACGACATTAAATACAGCACTCTCAGTGGGTCGCTCTGGAATCACTAAGTGTATAGGGATCCAAAATGGTGGATTGGCATCAGAGCTACACCATTAAAGAAAATCAACAGGATAAGAGCGAAATATCTACTCAGATTAAATTATTAAAGTATCTATAAATGCTCAATTCATTACTCAAAACAGATTCTCAGCTGTCAAGGCACTAACAAGAAAATTGCTCAGGCCATGCAATAAAAATGAAAGAAATCGATGAAGTGGAAAAAGTATTTCCTACTTTTAACAAACCACCTCATCCTGATACATCAGAGTATAAGACTTCACATTGCCCCAAAATAAAGTAAGAGACGGGAAAAGTTAAAGATTCCAAAAGAAAGGATATGCTCTAACTTTTATGATCACATCAACCTTCATCAATCAAACACAACCATAGATCAGGGATAGGGATTCAGATTCAGAGACCCAAAAAATTGTCAAACAAATAGCAGATGAGACTATAAATTTCAGAAGGGACCCATTGCCCTCTTCAAGGCTTCAAAGCCTCTGCTTTCTGCCCAAAACCCACCCCCTGTCCCTTCTCATTATCTTTCCATTCTTCTTTGAAGTCATAAATTATTTGATTGAATAGAATCATCAAACAATATCAAAAGACTCATTCTTCTATTCAGTGCACAGGCATTGAAGCTTCTAGATAAGAGAGACCCAAATGGTAACCGCATATAACACAGGGTTACAACTAACTTGCGGCTTACATATTAGTGCCAAATGGAACAGGATGCACTACATACCCCTTTGCTTCTTTGTTCAAAAGCTAGATTCATGATCTGTGTTCTTTCCAAACTTCCTCCAATTTTCACGGAAGTAGGGTAGATTTGTGACAACTTTCGTCACCGTTCCCTATTCAATTCTGATTGACTTCAGGAAGAGTATTAGAGAATAATAAATGAGCAAATCCTCGGAAACAATATACTTTCCCAAAGTGACATCATAATTTTATATGCTAGGGCCACTAGCACAGTTGCACAATTAGGGATCTTAAATTTCCTGGCAAAATTCTAATCCAGAACAGTATCCTTATTCCCGAGTTTGACGGAAAGAGAGAGTTAATAACAGATGCAATACAAGTTTTAAGAATGAACAAACATATCCAATGATTGGAGGACTCCTTGAAGACCTGCTAGTGTAAGAGAATTTTCCGTGAACAGCACTTAAACACAATGTGCAAGATGACAGCGAGAATGAACTTTTGTAGCATTAAGATGTAAGAACAATACTAATTCTGAGAGGAGATAGGCGGAAGACGCCAAAAATAGTCTACAAACCAGTGAGAAGAAAATATTGACAGGGAAAGGTCCTTGAGTATTATCATAAACAAAAAAAATATAAAGAGATCCTTATTACCAACAACTCCATCGCTTATTATGTCTGGTACACAAAAGAAATCAAACTCTGATTCCTCCCTTTTCACTTCCACATAAACGAAAACAATTCACCAGGGGTTGCCACGTCAAGGGGAAAAGATAGTTTAATTTCATGATTTATTATATACTCAATTAAAAATTTCAATCCTAATTTTCACATCTAATCAGTTTACAATCTTGAATGAGTAAACTATATGTGAAGGAAACTTACTTGATAAAATGTGAAGGTGTGACATATTTAATATGCCAAGAGAAAGTTATTGACAATCATCAGCTAAATAAAGTTACTAAAAAAAGTTTTTTATCTCATCCGGTCCGTTTCCAAATATGCAGAAACAATAACCCATTCAACATACTACCGTAGTTTACACAACATTGCTTTGAGTCTTTGACCTTCAGACGAATAAAACATGATTATCAATGTAAAAATGAGCCGAAATATAAAAATTTTAGTAATAAGCTGACCTAGGGATCCTAGCACAAGTCTCTGAAGCACAAGCAACAGCATTCAGTCTCCCGCACCAGGCAACAGCACTTGAAGAGAAAAAAAAAAACAGCAAACAAAAGAAAGGATAGAGATAATTATCAGTTTCGTCAGATATTTGTAGAGCAAAACTATAAGTTATTGATCTCAATCGACTCTCCATACAATTCAAGAGCAAATGAAAGCATATAACGAAAAATACTCATCCAATCTTTCAACAAGTTAAAAACTTAATCATTCAAAAACAAACCATAAGAGGTTAAAAAAAATAACATTTCATAAAAAGCAAATGCTAAAATTTCATCTTTCAAAACAAAACCATAATTATACACAATAAAAATATATATGTATTTTTTTTAAAAAAAATCATATATCACGTATCGGCTAAAAATCTCATCTTCGAGAACAAAATCATATACAATGCAAAATTTATTATTAGAATTAAAAATATATATAAAAAATAAAAACCATTTCCTATTTCAATGTGTATGTGATAAAAATTTCATCTTCAACAACAAAACCATATATTATATACAATAAAATAAAAAACATTTGATATTTCAACAAGTATGTGCTAAAGATTTCATCTTTAACAACATAATCATAAATTATGCACAACAGAGAAAAACCCAGTTCATAGTTGAAGAAATATATGCTAAAAATTAAGCAAAAAAGGTAAACTAAAAAGAGGGAAACACCTGAAATTGCGACAAAGATCAGGAACACTCATTTTATGAAGCAAATTAGAGCAAGGTTGGTTCAATTTGATAGAAAACATAGTAGCGGGATGATTATTAGCAGAATCATCATCCATTGGATCATCAGAAACCATTGATTTCTCCATCAAATTGTGAGCTTCAGCTTCAAGTTCCTCAGAGTGAAGGGATGAATCAGAAATAGGAGGAGGTGGGGCTTCGTGGATGTGATTGGTGGAAGAAGGAGATGAAGTCATCTCTTAGAATACTAAAGATGCCCTAATTTATATTGAAGGGAAAGTGGTGGTCGAAAGTCGCGATTGAAGGCGACAGCAATGACCGAGTGTGGAGGAGACAGAGAGAGAGAGAGTGGGGTGTGTGTGATTTTTCAATTCATAATTTTTTAGGTCAGCAGAGATTTTGTGTTCTTAGTTCTTTATGAAGGAGGCATGTGAGGGACAATATATTCCTCGTGTTTTGTTTGGATTTTGGAATGCTGGGATGCCAAATTTAACACTTACTAAGCATGTCATTATTATTACTTATGTATAATTCAATAATACCTCGTATGAGATTTTTTTAATTCTACGGTGACAAAACTATTCGGTTACGTAATAAAGTTATATATATTTTTCTATCTATATCTAATTCATATTGTAATGCAAGAATAATTAGTTCCGAATAAAGGGTGTTATTAAGTTTGATAATTTTTTCTTTGAGGTAATATAAAAATGAAGTTATGAAAGTGTATAGAATATTGTATATGGTATGGGTTTCTAATTTAAATTTATTGTTAAATAAGATATGATTGAATGAGTTAAATTGGATTATTATGAGTCAAGATAACTTGAATGAGTTAGCACTTTGCTCAAACCAAAAAAAAAAAAAGTTTAACTCGTGATTGAATAAAGTGCTAACATCAAAATTGTTAAAAATCAATTTTCCATGATCAAAACGAGAATCATTTCATGTTCATGTTCATAATCATCCTTGTTATTCATATTTAGAGTCAGGTTTTATATATATGATGCTTTATTAGTTTTAACGTGCCTACCAAATAAAAATATATAATGTAACTAATAAAGAGATATACATTTCCTCTTTGTGTAGTGGGTGCTCAGGTAGTATTCTCCTCATTACATCAGGGGTGCTTATGAGTAGAGTCGAGGTTGGTTTAGCAAAGCTTAATTTGAATGCGAAAACTCAACTTTGAGAACAAAAAAAAAAACAAAATTCGAGCTTGGCTTGAAAACCTAATTTCCAAACTCAACTCTAACTGGAACTCATCTTGAGCTCGAATCAAGTTTGATCAACTCGAAAAGCTCGTCAAAATAATACCAATTTATAATCGGGCTTTATGTCAAAAGCCAAAAGTTCTAAACCGTAAAATACTAATAAAAGGCTATTTGGCCCTAGCCTAATATGCACTAGCATAGATTGGACCTTAATAGTCCCAAGCTTTAAGATCTTTGGCGAGTCGTATTCAACTTTTATCTCCTCATTCCTCACTACCAACCGATGTGGATTGTACCTTCTTATTTCTCTTAAATACCTTACACTTGAAGATGTCGCAACTCAGTATTATGCACTATTGATCTTACTAGCATACATAAACTCTAATTAATTTGCTAGTCTTATGGTTCCAAATACTTGACAATTTTCATAATGCAATATGTCTGAATAAGAAATGAAAGGCACTTTACCATGAGAAAACAAAGAGAATTTTAGAAGTTCATATCCCATATTATGCACAAATGTCATTGGCTTTCGCTAGGAGAGCAGTTGCAAACTTTTTCAAATTGTCTTAGATTAAAGTTAGCAAGCAGTTCATGAGTTGCACAAGTAGGGCACGAAATCTCCCAACATAAAAGCTATACTAATTTGCAAAAACTTTCAAGATAGTACTGCTTCACTATTTAGTACCTAAATCTTATACACAATATATCTTTCTAATTTACATGTGGAGTATGTGCCACATCATTCATAAAACACTAGAAACCAAGTTGCTAACATTGAATTACCCCAACCCATAAAAGTAATATACGGAGAAATATTGATAACAACAATAATCATCCAAGTTTTTTTTTATAGATTTTACCTAAACCTTTTATCTTATTTAGGCCTTAAATATAACTTGCAAATTATATGTGGGTAATATTACTTAAACCTTATCAAAAATATATAATATGCATAAAAAATTGAGCTTCTTATGATTTTTGTAGTCAAATTTCAATTTGCTTAACTTGACTCATTAACTTATTGAGTCCATTTAGATTAGATCTTGAATAATTCAATTCAATAAGTACTTTTATATTACATACACCATTAAAGAGGATAATTTTAGCCAACCTTTGAACGAAGAAAACTAACTTTGGATTGTTAAGGTTATAATTCATATTGCGGAGGTTCTTGTTTGTGGAAGTCTAAGACTAATGTGCAAAACATTCTAAATGAGGCATTAGGATAGGTATTATATTACACGAGTATTCTTGAGTAAAATATTTTATGATTAGGGTTGCCTTTTTCTATTGAATTGGTATCGGCATATACCCTAGACCCACTCCCCAACCATCTTTTTGAATAGGTTTAGAACATATTCATGTACTTCTTAAGTCTGAGAAACTTGAGATAACATAAAATTTCTTATTTTATTGAGGAGAAATGGTCATGGATTTCGCATGTCATTTGTCCAATACTTTTTAGTTTTTCCTATATATCATGGAAGGAGAGGTATGTTATGCTATAAAAATGATGCATTACTTTGAGTCAATAATCATCTAAACATATGTAGAATATACGTGTTGTTAATGTTTGGACAATTGACAAGTTAACTTATCTTCTATTTTTAAATTTTTTTTGGGATGTTATATTCTTTAAGAGAAAGCTAAATACAACTTATCCACGTCATAAACTCCAAATTATAAAATAAACTATATTCTACAATATGTGAAC
This sequence comes from Dysphania ambrosioides, assembly GCA_026401315.1. Classification (NCBI taxonomy): domain Eukaryota; kingdom Viridiplantae; phylum Streptophyta; class Magnoliopsida; order Caryophyllales; family Amaranthaceae; genus Dysphania; species Dysphania ambrosioides. The sequence continues at coordinate 27,385,640 of CM048665.1, read as the reverse complement.
ACTTCCCTCCTTGTACTTACAAATTTTAATTTTACAGGAATAATGTCAGCTCATATAAGAGTTCATCTCACCTTGCTGAAGACATTTAGTACCCCTATCCCAAGAAATTTAAAGGTCCCACCCCAGTGTAATAATGAATAATGATTTTAGACAACTTAGTCTATGGTTGAAATAGTAGAGATTAATTAGTCTTTTTTGTTAAGTTATCCTGAAGTCAAAAAAATATGATCAAAATAAGTTTTTTGTGCAACATATTTTGACTAATTCATGATGAATGATGTAGAACTTCAAATGAATAAATGGAGCAAGTACAAATTTTAGAAAGTGAAAGATAATGATGTAATCAAATTAACTTAATGAAAAATTGATGATGGTGAATAAATGGAGCAACTAAGAATTTTAGAAAGTGAAGGACGATGATGCATCAAACTTTTCTTATACGACTAGTGATCATGTACTCTTTCAAAGTAAATATATAAATCGTTGTCCTTCGCCCATCCTATAGTTTACTAAAGGGTGAATTATACCCATAGTGTGTGGTATTAGAAAGGAAGAGACATAAAAACAAATTTGATCAAAGTAGGTTTTTTTCGTTGTTTATCATTAGACCTCAAATTGAGTCATTGTACATCACATACTTTATTTTAACCTGCATTGTGGATCATTTGAGCTTTATCCTCATTCTAAATCTATCTCTATCTTTTTATTTTTTTATTTTCTTATCATGCAATAAAGATTTGGACTCATCAACCTTTAAGTTTTGATCAAGCCGAGTTAATGCTCTATAATTTAAATTGAATTTATGGATGCTCCCTCTCACCCAATATTGCTCATGAATATATTATAAATTTTTTCTTTAGATTGACTTGATTCCATAATACCAAAATCAAGTTGTAAATACCAAATTTTGACCACATGACTAAAGTTACTTAATTGCCAACAAACTTGCTCTTAGGGGTTAAAGAGGAAAGGATTAGAATTGAAAAGTCTAATGTTCATTTAGGGGATGGGCATTATACTTGGAAGAATATACAATCTAACCCTCATGTACCCCAACTCATATAAGGACGAGGGATAAGAAATTGTGTGCATTAAAATAACATGAAGTTCATACCACCTTCGACATGATATGTTTTGAGTTTTGACAACAATCACATACTTTCTCCATTACTAAATAATCTCATTTATATAACTTTTTCTCCACAAATTACCATAATTAGAGAATAGTATTGTTCACAATTATACTTATTTATTTTACGAATTAAGTGTGATTTTTGTGCATCATCTATTTTCATTTATATTTTTCAACACTTTCGTCTAACACGATTACTTTAATACCCTACTTACGTGTTACGTCAAATAAGATCACTTTAATACCCCCAATTGCTTCAAATAAAAAGAATTCATATTTCCAATTGCTAGATTATATAAATTATTGTAGCAAATAATTTCTTAAAACTTTTCCCTATTCTAAGTGGGGAAAAAGAAAAAAGAAGTAGACTAGTAGAGTATCACAATTTGACTATATTTTGTAAATTATATTTAAAGAAAAAAATTGTAGTAATGTGTGATCTTATTAAATTAATCTTAATATTATATTTTTTATTTATGAAGTTTTTTATAATATTTCCTTAGCCTCAATGACAAAAATCAACTATGTTTGAAGTGATAAAACTACACACTCTTATTCTGAACCACAAACTACATTAAGCATGTCCAGGACATGTCACCGCTAATATTTTTTTGACGTAAATTGGAAGAATATTTGACATCCTTAATGTCACCACTTGAACTCAACAATGTGATTTATGGTGCAGCATATAATGGTTCACTCCAATATTATTTGCGTTGCAAAGTGCTCCCATAGTCCCAGCCACCCACTAGAGGTAGTGACTGTAGTGACGGCGTGAAGCTCCCCAAATTCAATATATACTCCGTAGACCGTAGTTGGCAATTTGGCATCATCAACGTAAAATTGTTAATAGTGTGCATTGACACATGTGAGTATGTGACAGCAGAGAGAAAAGTATTTCGTGTATACGTCAAACAGTTGAAACCGTGCTCTACTTCTCTTTAGTCTTAATGTACAGACCACGAAACAGTTTTAAACTCCCATCTAACGAAGTAGCGAAGAATCCAACCAAACAAAAAGTCAAAACACAAAACCACACTTGAAAACGTGTCCTTTTTGTTACTTGTAAATATAATAGCTTTTCAAGGGGTTGATTGATTAGCGAAGAATTGCAGGTTTCGAGTTCTTAAATGATAACTGTCATCATCATCTTCACTAAGCAGCATAAGGTAATTAATTATGTTTGATTATTGTTTTTGTCTATGCTTTTAATTATGTCTATGATATGGTTCTTAATTATTAGATCTCTTGAGCTTAATGTTGTTGTGTATTACTAAGCTCAAAATTGTAAACTTGAAAATACATAAATGAATTGGGTATCTTTAATGTATAATTATGATAAAAATTTCCATTTTTCAGATTATATGTTTTTTTAAGGTTGAAGATTAATCATTTTTAGTTGAGGGTTAGCTCAAATTTGAGTAGAAATAATGGAGGTAAAAATTTTCTAAATAAACGAATTAAGTATGAAGATTATGATGGAAATTTCCAATTTTCAGATTGTTGGGTATTACATACTTGAGATAAAATTAAAACTTATGATCAAAATCAGTCTTTTTCTCAAATTTCGGAAAAAAGACCATTTTTTTGGTGGGGGGTTGGGGTGGGTGGGTGGGCTGAAATAATATTTATAGTTTTATGTAGTTGATCATAGAAGTGGATTGCTGCAAATTATATACAGAAATAAAATTGGATTTTTTTGCAATCTATAGTCGATTACTCGATTTGGAGGGATATTACTGGATTACAGTATGTAGTTTCTGGGTTTTTGTCTTTGATGTGTTATCTCATAAGAGTTTATTTATTTATTTATTTTTATTATTATTTAATCTTGAAACATTCAGATATGAGCTGTGGCTGCTTTGGAAGGCCTTCTTCACAGAGGAAAAAGGCTGTTGCTTCACCTCTTAGAGAAGTGGAGGGTAAGTTAAATGTTAAATCTTATGCTTAATTTTGCAATATATTCGATATCGAGTTGAATATATTTCGTTGTATATTGTTTTGATCATGCAAATGTAATGATGCTATTTATAAACTCTCTAAGTGGGCAGTTGAAGCGTTTTCTGATTGAGTGGTGATTTTTAGGAAGGAGGTGTTTTCTATGGCTAAGCCTAAAGTCCACTTGGCCTTGGTGTGATGGTCGGCTTCTTGAATTAACAAATGATGATAAGTTGAGTCTTTTCCGTGAAAAGAAATAGCGTCTCTCTTCTGTCCTGAATTGGATATCAACCAATTAAGCATGATCTTAAGATCAGGATAAGTATTTACTGATTTTTCTTTTTAAAGGAAGATGATAGAAGTGTCATGATAATCATTACTCTGTAATACTCCCTAGCTTGAAAATAATAAGCCAAATTTGACTTTTGTTATCAAAAGTTCTTAAATATGACCATTATATTCTCAAACAATATACTCAAAAGCCCGGTTTATAGGTAAAGATCAATAATAATTGTAGCAAGTTTTGATTACGGAAGTCTAGTGTGGTAAATTATTTTGAGGAGGAAGTAGAATTCCTGGAATGGTTATAATTTTGTGACACAATTTGTAGTTGAAAGAGTTGTATCAATTTTAGTGGCATTTGGGACAAAAGTGGGCATGATTATGGCATTAGAAGAAGGTAGGACTTTTTTGTTGAGTGACTGGTTCATGCAAAAATTGTCAACTAGTAGCTCTACTATTTTCTTCAGACATCATTTTTCATGTCTTTTATACTTTTACTGTGTGGTGAAATGAGTCTTTTGAGAGCGGGTTAGCAATGTACGTTGCATATTCATTTTTTCATTTAAAGTCAGCTACGTTGATTTAAGTGCATGATTTACAGTGTAGCCAAGTTATTTCTTATAGAACGAAAATAGTTTGCCGAGTGGTTTGAAACTGTAAATCTTGTTATGGCACTTTGAAATGTCATTTTGTTTCTATTTATGTTCATATCTATTCACTTTTTGGGCTAATAAAATTTCTTATACTTTTGCAAACAGGGCAATTGCTTGAAAATATCAGACATTTCACATACAATGAGTTAAGAGTAGCAACAAAAAATTTTGATTCAAATAATAAAATTGGGCGTGGAGGATTTGGGACAGTATATAAGGTACTCATTGCTTATTCCTGTGGGTGCGTTATGGTTATATGGTGCTTAATGTCTGAAATGACTTCTGAACATTGTTATACTCTCTAACTTCCATGAGTTGTCATCTCATTCGTCTACATACCCCCAACCTTCCTGGTTTTTAAAATATTCATGCTGCATGGTCTTTCTTTTTCATTTGATAAACATGATTTTGCTATTTCTGTCAAATAACTGCATAAATATTCTATATTGCCCATCCTTGCAGTAAGCCTGTAATAATTGATGTTCAGTAACTTCAGCTAAAGTTATTGGCCATTTAAATTATACTTTTCTCTGTAGTTATATGGCCATATACCTGTGTGAAATCTAGTTTGAACTGTGTTACTTGTGTCCATGTCTGCAAATGATTTAGTTGATTTTTTTATTCAAAATGTATTTTATCAACTCATTTGGTTATCTATGAAGAACTATTTAGCTGCATTTGATGTAATTTTGATCAAGCTGCTATTATTGTTAGGGAATCTTCAAAAGTGGACTGCAAGTTGCTGTTAAAACACTCTCTGTTGAATCGAAGCAAGGATTACATGAATTTTTGAATGAAATAAAAACTATCTCTAATGTGAGGCACCCAAACCTAGTGGAGTTGATTGGATGCTGTGTTGAAGGATCTAACCGCATTTTAGTATATGAATATGTTGTAAATAACAGTCTTGACCGTGCCTTATTAGGTAGGTCATAAAAAATATAGAAATAGCTGAGCAGCCTCTTATTAGTGATTCTTACACAAGGGTCTGGAAGGTTTTGGTCTAACTATTACCTTTGTAGGTTATACTAGCGATCGCAGTAAATTGAACTGGGAAAAGAGATCTGCTATATGTTTGGGTACTGCTAGAGCCCTTGCTTTTCTTCATGAAGAACTTGTGCCACATATTGTGCATAGAGATATCAAAGCAAGTAACATACTCCTGGACAAAGAGTTTCTACCGAAAATTGGCGATTTTGGGTTAGCAAAACTTTTTCCTGATGATATCACTCATATTAGCACCAGAATAGCTGGAACAACGTACGTATTTTTAACTTTCTAAGAACCTATTTCTAAATTTTATGCTTTCCGTTCTCTGTAATATGTGGAGACTGCTCTCTGATTATATGAAGATTGTATACTTCGGCATTTGCTCAGTTCTCATGCATCCTGATTGACATTACACTTGGAATATTGCATTGTTAAGACATTAGTAACATAACCATGTGGGAAGGAGGCGAAATTTTTTATCTATATGAGCATGGTTAACGACTCTGTATTGAGGTTTCGTACCTACCACTTAATATACTTTTGATTAGGGTGGGGACTTCACACTTAAGAGCTAATTTGATGATTTAATGACAATTTATGAATGGATGAAGAGTATGAGGTGCATGTTTGAGTGATAAAATTGAGTTACAACTTCGGAGGATCTGTAACTCTTTAGGATGGTGGCTTCTTGGTTTAATCAAGAAACCTTCGATTATGTTATAGATGGAGTCATGGAGATGCAGATGCCCTTGTAATTCTGTTGTCACTATTTTTTCTTACCTTACCTTACTTTTATGGGATAAGGGGAGTTCAGGATGAGTCTTTACTAAGGTTCTTCATTATTCTCACCTTTTTACTGGTTCTGAACTGTGCACTCCGGTCCATTCCATAAAATAAGAAAAGGATCATGATGAATTATGATACAGTCCAAAGTTTGGGTATGACAGTCCGAGTTATAACTCATTTCTTCTGGTTTATAAATTTATGTAGTGGTTACTTGGCACCAGAATATGCTATGGGCGGCCATCTAACAATGAAGGCAGATGTTTACAGCTTTGGCGTGCTTGTACTTGAAATAATTAGTGGCCAAAGCAGTTCCAAGTCAAATTGGGGTGGGTCAAATAAAGTTCTTCTGGAATGGGTACGTAATTCATAATTGCATATGGTCTGTTTCCTTTCTTGTCTTTCCATCTCTTTTTTGGTTTCCATTTTTTTTTGCCTAATACTGTACTACTTGTTACTTGTGGCTTACTTGTCTCATGATGGTAGGACAACTACCAAATTTTTGATGCTGTTGTTTGAAATTTAATGGTCTACTTTCTCCTTTTCCCACATGAAGGGGTTGGAGAGGCGCTAATGTGCTACTTCTTCTCTTTGGCATCACTGTGCAATACAGTCATGTAAATGAGATAACATATTAGTCAAATGACAAAGGTTATTAAACTTATTTACATTGTTTGGTCTTGGCTGAAACTATCCTCCAGCGTAAATGCCAAAATGTCCAGAGGGTTTATATGTCCAATTTTCGTAACCTATGCTCAAGCAGGAGGGAAAAAGGGACACAGGGCTTGTGGAATGCAGACTAAAGAGTCTTGAGTTACATAGTGGCCTACTAGTTACTGCTTGACATGGATTGGTCCCTTAAGCTAGATGTTTAGAATGGTAATGCTTTGTGATTCATGGAGATGATGTGGTTTCATTTAATAGGCTTGGCTGTTGTACGAGGAAGGTAAAATACGGGAGCTAGTGGACTCAGAAATGGGGGAATACCCAGAGGAAATGGTTATTAGGTACATGATAGTGGCTTTCTTCTGCACCCAAGCAGTGGCTTACAAAAGACCGTTGATGAGTCAGGTTATTAATTTGCTGTCTACAACAACACGACTGAATGAGAAACAACTGGAAGCCCCAGGGTTCTTTCCAGGTAATGGTGGTGGTTCGAAGGAGAAGGCATCTTCGGGCTCTGGCTCTCATCACTTTAGCTCGGGCCCAGTCACCATCACTGAAGTGACCCCCCGATGAAGAATGAAGTTGCAAAGAATTCTTTTATTGATTCTTCCACGTATAGGATCGCATCGGTTATGGCGTGCCCATCCATGGGGCAAGTGTTGGTGCGTAGACCCTTTTCAATACTTTGGTAGAGAGGAGAAAGAGATTTTATTTCCATTTGTTCTACTTGTTTATCAGCATAAGAATGGTTCTGGATTATTTTTGTATCAGTGTAGCTCAAAGATGCATTAGTATATCTGTATACTGTATTTAGCTTTGAAAAATTACTATATCTGTATTGAAATTTGAAGGAGAACATCATCATTATCTTTCAGTGGGGTTTCTAAGGGACACTTTTTTAATAGTGCTTTTATATTTTCGTTATAGTAGTCAAAATACATACAGTTAGTTCTTCTCACTAACTTGTACGAGTTCAATTTTTTGACTCGGTTAGATCCTCATCAACTGTATTTGTTTATCTAATGTTCTCTCTCTGTGTTGTTCGATTCCTTTTCAATTTTAAGGTGAATTGTTGTATGAATTTGATTATTACTACGTACTATCAAATTTTAAGTTAGCCTCCTCTCTTTTAAGATGAAAGACCGTAAAAAAAACAAATTTTTAGAAAGGACGATCAAAGGAAAGTACTGTTTTTTTTTGTTGGGGCAATAACCTTTAGGCCATTATCCAAACTTATGTATAGTATTTTAAAAATTTGTTTTATTAGAAATTTTAAAAGGCTTACCATTTATTACAGATGAATAAAGATTAGTTTGGATTTTACCTAAAGATATTTTTCTATTTTGGATCCAAACTTCAAATATTACTAACTTTTTTTCAAACCTAACATACTCCTAATTAATTATTTTTTAATTATAATCTAAAACATGAATAATATCATTTTAACAAACTATTAAACATGAATAAAAAATAATAAGAGTTTATCAAATAATATATATTAACTAAATAAAATTAACAATAATACTAATAAACAACAACTAAACAATAATTAAACAATACTTAATAATTAATTAAAATCGAAAAATCTTGTCGGCACCCCCTTTTGTTAATTAGTATTAATTAGTGCTAATTATTGTCAATAAATTAGTATTAATTAGTTAAAATCATATTATTTAGTTTTAATCATGTTAATTAGTGTTAATTATTATTGCTAAGTTGCACGATCAATTAATTAGTGTTAATTTAGGGATTGTTAGGTGAAGAGAGAAAGTGAATGAGGTTGAAGAGGAAAAGTGAACGAGGATGAAGAGGAGGAAAGAGGTATTGAGGGAGGATAATATAGTAAATATGGGAGCAACTCAAATAATTTCGCGACAGTAAATAACAAATCCCTTAAAATTTTTGGCCTAAACCCAAAAATTAGACCTAAAATCTCTACCCACTATTTTGGATCGGACAGGACTAGGCTTCTTTAATCAGCTCTACCATTTATGGAGATTCAAAACAATATTGATAGTAACGCAAATCATAAGCCAATGGCTGCAAATCCAACAAAAACAAACGAATTAATTGACTACAAAATTGAAATTAAAAAATTGACATTGTTACAGCAAAGTTCTCAAGGAGCAATAAGTTTTTTCTGTTGAGACAAACATGAAAAACCAAATCCAAAACCTGGATACCAACTCCCCAAATGAGAGAACTAAAGAATGTAAATACTACACCTGAGAAGAAACAAATCTCATGGACACCGCCGAGCATGGAAAAAAATTACAACTATTTCCTCCAAATTACAAGGCCTTGGGAGATCAGACGAGTACGAATTAGGAACCCGTAAGAAAACAAAACAAGGAAAAAAGAGATTTGGACAAACATATTCATGAGTAATCAATCAAGCACTTGATACTGGCTCAGCTTCTGGGGTTGGCTGCTCAGCTTCTGGGGTTGGCAGCTCAGCTTCAGGAGGTGAAGCATCCTGCTCGGACTTCTGAGTACTATTGAGAGTGGCACCTTTGTCAGAATCTGAGTGATTTTTAGCCAAATCTTTATCAGTTTTGGCATCTTTCGATCCCTTACTGTCTTTTCCATCCTTGGCAGGATCAGGTTTTGGTGGTATCATGTGGGGTGGGGGCGTATGCTTCAGCTTAACTAGTATTTGTCGCATCCTTCCCATATCAGTGGGCTTCCCAGGCTTTGGGCCTTGGATAATAGTGATTGATGCCTTCTTCTCGTCTTCTTTCTTTCCTCTCCTCTTCTCAATAGTAGGAACTTCATGAGGTATGAGTTCTGCAATTGCTTTCCAGTACTGTTTATCTGCTTCTTTATGGAACTTCTCTTGATTAGCCAAGTATATCTGCTCAACACCAAGCCATAGAACATGTGTTAAGAGAAGAGTGAAACTGGCAATAAAGCAGTGTGTGACAGCATATCTAGAATACCTTCTCTTTGTCCCTATTGTTCTTTATGTTAGTTTCAGTGTTAAGTTTTCTCTTCTCAAAAAATGAACGTTTGTACTCCTCAGCTTCTTCAATGATTTGCATTCTCATTTCCTTCTCCCTCTTCTCCTTCTCCTCTAGCCTGATGGCATTTTCACTGCACACCATCCAAAACATAAAGTATCAGACTATATTTCATGGGAGAAACCATAAATTCAAATGGGTAAAATTCTTTCCATCTAACAAATTCGTTACACAAGTACATAACACCAGCCACAAAGAAAGCACAAAGCCATGTCAAACTTCAAGCTTTGAGTAAAATCTAGATTATCATAAGAATTTGCCCGGAGAACTGATACTCAGACATCAGCAAGAATTCTGACATGTAAATTTCGGGGAGAAGCACATAATTTTCAAGAATGCCCTTATCAAGTCTGTTTTTAGTGCGTCCATATCTATCTCCAAGCAACCTAGGTGATAAAGAGGTAAATGTTTGACTTAAGCCTATTAACCCTCCATGACCTTTTCTTATTTTCATTCCTAGTAACTAAACGTCACCATTTTCACGTAAAACCTAATATAGAGTGATGCAGTTTCCACACAACTTCGCCCACCATTTCCATGAGTGGGGCTTGTTCCTCCAGAATTTACATGTACAACTGAAAAGAATTTTGCCACTAACCATTAATGGTTTAGACGGCTGAGGGAGCAAAAAAACAGGAGGTGGTGGATGCCACTAATGCTAGCCTGATGTTTTGTCAGCAGTGATTTTGATCTTCAAAGGGAGGAGGTGGACAGAGTTGCTTGGCAGTGATTGAAGAGCTCCAGCAGAATAGTACCAGCTTTCAGTGCTACTTTAGTAGTATAATGAGCATTAATATTCTTTTGTTTGGCATTGCAGTCAATCCCCATAACTTTTTAGGACAGTAAATTCAGAGCAATCAGGTTTTGTGATTAACAGCATATAACTCTTCAATTTACAATAGTCTCCTCTCATAGCAGGGTGTATGCAAGGACTCAGTAGTACATTAAGAAATTACGTAAGGATTTATAATTGTATATTAATGTCAGTCCGTGTCAATGTGAAAATAGATTAAACACTCCCCTTTTCATAAGACAATACTCCCTTTTCATAAGCAAACTCGGAAAACCCTAACATTTCGCGACACCTCCAACTTATACATAGAGCTATGTGGAGGGATTTATGAGCATGAATTTGTAAGGACTCTAACCTTATATTGACTTGATATACGCCAGTACTCACTTTGATTGATTATAATCCAAGAACATTATAATTTGTTCTTAAAATTAATCAACTAATATCACATTTAATAATGCTCAGTTTGCAATGCTGGTTAGAAAATTAAAAAGGAGTTGAAATTTCCTCAGAAAAATGACAGTTTGCAGGAGAAATCATTAAAAAATTCATTCTAATAGCACAAATTGATAGACACATTAAAAATCTTATGTCCAATGACCTTCAGCAAGAAGTATAAGTTTCATGCCTGTTGAATATTTGAACAGTACAAATCAACGTTATAATTGATTATCTCATGCCTATAATCCTTACCTACACCACTTCCATTTCAAACTCTTCTCTTGGACAATACATATAGGGGCTTATACTACAGGTGCATTCTATCCACTCGATTTTAACATAATTTTCCTAATCCTTATATTATTTAAAATTATCTGAACTTAATTAAACCTTATTTAGTTATAAATAGATCTTGAGCAACCCATATTTTCCCAATCTTTTTTTTCTCTCCGAAATAAGTGGAAAGAAGATGAACAAATTAGGACCTACATCATGAAGCTGCAATATAAAATCCTTTGATAACCCCAAAGCAAGTTGACAGCACCGGACTCTTCAACTACCTAAACAGGTTGAGTTTCACTCCTCCCCATTCTCCTACCTGCTGCTCACAGCCTAAAAAAAAGCTCACATAGCAGAGTCAGTGGCAAATGTACACCCTCTCCCCCCACCCAAATATTCCTCCTCTTTTTCTCTCTCGTCTACATCAGGTTTAATACCAAACCATCGAACAACCATATACACCTCTCTTCCTCCCTCTCCAGTCTCCACTCAACTATCAATCCCAAAACCTTAATTGCTGTTCGTCTGGAACCACAACTAGCAACACCGTAGCATATGATGTCAACGACACCAATTACGCATCCAAAGGTCATACACTCGTACTGCAAAGCAGAATGAGCTTTCTAAAGATATGGATACACAGGACATAGGAAGATTTTTAATACCTTCCCCCTGAACCAAACACGGATCTAACCAAAGCTTCATTTACTATAACTCCCCGCAAAGATAACGGATACTTCTACACTAAATCAATCCCAGATCCCATAACACGAGAAATCTGTTATAACTCAAGCAAAGAAATCGTAATAAGGAGAAATCTCCGATTTTATTTCCCACAGATTGGCATTTAAATCATAGATCACATAGCACGCTGAGTGTATAGAAAACTCTACGCGGATCCAAGAACATTTTCCACATGAACACGAATCAACGTCTGATTAGCACAATCCAATCAAGCACACTACTGTCATACTCAAGCTTGGACCCAATTAAACATCACTAAAGTTAGATTCACAATTAAACTTCTAAAAACAACAATAGCAATCAAAATGAACAAAAATCGGAAAATCAATCAGATCCAACAAAAGACGGATCAAATGAGAGAGAATCTGAACTCACCGACGCCACTCGCGAAGAGCGAACCCTTCCTCGTGCATCTGATCAGGAGGAGGAAGAATAGGACCATCAGAAGTGAACATGTCATCCTCATCAGCTCCTAAATCATAGGGTTTTCCGTTCCCGTTTGAAACCGCGATCGGATCACTGAACGGCGACGAATCCGCGTAGTTAGGGTTTCCGACGAAGGTATATTCCTCCACCGGCTCCGACTCGACGATGACCTCATCGGCGGCGGTGGTGAAGGCGGAGTATCCGTCGTCGAAGGGACGATCGGAGTTCTGGAGGTCGTCCCCTTCGTTGCTGAAGGTGTCGAACGATGACATGGTGCTTTGTTTGAGCGGAGATTTTAGTTTCTCTCTCTAGGAGTCGTGAGAAATGCGAGGAGAGTGGACAATGGAGGCGGGCTGATCGGTGATCTGGGGAATTGCTGTAGAAGTGCTATGTGTGTTTTTTTAATACCACTCACTGAGTCAGAATTCAGAGTCAACCAAATACTTTCATGATTTTTAGAACAAACTGTAGTACGGACTACGGAGTATGAATTCAAATTCTTTGAATGCTTCACAAAATTATAAATTACAAGTATTGTCACGTCGGTAAGTTAATTAAATATAATTATCAATGTGTCGTGTATTAAGTGTTAAGTGCTAATATGTGATATTAATATAAGTACTAATGAATATTCGGGAAATTATTTTCATAAGATTTCTATGAGAAAATCTAATGATGTTTTTCGTTTGGTATTAAGTATGAATACTTCATATAATAGGTCAAGGAAACAAGATGAAGTTAGTTTGGTATCTTAAATATGATAGAATATCCAATACACTCTATACCACAAATTAAACAAAATTTGGTATATAAGGCTGTACTCTACGACATATTTCAAGAGTGGACCACTTAGGCGATTTAGTTGCAACCGAGTTAGGGATGAGACTAAGTTGACAAACACAATTAGTTTAAGCTTATAACTTCCAAAATTAGGGTTTGTTATATTGACTATGTATTTACAATTTACTTAATTTTTCTGCTATTCATTTAGACAAAACTCCATCATTCTCGTAAAGATGCCCACATAGTTAGTATGAAGGGAATTTCCTTATGGTAGGATTTATTTTAAGTTAGTTTGATCAATATAGTTGATTTGTATGAATTGGTTATTTGATGAAGATTTAAGTGGGATTGAAAAATAGGTTCATTTTCTGACAACAAAAGGAATTAGACAGGAATCATATACAACAAAGTTATAGAGGTAGACCCCCTTATTTGAGGCATTAAAATATAAAAATACGAAAAACAACAAAGACTAATCTTATGGAGCAAATTGTAATTCTAGTCAAAGAAAGGTTATTAATTGATTAAATCGTTATCTATTCATTAGATTTCAATTTCTACATTAGATGTCATATAACTATATAACTATCTATCAATGCTTAATTTTGTTAATATTTAGAAAATAACAATAACAATAACAATAACAATAACAATAACAATAACAATAACAATAACAATAACAATAACAATAACAATAACAATAACAATAACAATAATAATAATAATAATAATAATAATAATAATAATAATAATAATAATGGGACCCTTGGCCATTTTGAGGAGCATTGATTTCATATCCGAAAGAACATTGATTTTATAAATGCCCAAAAGAAAATGGGCAAATATTCTTCATAATTCCACTAAATCTTGCAAATCATGCAAAAAATATTCATCAACTATGACATTTTCTTAAACTTCGTATGAAGAATACGATAATGTGCATTTGCACAAAATATTGGCTACGAGTATAAGGCTATATCCATACAGCGCATATTATGGTACATCCAAAAGGAAATGTTCAATGTTACAGGAGGCTTCTCACAAAACTCAGCCGAGCCAAGTTTGCCATAGTCTGATGATGTATGTATCCGGTAAGCCAAAAATTGTAATCCCATCCTACAAGCATAGAGACACTATAACCAAAATCGCCAAGAGGAATGTTCGTTAAACCAATCTTCTACAGCAATGAGTCTCAACTGTACATCAGCATCCTACAAGTAAAGAAAACATCCCTCTGATGCCCTTTTCATTCACCAGAATCTCAAAAGATCATCTCCGAATGATTTTCAATGGATCAGCAGATGAAGGAATATTTGCAATATCTCCATATGGCCATCAAAAAACCTCAAAACATTTGGTTAAGTAGGAAATATGATCTAATTTTGCCTCAAAGAATACATTCAACTTCAAGCCTGATGCATTCACTCGAGTTAGTATTCAAATTATCCAGGAAAGGCCGATGAAATGATTGAACTCTCAAAGGGGATGAAAAAGAGCCCCAAGGTCCTGAAACCTGGTGACGGGGGCTACAGTGTGGCACTGCTGACTGGGGCTACAGTGTGGCACTGCTGTACAAAGGCCACGTCATATAATAACGATGTAAGCAAGGTACGTTCTTGGTTTCAAGGTACAGGTGATGCATTCTTCGGATATCTAGAAGATGGCATATGCTCTAAAACCCGAGGATACTCTGACTTTAGGCGTTTACTGGTCATCCCTTGTAACGACCTGTAATTAGTATGAAAAACAGTGTGCAATACTCAGAAAGCAAGCCAATTTAACAATTACGTTTCAAGAACAAATCACAGGATCACAGCTTATGAGGAACAATCAAACGACTTAGATTACTCCTCGTGATCTAAGCAAGCTAGAATACAATCCATCTCTATGCATAAGCATGGAGTATCATGAGAGAAAAAGAAACATACATCAAAATATGTGAAAACACATGTTCTACTATCCAGATTCGTTTCAAGATTTTGTAAAAATCAGTCATTCATCTCAACCCTCTAACCCCTCCAACCCTTCCTCTGTCTCCCAATATCTACATAACTATTCTTCAGTTCAGTAAACAGGTGAACGAGCCTACACTACTTTTACAGAAACATCAGAAGGTACTAACCGCGGAGAGTTTGGACGCTTGGTAATTTGACTCATCATGGATTTAAGACTTGGAAGAGCCATCTCAGCAGCCTGACAAAGGCAGTAAAAATTACCACAAACCATCGCTGATCATATAAACCATCCGATTCTTCACAATTCCAAAACTTTTCAGTCTGTCTAGTAGAGTGCACGTGCAAGTGTCTCTAGAAATTGGGAGCGCAGCAAAGGATTCAACAGAGAGAACTCATACCTGGAACTTAGCCTCATCCCATGTCAATCCTGTGCCCTTGCCCATAACTTGTCCATTGATTTCCACCTAAATAAAATTTAAAATCACAAAAACATTTCCAATAAATAAGCAAACCCAACTTCAAGCCACAAGAAACTGTCGACAATCAGCATATCAATCCTGTTACAAGGTCACATTTAACGAATCTCCAACTGATTGAGCCAGATACAAGTAAAAAAACCTTTAATTTATTGAACTACACTGATTCGAAGTAGGGGCATCTTAGAAAAATCCAATTCTATTCTCAAACTATTACATTATTAGTACACGAAACACTTACATTCAATGATGTGAGAAAAACAAATCAGAATAACAAGTAATCTAAGACTAGAACCAGTACCTCTACGTGTACTTCATCGCTGTGGACAGGATTAGTGGACGTCACAGATTGACATTTAAAGTCGACACCAAGGCCCTCTCTCATACACTGAAAATAACAGACACAACCATTAGTCAATCGTAATTTTTTTACAGAAAGGCTAAGGTTTGGAAAAAGACTAATTTATATCACCTACCAATTCTTTAAGAGCCGAAACCGAGCCCGTAGAGTCATTAGAGCCATCTACAATAGAATTATCCAGCCTGGTCAGCTCAGATGAAAGTAATGACTCTTCTTTCCTTGAAATACGGTCACCATGAGAATTTGCATCACTTGCAAACCCCATATCACTTGGACTCTGACCCCTACTTGAATCACTTTGTGGTGTGCTTGTATTGGACTTTATATGGATCAAATATCTATCTGCAATTATCAAGTCCCAAATGCTCAGAATAACCAATAAAGCACACACTAAAAAATACAATTACATCAAATCTTCAAAATAAATCAAAAGGCAGACGCATAATGAGCAATTTTTATAGGACAACTAATAAATGTTACAGTATATAGTAAAGAAGGCTTTCCATTACCGATTTCATCGAAACATATAAACTATTCTTTGTTCTTTCATTATAATGGAATCCTATACTTGATTCTGCCATAAGGTTTTTTTTAATGGTACACAAGGTACAAATAAGATCAACAAAATTATAGTTATTTTTTATTTAGACATTGAGAATATTTTGTGACCACAAAGTAACAAAGTATAATAGCGGTCAGGCTTGTTTAAAGAATGGAGGAAAATTTTAAACTTAACGATCAGGCTTGTTAAAGATGTAAAA
This sequence comes from Dysphania ambrosioides, assembly GCA_026401315.1. NCBI lineage: Eukaryota > Viridiplantae > Streptophyta > Magnoliopsida > Caryophyllales > Amaranthaceae > Dysphania > Dysphania ambrosioides. The sequence continues at coordinate 27,369,157 of CM048665.1, read as the reverse complement.
GCCTCATAAATCAGATATCCGTGGACAGGCTGAGAGTATAATGACAAGCAGCACAATAATAGATAAACTTTTTTTCAAACTTACCAGCCAGATTCATCAAAGCAGCCTCTGCAGCACGATGCTGCGCTTCACGTCTGGTGATTCCAGTACCTTCACCTATTTTCTCTCCATTAAAATAAGCCTACAAAATGTTGAAGTTAACAAGTTGAAAACAAGATACATCAACAAAAAAAATGAATAAGTAACCCATTCAATCAAGAAAAAACAACAGATTGTAATGTCAAATCAACTTGCAAAAAGAAAACAAAGCTGAACATCACTGGAATAAAAGAACCTGAATTATATAGGTTGAATTTTGTGGCATTTTCTACTAAACAGTGACAAAAAAAATATATACTTAGAACATTAGGAAAAGAGTAGTGTTACAATGGTTTTCGCTCTTTTTCCTACTCAACAAAGCAAATTGAGGACTTCTATTTCAATCGAACAATCAACCAAAAATAGGATCAAATATGGTCATTTTGTAAGTTAAAATGACTCATGCAAGTTGCATAAACAGGACCAGAGTTGAAAAGCTTTATGGCTTATAAAATATATAAATTGCATAAGAATTAACAAACCAATATTTTAACACAAGTTGACGTTCATGAATAGCATATACCACAGAAGTATAACCCAAAAAAGCTACAAATGTCAAACAACAACTACAACTACACCATTCAAATCCATGAACTTATATGCACATTATGCAGGTCATAAAACATACTCATAGTATCGAATCTATGGATAGTACTGGAAAATTTCAAGCTATAGTGCTTACAAAAAAGCATCAGAATGATAAAAATTATGAATCAGAAAGGAGGAAATACTGATGCAACAAAAGAACAAACATGGTAATTTTTTTTTTAAAAGGACAGGTAGACAACCTCCATAAAAAACTTCAACTCTGAGCCAGCTACCAACCCTGTCTTAAACTCAACCTACAGAAAACAAGCAAAAGTCATCTGAAAGGTAGAAACATGTGAGAGAAGTAAATTTCAACCTCTTTTAATCACACCTAGGTAATTACCTTAGATCCACACTTCATTCCAATGTCATGTAAAGCAACTGAAGGACTTTCTGCCAATAAACTGCCTTGGTCAGGTTCAACTTCAAAATCCTTGTTATTTGAAGCTGATCGGCTCACAGAAATTTCAAAACCTTCAGAAAGGAAAAGCAATAACAATGAAAATAAATAAATAAATAAAAACCATCATCAACAAAACACATTATACAATAACCAGAGGACAGTAAAAGTTACAAACTATTTTGAGAATGTTGCCCAGCAAACCTATTAATTATGCTTTTATACCTAAAATTCAACATTCAAAATTTTTCCCAAGTTGCCAGTAGAAAAGAAGAGGAGGCTATGGACTGTTACGTGAAGAAAATCTAGTGGTGAATATAACAGGATCAAGTCAGATAACAATGAAATTAAAAATAATTATACCAGTTCACAGTTCTATAGCTGGCCTCTTCTTCTATACTAACATGTTCCTTCCAACAATAAGAAACTTTAACTCATAATATCCTGAATAATACTAATGATGATAAACAAGTATTCCAGTATACTTTGATTTATTGTTTGGGGGGTGGGGGTTAAAATGAGTATTGTTGAAAGGGTAACCACAGGTCGTTCTCTAGAAAAGAGGGAGGGGAGGAAAAGATGGACATGCACAGCAGAATATGAATGCATGATTTATAAGAGCCAAGTTGTCTAACCATACATTTCATTAGATATTATCAGTTGAAATGTGGATAATACAGTTGGCTGTACGAAGGTAGGAAATATAGAGTACACATTTAAGTAGACGCAAGGTACTCTGCTGCTAGAAACTATTGCATACTGTCAGAAATGAAATGACAGCTACATCTGGCAAACAATTTTCACTTTTATGGGAAAATCAACTGCCTGACCGGACAGAGAAATTGGGAGGCAAGATTTTTTTTATAATTTTTTTCTCATATTACAGTGTTTGTGCACCTCAGAAATGGATAAAATGATTTCAAAATGACTGTAACATATTTTCCTGACTTTAAAATAGCCATGAAGGTTACAAACAACCAGTTAACATCTCAATGGTGTATCCAATGAAGCATTTGCACCTATAACCGCTGACCACTTCTCATTTGAAAAGCAATGAGCCCAGAATGAAACTGGGCCAAATACAACATTTAAAAACGAGCAGTGGAGCTTAAAAGAAACCTTTGACAAGCTAACAAGGTAGAAGACTGACGAACCAAACGCTGATAACATCCTAGCAACCTAGGACAAGCAACACCTATGACAAAATACAACCAGATTGACCATAAACCCTTTAATGCAAAGTATAAAAGGGTTAGGCTCATCAAGCCTCCAATTAGATTATTCAGTAAGATAAGTCCCACTAAAAGAAAATGTTGTCTTTTGAAATATTGGCAAAACGAGATAATTCCCACACAATTTAAACAAATAAATTTCTCCTATAAATTTCTATCAAATAGGTTCCGAGTTTCTTCAAAAAAAAATTTGTTTCCTAGTTAAAGGACCAAAATATACCATCTAAACAAGCAAACTATTTCAGCAACAAACGCTAAACATCCAACACCAATAGTTATGACACCTATACTTAGAGGGAGCATAAGAGTTCCAAAATGGCCTATAGCTCAAAATATGATCTTGGACTTGGGCATCTACAAAAGAGTGGCATAATCTGGAGAATACTCAATCAGTGGCGTCAACTTTTAACTTTTTAATGCTGCCACCTAGAATATAACACAAGACAACAAAAGAAGACAAAAGTGTAGAAGTTAAAAATGGAGGTTAAAAAATGAAACCATGTGATATATTGGATATATTGGATGTGAGATTTAGATGGTATTTTACATACGTAGAGTTAAACCAAGAGATAGATCCTATTAGTGAACAAACATCTTGCAAACTTATGAAAACAAGCTGATCCAAGCAATAGTGCACCAAATTAGCAGCATAGATGATGACTAACATATCATATAAGATGCTATACTCTGACCACCTACTAAAGGCTTAACATTTCTATCACATTTAATTTACCATTTGAAAGAATGAAAGAGGTGTGAAGGCAACAAGTGGATAAATCTAAACTCATTCCAAAGAAGAGCTGAAGGACCTTAAACAATTGAAAGGAAAAGTTTAACCGGAATTACAGAAGTAAAAATTCATCAAGTCCTATCAAAAACCTTAAATAAAGCAAAAGATGCAATGCCAAATGTAATTACCACCATCAATTGATATTTTTTTCCTCCTAGCCTCAAGGACAGTTACATCTTATATCTTGAGTGGTTTAGGTGATTGGGTGTTTGTGATGCAAGGGTTCATACTTCCCATCTTAAGATTCGAGGGAAACCCTTTACAAGAGGAGAGAATTTTGAAGATAAAAAAAAAATCCTTGTATTCCTTCAAAAAATAATTAAAGAAACTCTGTTTTCCTCACCTCAAACAAAAGGATAACAACTCTGATTCAAAGCCAAAGTCCCAGATAAATTTACTACTCATCCTTACAAGATGCTCTAATAGTCCAATCCCCCTCAATTCACTCTAATTAGAGAGATTGAAGGGGTGATTTTAACTAAAAAGGAAATGGGGCAGTCTTTAGGAACAACTAACAATACACTGCTGATTCAAAGACCAACAAAAATTGGTTCATTCCAACAGGTGAAGACACTGGAAATCATTTTTATTTGTTATGCAACCTTGCAACTCCCTTATCCAACAAGCTCTTTGCTGTGGCAAGGGAGTACTTGAGTAAGTCCATTTTCCAAATGCACCTGCTGGTTTTAAATCTTGTCTTTAATAGCTAACTTGATTAGGAGGGGAGAGAGATAGAGAGATAAAATTAGGTAATCTTCAACTATTTAGATATGGGACTAAAACTGGAAACCCAAAAAAAAAATTAGTAGACTAACTGAAATTCTCATATTAATTCTTTGTGGAACAGAATTGTCACGTCACCTCCACCCCAAGCTTACAGGCACCTCGTTGATTTATAATTATCTAATAAGTCAGATTTTTGACATGCAGACTTTTTCAATTCTTGTATCAAAAGGAAGTATTTATTGGGAGGATTCCTAATTTATGACTAGTAGAGCTTGTTTCCCTACATTTGAGAAATTAAATATATGATTCAGATCATACAGAAGCAGGTGAAAATGGACAACTACCAAAAAGAAATAATTGACTGCCAGAGAAACTGAATTCATTTGAGTACTACTTAATTAGGATGATTCCAATGTAATTTTAAATTTATTAATTCATTTGTTTTATGAGGAATCCATGATTCAGTTTAAAACCCAAATTTTTAACCCACCTTACTCTTTTCAGTCACCAAACTAGTTTACTAATCTCAAGTACTCTTAACTTGTGAATATAGGAATCACAGTATCAAACACCTTTAAAAAGAAGCCATCACCTTTATTTAGTATATACAAATAAAAACAGATATCCAATGAATGCTTTGGGAAAAAAAGTGGATAAATATGTTGCCTGCAATGTGCATGGACTTCCATGGAAAATATGCAAATGAATTACTTTTGAACCCAAACAAAGTAGGATTAGAAAAGAAAAAGTCATCACATATTACTGATCAATATGATCCCAGAGCAAGCACCACCTACACATCTCAATGGAATGGCACTGCATTAAAATGCAAGATTTATGATTTCAAGTAGATAATTACCTCGAAATGACGGATGGCTCGGCAGTGAATAGTTTGACCTCAATATGTCATCCCTGCGTGGAGCCTACGGATGAACAAACTCAGCTTAATCAATAAAAGGTATAAATGCACAACATATGCCTATATACATGCAAACACTAAATGTTAGTCCAGAAGCCAGATGTATAGAATCAAAATGAAACTTACATCCCTCGGCAGTCTTTGTTTTTCAGGAAAAGTGCGATCAGACCAAGGACTTTCCGCTCTTCGGGGAAAAGAAGGGGGAGGTGGCCGCTGCTTCTCAACATGTCCAGCATCAGGAGGAATAGGAAATTCCTTAGCAGCTGGTCGACCCAGAGGACTCGGGTTCATGTGATCCTCGACTTGATACCAGCTCCCACGAGGTTGTACTCGTGGCACAGGACCAGGAACGGGACCAGATATAGGAACAGGACTAGGACCCGGAACTGAGACCGGGCCAGGACCTGCGACAGGCACTGGACCAGGGGGCGGAGCGGGAACGGGAACAGGAACGGAACTAGGACCCGCGACAGGAGCTTGAACTGGAGGTCTTACTGGGAATGGAGGCTCACCAGGTAAGCCTTCTCTCATATCCATGCCATGCTGCAATATGAGAAGCCGTCTCCTTGTATCAGGATCTAACTCAGATTCAGGTACTTCACCTTCTTCTCGGGCGGGGGAACCATGCAGGCCCAGGTCCTTGGGACCTATATTAGCCAGTGTTCTAGCTAAAGGCCCTGCTTGCGAAAATAGATTAGCATGGATAGGAGGGATTGTTACTTGAGGTGCAGGCTGTGGCATTGTCATGGAAGAAGTGGCAGCGGCAAACGGGAGAGAAGATGCCAGTCTATGATCAAGATTAACATTGGCCGAGGAAGTTGCACATGAAAGGGAAGGGGCAGAAGAAGAGGATAAAACTGCTTCCTGGAGGAAGAGAAAAGCCCAAATAATTTCATCACCTTAAGATAACAAAGGTATGCAAGTGAAATAACAGAAAAGGAAGATAAAGAAGTTAAAATCTATGATAGACAAACAGAAGTACATAACCCATAAAAGGGGGAAGGGAAAGGAAAGAATGAGAAGCTGCCAAGTTCCCATGGTCATTATCCAAGGAGGAATAAAAATACCTTAAACCTTCTTTCAACCTCAGCATCTGCCATCCCATCAAAACAAATTTGTTCTCTACTTCCATTAGCACCAGAACCGTCATCCTGCAGGTCATAAAGTAAACAACTTGCCAGGCAGGAAACAGAAAGCTGACAAAAAGAGCAGTAAAGATACTACAAAGCCAAAAATAACCAAAACAACAAATAATTGCAGACATCTTTGTGGGTCTGGAATAAATCAGACATTAATGGAAGAAGGTGCACAATTACCTCTGATACCAGATAATTGCTCACGTCAGGTGGGGAAGGTATATCTTTGGGGTCATCTTCAAAAGAAACCTCAGATAGCCGTTGCATGAGACCCTCATCAAATTCTCTGCAGTGAAACCCACACATCAACAGAAGCCAGTAAAAGATAACATAACATACAGCGATGTAAGATCAAAAGCCAACCAAGATCAATCCAGCACAGATCAAGTTTTTGAGAACCATTAAAGGTGGTTTGTTTACAACTTCATAAGTAAAGAGGAGATAAATATCAAAACAGATGTCATCAAAAACCATATACGGTCCTCATAATAACATAACCATGCTGCAATGAATAGTTTTACAAAAGGTTTTGACTTACTTGAAAAAACCACCTCGAACATTGCAAGCAACGTTTCGAGCCACGCAGAGAACTGGGATGGCATTATTTGCCTTTAAATAAGAAGGCACAAACAGTTAAACGAAAGAAAATGGTCAGGAAGGAGATATAGCAATTAATGCTCCATCAAAACTTTGATATATACCTCGGCTTGAGGAGCATAATAAGGAGCAAATGCAGGAACAACATGCACCCGAGACTGATCTTTCTCATCCCAAACCTTAAGACGATCATCGATCACCAAAGCCATTTTCGGATGGCAAATTCCACCATGAAAGACATTAAACAGCGACTTCTTCGATCCTATCAAACACATAAAATAGAGGAAATGAACATTGCTGTTCAGGAATGAAATCAGGCAAAAAAAGTTTGCACCCTCTTCTAGCCAGTAAAGAGGAGAACCCATTTAACCATGACACAAAAAAACAGTGTTCTGCTTTGAACTCTTACCAGACTTGACACAAACAATGCGATCCAAAAGTTCCCTCGCATTTATTAAATTTGAGTCAGGATCAAGAAGCCTCCACATTTCTAAAGCATAATCTCTTTCAGCCATTGTACAGACATAAACCTCAAAGCGTTTACGACCTCTAGCAGTTAAATAGCTGCGTAGATCCTCCCACGCAGGTCGTAATCTTACTAGAACACTTGTATCACGAATCTGAACACATACAACTATTAAGCATTAGCCGATATAAAACCAACTTATACATAAAATTGTGATCTTATACAAACCAATTGATTCACTGACCAAAAAAAAATAGCATCATATATTATAATGCCAATGTCAATGCTTGTTTGCAAAATCATGACATTTGACAGGAAAAAAAGGGAAAAAATGAAACAATGATACCAGCCAATTCAGCATAAACAGTTCGATCAAACTTGTGACATACCTGTGGATTAATTCGAGTTAGGACAATGTTTTTATCCTGCAACCGAATAAGTGGGCGAACAACAGTTTGGTGGTTGTCAGATAGAGCTGGGATAACTTCAGCTTGAATTTTATGGACTTTCCCATTGTCCACCACCTGATCGGTTTCAGCATACTGCTTCAGTATAGCTTTGTCTTCCTGATAGCGTTTCACTTCAGCCAACATACCCGCCATTCGTTGCGGGTCAGTTTCTACACTTATTTTCCTTTGCAAGGCCTCAATTCTATCCTCAAAAGACCGCAGTGTGTTTGCTACAATAAGCGTCTCATCGAGATCAAACACAATACCAAGACATCTAAGATTCAACATGCCAAGACAAGATTCATACAACCATGGCATGACAATGAAACCCCAGAAGCAAGGGGTATTTACACCATCCATCCTTCTAGACCTCATTGCCACCAAATGAATCTCCTGCTCCCCCAGGGGCACCACAGCCGTCTGCACAAAAATCATAAGTAAACGTCAAGCGATCAAAACCACAAATAAATGTCGAGCAATTGAAATTAACAAAATAAATGTCAAGGAATTGAAATCCACAGGTATAAGTTGCCAACTCGACACAATCCACCCAGGAATCTGTACAAATCTGTAGTCCAAATCAATTAAACCATAGCATTATCATCCTTAAATAATCAAGCTCAAATTAGGTGGTATTTCTTCATATTCTGGAATACATCATCTAAAAGAATAATTAGTTTTTTTGGGTTATGGCAATAATTCAAGCACCAAATTCTAAAAAGTAGTCCAGATGTAATTTTCCCAAGTCAAATGAAATCAGTATTTGGGCTGACGTGAACAACAATCCGTTTGACCTACATGTTGATTTAATACCAAAAACACTGGTCATAATAATCAATTAATCTCAATTATAATCAATAAATCACCACAACCAATTACGCAAGAATTCAATCTAGTCCGGTTTAAAATTTATCGGGGTTCTTTATTTTGATCCCTTAAAATCGCAGTGTTTTTGCGGGGTGGGTGTTGTTGGATTAAGGGTTTTACCTTGTTTCCTCTGAGACAAGTAGAATGCAAAGCAGAAATCTGAGAGTCCTGTGGTTGAAAGTAAGACTTGTTGTTGAGTGAAGAAGAAGACTCCACCAATTTGAAGGAAACACCACCAGATGATTTGGTAATAGTATGAAGAACAGCAAGAGGTGGACATCTCTCACTTGCTTCTGAGTAATGAGTTATCCTCAAAAACCCCAATTCTACTATTCTCTCAAGACCATTCTCATAGTACACATCCACTTCTCCCACCAATCTCTCTCCTTCATACACCACTGTCCTCATCATTATTATTATTCTGTCGATTTAATCAAAATCCAAATTTAAAAAAAATATTAAAAAATTAGAAATAGGGGAAATTTGTCTGACTTTTTCAATTTCTGGGTTCGATCTTCAACGTTAGGGTTTCTGATTCTTCGAATCGTCGTCTTCAAGATTCAACATCAAGCAAGCAAAACAAAGACAGATCTATGAAATAACGAAATTCGAAGTTCGCGAATTCAAAAAGGGGGGAAACTTAGGGTTCATATACTTTTTTTAAGCAGGATCTGTGAGATTTAGTCCGTCATACGATGATGAGAGTTTTATTAGGGTTTTTGCAGATTGAATTTCTGACTTGATATGATATCATACGATGTGAATTCACAAATTTTGTTGTTGATGATGATAGTAGTGTGATCTAGAATATTCGGCGAGAAATAAAAAGGAGAATTTTAGGAGAGAGAAAATGAGAAACCCTAGAGAGGGGTGTAGCCGTGTGGGTGTGGGTGTGGGTGTGGGGTAGGGTTGGGTTAGGGGGAAGGAGGGTCAAACTTGGACTCCAAAACTGTGGGTGGAGGAGCATTCACATAAATTATACTACCTCCGTTTATCAAAAGATGCAACATTTACTATATTTGGACGCTCAATAAAAGATGCAACATAATGACTTTTTACCATATTTGGAAATTTTTTTTGTTAAAATGACTAAAATGCCCTTACTTATATATTACCAAATTTGATTACTGATTTAATTAAAAACTCCTAAATCATATTGTTGTCCATAAACCCATCTTACTATGTTAACAATTCCCACCAAATTGTTTCATCTTCCCACCCAACTCCCTCAATACCTACTCATCTACCCATCTCCCAAACCCATTTACCCATTACCCACCTTCACCTTGGCTTGCAAACCCTAGCCTCCAAAGCTCCCCAACTCCATCTCCATCTCTACCTCCATCCCCATCACCAGATTCACCGACGGTCTCCATCTCCATCTCCAACCCCGCCTCCATCTCCATCCCCAACTCCATCTCCATCGCCATCCCTAACTCCATCTCCATCTCCACCTCCATCTCCATCTCCAAACCCATCTCCATCCCCAACTCCATCTCCGTCTCCATCTCCTTTTCAACCGAAGATCTACATCTCCATCTCAATCTCCATCTACATCTCCATCACCATATCCATCTCCGTCTACCTTTTCAACCGTACATCTCCATCTACGTCGCCATCTCCATCTCAATCTCCATCTCCATCTCCAAACCCATCTCCAGCACATGTATAATCTACACCCACTTCACCTGGCCTTATTCGAAACCAACGACGAGGTTGAACGCGGCCTCATCAGTGCTCTCATTGACGCCTTTGACCAAGGGTCGTCTTGGCCGGAGATACTGTATAAGTCCGGCAAAGGCCGAGACATATTGAGTGCTTCTTCGTTGGTGGCATTAGGTGATGTGCTTGGTTTTTCGAGTCCTAGACTAGCCGGTTCTTCGTCCAAAACAGTTACTGAGTCCCTTAAAAAACCTAAATCTAAGGTGGTTTTCAAGTCCACTCGGAGGGTTTCTTGTCTCACTCTTAGAAAAATCCATGGTGTTGGTGCAACAATTTCTTCAATTGAAGATGAAGTGAAAAAAGAGTCCCCCTAATTTGATGGGTAATATTCTCCAAACCCTAATGTATTTCGTTAAATTTATTTTTAATTTAATGGTGGAGGATTATGTGTGTATGACGTGTATGCCAGCAACATAAGTTGCTGGCCAGGCTGGATTATTGTTGTTGCATGTTGAGTTGTTGATGTTGTGGTTGTTAATGTGGCCTGTTATGACCTCGTGTGGTTATTGATGTGGCCCCTGCCAAACCCGGTGCTTGTTGTTGTTGTTGATGGTTTGGGTTTATGCTATGTTGGGTTTATGCTTGTTGTTGATGACTCCGTTGTATTCTGTTACTTGTGGCCTGTTGTGGTTGTCACCTGCTGTCCTAAGCCATTCTCTAATGTGGTCTGTTGTTGCCTGTTGTTGCATCATTTGGATTGTACTGAAGTCTGTCGGTTGTGGTCCGTATTTTCCATGTTTGCATCCTTTGATAAACGAAGGTAGTATATTGAGGTCCCATGTGGTGTCTTTGATATATTCAGTCCCTTAAATTGAGATGTAGATGGAGATCCATTTGACGTATGACCTATATTGAGTCCCTTAGTTTGTGTTGGCCAGAGGTAGTAGATGGAGATGGAGATGGAGATGGAGATCTATTTGGTGATTTTACTACATTTAGTATTTGTGATGTATTCACTCCCTTAATTTGAGTCCCATTAAATGCAAGGTAGTCTTATAGATATATTGAGTCCCTTAATCTGGGTTTGACAGTGAATAAACAGTCTAAATGATGAAGGGACTCACCCAACTTCTTACATTATCAAATTTTAGTTGCTCCAGTTATAGTGTATCACACTTACTGTTGAAGCAACAATATTTGATATTGTTTTAGAAGAAAAATAACCCTCTGATGGACTGTAGTTGATTGTTGTTGACTGCTTTTATTGGTTGTTGTTGTTGTGGCCTATTGTTGTTATCTATTGTTGTGGCCTAAGTTAGTTGCCTATTGGGGCCTGTATTCGTATCCTGTTGTGGCCTATTATTCACTATTTTTGTTGGTGCCCGATATTGTTGTGGCATCTAATTGCCCTATTGTTGTTGTTGCCTGCTGTTTTTGTTGCCCATTGATGTTGTATTGGACCATGGTTGTTGCATTGCATTTGGGGGACTGTTATTGATGAATGATGTGTATATGCTGATAATCACTAGTTCATAATGGAAACATTTTGGACAATGAAAACATTATGCAAGATATTTTGTGATGTATCGAGTCAAAATTGGTGTATAGAGTCCCGTTGTTTGTGGTGGCCAGAACCCAAGTCCAAATGATGAAGGGACTCACCTACTTCTTACATTGTTAAATAGTGATTTGCTCCAGTTATAGTGTATTGCACTTACTGTTGAGGTAACATTATTTGATAATGCTTTAGAAGAAAAGTAACCCTCTGATGGACTCATAAATCAAAATAAATGCATTCAGAAATACTTCAGTCATATCGAAATTGATTAACATATTTGAGTCCATTACAAAATGTATAATAACAGTACTGCCTCTAAACTACGCATTGCTAATTACAAAAGAACACCTAACCAACATGACAACAAACATTGAGTCCCAATCTATTATGTTGGTTATGTGTGGCAGTATTGTTTTCCTATACGTACTTCTCGTATCTAGTCTGCATCAACCTCAAATTCCATTCCTCCTTGTTGGTCTTGATTGGTTTCAATGAAATTGTTGTTGAGGAAGTTAACTGCTTGTTGTATGACTTCTCGACTGACTTCTAGTAGTTCGGGTAATAGGCCAAGTCTTTCCAACCTTTGCTTCCCCATATGTGGAATCTTGTACTTGTTCCCTCCTTCCACTTTCAATATTTCAATCATGCAACTCTGTAATGTAATCCAAGTGTGTTTGTTTACGATTGGTTCAAATTCATCGTAGGCTTCCTTCACTTTCTCAATCATTTCATCCAAATTTCTAGGAAAAGAATGGTGTTGTATTGATTGAATAACTCTGAAAATACCCAAATCTAGCACATTTAAATCAGGTGACTGTGCGGGTTGGAAAACAAAGTTGAAGTTGAAACCCCCTTCACTAATTGCATTCAAAAATTCTTCATCTTTAGGCACTTGATGTGGCCTAGCATTGTCCCATTGTATCACCACATTTTTTGGAATTACGTGAGGCCATTTGCTTTTGATAGCTGGAATAACTTCATTAAGCAACATCTTCCTTATTTCTTCCCTGTTTACATTTTGAATGGCCTTCGATTCTATTGTTCCTGCAGCCCTATTTTTGCTTGATTTCTTCGCTATTTGTTTGCTAACAAATGGAATGATCCCATACTTCCCATCATGAATCAAAGTCCCTTGTGCATCGTATAGTGGTTTTCCAATAACACCCATAAACATTGCCTTGGTCTTAAACCGTCTAGATTGTTCACATCTGTAAGGATCGTCTTCATTTGGCAACAAATAAAATCTTCTAGTTTCTGGGTTTAAAAAAAACCACTTTTCATCGATGTGAATCACATTTCTCATGTCAATGAAGGTAGGGTTTGTAGTTGTGGCTGGTTCTATGTGTGACAAAACCCACCTAAGTCTTGCCATCTTGTGATCGGATGTGAGTCTTGGCTTGTTGGTACTTGTATGAGTCCTGAGTATGCCCCTTGTTTTCAAATTATGAAGTGTAGAATGTGATATTTTAAGGGCAGCCGCATACTTTCTTTCTGTTGTTCTGAGGTATAGAGGAACTGACTGTAGGAATGCATCCGTGTATTCTCTTCCTTTTACACCAACCTTGCCTAACTTCTTGCTCCTGACATCAATAACAGTCCCTTGGTCCATTTGCTTGCATATGTCATGATATAATCGTGTCAATGTAGACCTGTGAACCCCAAATTGCCTTGCAAGTCTTGACAATGAACCCCTTGGCAAGATTTTGTTGTGCATTTGTGCTAGAATTTCATCAACGATCTGTCTTTTCTGTGCCACAGTAAGTTCAGGCCTTCGTTTCCCATTATATTGAACTCCCTGACCCCCTAAATTCACTTCTACATGTGTTGTTGTGTTCTCTTGCCGTAAGTTCTGTGCATATGTTATGAATTCCTGACTTGGGCACTCCCCAAATTCTTCTTCAAGTATCCTATCAATACTAAAGAACATTGATTCATCCATATTCATTCTGTGAACATAACACCATAATGTCAACATTTGCTTAAATTTCTGATTATTTTCTGATTTGGGCATTCACCATTTGCTTGCATAATGTCAAATTTGATTAATTTCCAGAATTTTTCTGTATTTTTGTGAGGATAACATAATGATAACATTATTTTCTGTAATTATTTTCTGTCATTATTTTCTGTAATTTTACTTAATGATACCATTGATTATTTCTTAGATTGTTTCAAATTATGTTGTCCATGTACATGCATTCTCTTCTTCTTTTTTTATTCTTTCAGATTATGAAAGACAAAATAGAGGGACTTGAGTACTTACTGTTAGAGCATGAAGGGCTGGAACCGGAGATCGTAGCTGTCAAGAACCACCTTTTAGGGTCACTAATGAGCAGTAATTAGTGTTGTAATGAGCAGTAATTAGTGTTGTAACTGTTCTTGGCTTTTTTTCTCTGATTTTGTAATTCTATAAATTTTTTTTTTGAGCTGAAGGGGACAGAAATGAGAGGGACAGGCTGTTTTGGACAGAAATTTAATGCTCTGTTTTGCCGTGAACTTTAATGACTATATATGTGGATGGGAGTTGGAGGGAAATGAAATTTAAAAAAGCAAAACTTTGACTGAAATTTTGGAGGGAAAAAACCCAAAACAATTTTGATTGTCTTGTTATTATATCATTGTTTTATTACATCCATATATCCTAATCACAATTACCAAATTTTGCCTAGGAGTCCGAAATACTTCTATTTGTTGCATCTTTTGATAACCAGAGGTAGTATTATTTAAACTTTAGGTTGTGAATCGGTTATGCGAGTTCAGTTTTGGATTTGGTATTAACGGGCTGGTTTTTAACGTTTTATTCTCTTTAATGATTTGGTTCGGATCTGTTTTAAAAATAATTGGGTCGATTTGGTTTGGTTTTTTATTGCGGTTTCTATTCGGTGTGGATCCTAATCGGGTCGAGTTGTAATCGGTTCGGGTTGTAATTGGTCGGTTGAAAATGGGTTGTGCCGGTTTAAAGCGGTTTTCGGGTCAAAACGGTTCGGATACTAAACGGGTCAGGTTGTAATCGGTTTGGGTCATAATTAGTTCGGTTCATACTCGGTTCAGATCATAATTGGTTCGGGCCATGATCGGTTTGGGTATTATTCGGGTCGGGTTGTAATCGGTTTTAATGTAATGTTCCAAATTTGTTGTACTGATTTTTGTGACTATTACTATTTGCTGAAATCCTACCATTTTTATTACTAACTTTATAATGGTTCAATTCCACGCTATTACATAATTGCAGTATTTAAGGAAATGTTATCAAAGTCAAGTTATAATGCTTACAATGAAAGAACAACATGTATATTATTGTATGTCATAATTAGAATGAAAATGGGTGGCTTGGAAATATCATTTTCAAGAAATATAGATAATATATCAAATATTCAAATGTGTTAAACAACACAAAATGTAGAGTGAAGATAACAGTTTTAAATGATTCGGTCATAGCGGGTTATAGGTTGCAAACGGTTTACGAGTTTTAAACAGTTCGATCATAACGGTTTTGATTTATCGGGTTTTAACGGTTTCGGTTTACATCGGTTCGGGTTAATATCGGGTTCTGACGTAATCGATTCGGGTTGTAACGGTTCGGCCTGATAACAGTTACGGGTCATTAACGGTTTTCCAAAATACGATTCGGTTCAGTTTCAGATTTCATCTAATCAGGTTGGTTCAGTTTTCAGTTTTCAGTTTTCAAATAACGGGTTCTCAATGATTCGGTTATTTTTCGACAGAGTTAGGAATAATTCGATTTCACCAGTTTGGGTCGATTTTGACAGCTCTTTTTATACTATATATTATGATACATAGCCTTTCGTGGGGGTATTTTTGTAATCTTCCCTAAAATATTTGTAAGAATAGACAATTTCATAATGAAATAATAGTATTTGGAAAAAGTAAGTTTGTAATTACGTTTTCCTATTACAATGTAGATTTCCAGAAACTAAAACTTATGCACGGAGGTCGGGAGTTGGTTTGTGACACACATTATATGTGAATGTATAAGTTTTCCTTCTTTCTAAACAATCTTTAAGTTTTAGGTAACTATTTAGTAATAATATTTAATCACATACATTCCCCTATATAGAGTGTATCTCGTCCTATTAATTACACGCTAAAACCCCGCACGCACCAGCTACCACTGTAAATTAAATGTTCAATTACGTAGTCAATTTACTACGGAGTACTTATATGACACAAATGCGATACTTTTTGGATGAACTATAATATTTATTATTTCTAGAGTATTTTGAATGGTATTTACATATTATTTATTTAGTTAAATACATATTTTATATGATGTTTAATAATTTACTTAATTATTTAAATTATGGCATGAGCTAACTTGGATTTTAGAGAGAAATTATATTTAAAATTCAATTATTTTATTTAATTGAATATTTGCTTTAATTAATAAAAAGTTATCTGGTATAAATGGTTTAGAATAAATTGGAAAATATATCTTTGAAAATTATTATTTATGAAATATCTATTGAGTTGGCCAAAATTTATAGTAACATGACGGAGAAAAAAATCAATCTTTGATCAAAAGATATTTTATAGGAACATTAACATGACGGAGAAAAAATCAATCTTTGATCAAAAGATATTTTTTAGGAACATTTGAATAAGTTTTAAAGAACTTTCTAAGCTAAATTTATTGTTTAGTCATGAATTCTTCTCTAGTTTTTTTCATGACTATATCTTTTCCAAATAAACGTGGACTCTATTGATATTTCTAACCTAAGAGGGTTATTTTTACTTTTTATTACAAATATGCTCTACACTAAGACTTCATTTAGTAGGGTGTAAAACAATTTTCCTATTTTACGTTATTTAGTTTGGAATAAAATATATGATGTAAAACTTAAAACTTGAAATGTAAATTCATTTTACACTCTGTTGAAAACATTTTCATTCAAAAATGGGAGTAAAATAATTTTACATCCATTCACTCAAAAAAATACTAACTAACAAGCGACTCACGCATTACCAACTCG
The DNA here is from genome assembly GCA_026401315.1 of Dysphania ambrosioides. Classification (NCBI taxonomy): domain Eukaryota; kingdom Viridiplantae; phylum Streptophyta; class Magnoliopsida; order Caryophyllales; family Amaranthaceae; genus Dysphania; species Dysphania ambrosioides. The sequence goes on along the minus strand of CM048665.1, from coordinate 27,352,638 downwards.
TGCATAGAGGAGGGCATGCGTCGTGCCATGCTTGTCACGGACCGTGTTAGCTCGTGTCTGACCTCTTGTCGTGTCGTGCCTAATTATGGTCGTGTCGCGCTGTGTCATACTACCTTTCCCTAAAACTCGATCGATGGCCTAGCACGGCCCACGTGCTTGGCATGTCGTGTATTGACTCGTGCTGGCCTAATTTTTTTAACAAAAAATAATAATAAAGTATATAATATAATTGAAAAAAATAAATTTTAGATAATATACATTATGTTATAGGAATATAATAATATTAAAAATAATAGTAATATTGATTGTATTAAATAGAACTAAATAATAGCGTGCTTTGGGTCGTGCCTCGTGACAAATTGGCGTGCCGCTCACGCACTAGTGCCAAAAATTTGTTTGTTATCCGCGGTCTGACTTGCGGCCCACTCCATGGATAGTGTATCGTATCGAGCCACGACTTTTCTTGTGTCGTACTGTACCAAAAGCGTGTCTGCTCGGCCCATGCCCAACTCTACTTAAGCATTTTTCATTTCTCATCTTCTCAGTAGTCTCTATCTATTCCACACTTTCTCTCTCTTAAAAATTGAGGAAAATCCACAATTTCTTTTCATTTTCTTCGAATATCATCAATTCATTACGTTTTCTTCGAATATCATGTTTTGATTATTAAAATATCGAACTATATAATGAGTTTGAACTAATTTTATCCATTTCCGTCAAAAATAAAAAAAACCCCTAGATTTTCTCCCGATTCGATTAAATCATGTAAGTTTCTCATGAAATGTGACAATTAATCGTTTATTTGAAATTAGAGTAGAAAATTTCTTTCTGTTAGAATTTAAAATGTAAAAGTATAAAACTATTACATTATAACCAATTGATTGGGTTACCTATTTAATTGGGTTTCTTATTTGATTGCAAATATTCCTTTATAGTTAACTTAAGGTTTTTTTATAACGTAGAACCAAAATTTTTAGGGTTCTTTTGGTTTATGGCGATATTTTGTATAATGTAATATGTTATTAATATATCAAATAAATATATTGTAGATTTTATAAAAAAATATTTATTATAATATAACAAATTTAACTAATGACAAACAACTAGAAAATATAACGGAGAAAAAAGAGTTAAAAATGATAAGAGAATACAATTAGAAAAGTTAATAGAAATAATTAATTTTCAGTTCAACCAAATAATAGAAAATGTTTAAATATAAAATTATTTTCCATACAACCATACAACAGAAAAGTTCAAAAAAATGAGTTTTCCATGGAAAATCATTTGTAGTTGAAAACATTTTACGCCCTACTAAACATAGCCTAATATTATCTTCCTTTCAGGTAATAAAAAAAATTCCAATTATCACTTGATTGAAAAATAAGTCATTTCCAGGCTCTTTGAAAGACACCTATAAAGATAATATGAAGTTTAGATTATTTTATGAGTTTCGTTGGATTCATGTCATATACCCCATTATTCAATTATTGAATGTAGTTTCGAGTGTTTTACGTATATTCTAAACTATGGGTTGATATATTTCTCTAAACTTTGTTAATATTATTGCGTTATATTTGTGCAAAACATGGTTACATGTCAAACTCAATATTGTTATAAATTATACTTTTACGAAATATAACTTTTGGTACATTAACATGAATTCACGATACACACAATCTGGCCGAAGAGAATCAAGGATCTCCAAAAACGCATCGCATGCAGTCCCTATTTATAGTTAGAAGTAGGATTACAACAAATTAAAGCAACAAAGCAATCAAACATCATCAAAGCTCCTCATCACGAGGCTTCTTAGACTTGGCACCGTCTAAACTCTCACTAGCTTTCTTCTTAGCATCATCATACTGTTCCTTGGTCTTATCCTTGGCCCGGTCCAAGTTTTCCTCCAGCTCGGCCCCCTTCAACCTCGCCTCCTCCGGAACCTTCTTCCCCCATTGACTAGCAGTCTCCTTGGCATCTTGGAGCTTTTGGGACACTGTCTCCTTGGCCTCCTCCACCATTTGGGCTGCTATTTCTTCTTCTTCTTGGGCCTTGTCTCTAATCTTCTTTGAGGCATATTCTACATTACCTTGAATCTTCTCCTTCACATCTTGGACCTTCTCGACGGCGGCGTCTTTCATCGACGAGGCCTTGGTAGCTGCATCACTAACAGTTTCATAGGCTTTCTCCTTAGCTTGTCTCGTTGTTTCGCTTGCCTTCTTTGAAGCCTCTTCAGCATTGTCTCGAGCCCTTTCTACCGCATCGCGGGCCTTCTCAGTGGCGGAGTCCTTATATGATGAAGCTTTGTTAGCTGCATCATTAGCACGTTCATATGCTTTCTCCTTTGCTTCTCGGGACTTCTCAATAGCAGCATCTTTGACATTAGAAGCCTTCCTGGCTGCCTCACTAGCAGTTTCATATGCTTTCTCCTTAGCATGTTGAGTTGTTTCGCTTGCCTTCTTTGAAGGCTCTTCGGCATTGTCTCGAACCCTGTCTCCCACTTTGTGGGCCTTGTCACCGGCGGAGTCCTTGAACCTCGAGGCTTTCTTAGCAGCCTCATCAGCAAATTCATATCCTTTGTCTCTTGCTTTTTGGGACTTGTCGATAGTAGCATCTTTGACATTTGAGGCCTTATTCGCTGCTGCGTTATCAGCTTCATATGCTTTTTCCTTTGCTTCCTTGGAGGCTTCGCTGCCTGATTGACATGCCTTTGATTTAGCATCCCCGGCAGCGTCAGATATACGTTCTCCACCAGCATCTACACGCCCAAGATGATATTATTATTATCACCATAGTATATATCATCATCAATAGCATCGTTTTCACAGATTACAACAAGATTTCCATTTGCCTCCCATTTCTTTATCAAATTGAGATCCATATAAAAATCTAATCATGCACTCCAATATAATAATCTCACTTTCGTAAGAGGAATATATAATCTCAAATAAACCACCTTACATAATATTTACTTAAATTAAGTTCGTAAAGACTACCAGCATTAATCAACGGCTCAACGCATTCAATTGAATTAAATTTGTAGACAGTTCTTTCCATTACTATGGACAGCATCTAGCCATCTACAATTGGGTTTTTAAAATGTAACAAATAAGTTATTGGATTACTATTTTAGAATTTAGCTAGTCTTGGATAAGATAAGACGACAACATAGTAGAGTAACTCTCATTAACCCAAAGAGGCAAATGCCCCAAAATAAAAAGCCACCGAAATCAAAATAACTACTCATATTGGAGGTGTACATTTAACTCTGTAATACCTTGATATATCAAAATAAAACAATACGTACTGCATTGCACGTTTTGCACGATATGTAAAGTTCAGATGTTGAAAAATTTACATATTTATCCGTGTAGACCAAATTGACTTATATTCTAAAATAGGTTCGAAAGTGGTTTATTTTTATAAATTAAAAAAAAAAAAGCTTGAAAAAAATTCTTGTTTATACGCAGGAGATATATTACGTACCAGAAACAACTTGTTGAATCTTATCATTGGCGTTGGTAGCCGCATCACCAGCAGCGGTCTTCAAGCCAAGACCCTTCTGAATTTTCTCCTTAGCCCACTCAGTCCAACGGGCCGCCTCCTCAGCAACCCCTTCCCCAACTTGATCAACTCTCTCTTTTGCTGCTTCTGTGTTTCCCCTCATTTCATCAGTCGCCGCCCTTTCTCCTCCAAACACTTTTGAGTTGTTGCCCTCCACCTTTACCACTGCTGCCCCCACAACTACCACTAGTAAGACCACATGCACCATCACTCTCGACCTCTTGGTATATGCCATGTTTATTTTGGTTCAAACTGTAAAAGTAACTTAAAAAAGTGTAGGTTTCATTTGAAAAATAGGTGTTGTGTTGAAGACTTGAAGATATATTCATTCAGTTGAATGAGAATGTAAAAACAGTTGATGGGGTACAAATAAGGAGGTGTGAGGGGGCAACGTGTTCTTGGAAAGGACACTTGTCAGCCAACCGAGTGATATCGCGGTGTCTAGTTTCGTGGCATCGTAACTATGAGACAGCTTTTATTTTGCCGCTTCGTTTTTCTTAATCCTTCGACAGTTATTCTTTATTTGCTCAATTCAATGATTTTATGTGAAACTTTAACAACACTGTACCCGATTACCTGACCCTCTTTAACATTAGGTGTATAAAGCTTTATTTGTCCTTTAATTATTTTTTGATGTGCTAAAGTTTTGTGATATAAGACGTACTTTAACTTGGTCCTCATCAGTTAATGCATCATAGTTATGGATTATACTTTATTAACAATGCATGATATAGGTTATGAGCAATTGAACGTAGTTACCAATCGTGTATACTTACATTTATTATTCCTTTATATTTGCTCCATTTTTAATAACGGAGTCAACATTTAAGAAATTTGACTATAAATTTTCATCTTATTATATGAAATAATAAATTTAAATGAGATCTTGTTGGATGTGTTTAAACGTAAATTTTTAAAATATAAACTTTTCATATTTTTTTTTGTCTTACGGAATTAGAGATAAAAACATTTTAAATTGTTTCTTAAAAAGGCAAAAAAATTAAAAATGAAGGTAGTACTCCGTTCTTTTTTTCCCTTTCCATTTGGAATCAGGAAAGAAACCAAGACAATATTAAATATCATTAAAATTCTATAAAATAATTTAAATTACTCTAAAAATAAGAATAAATTCTATTAAAAAATAATGCAAATTGGTTGAGCATTAAATAAATAGTAGAATTTCTAAGGTTTATGACATTAAATAATTAAAAAATCAACCAATGGACTACATATCACATGGATAGTGATCCTAACCTAACTTTTTCAACCAATCACAATAATAAACTAAAATAAAATGATTCCAAATGAGAACATCATTTTGAAATTTCCGGATGGAGAAAATAGGAAGAACAAAAAAGAACGGATGAGTATATAATTGACTTTCGTGATAATTAAGCCAGGAGGTTATATATAATTATTAAACGACTTATATATAAACGGCCATCAAGTGAAGTTATCAAGTATCAATTAAGAGATGAGAGGGGCACTCTTATGATCGACAATCTGAGCCACGAAGACACCTAAAATTAAGAGCAGAAATGGCCACGCCCTTGAACAACATGCACGTAAACCCGTTGCAGAATGCCGTTACCTTTGTTTATTCTTTCCAACAGCTGCATCATCGCACCCTACGTTCATTCAATTCTATAACTACACCACTTCAATACTTCATGCAACAGAGTACACAACATTAAATATTTGGTTATATAATTAGCGGTACCGTTTTCAGTGTCACGCCGTCACACCGACTACGTTTATAAAATTAAACTTATTTATCGATCTTATCTGTTATCTGTATTGTTGTTACTACTGTAGTATTCTCAATAAGTATACCTTACTCAGAAAAGGAAGGGCGGCCTAGCGGTTAGTTGTAAGTCATGGAGGTGCAGGTACTTTTATTAGCGGTAGTGATGGCGGCGGTAGTGGCGGTGGTGAGGGTGGATGGCAACGCTACGGTAGTATTGGCTGCAACGCATGAGATGATAAAAGATCCTGGCGCGGCGACCGAAAGTTGGCTTCGGGTTGGCAAGGACGCTACCGAGTGGGGGCAGGAGAAGATTGAGGAGGGGCTGGGGTTGAGCCACTCAGATACGGCTCCGTCTAGGAACGGTAATTTACACCAAGCTAGTACCTTTTTATCTTTTAAGCCCGTAGCAAAGTAATTTATCTGCCGCTACTATCGACCATATATGTTCAGCTGTTATAATCAGTAAAATTAGATTTGATTAGTAAAAATCAGTAATTCAATAAAACCTTATAGCCAATTCGGAAAATTCAGTAGCTTTATGCAAACAAAAAAAAAAAATGCTACGGAATTGGTAAATATCAATTTTAATTAATAAAAATAATTTAAGTTTAATAAATATAATCAAGTGAAGCGGACCTATACTTAACTTAGCAAGGACCTAAAACAGTAGGTATAGTAGAAGTATGTAATGTTTTAGGATACTCCGACAGCTGGCGTTTTAAGTGATAGTTGAGACTGGAATTTACTATTGCATCTTTTGAAGTGTATTGCTTAGGATGAGTATATCACTTTTGATGAAAATTTGAAATTAAAATGCAGTTTATGATTTCTTAAAATATGTTTAGAGAAGTTTTCACATTTTCACAAGTACTATAAGTTTATTGTATGCGTCATTGCACGTTTTTGCTAGGATTATTGAGCATTGGAATGGAGGCAAAAAATTCCAACTTCTTAATCATAGTGTCATATCCTAATACATGATGTGTGCATATTTGCACAATGAAATAATATATATTTATGTTTTGTTTTTAATCAAACAAAATCAATTGATATTGAAATAAAGTTGTTGGTTGAGAATAGTTGTTAATCCATTTTGTTGGCGTGTTGGCCACTACTTTCGTCTTTGTACTTGGTATATGTTCAGGATGTCTTTGTATATGTTAATGGTATATGCTCAACTTGGAGGGAATGTGATGGGAGGATCACCTTCCCGTCATTGCATGCGGTCCTCAAGTGGTAGTAGTGTTTGTCGTTACTCTAACAAGGAAAGTCGGATCGGGTGCAGATAACGAAGAACATACATCCAACATTGCTAGAGAAGCAAATGAGGGTTCAAATCATATGCAGGCCGCTAATATGGCGGCTCGAAAAGCCAAGGAATGGGGGGATATTGTTCGAGAGGGTTCAAAGAAAGCATGTGAAACTACGGAGGAAGCGTTTCACAAGGCCTCATTAATGAAGGATGATGTTATTTTGAAGGGCCAAGAAGCAAAAGGTAAGATCCAAGAGAATGCAGGGCATGCATCAAAGAAGGTCAATGACAAGGCTAAACATGAAGCAGGGATAGCTACCCAAAAGGCTAAGAAGACCAAGAATAACCTAGCCCAAAAGGCTCATGATGTTAAGGATAACATAGCCCAAAAGTCCGAGGATGCTTGGGAGACAATAGTGACCCCTAATGACAAAGGTGATAACAATTAGAGGAGGAAGCTAAGGTGATTAAGAAGAAGGCAGTCGAGGAATGGAAGGGGCTTTAGGCATAGGATACATATGAAACCATGAGATGAATTGGGTAGTAGGAGTTCTCTCGGTGCTTAGGAGAAGATATCTAGGGTTTCTGATGTGTTTCTGAGATATTTTTAATTTTGTTGTCTTAATTTTATTAGAAAGTTTTTTTTTTTTTGGGATTGATCATATATTACTAATAAACTCAATTTTGTGATGACATGATACTATAAATGAGTTGACTCAATGTGTTAACTATTTATTTGAAAGTACAATAAGTTTGATCAATGGTAGTAATTAATGATGCAAATGTGAATGAGATATAGACACGAAAAATATTAAGCTAATGTCCATATTCCATGATAATGAAACCCCTCCCATCACTTGTTTTTTATTCTTATTCATGAATTTTTATTACAACATAAGACCACTACTTAAATTGTTGGTTTACCAGCTAAATTATATGCTTTGTTATAGAACTTTTACTGGTGTAAACTTACAAAATTTGTAGACTTTATTTGACAATTTATGTTGTTAGGTGATTGCATTAGTAGTTAATTGCATTAGATGAGTTGGTTAAATGAAAATCTTGTTATCATTCTACGTGGAAGAGTAGTGGTAATTTTGGATAACCTTTTAATTGAAAGATCATATTCATTCGTTATTGCAAAACTCTTTATAAGTCGAAAAATACCCGGTATAAGTTCGTTTCCATTTCATCAATTGTCATTACTCACAAAAGTTGATTGAATCATCATACATTTATAATTATTTTTCTTATAAGCCATATATAGGATTCACGAATGATCTAATTCATTCGAAGAATGGCTGCTACTATTCTAGTTGAAACTCAGCTCGTCTCAACTATACCCACCCGTAACGCACAAAAAGAAATACCGCGCTGCACACCTTCACAACCGCACTCAGGGATGACAACGGATATTGGATACGACCCGAATCCGTGGATTTATATCCGTTTTTTGCGAACATTGGTCTTCAAAATTTAGACCGACGGATCCAGGTCATTTGACTGAAAAACGGATCCTGGTACGGGTTTAACCATAATACTCGAATTCAGATTTATTACCTGTTTTTTCATTCACTCATTTGTACTTGTTTGTATTGTTATTCAAAAAACATGTAAAAATTTGATTTTGTTCATTTATACTTTGTTGTTTTGTAATATTTGAGTAGTTATATGAATTATATTCAAGTATTGAATTTATATCCTTTGTTGGACGGTTGTCGTTGATGTAAAATACAAATTTATACATTTGAAACTTATTTTTGTTCCAAAAAAATAGGCAAAATATGTATAATCAAGTTTGGACCCGGATCTGGATATAGATCCTTACTTTCTATACCAAATCCTTGAGAAACGGACTTGAATCTATAAGGATACGATTCAGATTGGATCCATTGTCATCCCTAGATGCTTAGCACTCAAGACTCTCACAAGCTAAGCTGCCCACAAAAATACATTGATTACTGAGTATTAATCACTATTAGAACCAGCAAAATCGTAAAATCCAAACCATGTAAGCCGCCATGCCAAACCAAACGATAAATTTTCAATCTCACCCTAAATCGTACGGTTTATATTCAATTTATCCCAACGTCAACGGACTAAACATCTCACCTCAAATTACCTCAACTACCCCTCCTTCAGAACAACATCCCAACAAAAGAATTGTAATTCCATCAATCTTCAGGGGACTAACTCGGAATCATTCAAATTCACCCAAAGAACAATCCTCCAGGAAATCAAATCCCCAATCTCTCTCCTCTAGAGCGAGGGGACTTACTTCAAGATCTTCATCTTCTTTTCATCTCAACGACCCCAAAATTTACAGCCATCAAAATTTAATAATTCAAAAATCTATTCTCGAGAAAAAAAGATGATAGTGAGGACGTACGGGCGGCGGAAATTGGGGAGAACGATGTCAGATTTATCGTTTAACGACGACGTATCGATGTCTGACGATTTCGACGAAGATCCCTTCACTTTTAGAGAGACGACATCGACAACAGCAGCAACGACGACGACGACGTCGTATTCACAGCAGCAATTTCAAGAAAGCCCTCAAGAATTCGGGAGTTTTACATTCTCTTCCCAAGACTCAACTCGCTGGGCCAACTCGTCGAGTCAGAATGACAGTGATACGGCGTCGTTGCAGCTGCTGGCCCCGGCCAAGGGGGGGAGGAGGAAGAAGGCGAGGAGGTTGAATGATGGGAGGAGAGAGAGTGAAGTATCGAGGCGGCCGATGTTGTCGAGTATGACGAAAACGACGTCGTTGATGGAGACGCAGGAGTGTGGGGAGATGATGGAGTGTGTGGATGAGGTGGATTTCGCGCTGGATGGCTTGAGGAGGGGGCAAGGGGTCAGGGTTAGGAGAGCCAGCTTGTTGTCTTTGTTGAACGTTTGTGGATCCCCTCATCAGCGTCGCCTCCTCAAAGCTCAAGGGTAACGAATTTTCGATCTTTTTTCGATATTGAATTGTTAGTATTTGTGCCCTAATTTAGTCCAGTTTTAGTTGTTTTGCACCGGGCTTTGTGAGTTTAGGGAATTGAATTACAATTAGTGTGATAATATTGAGGCCCACCCTTATTGTAAGTTTATTTGATCACAGTCTTTTGTATTGTCCTAGAAATCTGTTGGAAGGTGCGAGTTTGAGCGAGGCGGTAGGGGTTTTTGAATATTTGACTTCCGGAATTCTTGAAATTTTTTTGAATTGGGCAATGGAATTTGGGGAATTGAATAACAAATTAGTGTGCTAGGTTTACATGGCGCAAGCTTCTAAAGTCTTAGCTGTTGGTACTATTCTGCTCTGGGCTATATATTGAAGCTTATAATTATATTCATTGAGCCTCGTTTTATAGTTCTAGCAATCTTTTATGGGCATGAGGTGAATCTAGGTAATATGGATTTTTAGATCTTTGACTTAAGGGGTGAGGTGGCGATGCTTTCAATGATGAAGTGGGGGCAATGAAAGAGCATGTCTTTATAGTATTATGTATGCGAGGAAGAACATAACTTTATGAAATAAGTGTTTGCTGTTGTGCATAGGTGCAGAAGGTGATTCGTTGTGGGGACTGAGCAGCCTTTGGCAACGCTATTGAAAAGCTATTGAGGATGCTAACGTTCAAAATATATACATGAACTTGGTAGAGATTAATACAGTTGAAAATTGGAAATCAGACCTTTTGATTTAGGCTATCTTGATGTTGAAAATTTGATGAGCCCTAGTATTTGGTGAAATATGCTGCTTTTTTAGTAGGATCACCTAGTTAACTTTTATTGAGTTTGATGGGTAAAGATTTGAAATTGCAGTGATATGGAAGACAGCCATTTCAAGAGAAAAGTGTTTATATTTGGGGGTCTGGATAAGCATGGTTAGCTTTTTGAAAAAGAATAATCCAACCAAAATTACCCACTTGCAGTCAAGCTCGGTACTGATGTTGGTTATGGTGCTGGAAAGATCCTAGAAGAATGGGTCACAACATGATGGAGTTGAGTGTCTTCTAGAAATAGTTTTACTGATACAGCCATTATCATCATTTTTGGATCATGACCTATGTGTTGATGTTCTTGTGGTTTCAACCAACTTCAATGGATAGCTAGTAGGGACGAAGTTATTGGTCATATGATAATAATTCATGAACTTAAGCAATGGTTGTAAGTTTGCTTTCAGTATAACTCCCATACCCATTGGTTATGTAAATCAATGAAGAAAAACCATTAGCTTGGTATGGAAGATGTAGTATGAAACAGAATAGGTGATTCACTCTGTATTTCTTACGTGAAAGGCTTACAAGTTAACTTTTCATGACAATGCCCTTAATATTTGAATTTTAACGAGAAAGCCAGTTAAGTACTTGGACAAAGGTGGTGTTCTTTTCATTCGTTTGACCTATGTTTTAGGTTTATCTCTCTGTATTCTTCCCAGTTCCATGCCCCTGAAAAGATTTAAATGTCATTCATTTCATTTTCTTCACTTTATATCCAACTCAGGCTCTTCTTGTTTTGTAATGTGTTATTTTGTGGTTATGTTGTTTCAGCATGGCAAAGACAATTATTGATTCTCTCTTAGATTTGAGCCTTGATGATTCACCGAGCAATTTGGCGGCTGCCACTCTGTTTTATATTTTAACAAGTGATGTAAGTACTTGCTGGCATTCTGACTAGACATGTTTGTAGACTTAAGTTTGGGTTGAACCGAATGTACAGATCTCATCTGTTTATATTAATGACTACATTTTGTGTATAATTATTTTGTGTTTTGACTTTTGTTGGGAAAGATGATTGTGAATTTATGATCTTGTAATTTTTATGCTATCTTGGGATGTGTTTTCTTCCCTCTCTTGTGTGCCTTTTAAATTAAACATGTGTAAAGTTAAAGTTGCATATGTTAGCCCTCAACATGTAACGGTCTGAGCAGTAAGCCTGGTGGATATGTATGTGGGTAGTTCTTAAGGTTAAAGATGCTTATGGTTGGGTACGGGTTGAATTGGTTAGGACAGTATTACAGTCCCGATCTCTTAGATTATTTGATTGCACATTTTATATGATAAAATAATGAGTTGGTCCTTTTACTTAGAAGGCTAGAAATGGTTTCAGCTTTCATCACATAATCGTGCTCCATCTCTTCACTTACACACCTGATTTGCAATGGATTTGTGGTGGTCATGATCTTTCTCTGGGCAACAAATCTGGATGCATGTGATTCACAGAAGCTCAAGTTGAATGCTCTTGATATGAATTTGACTTGAAGCATGTGTTTTTATCTTCAAAGGATACAGTTTATGCTGATGTGCTATTATTAAGTTGTTAACTCCTATATGCTGTGTGCTATGACTATGTTATCAACTGCATTATTTGATAGGCAACTGATGGTTTTTGAATTATACATTATTATTATTATTATTATGTTTGAGTTTGGGGGAGTGTTCTTCTGACTGTTTTTCTTAGTTATTGTTATTGAAGTGTTTGAATTTCGAATTTTGTAACTTTAGGCTCAGGACAGTTACCTTTTGGATTCATTTCCGTCCATCCGGTTTCTGCTAAAGTTGTTGAAACCAACAGTTGCTGAAGCTGCTCCTGAAAAAGCATCCAGCATCAGCCAGAAACTTCTTGTGCTGCGTAAGGATATGCTTCTGTCGCAGGATATGACCAAAAAGGCTGATTCAAGCTCCAATACACTAATCCAAAAAGTTACGGAGACTCTTGTTAGTTGTAAGGACTTGAAGGCTAATGTGGATAATGATGGCATATCAAGACCAGAGTTGAATTCAAATTGGATATCTTTGTTGACTATGGAGAAGGCCTGCATGTCTACGATATCCATTGAAGGTAAAGCGTGATCTTTGATGTATAAGTATAATCTACAATTTATAAGAATTTTAGGTCATGTAGGTAGGGTGTATGGTTTTGAGAATGGAAAGCTACAACGATCTACAATTTTAATTGTGAACCTGAGACTTGTTAGTTGAGAATGAAATCTATTGATCTGAATTGTTAGGGGCATTGGTTTGAGGGCCTATGGCAAATAAATTGTTGCTTTTTTTTATTGGAATTGATCTGGTCTTTGCTCCATATGTATTCCTGACAGTAATTAGCTTCTTGTGACGGTCTTTGGCTCTTTGCCTATGAAATTAACAATAGTACACATGTATTTGTTCTTTTTTCCCTTTTAATTTCTGGTGGGAAGTGCGTGGGGGTTGAGGTTCTTAGAGTAGCTCCCATGTGGAACTCCTTATGTATTCCCTCCTTTAGTCCTATACTGCTATCTTTCTTTTTATCTTCATCAACTTGTCTGCAATATATATCTCATCTATGTGAGGGGCTATAGTTAAGAAGAATAAACAGGCAACATTTAGGTGCAAAAGAATATATTTCCTTTGGGTAGAAGAGTCTACAACAACATAAACCCTTATGTATCTCGTATTTAGTGGCACATCTTCTTATAAACTCATTTTCTCCATGTCTTTTTTAACTCCTTTCATCCAAGTTATCTTTGGGTAGAAGAGTCTACATGTGTTTATTTACTCTTTTTTTTATAAATAATATTTGGGGTTTGTCTTCTTGATGGGAAATAAATATATTTGTTCAGTTGTATTCTGATATTTGATCTTGTCTTGAGCCCTACCCTCCTCTTTTTACTGTACGCTCTAAAAAAGTTTGCTCCAGCAATGAACCAAATACATAATTGACCATGAAGGACAAGAGCTAGAAAGCTATGTTCCCATATCAGTTCCTTGTCCTTGAGTGTACCGGGAACTGTAAACACTGCTTTGAAGTTTTGACATTTTAATTTTACTTCTCTGTCATTTAATAATATTCTTAATTATTTAGCATTTTTACAGTAGTTTTTTTTTTATCATGATTTCAGAGACTTCTCCAAGTTTTATCTCATTGGATTTTTTTCCAACTTTATCCATGACTTTGATAGCTTCCTTCTGTGTTTTCCCAGATACGTCTGGCACCGTAAGGAAAACAGGAGGCAACTTCAAGGAGAAATTACGAGAGCTGGGAGGACTTTATGCAGTTTTTGAGCTTGCATTAGATTTTTATTCCACTTTGGAGGTGTGAGCTTGTATGTTTACTTTATTGTTTAATTGGTTTTTTATGCAGTGAGGTGTTAATGCCTAGAAACACAAGTTTCTTGATGAAAATTTGTGTTAATTAGAAACTTTTATTTTTGTAACTGAGTCTTTAAGTTTATATGTAAATGTGTTTTGAAATGCGGTTCCTTTTTTTTTGTGCGCCCCTTTTAAAATGGAAAGTATTTATATGAGGCGTTGAATTTGGGGCTGTGAGTAACTTAGTGTGGATGTTTGTTTCTTGATCTCTTTTGATGCATGGTTTACTAATTGTATTGTGTAATAATATGGGTTGAAATGCCTCCTCCAGGGTTCAATTGAGCATGTTACAGCTTCAATAAAGAAAATGAAAGATAGCAAGCTACAAAGTCTTCCCCTGCTATTAAAGTGCTTAAAAATTATGGAGAATGCGACAGTCTTAAGCAAGGAAAATCAGGTAAAATATGATCATTGTTTTCTTGTTCATCTACTTAGTTGTTTCTTTCATACATAGTGAGGCAGGGCCTAATCACTCCCGAAAATTCGGTCTCCTTGATTTTGTTCCTTGTACTTAATTCTTCGACTTCCTAATTACAGAGTCACTTGCTTGGACTAAAAGGAAACTTGGCTGCTGGTCAAGGCTCTTCATTATCTTTTGTAAAACTCATTATCAGTTTCATCAAGATTCTCTCAGGTTTCTTTTACAATTTGCTGATTGTTCAATTTGTTTCTTAGTCATATTGTTTGGTAAATAATATCACATGAAATATCTTTGCCTTTCTATGTTCAAAGGACTTAGATTATTTCGTTTTATTTATGTGCAGAGCTTTCACTTCTGAGAACTTCCTCCACCAACTCTAGTCCTGAATTGCCTACAAATCATTCAAATGGGTCAGATCATTATCATGATTTCTTATTGAATTCAGTAGATAAAGGTAGTTGCTAAATACTCTTAGTTTGTGGGTGTAATCTGTCCTTAGCATAGTTATAATTGCTGTAGAGGCAAGTAGTAAGTTGAGGGGATCATTAAATCATTATTGCTGTGTACTTGATGTTGTTAGGTTAAAATTTTTTATTGCTAAAAGTATCCTGTTGGCTTTTCGATTTTTGCATGACATTCACTTTTAAAGTATTTTCTTAGTGGCTTATTTTTCTTTTTCAAAACATTTTAGTGAACAGCAGTGGTTGTTCCTCCTTGCGTTCCTCTCAAGAGTGTAGTAGCTCGGGAAGATACTCTTCGGATCCAAGTTTGAGTACCTCCCAGAGCAGCCAGCGGCTTTCGAGCTTTCATTCTCTGCCAATACCTTCAAATTATGGAGCTTCAACAGGGTTTGGGGTTGGGAATTGTTTGATAGAGAAAGCAGCTAGTTCCTATAGATCTGCTTCATGTAGTGTTGCTTCTGAAAGTTCCAAAGTCGGAGCTCTTCCAAATGGTGATAGTTCAAAAACTAAGCTGGCTCGTAAAAGTCCATATGATAATGATGACATGTTCATAGATCTAGAGGATAGTCAAGATCCTTTTGCATTTGATGAAGAGGACCTTGCTCCCTCTAAGTGGGAAAAGCTACGTGGGAGACATAGAGCACATCATAAACAAAAAAGAAGACCGGCATTTAGAGATACTGACGATGAATGTTTCTCCCTGCTAATGTCGAGTCAGGAAGACTTGCCATCTCAACCCAAGTTTAGCCAAGAAGGTTTTGGCAGTGGTTACCAAAATGAGGTAATTCTTGTTTCTAGTGACTCTTCATGCACAACTGCTATTGGTGAAGAAAACTCCAGTCTTGTTGCTGACTGCTTGCTGACTGCTATCAAGGTAAGATTTGTTGATCAGTTTCTGCTCTGTTATGTAGTGCTTTATATTTGTTGTATAACATGTGTGCTTGACTTAATAGACTTTAACCTGCCCAATTATCTGTATAAGCCTTTTACTTGACCAAGTACTCTCCCTGGTTCTGTATAAATGAACTTTTTCTTTGCTTTAGTCTTTAAGTTGATGATACAGTTACTTTTCCTTGTCTGTAAATTGTGGTATGGTCTTCTTTGGTTTGTCTCCTCTCTAAGGAATTCTTCTTCATGCCAGGTTAAATATTTTATGTTTGTAGTATTTGGGGCCTTTTTTTTTTTTTTTTTTTTTTGCTGTTGTTTCCTGTTACAGAAAGTCTGTCATGTCTTGTCATTTGGCTCTTGTCTTGGGTGCTCATCTTATGGTTTGCCTTCTTTATGTTGTTGGATAAAATTTAAAATCTAAGATGAAAACTACATTTTTTGTATAGGTGCTCATGAACCTGACAAATGATAATGCTGTTGGCTGTCAGCAAATTGCTGCTTGTGGTGGACTTGAAACACTGTCGTCTTTGATAGCTAGGCATTTTCCTTCACTCAGTCTTTTCATTTCAGGGGAGAACAAAGAGAAAACCATGTTCTCTGGTAGAATTTTGGAACTTGAAAGCCAGACAGATTTACATCTCAAAGACCAAGAGTTGGATTTTCTTGTTACAATATTGGGTTTGTTGGTTAATATGGTGGAGAACAATGGTGATAATAGGTAAGTCAATACACTTTTCTGCTTTCTTCTTTTCATGCGTTTCCCATCCACCTTGATTTCTGTTTCTGGTTATAATGATGTGGTGGTATTCATGAATTGTAGTATGAGTGGTAGCCAGTAATTTCTTCTATGGCCTGTAATGTGGTTCTTTGATATCTCATCTGTGTGGAGTCATGTGAAATATGTGCCATGAAATGCTAGGATATTTTGATGGTGTTGTGATTTAGATAAAAAGTCTACAGTCTTTTCATTCTTATCCCATAATATCCTCTGTTTAACACTATCTAGTGTTGTCATCTGAGCGTTAGATGACTTGTGAACAAGAGAATCTGTGGAAATCATGTTAGGAGGATAGACGTGTTTGTCAAATGGACAAGTTTCACCTTTCCTTTTTGATCCATGTCTGGCTTTAGAAAAATAATAATTCTGAAGGATCACATGCCTACATAGTTTTGAAGGTTGCTGTAGTCAATTGAGGTTGAGGCTTGAATGTGGGAAAGATGTCAGCTTGTTTTGTGACTATCGGCCTTCAAGATCAAGTCATGAGGCAAAGTTGTAATTGGTAGATTGTTCCATTTGTGTGAAAGTGGATTTCTTGATAAGTTTTGCATCACAAAAGAAGTGAAGATTTGTCATCAGATTTGGCAATTTATCAGATTGATTTTGAATGCAGAACTGCACGTTTGGAGGTTATTGGAAGTAAAAGTTGTACTTTTGTGGCCAGATTTAGCTGCTTTTCTTCAGCCTGTGGTTATTTTTTTATGCTAATCTAAGTAGCTCGTTATGACATCTGAGGAAATGTGATCAAAATTCATATAATCGTGTAGCTAGTTTGTTAGTCTTCATACCTAAGATAAGATGTTCCTTGCAGATCACGACTTGCAGCTACCGAGGTATATTTACATTGCTCAGGTCGGTTGCCTGAAGTTCATACAGGGGTTATACCGCTTTTATGCTCAATCTTTTTGGCCAACAGAGGAGCTGGTGAGGCAGCTGAAGAACTTCAGTCACTTGTGAGTAGTGAAGCTTCTCTTATTTCTTATATCTGAAGCTCTTTTATGTTCTTGACTGTAAGAAGTATTCCTATGGACAGTTAGAAGGGATGGAACCAGGATTTAATTTAAGGGGAACCAAGTTTTTAATTTTTTGAGGGTGGCCAACTATTCAACATTCAACCTATTAAAAAACATTCAACATTTTTTGTTTTTAAGAAAACTTGTGGTTTTTTTTTTTTGGGTGGGGGAGTGGAGTTGTGTTCACCCTTGGATGTCGGGAACAGCTTGGATCTGTTTTATCAATTTTTAGTCTAAGTGCACTTGTATCTGGCATGCCATAGGAAACCTAAGTTTATATCATTATCTCATTTTTCACTTATGTATTCGAGCTAATTGAAACTGTGATGTAGAATTTTAGACTCTCAGAAGTCATGCCTAACATCTTAATCTCATGTATCACTAACATGTCTGGTTTCCATAACATCAACCTTTCATTTTTCACATATTTCCTGATGGAAACGGTGAATGTTGTATTTGAGATTCTCAGAAGCCAGTTTATTCATAGCTACATCCTTCTGATAAGCTTGAATCATGTCTAAGTATGGATATTTCTCTACCTTTGTTCAGGATGCTGAGGAAGTGGTCTTGCAAGGAGAGAAAGAAGCTGAAAAAATGATTGTAGAAGCATATGCTGCTCTTCTGCTGGCGTTTCTCTCCACTGAGAGGTTTTTTTTCTCTTCCTATTGTCATTTTCTTATGATTATGCTTCTTATTATTGATGCTAATATTGAAAGCGTTTCCCTGACATCCAGCAAAAGCATACGTAATGCTATTGCAAATTTTCTCCCGAATGGCAGCTTGAAAGTTCTTGTACCCGTTCTGGAGAGATTTGTGGTAAGTTGATGTCATATTTATGATTTGATTCAATGATTGTCCATGTTTCTTTGGTTGGAAGGAATGAAATTATGAGTTTTCAACACAATATGAGGGCCTTCGATCTTATGCCTAGTAGACTGATGTTGGAACTCTGGCAATGCATGTTTTCTGGAAATGTGTATTATGGTCATAGTTGTTTTGGACTATACAAAATGCGAACTTGAGGGAATTTGCTTCAACTGTTTTATATGTCATTAGGTCAGATTTACAACCCTTTAAATGATATATTGACTCACTATCTAATTTGTTCTGTTTTTTTTGTTTTCGTTTTCAGACGTTTCATCTTGCTTTGAACATGATCTCACCCGAGACCCATAAAACCGTTAGTGAAGTAATTGAATCATGTAGACTACCTTAAAAGAGTGAAAGAGCTGCGATGTGTACAGATTTGCTTTCATTGGTTGACTATTTGGTAATGTGAACATCATCCCCGAAATAGCACAAAAGATACCAATGTTTGAAGTCAACCAAGGTTGATTCAATTAGTTTGTGTTTTAGTCAGATTAGCCTCACTAAATTTTTTTTTCTTGTCTTTTTTGTATTTTTTGGTGCTCTTGTAATTCTTTTATTGCACATTGAAAGTCTTAGATCCATACCCCGCCTTGTTTTGAGGATGAGGATAGCTGATAGTGTATACAGAGATGATGGCAGTGCCTGTAAGCAAAAGTTGTAATATGTGATTCTTGTTATTATCGTGCTTTCATGTCTTGTATATTACGCCCTCCATATAGCGATAATCATAAATGAGTCTTTCTAGTATTCTAGAAGGATTTTTAATGAAATTTATGGTGAATTAGTGTTTGATAGGGGTATTTAAATATAAACTGAAGGGTATATGGTGAATTTTTGAAATATAGAAAGTATATGTGAATTATTGTAAAACTTAGGGGTATATAAGAAAATTTTTGTTATTTTGATTTTCAATGGCCATTATATTTAGGTTTTTTTTTTTTTTTTGACAAAGTATTATATCTAGATAGTCTGGTATATCCACAAATGAGTAAGTGGAGTGCTATTTGACGCCCTCAATATACTTCAATTGTTCCCTTGTTTGACGATTTTGTCCTTTTATGTATTTAAATAAAATCGAACATTTTACACTTCACATCTTATTTTCCTCTTAACTTTCTCGTAAAAATGTACCAAAAACAAAATTTACTACATTTCCAGACGACTAGTCGTCGACCACCACGTTCGGCGGAAAATCATAATTTAATCTGACAAAAACTGTTTTTCGGGACACCGAAATTATGGATGACATGTCAACGACAATGTCGCAGGTAAAATACGTTAATCGAGAACTAAAAAGAGAAAAAAAAACCATGCCGGTGGGCTTGTCCTTTTTTTAGGCGGCTAGCCCTTGGGCTTGCCAATTTTTTTAAATAATTTTTCTTTTGTTTTTATAGGTTTCGACAGAAGATTTTAGAGGTAATGGTATTAATTATTACTCTCATTTCACGACTTCAGAAATATTTCTGATGAAAGAAATGACTTTACATGAGTTAAAGCAGTCGCCCTACAACACGAATTTCAATTGGTGCATTCGTCATGCAAAAGAGGAAATATGTACACGAGATGCAATCGGGGAACAAATGACCGAATATAGATTTAGAGAATGCTGAACGATTGGGAACTAAATCTCAAGCTTGTGGTTGTAAGTTTCTATTTAAGATTTCATGTTCTGTAAATGAGTGGTTGATAGTATTTGATCCCAAGGATATTGGTAAGCACAATCACGAAATGATTAAGTATTCGGAGGAAAATCGGTAGATGAGTGGTCTTAGCCCCAGAGTGAAGAAGTTGGTTCGGGATATGTTTGTTGTTCAAGCAAAGCCTAAGGTTATTTTGGCTCCGGTAAACTCTCAGTTTTCCAAAGATCATTCGAATGCGCAACATATCTACAATTTCAGAGATAGGATGAGATAGGAAAAGGCCGACATATGGGATTTTATAAACCAGTTCCTTCATCTTGCTACTGATAACAACTATGTGAAATTTTTACGGTCTGATCCTGAAACGAATGTTGTCACCCATGCGTTTATGGTGCATCCTGTTTCTGCGAACTTGTTACGTACGTATCCATGGGTTTTGGGCATGGACACCACTCACAAGACGAACATGTACAAGATGTCATTGTTTGAGATATGTGGTGTCACTCCATGCAACAATAATTTCTTGATTGCATATGCTTTTCTATCTAATGATACTACAAGTAGCTACTTGTGGGTGTTAGATAAGTTGAAAATATTGTATGGCAATAACTTGTCTCCATCCTACGATTGTCACTGATCGGGAATTAGGGATGATGGCTGCTATTCGGGAGGTTTTTTCCCAAAACTGCGAACTTACAATGTATATGGCACATCAACATGGATGTGGAGAACAGAGTTGGTAAAATTTTCAGAGATAAGAAGGTTGGGGAGAGATTCAAGCAAGGGAGATGGAGGAGTATCATAGAAGCGAAGACTTAAGACGATTATGATCATGCCATAAGAGTTCTTCATGGGTCTTGGGGAACTGCATTCCCTGCTGTTATCACGTACTTGGAGAGTACATGGCTTGTTCACGTTGAGAAGTTTATGAAGCGGTAGACGAATTAGAAACTTTATTTTGGGAACACAACTAACTATCGAATTGAAAGTGCTCATTCTATGTTACAGAGTTGGATACTCTAACAGGTCATTTGATACTATTTTGCGTAAAATTAACAAAGCCATTGATGCACATCTAACAAAGATTCGACAAACCCTCGAGGTATCGAGACGTACACATGGCCGACAGTATCTACACATTCCGTTTTAGCATCTGGGTGGATGGACATCCCACTATTGCTTGGAGGTGTTTGTTGAGGAAGAGAAGCGGATGAAATCGTTGGGTAATGAAGTGCACGATCTCTTTGGTTGTGCGTACCAGACAAGCCACGGGATACCATGCGCATGTCAAATTTACAATACCCTCGCGGATGACCAGTTCTTTAAATTGCAGTAAGTCTATCAATTTTAGAGAACACTGGAGGTGAATGAAAGAGATAGCGCGCAGGTGCTTCTCGAACTTGATTCTCCAACTCAGGACGTGTAGTTTTTCCAGTCGCTCGTGAGTGAGGTCAGCGGAAGTGATCTTGTTGTTCTTCGTCAGGTGTCTCGGCTTATCCACACACAGGTCCATCCAGAGTAGTCGGGTTACGTTCAGCCCGATCCAAGGATGTCAAACCAAGGACGACCTAGCACACACCATGAACGATCCTCATGGGAGTACTCAAGTCAAGGGCGTGGATGAGGTTTGTGTATGACGTCTAGTCGTGGGTGACATTTTATGTCATCTGTAAACGTGTGCAGTACGTACTCTTGTTATAACATTTATGATGATTTTTAATAGTAATGATGTTGAAATATTTTATATATTTGCTTTTTTGGATTGACATGCGTATATTATTGTATACCTGAATGTGGATAAGATTCCGGCGATCATGCTTGAATACGTTGTTGACTATCTCGACATTTGGGTGATGATAACTGTGGTTTCCGAGTGGTGGCAGATATATTCTTTGGTAGCGAGGAGAATTGGATCGAATCACAAAAGATCATATACAATGAGTTGTTGGTGCATCGAGGCATTTACGCATCCATCTTCTACGAAGGCGTTGACAATACCGTAACTCGTATTACATGGTATGGAGGGAACTGCACTATGGATCATTGGATGGAGGTCCAACATGACTTATTTCCAATAGCTCAGTTTTGGAACTGTGCAGTCATATTCATTAGTGTTGGGTGAGATAGATCTGTTTATCCTTGCATGACTGTATTGTCACGGTGTGCACCCATGATTGTTATTCGGCCACGAAGGGAGATATGCACTGCACACTTCGGTACCTACAAGCATTACATTAGACTGATTCTATCTCGTGATTGTCCTATGCCGCCCATATGTACTTTGTGGTTTCAGGTTCGAGATCATAGTGTTGTAGGTTGGGAGCAATTGTATGAGTCACGAATTAGGCTTTGGCGGAATTTGACTAGTTTGTGACATAAACTAAACCTAAATTTGTATTTAGAGAGTGAGTCATATCGTTTGACAACGTATATATTTTATGTTTTTTCATATAAAGTAATGTCGTTGTTGCGGCTAACATATTAAAGACCGTGTTGATTTAATTGTTGATAAGACACATAATTTGTAACATACACATGTGATATTTGAAACAAGTTTTCTACTGATTACGCTCTTTGACAACATATATATATGAACCGATTATGAGGCACTAGCGAGGAAGTTTATAGAAATAAAGGAGGGTTTGAAGAAGGAGAAATATGTCTCGTGCAGACACAATGACATACTTCTCCTTCCTCGAACCCTCCTCAATCTCCATCAACTCCCTTGCTCTTGCCTCGTAATCGAGAACGAGAAACTACGACTTTAATAACATATATAACAGTTTACAAAAATCCATACAAAAATAATACAGTCCAACTACATAAATCAATACAAAGTACTAAATAAATCGTACGTACTTCTAAATGTCCAAATATAAGAACTACATATACAAAGAGTCTTATCCAACGTAATACTCATACATAAAGGAGTCGATGGCGTCAGCACAAGCCCCCAACTCGGGTGTTAACGCCCTTGCATCATTGATCCTCAACAACTTCTTGACCACTGCAAATAAGAAAAAACCATGTAACAAAAATACATCATCATATCTATGAAAGTTAGATAAAATATCATAAGACAAAAAAACGCTTAGAATAGATAGGTAAATAAAATACGATAAAAAGGAAGTATAAAGAAATAAAATAAACTAAGAATAGAACTAAAGATATAAAAAGGAAAACGAATGAAATGAAATAGACTAAAAAGGATAAATGCTAATAGTCATAAGAAGCTCTTAATTAAAGTCTTTAGCTCGACCCCTTTAATCAGTATACTTTGAAGTTGAGATGGGCAAGGTATAAAGGAAAGAAAATGTTAATACAAATAAATCGCCTTATTAAAACAACCTATCAAAGGCCTTAAAAGTTTGTCAAATGCATCTGCATGCGTCTCACAAAATATTAGATAGAAAATCATTAGAGAAATAATATACAAAATATTAAAGACTTAACTAAAATTTCAAAAAGAAAAGTTGAAACAAAAGAAAGAATCAGAAGAAAAAGAAAAATTGTTTACAACATTGTTAGATACATCATACATCATATGACCATTAACATATTGTTGAATAAAACATAATTTAGCCTCTAGATGTCTTGATTCATCAGGAAGTTGCAACAAGCTATCATTAATTGGTTCGTCAACAACTAGGCCTACTTGATAAGCAAGTTGGCTTAGCAGGTTATATAGGAGCTTGTTCCGAAGTTGTATCTGTTCGGTGAAATTGTTGGCGGTGGTAATGATATTCTCCATCATTATCTCAAGGTTTGATTTTTGAGATGTAGTCATGTAAGTCTCGGGAGGTGGTGATATAGGTCCAATAGATGTAGAAATTTCCCAGTCATAAGTATCTTTAGCCAGATACTCAATTAAATCCCTACAATAATTAGGGACACTGTTAAGATACTCTCCATTGGACATCGAATCCACCAACAATCTAGTTTCATAATTCAAACTTTAATAAAAAATTAGACACATATCCCATTAATCAATTCCATGATTAAAACAGACATAATCCCAAGTCTATGATAATATCTCCAAAATGTCTCATGCTCCAATTGGGGAAAATAAAAAATAGCCATAAGGACAAAAGAAAAGGAAAATTAATAAAGAGAAAAATACCTCAAAAGAGAAAAAGATACTACAAAACAAAAGTTAGTAACAGGAAAGGAAAAAAAAATATATGCAATCTAAATTTTACAAATGTAACCGTTGATCTAAATTGGAACAAAACCGTCTCCCTGCCAATGGCGCTAAAAATTGATAGGCGTGTCGCGTACCTAACAAAAATAAAAACATAACTAATCCTCCTAACTATATAGTAGTTTAAGTCAGGGTCGATCCCACATAGAAATGATAGTTTAATTAATCAACTTTAACACTGGTAAAACTAGAAGAGTAAAAGGAAAGAGAATGATTATACTACTACTAACTAATAAAAGTGCGAAGTAAAGTCATCTAGGATTAGGTGTTCCCGATGGCAAGAACAAATGCAATAACAATTCCTTTTTCCCTTATTCAATTACTAAACAATTCATAAGATAAATACGCCCTAATCAATACCAATGATTTCTTTCGATCAATCAATGGCTTCATCAACAATGCAATCATACCTATTTTCATGGACCTATGCAATTCAAAGACTTTAAGCATAACATCTTAACATTCTAACAAATTCCATCAATACTTTCGTAATGCTTTCCTTTACCTTAAATTAGGGTTTTAGGTTCGATCAAGGATCAATTTTCGTTGTAACCTAATCACATTCAACAAATCCTATTTCTAATCATTCATCGATAATAAAACCAACCCTAAGATAAATGAATAGAAAACTAATAAAAATCGGAATTTGGGTATTAATAGCACATCAAACCATGCTAGGGTTCAACTTAACCCTAGATTACGAAACTACTTAAACAAGATAATTAGATAAACAAAATAATGAATAAGAGAAGACATAATAACAATAATAATAAGAGATTAGAGAAAGAAGAAAACAATAATGAAAACTAAGAAAGTAAAACTCTCCCTAAAATCTCAAAAGTGGCATGGGAATTGATGGCCAAAAGAAGTCCTCATTTAAAAAAACACTCCACCTAATTTATCTCCTAGTGCCTAGGTTTTTAGAGCTACAAAAAAATTCTTCCAAAGTAGCCACCAAGGTGTTACGGAATGGAGTGAAGGACCGCCAACAAGGTGCGGTGTGAGCTGTAGAAAATTACTCTTGTTTTCTAAACTTTACTTGTCGCACCTTACATGGGTAGATCGATAGCTAGCCAAAGCCACGTTGGAATAGGTCTTTAAAAATCCCGAAGTAAGGCTAAATGACATGTAAGCTCCAAACATGAGTCGAGTGATTGTCTTTACGAAATTATGAGAGCTCTTATTATGTCAAAAACCTTCAAAACAAAGCAAAGCATACCTGATAAGAGAAATATCGAAATATATGAAATGAAAGCTCATAAAGGAGGAAATATATGGACGAAAAGTGATAAAAAGAAATCATCTAAGGCATTAAAACCATAAACAATATCGTGTTATCACTCCCTTATCCCAGTGAGTTTTTGTAAACTATGGCAATATGAGTCCCATAAACTCTATAGCCTCCTCTATTAGATCATCAGGGCCACACATCTAGCAGTGTGATAGTCATTTCTGCGAATGGGAGATGGAACGCGCTCGTGTCAGGCTACCAACATTCAATAAAAGCTGTAAGCAAAGCCACGTCGAGGTGGTCAAAGAGGGAATAAGACAAATGAGATAGTCCGGTACCATCAACAACATTTTTAGACTCCTGTGGCAGAAGATCCTCCCTTCGAGAACGCAATATGGCGCAACCCTTCATCCTTTAATGACACTATGCTCTCCAATCTAGTCCAAATCCCCGGTGCTACGTGACCCCCATAGCTAGGAATGACGATATCGTCCAGCGGGCCACCCGACATCGCTCCACGTACAAGTTAGGTGTCGTTTGCAGTTGACGCTTGTGACTACGTGAGCTCGTGCTAGTGCTCGTGGTCTTTGCCCTAACAATCTGACCCCTCGACTGAGATGGGCCGCGACAACCCTGTGACTGACGTGGCACGAACTCCTCATCAAGCGCCTGGTCAAGCTCTGCAGTAAAGTCCTCCACATCCTCATCAATGTCGTCACCATCATTATCCTCGTCCTCGTTGTCAAAAGGACAGGAACCAGAAGCCCCAGCAACGACAGCTCGAACGATTCTCGTGAAAGGGAGAGTCGAACGCTCTAACTCTGGCTGCAGCTGTGGGTGTGAGTGTGGCTGTGTCGCCCTCGCCCTCCTAACAAAAGCGTCAACACCTCGAGCTCAGATGTGGTGTTGGCTAGGGAACTCGTCCGTGGTCATGAAATCGGGAATGACATGTCCCGTAACCCTATATTCATTAAATAACGACATAATTTTTAAAACTACTTCCGTAAATATATTACCAAATTTCTTATATATTTGATTTCTATTACTAAATATTCCTAACTAACTAAATAATCTTAACTTAAAAAATCTAATTTCTAATTTTACTAAGTTAAATTCTCATAACTAACTTCAAATTTTCCTAACTTTAAATATTCCGGTCTTACTTCATTATTTGTTAATTGATAGTTTAGTAGTTTTAGATTATAGTTATCGTAATTTATTATTTTCCTAACTTAACACCATTTTATTCTTTTCCTAACTTAAATTTTTCTTAAATTATCTTTACTTACTTTATTTTCATAACTTATTATTTTCAATAATTTTTGATTTAATTAGAATATAAAAGTTATTATTTTCATAATTTACGATTATTTTGAAAATTTCATTATTGATTTCATAATTTCATAATATATTATTTCCAAAATTTACATTTAATAACTTAAGTCAATATTCCTAAATTCTAATTTTCCTAACTTAAAATATCCTAATTAAGATAATATTCCTAAATTATAATATTTTCCTAACTTAAACTACTTAGTTAAAATCTTCCATACTTAACATAATATATTTCTAACTATGTTATTATTCCTAAGTTATTATTATTCATAACTTATAATTTCTATAATTTTCCTAACTTATTAAATTTTTCTAACTTAACATATTCCTAACATATTCCATAATTTCTAACTTATAATTTTCCAAAACTTAATTTTAAAATTAAGTTCAAATTTCCATACCTAACTTAACTTCAAATATTACTAACTTATTTTCCAAATCTAACATACTCCTAATTAATTATTTTATAATTATAATATAAAACTATCTAAACTATTAATTAACAATAATTAACTAACAAATAATTAACAATAATAATAATTAAACAATATTTAATAATAAAAAAATAAAAAATCGGCTAAGGGGGTGCCGACGCCGGCCAGCTTTTTCGGCAATCCCAAGGGCTTGTCGTCTAAAATTTTCGGCAAGCCCTTAGGATTGCCGGAATTTATTGCGGCAACCATCCCCTTCCCGACGAGATTAATTTTTTTAACCATATTCTAGTTCGTGGTGATCTTTCTCCCTCTACGGTGGGTGCAACTTTCTTTTCGGGACGACAACTCATTTTCCGACGAGTTGAAGATGGTCCGGTGGTAGGTGGCATCGGCGGAATGCGGTATTCCAGTGAGTTGAGAGTTTGAGAGAAAGAGGGGATTGTGTGAGTAAAGGAGAGTGATTGAGAGTGATAGAAGGGAGGAGGGTGGAGGAGGGTAATATAGGGTTTTTGGGGGCAGTACAAGAACTTGGGACGGTAAATAATAAGTCGGAGAATAAACATAGCATAGTCTTTGTAACCAGTGAAATTTGGGACGGTAATATCTGATTATTTTACTGAATTTAGGGAATATATTTAGTGATGTATCTCTTATCCATAGCTAAAGGTTATGGTTAATTGGTTAGCAAAAACGTTAAACTCTCAAATTGTGTCAGTCCATAAAAATCTTATGGATAATCTCAAATTGTGTCCAGATAGAGTAATCGACACGACTGCCTCAGCGGCGATGAAGGCGGAGTTAGTTAAAACCGGAGGAGATGCTACTCCTGCTGTGGCGGCGCTACTATTCATAACGGCGGCGTCGTTAATGGAGTTTTGAAAGGAAATCCTAAAAAAATGGAGAAAGATCGCCGGCGCCGCCTTCGTAAGCAGAAGAAGAAGAGCGCTTCTTCTCAAAGGTAAAGATGATGGCAATGATAGTGACGCAGAAGGTGACATCACTAATGGCGACGCTGCTCCTCTTCAGGTCTCTCCTCACTCATGTTTTCGCGGTTTAACTTTGTTGATTTTAGGGTTTTGCAGTTTCGGTCAGTGTTTTTGAGTGTGATGTGCAGGCGTGCAGCAGTTGTTAGGTTTTATGGTTTCTTAGCTTAGTTTTTATTGAGGATTATGATTTTATGTGTGCTTTTCTTGTTCAACAATTTGATGGTAATAGTGTGCATAGATTGTGTGTTGATGCTACAGGCATACTATATTGTGCCTGCATTGACATTCTGCTTCATCCTATAACGATAGGTAGGCCGTTATGCTTGACGTTATCGCTATCTGAGGTTTGTGGAGGAGACGACTCTAAGCTTGAAAAAATTATCTTGAATGGTATATATGTCTTATCGAATGACTTAACTATGATAAAGTAAAAAGTGTTTTGTATCTTCTTGTTACGGAGTACTTGCTAGTGATCTACGTGCAAATGTTTTCATCTGACGGTATATCTTGATTGGTAAAATGTGAAAAATATAGGGAGCTGTCATGAGCAGTTTCCTGCTAGTAGCTGCCTTGAGGTTATTCTAAAGCTTCTCATTTTACTAAAGATCTGCTTATCATTTTGTTTTGTGTGCCATTACCTTGCATTGTGCTTTTGAGTTCTTCTTTATGATATTATTAATTCGATTGTCTAGATGAGGTGGTGACAATTAGTTAGAAACTAAGAATGTTGGAGACAATAGCTGGAAATTGAGAAATTGTGCGAAAGAGATTTTAGTCAGAATATATGGCATGAAGGGGGGGTTTTTAAGGAACATTTTGTAGAACTAGATGGGAGGAAATTGGGGAGAACTGTCTATAGGAGTACAACTCAATAGGGATATTAATTTGCTCCATGTAATCAACCCATCCTTTTGGGAATAAGATTCTTATGTTGTTATCCTACTCGTCTTTCTCCTGATTAGTCTTTAAAATAATTGAAAGTGAGTTGGCCACTCTTTTCCTTACGAATTAACAAGAACTTATTTTTTCTTCATTCTATTGGGAAGCTCTTCGTATATGGATTGTTCGAAATCACAAAATTTTTCCATTTAGACTGTCTTGTGTTTTAAATTTTTAAAATTGCTTTCCGTGGCATCTTTGCTTATGTCAACGGTCAATACTTATACTTGTTATGTTGGCTTATTTAAGGATTCAAAGAGTTCCCAATGCAGGTCAATATTACCGTCTCATAAACCTGATAACTCAAGAACTTAGGAAATGCCATCTTTAGAAGCTAGCAAGTTCTCTCCATTTATATATCTCCAAAACTTTAAATAAACCTCAATAAACTCTCTGTATATATATATGTTAGATGAAATAATTGATTCTAGTTTCAACTTTTGATTTTCCATAATTCTTGATTATATGGACATTTTGTTTCCTTTATTTTTCTCATGGCAATGCTCCTTTCTTTTTAGTATGTGAAAAATAAATCATTATTTGCTTCAGTAGTAAAGTTCTCATATTTTATTCCTGTTGGTCATTGCCTGCATTATCAGTTTGATTTTGCTTCTTAGTATCTTTTCTCTTTGACAATGTACGTGCTTGGAAGTAGTAAATTATTTGGTTTGTAGTAGTATGGGTCGTGCTTCTAGATTTTACCTAGGGTTTTTTGTTCATGTTACTCCTATAAGTTATATGTTCTGTTTTCGAGTTAAAAAAAGTTGTTGCATGTCTAGAATTGCCAAGTGTGGAGTTGCATTCATCTAGAATTGCTATGTTATATGTATAGAGTTGTATGGATCCAAAGGATTTGGAGTCTCTTTATAATATTAAGCCAAAGGATTGAATTTTAACAGGTGCTGCTAGCCAAATATTTTTTTTTCAATGAAGATAATCATAGTTTATTTTGTTTGATTCTCTTGGTGATTGTGGAAATTTGCAACCACTTTTTAAGTCATAGACTTTTCTTCATTAGATAAATACAGTTGCTAGTGAACTTTGTGGAATTGTTTCTTTGTTTTATTTTGTTACTTGAACCATTTGGACTTTCATGCTTTCCAATGTACAACTCTGATCATTAATGTCTTAAATCAACTTTTAGTAAATACTACTCCATGTAATAGTTAATATTTTGAAAGAATATATCGTAGCAAATTCAAGAGATCTTCTATGAATGATTTTCCATACGTGTAAATCATAAAACATGGTCAAAAGGAAGTGTATGTGAAACGTGTGAAACTCCTAATTGTGCATCTAAAAAATAATAGGAAGTACATTATCTTGTTCTTCTTTGATTTCTTTGGGTAATGTTTGACCCTTGTGCTTTGTTATCTTTTAGGAAGTTGAGGTGAAGTATGTGACTGAAAAAGCTGACTTGGATGATGACTTGCTTGTCGATTTCAAGAAGGTTTTTGAAAAGTTCTCATTTAAAGAACCTGGAGAAAATGAGGTATTTTTTTTTATCTCTATTACTTCAAAGGTTATTTTATTTAGGCTTAATTTCCATGGGCCTTGATTGTTTACTTTGTTTTGGCGCTGGGTGATGACAGAAAGGATGAGACAGATCAAGATGAAGCTGGAAAGAAGAAAGTTGCCTCAGATTCGGATGAAGAAGAGCTAGATAATCAACAGAAAGAGAAAGGGGTTTCAAATAAGAAAAAGGTGTTTCTTTCATTTTACAGTTTCATGTTTTATTCTTTTTGTTTGCTGTATATAGATTCCAGAAAGCTTTGTCTTTCTCTGACTCAATTCTTCATTTTTTTCTCCCCTTCTCGGCTGCAAAGGAGAATAAGATTGCTGAGCTGAAGCAGACTTGCCGAAAGCCAGATGTAGGTGTGATACCTTGTTTTACTTCTCAAGATGAAAATATTCTCTGTACTTTTTGTTTTTCTCTTTCCCTTTTGGTTTGGCTGATGGCTGTGGTTGGGAGATAATCACCTGTGGTCATAAGTAGTAATAAGGTTATGTGAGCATACTTAGATTTGCAGTAATGAATTAACGGGGCATTAGAAAACAAATAAAGAGTAGGAAGATATGTGTGTAGTGGTGGTTGGGAGAAGAATAATGAGTTTGGAATAGTAATCCTTAATATTGAAAAATGCTAAAAGTTTCTGATTTCCCTTGGGTATAAAAACATCCCCTCATCCTTCACCCATCACTACCTCTTCTCATGATTCTTATCGACCACATTTTATTATTCGACTTTTTTAGCTTCTAATTAATTTCCCCTTTCCAAGCAGGGTCTGAAGATGTCTTCTTCTGTAATAAAATAAATTATTAGAGTTCAGGTTAGCACAGACAAGTTCAGTATAATTCAACTTAAATAGGTCCTATTCAGTTCACGAAAGCAATTAGACGTACAAAAGAACGCACCAGTACTCATATAACTTTGTTTGGTTTGGCCAAATAAATTAAGTTCAATCCAGTCTAGCATAAGAGTGCAGAAAACTTACTGTTTCATTTTTAGTTTATGAATGGAATGCATGTTCTGTTTGTCACCTTCAGAGAGCCCTTTTTAATACTTGCCTCTTGAATTGTTTCTTTTAATACTTGCCTCTTGACTTGGTTCTTCTTTTCCATTGAGAACTTCTATATCCTCCTCTCCTTAGTAGTATTGTTACTGATGTTGGTATCGTATATTATTTGTGCTTTAGACTAACAAGAAATTTCTAAATACCTATACTACACATTTGTAACTAAACTTTGGCAAGGTCCTGTTTTATCCATGCAAATGCTTTCCCCACTTCAAAGTAACTTCATTTTCAAATACTTTTTGCGCAGCCTCATGTTTATATTATTGTGGTTGAATTTTCTTAGATCTGGGATGCAACCGCGCAAGACCCCAGGTTGCTGGTGTTCCTTAAGTCACATAGAAATACAGTTCATGTACGTAGGCATTGGTGTCAGAAAAGGAAGTATTTGCAGGTTAGTAAATATAACAGATATGCCCTCTACATGTAAAGCAATGTATGCATATCCATGGGTCTATTTGTATGCTTGTTTGGGGGGAGAGCATGTCGATGAGGTGTTATCTTATACGTATATATGTGGTTCTTGCAGGGTAGCGGCTTTGACATTCATAGAGGCGTGACAGGTTTCTGCCAAAAGGGACCATTGATCGGGTTCTCTTGATTATATGTTCAGATTTGTGGGCTGGATTTAGAACATGATTGATATTTGATTACATTTATTTTAAGATTTTATGTCGTAGTTAATTTACTTTTTCTCCATTGATATTCTTGGGGTTTGTTCTCTTGTCAGTGTTATATTCATCTCTACATGGTTTCAGATGCCTCAGAATTCTGGGATCTACTTATTCTAGATTGGACTCCAATTCTTGATTGAGCTTTCATATCAGTTTATATTTATGCCCATATTGGGTTGTGAACTTGGGCCTCATCAATTTATTGACACTTGTTTTGCATGCGAAGCGTGGTACTGAAAAGCAACCGTTTCAGCTTCCTGACTTTATTGCTGCAACCGATATCGAAAAGATTAGACAGGTAACCTATAGAATTATTATTTTTGACAATATTGTACTACTTAATGATGTAAATTTGGGATTAGTAAGCATGCATGTCACCTTTGATATTGAACTTTGAAACAAACTTTTTGTTCTTATCCTTCCATACTGTTATTTGTGAATGTTATGGTTTTATTGTTAAAGTTATAGTGTAGTAACATAGGAAAAGAAGTTCAGGGCTTGTACGACATCATTTCCAAATTTTACTTTTTGGTTTTTAATAAACAAGAAACTAATTTTGGTTTGAGTTATTCTACGGAACTAAAAAGAAAAAGAATCACATTTTTGTCAGCCTTTTTTTTTTTTTTTTTTTTTTTTTTTTTTTTTTTTTTAATAAGAAATAGGACCTATGTGGCATTTATCCCTTTTCCTTAGCCACCATTGGAGGGTTGCAACATCCTTTCATCTCCCAACCTTTACCTTCCTTCAACTATTTTTCTTCTCTCTCAAACCTACTGTGTTCCTTACTTGATCCTTTTTCAAATTTTTTTGCCCAAAC
Source organism: Dysphania ambrosioides (assembly GCA_026401315.1). NCBI lineage: Eukaryota > Viridiplantae > Streptophyta > Magnoliopsida > Caryophyllales > Amaranthaceae > Dysphania > Dysphania ambrosioides. Next base: position 27,319,705 of record CM048665.1, on the reverse strand, counting down.
AATTTTTCTTCAATTCAATATTTGAATTATCTGCCCAAGAAATCTTTGCTCATATCCATCTTTAATATTTTCTTGCTTTCAGTTTATATTCTTCGTGACAATGACAATGGTCAGTGAATTCTTTTGGTAGGATAGAGATGGTCAATAAAAAAATATTGGGTAATTCTCAATGGTAACCCGTGCTTTTATGTTTTATACGTGGTCAACACTCAATGATGACTCTATACTCTTTATTATTTTTGTTCGTGGCCTTAATGACATTGATTTTTTCAAAATTTCTTTATATTTATTAACCATGGTTAATGTTTCGCCTTTTTCCCTTATCTCATACTTATATCAGACTTCCCTCCAACCATCCAATTCATCTTCTACATCTCTAATTTACCCAAATCAACCCAAAATTATTCCCCCAAATAAACCCTAATATTTCCTATTCATCTTCTCTACTACACACTTTGAGCTTCAATGGCTCTGAATTCAAGTTGCTATTCCCACTCAAGATCTAGCACGGATATCATGGAGAATGAACATCAAATGGTTGAAGGCTGTTCATTGTTATTGTCCATCACGTTCTTTGGTTGCGATCAAGGTTTATGGGACTACTAAAAACCCTAAAAGATTTTTTATGACATGTAGAAAGAAGAGTGGATGTGAGTTTTGGTGGTGGGTGACTGAACAAGACATTTTAAGAGACGTGAATGATGAAGATGTGCATCAGGGTCAAGAACAAATGAGTTTGCTAATCGAAGTGAAGAAATTGGAAGATTTCGTGAAACATTTGAAGTTGGTTGTGAAGATGGGTTTAATTTTGTATTTTGTACTATTTGTTGTTGTCTGCAAGTGATGTAATGTAGGCAGTGGGGATGTATGGGGTTAAGTAGATGCCTTATTATCATATTGTACTCGAATTATTTGAATGCAAAATAAATCATATGATTTCAGATGTTTTATTTGTAAAAACTTGTTATTGTATCTTAATTCATAACTAAATTTGTCCAAAAGCTTACATCATTTGTGTATAATAAGTATGGAGGCATGGAATTATCATAAAAAATGAGAGATAAGATTGTGAGCCAGAAATAGTGGAGTTATCATCAAAAGTGAAGTTATCTTCATAAGTATGGAGACATAGTGAGAGCTATCATCAAAAGTGGAGTTATCATCAAAAGTTATCATCAAGAGTTGACATAATGAGAGCTAAGATTAGTGTCTCATAAGTAAACTGTCATGAATTAAGCCTAACTAGGATAAGTCTAAGTCTAACTACGATAAGTGTATCATAAGTATTAAGATTTTAAAATACAACACCAATTGTGCATTGCTTAAGGTTATGAGCCACAAATAGGGGCCTTCCTTCTGAAGTTGTGTGGATTAGGCAGAGACTGTGCCACATTTTCTATGAGTGGCTTTGAAGATGAACACAATACTCTTGCTGCTGCTATTGTGCTTCTGAGGTTGTATGGATTGTTGTGAGTGATTGTGAAGATGAACCCAATGCTGCTGTTGTTGCTGTTGTGCTTCTGAGGTTGTGTGGATTAGGAAGAGGCTGTGAGATTAATGGTTCTTTTTTGTGTCTTCTCTTTAGCAGTCAACCCAGCCTTGCATGTTTTAGCATTGTAGCCAAAACACTGACATTTTTTGTACCTAACAGTCTTGGACCTCTTTCCCTTTGCTTTCTCACCTTCTTCCCTTCTTCTATTTCTAGCAGGCTGCCTATTCCTCTCTTCATAGTAGGTGGCCCTATAATTGGCAAGTTACTTTCAAGTCATTGGGATGGAATTAATGTTGCTAGCTTATGTGAGCTTGTACCTCTTGACAGAATACCACTCACTCACAAACTTGTTAGGGTCCAATCCCTCATGCAATATGACTCTTATGGCATGCTTACATGGCAAACCATGCATTGCAAGCACAAGTGTGAGTGTTTAGGTTCACGGAAAACACTGAATTGTTCTCTATAACCTCATACTCTCCATCACCAGATAATAAGCACTTGTATTTCCTGGAATCAATAGCAATCTTTTGCAGCCTTTGGATTATGTTAGGGCATATGTCATCCTTAGTCTAGTCTTCACATGCTTGCTTCGTAACAGCTATTTTGACCTTTGTCATCCTTCTAACCCTTAAACTCAAAAAAGAACAAAAAATATTAGGATGCAAAGGATGCTAAATCTTATGATAATTTAGCATATAAAAGTGTTTATGTTTATGCTTATATCTTCTAACAAAGTTAGCACTAGGCTCTCGACAAAGTTGGTCTTGTATTAATGGCTAGGTTGAACGCATGCTTGGACCATGTACTGTGTTCTCCTACTTCAGAGAGCCAAATCAAAGCTAAGTGATTTACCTCTTTCAAGTGTTCCCTCGCCTTTTTGAATGTGAACACATTTTAAGCTCCACATGCTTTCCAGTTAAACTGAAACATGGGAATGATGCTTTGAAGTTCTTGCATAGATTTTTGCAGTAGTATCTTCTTCCAACTTTAGACCAAATTTTGTTCAGTGCTAGATCAATACCCTAATAATGCAAGCAGAACACATATATGATAAGAAGAGGAATGTTACTTTAGCTTATTATAAAAATTAGGAACATATATTTATTAGAATAATCTGACCTTCTGCCTATCTGATATGATGCACCATTCATAACCTCTTCCACTAGTTGATAAGATGTGTTTCAAAGCTTTCTTGATCTTTATCGGGTACAATGCCCCATGCAATTGGAAATATCTCATTATTACCATCTAAGGCAATCGCAGGCAACAATACTCGTCCATAGTTTCCTTTCACCATCCACACCTATTATACTTTTACAACCAACAACCAAACCATCTATTGCCCCCTTTGATCATATAAAAATTTTGGAGAATACTAGAGGCCTCTCTAGATGATTTTGTGGAGTCCATGAACAAATTGCCCAAGAGTTAGGGCTCTTACCCTTTAGGAGCTCCATATACCTAGGCAGCAAGCCATATGATTCATCATCCCAACTAGCGGTGTGCAAAATAATCGTAACCGTTAACCATACCGTTAACCGTGTATAACCTGTTCATATTAACGATTATTTTACCGAACCGTTAACCTTAACAGTTAACGGTTATGAAATTTTTGTAACGGTTAACCGTTATTATTATTTTTTAAAAAAACTAAACTTAAAAGTCTAAAACATGAATAATTATCACAATTTTTTTTATGCATGATCATACCTTTTATAAATATGTGTTCTTACTATTGTAGAAGACTCAAATGAGCTAAGAAATCATAAAAATAATTTCACAATTTTAGGTGTACAAGTGTATAAAAATGTAATGAAACGGTTAACGGTTAACCGTACCGTTAAATATTGGTTACCGTTTATCGGTTATCGTTTCTTAACGGTACGGTTATGGTTAGCCTTTTCCAATAACCATTGTAACGGTTAACCGTACCATTAAGACTTAACGTTACGGTTAACCGTTTATGCACACCCCTAATCCCAACCATGAATTTCCACCAATGTTTTCTATCTCACCCTATACAATGAAGACATAAGCATCTTTACTTGATATCTCTCCCACAACAATTCATTTATTGTATGGATGGAATGTCATTGTTTGCCCTAATGTCTTCTAACAAAACTCTCTTAAACCAATGTGCATTAGCCATGGTATTCCTAGTTATCAATCCTGTACAAGTATGGTATGGGTTTTATATTGACTTAATTGCCCAAGAGAACCCATCAGGCAGCCTAGAAGCATGTAATCTCCAACCACAATCAATGTTAGAGCACTTCATAGTGTATCTACAATTATTTGGCTTCTCAACAACAATTTAGAAACTGTTTTGAATACAATAGTCTCTTACTACATCCCAGTGAAAATCTGCCATTATTTAAGTGCAATGCTTCCCCACCCTTCATCCTTATACATCTCTCCATTGCAATACACCTTAGCAAAATAGTCATCTTTAGCATATTTGATCTCATCAAAACATGCACCCTCAAGTGAATCAAAATTATCATTAACCATTGAAAAGTACTCATCATATGAGTCTTCTTCATCATCCACACTCTCATCAGATCAGACACACCCAAACCCGTAGGCATGTAAGTGTCATCTTCTTGTTCATCCAACTCTTCTTCCACACTCTCATCATTACCTTCAACCACACTCTGCCCAATCTCCCGGTGCTTGCAATACACTCAGCGGTACACCACAATCCCTTTCCTTCTGGTAGTGGTTCTAGGTATCCTCCTCTTACCCAACGTAGACACCTTAGAAGACATGGTGGTAGTAGGTTATTCTGGTACTGGTGTTTGTATTTCAGTTTCAGTTTCTATAATAGGGTCATTTTAGGGTGGTTTAGCTTTTGCAAAGTTTGTTTGTGACACTTCAAGTTGTGCAGGGCTACCTTCTAGTTGTTGTGGGTTCAGTTTGAAGTGGTTCAGGTGGTGGGGGGGCAAGTTCCTTCATTTGAACCTATCCATGGGGATGGTGAGATTTGAACCAATAGTCCATTGTATTCCCTCTATCTCTCACTCTCCCTCTTTCTCTTTCTCTCCCTTTCCCCCTCCTACCTTTGCCTTTTTTTGTCCCTATTCTGCTTCTTCTTGTCTCTTTCAAATCACCAACTTCTAACATATCTTCATCATCCACACTTTGATTAGCCACATTTTGATCAACACTTAGATTAGCCACATTCAAATGCACATCCAATTCAGTTTAACCTCGAACTTCAGCCTTACCCTGCTTCCTAATGGGTAGTTTAGGTCTATTACATGTTTCTTTATTACCCTCTAACTCTGTACTTGCTAATAGTGATTTTGTAGCCTTAACTACATTATTAGACCTCTCAACACTACCAACAAAAATGTATATAATCTTTTGATTAGCTAATTCAGAGAACAAACTAACTAAATCAGCATCCCTTAACAATTCCACATGTTTCATTTTATTAGCATATGAAAAATTGGGAAAAAGAGGTGTCCTTAACTTCCTTTTTTTTAGCTACGTTCCAATATTCTATGATCTGATCAATCATATTGTCTGATCAACATCATCTACAACTACATCACAATCCTCCCCCCAATATTGAAACTTCAACAAGATCTTATCACCCATTGAGTAAACAACACTGCATTATCACACAAAAAGGGATGACATTAATGCATTGGCACACATTTTGAAAATTGTGCAAAAACGAACTCAACGATATTACATCAATTACAACAAACTCAACGATAATTTCACTCACAAAATACACATTATTTCTAACATACTACATATATTACAACATTAAAAGGGCAAAAAAATTCCATAATTGACAACCATTTAACACACAACAGGACACTCAACGAAATTTCAGAGAAAAGCTTTAAATTCAAACACAAAACTAACTTAATTTCCAGAAATTTAGAACAAACTTACCTTGACCAACAATAATTCAACAAAACAATCTTGTCCCTTCTGTACTCGCAATTCACCCGCAATTCACTTCACTCTTCAATTCTACAGCGTTGTTGAATTTCAGGCAATGAGAATGCTAGAGGAATTTTTTCAGAAAAGTCTTAACCATGATTAAAAAATAGAAAGAAATTTCGAAAATCTGTATCATTAAGGCCACAAAGAAAAATAATAAAGAGTATAGGGCAATCATTGAGAATGTTTTTTTTCTGAATCGACCACGTATAAAACGTAAAAGCACAAGGTTACCATTGAGAATTACCCAAAAATATTTAACAAATTCACGTATAATTAATTGAAATCAGGACGCAGATGAATTCATATTTCTTCAACAAGGGAGTAGACTTGTCCTTATAATTTGTCCACTTATATATTGAATCTTAATGGTGATTTTTGTCGCTGATGTTTATTGGGCGTTGGTGAGCTTCTGACTTTTTTTTTTGTGTCAGGAAAGTTGTCTTGGAGCTTTTGTATTTGGGAGGAGATAGAAGGTGAGAGGCAAGTGTTGATTGAGAAAGAGTAAGTGTAGTAATGTGTCTTCTCTAAACCATTTATTTGAACCACTCAAAGACATTTTTACTTTTCCACTTTTGTTCGTCAAATCAGCTCTGGTTTTATTCTACACCTGATCAATTACAATTAATTAAAAGTTACTAAGAAACACATCTTGGTTAAGTTGTTATATACTGAATTGCATGAATTTTTTTTATTTTTGAGTAAAAAAATTAAAAAATTCGAAAAATAAGCTACTGTTTAAAATAATTTCAAAAATAAGCCAATTTAGGTCCGGAAATTTAGCTTGAAAAAACCCGCTACCCAAGGCAGCGTTTTGCATGGGGCTGGATTTTAGGGTGAATTCTGGGTCAGGGGAAAACGCTGCCCGAGGCAGCATTTTAGGTAAAAGAAAAACGTTGCCCAGGATAGCGTTTTTTCTAAGGCCCAATTTTTTTATTTTAAGAAAAACGTTGTACAGGGCAGCGTTTTTTCTAATGCCCAATTATTTTTTTTAGTTTTTTTTTTTTTAGAAAACACTGTCCTGGGTAGCGTTTTTACCGAGGCCATTTTTTTTTTAGAAAACACTGTCCTGGGTAGCGTTTTTACCGAGACTTATTTTTTTTTTAGTTATTTTTTTTGAGAAAAAACGTTGCCTAGGACAGCGGTTTTTTCTGACCTATAACGCTGCCTAGGGCAGCGTTTTCATATGACCCAAAATTTCCACCCAAATTCAGCCCCATGCAAAACGCTGCCATGGGCAGCGTTTTTTATTAGGTATAACGCTGCCCGAAGCAGCGTTTATAGTCCGACCCTAAATTCGGCTTATTTTTTAAAATAGTTTGAACAGTATTTATTTTTCAAAATAAAAAAAAAGCTTAAAAATAAAAAAAATTCAAATTGCATGCTGACAATTTACGGTAGAGGTTCAGGTGCTCATGTCCATTTATCAGTGTCATTTGCAAGGAGTTAATAAGGACTACGTTTAAGCTGGCTTCCTGTCTTTTTGTTATCTAGTCTTCTGTAATGTTTCCATATGAAAGGGTGGAATGGTTGTGATATCTCTTTTTCTTCATAAATATCCAGTACCTTTTTTAGAGGCTGTACTGAGTTCTGATTTAAATTTATGAAGAAAAATTCATGCTGGGGGATTGAAGTCGTTATTATATGTGTTATGCATGTTTCTCTACGTACGGTTCAGATGATCAGTGAAACACATCAGCATTGTTTTATTTATTTATTTATTTTTATTTTATTTTTTATAATGGTGTTTGTGTGTTTTCTATGCAGGTAAAACTCTGGGAGATGAAGCCAGGTACTTTGTCTAAGGAACTAAATGAGGCTCTTGGTATGCCAGAGGGTTCTCCTCCTCCATGGCTCATTAATATGCAGGTTGTGCAATTGTATGTCCTTAAGTGTGCATCTAGTTTTTTCATGTTACAGAGATATGGTCCTCCACCATCATACCCACACTTCAGAATCCCTGGGCTAAATGCTTATATTCCTCCTGGTGCTAGTTTTGGTTATCATCCTGGTGGCTGGGGCAAACCTCCCGTTGATGAAGTTTTTTATTTGACTCCGAGTAAGTTGGTGGGGTTACTTGGCCTATGCCCCTATTTTCTTTAACAATGATTGAATCCCCCCCCCCCCCCCCCCCCCCCCCCCCCCCCCGTTCTGTGTTTGATAGTATGGGCGTCCATTGTATGATATGTGTTTGGTGTTCAGCAACAGGAGCAACCAAATTATGAGGAATACTGTGTAATTTATATTATTTAGCCAGTCTCATATTCGAACTGTTTCTAAAGATGAATTAACTGTTTTTAATGGTTTTAGGAAGAACCTGTGGACAAGTCCAAGTATTGGGGAGATCAAGAGGAAGAAGAAGAGGAGGAAGAGGAACTTGAAGATGAGGAGCTTGATGATGGCATTCAGTCTATTGATAGCCTATGAGCCTATCAAGGTACTTTAGTTAGTTACTCTATTTCTGTTTTCATGAAATAAAGTATTCTTGTTGGTCAGGCTGTCATTGAGTTCTTAAGCATGGTTTCTTTCATAAGTATTTAAATTACTTCTTTGCCATCCAATTGGAAGAAAAATGCTGTTTTTACTCATAACTTCTTTCCCCTTGGGAGTGTGTTATCCTTTATTTGCTAGAGGCTAGAGATTCCATATTTCTATTATTAATGAGTTTGTGATTTTGTGTCTTTTGCAGTACACCTACTGGTGTTGAAACACCTGATATTATTGACCTCCGTAAGCAACAGAGGAAAGAGCCTGATAAACCTCTTTATCAAGTAAGCAAGGAGTATTGGATCACTACCGTTCTTCTATGTGGCTGTTATCTTTGATGTTTAGTTCGTAGTATGACACAGAATGCTATATTCATTATAATTTATTCTTCATTCTGGTCTTTTTAAAGGTACTTGAAGAAAAAGAGGAGAGGATTGCTCCAGGCACACTGTTGGGTACAACTCATACATATGTGTTCCTTCCCCTTGAAATTTTGTCTGGAATTCTTGTTACAAGAATTTTGTTTTAATTTTCTATTTCGAAGTCTCGCGTTATTTATTTTTTTTCCTACTTTGTTACCAGGTATAATGTTGCTGCTGCCACTCAAGACAAAGCAGGAGCTAAGAGGGTAAACATGCTGCTACTCTTTCTTGCCCTTGCCCCTACCCCTACCCTCTTTTCCCTTGGGAACCCTAAATTGCTCACCTTCAGACAATAGTGAAACCTAAAAGAGGGGTTCGCAAACTTCTGTTGCATTCTGATGATGGGATATATGTTGTAGAAATGTTATCTTATTAGATTCTTCATTCTTGTTGTCATCTGCATTCAGAGCTTAATAGATTAAACGAGGTTAATAATCCCATATGGAAACTTTTTCAGGTTGATCTCCTCAGGGGTCAAAAGGCAGACAAAGTTGATTTTCTCTGCAGCCAGAAGAGTTGGAGGCCATTGACAATGTATTGGCTGCAAAGTGAGTTTTTGGTTTTAAGATATCTTCCTCCTGTTTATGCAATCTTGCTTTGTAACTTACTCTATTTCTGGTGTTTTTTGGATTTGATTTCTCTATGTTCTGTTTCAGGTATGAAGAGGCAAGGGAAGAGGAGAGATTATGTAGCCAGCGTGAGGATTTCAGTGATATGGTTGCAGAGGTTGATAGCTTACTTTGGAATTACTTCATCTAAGAGTTCCATTGTTTAGTACTGTTAATGGTATTTTATGACTTTTTGTTTTTCTTTAGAATGAGAAAAAGAGGAAACGAAAGATGCAGGATAAAGAAGGGAAGTCAAAAAAGAAGGAATTCAAGTTTTAGGATGCATCAGTTGTATATCTTTAATCTGTATCAGGATTTAGCAGTTTCTTGCTCAGTTGAAAGGTCAGGTTGTTTCTCAGCTTTTTCTATAGATGCTTGCTAGTTTTAAGTGTTTGCTTAATGGCAAAGCAGAGATTAGTTCAGTATCCTTGATGCTAGCGGATATTCAGCTGATTTGGAAGGTGAATATTCAGCTATATAATTCTAAATATTTCCTGTAATAATAGTTGATAAAATTCAGGGATCAATATTATCCCTTGCAAGCTATTGCTTCCTGTTTTTTTTTTTAAAATGATGTATACCTCCATCATGCAGTAGGTATTCTTCTCATACTTGAGGGCCGGGCCCTCTGTTCTGCAAAGCATGGCAATGTGGCCTGAGCTCCATTCGTATCACTATTTGCAAGGGTTCGCCAGTAGACCCTTATTGCTACTGAACATGTCCCTCCAACATGATTAAGGTGCAGTGAGGATGAGAACTGGTATGTCGATGCTATAATTGCTTCGTACTTTAGTAGGCTGTTGAATTTTAAGGGGCAATTGGCTGGAAATGTCCAGTCACTCAATTCCAGAATCTGGAACTTGCTATTCTCTCGACTATTATTGATAATTAAAAAAATGAGACTTCCTTAAGGCCTCTGGAAATAATCGGATGGAGGAGGTGAACTTGGGTGGCTGGCAAACGACAATCTTCAGAAACAAGGAAAGCAGTGTGTGTGTCAAATTTTATGTCCGCTTAATATCGTATTCTTAAATCTATGTATTGAAGAATTTAGAGAATTGTTTACTGTTTTTCATATCATATACGAGCTGCATACAATGTCATTATATACATGTTTACTTGCCATAATATGTTAAGTCTAATTATGTCTAACTTTCATTTTCTGATTCTCTCTTTGATTTGATTCACTTGATTGATATGCTTGCCTTGTTTAGTGATTCTATTTACTTCTTCGGTTGATTCCTTTAATGTTGATTCACACTCCCCCTCAAGATAAGTAGTGGGGTCTCCAATACCTAACTTGCTCAAAGTCTCTGAAAAAGGTTTTAACGAAACAACTTTAGCGAGGATATCTGCTAGTTGTTGTTCGGATCGAACATATGGAATGGTTACATCCTTGGACTCCAGCTTCTCTTTGATAAAGTGTCTGTCTATTTCCACTTGTTTTGTTCGTTCATGTTGAACATGATTTTTTTGATATGCTTATGGCAGCCTTGTTGTCACACATCAGTTCACAACCCTCTGTTGAAGAAAATCCGATTTCTCCCAGTAGCTTTTGTAGCCAAAGTATCTCTGTGATTCCTTTAGCTATTCCCCTAAACTCTGCTTCTGCACTTGAAAAAGCTACTACTTTTTGCTTCTTACTTCTCCAAGTAACCAAGTTACCACCAACTAAGGTGAAGTATCCTGAGGTAGACCGTCTTTTTAACTTATCTCCTTCCCAGTCTGCATCAGTGTATGCTTTCATTTTCAGATGACCATTTTTCCTGAATAGGATTCCAGTACCTGACGTTCCTTTCAAGTACATGACGATCCTTAAAACAACCTCCATGTGATCATTATGAGGTTTATGCATAAATTGACTTACAACCCCTACTGCAGATGCAATGTCAGGTCTAGTATGAGATAAGTAGATAAGTTTTCATACCATTCTTTGATACTTGCCCTGATCAGTCATTTCTGCTTCTTCCTTGATCTCAAGACCATGATTTGTTATCATGGGAGTATCTGCTGGTTTACAGTCTAACATCCCTATCTCAGCTAACAAATCAAGAATATATTTTCTCTGTGATATGAAGATCCCTTCTCTGGATCTTAACACTTCTATTCCTAGGAAGTATTTGAGCATTTCTAGATCCTTCATCTCGAACTCTTTGAACAACTCTCTTCTAATTCTTGAAATTTCTTCACTGTCATTTCCAGTGAGAATCATATCGTCTACATAGATGATTAAAGATGTTACGTAATCTCCTTCTCTTTTCAGGAACAAAGTATGGTATGAGTTACTCTGGTGGTATCCGTACTTCATAGTTAATGTAAATATTCCAAACCACGCTCTTGGTGACTGTTTTAACCCATACATAGGTCTCCGTAACTTACACCCTTCTCCTATACCAAAGTCTTCTGTGAAACCTGGAGGGGCTTCCATATATACCTCTTCTTGGAGTTCTCCATGTAAAAAGGCGTTCTTTACATCGAACTGATACAATGGCCATTCTTTATTATCGGCTACAGAGAATAAGACTCGTATGGTATCAAATTTTGCAACTAGAGAAAATGTCTCGGAGTAATCAATCCCATATGTCTAAGTATATCCCTTAGCAACTAATCTTGCCTTGTATCTTTCAACCGTTCCATCTGCTTTGTATTTAATTGTAAACACCCATTTGCATCCTACTGAGCGTTTCTCTGATGGAAGTCTGTATTTTTCCCAAGTGTTGTTTTTTGTCAATGCTTCAATTTTATCATTCAGTGCCTTTTTCTAGACTTTACTTCTCAATGCTTCATTTGTGTTTCTGGGAATTCTTTCTGTTTAGAGAGCAGTATTGAAGGTCTTTGCATTTTCTGTTAGTCATCTTTCTCTAGAGATATTTGCCACTGGATACCTAGAATGTCGAGGTACATATCTTTTTGGTGGGACTCCCCTTGTACTCCTTGGAGGTAACTTGTACTATTCTTCCTGAGTCGCCTTTCCCTCTATCTCAGATTGTTTTTATTCCTGTACTATTTCACACACTTGACCATCATTATTATTAACAGAAGGAGTTAAGAAGGAATTATTACCTCTGGGATTTCAGGTGATACCTCAGACTGAGTTGGTAACAGGCCTGTCATTCTTCTATAGACATTACATGTTGCAGACACAAACTTTATAGTCTTGAGCATATGAAATTGGTAAGCATATGTCATTCTTCTATAGACATTACATGTTGTAGACACAAACTCTTGATGTATTCCTTGATGGTGCTGAGCATTTGACAGAGGATGTAAATAATATCTGTATTTCCAGCTGCTCATAGTCTTGAGCAGTATATTTTTGGGCTTTTAACTTCTTCATTCTTTTGGTGAGGTTTCTGAGACCTACTGCAAAAAACTTGGCAAATGCACGTACACATCATCATAAGATTGATTTACTACGAGCTGCTCATTGTATTGTATTGCTCAAATAATAATATTAGCATTTTTCAAAAAAAAAATATAAACTTTATGCTCCGGTTTTCAGTGGACCGGAGCATATAATGGGGTTTTATGCTCTGGTTTTCAGTGGACCGGAGCAGAAAGTGTATTTTTTTTTTTTAAAAAATACACTTTCTGCTCCGGTCCACTGAAAACCAGAGCATAAAACCCCATTATATGCTCCGGTTTTCAGTGGACCGGAGCAGAAAGTGTATTTTTTGCTCCGGTTTAAACCGGAGCGTAAAGTCTTTTAAATATGCTCCTGTTATATCTACTTCGGGTCAAAACCGGAGCATAAAGCCTCAAAAAGACCGGAGCATATGAGGGTTTTTCCACTAGTGAGGGGAGTAGGGCTGCACTTTATGACTGTACTCTGCTTTCAGATATTGGCTCGGTAGGTCTGCCTACATACTCTTTTAAGTAGAATCATTTAAGAGTGGATTAAGCAACCAGCTTAGGGTGTCATATTGGTTCTCCCCCTGACACTGAAGGTGGTGATCAAAGTACATTTCTATTTCCAAAAAAGTACAGTCTAAAGGAGTATAGAGTTGGTTATTTTTTGGATCAAAGCACCTATACCCCTTTTGGTTTATTCCATACCCAACAAAAACACATTTAAGAGCACATGACTCAAATTTTGTCCTATTCTGTTTACGAATATGAACATAAACAGAACAACCAAAAACCCAAGGTTCAAGTGAGAGGGTATATGGTGTGGATTTAACTTGGTTTAGAGTGTCAAGAAGGGTTTGGAATTTTAGGATTTTTGTGGGTAGGCGATTAGTTAGGTATGTAGCTATTGCCAGGGCTTCTGGCCAGTAATTTACTGGAACATTAGAATCAAGCATTAGGGCTCTGCTAATGGTGAGAAGAGTTCTATTTTTCCTTTCAGATACCCCATTTTGTTGAGGAGTATAAGGGCGTGTAGTTTGATGTATTATTCCATGATCTGAACAAAAGTTAGTCATTTGGGTATTAATGTATTCACCCCCATTATCAGATCTAAGAATTTGAATTCTAGTATCTTATTGATTCTGGACTAAGGTGTGAAAAAGGACAAATTTGTCAAAAACTTCACTTTTCCTTTTCAGGAAATATATCCATGTCATATGTGTGCAGTCATCAATAAAGAGAACAAAATAAGCAAAACCATGATTACCGATTTTTGGTGCAGGCCCCCATAAGTCTGAATGAATTAATTAGAAAGGTACATCCGATTAAGTCTTATTAGGTTTATAGGATTGTTTATGACTCTTAGCCTTAATACAAGCTTCACACGAAAAATCCTTATTCTTAGATAGAGAGAATAATAGATGATATAAATACCCAGGGGAGGGATGTCCTAAATGCCGATGCCATAACCAGACTTGTTGATCCAATGCTTCACGAGTATGCATTGCTTTCCTTTGTTGAGTTATATCATCGACATAGTACAGTCCGTTGTGTTTAGTGCCACACCTAATCACCTTCCCAGTCTGGATATCCTGTATTATGCAAAAATCAGGGTAAGTTTCCATTTTACAGTTTAGCTCCTTTGTTAAATTACTAACTGAGAGAAGTTTATGTGACAAATTCGGAACATAAAGACATTTAGTTAACGAGATATTAGGAGATTGTTCAATTCTTCCTTCTCCTTCTACTGGTGAAAAATCACCATTTGCAGTTTGTATCTGTATTTTTCCTGTTTTATTAATTTCTGAGAAATCAGACGGATCAAAGGTCATAGTATCCGTATCTCCGCAATCGAAGATCCACCTCCTATTTTTCACCTGTGAAGAAAACCTGAAACTTTGAACAGAAGTTGCATGACTTGATATATCACATTGGGATGTAGCTCTTTGGGCTCTCAATTCTTCTGCACACTCAGTCCATTTAAGGGGTGAAAAAGGGTTTTTGGACACTAACCCTAATTTCTCACCTTGTTCTGACTTTACTCCCGCAGCCATGGCTCGGTTTCCCTTCTTCTCCTCTTTCTTCTCTTCGATCTGGGTCTCTTCGTTCGTCTTCTTCACAGCGCCCCCATCTTCTGTCCTCGCTTCTTTGAGTCAGGCCACCATTCTGGGTAGCCTATGATTTTAAAGCATCCATCACGCGTATGCCGTGTTCCGCCACAATGACTGCATTTAAGGTTTGTTTTGTCTTCCTCCCTCCGGTATGATGTCCGTTCTGACCGGATCTTGGATGCCCCGAAGCCTGACCCAATCCCCATTTGTGGTGGCTTCGGTGAGGTATCCTCGGGTGCCATTATCCCACGCCTTGCTATCTCCCTTCTGATTGAAGCATATACCTCCTCTACGGTTGGTAAGCACTCTCTGTTGATTAAGTCCCGCCTGTCCTTGTCAAAGGTATCGCTCAACCCGGCCAAGAACTAGTATACTTTATTCCTTTGATTTAGCTCATTGTAGATTGTTTTATCTTTTGGGCATTCCGTCAGGTTTGGTACTCTTCTATAAATTTCTTTCCATATTGCTACAATTTTTCCATAAAAGACTTCAATGGAGTATGTCCCTTGTCTGAGTTGGCTGGCTTTTGTCATAAGGTCATAGACTTGTAATTCGTATCTTCCACTGTTGAACAGTGTTTCGAGACCCTACCATAGATCCCTTGCATTTGGGTAATCCAGAAACTGATTCACCAAATCCGGGTCAATGTTTTCGAGAATCCAGGACACCACAATCGAATCATCCTGAACCCACTTCATGTATCCTGGATCGTCGTGGGCTGGAGGACTGGCAGTGATGTGCTTGAGCCGTCCTCGTCCACCGATGGCTAGGTGCATAAACTTTGACCACTTTGTGTAATTATAATGGTTGAGTTTATTAGGTAGATTCACAAGTTGGTTGTTAGTATTTTCTGGAGGTAGCTTTGTGGGGTTAAACTTCTGGAAAAGTTGCATAAACTGCTCCATTGTGTATGTGGGTTCGGGTTGATTTGTGGTAGATGATTGGGCATCATCACTCTCCATATTCAGGTGAGTTATGGTAAATGATGAGCTAGGAACGTGCCCGCTCTGATAGCATGAAGAATTTAGAGAATTGTTTACTGTTTTTCATATCATATACGAGCTGCATACAATGTCATTATACATCTTTACTTGCCATAATATGTTAAGTCTAATTATGTCTAATTTTCATTTTCTGATTCTCTCTTTGATTTGATTCACTTGATTGATATGCTTGCCTTGTTTAGTGATTCTGTTTCCTTCTTCTGTTGATTCCTTTAATGCTGATTCACATGTTTGGGAATCAGTATAGAGTGCTTATGGTTTCTTTCGTTGTTATTTTACAATTCATGGGCTCAGAATTGTCAACGCCGTCTTAGTTTCTTAAATCTGCGAAATCAAGTGGATGAACCTTAGAACCTTACGTCCAATAGAAGTTCACAGTTTTAGCAATGTTGATGCATTGTGCCCTATAGGACATTGCTTGGTTGGGTTATTTTTTTTTATTTTGGCTATTGCTAGTAGCAAGGAGCCACTCGCGCAGTAACATATGATAGTTAAGTTGATGTTCAACTGAAACCATAAACAGAGCAAAAACGGTGGAAGGTGCAAAAAACATTCTGAAGATTGCGATAACATGGCCTGATACAATGATGATATAATTGACTAACATGCCATAATTCTGGAGAAAATAACGATAAAAACTAGGCACATACAATATACCCACAGGCCATAAAGAAACTAGAAAGGTAGCCGGCAGGAAAATGAAGTGAGCAGTATGTTCTAGAGAGCTTTCATCTCCCACTGCTTTCTGCATGAAAAGTCATTTTAACACAAGTCAGTACAATAATATATGATGATCATAATACACAGTTTTATTATTCTTTTTTGTTATTTTTGTAGACATGTTTGGTATTACTGCCTACTAAGGTACTTACCCATCAAGGAACCATACAAAGCGGGAATGGATGGATGGATACATAGAGTTCCTCGCCATAAAGTTCAACTATAAAAGTTATGACCAGTACTGGCTCTATGCTTTATGTCATTATTTTGTGCACTCAGATCAATTGCAGAGTAGTATTTTGAGATTTATTATAATGTTGGGAGTTTTGTTATACTCACATTGCGTGTATATAGATTTTGTTAACCATTAGGATATAACCACTAATTACAATTTACAAGGGGACCAATTACTCTATTATTTCATTTAAGAGCGTTAGCCAAAATAGCAAAATCCGTACTTTGGTTCGCTGAGCATAATAATTGTAAGCTGCATTATGTTTAAGAAGTACTTAGCAAGTATGTACCTTAATGAATCGCTATATGATCCATGCATGAGTCACAAAGTTGGTATGGTTGTCCAACTGTCCAAGAATATGACCTAATTCATAAGAAAAAGCCACGTGCATGCGTTGTGGAAGCGAGATCTTTGTGTTATTCCCCTTTAACACTATTTCATGGCTACAATAATAATTACCCAGTCTTGTGTATGATCATTTTTTTTTTAAAAATATATAATGTCTCAGAAAATCTTTAATTTTAAACTAAACTCTAAACAAATTTATTTTACGTGCTCTTACGACAGTTACGTCTAGGAAAGTACTCATCACTTGTGTTTCCAGAAATGAGTTCAAGTATATATCCATATAATAAAATAAAATGTCATCACTCGGCTTATCCTATGGACTATGGTTGCTTGCTTCTGTGGCAACAAGAGGGCCCAATTAGTGGTAGCACGCCTATAATTATATTAACTAATTTATAATTGTTATTTAACATATACTATTTTTTATTTGTCCTGTTTGATGGCAGTTTGTCAGATGGTTTCTGACTGGACAGATTAGGCCACTTGTAATTGTTGGAAAAATTATTAAGAGAATGCTATATTTTTATTTATTGTAATATAATATAATATGACTTGGAAAATTATTTGGCTAAGGTCGCCATTGTCTTCGTTGTCCGACGCAAAATATGCTCTCTCGTTGGTTTACAGAAAGAGACGCTTTACTTACCAAACAAACCAACCAAAATTTCATTAATCATGAATTTTGGCTGACTAATTTTTAAAAGGACATTTTCGATTCATTTTTGTTAATTAATCAAATCAAACTTGTTCGATAATTTGCTTATATTGAGTGTATTGCAAGCTAATTTGCTATAAACACTCATTGTGCATAAGAGCTATTCAATTCAACAAATGTACTCTACACATTATTGCGCCTCGTTTCCGGACAAGAATAGTCTGGAATTAGGATGAGGGCTCTCTGAATAAGCCTATGTCTTTCGAATTTCAACAATAATGTTGAATATCGTGTACACCACCAATACATAATCCTCATCTCGATCCCAGCAAAAACAACATTTGTCATTCCTACACTTTCAGGTTGTCGAATGAAGTACAACCAAAGGATGCTTCTGCATCCCATTCGTAGGGAGGCAACTAGGCAAGTCACCAAATCATGGCAACAAGCCCAAGAAAACCCCTAGGAGTAAGCATGTCAATTCACCATGGTGACACGCAAGGGGCCTTTGCTTCTCATAAGCTGAGGGGTGGGTCAAAATGTGAGTAAAAGACACTTGAGACTAAGTTAAATCTACTCATGTTTGAAGGAGTAGATACGACCATCACTGCCTTATTAAAAGTAAGTTGGATTCTGATTGTAATCAAGGGTAAAAAGATCCCTGAGGAGGAAAGGCTTGTTCATACGCGCACTAAAAAGTGAAAAAGGTGTGGCAACATACAAGAGAGTGATATAGTCTATAAGAAGCCGCATGTGTACCAAATGAGTCTAAGAAGGGACCATGCATGTAGACCTGTGCACTGGGTCGGATTAGGGTTGAGATGAGTCACATACAAAATGGGTCGGGCCAAAAGAGATGCATATCAGGTTGAGTAGGGCCGGGCCGTAAAAAAAAGAGTATAATTTTTATCTATAAATGGTGATAATTTACATATATGACCTCATAGTGTTTAAAAGTTTTGAAAATTATTGGTCTATTATTGATCCAACTTAACCCAATAAAACATGACCCTTTAAGAGACCAACCCATTATTAATTAGACCTTTTTACAAAATGGTTGGTCAAGGGCCCCTCTCATTTGAATAGGTCTACATGCATGTAAAGTAAAAGACACGAGTACTCATATCAAACACACATCTAGATACAATAGTACAAAAATGTCTATTTATGTTGCACTTTTAAGCCTCATTTGCGTTACCTATAGTGTGATACATTTGTTAGGGACGCAAATAAAATTCTTCGCATTTAAATAAATAAATACATAAATAAAATTTAAATGAAATAATAATAATACTTTAGTAATTCCAAAAAAAAATAATTTTTTTAAGCGGCTGCTCAGGCTATTTTTGAGCGTTCGCTCACTGGCCGTTTAGTGTCCGCTTATAACTTTCTGCATGATTCTACACTTTTCTAAAAGCAATTGAGTGGGCGCTCTAACAGTCTAAGCGGGCGCTTAGTTCAAAAAACCTAAAACTGACGTTTTAAATCCATATTTAACATTATAAAACTAATACTAATACTATTTAATTTGCAAATCATTTCCAAAACGCTTAAAAGTTTACGCGCCTAATAAAAATCATTTTGTGGTATAAAAATCTAACCTAAAGCTCCCATATATCACTTTGTAACACCCCGGTAATTTTATTTTTCGAAAACCAAAACCTTTTGGGAACTACCAGTGTGCTACTGCCACGTGTTCAAATGTTAAGGCTCTAAAACAAAGTTTTATAGCGGAAAACAAAAGACTTTTCGAAATAACATCAATCGTAAAACAAACTCCTAACATAATAAATTGGACTTGTTAAGGCCCTTACAGTACTGTACCAAAATAACGTTCAACTCAAAACCAAAACCAACAGTCTATAATCAAATCAAAACAAACGTAAAATATTCAGAAATTTAAATTAAAGCAACACTCTACTCAACCCACCCATGCATGAATGCTTAAGTGGATACCTGTCAATAATCTGCTCCCCAATAATACAAGTGTAAATATTAGATCATCACAGTGTAATTTAAAGGCAAAATACATGACGAAAAACACACAAAGCACGCAATCAGCAAGCCAAGTACATAGGCAAATTAGTTGCCGAACTTCGTATCAAATCTCCGTGTTTTGTCTCATTTTATTTCTGTCTTTATTGCTTACGTTTTATGTTTATTTCGTTCATTGATCAAAGCAGTAAATAGTCAAAGCCTAAGCAAAAGCCTTTGAAACCAATTTCAAGGCATCGATATCCAGATTCAAAGATAAGTCTCAACGCTTATATTCCGTCTTTGAAAGTCAGTTTAAGACCTTGAGCTTCTGAATGCAAAAATCAACTATACTCTATTCACCCCCCTCTAGAGTATAATTGATCCTATTCCATCTCCCTATTGGTTCTTCAGATAACAAACCTCACGTGGTCTTAAGTCAAATCTTACTATTTCCAAGCCATTTTATAAGAAATTATTGCAAATAAAACATAAACTAGCACTACATAAACTCAATTTAAGGCTATATTTTGACATAGCTTACAAAATATTTCGCCCACATATCTCGGGCCTCAGTTACCTCCTGATAGGAATATGGAGTTATTCTCGAGAAATCCTAAGGCATAAAACACAAGAAAAGTGAAAAAAGTAATCAACCACACATTTATAAATTAAACAAGAAAGATTCATCTGGCTTGCCTATATATAAATGTTTTGTTGCTTAAAGGCGATGGGTCTTCGAAGGTCATCACTTCTCTCTAATATTCTTGTGGTTCATATTTTGAAAAAGAAGAAGAAAGGACGAACATAAATTGCTTAAAAGGGGGAGGGTTCAAAGCAAAACCCTCAATTATTGTATCTAAGAAGTTAGGCTCAATGTGAAACATCGACGGTGAGTACTCCTTGTCATACTCAAATGGTACTCTAAAGAGAGTAAAGAAGTTACTTTGATGAAGGAGAGTGAATTTAGATACTAGATCTTCATACCCCATCGAGAATTAATGTGTTGGTACATGAGAATCGGTAAAGTTCAATTTGGCTGAAGAGAAAAATCCATTAAGAAGAAGAAAGATTAACGAAAGTTTTTTAGAGTTGTAAACTTTCAACTTCCATAAAACCATCATATTTGTAAACAAATAATTAATGGCTAAAATTTTAAATTAATCGCAGTATTAAGCCCAACAATTTAGGCAGAGTTAATGAATTCATGGCCTCGCTAAGTGAGTAGTTAAAATTCAAAATTTTCCACAAAATTTGAATACTCTCCCTTCCCAAAAATGTCTAACTTTAACATAAGATTCAAATTTAGAGCCAACACGCACCAGCGTGCCATCAAACTAATGGATCTAGGTGGCAAATTGGATGAGTTTATTACTAGGGCATAGGCTGGAAGCCTTGTTGGGCTTGTCCAAGAATCCATAATCAATAGGCGTATTTTAAATTTTATCCAATACATGAAAGAAGTTAATCTAGTATAACATCCAACAAATAAGGGTGGACTAACTTTATACCTAACCTAATTTTAGGGTATAAGACCTCATTTATGAATTATGACCCATGCAAATGTATGTTCATTCATAATGCACAAAACACTAATTTTGGAGGATTCTCTTAGATCTTGAGCACTATTTTGATTTAAACACTAGAAAATATTTTCTTAGACACTACTCTCGAAGCTAGTAACACTCATTGTGCATGTGTTCACCATCTCTGGAGTTTTGAAGAAGTTCTTTCCAAGTTCTACATCGGCACACATACTCAACATATTTTTACTCCCCATTTCTGAACAGAATCACAATGTAATACCAAATAATAATTAATAAATACTCAAATGTAAAAATGATTTATGTAGTTGTAAGAGCTAAATTTAATAATCTTAATTTTAAAGTGCAAACACAAAGCAATACTTAATTATAGGAATATCTATCTATCTATCTATATAGTCGAAGAAAAAAAATATTATATATTCATCAATGAACAAGTGATTTCGCTTAAATTCTTATAGAAATACTGATTAAGATATGTAGGCTAGGTTTATAGTTAGCTCCTATAATTGTATTGATCAAAATCAATGTTATAATTTGAAATTCAAATCATTTTCATTTATATATTTTTAAATAGCTTTACCTCAATTATAAAAATATATCAGGAGTTAATTTCTATATACAACGCATTTGACATGTTACCACCAAATTATAATGATTGTTACTTGGTGCTATATAATATTGTTATTATTTAATTTTTTTTCCTTATTCATACTTTTACAAATATGTGTAGTGTTTTGTGATTTTAAAACCTAATCAATGGTACAATTAAAGATAGAACCTAAGCTTTGCCATCACATAAAACTTGATTACTTCATAAGCTTAAACTCTAGTCATCAATTTTGTCTTGTTATAATCATATTCCATACCTAATTTGGTCCTTCAAAGGACAAAATATTGACCACTCCTGAAGAAGGGAATTTGCAGTAGGTTGAGTAATAGAATAATGGGACCCCCTCTAGAGCCGACTATTTAAGCCTCTGTAGTGAGATATTAGTACCATTTATATATTGTGCTTGCATGTACATCTCTTCATTGGCGTTTATAATTCACTTGTTATTAGTTAATCCACCAACCCACCTATTTTCATATTGGTTTCTTTTCTATTGTTTGCACACAAAACTTATATCTCAACTAACTTTAATCTCCATGCATACAAGTGAAAAGAATCCAAGAGAATCTATAATTTTAATAGTGTTAATTATTCTTATTCTTGATCCCTCGAAGCAATAGACCACTATAACATTAGATTGTCTAGAATCATGAATATATATGCCAAGTATATTGTTTATTCATGTGTGTAATCAGCTCCCAATGTGGCAATGTATCTTCTCATTGGAGTAAAACTCCTATATATGATAGGCAGCTAATTAGTTGAATTTTATAGTAAGGAGGTATCGATTGGAACGCTTAGTTGAAATTAAAACTTATTATTCGTTTATAACTATTCATAATGCTCAACTATCAGAACACTTAACAAATCTGTGAAAATAAACATATATTTCACGTCTAAGCAAGGTCAAAATGCATGGTTAAAATTAGCGCCATTATTCCTAATGTTTGCCCCATTTTAACCAAAGAGCTCTCCTATAAATTTGTCAAATGGGTCAAATATTAAGGGATAAGAGGAGTATAGTTTTCTTGTAGATGTTATAGGGTGAAACCTTTATATTGGACTCCAATGGATCCAACATATGAAATACTCTAATTATTATTTGTACATTGATTAGGCGTTAGGAGTAATAATCCAAAAATATTGTGATACATAAAAGGCGAGAAAAGTTATGATTATCCAAATGGAGTGTTTCATATTAACCTCCACGTACGGTCACTTCTCCTTATTCCTTAACCATCTTCTAAACCAAAATCAATGACCAACATAAAGGTATATTACAACTTAAGGCCACGAGGATTCACATGATGCCAACTCTTATTTTTCACTTTACCATCGAAGAGCCACCCTACACTGACCCCACTTCCCCTACTCCTTATTACCTACACTATTACACATTCCATGTCAGCACCGACCTCCCTTTTTTATTCTCTTTCCAAATTCATCTCTTTGCTTCGTGGGATTGCATGAAGATCTTCTCTTCCCTTCTTTTCAAACGTAAACAAGGCACTATCAAGGGTTCTTCTTGCTCCACGTGGCAAACGCCCACCTTCACCTTAATCACTAAGTATCCAACCTTGATCGTCTAGTTTTTATCATTCAATTTGTAACGGTGAGTACGTCTAATTAACTTAATTTTTACTCCTTTTAGACCGTATATATTTAGATATGCTGCGATGTGATTAGTAGGTTAGTTAAGATGATATAAGTCTGGGTTAAATAATTGAAAAGGTTTTGACATACTTACAAATTAATCTAATTTTTTTACAAAATGTACTGTTTGAAGATAATACGTCCACTTAAGAATATTTTTTTTTTTGAAGAAACCAACTACTCTAAGATTGATAAAATTAGTACACTTTTTTTTTTTTTTTATAGCACAAAACTAATTCACACACTTGGAAGCATAATACAGTATAATTTCTAGATGTTAAATTTATATTCAGCTAAAATCATGAAAATATATTGAGAAAATACCATACCTTTATAGCATTCTATAAATAGGGCGGTTAAGTGATAAATAGATGAATGTATATATCAATTATTAAACAATAGACTAGAAAGCATGAAACAAATTGTACATATACTATACCCCACGTATATTATTATTATATATCAATCAAGAAACCTCCCTTAGCTCAAAGTAAAAATAATTCTATTTTATTTCTTTTCCTGGTTCATATATTTATTCCATTTACAGATAGACTATTGATTGATAAAAACTTAGACGGACATGAGAGAAATATAGATGGATCGAGTGTATAAGACGCGCTCATTTCTCCTTAGCTTCATTCCTAGCCACTTCCCCAAGCTTAATTGGATCACTCTTGTGTCTTTATATCTATTCCTATCAATCCACTAGCTATTGAGCTTCAAACAAACCATCAAAACCTCACCTTGTTGTTCTTCAAGCTAAGTTCATCTCCCTTGTAGCTTGCACCGCTATCCAAAGGTTATAGTTTTTTCTAGGGATAGGATCGATCATCTAAGATAGCATAGAGACACAGGAATTTCTTTGTATATTAAGCCAAGTTTCATTGTTCGTTAGATTTAGTTTATTGGAATGGGGTTGAGTTCAAAACAAGTTTCAAGTGATAGGCATGGTTGGAACCAAGCTTTGTTACAAGCTAGCACCTTAGAGCTTCCAAGCCCTCCTTCACTCAAAATGCACGCATCACAAGTGCAACAACAACAGCCACCTGAGCCATTGAAGTGCCCCCGATGTGACTCCTCCAACACAAAGTTTTGCTACTACAACAACTACAACAAATCACAACCTAGGCATTTCTGCAAGGCTTGTAAGAGGCATTGGACTAAAGGCGGCACTCTAAGGAACGTTCCGGTTGGCGGTGGCCGGAAGAATAAGCGTCTCAAGACATCAAACTCTGGTGGCAAAACCGCCTCGAAAACGAACATCTCCACCAGAAACACAACGACAACAACCACTAGAGCCTCCAATGACAACGTCAAAGCATTGATGATACATGGCCAACAACAGCACCCAAGGTTCAGTCTCCCACTTGGAGAAGCCTCCCTAGGTGGTTATGATGAGAAAACTAGCTTTACTGAGGCATTTTATCAAACACTTGTTAGGCAAGCACCTTCTTCACTACAAGAAACCTCCATTACCTTCAACAACAAGAGCTTAAACAATGGGATTTTTTCGGGTTCTACTATCTCTCATCCAAAGAGCAATAGTGAACAAGAACATCTACAATTCCCTTACTCAAATCTAGGTAGTTTTGAGAGCAACCCATGTTCAATATCTTCCTCAAGCTTCTACAATTATACAGGGGATGATCATGATCATCATCATCAAGGTGCAGCAAATGGGGGTGAAGAAACAATGATGAACACGAGTAATAGCAGCTCAATGAGTGTGATTGATATGTCAAATAATTGGGACTGGGATGATTTTGATAAGTTTGTGTCAGTTGAAGCTGACCTTACTATGCCTTGGGATGAGACAGAGATCAAGCCACCGGGGACTTGACACTATTAACATCAAGTAATGATATAAAAACTTTATATCATAATTTTGTAATGTGATCTTACCATGTCTGAATTAGATTAGTATGTTGTTCATATGGGTTTGGGTTTTTTTTTTTTTTTTTTTTTTTTCTTGGGAAAACTTTATGTCCTTATTAATTAATTTGACAGTGTATTATTCCTTTGACTACTGTAATGTATAAAGGATTAGTTTGTGATTGTGCTATTGCACAGGTAATTTTAAGAAAGAATAAAATCTTAGAATTAAATGAACTAATAGTTTTTATTATATTAAGAATTATCAAATTTGACATATATTATAATATTTATATCAAATCCATAACAATGAAACAAATGAATAAATTGGTATTATGAAGATAAATATTATCGTGCAAAAAGTTTGATGTGTATGTACAAAACTATTCCAATGATAGGGAACGAGTAAAGTAATCAATATTTTTTGTATGTAAATCTTAGATCACTTTGATAAAATAATCAAAATATCAAACCTAAGTTCTAAATAACTTATATCATCTAATTGAAAAATACCTTAAATCGATTGAAAATGAAAAACAAAATTGTACATTTTTTCTTTTGACTACAAAAAAAATTCTCAATTCAAATCAATCCTTGGGAATTTGAAGAAGAATGAAGATAAAATTTTTATCTTTAGAAAAACAACTTACTAAAACAAATACTTTTAAAATCTACATTTAAAATACCTTATTTAATTTTGAAAAAAAATTACAAATTATTTCTTTTAACATAGGAAAAAAAAACTCGAATCAATTTGTTTGAAGATGAAGAAAAAAAAACAATGTCAGAAATTGAGAAGATGTATAATTTGAGGATAGATATATCTCTGAAGAGCTTCGTATCAAATATACTTTGTATATACGTATAAACTTGAATATTAGTATATTGAATTCAAATTTCTTTTAAAAAAAATCAAGTGTGGTGCAGGATGGCCATGTTTGTACCCACCACCCGTCCCGCCACCGAGAGTGGCTCCACCAAAAGGCGGTTTAACTGGTTCTATTTTGTCGATACTAGTTGAACTAAAAGCAAAATATGTATAGAAGTTGTTCAATTAAAATCAAATTACATGATCATACGCTGTATTATTTTATGTTTATGAATTTGGTAACATGAAGAGACAACCATAATTTCAGCAGCCTCCATGAAATTAAGGCCTCATGCATATGTCCTCTTTACCAAATGAACGACAACGATAGTATCCCCTGTATATGTATATGATTGCAGACTTTTGTGGAAGAAATTTGAGGCCTCAAGTTAGTCGACTAGGATATTGATGATATCCGCAGTTGCTGTAGTACTAGACCCCTACTGCCTACTGGTACGTACGTACTCGTGTTTGGCCATAAAGACAAGCACCAAGTCCTCCGTAGTAAAATGTGAAGCTCTTGGGTTCTTTTCAAAAGTAACTCTTTATGCGTTAAACTAAATCAATTGAATTTATATCATTGAAAACTAGTTAAATAGAATACACCTTTGTTATACTTGAAAATTATAAGTCTCCACTCTCCAGTCCAGCAGCTTATAATAGATTAATAGCCGAATGTCTGATGCCATTAAGTAGATTGAGTTATACTCCATATACATTATCACAACTTGAACTGTTAGATTATATGAATAGTTTACGGCAGGTCCGTTCCTGACATTTTAGAGGCCTAGGGCGAAATAAGAAATTTGGGCCCTAAAATTTAATAATATATTTCGCATTATTTTATTTTCTTGTTTAACAAATATAAAAAATAAATAGTGATTTCACAAAATAAAAAAAAAAACTATTAAAGTATGATTAAAAATTATATTATGCATTATATAATCACATAAATCATTAATAAAATTTTTTTAATTTAAATAATATCGTGAACAATCGACTTCATAAAAGTTTTTATTTACAAGTATCTTATTATTATGGTCATTTCTCTTTATAATATTATAAATAATTCTCTTCACAAATTAATAAATATAGTATACATTCTAAATATATTGAATTAATAAGATGTTATTGCATTAACAAAATAAGGAATAATGATAATGATAATTATGTACAAATAATAGACAAAATAATTAGTTGAATTTCTTACAATTTTTATTTGTGACATAAGTAGCTATTTTGGTGACAATAATATTTTGTATGTTGTATTTAATTTTAGTAGGTTGTTGTTTTTTTTTTAATTCACGTGAAGTATATATAGAGTATGGGGTTAAGAAAAAATTAATCGAACGGACAATCATAAAATATGCAAGTAAAGGGAATCGAATCCATGTCAAATTACATTAAAAACATTATACAAGTACCTTTACCATTGAGATACTTTAATTAATATTATAAAATTTACACATACTATATTTATATTATCCCTTATATTTTTATTTTAGCATAAAAAAATAGACCATATTTAACAGGGCCCTGAACGACCGCCCCGCTCACCCCACCCCAAGGACGAGGCTTGTTTAGGGGGAGGGTGAATTGTACTAGTAGATATTTGTCTTATTTTTATGGTTTGCTTAAGTTTAAAATAAAACAGAAATAAAGTAAAGTAAAACAAAATGAAAAGAGATTTATTCAAGGAAAATTAAAACTTCCTAAACCTAATTAATTAAGAAGTGAAAATTTTCAAAAAAAAAAAATTAAGAAGTGAATAATCTCAACCCCTTGAATTTTCGACTCAATATTTTTTGCTAGAAAAAGGTCAAAATAACTCAATTTTACATTTCTAAATATAAAGTCAAACTAGTTTCCATAATTAGTTACCTCAAACGGATTCGGTCATAGATCTAACTCAAGAGCTTTCTCTATCTCCCTACAAATTAAAAGGATTGAAAAATAGTTTTAAAACAGTTGAAAGCTCAATAAAAGTTATATGGAACTTGAAGACCATACTATGATGCAAACATAATGATATATAATTACCTTAAATGCAAAATTCTCTAGAGTCTGATAACTTACTAAGTTTGATACACTCGCAAATGAATGATGTTCAATTAACTAGGTCTAGAAAGAGAAACTATTCTACCTTCTTTTAACTCAATGCAAACTCTTAAACTCTTATCTTATTCGATCTTAAGCGGTTTTAACAAGTTTTAAGAAAAGGTAAGTATTGATTAAACAAAAGATAGAGGCAGGATAATTCTACTTAGAGAAAACCTTAAAGATAAAATAGGTTTATCTTAGTAAATAATTTTAGCCTATTTAATTAAAGCTTTAGAAAGTGAAGTGATCTAGAAATCCTAAAATAGCCGGGACAATCCTAGTTACACAAAACTAGTAGGGCATGTAAATAGACAACTTCTTAATTAAGTTATCAAAACCTAGCTAGGAGCCAACATTAATTAACCGCCTAGGATAATTTACATGCATGAATCTTGTTAACTATTAATCGTCGGTAAATATCACCATAAAGATCTAGAAATTGAGGATCCAATACCAAAGCTATTAAACTAGTTTGACTAATTAAGATAAGAGAAACATATTGTACGTCAACAAGCTAAGGTCCACTCTCACTGCATCAATGAACTTCTTTGGGGAAGGCCAGAAGGGGAACAATGGGTTTGGCAATCCATAGAGGGTTAGTTATGTATGACATATTTTGGTAAAAATTAGGGTAGGGGGCGTACAGTGCTACTACGTAGAATATTAGATACCGGAAGAATAATGGGGTCTCACTCCACCTATGAATTATGTTATGATATGATATGATAGAAGATTCCTGTGGACATTATATTATGCATGTTTTCCGTTGGGATATGTCGGAGAAGCGAAGGTGACCCAATTCTTGCATTATTTTTCAGTTTTTATAGCCGCTACTTGGAATTCAGATTCACTCTCTTCGTCTCCTCCCATATCCTATTTAATCGTACAATAATATAATATAAAGGTCATAAGTGGTTGTTAACGTTAGCCTATTAAATTATTCATATAACCATTATTTGTTAATTAACAAGAGAGTTGTGGGCCCTTTTAGGTGATGTTGGAATTCTATCATA
The DNA here is from genome assembly GCA_026401315.1 of Dysphania ambrosioides. Taxonomy (NCBI): domain Eukaryota; kingdom Viridiplantae; phylum Streptophyta; class Magnoliopsida; order Caryophyllales; family Amaranthaceae; genus Dysphania; species Dysphania ambrosioides. Next base: position 27,290,675 of record CM048665.1, on the reverse strand, counting down.
TGCCCTACCTGCTGTAAAGCTACCAAGCACTAATCTTTCCTTACAAAGTGGTCCTTTCACACAACTCGCATACCCAATACGACCTTTGCTCATGTGCTTCAACTTCAAGAGCCCCACTATTCTCATTTTCCATTGCTTTGTCCCATCTTCGGCTCTCCAAAATTATACTATAGTACCTTACATTATACCTTATTATTTATTTATGCATCTACCGTGTGTTTACACTTGGCCATGCATCTACACCAGTATGTGGACGTTACACCGGATGCACAATGCGCATCGTGCACCCTGTGTAAAACACAGCCCAAAATAACACAAAAACACAAGTGGCTGGAGGAGCTTTTATACATCAGATAATACACTGACCATTTACCCCAACCCAGTGACCATTTGCAGTTTCCCATAAATCGTCATATCTGGGCATGACTGGACGTGCAACTGCCATCATTTCCTCCCCATTTTCCACTTTCATTCCACTCTCTCTCTCTCTCTCTCTCTCTCTCTCTCTCTCTCTCTCTCTCTGCTTTCCTTCATTTCAATTAACTAATTGGTCATTGAGATTAAGGACTTGTTTAGTGAAGTTAATTTGATATTCAGTGAGATTACTAAAATGTTCAGTGAAGTAGAAGACATGTTCGGTTGATTCAGAATGGATGTTCAGTGGAATTATCTAGATGGTCAGTGAAATAAAATACGTGATCAGTGTACATAACTAAATGTTTAGTGAGAGTTAAAAAATGGTCATTGAAAATGAAGAACATGATCATTGAATGTAATTAGATGTTCATTGCAATTGACTAAAATGTTCAGTAAAATGTTTAGTGGAATTGGCTTAATGATCGATAAATGATTTAGTAAATGGCCAGGGAAATGAATGAAATGTTCAGTGGAATTATGTAAATGGTCATTGAAAATGGAGAAATGTTCAGTGGAATAAGGTAAATGATATAGTGAGATTTAGTAAATGGTCATTGAGATTTAGTAGATGTTTAGTGAAAAGAGGGAGATGTTCAGTGGAATTATGCGAATGTTAAGTGAAATAAATGAATTGTTCCGTGGAATTATGTGAATGGTCAGTGAAAATGGATAAATATTTAGTGGAATAAGCTAAATGGTCAGTGAGATTTACTAAATGGTCATTGAAAATAGTTAGTGGAATTATGTGAATAGTGAATCGAAAATTTATAAGATCTCTGCAAAAAAAAACCCATGCATCATCATTACAAAAAAAATGCTCCTTCCCAATGAAATCTCTTAAATTTTTGTACTGATATGTAAATGTTCATTCGTTTACACTTACATGTTCAGTGGCTCGTTATAAAATGTTCATTGTAAAAACTTTCAATGAATTACTTTGAACTAATTCACCAAAGTATAGAAATGTTCATTGAGTTCTCCTCACATGTTCAGTGGTGTATAACTAAATGTTCAGTGAATGACTACATAATGTTCATTCGTGTATTGTATCATTAATTCTGGCCTCTTTTTATGATTCCCGATGCATAAAAAATAGACTGTCCATGCGCTACAGCGACTTTACAGTGACTTCTGCAAAAAATATTTTCTTTTCACGTTTACCAAGTACAACTTTTTCACTTTTACCCAGTACAACTTAAAATTAGAATGGTGCTTAAGATGAGAAGGATGAGAAGACATTTTGTCTCTTCATCTCTAAATTCCAACGGATGATATTTTACGTATACATAGTGACCTTTTTTAACTTACATTGACCAAATAATTTTTCCTTATAATGACTCTTTTTTATTGATATAGTAATTTTTTTTATTATTATAGTGACCCTTTTTTATTGTTATAGTAACTATTTTTTTATGTGAAATCTCTAGCATTAAATCTTACCATATAAAGGGTCAAGATATCTTCTTATTCTTCTTATTTCAAGCACTCTTGTTATTGAATCCCTTCCCTATGCATATTTGAAGCCAGATTCTTTCTATTTAAAAGTTCAAGCTGGAGCTAATGGTCATTCTTGAATTAACGGTCGTGTGTATATATGGAAAAACAAGAGGATTTTGGGGAGCACATTTCCTTGTAAGTGAAGCTCGATTAGGTGCTCCAATATTAAGACGGTGAAAATTAAAGAACGTGCATATAAAAAAAATCCTTAATTTCGTATACATTAATGCTCGATGGAAAAGGTGGTGCAACCGCACATTAGCCATGGATGATTATTGTAAGGTACATTGTATTAAAAGTATTATCAACAAACATTTTGGTCGTCAATCTACGTACTGTTGCTTTCATATGTAACTGGGGTTTGGTGTGGAAGTTGTGACTTCAAGTCCAACTTAAATTTTTTATCATATACCTTTGACCAAATGTACTTATAACAAAATAACTACTCTCTTATCAATTTAGGTATGGACGTGATTTCAATGCTGCAATTGAAGTTCTTAAATTTGTGTTGAAAATATTCCCCTGAAGTTCTGATTCATCGACTCCTAATGGGACAGCCTTTCAACATTATTATATGTGGCCTATCCATTCTGCCATAACAGTCAAATTGAAATCATCCAACACTTTTTAATTTATATGTTTTTCGCTGTTTGACAAAATCTTGAAAATCCCATAATGTGCTCGTTAAAAAGAATGCTATGTAGTGCCGTCGCAAGCAAGTAACGTAGAACTCAATGGCAAAGGAAATACAAGCTATACATTAACATTTTGGATCCTTTGATACGTTTTACATGGTTTTATAAGATCTTTCCTCGCGAGTGATTGAAACAATCTATTTCGAGTCTAAACATTTTCAAAAAGTCATAGCTTGAAGCTCTAAAGGGTCTTCTCATGGTACAGAATTGGCTACAACATGGTAGCTTGAGAAACAAGTCACTGGTGTTGTGCTATGCTAATTCAAAGTTAGTAATTTGAACTACAGTGCAGAATTGATTGGATGAACTGGATCATTTCATGAAGAAGCCAGAGTACTAAATTAATCAAAACTACATGATTTAAACTGAAATTTATCAAAGGTAAAACATAGTTGACTAGTACTAGTATCCAGTCAGTCCAGTCCAGTCCAAGGAGAACTAACCAAAGATAATTTAATGAAAGTATAATCAATCTTAGTGCAGATCAAAGAAATCAATGTGCTAAAAAATTAATGATGTCGAGTTGGTAACGCAACTAAAAAGAACTGCAGTCTCATTTGTATTCAGAGGTTCCTCTAAAAAGACAATGTGGGATCTATAAAGAACGTACAAGGAAGTGGATTTTCAAACTTCAGTAGTTATGACAACTTAATTCTTTGTTCCACACGAAAGTGTGTTTCTAATATTCTTTCATTGCTTATTTACGCAAAATATGCAAAACTAGTTGAGAATTGACAAAAACAGAATTAGTGGCAATTGTGTGAATGATTAGGGCAGCATAAACATAAACCTTGAAGGAATAGGAAAACATAATGGAACTTATTGAATATGAACTCAAGAGGAACCTACGGCGTATTATAAAGGCAGAAAAGGGAGAAATGCATCAAAGATCACTTGAGACATTAAGCACATTAATGAATGGCATTCCTAAATCCAAAATATTACCAGGTATAAAAACAATGCATAATGTAAATGACACTTAGGCTCTGTTTAGTATGGTGTAAAACGTTTTCCCTGAAAACTGTTCTCCCATTTTACATTGTTTGGTTTGGAGTAAAATATATGATGTAAAACTAATAATGTAAATTCATTTTACACCCTATTAAAAACATTTTCCTTCAAAATTGAGAGTAAAATAATTTTACATCTATTCACTCCAAAAAAAAATATCAACTAACAAACAACTCAAGTATTACCAACTCATGCATAGAGGTGGGCACGGGTCATTCCGTGCCCGTCATGGACCGTGTCAGCTCGTGCCTGATCTCTTGTCGTGTTGTACAGTGCCTAATTGTGGTGGTGTTGTGCTGTATCGTGATACCTTTCCCTAAAACTCGGCCAATGGCCTAGCACGACGTACGTTCTTGGTGTACCGTGTCGTGCCTCGTACTGGCCTAATTTTTTAACAAAAAATAAAAATAAAGTATATAGTAGAATTGAAAACAAAATAATTTTAGATAATAAAATTATATTATAAGAATATAATAATATTAAAAATAATAGTAATATTAGTTATAGTAGTAATAATAATATTACTACTAATAATAGTATTAAATAATACTAAATAATAGCGTGCTTTGGAATGTGCTTCGTGCCAAATTGGCGCGCCGCTCGCGTGCTAGGGCCTAAATTATTTCATCCGCAGCATGTCATGTCGTGACATGTCATGATCGTATTCATGTCGTACTGTGCCAAAAGCGTGCCTGCTCGACTTGCGTGTCGGCCCATGCTTAGCTCTATTCACGTATTCTTTATTTCTCATCGTCTCGGTAACCTCTCTCTCTCTGCTCCACACTTTCTCTCTATTAAAAATTGGGGTAAAAATCCACAATTTCTTTTCATCTTCTTCGAATATCATCAATTAAGTACGTTTTCTTCGAATCTCGTGTCTTGATTATTAAATTATCATACTATATCATGAATTTGAAAAAAAAAAATTATCCATTTTAGTCGAAAATAAAAATAACCTAGATTTCTCCCCGATTCTATTGAACCATGAAAGTTTCTCGTGAAATGTGGGCAATCAACAGTTTATTTGAAATTAGAGTAGAATTTTTTTTTGTTAGAATTTCAATTGTAAAAGTACAAACTATTACATTACAACCGGTTGATTAGTTTATGTGTTTGATTGATTTGCTTATTTGATTGCAAATACTTCTTTATAATTAGCTTAAAGTCTTTTTATAATGTTGAACCAAATTTTTTTAGAGTTTTAAGGTTTTATGGAGATATTTAGTATAATGTAATATGTTATTAATAGATCAAAGAAATATATTGTAGTTATAAAAAAAATATTTGTTATAACATAACAAATTTAGCTAATGACAAACAACGGAAAAAAAGTTAAAAAATGACAAGAGAATACAATTAGAAAAGTTAATAGGAGTAATTGATTTTCAGTTCAACCAAACAACGGAAAATGTTTAAATGTAAAATCATTTTCCATACAACTAGATAACGGAAAAGTTCCATGCAAATGAGTTTTCCACCGTAAAAAGTTTTTTATGGAAAACCATTTTCAGTTGAAAACATTTTACACCCTAGTAAACAGAGCCTTAACACAGAAGAAGTAAAACACCATTCTGCAACAACTAATATTAATATTGTTGGGGTAGGATTTCTGTTATTAGACATGGGGCTAAGCGACGCGACCAAGGGCAGTTACCCAAGTGACATGGAAAGGTGACAATTGTTAATTGAGTGCTCAAATAAAATTGTTGAGATATGTTGAATTTGGACACTCATCGGTTACTATAGTCCCTAATAATCTAGCACTTGCATAATGGTCAATATAGATACAATATAAGCGGATGGTAGTTGCAACGGATGGATAAGCATGGCGAGGAAATAGGTAAGAAGCGGTTATGCTTTTGACTAAAGTTTGAAACGAGAAACAAGGGATAAGCATAATATAAAAGGAAGATGACTGAGCAAAGGGGAGACACGTCAGCAACACCACTCTAATCTACTACTCTACACTGAAAAATATTGAGATCATTCATGTTTACATTTCTTTTTACATCAATAGTTGCATTTACACTTTTGTTCAATATAAATTGTAATATGTAACAAGTAAGGCTCAGCCCTTGACATAGTGAAATGGTGGCCTAGACAAGCCCCTGTGGTTTTTCCCGACTTAGGTTTTCCGCTTCACCAACTTGTTGTGTTGTTTGCATTCCATCATTTCTTTACGTATCGCTTGTTAATTTAGATTTCACTGAGCATAGCTAGTTGTTCCACGTTCCTAACCTTATATTGTCGCATAGTAAGCAATTTTTGGCTGAAACAATTGGCGCCCATCGTGGGGCAACTAGTTTAATATCATTCAACTCATTTACCAAATGGCTTAGAACCTGAACGTTGATAGCATGACTCAAATGATCTGATCGCCACATTTGTGAAAGCTCAAGCCGAGTTGGAAATTCCCACAAGAAAGTATAAGATCTATTAAGAGAATTAACAAAGACAAATAATTTGATGGAGGTCATGCAAACGGAGATGGAGTCAGTTCAATGTACCTTGAAATACAAGACTCCAAGGAGAAACATTACTTCTGTTCCCTATCTAGAAGAATCCAGCATGGATGACAAGTCCGAACGCCAGGAGGAAGATGCCTTCCTCCCCCCCCCCCCCCAAGAAGAGGAACAGGCAATGTAGACGCTAAGACAAGAACCAGATCTCACAACCACCAGATTAACACAGTTGGAAGCCCAAAACGTGCAGATACTCTTGATGTAGAAGAGGGTACTTGGAGCCCCAACACCAGTCAACTACGAGAGGGAAGATGGGTTAGAAGCCTCAGTGTTTGTCTCGGAGACAGACGATGTGGTTATACCAAAAAGACTTGTCTTTCCTACATGGACTCCCTTTTACCATGGCACCATAGATCCTTATGCACATGTGGAAGCTTACAAGACCAGAATCATCAACATGTGCTATTCAAAGGAATGTCACCATGTCCTTATGTGCAATTCATTTGGAAGCACCTTGACAAGCCCTGCTTTGTCTTGGTTAACATGTTTAAAACCCTTTTCCACTAGTAGTTTTATATTTTGGTTAACAAGTTTTATGCGCAGTTCGCCACAAGTCAAGAGCTGGAAAAGTAGACAAGCAACCTCTACCGTATTGTCCAGAAACCAGGGGACATGGTGCAAGAGTACTTCACCTAATTCAATAATGAGATGATTGACATCAAGCATTGTGATCCAAGGAAAACAATTAAAGCCTTCAAGAGGGGACTAATCCTTGACTCTGAGCTATATACCGAGCTAACCAAATACCAATGCGCTACCTTTGAAGATGTGAGGAATCGAGCATTAGCCTAAGTTAAGGGTGCTTATGAGCCGAGTCAAGCTCGAGTATGGCTAAACTTGACTCGAGCTCAATAACTCAAACTCGAGCTCGATTAAAGCTTGTTTCAAGCTTGATTTAAGCTCGACTCGAGCTCGAGCTCGTTTTAAGCTTGAGCTCGACTCTTTTTCAGCTTGATTAAAAGCTCAATAGGCCTACTTATACCCCAATTAGGCCAAGAAAAAGACTAAATTTTAGCTTTAATAAGCCTAATTTGGTTTTAGGTAGAAAACACTATTAGGTTTATATATACTAATTGCTTCAAAAAATCTATCATTTTTTTCAATGTGGGACTTTAATTTTATATATAAAACTCTCTCTAAACATATTTTATTTTAATCTAATGTGGAACTTTTGGTTTATATCAAATCATCTTTTATTTATTTCAATTTTATATTTTAAGTATACTCTTTAATAAATATATAATATATAATATAAATAAAAATTTGAATTTCTCACGAGCTTTTCGAGTCGAGCTTTGATTTGCTCAACTTGGCTCGTTAACTTATCAAGCCGAGTTCGATCTCGAGTCGAGTTTAATCGAGTCGAGATTTGACCAAGTTTTACCGAGTCGAGTCCGAGTAGCTCATGAGTAGGTCAACTCAATAAGCACCCCTATGTCCAAGTGCGAGTTGAAGATAACAGAGCGTCCAGAGGTCTTTTTAAAGCGAGGTACTAGAAACAGAAGGATGGAGTTAATGGAGAACAGAGAACATTCACACCGAGAAAGAATGATTTTCGTTTTAAATCATACGACGCCAAGGGGAACATGAACGCCGTTCAAACAGGTAATTACCTGGACCTAAAAGAATATGGTTTTAACACTAATTTTATGGGAGTAGTGAGTGTATTGTAAGGATTAGGAGCATCCGTTAGATGGCCAAGGAAGAGCAACAAGCCAGACAACCAAAAGGATAAATCACTTTGGTGTGAGTTCCACCAAGATCATGGGCATCAGACTAATGGTTGTATTGTATTGAAGAAGGAGGTAGCTTTCTTGGTGAAGAAGGGTCATCTTAAAGAGTTACAAGATGGAAAGGAGCTACAGGACCTTCCCAAAGGATTGGAAGAAACAGCTACACCCTTACCGGAAATGGTGCATTCCAAAGTGGTAAGCGTTATAACAAATTAACAAGAGGGTCAGATGTCTGTGGACTATCGTATTCTGCCTGAAAGAAGTTATCCCACAAAGTGACAAAAACCGTAGGAGATGTCCTCGATGCAGAGGCAGATGATATGCTAAGTGACGTTCCCATTACCTTCGACGATAATCATTTGGGTGAAATCAGACATCACCGTGACGGACTTGTAATATCATTTGTGGTGGGAAACCGCCTACTCAAGAGAGACCTAGTAGATAAAGGAAGCTCTATGAATGTCATCTTCTTAAGTGCGTTGGAAGGCATGGGTCTCGGCTTGGAAGACATCACTAGAAGGTCGACTGTGTTGATAGGCTTCAGCGGAGAGCCGCTACACACCTTGGGGGAGATCGAGCTACCTGTATTTGCAAAAGGGATAAACAAAAGAGTAAAGTTAAGCATGGTATACGCCCCCTCGGCTTACAATCTCATCATGGGTAGACCTTGGATACACTCAATGAAAGCGGTCCCCTCGACGTTCCATCAATGCGTGAAGTTCCCAACAAAATGGGGGTTATGAAGAAAAAGGGCAAACAAGAAGTCTCGAGAAGATGCTACAACACTACTTTGAAACCCTAGAGGATGGCCGTATAACATTTATAGCAAGGTCCAGTGCATGCAACGCCTGTCAAAAAGATGCTAGACGACATGGTATCGAACCCAGCTGAACCTGAAAGGACGGTAAGAATAGGGGCTTTTCTAACTGGTAACATTAGACAAGATGTTGTATCTTTTTTGCAAGAAAATGTTGTCTACTTCGCATGGGAACATAAGGACATGACAGGAATAGACCCTAAATTCATTTGTGACCTGCTGAATGTAGACCCTAGTCACCCACCAATCAAGAAGAAGAGAAGAAATTTGTACCAGAAATAAACCAAATCATCATCGAGGAAGTCCAAAAGCTTATCGATATCGAGAAGATTCGAGAAGTCAAATACCATGAGTGGCTAGCAAATGTGGTAGTAGTCGGCAAAAAGAATGGGAAGTGGAGAGTATGCATCAATTTCACCGACTTGAAAAAAGCATGTCCCAAGGATCCATTCCCTGTCCCTCACATAAACACAATGGTAGACGCAACGGCTGGACATTAGTTGTTAACCTTTATGAGCGCGTACTCAGGATACAACAGATATTGATGCATCCATACAATCAGGATAAGACAGCCTTTATTACGGATGAAGGGATCTACTGTTACAAGGTGATGCCTTCCGGACTCAAGAACTTCGGTGTAACCTATCAACGGCTAGTTAACAAGATGTTTAAAGACCTGCTGGGCGACACGATGGAAGTATATAGACGACATGTTAGTAAATTCCGAGAAAGCGGAGCATCACGTGGAACATTCATGCCAATGATTCGAAGTGCAAAAAGAGGACGGTATGAAACTTAACCCTACAAAATGTTCTTTTAGTGTGTCGGCAGGAAAAATGTTGGGCTATATCGTGGCACATAGAGGAATTGAAGTAAGCCCTGATCAAGTGAGAGCTAGGGGTGTGCAAAATAATTGTAACCGTTAACCGTGTATAACCGATTCATATTAACAGTTATTTTATTGAATCGTTAAGAATTAATGGTTATTTTACCGAACCGTTAAGAATTAACGGTTACGGTTATGAACGGTTAACCGTTATTATTATTTTTAAAAAAAACTAAACTTAAAAGGCTAAAACATGAATGAATATCACAATTTTTTATGCATGATCATACTTTATATAAATATGTGTTATTGCTATTGTAGAAGACCCAGATGAGCTAAGAAATCATATAAATAATTTTACAATATTAGGTATACAAGTACATAAAAATGGAATGAAATAGTGAACGATTAACCATTAACCATACCGTTAAATACCGGTTACTGTTTATCGGTTACCGTTACTTAACGGTACGGTTATGGTTAGCCTTTTCCAATAATCGTTATAACGGTTAACCGTTTCGTTAAGTCTTAACGGTATGATTAATCGTTTATGCACACCCATAGTGAGAGTCATTACAGAAATACAACTGCCAAGGAATTTAAAAGAGGTACAAAAGCTAATAGGTAGGATCGCTACACTGAACCGTTTTATATTAAATTTTTTCCAAAAGCTGTTGAACCAAGATTTTATATCCCAAGTCCTGACTCGTGTGATTGCTTAATGTTTATAATAACTCACTATTGATTTGAGGAACTGATGACAATTACGTTCCGTTCTTTTATGGCAGGATAAAGTAAAAAGGGCGAGGAAACTTTGCCCTCGTTCGCTTATGCAGGTATTACTATTAACGCATTTGGTCGTACTGGGGAGTATTTGTTAGTAATTAACATGTTAGGTCCCTTGATGTATTATTAGATACAAAGTACTTCCTATGTTTTTTATATTTTTTATTATGTTGAGAAACTTTGCGTTTTTTAAATTGTTGTTGGTATGTGCAGGGTACTATATTATATGGTGGACGACTTAACGTGCAATCCAAATCCAATGCATGAAAAATGAACACCCATCGCGCAATGAAGGTTAGCTTTGTTTTAAAAACACCAATTATATTGAATTTAACAGGTATAATGCGGAAAAAACTGTCTGGGACAGAGCCCAGGGGTACACTGAATTTGAGCAAGAAGGACGATCGTCTCAATAGTTACAGAATCGATAGAACTAGGACAAGCAAAACAAAATTTTTCACCAAGTTACAGCAAAAAGATACATCTGCCACAAATGATAGTGCGTCAACTATCATATACATATAACAAGCTGTAAGGTTTACAAGAATCATTACACACAATGGTTTGCAGAAAATTTTGTTCCCCAACGAGTCTCATCATCAATCACCCGAGCACACCAACCCTGGGCCTCTCACAGCTAACTCTGAAACGAAAGCCATTCACAACAAGCTTTTCGGGACAACCAATCTAAATGACCCTCAGCACCCTACATGGACTTCGTACAAAGCTTCCATCGAACTTTCCCCATTCTAATTTACAAAATCTGAGCATACAGATGGCTCCCCACACAAGGAACTGAAGGAGAACTGCATAATGTGAGATGCTCAAGAAGCTTTTCTTCATCATAACCCTCAATTTCTTTATCCTATACATGATCAAATGATCCACTCTTTAGCCTTTGCATCCGGGCTTGCAGCCCAGATAACGCTTTCTCGTCCATAGGAAGAACTCCACCATGAACTGGGTTCTCATCAGTTGCATTGTCAGACCCATGCTGAGCTTGATTTTGATTGACATTTCCATTCATTGGCATTAGTGGCCTAGTTCCAGAATCTGGATTCACACCCGCGGCAGCTAACTGCATGCTCTTCATCCTTTCTCTTATAGCATCTAGTGTCCCAATGGTTACTACCAAAAACACACATCAACAGCCAAAATCAAAATCACTACCCAAGAGAAAGCAGAGCACAGAATAATAGAGCAAAAACAATTTACCTCCAGCTGCCAATCTGTCACTTCTTTGGTCTCCCAGAAGCTGTTGGTGATCAACATTCTGACCTCTTGGGGTAGCATTGCCTGTCCTCTCATCATCACTAAAAGATGAGGGTAAAGTAAAATTTGTGGGCTCAACTCTAGTATTTAGTGATTTTGAATCGTTTAATGAGTTTGTATGTACAGGAGACAAAGGAGCCAGTTTTGGCGAAGAAAGAGTTAGTGAGGTTGGAGGAGGAGTAGCTAGTGGGACACTGGAAGGAGTCCTCCCAGCAGCTGCATTCTTCTCCATCTGCAGCAAAGAACAGAATAGCTAAACACCTCAATTATAATTAATTCCAATTAAAACGACTTAGCTGCATACCTGTGCTAATCCATCTCTTATATACGTCCGGAATGCTTCACTAGCATTTTGGAGCTGAGCAAAGATATCAACCTGCAAAAAAAGAGTAGACCAACGGTGAGTATAAAGAATCTTAAACCAAATACTAAATTTTAGTATAACTTTATCAAGTCACAGGGCTTTGTCCATCCCCAAATGACCCATAGAGCAACATGTAAAGGAGAAAGACCAAAAGAGGTTGGTGGATAGGACAAAGGATCAAGATAAATATGACAAGCTCTTGAATTACCTTGGGGTATAGTTGTGTAATACGATACAGTTCATAAAGGCCAATGCTGCATGTCTGCTTATCTCCAATTTTCTTAAATATTGCGGCCAGTTCTTGCTACAAGAGGAATACAGCAGAGAAATCATAACCAGTAACAGCTTATATGTAACAAGAAAAAAAAATAAGCCACAAGACTTCATAAATAATACAGTATATCTACCTTTAATTGCGCATCTGCAGAGTGAGTGGCAGAAGATGGATTATTAGCAGTTGAGTCACCCCAATGAGTTTGGCCCACTGATCCTGCAGGGGTAAGCATCCTAGCTGCTGCCAAAGTCTAAAAAAAATATGGGGTTCAGAGGAACGGGTAAGCACATGAAAACCCAGGAAGAGAAAGCAAAAACTATAGACAAGACCAAGCGAATTCTAAATTCCAATACCTGCAGATTCAAATCAATATATGCAAGAATAATAGGTTGAGGCTCCATATCTATAGGAACCATGGAGAGATGTCCTTTAATAGCAGTACCCCGGAGTTTAACAAGTTCATGCAAAACAGTTTTAACCATCCGCAATGGCTTGTCATCAGCTCCCGCTCTTCAAGTTACCAGAATAATGTTAGGGGAGACAAAAAGGGTAGAGTCAGTGAACTTCCCAAACAATAAGAAACCAGAACCAAATACACTTAAGGAAGAGAGATTACCTTCTCCTGATCTCTTCCATCCCAAGCTCTTGAAGATACACATGGATGCTTTGTAGTATGCGATCTAGATCCACATCATATATAGTGCTTTGAAGAACCTGCAGTAAGAATTAGCTAGTTCAGAAACGTTAATATCTTCCATCATACATACTAAAAAAACGGAGAACAATGCAATTAAAACCCCTACATATTCTACCATATCCCTCGATATATCTGAGAAAAAGGATAAATCACTAAGAATTTTCAGGAGTAAAAGTGAAAAGAGGTTCAAAAATTCAGAAGGAAGAAAAAGAAGAGAAGAATCATCAAGGTTGATGATGATGATTATTCTATAAACTGTCCTAAAAAAGCAACCACCCCACAGCTATTTGAGAGGCTGGGTTCTACAGTCCATATGGAGTAAAATCACACTTCTTGAATGACATCCCCCCCCCCCCCCCCCCCCCCCCCCCCCCCCCTCTCTCTATTAACCTGATAATTACAATAGAATATTTTCTCTCCCCTCATTGCTATCTTACACCATACAATCTTGCATAACAATCTTCCACATGAATTGCTTAATGTATCCTGCTGCTGACTACATCTTGAGTAGGTGAGTCAAATAAGAGCCTAGGTGGGTGCCTATATGGATGTGCCCATGCATCACAAAAACCATCCCAAGAAGTCATGATGTTGAAAAACTCAGAGTTTAGACAGATATATCCAGCTGAATACTCACTGGAACAATTCCTTGCTTATCCCTATCCATGGTGGACAAGGAAGGTATGCTCTTCACTTAACAGCAGTGGTTTAGCTGTTTAGGTAGTAAGGACACTGGCTGAATTTAAATTAGTGCAGAAAAAAGATTTTGCTCTAACTTTTTGTACAGATTTAAAGACTTTTAGAGGCTGCATGAACCAAAGGAAAAAAAAACAGCTGAACAAGAAAACTTTAAAGAATAAGGAAATTACCTTTGTTAGTTTGATAAGACATTTGACAACTAGATCAGAAAACTTCTGATTTCTGACATTTAAGGCTTCATTTAATGCTGGTGCTGGCCATCTTAAGGGGTCCAATGGACTTAGTAGTTTAATGAGAACCACAAATGAGGAGGTTCTCTCAGCATTATCCTAGATAAAATACATTAGTTTAAGATAGGACCAACAGAGTTGATGAAGCAATAATAACCAAAGGATATGTTAAATATACCAATATCTTAAGCATCAAAACATTCAAAGCTTTCAGAAGTTGGCCGCCATCATCCATGCGGGGAACCCGATCATCCAAAAGCCAAAGCAGAAGTTCAGTAATTAGACTATCAAGGGTGCTTTCTTTCACAGCATGAGCTAGTGTCTTATTTTGAAATGTCTGTAAAGGAGATAACACCGTCAGACATTAAATATAATTTAGCTGCTACAACAAAACTATCAAAAGTAAAAAAAAAAAAGCACCTGCATGAGTGTGTTCAAAACATATTTACAAGACCTCGAAGAAGCCCCAGTCAAGCTAAAGTCAAATGTCTTTGCAACCTGGTTTCCGTTGTAAAAACATTTAAGGAATAAATTGCATAAAGATAACATGACAAAAGGATGAAGTATAGAGAACAAAACAAAGGAAAACATGCACCTTAGTCGCTAATATTGAGACAAGTCGGTCTGTATCCTTAATAATATCATCCACTACACGTCCTTCAGGATCATTTGTGGCCTGCGCCAACTCATGACAAATAACCTTCATTCCTTCCACAGACTGCAAAGAAATACACATTTACGGTAAGAAAAGTCAGGTGCACAAAACAAGCAAGAATAAGGAATAAAAACATAAGCAAAATATTGTATAAATTAGAAAAAACAAACAAAAACTAATCTAAACATATCGCCTCACAAGAAAGGCCTTGTGCAATGTGTATCAAGCACTGAAAAACAAAGGGAGTTATCAAATGTGTCATTTGCTTAAATGTAAACACCTGCTCCGGTGCACCATATGCTATAATATCAAGTGCTTCATTCCATTCAGTTGGACCACTAACACCAGCATGGACTCGAGGTAGTGAATTTCTCTCCATAGGTGGTTCAGGATGAACATAGTGTTCCCTGAAGTTGGCAATTCAAACAGAAAATCAATCAAAAACAGAACTAATGCAAGAAAGACAGCAGAAGACATAAGGAGCCACAGAGAGAGAAGCATGGAATACCTGACAAAGACTGGGGCAGCAATTGACCTTGAAACTTCTCCACTCTGTTCAGCTATGTCAGACCTAATGCGGGTTTACATGAAAAAGTTAGAGAAAAGTGAAGATATTATATTAACAATACAGCCATAAAAAGTAGTCAAAGCAATGATACAAGGAGAAAGAAGAGAAGAAAAGGCCAACTAGGATTGGGAGAGCAGGAAAACTAAACTATACGTGAATATCGAAGACAACCAGTCCATAGAGAAAGGAAATGGGCCAGTATCGCAAAACATACCTATAAGTCTCAAGCTCAAATTTGAACTTATTTTTCCTGAACTGAACTCAATTTAGCTCTGAGCTTCTTTTCGTAGTAAATTGTATATATCGCAAATCGAACTCTGGTATCCATAATTTTTCCCAAACTGAACTTAATTCCTGCTCATCTTACCTCAACTAATTTTTCAAGAAATAAGTGGAAATAAGTTGAATAGAGCAAGAGCCTTAGACGCTCCTACCTACTGCTGCTACATCTTATCCCCTTAGATAAAGGTGGCATATAACATTTAGGCTGATATGACCATATAATTGCATGATTATTAATTGCGCAGGGGTACCGGGTAACAAATAAACTGCCCAATGTCAAAGACAATATCAAGCCCTCAAAGAAAGATAATGGGACAAATCAAAAAGTAATTCCTTGGATTTCCTTCCAAGGGAAAAAGAAGAAAAAAGAAAGAGTGAGAGAGCTCATCCAACCCAAAATTACTAGAGTCCTCAAGAAAATGGAGTTGTTTAATAAATCTTTGCCATAGGAGTAAAATGGAAAAAAGAACATCATTAAAATATGGAAAACAAAGCAGAACAGCAGAATAAAAGGAGTATGTACCCATTATCCCTGACTGAACGTCTAAGGGCAGCCCTTATATCTCCAGGCCTCCCTTCCCTCCTTTTGTCCATCTCACGAGCCTGCAGGAAGCCCATATGGAATCAATTGAAACAAATAAAACAGAGAGGAAAAAAAAGGCAACATGAAAACAGAAATACCTTTGTCTTAAACTTTTCATCTATCATACTTCTTTGGGCATCGGTTAGTTTTCCTAAAAATCTCCAGATGTCCTCACCTGTAAGGAAGCAAAAAAAGTGTCATAAAACCAATCAAGAAAGAAAAACTACCATGTTCATGAATCATATAGAAGAAAAATCAGTTTTTAAAGACGTAGAGAACCTTTAAAAAATAAAGTAGCAATTACAATTTGATGATTGCAGAAGCATCAATGATTATTGACAAATCCAAAACTCTGTAGTAATGGAGTAAACAAGTTTTCTAGATGGTACTCCCTCCTTTATATAAAGAAAGAATTTTTGGATTTTTGCAGTCATCCAGCCTTCAGGTCATACATGTATGAGAAACAAGAATCAAATTACATGGTTGAAATTACATATCTGCATATTCTTCAACAAAACATAGGTCGAAAATTTGAACTGTTGTCTCTGAAGTAGAGAATCAATTTTCTGGGATGGTGAGCATAACTTTTCAAAATATGGCGTAGACAGATTGGGCAGGGGGAGAGGGTGGGGCCAGGGTCAGGGTTAGGGAATTATATAAACACTGATTCCCAGTGAGCCATAGTACTTATGCACTGTACCTCTCAGCATACCACACAAGCTAGTAAATGGTGTAATGATGAAAACTCCTGAAGCTTACCAACAACAGAGGCACAAAACAGATCATTGCTATTCATTCATTTGTTACCTAGAATTTTGTAACCAGTGGATAGAGCATTCAGAGCAGCTTTTCTAGTTTCACCATCTCGTTCAGCTGTCAGACTCGCAACAATCTGCAAGCTTTTAAACTGTCCACTTATCTGTTAAAAAGGATATCAAATATATGATCAGTTTCATACTTTCATCACCAATCAACTGCTGATCCTAATACAAGTATACAACCCCAAACTTGCCTCAGATCCATGATTTTCAAGAAGGAAACCAATGAGATCAGCACACTCTATACGTGTTCGATTATTTTTTGAGCGTAGACCCTCCACAATGTAAGGAAAAAGTTTTGCTGCTGAATATATGTTAACAATTTGTTTAGTGAGCTCATGGATTTTTTCTCGCAGTTTCTCGATGTTGTGTCCAGACTACAAACATACAATGAAGCCAAAATTAGTTTATAAGAAAAGACAACATAACAATCACAATGATAAAACTGGTAGCAGCTCAAAATTTACAACTATCCCAGATCATTCACTTCATATTTCAAGACAATTGCAATGAGACAATATCCTGCCAGAAAAACCATGAAAGGTAGAAAAATATCTACTATAAAGGAGAAAAGGAGAAAAAGCCAAACCTTTTCTACCAAACAAGGAAGGAAAATGGCTGCTTCTGCTTCTGTTAGTGCATACCCCTCATTCCTCAATGCCTCAAAAAATTCAGGAAGAAATTCCAAAACCTGTTATGAATGTAAGAAATTCCTGTTAGAGATACCTGATACTATACACAAATCCGATAAGCCATGCTATCAAAAAACTATATTACACAAGCCAAAAGTAATTATATTGTAACAAATAGAAATAGGCCTCTATCTTCAAATCAGACAAGTGGTGTAAGTACCATACCTTCAGTAAGCATGTTGTGTTGGATTCACAAAATCGCATAACAAACCACCTTAAAACTATATCCATAACTTCGACTAGATCCTTTATGACAGACGGAAGTGCCTGTCAGAGACACCTGATATCAGAATGGCATCCCCAAAACTACGCAGTAAAATTTTGAAAGAAAGAAAATCACCCTATGTAGCATTTCGATGCCATCCACATGCTTTTTAAAGTCTGCACTCAGAAGCCTTCTATTTAAGTCTTCCCTAAAATATTTCATAAGCCCACTCTGCAGCAAAACAAGGAATTTACATATAGTTCTTACAGACAGCAAGTAAGTAATTTAGTAATGAAAGAATATACTACAGACCTCAAGATCCTGAATTTGCTCCAAACGAGGTTCTTCGAATTTGTAACGGCGAACAATCATTCTCTCCCTATCTTCCTATAAAAGCAAAATCACAACAAATTAAATAATCACTTGCTATATTAACAGATGCTACAACAGATTAAAAAAATTGACCCAGCAAAAAACCTTGTTTGAATCCTTTATGTGTAATAATGGCTGAGACTGAATAGCAATATCATGAACAGACATGATGGATTCAGATCTTGAGCTCCTTGTGGGAGCAGCTCTCTGTTGACCAACCACAAATTAACATACTTAGAAATAGTAGTTGTAAAAATTTGTAAGAGAGAAGAGTCAAAGAAAGAGTAACACACCGATGATACTGATTTTGTTCCATGCTTTTGAGCACGATCCCCCGCAGCATTTGAGCTAACTTTAACAGCTCGGGTGCTGCTCTTGGGGAGTGATGCAGTAGAAGTTACTTGAACAGAGTCATGTAACACTGATGGCAGCAAAACTTAGGTAAATTTCAGTACATCCTAAGCAAACAATTTTTTAACATGAAGTAAAATCATAAAGGCACACCTGGAACAGCACCATAAGATTTGAGCTTCTCAACAACGTGGGCAAGAGCCGGGCCTTGAATATCTCTCAAGTTCTTGGTTACCTGGAAGCCCATAATGCGATAGTTGTTAGTATTCAAGCAAATTCTTGGCTACAAAGTCATTAGAGAAGAGCTTAACAAAGCACCAGTTCTGGACCGCTTGCTTTTAGAATCTCTGTAAGACATGCATCAGCTGCTTTACGAACATCTGCTGACTTATCCTGAAATAAAAATAAAAACAATACCAGAACCCCCCAAAAACTCAACCATAAATAACTCATTTGACTATCAACAAAAACAGAAAAAAAAAAGTAAGTTAAAAATTACCGTCAAGGCAGTGGAAGTTGGCTTCAGTAACTGTACTGCATCAGGGAAGTCATTCATCAGAGAAAGATGCCTAGATAACCATTCAAAAAGATCCTTGCGCCCTTCAGCACCAAGTTTTGACTCCAAAAGAGCAGCTGTGACATAGGGCACCTACATATACAGCACATCATGGCAACAAATTTAAGCTCTGCCATTTCCTTAGCTTTTCCTATAACAAAAGTCTCCGACATCAATCATGTATAAGACCAACCATTTTATCCAGATGAACTGCACCAAGCCACAACTCCAAAGTCGTCAAAACACATTCTCTCATTTGCTTTTTATTGTCACCAAGGCCTTTCAATACATCAGAAAGAATTCCCTGAAAATACCACATCAGATGTAATTTTTATTAGAGAAACATACAAGAAAATACGTGCAGCAAAACCCTTTACAATTTGAGAGTCAGGAAAAACAAGTATAGCTCCAACAAGTTCAGAATAGTAAAAAAGAACCTTGCTTGCTTTTTCAACTGGTGGACCCATAGCATATGCAACAGCACCAATGGTACATGATGCTTCCATCACAAGCTTTTTATTGCTGTCATTCAGACGTCCTCTAAGAGCACCAAACAATTCTCCTGATTATCAAACCAACACTATATAAACCACCACCAACAAAGGTAATAAACCACAATTGACACAGCCAACTTCAAGTTATAAACTTGTTCAAAATCGTAAGGTTATACAACGGATACCAGTTCCAATGGGTTGAATACGCTTATTGGCCTCCTCCAAAATTTTATTTACAGCTTCGATGGATTCCAAGCGTATCTGGTAAAATTGTAATGTAGCAAAAATATCCCTTAACATTTCATGGGATAAATACAATGTCATGAATAAATTGAAATGTTGTTTAACGAGATTACCTTCCAATCAGGGCTTTCAAAATTTTTCAGCAAGGTAGGTGTTAACTTGGCGCTAATATCTTCACGTGGCAAGCCATCTGAGCCACCAGTAGGCAAAGATGATGAATCAATTGATTTTACAGTTTTCTTCGGAACAATAGAAGGTCCCTGCAGCACAAATTAAACTAGTCTTAATACTAGTGAGTTGCGTCATGGGATGAGCTTAGTGAAATGCACATACCTCATAAGGATTTTTATCATATTCAGCATCAAGAGCACTAAGAAGAGCAGGTTTTACATCTGCGAGGAACCCCTTTATATCTGAAAGAAGATAAATTAACACCCTCCTAATACTTCAAAGGAAAAAATTAAATACATAAATACATTCTAGGGTAGATGCAATAATAACCTGGGCCTACAAATTTATGCAAGACACCGATTAACTTAATCGTGGCATTTCTAGTTGCAGCAGCACTTGACTGTAACCCTGTCTCCTTACAGAAATCAATTAAGTCCTTCATAAAAGAAAAGATAAATATTAACATAAAACCATATATTCACATAACACCAGTCATAATACAAAATTTTGATATAGTATTAAGTCATAAACCTAAGATGTGTATTGGGGGAAAAAGAGAATCACCTTCAATTTCAAAAGAGAGATACCAAAATCCTCAACAGCTGACACCATCCATAAAATGCCTTCACTAAGGACCTTAGGATTCTTGTGCTCTTTCATAATTTTATATAGCTGCAGCAAATAAGAGTTTAAACATACAAGCATTGAACAAAAAGAGGTGGTGGATGACTACAGTGCAACACACAAAGTCAAGATGTTAACTTGAAATAAAAATATGGATCAACTATTAGAGCCAAGAGCATGAGTGATTTTTTCTAGGGTAGAAATAGAATACAGAGGAGCAAGATGGAGGGTACTTACTCTTTCAAAAATGAATCCTGGACCTACTGCTTCTGAAAATATAGTTACGCATTTCATTGCCTGGGCTCTGGTTTTAATATCAGCCACCCTTTCACTGAGGCCTGTGAAATAAAAAGCAATGAGAAACAAATGAAAGGAAAGAACTCCAATTTTCTCTAGCTATAAAAGTGATGAATAGCAAAATGTGCAAGCCAAAAGCTATAAACACAAGATACTTACCAAGAAGACAGAGAACGACACACTTTTTGGGAAATTTTGAAACAGTGGATGCTACATATGAAATAACTTCAATAGTTTGCTGCTGGACCTGAGACATTGGAGATAATAGAATAAACAATAAAACTGTGTGAGCAACATCAACTACCAACATAAGTAAAAATCCTCATCGAACAATTTGGTTCAACTCCAAAAAAGTGACATGACTAGTCATCCAACTATAGTTAATCCAATATGGAATCCCTAGCAAAAGCTTCATAAACTTAGGCAAAAGGGCCTCAAAAAACATATTAAACATCATTTCATAAGGCCACCATTTTATCAGCAAATACTCCGTATCATTTAAAATTTCAAAATCATCTTTAATTCATCCATTACAGTAACAAAAATGGAATTTCTCAACTGTTATTATCAGTCCCCTCTTAATGATCTTCAAAAAAGGGTCCTTCATTTTAATTATATTAACAACTCTTAACCCTCAAATATTCATAATTCCTTCTGATATTGGCAGTGACTACCAAGTTTTCTTCTTGTCAAGGCAGAGGCTTTTGCTAAGTTTCAAAAAGTGAGCCAAGCGTAGGAGAGTAAATATGGTAGTTCCTTCAGACTCCAAAATCCTTGACAGTCCTTGAGAGTTTATCTTAAAAAGGTTCCTTGACAGGAGAGTAAATATGGTAGTTCCTTCAGACTCCAAAATCCTATGAATAGCAAGTATGGGCTTAGCAAATGGTAATGATGTGCACACAATGATCCAGGAGTCCTATTCAGCCAATGGAATTTTATCTTAATCTTTGCCTGACCATAAATACAATTTAAGTGATAAAAGTCCAATTTTAGGAGGACGATTTGTAGTAGAGCCCCATATAACTATTTATTTTCCTTGCATTAACACTAATCAATCTTCCTATTATTGGATGCCCTATCAGTTTCCAAGCCAAAAGATAACCTCCATGCCATTTCATTACAAGATAACTCCTTCATAGAGCAAAAGCTAAGAGAGATTTGTTGAGGGCTTCTAGAGTTCAGTGGATGTGTGTCATTTAAACTGAATTCACCGGATGAGGGTATGAAGGGAAACACATCTAGCCTCTCCACAGTAACACTTTCATTAAATATTGACAAAAACGTTCACTTCCTTTCCTTTAACAACTTCTACACAAAACACAAGGCCTCAAAGATAGCATGCATAAACAAGCTCAACACTAAAGACAATAACCGGATAGTGTGTATCTAATGAGCTAACGCAAAGTTTCTATGCATATATGAGATGATGAATAACCGAACAATCAATCAGCATATTGTGGTGGCTACAGATATCTAGGATATATTGTCATTTATCATGGAAGGCTGACCAATTTTCAGACTTGCATTACTATTGCTTTTTCAGGTAACTTGTGCAAGATCTGGAAGTAATTACAAAAGGAATTCCTTTTTGGAATGCTTAACTATTTTTCTACTGGCTAGAGAGCAATAACTGATCTTTTTTACATGACCAAAAGATGAGTAACACAGGAAAATAGTGGGAGAGAAAGTAATATCATGTATTTTCCATATCTCTTGATACTTAGCACCACATCAACTGTAGAAGGCTGATAACCATAATTTATATAATAGGTGGCTTGATGACAGGGAAAACTATCACTTTGACACAGACAGAAAAGTACTTTTGAATCAGCACAACCAACCACATAGCCAACAAGCTATTCTAGAATCTAAATGAGAAATTTGTCCGTGTACCTGAACATTTTTCTCACTCCAACCAGGAACTGCACTCAACAAACGTATCAAAATCTCCACGGACTGATCAAGTTCCTGAATGCCTTCCACTTGCTCTTTCAATGAGGAAATCGCTGCACAAAAATTTACAGAGAAAAATGAGAGAGGACCATCCATCATAGCTAACTGTAAAAACTAAATATCAGGAATAGCAAGTAACAGCAAAACAGGATTCACAAATTAAAAACTCAGACAATACAAAACATGGAACAGATACAAATAAAAGATAAACATGAAATGAAGTCCAAGAATGACAATGACACAAGTGCTAACACTTGTCAGCACAGAGAAGGAGAAAGAGTTAGAACCTTCAAGTCTTTCTTTCCATACAGTACTCTTTAACTGAGATACAGTCTCCATTTGTATCAGAGAGCCCAGTCTACTTTCAATTTCCTCAAGACTCATCTCTGATGGCTGTATGCCAAATTAACCACAACTAAGTATCATTTTTGAAATAAAATGTAGGGGAACTTCACCAAGAGGAAAAAAATAACCTCAATATCTTCTGGCTCAACAGCTTTCACAGTTTTTTGCTGACCGCCTCCATCAGCTTTTTTGCTGACAGCAGGTTTTGCTAAAGCACCTTTCTTGGCAGCAGGCTAACAGAAGATACAAGAAACCATGAGTTTAGATCAAACACAAAACAGAGCTCTAATATTGAATTTTAGATCAATTTAAAATGACAAATACTCACAGCTGTCTGCAGAGACCTTTTACCACTCAGCATACTTGCAGCCGATTTCTTTACAAATGAGCTCCCTGAGGCCTATTCGAAAATCAGAAACATTTAAAAAGTTATTACAGATAATAAGCCAACTAGGAAAAATGCTGAATAGTTAACTGATTGTACACACAAATTAGCTTGTTTGAGAAAACTACACGAAAGAGAAGATCTGATCCTCTAGCATGATCTTCTACCCAAAAAATAACACCAATATTAAGAATTTATTTAATCACCCACAAACAAGAACCAATATAAAATTGACAACACATCCAATATTTAGCTTCCATTTAGAAAATTACTGCTAGAATGCACATTTAGAAAAATGAATCAAGTGCAATAACAGGCCATATACTTCGAGAGTCAATAAAAAACCATTAATAATCCAAAACTTTTATATTTAATTGAAGAGAGTATAGTGCAATAGAAGGAAAATAAATCAAATCAACATCATTCTACTCTTAAAACCAAATAACATGAACATAGTGTACATGATGAGCCAAAAATAAGATGAAAGGATCCTTAAATCTCAACTGGAAGGCAAACTACTGAAAAGAACAGCCATTAAAATAATCAAGGATTTAAGACATCATTGTCATTCCACTTTATGTTACTCAACAAAAGGAGGCATATTGTCAACATTTATATTTAGGCCACAGGGTTTTTAGCCGAAAAGAAGTCTATTGAGGTTTTAAGGCATAAAATAATATCAGAGAGAGCAAAAAACAACAAAACTCACCTCTGATGCAACTCCACTTGAGGTTTGCACATTAGCTGACATGAAATGATAAAAAATGAGATTAGAATGCAGAAACACCTAATTTCAAAGGATCACAGGTGTACAACTAAAGCCCAAACCTGAGCTTCCAGAAGCAGGTGCCCCGCTTTCTGGACCACCAATCATATCATTAAGCTTTTTTCTCCTGACATCATCAAGTTTATCCAGTGACCTTTCCAAAGGTCTCATACCTACCGACTAAATCACAAAAGTAGAAGAATATCTCAGTTTCTACTTTATAATGATCTAGTTCCACACTTAACAGAAGTTCAAAACTTAGATACTTACCTTTGCAATGGCTGTCAGAACTGAAAAGGCTGCATCTCTTACTTCTGGAGTCCCATCATTAAGGCACTGCACAATAAATAACCACTTCATTGTCTAATAAGATATACCAGAAATTTACAGCAGCTCCAAGTTCAAAAATTTGCTATTATCATGAAGAAAATATGCAGCTAATACAGATGCCAAAACTAAATTTACTGACCTCCATACAAATTGGAACATAATCCTTGTGAGCTTTTTGAACGACAGACTTGTTACTTGTCTCTATGCAGTATGAGAGCCAATTTAGAGTCAATGACCTCACAAGAGGCACTTTATTTTTCACAGCCGTTTTAACATCTGAGGAAACGTATCAGGAATCAGATACAAGCACCATAAGATCAACTATTGAACACTAGCAGTAATTAACCACTCACACTACTTGTACTTTTATCCAATAACTCCAACATAGAACTAAAACAAAACATGGCTAGCCTTTGGGTTATCGACTGAAGGAAAATTTTCAACAAAAAAAAGAGTGTGTTCAGTGAAAATCGGTAGCCTATAATCAGTTTCCACCAGTGACAAGGAATTGTGTTCCATAAAGAAAGGAATCAAGATAGTCCATGGAGATGGAGAACTCAGCATAAGACATCCTCGGTAGAAATTACTTACACAATAAAGCTTCGCACCAGAACACAGGTGCATAGAACACCAAAATAAATGAAACAAATTTGTTCCACTAAATCATGGTGCAATGTTGGTAACAACAAAATCAAGCCTTGACCCTAAAAAATGGATTGGCTACATGAGCCAAAATTTCCAAGTCACGTGATCATCAATAAAAAAATTCCTTCTCTATTCTCTCCTATTTAGAACCACATCATTTTCAGAATCCATTTTATTTATATCTTTCTTAACTCCCTCCATCTAAATCATCTTTGGCCTGTCTTGACTGCAGTTAAGGTCTCACACACCACCTTCCTCATCAATGCATTTATTGTTCGGTGTCTCGCATAGTAAAACCATCATAACCGAATACCGATCCTCCCATATCTTATCCTCAATATTTGCTACTCAAATTTTCTTTCGGATATCCCAATTTCAAATTTTGTCCTACAAGATGATCCCACACATCCAACTAATATACACACCTCTATTATACTCATTAACATACCCAATCTTGAAACCCCAACACTCTGACCTATACAATAATCTTGAAACCCCAACACTCCAACTAATATACGCATCTCTATTAAGCCACCCAAAGTATATACTACAAGTAACATTTTGATCAATGTCTCCATTCCTTTGAAGAACTTATTCCATGTAGTAAAGCCACAATATCTTCCTTTGGCCTCCTTCCAATGTTAAAATAACACTTCATATGTTCTATTTTACACCTACTAATTCTCAAACCTCTAGACTCCCGATTGCTCTAACTTAGTATTCACCTTCGCGCTAGTTTGTAAACCAAAACAGTATCAGCTACAAAAAGTAAACACCATAGTATCTTGTCCTATATTGACCTTGTATCTCATCCTATTCAGTACTCTTTAATCATCCAAAAGAAAGGGCTTAGGGAACATATCGATCAATATACCTACGTGGTAAGCTCTTCTTAGTAAATGTCTACCAAAGTACTTCTTTGGACACCTTTTCCATGAATTCCATGTGTAAATCTTTATTACAATAACCAAGCCATCTAGCTAAACTTATATTAAAGTCTCAATACACATCAATATCCAATTCTATAGGTTAGAGATGGGGGGGGGGGGGGGGGGGGGGGGGGGGGGGTTTAAAAATTAAGCTCCCTAAAAAAAGCACTATACAATGCGGCAACCCTTTATAACCTAAGGGTTTTGTAGCTCATACGCCATTGTAGACAGTTATCGAAAAGAGAATGATAGGACCTACATCGGGTATTTCTTCTTTTTCTATTTTGTTCCCTTTTCCCAATTTTTACAACACCAAAACCCCAAGAGATGATTCATTTGAGGCCCCTAGAAGCAAGAATAGATTGCACCGATTGCACAACATTGGAGACATGCCACCATCACACAATCCATTGTCATATAGCAGGCCAACCAGGACCATAAATACCAACACCGAACATTACTAAGAAGTCCTAGACCATGCCCTTCATCGTCTACCTCACCACTTTTGCATGTACCACCCCTTTCCAAGATTACAAACGCTAACTCCTGGTACAATACCATAGCTAACACTCCATAACAAGCATAAAAATGTCTATTTTTCCATCAGTCATAAAAAATTCTCCAAAACTCTTTGCAAGAAAAGTTGGACTACAAATTGAAACTGCATTTGTCATTATATTTAATTTGTTGCACAGTTCATGATGTGATTTGATTCAAACAAACTATTTATTTGCTTCAATGGCATGTACAATGCAATACATAATTCCCAAGTAGCTCTATAAACATTTCTATCCACCTATACATTAGCAAACGCATGTGAAAATTAAAAAATGTAACTTTACCTTCAACTACATCGACAAGATTAAGACATCCAGACTTATAAATGGCTTGTAATGTTTGAGTTAAAGCATCCGTGATCGTAGGCTTTTTTTCCTTCAGCTTTTCCTGTCATGCAAGACCAAGTTATATTTCAAGCTAATCCATAGGTCTCAAGCAAAAGAATTCAACATACATTTCAGCAGGGGGGGAAAAGCCAACAAAATGTAGTGATGTATATTCAGCTTGGAAACTTCAGTTCTAGCGAACAAAGTGAGATTGTACAATCCTTATGGCAAGTAAAAAACACAAACAGGAAGCAAATGAATTATGAAAAAACCTAAACAAAGAAAGAATTTTAACATCTTACAAGTAAAACAGGAAGCAAAAATCGCGAGCTCCCTGCAAAGTGTGCTCTTAAGCCTCTTGCAAGGTTCCCGATGGCCTGTATTGCTTCAGCTGCAACAGCTATGTTTACATCTGTGACTAACTGCAGTAAAATAATCGATAAGCACCAAAGGCAATGGCACATACAATGAAGAGAACATTAAAATAGAAAAGGGGTAGAAAAAGGAAAGGGATGACTAATGTACCTTTTTGAGTGTTCTGCAAACTTCAGTGAAATCGCCTGGTGCTATTCTCTTTGTGGAAGCAAGTTTTGTCAATTCTGCAACAGCCTCCTTTCGCTCTGACCACTTGGTAGCTTTCTAATCAAGCCAAACAAAAGTAAGGGGGGCAGCATAAATATGACATGTAAATGCTAACATATATTCTAGAATCAGTTAAGACACAATATAACTCAGAAATTACAGCATAAAGAATCCAAAGCAAATGAATGATATAAGAGAACTGACCACTCCATCCCAAAATCCTGACTTCTCTAATGGTGTTAATATGTCCACCGGATCTACAAGCTCATACTCATCAATTTCCTGTGGAACTGAAACAAAATAATGCTATTAATTCTACCATAGAATATCAAAGAACTATAAGACACACAATTCTATTCTTTGTACAATTTGATACCATCTGCCTAACAGCTTGAATAAATGAGTCCCTTTTCGATCATTGCAGTGATTCTACATTATTCAATAACAAATTATACAGGAAAAGACCGTAAAAGTTAACAAAGATAACTACATACCATCCAAAGTAGAATCTTCAGAAGGTCCAGTGTTTGTCACTTCAGCAACAACCTCTGGTTCAGGTTCTTTGTCTTGTTCGGACCTGAATAAATGGCAAGTAGATATTTCGAGTTGAATAATGATTTGCATTTCAGCTGAACATGAATGCTAATAGATACAAAATTCTTATATCTCTGAATACACAGTAGGTCGATTGGCCTTATAACTGAAAAAAGAATATCCTATGAATCACTAATTCATATTCATGCCGAATGCACAGTTACGTGATTGCAAAATACTGGTGACTAATTAATCCCTCCTGAAAGATGTGAGTTAAATAATTATCTCCCCAGAAAAATGGTCTACAAAAAGAAAATGACCTTGTATCTAGAGTTTTATGCTGATTACTCAAATGAGTATCCTAAGTATACAAGAGCAAAAATGTTCAGATAGCCAAAAATTAAAAATAAAAATAAAAAAAAGCTCAAAAGATAATGTGAGGGAGGAAGAATGAGTTGATAAAAGAGCAGGTAATCAGCTAACTGAAGAAAAGAGTCATTGGTGACCATTTCCAATGGTATGAACAATCTATTAGTGCGTCCATAAGGTTGGCAATCTTTCTCCAATGGAAATTCAAACGAGTTTCAAATATGGCGTAACATGCTATTCACAGAACAGGGTTTGCAAATTCTATAGTTTCCAGTCAAGGGTTCAAATCTAAGATATCACATAAAATTGATTGAATTTTATGCTAAAAATAGGATTTCATAGTCTGGCTCATATTCAATTTGAAGAAAATAGAGAATATTATGTTCACAGCTCATTATCCCCTTCTATGTCTCCACAGCACATTCTTTAGTTTATGGCCACACTGAAACAAAGGTTGTGCAACATCACACACTTCGTCTAAGGTGTGGTTATTGCATAGTGCTACACCTGGGGGTAATGAGGTTAATTAGAAATCATCCCTAGGCGTGCATTACCCCTATAAACCTTTTCAGTATCAAAATACAGTAAATCAAAGTACAAATTACAATTACCTTATCTTCCGTGTAGGCTTTGCTGTCCCTGTAACATTGACAAGCTCTGCCTCCAGCTCTTTTCTCTACAATGACCACAAAAAATCATCTTTCTGACATATTTAAGGCAAGAAGAAACAGAAAAACATTAAAACTAAACTAAAGTTACCATTGTATCCCTCATCTTCTCAAACAGGATGGATTTAACTGGGTCCTTTCCAATCCAGCGACATAATTCTAGGGTCAATCCTTTAGAGGAGGCACGCACATTTTGGTCTTGATGATCAAAAAGCTCCGGTAACATCTTAAGAATTCTTTTTGGAGGTACAACCTTGGCCCCAAATTCACTATTTAACATCCCCAAGGAAGAGATAAAGGAGAGCATAGGAGAAACCGCATATAAGCAAAGTACACAACTAAGAAATTACTTAACAACAAATCCACAAAATATATTTGAAGTACAAGCAATATAGTCCGTGAACCTTAATGCTTGAAACATGACATCGATGGCAGGTACTACTGCTTTAGCCACTTTGTTTTTTATAGCTTTCTCCATAGCATCCTTGCATCAAATAGGTAGAAAGATTAGAAAAAGAGATAAAGCAAGAACAACTTTCAAGGTTTTATTATAGCTCGGAAGCTCATAAGAACCTACAAGCATTTATAAAGGTGTAAGCCTATATATCTATAGAAACATATAATTTAACCTTTGTTGAAGCACATTGTACATTTCACCAGCTAGAACATGTTATTTAGAATTTCAGATTCACTTTTACATGCATCACATATACAAAGGACAAATAGTTCACATATAATGTCAATATTAAGATAAGATTCAAAATTGTGAAAGACATCCAACCATTGTAGGCGAGAAGTTAACTCAAGAGTTTGAAATATACGGAGTATGAGAATACTCTTATTCTATTGAAATAGAAAAAGATTGTACCAAAAGTGATTCTCATCACTAATTCTTTCTAACTAATATACTAGAAAAAATTTATTGCATTGACTAAAGATAGCAGGCTCCTCTGTTGCCCATATTTTGTGCGTTCAAACCACAATCCAAATATTTTTGCAGACTTTTTGGCTCTGCCATTGCCAGCGACAGATATTTTATAACACTGATTAAGGGCGCAAAGGAAGGCTCTTTGAAAGCCTACATTTCAGTTTTTTTTCATTTCAAAGACAAATTTTGTAGTGATGTAAGAAAATAGGGCATCTCCAAAGGCTCCAATCAGAATACTACAAGTGCTGGCTCTTTCTCTGATCATCAATCATGAGAGTCCAAACAGAAGTCCAGTGTTTCTAATGAGGAATTCAAACTTATATTAACTGCAAATATGTGATCAGGAATATGTGTGTCATCGTGTCTTAGAATAGGGTAATTAAAAACATGGGAACCAATGCTTATTGTAGCTTCAAATACTCCACAAACGCTCAACAGACCCAAAACACTTCCATAATAACAATATGTAACCCTAAAAGGAAAATAAATCATTCCCTATCACAAAAAGGATAGAATATCATGAAAATAGTGGAAACAAAAGTCCCTTTGCGCAACTAGCTTCGCAATCTAAATAATTCGATTACTAAGGCACGTAGTTTATCAGATGAACAGTTCCATTTAAAATTAGAAAATTTTTGATTAAGAAAATATATTCAAATCAAATCCTTATCTAGGAAAAAAAGGTAAAACTTCTCACATGGAATGGGGGGAGGGCATGAGCTTCAATGCACCAAAATAACTATGAAATAACATGAGAAGCTAGATGCTTGTTGTAGCTTTGAATATTTTGCAAATGCCCTAAGAATCCAAACCATTACAATGCCCAAAAAAAATTTGATATCATAGGAGAGATGGACATGTTCAATGAATATTGTTGTAGCCACTCAGGTTAGGAATATTCAGTGTAAAATCAAAGAATACCTAGATCTCCTAAAAGGAAAAGGAGTAACCCAATTTTCTCCGACTCTATAAAGAAACCAGGTGATCATATTAAACTCTTTACTACTCTTGATGAATGATATGGACTAAGTTGATTTTAATAAAACTAAGCCATTGTAACAACCATGAAAATAACTTATCTACATACCATAGTGATCCCCTATCGTCAAAGAATTACATATTAGAGGCCACAAAATAACTCCAATAGTGATAGCAAATAGCTGACTCAAACATATGCACTCTATTTGTAGAGTTGTTTCTAAAAAACATGGTTAAAGAAACTACATGTAAAATATAATTTAGGGAAAAAAAGCACAAATCTACACATATGAAAACTTGAGGAAGCACAATTTGACCTGACCGCACCCCTAATCTCCCTTGGCTTACCAGAATTGACCAATAGTGGTTAATTGAAGATAGGTTCCATGAGTAACTTAGTGCGCCCATGCAAAAGATATAGAGGAGAACAAGATAGAAAATAGGGTAACCCTAACCGAAAGCATCAAAGAATTGTTGACAGAATAAGTGGATGAAGAAGCGTTGATGCTGGAAAAATGTGCTAAGGTAGCCAAAACTACAAAAGAAAAGCCCAAATAACTTCATGATTGTTATGGAGGATCTTTACTTCTATTGTAGATTTAAGGTTAGATAGGGGGTAAAGTCATTCTAACCCCTCCCACGAAAAACATGTAATTCATGATCCTATTAAATGTGTGTGTCTTGATGTGTTAAATAGTAGGTCAAATTTGCTTTTTCCCTCCCAAATCCAACTCGTTTTCTTCTAGTTTTGGCATGTTTGCATTCTAGGGATAAGAAAGACATGAATTCCCCTACTTTTTGTCTATGATAAAATGCAAAATTGGTGGGTACAAATAACCAAAATGGAAACAACCGAATGAATCAAAGATGAAAAGAGGGAACAATTGCATCCCCATGTCTTTGAACTCCACTCTGAAAAGGAGAGGTGGGATTGTGTGTCCTAGTGGATTAGATCTTAGATAGTGGGTCAAGCCTGCTTTTCCTCTCTCAAATCCAACTCGTTTTCCTCCAGTTTGAGCATGTTTTGATTCTAGGAACAAGAACAGGATGAGTTCCTTATGTGGTACAACTCCAAATTATTGGGTGCATTTAACCAAGATGGGAACGACTAAACTTAAACCAGGAAATAAGACACGTGAAAAGGGTATAATTGCAACCTATGCCTTTGAACCTATCCAAGGAGGGGGTGAAATTTCAATTCTGGGACACTAAGCAAGAAGCTAAGTTTCAAAGGGGAAAGGCCAAAAGGCACACCATGGCTAATTGCCTCCAATACCTAAGGCTGAGGTCTCAAGAATATGTTCTGATTTTGTGGTAAAAACCTTCACAACGTCTAATAAACCTACAATCGATACCAACTATCTAATTCCAATCCTATTAAAACTTATCTTAAGAGGTTTGAAAGAAACCCCACCCCTTTGGAAGTTAATATCCTGCTTTCTCAATAAGTATAATTTGATGTGTCTTACAATTATCATCTACTAAAATGAAAATCCTAAATTTTACAGGAGCATCTTACTAAACAATAACAATACAACGGATCTTGATAATTGACATGAGCCTAGTCTATCATGTTCTTCAAAAACACTCTCTAATTCTTGATAAACTTTCTTCATAGGTTTGCATCAAATTCACAACATTTGCCTATTATGTTCTGTTCCTAGTTTCCTTGCCAAACGCTTAAAAATACAAGCTATCTCAACAAACCCATCGATCATATCTCTGTATAAGTTTGATAAAAAGTCTATGTAAGAAACAACTTCCATAATATTTAGAACTATAATTATGAAATATACAATAAAAGAATATTACAATCCAAGTCAACTATTACCAAAATCTTAATACTTAGCACCACATCAACTATAGAAGCTGACCATAAATATACCAGCTAACTAGCTCGTAACACTGAAATACTCTCACTCCTTCCTATAGTAACATAATCAAACACTAGCCAAAAACATTCACTAAAATAAGCACTGTGTTCCAACACTATCTTCGCTTGGGTCCTCCCACTAGAAGAGTAGCTCAGTATGAAACAAAACGCAACCAGAGCAAATCAATGGCACATTACAAACTAACTAAAAAGGAAAGTTCAATACCAGGAAAGCTTCAGCTGCCTCCAACTCCACCCAAAGCATGAACACCATTTGAGCCTTCTCCACCGTCTTCGGCCTCCCAATAAGACATTTCGCAACGACGGCATCACACACTTCTTTCCCATACCTAACATCACAAATACAAAATCAATAATGCCACCCAAAAAGAAAAACATAACAAAAATTTCCACTACCCCAACCAAAACCTACCTGCCAACATCCGCATCCGCCGCTTTCAAATACGCAATCAAAGCGTCAAGCGCCTTCTCTTGTACCGGCGCATTTGAATCCGTCACTGTCTTCTTAAAATAATGCCCTACAAAAAAACCCTTAAAAATTACAAAAACCCCATTTCCCAAAACCAAGATCCAAACCCCAATTCAACAATGCCGTATTAAAAAACCCCAGATCTAATCAATCCAAGAAAATCATCAAAAACCCTAGAAATTATCCAAAAATGTACCGAATTCACGAAGACGGGCATCCTTAGGATCAGTAATGGAGTCGAACAATGAGACGAGGTCGATGTTTGCGTCATTACGGACCTTCCAATTTTTGTGAAACAATCGATCTTCCCAAGGAAGCTTCTTCGCCTCCTTCAACAATTTCTCATCTTCAGTCGACATTTTTTACACAACAAAAAAAAAGTCAGAAAATTGAGGAAAATCTATCTGGGTTTGGCAAATGTGAAGACGATAAATTCAGGGAAATTTGAAAAAAATTTGAAATTTTGAGGGATTTTCTGAAGATGCTGTGGAGGAGAGAGAGAGAGAAATGGGTAGAGTAGAAAAGAAGAAATAAAATTAAAAAAATTTGAAAAATAAAAAGAAATAGGAGCGTAGAGTTCAATCACATTGAGAAAGATGTTTTGTGTTGTACGCAAATGTGTTCCTTACTCGCGGCTAAGGATGTTCTCGTTTCACGTGCTTCTAGCCTTATACTGAAATATCCGTTCCATATCTCTACAGTAGTGCTTTAGGATCTGGTTGGATTTTTCGGCCCCTTCTATTGGTGCGACTTCAAAGTCTTCCACAGTCTTTGTTTTGTTTTTTAAATGTCCGGTATAATTAGGTTTTGCAAGGATTGTGTGCATTGATTTATCTTTTGGTCTTATAGATTTTGAAGACATTATTCATTTCAAGTCAATTTTTTATTATTTAGTTCCAATTATGAATTAGTATGGAATTTGAGTTACATGATTTTAATTTTTTTTTTTTTGTCATTTCCATTCGTTCTTGATTCATGACAATTGCTCTTTGAACATAGTTGGGTCCTATGCTTATAGAGTGTCATGAAAACTGGATTATTCATGAGGAAATTGCGAGATTGGTGTTTTGATAACGAGAAGATGTGAGGAGTTGATTGGATGGCTTTAAATTTTGCTTTGGATTTAAAAGGAAAGAAATTAGATTCATTATCTTTGGCCGGAGTTATTGAGTGTGCACTTTCTTCAAAGTTGACTCACTTTGTTCAATATCTCAATTGGCATCAACATTATAAGTATAAGGTGGTTGACTGATTTTCCTTCTAAACTGATGTTCTTTAAAATTAAATAGAGAATGAAACAAAATTAAATAATTTATTAAAAAGATGAGTTTGGGTTTGAAAACATAGCCAAAAGGATATAACTCGGACGGTAGTGGATTCTTTGAAATAGATCTATTATTCTAGAAATGCTCCTTCTTGGCATATACAAACCTAGATATGTTATTCAGGAGCTGGATCTACCCAAATTATATCCTTCTTAGGCAGCATCTTTGAGTCTTCTTCTTTCCTTTCCTGAGGTTGAATAAGCACACATGGTTTTCAGTCTTCCTTTTTCGCAAATATTGGCTATTGGTGGGGAGTTTGATTTTTGATGCAATCAACCAATTTTTTTTCTACAAGATTCTTGCTTTGTGAATGGAATCAATCTATTTTATTGATGATTCCAAAAATCAAGTGTCCCGTGAGGGTTAACCACCTACATCCTACCGGTTTGTGTCATAAATGCGTTGGAGATTTAGAGTATTTGGTTGATTATATTCACGTTATGTATAGTTTAAGTCATTTGGTTATGGTGTCATGACTTCAACAAACATAAGAATAAAATAGTTGTATATAATAAACCGAGAATATATTATATATATCTAAAGTCTTGGTTTAGTAATTGTCGTTTGACATTGTTATAAATATTTAACGTATTTATTAAAAGGTGTCTTTTAAAGAGGTGCATTTTGGTTAGTATATATACAACTATAAATATGTGATATTACTCATATAATGAAGGATGGAGAAAGAGAAACCATTTTCTTCTCTCCTTTATGCATTGATACTTTTTATCATCATCTCAAATACCTAAACTTGTTTTCATAGTATTGTAATTTTACCACACAAAATTATAATCGAGAGTCTTGAATCTTGATATTCCTCTCCAGGTGTCCAGTATGTTACGTATTTCTTAAAAGAAGAAAGTGGGTTTTTTATCACTTTAAATCTAGAAGTGAGACATTTGAAAATAAAAATATGGCCACCGTTAAGGAAATGATGTCAAATTTCCAAAAATTGGAGAAATTCGAAGGTGCGGACTTTAGGAGATGGCAAAAGAAGATGCATTTTTTGTTCACATCGCTCGGCATGACTTATGTTCTTTCAACTCTGAAGCCATTGGGGGAGGAAAATGAAACTTTGGATACTACCCGTAAGCGGAACAAATGGGAAAATGATGACTACATTTGTCGTGGTCATATTCTCAACGGCATGTCCAATGACTTATTTGATATTTACCAATTTTAAGAGTCTCCAAAACTCTTTTGGGATGATTTAGAGAGTAAATATATGGCAGAGGATGCTTCAAGTAAGAAATTTCTTGTTAGCAAGTTTAATAACTTTAAGATGGTTGATAGTAGACCAGTTATGGAACAATACCATTAAATTCAGAAAATTTTAGGCAACTTTAAACAACTCAATATTAACTTGGATGAGACTTTTATTGTTTCTTCAATTATTGATAAACTACCAAACTCTTGGAATAATTTTAGAAATAACCTAAAACATAGAAAAGAAAACATTAGTCTTGAGGAATTAGATTCACATATTCGGATTGAAGAGGGAATCCGAATTCAGGATAGTCAGAAGGATGTAAATTCTAGTTCTACTACCATTAATATGGTAGGAGAAGGTAAGACTAATGATAAGAAGAGAGGAAAAGATTCAAACACAAATAAGGGTAAAAAAACCCAAAATGAAAAGTGATGGTCAGAAATCATGAGCTTGTTGGGTTGTGAAAAACCCAAATATTTTAAGAAGGATTGTACCATATGGAAGAAGAAATTGAGCAAGATAAAAGCTCAAGATGGGAAAGGTGAGGCAAGCCAATCCCATAAGAAACAAGGTAATTCAATGCTGCTTGCGTTGCGGGGGATGCCCGCGCGTAGGGCCCGGACTGCTTCCCGCCCAAATCACCAAATAGTGAGTTAATGCGAAAGCAGGCCGAGCTCCGTAAGACGGGCTTACCTGTTACAAAACAAACTTTACCTCTTGTGCACAAATTTCACCTAATTCATTTACGAATTATGTGTGAATGATTTCTGAAATCAATTGTGTACAGGATAATTGTTCATGGTACATCGGTTCAGGAGCATCGAGGAATGTTTGCAAAGATCGATCATTGTTTAAGACCTTTATGGAGGTTGATGATGGAGAAATACTCTATATGGGCAATGACTCTACTGCTAAGGTGCTAGGCAAGGGACAAATTGAACTAGTATTTAGTTTAGGAAAACTCTTATTTTAAGAGATGTGCTATCTTGAATCGATTAGGTTTTAAAATGGTGTTTGAGTCGGATAAATTTCTATTGTCTAAAGGTGGTTTATTTGTAGGACTTGGTTACTTGTGTGATGGAATGTTTAAACTTAGTATTAGTAATTCTTTGAAGGATAATGTTTATGTTGTTAATGATTTCTCTATGGCACTTGAGACTTGGACATGTTAATTATAAAAAATTGCATTGTATGTCAAAGCATGCTTTGATTCCAGCTTTTGATCCAAGGATAGAGAAGTGTAAGACATGCATGTTAACAAAAATCACAAGGAGACCATTTCCTAAAGTTGTTGATAAGAATACTTCATTGCTTGATTTAGTGTATAGTGATTTATGTGATTTTCATAACACACCTTCCTTAGGCAATAAGAAGTATTTAGCAACTTTTATTGATGATTTTTCAAGATTTTGCTATGTTTACTTATTGCATTCTAAGGATGAAACCCTTGACAAATTTAAAATCTACAAAAATGAGGTAGAATTACAAACTAACAATAAAATAAAAAGACTAAGAACTGATAAAGGAGGAGAGTACTATAATCCAAGTTATTTCCAATCTATAGGATTAGTACATGAAACAACTGCGGCATATACAACACAACAAAATGGTGTAGCGGAAAAGAAGAATATGAATTTGCAAGAAATGGTTAATTTCATGTTATCCTATTCGGGTTTGAGTGATGGATTTTGGGGGGAAGCCGTTTTAACGTCTTGCTACATTTTAAATCGATTTCCTATGAAAGGGAATGAGGTAACCCCATATGAGCTATGGTACAAAAGAAAACCAAACTTGAGTCATCTTAAAGTTTGGGGTTGTAAGGCAATAGTAAGAGTGCCTGAGCCTAAACATAAAAAGCTAGATGAATGAGGAGTGGAATGCATTTTTATAGGATATACGGAACATAGCAAATCCTATAGGTTCTATGCAATAGAACAAAATGACTATTGGTCGGTTCACACCACCATTGAGTCAAGGGATGCATTATTTGATGAAAATAGATATTCATCAATTCATAGACAAAAGGATAACACTCCAAGTATTGACAAAGTTTTGGATCACCAAGCTCCTTTAGAGGAAGCATCAACTTCTTCATCTCAACCTAGGAGGAGTAAAAGGGCAAGGAAAGAAAAATCTTTTGGCTATGATTTTCATGTGTACTTGGTTGAAGGTTCAAGGGATTCCATTTCAACAAAATTTCCATACATTTTGAATGTGGAAGATGATCCTATAACCTATAATGAGGCTATGAAGTCTCATGATGCCTTATGTTGAAAAGAGGCAATTAATGATGAAATGGACTCCATCATGGGAAATAATACTTGGATATTAGCTACTTTACCCCCTAAATGTAAACCTATAGGGTGCAAATGGATTTTCAAAAAGAAATTGAAAGTTGATGGAACTATAGATAAGTTCAAAGCACAGTTGGTTGCACAAGGTTTTACACAAAAGTCGGGTATCGATTATTTCGATACATATGCACCTGTTGCAAGAATCTTAACTATAAGATTCTTAATAGCACTTGAAGCTATTAAAAATCTTGTGATCCATCAAATGGATGTACTGTCAAGACTGCATTCTTGAATGGAGATTTGGAAGAAGAGGTTTACATGCGACAACCGGAAGGGTTTGTTGTGGAAGGCCAAGAGCATAAAGTTTGCAAGTTAATTAAATCTTTGTATGGGGTAAAACAAGCACCTAAGCAGTGGCATCAAAAATTTGATGAAGTTGTGCTATCTAATGGGTTTAAAGTGAATAATTCAGACAGTGTATATATAGCAAATTTGATGACAATGGTGATGGTATCATAATTTGTCTATATGTAGATGATATGTTGATCTTTGGAACGAGTTTATCACAAGTTGAAATGACAAAGTCATTCCTTAGTTCATTATTTTGCATGAAAGACATGGGTGAAGCGGATGTCATCTTGGGCATAAGAATAAAGAGGAAACAAGGAAAGTTGATTTTGACACAATCTCATTACATTGAAAAAGTGCTCAAGAAATTCAATGTTAGTGAATTTTCAACCTCTCTTTATTCGACACCAATGGATCCTAGTATAAAATTGTTACCTAATGAAGGTAATGCTATTTCACAATTGGAGTATGCTAGAGCCATAGGTTGTTTGATGTATGTTATGACAAGTACTAGACCATATATTGTTTATGCAATAGGTCAATTAAGTAAATATACTTGTAATCCTAGTATGCAACATTGGCAAGCAGTTCGCCGTGTGTTGAAATACTTGAAGAAAACCATAGACTATAGTTTGTGTTTTAGTGGGTATCCTTCAGTTGTAGAAGGATATTCGAATGCAAGTTGGATCTTGAATATAGATCATTCATCCACAAGTGGATGGGTTTTTCTTTTATGGGGGAGGTTCCATTTCATGGGCATCTAAGAAACAAACTTGCATTGCGGACTCCACAATGACATCGGAGTTCATTGCATTACATTCAGTTGGTAAAAAAGCTGAATGGTTAAGGGATCTAATGCATGAGATACCCTTGTTGCCAAAACCGATATCACCAATAGTGATAACAATGCAACCTTGGCTAAGGCAT
This sequence comes from Dysphania ambrosioides, assembly GCA_026401315.1. Taxonomy (NCBI): domain Eukaryota; kingdom Viridiplantae; phylum Streptophyta; class Magnoliopsida; order Caryophyllales; family Amaranthaceae; genus Dysphania; species Dysphania ambrosioides. Next base: position 27,251,161 of record CM048665.1, on the reverse strand, counting down.
ATAGCCAAGTGTATAATGGTAAGTCAAGGCACATTGGAGTACGCCATAGCTACATCAAAGGACTTATCAAGAATAGTGTTATTACTATTGATTATGTTCGAACAAATGTTAATCTCACTGATTGCTTTACAAAGGCGTTGGCTATAGAGATGTTAATGAGAATATGGCAATCGGTTTAGGGTTGGAGCCCTAAATAATTACAAATGAGGGAGTCTTAACTTAACACCCAATAAGACGTTGGGTCTTAAGTTCAATAAGATTAACTTTCTCTTTTGATAACTAGGAACTTGTTTTTTCATCAAAGGTAAAGTTTCGGTCTTTCTGTGATGTATAAGAGGTTGCTTAACTTAATATAATTCCGGATATAGTGCTTTGTCACAGGAGCATGTTTTGGAATTCTACCTATGTAAGTACGATGTTTAGCCACTTCAAGAAGTTATGTGGGGCATAACTTTGATGTACTTATGAATAGATATGGACACATGGCTTAAAGTGTCAAATTAATAATATATTCAAGTATTTAACTTTGTGTGTGTAATATCTTCAAGCGTCCAATATGTATTGAATTTGGCTCAAACGTTTTACGATACCAAATGGATACAGATTCTTGGAATGTGTATTGCAGTAAGTGGGAGTTCAAGCCTTAGTACACTTTCATTTATGTACAAGGTTGTCTTGTTATGATGATGTTGATGCGAGAAATCTTTTTAATACTCTAAATGGGGGAGGATTGTTGGAGATTTAGAGTATTTGGTTGATTATATTCATGTTATGTATAGTTTAAGTCATTTGGTTATGGTGTCATGACTTAAACAAACATAAGAATAAAATAGTTTTATGTAATAAACCGAGAATATATTATATATATCTAAAGCCTTGGTTTAGTAAATGTCGTTTGACATTGTTATAGATACTTAACTTATTTATTATAAGGTGTCTTTTAAAAAGGTGCTTTTTGGTGGGTATATATATAACTATAAATATGTGATATTACTCATATGATGAAGAATGGAGAAAGAGAAACCATTTTCTTCTTTCCTTTATGCATTGATACTTTTTATCATCATCTCAAATACCTAAACTTGTTTTCATAGTATTGTAACACGAAATTATAATTGTTCTTCATTTTTACCTCCTAAGTAAATTTCGTGTAACCCAGGTTGTAGTCTAAAGGGTCGAAATTAAACTTTTGGAAAAGTGATTTTGTTCACGACTCGAAAAAATTTATTCACAAAATGTGCCTCGAAATGTTTTGACAAATCGGTTGAAAGGGCTGGTGTCTTCCTTACTCCTATATAGCCAATCCGCTTTCAATCCAGGCCGCTTTATATCATTTTAAGTCATGAGCTTATGGAAGTAATTAATAAGAAGAAAAAGAGAGACTACAGAAAAAGAAAAAGGTGTAATATAAGATGAAGCAGGTGTTCTGCAGGAGGAACCTTCTAGTTACAGATCATGTGAGACTAATTACGTGGAAGATATGTGGACTCATTCATCTCTCTCTAATATACTTCATATATGTAACAGAAATATAAGTATCACACCCAACATTTCTCTAGGGCAGCTATACTTTGGCATCGATCTGAATCAGTTAAACAATGGACTGGCATCTAATTTCTTCACCAATACTAAGTTGAAAGACTTCATCATGATTTGCATGTTGATCAAGTTTTCTCATTCTAAAATTCGAGTAAGTTCACCAGCAACTTCAGATTTAACAAAAGGATTCACCGATATCCAACACATCTTGATGATTCCTGCATTGCTAATCGAGTTGAATGTTGAACTAGATGACAATTCTTACAGCAGTAGTCAGAAAATGGCCCATCAATTGGTTCCTCCACTTAACTTGAGAGACCTCGTTATAACCAAACAAGCATAACCTGAGAGCAGAAAAATAACATGTGTGTCAGGGGGAAAAAAAAAAAAAAAGAGGAACACTATTTTTCTAGGCCCCTCTTCCCCTAGATTACAAAAACAACCAACAAAATTACACACTTAAGCAGATTTGGATTGTTTTTTCAAAGCATTACGGTTCATTAATTTTTGTCAGAATATAACACATAATCAATTTAACCCATGTTAAAGGTCATCCTTGCCAAACAATCTTTGAGTTGTGTAGCAGCCACTTCACAACCTTACCACTTGAAGAGCAGTAAAAATTAGGATTCAATATTATTTGCCTTTGAACGTTTTGATTTTCAAAAATCATACTCATTACATATGTCTCTCTGCTGATGGAACAGAAAGCCCGTTAATTAATGTAATAGAGAAAGATTGGACGTCTAAAAATAGAAAGCTAAAACATCTTTAAGCATTGGATGGAGATAACTGTTAGTAATCCATGAACTTCCCACAAGACCAGGTACCACGTGTCCCTCGCAGATTCTGATTTTATCATTTGGTCTTTAAAATCACTTATTTCTTTCCTTCCTTTTTCTCTTTTCTTGTCCAGCTCTACTAATATGCATAAATATATTTTTTAGCTTCAGGGTTCAAACCAAATCAAAATCCTTTCAAGAGGTAAAAGGGTTTAATTGGCCCACCCACAAGTTAAATAGCATTGATATACATCAGTATATAAGGAGAAACCGAGAAAGACACAGAAAAATGCATAGAATGAATGATTAGCCTTAAAAAGTTAAATGTGCTACGACGCTTGTAACAATGGACATCTAACAACTTAGCTGAAAAAAAAAATAGAAAACAAGAGTACACATGCATTGAAAGGAGCCTACCTGACAAGGTGACTTCCCTTGCTCCATTGTCTGGTATACCTAGCAGTCAATCAGTATGAGTTTGCCCAAGCAGGTGTACTGAAGAGATGAAGAGAGAAACCAACAATTAGCAGGATTATATGAGATCTTTCACTTGTGCGTGAATCATGCATGTATTTTTTCCCACATAGCAAGGATAAAGGCCATAGAAAGAAACAGAGTCTAGGAAGGAGCAAAGAGACGGACAACTAAACTCAAACAAATCCTCGAGCCATATAATATGTCTTAGTAGTTAGTACCAAGTCAATCCTAACGAGCAACCAGTTATGTCTGAGCTCCCTGCACAGAGGAACGTTGCATACCTTGAAAGAGCAACAGGCAAAACAGAAACTCCTCCGTCACATCATTTGTTAATTAGTTCTTCCATAAAACATCTACCAAACTGGCCTTGTAATTGTACAATTCCTGCACCATGAGAATGTAATACCATGTTAATCCATAACACATCTCATTTTATAGTCCCCTAAACTTCTTCTCAAAAATGCAAAAGATGAAATAACATATGCTGAAAATTTATTGATGTGCTAGTGAATCATCATTATAAGGAGTATATGGATGTTTGCTAGGTTAATAACTTAGTAATAGGCTACAATAATTGTTTCAAAATTACTTGTTTTAGCCTCTCTTATATCCTGGATTTATTCCATAATAATTGTTGCTTTAAAGTACTGGTGGAGATTAGGTATCACTTAAAAGGCTTAAAAAATATAAAAATTTATTCTACATAACCTATGCAATAACTATCAACCCACAAATATTGCAAACACAAAAGTTGAGTAGCTTGTAATTGTTCGTAATAGATAAATGTTTTCTTTCACAAAACCAATGTGTAGTGAACTTCTTAAAGTGATCCAGCATCCACTTCGATGAATTCATGGATTGAATTGAACTTTTTAGTTGAGCTAAGTGCTGTGTTCTATGTTTGGTGATGTGTAAGTGTTAGTGAAAGGGGGAAGGGGATAAAACAAATCCTCATTTGATTGAAAATATAGCTCTCATCCTTCACCTAGAGGTTAAGCCACATTTTATCTCAACAGAACTACTTTCATCTAAAATTAAGTAGAGCAGTCCTCAGTGGGATTGGATATCCATCAACACAGATCACTCCCACGCCTGATTTAAACCCCCTCATTCATAGGTAGACATCTATACACTATGGAGTTTAAGCCCTCAGAAGCAATTGCCACAAGCAACAACTCTTCTACAATAATATGATGTCAGTTTCCAAAGCGAAAAGAAGTTTGGGGAAAAGCAGTATTTATAAAAACTGACAAGATAAACATAAAATGGAACATACCAGCAAAACTGATAAGCATCAAATGGTGGAGAAGCACTCTATGGAATAAGGAGCTGCCTTTGCTATGACCATTAGTATACCTGTCAGAAACAGCAGGCAGATTGAATGCCTTGTTAGAAGTTTACTGCTGATTCAGAAAGCTACCTCATTCGATAGACAGGGTCTTTTTATACATATCTACAAAAAATATGCAAAATCTCTCCCTCTCTACTTTTTAGTCGGGCGTAGCAAATAATTGTGTGTAGTCAATGGCATGTTGATTTTCTATTTCATTCTACTTGAAGATCGGAGATCAATCAAAAAATTTGACTATTATTCCGAACCCCTAGTCTTCAGTTGCAAAAGGATCAAAGTAGCATACTACCACAAGCTAATTCATTACAGTTCAATATTACTGAAATCATATGCTATATTTCAGCGTTATATGTATAATGAAGATACTTTCCTTCCGATCTAACAAGAAGAGCCTTATCCAGCTACTTCAAAAACAAATGAAAATTTTAAAAATAATGTCAAGGATACAAACAACTTACAAGAAATTTACACAAAAATCCACCAGATTCAATGCTCAACCATTGAGCTTTGACAGAAACTGGTCAAGGTTGTATTCTTCAGTGTATTGTGATTGATCCCATAGATCTTCCAGACCATTAAGAATGGCTTTCAAGCCTTTGCCACTTCCAGATGCTTTTTGACTTTCATTTGAATTGCCATCAGAGTTCTTCAATTTTAAGCCTCCTTTCCTGGAATTCTCAGCAGGTGTGAAAAGGTCAAGAAGTTGATCAGTGTTCATTGTTTTCAAGCTGGCATTGTCTGCATTGATAACAGAATTAGCTACTGATACTTTGAATTTCTGAAGGCTCATAACTTTCTCTTCCAGAGTTCCCCGCATGATGAGACGATGGACATTCACTACTTTCTTTTGACCAAGCCTGTGTGCTCTATCCATTGCCTGGAGATCTCGCATCGGATTCCAATCATGCTCCATAAATATAAGAGTGTCAGCTGATGTCAAATTCAAACCAAGTCCACCCACATGTGTCGTAAGGAGCAAAACATCAATGGTAGGATCAGAATTGAAAGCTTTGACTATATCAAAACGCTTTTCTGAATGTACAGATCCATCCAGTCGCAAGTATGCCACATTTTTCATATGGGTACGGAACAAGTCTCTTTCTATTATGTCCAACAACGCCTTGTGCTGAGCAAATATCAAAACTCTATGCTGACCAAAATTAATCATGCTTTCAGAATTTAATGCATCCACACCTATTCCACATTCCTCCAGGATCTCCTGAAGAGCAATCAATTTAGGAGAGTGATGAAGTTTACAGAGTTCAGTAATAATGTCAGGACTTCCAGGGAGGAGATCAGACAATATATATCTCAGTGAATCAACAGCTTCGTCACTAGCTACTAGCAGCGGATGACTGCAAAGTTTGAGCAGGTACTGAAGTGCCTGGAAGATATGAGATGATGCTTTCGGTGCAACTTTTTCATCTTTTGTCTCTTTGGAGTCATCCAGATTGACAATACTTGATATTTCCCTTTTTGCATGGGAGCCTGAAAACTGTTCATAAAGTTTCATTTGAACAGGGCTGAGGTCACAATATCTATCCTGGATGATTTTCTCTGGAAGATCAGACAAGACTTCATCTTTTGTACGTCGGAGTAAGAACGGCATCACCTGCTTATGCAGCGCTTCCATAGCTAAAGCGCCTGCTTCAGCATCCTTGGCAGAACATTTCGGATCTCTTGCTGCTAACAAAGGCTTACCATATGTAGCTTGAAATTGTCTCTCAGATCCAAGAAAACCAGGCATCAGAAAATCAAAAAGGGACCACAAATCCAGAATGTTATTTTGGATTGGAGTCCCACTGAGTAATAGGCGATTCTGAGCTTTCAACTGTTTCACTGCAACAGTAATTTTAGATCTGGCATTTTTTATAATATGCCCTTCGTCCAAGATACAGTAGTTCCACCAAAGCTGCCCAAAAAAATCAACATCTTTACGCACAACATCATATGAAGTAATAATAACATTATGCTTGTTGAAGAGACTTCTAATGGAAATACGTTCCTCAGCAGAGCCAACATACTGAAGAGTACTCATAACAGAAGGATCAATAAACTTCTCTATCTCATAAGCCCAATGCCCAACAAGAGTTGACGGGCAAACTATTAATGATGGAGGAGGCTCTTTGCCATTGCTTATCATGCGCTGTTCGGCTATATCTGATGCAACAATTGCAGAAGCTTGAAGGGTTTTGCCAAGCCCCATATCATCACATAAGATGCCATGCAATTTAAAACGTCTAAGGAAAGCCAACCAATTGATGCCTTCCTGCTGGTATCGCCTAAGGGTCACCTTTAACTCGGTAAAAAGTTTGTAGTCATCAATGCTAGAGTTATCAAGCAGCTGGTCCAAAAATTTTGCATCCTCTTTGTCTCGCAACAAGTTATCATTGATTCCAGCAGGCGGAGGAAGGCCACGTGCCAAAGGAAGAAGAGGCACCAGTGCAGCAAAACTTCGTGTCACACTCTGCCTCACAGAAGCATCAGAATCACTCATGCACCTTAGAAGAGGAACAACTAACAAGGGGGCATAAGGGACCAATTCCATCCCCAATCCTTGAACAAGCAGACCAATAAGCATACCTGCTCCTTGTCTGGCAGGAACAGATGTTGTATCACCTAGCATAGGCACAGCATTCTCAACCACAGACGCCATCACACTTACTATCATGGATTTTGCCATTGTAGTAATACATCTGGAAGCAGCTAATCTAACAGCAACATGTGAATGACGAACACATCTGAAAATGCATGGGAGGAGAGTGAGCAGTTTTGGCTTTAATGCATCATCCAGCAAAGGTGCAATTGAACGTACGACCTGTATGTTATTTATCAAAAGCTGAGGATCCATTACAGATTCAATTGCTACCGTAATCTTTTTCTCTTCCGCAGGAGCTGCCCCTTGCAGATCAATGGGCTTAAGAACTTCAGAGAGACAATGCCATAACTTAGGAATTTTGTCAAACAGCGAAGCCCCGAACTTTTTACACAAGTGCTTAAGGGCAAGTTCGGCGCCTCGTCTGCTAATGAACCCTTCAACTTTTGTCCGATCTTCACCAATAGCTGCCGGACGGCCCCTAGATCTCTGATTCGAACTCATGCTTCTACTTAAAAGGAGGTCCTGCTCCTCAATAACTTCCATTGATGTTATGACCCCTGCTTGAGGTGTCTCAGAAGGATCCAAGCAGGTCAAACTACAAAGGTTCTTCACCAGCTTTTCATTTGGACTGGGTTTACGTTCAATACAATCATCAATAAGCTCAGCAAGAGCCTCAGCAGCCTTCTGTTGCAGTATTTCCTCTTGCTCTCTTTTAAGGGAGGCCATGAGGGGCAAAATAATTGGATTCAGCTTAAGAGGAAGATTTGAAATCCATACAATTGCAGCAGCAACCAAAGATGAAACAGTAATATGCAAATTGCTTTGCACACACTTTAGATAGCCAGTAGTAGTCAATAATCGTTGTCTTGAGGACTCCACATCATCTAAAACAAGCTTTTCTGCAGGATTTTCATCTGAGTAGTCATTGCTAGGCAGCACAACTTTTAAAGCAAAGTTCAATGCATCATCCATGCCCAAGTTTCCAAGGTCAATATTACAAGTCAACAAAAGATCCTTCAAAACACCACATGATTCAACAGCATGGAGCAAGTGACTGGCTTCGCTGCGCATCTTAAAGTATGTTCTTGATAGCTCGGCATAAGGTAAAGAAGAATCTTTTGTTGGCAAAGATGGATCAGTACATGCTAACAAATCCAACAACCAATTTTTAAATTGTTCAAACAGAGCAGAATTAACTCCCTGTGCTGGTGAAACTTCCCCTTTTTTCATTTCCTTAAACCAGGAAATCAGAACCATTGAAGATATCTGCCGCTGAACACCTGATAAAGACGAGATATCTTTCCATAGTGGATCAGTTATATGGGATATCAACGACTCTGGCCATTTTGAAGCAAGGATTCCCAAAGCTGCAGCAGCCACTACTCGTGTCCTAGTCACAGACTTCTCCGAATCAGCACCGACAACTAACTTGAGAGAGGAAGCAGAAGAATCTCCACAGTCCTCTACAATGGTCCCTCTTGCAGCACCAACATTACCACTTCTGACAGCATAACTGTCCATCTTCACAGCCCGCATTTTAGCAGCAGTTACAATTCTTCTCTTTTGAGGTGGGGTGACAGGCCAAAACATCTTGGAAATATCCAATTCGGAGCCATAAGGAGTGGTAGCTAACTCCAACCATGAAGAGATATGGGATCTTGCAGCAGTCACTAGATCCATAACAGGGCAATGAAGCAGTAGCTTCCACACTCTCTCACTGCAAAGTAAAATATCTTCATTTGACTCCAGCAGCAAATTTTGGAAGACGATTCTAAGAGTGTCACCCAAAATTGAGGAAGGCCAAAATGAGCAAACAGAAGGCTCAGTAATGTGTCTTTTATAACGGGCTTCAAGCAGCCTTTCCAGCGTTCTTATGGCTGAATAACGAACCGACGTGATAGTATGTCTCATAAATGGCCATAACCGTGGAGCCAGGGCTGATAGCATATAAGGATTTTCATTTGATGCTGGTACCTCCAATTCATCTTTGCAAGACAAAACTTCATTGAGATCAAGGTCCTGATAGCCCTGCATTGTTAATGTGTCGAGCATATTTCCAGTCAACCCTGCATGAGTATAAATTTCAGCCAGAAGATTCATGACACTACTGGTAGACGGGCTAAGATCATCTAAATCAAGCAAAATGTCCCACAGCAGCATTACAATTGTATGCAATAACTGATCCACGTTAGCAACAATAGAAGATGCAGCAGGTATAAGGGCGTCAGCAGCAACTGCCCGGACATCATCATCAGGGTCCTCCAGTCCACACTTGCAAGCAGGTAGTACAAACCCAAGCAAATCAGACATCATCTCTTGCCGAACAGCAATCAAATATTTAATCCCCAACAGGCTGCCATGACGAATTTCCCATTCTGGTCTCTCCTGCATTTGCAATAAAATGTTCATAGTTTCACGCACTAATTCAGGAGCCATGTACTTGAGCACAGCCCCTAATGCTTGAGCACATGTTTCCCTCACAGGAGCAACAACCTGATCTGAGACATAATCTCCAAATCGATCCAGTGATAGCACACAAAGAAAGCAAATAGCACAGTCCTGCAGAAACTCACAATTTCTAAGCCAAGAATTCCTAGCTGATCCAACCAAGTTCATCAGCTCAGGATTCATGCTCAAATTTTCCACCGCATCCACCTTTCCAGCAACACCATTATCCTCAACAGCATCAACTGACCCTTCCATATTCAAATCACCACCTTTACTCACACCCTTTGCCTCTACAGAATCAAGTTCAGACTTCATTACTACAGAATCAATATTAGCTCCAGATGCGAACAGGCTAGAAACATTTCCTCCATTTTGCTCAATCTTCACGCACATTTGCACGGATAATGGTTCAAGACCTTCATGCTTCACCCTTTTCAAGCACTCCACAGAATATTCTTCTGAGACATCTAAATTTAAGTCAATTTCTCTCTCCCTTTTCAAAGGCAAATTCACTTTCTCACTTGCACCTTCTGTTGACTTACTACCAGGAGAGCTAGATTCATTCATAGACACACCAGCATATGCACCCTGATATGTCAAAATCTCCCTCAATGCCATAATACTCCCATGACGAACCTCCCAAACAGGATCAAACATATCCACGAGAAGCTGCTCCACATACCCATGAAACTGCCAATACCCATCCTCCTCCAATTCCACACCATCCTCATCAGTAGCCAATTCCATCGATCCTTTCCCCGACCCACCCCCTTTAAACCCCTCCGAACCACCACCAGATGAAACACCCCCACCCTTCTGCACTCCCACAGTCATCCCACCCCTCACATCACCCGAATGCACCTTCGCCTTCCGCTTCAACAGATTCAATTCCCTTGCACTCGGCCTCTGCGACCGAAACGCACGAAATCCACCTCGCTGCTTCCTACTATAATCACCGGGACTTTTCGACGATTTGGAAGGCGAATTAAACATTACAAGATCCTCATCCCTAATCACATCACTCATATCCATAAACTGTTCACACATATCAAGCCCTAGCCTCTTACGTAGGTTCTTCTTCTGCCTAGCCAACCGTTCTTTTGAGTTTTTCGAATTATTATCATCAATAACATCATACTCCTGCCCCCCAGATGCCAACAATACCCCAAATTCTAACACCTTATTGATATCAAAGCTACGAAAAGCCGAAATACTTGCCTCATTCTTGGGCCGGAGCTCCGAACACCCAAACCCGGCCTCGGAAGCCTTCTTGGCCGCGATTTCCACCAGCTGCTCAACCGAAACACGCTTCGAATTCTCAGCAATCGAGCCAATCGCCTTCGCCGCCGCGACGCGCGTGTCCCAATTCCGACTCCGTAAGTACTGCGACACCTTCCTCAGCAAGGGATTCAGCTCCTGAGGGTGAGACCTCGCGATGTCCCCGATTTGCCTCGCCGCCGCGAACCGAGTCTGCTGAGTCGACCCGGTGTCGAGCAAGGTGAGGAGGCGGTTGAGCCGGGACGAGGATTGTTGCTGCTGAGGTGGCGGTTGCGATGGCGGGCCCGGCTGCGACATGACATTACAAGGTGGCGTGAAGAGGAAGTTCCTAGAAGAAGGGGAAACCCTAAATAGGAAAGGGAGAGAAAGTTAGGGTTTAGGGCGGAATTGGGGATCTGAGGATTGAAGGAGAAGAAAAAGATAGCCGGAAAATGCGAAGGGGGAAACATTGGATAGTGTATTTATAGAGGAAGAGAGGGAGTTGGAGGGTTTGGAGGAAGAAGAGAGAGAGCTATGAATCCTCATTTTCTGTTGTCCATTTGACGATTCACCAAAATACACTATCACCCATTGATGGGTCCCACCCCTCCCTCACCTCACCCGGTCACCCCCCCCCCCCCCCCCCCCCATTATATTATATTATACAATATGGTTTGGACTTTGGATAATGAAATTATTTTGGGGTTTGGGCCGGGTTCTACTAGACTAACTAGCCTCCTGGCTTTGGGTGCTAAGGACTTGAACACAAACTAGCGACTCCATGGTCCAATGAAAAAGGGAGTTTAGTGTGGGCCATATTGCCAAGAGTGATAAAGAGTTCGAGTCGGATTTGGATTTGGGTTTGAATTTGAGCTAAGGTTAAGAAGAGTCTTGAGAAATGTTGTTTGAGTTAGGAGAGAAGCAAGGTTGAACTTAATTACAAGTTTACAGTCCAAACTCTAATTCGATTTATTAAATGTGTGATCATAAATTAAATGAGCATTGTTTTAGTTTGTTACATCCTTCCTACTAGTCTACTTACATTACTATACTTTTTATTTTATCAAGAATAGATATATATGACAATTTTGGTTATGTTTTGAAATACTTATGAATATCACTAATCTTTCACATTATTTTTACAAGTTGGATTTAATGATGATGGAGTATGGGAACCATTTATTGGTTGCTTCAATTAGCTCAAAAGTTTATAATGAGAAAATAAATCTTTAAGAACGAAAAATATACTTTATAACTTTTTTGTACAAAATTCATCTAATATTGTGTTTATACTCACCAGTTGCCAATATATAGAACCACAACCGATAATTTTTATCCTAAATTTCTCGAGCAATTGTTGTTAAACACTTTTGTATGCCCTTCATTATCTCTTTGTCTTATAGTAGTCTTTAGTAAGAAGGTCCAACTATCTTGAGTTGAATCATAAGAATGAATAAAGATCAATAATATAACAACATTAGAGCAAGATTTTAACACTCACCCTTATTATCCCTACCTTTGGATCTCATAATCAATAATATTAATAATAAAATCTGATTTACACCTACATAAGTCGAGTACTTATTCTTTTGTTCTTATAATCTCTAGATTTAGGGATGTAATAAAACTCATTTAAAAATACAATTAATAAATATTGGTTGAGACTGTCACACCAAAAATTTGGTGAGACATTCCAATCTAACAAAACCAAACAAAAATACAACATCCATCTAAGTTTCTACTATACTTCTCTCTCCTCCGTCGATGTCATCAACAATAAGTTATGTGTTGGTTAGTTCCAAATCATTCATTCTTGTCATACTTCCACTTTCGCTCCTAGGGCCCACCTCTATTCTTGGAACCTTATCTCTCAAGTATTCTTTTACTATTTCATTAAATTATTTGTTGAATTATAAATTTCTATTATTGAAGTTTATGAAATTTATTATTCACAAGGATTGACTTTAGTGTCTATTTTGAATCATTGGTTCGTCATTTACTCAAGTTTATTTTTTGTTGATTGTTCATACACTGAAAATTAAGAATACTCAAATCTTGAAGGAGAAGATAAGATGCAATTTTGATTTGTGCTTTAGCCTTAAATTACTCAGTTAAGTCTCAAATTAAGAGTATTATCTCATAATTTTAAGATTATATACAAAAGTAAAGTATCTATTTTTGGGTTAAGATAAAAGATTAGGAGTTGTACGTGTCAAGTTTTGATTTGTATGTTTTCAATTTTGAATATCAATTTTTAACGTTGTCTAAAATTTGGGGTAATACATCCATATTTTAGGGTTACTTTATCAGTGTTTGAATATTATGTACCTAATTTTATATTCCAATTTTTGCAATTTATATCTCATGTTCAATGTATGATGTATTGTATATTTTTCAATAACTATTAATATCAATTTTAGTGTTATAAAGTATTTATCTAGAAAAATAATATATACTATTTTAAAAAGAGTAAGAATTCTAATAGATTCTATATTTTACATATTTTTCTATCTAAAAAAGGACTCAATCTTTTTAATAACTTCCTAATTGAAAAGAGAATGTTTGATGCATGTTCTTTTAAGTATGTTGAATGAATTATTTTCATAATAGTAATTCATGTCAAGTATTAGCAAGTTTAATTAAGTTTATTTATGTTAAGTCTTAAAATAAATTGCAGGGAAGAATTTTATCTTTTTTTGGCATGTTTATCAATTGAGCGTTGTTAATAATCTTGCTTAACAAAGTAATAGAAAAAGAATGAAAGTGTCATGAATTTATTTTATGATCACTATTCATTAAGAAAAGATAAAATAATCTTTATATAATGAGCATGTTTTATTGAGTTTGTTTAAATGTGGTTGTTAAGTCTTTTAATATACTAATTTAATATACTAATTGTAACAACCCTAAATTTTAGCTATTACTAAGAACCTTAATATTCAACTAAACATGATTAACCATAATTACAAGCCCAAAGGAAAGCTTAATAATACAATATCCTTTGCTTATAAAGTATATACTCTTTAGGTGAAGCTTAAACAAATTTAAATAATCTCAAAAAAAAAAGGAATGCCAATACATTTATAAAGATTAGAATATTATTTAGAACTAAACAAGAAAAAGGGGCTCATGCTCATTTCTTCCATTGAACATCACAACGATTAATGATCTTTCCCCACCAAGACATGTTCGAGAACAAAATCAACGAAAGATGAGTATACACTTTTTAGTGGCATTCTCAAGTATAGATACCAATCAACAAGCAACTCGATTAACAAACGAAAGACTCAGGCAAATCAAGAATCACAAGGAAACTTAAATAATACTAAACAACTTAGGTAGATTCAGAAGTAATTTAAAAGCTTTGTAGCTTATTAGTAGCTTTAGGGTCTTCCATAAACGATTATTCATTTATGGAAGCAGAGAAAATCATCTCTTCTTTCACTTTCTTGCAAGACTCGCCATCAACTGTCCCTCCCAAAATCTCATTGAATGCCGCCCTACCTGGCCAAGTTGACCTAGACTAGGTAAGCTCGATCTAGAAAATAATATTGATAGTTTTAAGGCGACATTGACTAGTGGTTTAGGCCATTGACCTTAAACCATACCTTTGTTTCAAATGTTTTTCTTTTGGTTCTAGATAGCTTCTTCTTATTCATTACAAGAATAAGTGCATGCACTCATCTCTAAGTACCTTTGCGTCCCTTACACGAGACCAAGTTCCTTTTTACGTCAGCATACATTATCTTTCCAATGAATCAACTAGATTTCTAAGTTTATGAGTTTTCTTTCTTTAATAGCTTGCACAAAACAAGGTTAAGCAACACAACACAAACTCATCGACACTCACACTCTACATTTTGAGTATTACTCTTCTAGAGATGCATAGTCAGGAGTTAAAGCAAACAATCAATCAATCATTCAATCATAAGAAGTGATAGAACATTAAAAGGCATAGTTACGTTCTTTGACTAAAGGCATAATTCCTCACTGATTTAATCATACTTTAAAAACATGAAAAGACTGATTAAATATTATTATATTTAAATTAAGTAGCTAAAATTTTGGCTTATGACACTAGTCACTTAAAGTGAAAGAGGTAAACAATAAAATTCAAGGACTTCATTCACCTTACATATTGAACAATAGTAGACATTTGGTGGTAGTTCAAGGTTCCAATTGGATGACATGATGATGTTGTCCTTCTCTCTAATCGCTCAAGAATCCGTCACTTTCATAATTATACCACATCCTACTCATATTTTCTATACATAAGTATGTGCTATATTTGATTTGAGAGGATAACTCTATCATGCAAATGGTTAACTTAATTATTAAACAACGTACTTTTAGTACATTATGATTTTTTGATTAAATAATATTTAGAAATGAAAATTACTAACACATTTTTAGTCTTAAATTGTTTGTTGAGCGTACCTTTAGTTTTCATATACGAAGTATATCATTTAATAGGAATAACATAGCTAAACTGTCCCCTTATTATTTTATGAGGTTGTTTATGTGATATTAATAAAAGAACAATATAAACGATTAAGGACATACACCTTACTTTTTGGTGGTGCACTTGATCCATCATGCCCAGTGCATAGTTTTTAACCTGTAAATTGTTTCAAAAGTAATGTATGCATTTTTTTTTTTAAAAGAAATGTACATATTTTCTCTGTATGTAGTACAGAGTAGGCCTTTTAGGTTGGCTTATTAGACGTAGATAATTTACCTGAATCAAGGACATACCACTAAAGCATGATATGACATGAGCATAGTCGTGGCAGAGTACGACATGCTGTCCGTAGAGTGGGCCACAGGCGCTCCCGCAAACAACAAAAAAAATTATGGCACGAGCACGCGAGCGGCAAGCCAATTTGGCACAAGATACGACACGTAAGCACAGTCCGAAGCACTCTATTATTTAGTATTATTTAATACTATTATTATTAGTATAATATTATTATTACTACTCTAATTAATATTACTATTATTTTTAGTATTATTATATTCTTATAATAATTTAAATCATCTAAAATTATTTTTTTCAATTCTATTATGTACTTTATTTTTTGTTAAAAAATTAGGCCAGCACGAGACACACTACGACACGCCAGACACGTGGGCTATGCTAGACCATGGGCCGAGTTTTAGGAAATGGTAGCACGACACGGCACGACGACAATTAAATACGGCACGACACAATACGACAAGAGATCATGCACGAATTGAAAAGGTCCATTACGAACACGGCATGATATGTGCCCACCTCTACATACAATTGCATGATACTACTGCTTCTCTTAGTTCTCTGTTTCATCTCAGCTTCTCTTTCACCCTTAATCTTTAACACAAGAGAAAGCCAATTTGAGCCCAAAGTTTCCCTTTTGCTTTACTTAGCTCGATTAGGAGGCCCAGAATCAGTTTCTATGGGCTAAAACATTGGATGATATTTGAGAAAGTGTAAGTTTGATGAATGTGATTAAGGAATTGTAATGACATTGTTGAAATTTGAAAAGGTTTCTGAATCTAAAATTTTCAAGAAATCGGGGTTTTGATCTATATACACTAATGCCCGTATGATCCATGATTGTGCTTTTAAGGATTTGACACAAATAAGGTGGTATAAGTTCGTTTGAAATAGCAAAAACGAATGCCTAGTGCTCATATGGTTCTTTCTTTTTTTTTTTCCGTAGGATATGGGATAATGAAGTTGGCAATTTTGAGATATAACTAAACCAATATTTGTTTATGAGAATTGAGATAAGAGGAAGGAGAGGTACAGAGATACAAAAAAACTTGTTATTCCACGAAAGTTATACACAGAGATATGGGTGAGCGAAAAACCATAACCATTAACCACACTCATTATCATATTATCGTTAATTTTTAACGGTTACGGTTATCGTTACTGATCCATTAATATTAAGGGTTAATGATTGAGGTAACAGTTATGATATTTCGTTATATATAATTTTAAATAGTCACTAAGTAGCAAAATGCCTATATACATAAAATATGATGCCAAAGCTCCTTCCTACGGGGAGCTTATGAATAAAGTCGAGTTCGGCTTTGGGGCAACTCATCTTGACTCACTAACATTTTAAATCGATCTCGAGTTGATTTTGACAAGTTAGAGGTTTGACTAAATGGATCTTGAGTATGCCACAAATTGTCTCTTCTTAAATCCTAATAGTACTCCTGTGTATAGTGATGGTCACGAGGTCAGTCCAGGCCAGGGGAGAAGAAGGATCGGGACCGGGCAGGTCTAGGGGGCGGGACGTTCCGAGCTGGGGTTAGGATAGGGAAATTGGATTTGTACCAAATTGAACCGAATCACAAACTAAATCGAACCAAATCAAATTCATGTATCGAATCGAATTTACGAACCGAATCGAATCAAACCAAATCGAACCGAATCAAACGGAATTTCACACAATAACATTTAGAAATTAGAAGAAATGGATTATTTCGAAAGTAATTAAACGTTTGTATTCACAAACTCACAATGACATTCGTTGTAAACTTTTATATTCGACTAATCACATTCATTTTTCATTTCTTTTATCGATATTTTTCATTTTTCACTACTTACATAAATTACATATATTACAAATAGTCACAAAAGACATAATCATATTCGATTCATATAAACTAAATTATATTCAACTAAACTAACATTCATTGATTTTTATATACCAAACTATGTTCAACTAAACACTAACACTCATATAAACTAAACTAAGATTCAACTAAACTAAAATTCATTGATTCATCTAAATTAAACTATATTTAACTTAATTAACATTCAACTAAACTAAATTACGTTCAACTAACTGTATTAAACTAAACTAAAATTCAAAGTTTATATAAACTAAACTCTATTCAACGAAACTAACATTCATTGATTCATATAAACTAAACTATATATAATTCAACTAAACTAATATTTATTAATTCATATAAACTAAATTATATTCAACTAAATTAACATTCATGAAAACTAAACTATATTTAACTAAATTAAAATTCATTAATTTATATAAACTAAATTATATTGAGCTAAACTAACATTCACTGATTCATATAAACTAAACTATATATAACCTAACTAAACTAACATTCATTGATTCATATAAACTAAACTATATTCAACTAAATTCGCATTTATATAAACCAAACTATACTCAATTAAACTTACATTCATATATAACTAAACTAATATTCATTGAGTCATATAAACTAAACTAAATTTAACTATACTAACATTTATTGATTCATATAAACTAAACTAACATTATTAAAAACTAAACTATATTCAACTAAACTAACATTCATTGATTCATATGAATTAAACTAAAGTATATTCAAATAAACTAACATTCATATAAATTAAATTATATCCAAATCAACTAACATTCGTATTAATCAATTTATGTTCAACTAAACTAACATTTATATAAACTAAAATGCATTTAAATAAACTAAATTTTAATAACTAGAAGATTTAGGCGGCTCAAATTGGGTCGGCCCGGTTCAGTGGGCCAAACTAGGTCGGTTCAGTAGGCCGGTCTGATTCGAATCATGGGCCAAGTTGAAATTTTCTCGAACCAAATTGAATAGGTTTAGGGATGGGGAATTTGGATTTGAATTTAGCCTATATTTTTGACGCTGAACCGTATGCAAGTAGAGAATATGTTGGATCTTGAGTTTTCAAGGGGACTAAACCAGCCTAGTGGCCACCTCTACTTGTGTAGAGAATATGTTGGATCTTGAGTTTTCAAGTGGAGTGTTAAGTATCTAGATTAACTCAACTCGCCAATATCAAGTTTGACTTTGATTCGATCTCAGTTGAGTTGAGCTTTAATCAACTTAATTAAGTATAACATTATTTACTTTTTTTTTATATTGGAAAGTATGAAAAGAATTATATATATTATCATAAATATAATTTTATGTAAAATTATATTATGTATAAAAAAATCGATTTTATCATGAGTTTTTTGGAATTTTTATTTATTTATAAGCTTATTTTATAAAATATTTTGAAAAATAAGCCACTTTTCAAACTAATTTAAAAAATAAGCTAATTTTGGTTTGGACAAAAACGTTGTCAGAGACAACGATTTAGGATAAAAAAAATCGTTGTCCCCGCAATATTTTGCATAAAGTTTTAATTTGGTGGGTGAAATTGGGGCAAAAGAAAACGTTGCATGTGTCAACGTTTTTGGTTTACATTTGTTAATGCCGAGGAGGAAGTGCATGCAAAGGGGTTCGAATAGATAGTGAAGGCTAAGGTTAGTAAGATCACAAAGCTCGAATTATGCAATTTTTTTGTTCATGCACATGGGTGATTTGGACATAAAAAATAAGAGTATTTGAAAACTATAAGGGAGATGGGGAGGAAATAGTAAAAGGCTTTGAGAGAATGGTGGGGGATTACAGGAGACATGCAGATAAGTCTCATCCTAGTGGGATGAGTAATGTTGCAAATGTTGGGGCACAGTGGGTTAGGCCCGCAGATGGCTCGATTAAAATGAATTCAGATGCGGCGGTGTTTGGGGAGCATGGTGTTGGGATGGGGTGCTGTAATTCGTAACCATAAGGGAAAGATTTTAGCAATAGTTAGCCCAGAGTCAACAGCTGCATGCATGGGGATGAGGCTAGCAAAGCTGTTGGGTTTTCGGAAGGTAGTGCTGGAAGTTGATGCAATGGGGGTGGCTTCGAAGATAAGGAAGAGATGCATGGGGTTTTGTCCAACCTTTCTGTTCCTATATGAAATAAATTTAATTGGAGATAGTTTCGATTCTTTTGCGTGCATTCATGTGAAAAGAGAGAAATGTTGTTGCCCATTCAGTAGCTAGATTAATTGGTCCTTTTGGAAATGATGTAAGTCTAGTTTCAAACTCCCCGCACAGTATTCTTAATCTCGCGGAAATTGACCTTTACTAAATGAAAGTTTCATTTCTCAAGAAAAGGTAATGAATTATTTTCACTTACTTGCTGATGGTCCACTATTAAAGATTAGAAGTGATACATGTAAATTATCATTCTCTATAGATAAAAACTATACTCTTTTTGGACGGTCTGACCTGACTCAGCCCGTTATGTATATCATTTAGCCCGACCCGTTTTGGATATTTATTGACCCGGCCCAGCCCGTTTTCCTTGTGACCCATTCCGATCCTAACCCACCCCAATGAATAGGTCTATTATCGACACAGTACAGTTTGCACTGAAAATATAATGTTACCTATTTTTACTATGCAAATGATGAGTTTTTCTCTTTTTTTGGGTCTAATGCTACACAACAAAGCTCTAGATAACTTATTCAGTGAATTAGAAGCAACCACCCCCACCATCTCCACTACCGTATGATAATCAACTATATATACAAAGATAATTTTCTTTATGGAAAGAATATGAAAATGGGTGTGATCGAGACATACAAAAAGATGAAGAGAGTGTTAAGAACATATTACTTGAAGTTAAATGAGGTCGCATCTCAAACTCAATAACTTATTAATGGTCATTATCTGCTCTTAAAATGATAAATTGGTCATTCATTATATTATCTCTTTTCACATTGACAAATTCGTCATTATCTCTCCCTCATTTCTCCATAAATGGGTGACAATACTAGTGTAGAGCAGGATGTAAAAAAAACTTGTGTAGAGAGACTAGAGATAAAAGGAGTCAATGTGTGCAGATTTTGGCTATCACCCCAACTATGTTATAAGCTCTGTATTCATCTAGCTGCTATCCATCGGACACAACCATATACATTACATATTTGAACACCAAAGACATCAATACCATTTTTTAACCTATTAGAAGCAATAGTAAATATCAAATTAAACTTTACATGGATGATTATGTTATAGAGTAGCGTACTAGTAACATAGTTAACGAATAGTTAATGAACTGATAAATTGAGCATAGTTTCAGAGAAGCTAGTCATTTCCTATAGATTTTGCATATATATATATATGCCTTTTGTTTTTAGGCTAATTCTTTCATAGATTTGATATCTCATGACTCATATATATGAGTTGACGATAACTTAATGCATATGCATTGCTCCAGCAATAAGCTCAAGATCTAAATCAGGTAGCAAGGTTCAGCAAACACTGGTTTGTGTTGGTTAGAGTTTCCCTAGTAAAATGGGGTGTTGAACCCGGTCCGCAGAATGCAGCTATAACCTGTAACCCTGCCTCCCAATTCTTAGGGGAAAACTTTAATTAGAGATATATATAAAGCCTCAGCTCCCCTATGTTCAATAGGAGTCATGAATGTGTTCACTTTAATGACGACCGCAACAAGTGCTAATTAACTTTTTAGATCTTGCTGAAGGAAATGTCCTCGATTGTCTTGCAATTACTAAATATATTAAGATCGTTATGGAGATAATAAGTTCGATTATTTTAGTATCGTAACGTTTTTCTAGAAACCAATGGCGATACATGGATTTAATGCGATTGGGTCCACAACTAATATAACCGAGTCTTATGAGGTCACACAATAAATGCAAATGGATCAGGTTTCTCTAAGCCTATTTATCCAATGGGTTGGATGACATAGTTTGAGTAGGGTTTGAACTCTAGTGTTTGATTAATATATATATATATATATATATATATATATATATATATATATATATATATATATATATATATAGGGGGTGGGTTCATGTGAGAACCCCCCCTAATATGAGAACTCTTCTAAGGGTGAGAACCCATCTAACTCCATACAACTTGGCAGATCTAAGGGTTGTCATTCAATAGAACAAAATGGCAAATCCGTAATTAATCAAAAAAACTGACAAAAGGAAGTTGATTAAAAAGTGTAACTGACACTTTTGGAAGATTGGAACACGCATATCTTTTCAGTCTCTACTTCATTACTTCTTCAGAGGCCCTTCATTTGCATCCTCCACGTCTTCTATCTTCGAACTTCCGGAAATTTTCGAACTCCATTCCTGTCTTCAAACTTCTGCAAACCTTCGCACCCACTGCTCTTGTCTTCAAACTTTCGCACACTCTTGCTAACTTCACACACCCATGGGAACCTCGAAGAAGACCACAGCTGCAGTTCTGTAAGTATCCAAAACTAACTATGGCATTTTTTCCATTTTTGGGTGTTAAAGGTCTGAATATAACACAAAATGTTGCCCCAAACTCAGCGAAGACTTGGAATCACCTTCTGCCACCCCCACGAACTCGAAGGAGGGGTAATTCACTGAATTTCGTGTTATTTCGTATATAATGTTATTTCACAATTCAAAATTTCGCTATATAGTGTTTAAACAATTATTATGAGTATACTGGTATTTTGTTCTAAAATCATTATTCAAACAGGTTTGGGGTTGTTTTGTGGTTTTGGTGTATTTCCAAAATAATAAGCATCATGTTCTAAACTATTGAACATGATGTTCTAAAGTTATGAACGTGATGTTCTAATAAAATGAGCACAATGTTCTAAGCCTAATTTATCGTAATACCAGACCATTGGACCATTTAATATGATATTGTAAACCGAAGAACATCATGTTCTACACCTATGAACATGATGTACTGAAGTAATGAACGTAATGCTCGAAACCTAATTTGACATAATATCATTGCATTGGACTAATTGACGCAATGTTCTAAACCGAAGAATATAATGTTCTAAACCGAATAACCTCATGTTCTAAACCAAGTAACATCATGTTCTAGACCTATGAACATCGAGTTCTAAACTACTGAACATCACGTGTACATCATGTTCTGAAGTAGT
The DNA here is from genome assembly GCA_026401315.1 of Dysphania ambrosioides. Classification (NCBI taxonomy): domain Eukaryota; kingdom Viridiplantae; phylum Streptophyta; class Magnoliopsida; order Caryophyllales; family Amaranthaceae; genus Dysphania; species Dysphania ambrosioides. The sequence goes on along the minus strand of CM048665.1, from coordinate 27,228,924 downwards.
GAACTAGATGTTCTAAACAAGTGTACATCATGTTCTGAAGTAGTGAACTCGATGTTCTAAAATATTAAACGTAATGTTGTCAACCTAATTTGTCATAATGTTCTTGACTATTGAACTGGATTTTGTGATATTTCGTTAGAATCAGTATTGAGCATAATTTGACATTATGTAAACCAAGTATTGAGCATAACTTGACATAATATCAAAGCATGTTTGGGACACAATTAACATAATGTTCTAAACTAAAGAACATAATGTTCTAAACCATGTAACATCATGTTCTAAACCATGTTACATCCTGTTATAAACTAGTGGTCTTCATGTTCTGAACCGAATAACCTCATGTTCTAAACCAAATAACATCATGTTCTAGACCTATGAACATCATAATCTAAACCAAATGTTCTAAACCTAATTTCTGATTTATGACCATAACCTCATGTTCTAAACCAAATAACATCATGTTCTAGACCTATGAACATCGAGTTCTAAACTACTGAACATCACGTGTACATCATGTTCTGAAGTAGTGAACTAGATGTTCTAAACAAGTGTACATCATGTTCTGAAGTAGTGAACTCGATGTTCTAAAATATTAAACGTAATGTTGTCAACCTAATTTGTCATAATGTTCTTGACTATTGAACTGGATTTTGTGATATTTCGTTAGAATCAGTATTGAGCATAATTTGACATTATGTAAACCAAGTATTGAGCATAATTTGAACATAATATCAAAGCATGTTTGGGACACAATTAACATAATGTTCTAAACTAAAGAACATAATGTTCTAAAACGTTGAACATTATGTTCTAAATCAAGTAACATCATGTTCTAAACTAGTGGACCTGTTATAAACTAGTGGTCTTCATGTTCTAAACGAGTGTTCTAAACTAGTGGTCTTCATGTTCTAAACTAGTGGTCTTCATGTTCTAAAGCCATGACCTTTATGTTCTAAACCAATTAACACAATGTTCTAAAACAATGAAATCAATGTTATCTACTACTTACCATAATGTTCTAACCCAATGAACTCAGTGTTCTAACCCAGTGAACTCAATGTTCTAAACTAACAAACATAATGTTCTAAATCAATGAAGTCAAGTTTCTAAACCAATAACATATTGTTCTAAACTAGTGAACAGAATAACCATTGAACTCAATGTTCTAAACCAATGAATATTATATTCTAAACTAATAAACGTAATGTTCTAAACTAGTGAACACAATGTTCTAAAGTAATGGATTATGTGTTTTAAACTAATGACCCCTAGTGTTTGGGTAGTTTCTTCATTGACCCATAGTGTTTGGGTATAGCTAGGAAACTTGTGTTTGAGTCTGATGTTCGAAACCAGTGAACTTGAGGTTCTAAACCAGTGTACTCAATGTTCTTAACCAGTGGACATTGTGTATAGTTAGGAAACTTGCCTAAGCTTGTCTTCTTTTGTACTGTTTTATATATATGATGTTTTAAACAAGTGAACTCAATGTTTTAACCAATTCCTTCTAAATAGTTGATATAATGTTCTAAAATACAATGATTGATATAATATTCTAAACTGTAATGATTGATACGATGTACTAAACTCTTATTGCAATGTTCTTACCTTTTTGTAGGAGCGATGAAAGACAACCAATTGATACTCACAAGAAGAGAAAAGTTATTGACGTTGCTTTTAATAAGCAACAAAAGAAAAAAAAGGAGATCCCTAAAACCCCCAAACCCATCAAGAAAAGAAATGTCCTTAACCAACGAATTCCACCGAAGCAATTCATAACCGATGTGTTGGTTGACCTCTCTGACCAACACAAAGAAGCAATCAGAAATATAGGCTTCGGGGGCTTCCTAGAGTTAGATTTGGATGGTCATAAATCTAACTTCGCTGCGGAACTGGTGAATTGCTTCGATGAAGATAGATCTGCTTTGGTACTCTCCCATGGACAGGAGATACCAATATCAGTTGAAGATGTCCACCTAGTTTATGGTCTTCCCATTGGAGGGACCCGTATTCTTGAAAAGGAATTTAAAGACCAAGACACAAAGGCGAAAGCATTTTTGGATAGTTGGAGAAATACCTTTGGCATTACCACTGGGAGTCCTACGAACTCAGCCCTCATTGCTAGAATAGAGGAGCTAAAAGAAAAGGATGTATGCGACGAGTTCTTGTGGAACTTTGTTGTAGCTGCTATCAATTGCTGTGTTAAATCCACAGCAAACCGTTTAGTCAACATTAAGTTCTTGTCCTACTGCGAAGACATAAGCAGTATCAAGACACTGAATTGGTGTGAATTCACCTACAAGCACATGGTCCAATCAATAAGTGATTGGAAAAATGGTGCTGCGTTTTTCACTGGTCCACTACCATTTTTACTCGTAAGTCTCATTTGTTTTTGCTTGTTATTATTGGTCTCACTATTGTTCTGGGAATATAGTGGTATGTTATAAATACTTGTGCTATTTGTTCTAAACATTATCACCTATTGTTCTACAGATTTCTTACTTTGATCGCCTCAAAAGAGGCAGTGTTGTTAACCCAAGGCAATTCCCTTTGATTGGAGTCTGGAAGAAGGAGTTGATCCAATCAAGAATGAAAATCGAAGTCGTAAGAGGCTTTGGGAAAGGGATCATTCTTGACAGAATGATCAAAGCGGAGAATGCCAACCCTGCATCTTCTGCTCCAGAAGACGTGCTTGTGAGTTCATTTTAAACATTTTATTTTTATGGCATGTGTTCTTCTAAAAAGTCATGTTTATATTATTACACTAATTAAATAGATATTATTCTTCTAATATAGGCAAATTGTTCTAATATGTCCTCCATCCGTATAGGGTTTCTTGAACAAGTTTTCTAATGTGGCAAAGGCTCTTGCTTCCAATGTCAACGACATGTACTCTATGCTTGACAAAGCAAGCACCTTATTGGGAGAAATCGAAGTGAGAGACGAAATGAATACCCTCATTGCCAACATTTGGAACAAGTACACCTCGATACAAAGCACTCAGCGCCCAGATTTAATGAGTAGCCCTACCATACTCAGCCAAGACCAGCATCTATTTGACGAGCCAGCTTTTATGCAAGAGCTCAACGATGTAATGGGTAGGGCTTGGGAAAGATATCAACCCAAGGATGTGGTTGTTTCATCCCACCCTACCTTTGATCTTTTTTCTAAGTCATAGACAGTGTCACCTCCCCGTCATCTTATTACAACTCCCCCAGCTTCCCCTATCCCCAACCCCACTGATGCACAATTTCTAACACCTCCTGATTCACCTGGCCCACCTGTTACTGATTCCCAGCTCAAGCAGTTGCTTCTACTCCTACTCTCCCTGAACATTGCGCTGCATCGAACCAAGAAATGGAAGAGCAAATACACAAATTGACGCAGTCAATTGTGCAAGATACTCCGAAGGAAAGGTAATCATTCTCTACTCGTATAATTTCATAAATTCACACGTTTCAAAACCAACATAATATAGTAGAATGGTTAATTTGGGAAATATTTAGTAATCAACAGAATATACTGCTATGGTTAATAACTTGATGTTCTAAAATGGTGATCTTGATGTTATAAACTGGTGAACTTGATGTTCTAAACTGGTGATCTTGATGTTCTAAACTGGTAAACTTGATGTTCTAAACTGGTGAACATGATGTTCTAAACTGGTGATCTTGATGTTCTAAACTAGTAAACTTGATGTTCTAAAGTAGTAAACTTAACATTCTAAACTAGGTAACTTGGTGTTCTAAGCTAGTGAACTGCATATTCTAAACAGTGAACTTGATGTTCTACTCTTCTATTTACTTGAATACTCTGACCCACTTATAGGTCTGAGCAAGACGTTGTGGTCGGGTTGAATGAAAAAGAACCACAACGTGCAAAAAGACGTCCACCTAAGCTTCCCTTGTATCTACGCTCCCCATTCATGGTAGAGAATGAAACGACTTTGAAAAGAGTCGATGCAGCCCAACGAAGAGTTGCTGAATATGCATTTTCAGAAGGCCCCGCTAGGTACAAGTTCTAATTTTATGATCAGTTGTTCTAAACACTTCATTTAATGCTCTAATTCTTAACACTGGTATTCTTACATTCAAATACCGTTCTAAACTTATGTTCTTCTTTTTCCCCATGACTATAAGCGAGGAGTTGTACAATGATAATCAAACCTGGATCAGCAGGGAAGATATAATGTCACTTGCATATGACAATTTGATCATGAACAACATCATTGATTCATGGGCCTATATTTTGAACATTCAAAATAGAAGGAGAAACCCTGAATCGAAGAACAGATTTTTCTTCACCTCTGAGCTTTGGGTAAGTTGTTCTTTTAATAAAAGTTGTTCTTTTAATAAAATTCAATTAACTCCTGCCAATCAATTTGGGTGAATGTTGTTCTAAATTATCTATATTTTGTATATTACAGATTATACTATGCAGTGATAGGTACTTCCCTGCGTCCACTCCTTTCGAGGAAAAATACCAAGCCTTCGCAACAAGAATGCTGAGCGAACTCGAACACTCCAATGTCACAACCCTTGACAAAATACAATTGGTAAGAACAATAACTCTCACTAGGAAAATAATTTTTTAATTACACTATAAACTATATGTTCTTATGATTACTATATTTTCAGGTGTTCTTCCCAATAGTAGCCTTCGAACACTATTACTTATTCTGTTTCAACTTCATCACAAAGGGAATCGACGTAATTGACAACAGATTCTTGGAGAAGGGAATCTCGTTTACGTCGAAATACAAAAACTACCACAAGACAATGGTAACTATTTATTTAACTCAAGGGAATATCTATTTTTCTACTAATCTTACAATACACTCAACTTTAATTACTATATTGTTCCATTCCTAAAAAAACTATCTGCATGTTCTAATCCAATGAACTAAGTGTTCTAGACCAATGAACATCGTGTTCGAAACCAGTCAATCCAATGTTCTAAACCGACAAAATCAGTGTTCTAAACAAGTCAAGTCAATGTTCTAAACCAATGAACTCAATGTTCTAAACCAATAAACTCAGTGTTCCAAACCAATGAACTCAATGTTCTAAACCAATGAACTCAATGTTCTAAACCAATGAACAGACTGTTCTGAAATCACTGCTCTAAACCAGTGAACTCAATGTTCTAATCCAATGAACACAAAGTTCTAAACCAATGAATTAAATGTTATAAACCAAATGTAACTAGTGCACTAAACCAGTGAACTTAATGTTCTAAACACATGAACATAATGTTCTAAACCAATGAACTCAATGTTCTAAACGACTGTATGTATAATGTTTTAAACCTATGGACTCAATGTTCATATTATTCTAAGAATTAATGTTATTATTCTAAATATTTACTTATGTATTGCTATAGGATTCTATACTGCTCTTGCATTGTTCTAACCTTATGTTACAATATTTGTTATAACACAGGCCAAAGCTTTTGGTAGATTTTTAACAGAGAAACAGATGGGCAATGGTGAACTCGTGCCTACTTTTAAAACTTCAGTAAAAAAAATGAAATGGAGGGACAACAAGAACGCAAATGATTGTGGAGTGTTCATTTTGAAGCACATGGAAACATACCAAAATCAAAGTGCTTCACAATGGGACTTAGGACTGGAAGCTACTGATGTAAGTTACTAGTGTATAGACCACAATAAGTCCTTTGAATTATTGAAATTTCCATTCTGACACGTTGATTTCCTTTCCTTATCTGTTTCAGTCTGAAATGCTCAAGAAATTACGCATTGAATTCTGCGGAAGAATCTTGACAAGCAATGCGAATCAAGTTCAAAAATCAGTAATTTCTAAGTCAAAAGTGTGGGCAAAGGATCAGCTGAAACATCAGGATGAATCATGATGATGATTGGGGGAACTACAACAATGATTACTATTATTATGAACAACATCAGGATTGAACTAATTTCAAGGAACTCTATGAACAACACTACTAACATTATATTACTATATTCACAACAACATTTTTATTCATCAAATATTACTTTGATGTGGTTAATTCTCAACATTCTTATTATATGGTCATATTCGTAAATTTGTAGATATAATTTTCTAAAATAGTGGGTTGTTCCAAGTCTCCTACATCATATTCTAAACTAATAAGTACAGTGTTATAAAGCAACTAACTCAGTGATCTTAACCAGGGAAAATAATGTTGAAATATTAAACAACTAAACCGTATGTTCTAAACTAATGACCATACGGTTCTAAACTGTTGAACGTAATGTTCTAAATTTCCAACGAATATAGTGTTCCAAACCAATGAATAAAATGTTATAAAGCATTGAACCGATGACCATCATGTACTAAACCAATGAATACAATGTTCTAAAGTATTGAACAATATGTTCTAATGTATTGACCATAATGTTCTAAAACACTTTGACATAATTTCCAAAAAGAACTCAGCATTCTAAATACAATTAAAACCAAGTCTCAAAATATTCTATTAGGACAATTTCGGATATCATGATATCCGAGTTCCCCACACCCTCGACATAACCTTTTTCTCTTTTGACATTGCTCAATTGCTTTTTCCTTATCACCCTTCAATCTTTTCGAAGTAGTTCCACTGATTTTTTCGCTCCCAATGTGCACTCCAGTCCCTTTATTTTTCGAAATTTTTGGAGGTCTAACCACTATTTCACAGGGAGTGCTAGACCCGGTCAACAACTCAAGAACTTGTGATTTACTATGCCCGTCCTCGCTTTCATCTGCGAATCTTCTTTTCTCTTCCAAATTCACCCTATACTCTTGTAAATACTTAATGAAGTCACCCATTTCTTCATTATTTCCTTCAACCAAACTAACGCAACTATGAATCTCGGACCATAAATCATTCAACAAGCGCTTCCTATCGTCACCACTTGAATAACATCCCATCTCCTTACCATACCCATCAAAGATTGGTTGTCTCATAGCCATTGTTGTCCACCTGTTCAAAACATATTGATTTGGAATTCTATCCAACTTCTTTGCCTTCCAAATCCATACCATATGTCTGCATGGAATTCCCTGCCTACAAAACAACTTACAAGAACACCTCGTCTCATAATTACTACTATCCATGAATACCTCATAAGTCCTTCCACCATTACATTCACTAACTTTTGCAATTTCCAACCCATTTTCCTTCCTTAACTCCTCTACACCACATTCATAACAAGCACTTATAACTTCCACCTGAAACTCATAAAAAACATTAATGGTATATAACTCAGAACCATGTCTTTCAATCTCCATTGGAGTCTTACATTCTGGATGCTTGTGCTGAGAATCGTAATCATTTTGTGCTTGAGTATGTCTTTGTGCATCCATGGCACTTTCAAACCTCATCAGAAACTCTACTAGAGATACATGTGGATTAACAAAGGATGAGAAGAAATTATTTTCACTTTCAGACCTTGATGTAGTTCTCATAATACCGCCCATAAACACATCTCTAAAATAAGCCGGAATCCACTTTGATCTCATTTCAAACATTAAACGAAGCCATTCATGATCTTCTAACTGAAAATCAAATAGCATCTTGTTCAATTTATCTTTAAATTCCTTTGGTTCAATTTCTAAGTTCCATACACAATCACTGATTATCTTTAGAAAATCAGTTTCTTGGGTAATACTTCTCCCAATCTTATCAGGCATCTTTTTCATAATATGCCACATACAAAATCTGTGCTCACACTTTTCAAACACATTACTTACCGCAATCTTCATCGCAGGATCTTGATCTGTAATTAAAGACGACGGTTCCTTATGATCCATTGCTTTTAAGAATGTTCTAAATAGCCATTCAAAAGATATAACATCTTCTTTGGCTATAAACCCAGCAGCAAAGGTAACACATCTCTTATGGTGATCAAACCCAGTGAAAGGCCCAAACACCATATTATACTTGATAATAACAAAAAAAATGCCAGTGTTAAACAACTAATTTGGGACTTTGAATAGTACATTTGGGACCAATAAAAATACCTGTTAGTTTGATAAGTTGTATCAAATGAAACCATATCCCCAAAAAGACTGTAATTTTTCCTACATATAGGATCGGCCCATAGAGCCATACACAGGCAATCATCATCATCGATATGGTAATCGAAAAAAAAAGCAGACCAAATTAACTTTTTTCTCTTGAAATTATCCACAAACATTTGTGCATCGGCCCCTTCAATATACGCCTTCAAGTCCCTCTGAAAATTTTTGAAATCACACTTAGAGCCACCTACGTTCTCATAACCACCAACGTATTCTTTCATCATTCTAAACGTTCTCACAGGACCAACGTTAACCTGTGTACATAATAAAATGTAACTTTACAACAATATTCATAAACCAAGAATACTATAATTATCAACAACGAGATGTTCAAATTTAGAATAATTAATTGAATACTTTGGAAAAATAACATACAAACTTAGAACATTCCTATATTATATTACCTTCGAATTATCAACAATCATCTTCTTGTGTAAAATGTTCAAATTTCTTCTCGCCTTTTGAAAATGTACCGAATTTGATGAATAAAGGGAATGGCTATGTCTTTCATCAATATTAAATACAACATAACCCCCATCAATGCAAACCTTCAACACCATACGTGCTTTGCATCCAACACGAGTGACCAAATTTCTCCTAACTACACTTCTATCTTCCCCTTCATTTTCACTTCTCATATCTTGCAAATTACTCGTCTTTTTAGACTTAAATCCAGCTTTATTACACACAAAATATTGAAAACTAACAACGCCATTCTTCCTTCTTTTTGTAGTTGATTTTCTTACATTAAAACCAACCGAACTTGCATATGCCTCATAAAATGAAAACCCTTCATCAATACTTGACACTTTCATGCCCACATACGGTTTTAACTCGCTAGAGCAAATTGGGATCCATACTTTGGAACCTCCCGGCATAGACACATGTATCACTTCTAATGTATTACCCCTATTTTCACTATGATCACTACAATTCTCTTCATTGCCCATTGCCTACAAAAACCATAGTAACTACTCCTCAGAACAATAAATGTCCGAATAAACTAAGTTATTATATCATAAAATTCCAAATGCTCAACATCCAAAAAATATAAAAATATTAAAACAACACTAAATGAACATCATGTACTCAACTTGCGAAGAAATGTTCTAATCCAAATAACATCATGTTCTAACCAGTGAACACCATGTTCTAAACAATTGAACTTGATGTTCTAAACTACTGAACATGATGTTCTAAACCATTGAACTTAATGTTCTAAGGTATTGAACATATAATTGTACTCGAATAATTTCATTTATTCAAACATTTTAAAACCAACCTAATATACTATAATGGTTAATTTCTAATTCTAAACGCTAGGTAATTAGTTTTAAATAGCATGGAAGGCATTTCCAAACTACTGAACATGATGTTCTAAATTAGTGCACCTCATGTTCTAAACAATTGAACTTGATGTTCTAAACTACTGAACTTGATGTTCTAAAGTATATAACATGTAATTGTACTCGAATAATTTCATAAATTCACACATTTAAAAAACCAACATAATATCCTATGATGGTTAACTTCTAATTCTAAGCGCTAGTTAATTAGTTTAAAACAGTTTGGTGGCCATTTCATGTTCTAAATGTTCAGTAGTTTAGTCTAAACACCATGATCTAAATTAGTGAACTTAAATGTTCTAAATGAGTGAACTTGATGTTCTAAACTTTTAAACATGATGTTCAAACCATTTAACATATAATTGTACCCGAATAATTTCATAAATTCACACATTTAAAAACCAACATAATATAATATAATCGTTAATTTCTAATTCTAAACGCTAGGTAATTTGTTTAAAATACTTTAGTGGGCATTTCCAAACTACTGAACATCATGTTCTAAACTAGTGAACACCATGTTCTAAATTAGTAAACTTAATGTTCTAAACTATTGCACTTAATGTTCTAAAGTATTGAACATATAATTGTACTCGAATAATTTCATAAATTCAAACATTTAAAAACCAACCTAATATACTATAATGGTCAACTTCGTATTCTAAACGCTAGATAATTAGTTTAAAACAGTTTGGTGGCCATTTGAAAACTAATCAACATCATGTTCTAAACTAGTGAACACCATGTTCTAAACAATTAAACTTGATGTTCTAAACTACTGAACATGATGTTCTAAACCATAGAACTTAATGTTCTAAGGTATTGAACATATAATTGTAATCGAATAATTTCATTTATTCAAACATTTTAAAACCAACCTAATATACTATAATGGTTAATTTCTAATTCTAAACGCTAGGTAATTAGTTTTAAATAGCTTGGAAGGCATTTCCAAACTACTGAACATGATGTTCTAAACTAGTGCACATCATGTTCTAAACAATTGAACTTGATGTTCTAAACTACTGAACTTGATGTTCTAAACTATTGAACATATAATTGTACTCGAATAATTTCATAAACTCACACATTTAAAAACCAACCTAATATACTATAATGGTTAACTTCTAATTCTAAACGCTAGGTTATTAGTTTAAAATAGTATTTCCAAACTAATGAACATCATGTTCTAAATTAGTGAATACCATGTTCTAAATGAAAGTACAGGATGTTCTAAACTATTGAACTTGATGTTCTGAACCATTGAACATATAATTGTACTAGTGAACACCATGTTATAAATGAGTGAACTTGATGTTCTAAACCATTGAACATATAATTGTACTTGAATAATTTCATAAATTCACACATTTAAAAACAGACATAATATACTATAATCGTTAATTTCTAATTCTAAACGCTAGGATATTTGGTCAAAATAATTTAGTGGGCATTTCTAAACTACTGAACACCATGTTCTAAACAAGTGAACATCATGTTCTAACCTACTGAACATGATGTTCTAAATTACTTAACATGATGTTCTAAACCTCGGCAGACTGAAATTAATAAATGTTATGTTTCGGTAATTCTTGACTAATATTCTAAACTACTATACAGAATGTTCTATAAGATTGAGTATAATGATCTAAACAATTGAACATATAATTGTACTCCTATAATTATTCGTATCATTTCCACTCAATTACAATCAGCATATCCACTCAATTACAATCAGCATATCCACTCGAATACATAATTTCCACTTGTATACATAATTTCCAAATGAATACTCATTTCTAGAACAGTGAATGTAAAACATTTCCCACTCATTTTAATACAACAAAATTTAACACTTGAACGAGAAGAGAGCTAACGAGAATCACAAAATTTAAAGAGGTGCAAAAAAAATTTACCTTGAACGAGAAGAGAGCTCTTCCCAGGAAAAACAACTGAGAAATAGATGCACAATAATGAAGAAAAGAATGAAATATGAGAGTCTAACACTCTGCCAGCACGTAGAGATGAAGGTTGAAACACGTAGAGATGGCAATGGCAACACGCAAAGTGGATGTCCAGCAAACACGCAAAGTAGAAAATTTTTCTGAACACTTTGCCAGCAACAAAGTTTTAACACATTGACTGGATATTTACAGATTTGCTATCCATTTCTTAAGCATTTTCAGCCCTAGATCATCAACCATCCAAGGGTGTAAGATGGGTTCTCACCAAAAAGGAGTTCTCACATAAGGGGAGGGTTCTCACATGATCCCTCCCCTATATATATATATATATATATATATATATATATATATATATATATATATATATATATATATATATATATATATATATATATATATATATATATATATATATATATATATATATATATGAGATTTATCAGGTCATTTGAGATATAGAAAAAAAACCCTAATAGAAAAATCTCTAAACCTACACAAAATCCTAGCCATCCTAGAAAGAGAAGCAGAATAATGTACTAGCATACGTTGTGATCCTGGTGCATTTGTAGACTGAGTAGAGGAACTGCATTTGTGATTCTTTATCTCCGTTCTGTTCGATATTTGAAGCACGCATCAAAGGAATATCTAACTGCTTAATATATGATTTGTATTATATGCATGCATGAGATCTTGTGATTAGGTGTTAAAAAATATTCTTGAAATTCCACTAATCGCAATTAATAGTCCTACACTTGCAATTTCACAAGCTGCACCAAAGACTTGCAAAAACAAGGGGGCTAAAACTGAATTTATCACAAGCTCAGTAGAATGATATATTACTTCAAAATATGGGGCATACTAAGATGGTTTAACTAATTGAAAATGATAGCTTGATTATAGATACATAACAACTTAATTTCCATTTAGTCTAAAATAGTGGCGTCACCTGATATAAAAAAATAATGGTTACATCATAGCAAAGATAAAACATACTAATTGGTACAAAAAAATTTAAAAAATTGAGGTATCTTTAAACAACTTATAGAGAACAACATTGACAATGCATGAATGTACAAGATAAGTATGTGTAGAAGCATCGTCAATATAATAGAATTAGTAACCAGCCATAAATTTCTCCAGGGAGGTATTGCACTAAACAAGAAACCAAATCACAAGGAATGGTTACTATATAAGTGTTCAAAGTCACACAATATTTAGTATAATATCATCAAGTGATGAATAGGATTCACATAATGATATAACGATATTGCTCATGGTTTTAATGCCTTAATCGATCTTATTTTATCAATTCTCTTTTACATTTACCTCCTTTATGGGCTTTTATTTTGTATATTTTGATATTGCTCCTCTCACGTATGCTTTATTTTGTTTTGTAACGTAATAAGAGCTCTCATAATTTTGTAAGCTTGTCGTTCGACTCATGTTTGAAACATACGTGTCGATCATTAGCCTTATTTTGGGGATTTTCAAAGACCTATTACAACGTGTCTTTAATTAGTTGTTGATCTTTCCATTCAAGGCGTATCAAGTGAAGTTTGGCAAGCAAAATGTTGAATCTCGCAGCAAACACCACACCTCGATGGCGGTCCTTCACTTTGCGCCGCAACACCTTGGTGGTCATTTTGGAATAATTATTTAAAAGCCCAAAATCCTAGTCATGAGATATAGTTAGGCTTTAGAATTTGTGTAGCTTTAGACTCTTTTTTGGGACATATTTTTGAACGCCACTTTTGGCTTAGTTGGAGGAATTTTCTGAATTTCTGATTTCCTTATTCTTAGTTTTTAGTTTTCATTAGTTTTAGTTTTTCATTATTCATTAGCTCTAGGTTTTTCAATAGCTTTCACTTTTTGTTCTTAGTTTTCTCATTTACAACTATGGACGTAAAGCCTTGATGTTCATCATTCAATTGATATTTTCAATCAATATAATTCAAGTATTGTTTTCTCTTCTCTAATCTCTTATTATTATTGTTATTATGTCTTCTTTTATTCATTTTTTTTATCTAATTATCATGTTCATGTAGTTTTGTAATCTAGGGTTACATTGAACCCTAGCATGGATTGATGTGCTATTGATTCCCAAATCCCATTTTTGATTAGTTTACAATTCATTTATTTAAGGGTTGGGTTTATTATCAATAAATAACTAGAAATAGTATTTCTTGAATGTGATTAGGTTACAACAAAAGTTGATCCTTAATCAAATTTAGAACCCTAATTTTAAAAAAAGGAAATCACTATGAAAGTATTGATGGAATTTGTTAGGATGTTAAGATGCTATGCTTAAAGTATTTGAATTGCATAAGTCCATGAAAATAGGTATGATTGCATTGTTGAATAAGTCATTGATTGATCGAACGAAATCATTGGTATTGAGTAGGGCGTATATCTATCCTATGAGTTGCTTAGTAATTGAATAAGGGAAGAAGGAATTGTTATTGCATTAGTTCTTGCTAGTGGGAATAGCTAGTCCTATATGTCTTTAGTTCCTAATTTATTAGTTAGTAGTAGTATAATCATTTCCTTTTCTTTTTACTCTTCAAGTTTTACCAGTACGAAAGTTGATTAAATTGGACCGTCGTTTATCTGTAGGATCGACCCATACTTACCCTATTACATAATTAGGAGGAATATTTAGGTTTTTATTTTTATTAGGCGCCTTTCAATCGCTTACTTGATTGGTATTAGTTGTTCTTCTTCCAACAATATACATATCGAAATAATAATACGAGGTTAATTATTTGCCTTCATCAATTCTTGTTTGATTCTTGATTTGACATATATTATTAAACATATAATATACGATCGTCTTTTAGAATAATTTGTATTTTTTATATACTTTGTATAAATTTTGGAGTTTAATTAAATTAGTAAGGCTAAAAAAGTTGAAATCAAGAGGCCAGTATTACAAGATATGGACTAATTAAGCTAATACAATTATTAACCGAAGAAAAATTTGTATTATCTCAAGTCTACTTGTGACATGAAACTTCTCAAGATCCTTAGCAATGAGTTAAGACTAATGAAATGTCAACAATTAGAATGCCATTTAAAAAAAATAAAAATAAAATTTTGGCATTTCCCTATCAACTCTCGATCAGTATGCTATTCCAACAGTAATTTAAAAGTATTGTGGGGAGGAATTGCGTGATTGAGAATACTAGCTCCATTAGCCATCTCAATATGTCATCCAACACACCGAAAGTAAGTAAAGAGTGTATTTTTTTTAAAAAAAATTAATTTAATTTAATTTAATTTAATTCATATAATCATGTTAGACTAATCGTATGCGCATGTGTTGAGAGTTGAGCTAGAGTTTGAGACTAATGACCTTGCATATGATGACCACAACCACTACCACTGCAATTTCAATGTGTTGGATATAACTGTATAGGGGTGTTTAATTCACTCATACAAGGTAGTATGAGATATGAATTTACAATGGTTAAAGCCAATGCTCGTATTTGTTTGAGAAATTTTTACTTTTATAAATTTATAGCTCAAACACAAAAGGTACAAGGCTACTTTAAATATCCATGGAGACGGGTGAATTTGACTCATGTCGATATTGTAGAGAATGGATTTTCAAACTCGTTTAATCATGGTATCATTCCTGGTCCCAAACCAATATCACCTTGTAAACCAAACACACCTTAATGCACTACCAAACACACCTTAATGCACTACTAGCAATGAATTATTAATGATTCGTTCAAAAGGATACAATTTCCATTACCACCAACAAACCATGCATCCATACATCTTATTACAAGCATACAAGTACAAAAACAATGACACGAGAAAGTGACCATATATATATATATGTGATAAGTAAATCATCCAATACAAAATGATCATTTAATTAAGAAGAGAACTCAATCTTCACACTCTTAATAACAACATTGTCCTTTCCAGCCCTTGGCACCAAGTTTACTGTTACACCATCATCATCATCAGCTCCTAATTCGTCAATCAATTCAGTCAAACCAACCCTAAAAGTGGTCTCCATCAAATGTTTATCCTCACCATGCTTGTGCTTATGTGGAACATTCACAAAACTCCCTGCATATTCGGCCTTCATTTGATTTCTCTTGGAAGGAACGTCATCCTCATCGTTGATGTACACGTCGAACTTGACGTACTCTTCGTGCCTCTTGACATCAACCTCGATCACGAGCACCTCTTCCACTCCGTCCTTCTCTCTTTTGCTCCTTGACTTCTTAGGCCTTGCAACGTTTGTACGTATGGACTTGTTCAATGGCCTTGGGAACCTGACTGCTCTTGATGTCGATTCCATAGCATTGGCTGCTTGAGGGCTTGATGTTACGCT
Source organism: Dysphania ambrosioides (assembly GCA_026401315.1). NCBI lineage: Eukaryota > Viridiplantae > Streptophyta > Magnoliopsida > Caryophyllales > Amaranthaceae > Dysphania > Dysphania ambrosioides. The sequence goes on along the minus strand of CM048665.1, from coordinate 27,213,200 downwards.
TCTAACCCTAGAGCTCGACCTCGATGTAGGTCGAGCATTGATCCAAGGCAAGTCAATGTTTTGGTAATTATACCCAAGTCTTGTTGTGTCTAAGCAATCTCGAACCCTTACCCTTACAGCTCGAGCGTTTTCGTCGTAGAATATAAACGAGGCGTCTAACCAATCAGCTTCTGTAAAATCTTGTCTGTTACCCCCTAAGGTTTTCCAAACGGACCACATACGGTCGATGTTTGCATGGTGTGCATAAAAAAGTGGGTCACGGGCAGCAGAGTAGAAGTTACCCATGTTCTCACCATTAGGTTGGTTACGGTCACCAGTCCAAACATGGACGGTCCCATGAGGTATGTTCTCGACTGAACCACCTCCCGGGCTGGGACGGTTCCCAGCTCGGTAAGGTTCTCCTAGGAACAACCTCGCGGTCCTGGAGTTAGTCACCATCTGTCGATACATGAGTGATAGGTTAGCCGATATCATGGCTTGATCAGGCAAATCATTGCCATCGAACCCGTCATAGTTGAGATCCAACACTTTTGGAGGTTGGTGACCCCTGTCTCGGATTGGATCAAATAAGGGGGAATTTCGATCAGTGTACATAGTGGGCATTCGCATGCCCGCTGGGGTATCCCAATTCCAAAAGGGGAGGGCAAAAGTGGGGTCATTGATCAAGTTGCCTAGGATCCTCTCAAAGAAGTAAAGGTACCACCTATGGAATGGGTAGAACAACCAAGAGTTATGCACTTGTAGGTCCACATTTGGAAACCCTACTTGAGCGTAACCTCCATTACAATAAGCACAATGCACGTTGGCTTGTTGGGTGAAATTACGCGGGTCACTAGGAGGTAGGGCTTTCATTAAGGAGATTGCCCTAGTAAATTTTTGCCTGAATTGATCATCGACCAAATGGACAGGTTGTCGAACCCTTAAGGTGCTTGGTGCGGGTGGAAGAACATAGTCCACTATAGTTGTGGCTCTAGGAGGGCAACAGTTTAGGTCTTGGGCATTGGAGGGCAGATCCGCTGGCCCGCATGCATTCGGGTTTGGGGTTTGTACAGGGGCGGCTAAGGTGGATGACGGGCCACAAAGCGTGGTGACAGCCCCATACAAGCCTCCTATCCCGATGAGCATGTTTCTTCTATCCAACATATTGGCTCTCCCTTCATTGTTGGTTGTTTTGGGGTTTTGGTCATCATTTTTGGCAACAGTGCATGATATTGTACGAGTAGAACGGCGATCCAAGCCTCTTGGAATGGAAAGTCGTGATATTTTGGGGAATAAATGGTTGCGGGAAATCTCGGAGGCAGCACAGATGTTGGTTGTGGTGGTGGGAGTTGAATATAGGGAGGTCATTTTGTATGAAATAATGGTGCAAGATCGATGAATTTAGCTGGTGACCTCCGTTGGTCTTTATAATGCACTGGTGTTTGTTAATTAGTCAACCAAAATAATATAGACTAAATATAAAATGGAATATTTGGTAAAATTTTGACAGATATTAACGAGTTCGGACCTAAATGTCACATTTGAAGTAAAATATTTCCATGATAATCATATATTATTGCGTAGCTGTTGTAGATGTCAGGTAAAATAGTTGGTGGCAATTTCTTTTTCAAAGAGGTTACGCAATTAATTTGGGTCAAGGTAGTGATCAAATGCCTAATGTTTAGATAAGGAGAAATGTATACTTATTATTAAAAAAATTGTATCATTTTCTTTTAATTAAAGTCTTCTTTCAAAACGAGTGAGTTGAAATCTTATTGATCAAATATTCAACTGCATATACATGCAGAAAACCTTTAAAGATTACCATGCAATCAAATGTATATCAACATTGTTATACTCGGTAATAATACCTGTAAGATAATTACTCTATTATTTGTCCTTAATTAATTACTTCAGGATATAACTAAGTGTGAATAAATGCTAATTAATTATACATGTCAAAGAAAGTAGGAGTGTGACGTTAATTACATATGCATCAGTCAATTTTCAAAAGTTGGATTTCATCGAAACACTAAATAACTACCGAGAGTACTATTACCAATCTATTACATACAACTTTAACCAATAACATAATAGATGGTCGAATCGGTTGTCTATGATCTGATGACAATCTTGTGTAGTAGGAGGAAAATCATATCTCTAGGAAAACTTGATCCTCGTAACTAGCGGCATATATTTCCATTAATTGTACTGTCACGCCACATATGATTCAAAATAGACATGTCACACAAGATGCCTCAATAATTATATTTATAAGGATTTTTAAATACATCAAAACTATTCCTCTCTTTATTCTTTTTTTTCCCCTTTTCATTTGGGTTGAGCACTAAATAAGAAGTGGAATTTCTATAATCAATCGATGGGCTACATATCCTACATATAGTTATCATAGCCAAACTTTCCCACCCAATCACAATATTAGACTAAAATTGAATGATTTTAAATGAGAATAATATTCTAAAATTTTCAGATGAGGAAAATGAGAAGAAAAAAAAAGAATGAATGGAGTACAATTTTGTTTTTCATAAACTTTCGACATTATTTATACATATAGCTGCCATAACTTACACAATGTAATTTATAGAAATATGATTGTTAATTATTAGATTTGTATTGAAAAATTGTTCTTTCAAGCAAGATATCCACTTATTAACGTGTTAAAATATAGGACTATTAACATTATTTACTAATTTATTAGTTTTAACCATATTATTTTCTATGATTCAATGAATTTTCAGCATTCAAGTTTACTATTATTGATAATTGGTTTTGTCTATAAATAATCGATTAGATAGATTTTAATATAATTTGAAAGTTTATTGAATTAAAACAACTAACTATAATTAAGGACATGGCTAGGGGGCACATAGTAGTTTATATAAAGCTAGGCCTACTTTATTAAATAGAAACAACTTTCTAAATCATAAGATGACTCCTTAATATTGTACAAATATATAATTGTACATACTGTAAGCTGATGAATGTGAATGCTTATTTACTTCAAATCTAAGCATGAAGATGTAGAGGGTGAGATGGGTCTAATGAGCTGAACATCATGGTGGGGCTTTTACTGAAGGTTCGTTGCTAATTTTATAGGTTTATCAATTAGTTTCAAACTCAAGGTATAACTTTTCCTTCAGATCAGGCCGAGTTGTTGATTAAAGTCCAGGACGTGTCGATCTCATCCTAAGTATTTAGAAAGACATAATATATTCCATGGTCAATGCATCAAATTAAGAGACATACATAAAAGTATATAGTTTTTATTATTTTATTATTTTTTTACAGTAATGAGGAAACATACAGTATAGTTCTATATATCTTACGTTTACAATGGATATTATTAAGGTGATTGATTGATTCGGATTTCGGGGTATATACTACTAGCTTTACAATATAATAAGGATTATTATATTCAATAATAAATAATTACATGCCAGCTAAATATCCATGGCACTTTTTTCTTTGTACAATTCAATCAGAGTAGTTGATTGGATTTTGAATTCCTAATATTTGATAAAATAAGTTATCGGGAATAATATACGTGGGGGAGACTAATTATTTTGGAGGATCAGATTGAGAAAATGAAGGAAATTTGTATTATTATATTGAATCATTTATGGCCTTCATGTAAAACCAACTGTGCCACGACTTGAGATTATTTCCAACCGATGTCATGACAAAACGTTAGGTTACTCTAATATGAGATTAAGAGTAAGTGTGATAGATCGATGAGGACGATGCTGCATGATATTGATATATTGTCATCTACGTACAAGTATATTAATTGTTATTCCAAACTATCTAAAAGATCTTTGTAAGTGATAAGATCCGTAATTAATTTGAAATGTAGGGTTGATTTTGATCTTTGTTTATCGTTCTAAGATAATATAGCTTTCCCTACTTTGTATTTAAGCCGTTGTATGCCAATCCAATCCAATCCAATACATTTAAGTGTACACAAAGTATTGTTTCCGGGTCAGACTTCTGTAAGATTAATAACAAACGAAACAAATAAAATGGAGGAAAAGATTCAGATTACGCTTCTATATATGAAGAATGATGCATATTTAGTTTGTTAAGGAGTAAGTATATATAAATTTCGTATATATTAGGAACTCCTGATCTGGTTTTTGCATAGGGCCAACAATATTTGAATTGAAATTTCTAAAAGACTAAAGACTAATGAGGGTTGACTAATAAATCTTTAATATGTCATCAGCGTGACATCAAAATTACTCATATGTATTTTGGCATTTTCTACGTAGTTTCTGCTTTGCATATATTGATTCCAATCTTATTCCACTAATTGAAAAATCTTTGGGATCGTATTGCGTGATAGATTATTTGTTGAGTCAAACTCATCTAATCTACCCGGCCGCAGGGTTCAAATTTAATTGTAAGCCATCTTTAATTTCGTTTATTCATGTCTTTGGTTAATTGTTTATTTTTCTGATGATCAATTTACTGGACGCTCATCAATACATATACTACATATGATATTTAATTTTCATTACTCTCCGTACATATTTTCGAACGATCCTAAATTTGTACACTTTGAATGTAGGACGGCTGACCAATTAATGTATTATATTTTAGTCCTACTATCAATAGATTATCTATACCTATCAACAGAAAAAGTTAAAAAAAAAAAGAACAACAGTCAAAACTTTGCAAAAAAGTAAACATAAAATAATTAAAATTTCTAAATGGGATGCATGAATGCATTATATATTGTGCTAAGTATAGTATTTAGTAAAGATATCTCTCTGAGTCATACTACTCTTATCTCATGCTGAGCTCCACCTTAACTCTAAAAAGCCTTTTCTAATTCATACCTGATATAAATTATATCAAAATGTTGAGATTCAGATATATGTATTAATATATTAGATATAGCTATTGTTATATCAGATATAAATCTTATTATATCATATATAGAAATATATAATGTATAAAAATATAAAAAAACTCATATCAGATATAGACATTATGATATCAGATATAGAAATAAAATTATGTAAATACTCCTCATATAATTTATATCAGATATAAATTTCTCTATTCCAAATCACTTGATAATTTTTCAAACACATTTGTCACTAAAAAATGACTCGGGAAGGTAAAAGGTAGCAAAGGATGTTAATATGTTATGGTGAATAAGATGGAGACAACAAAATTGCCACACCAAAAATTCGTCATGAAGTTACATGCAAAACCAAAAATGTTATCTTATGTAGAAATCTCATAAACCAATAAACAAAGGTAACGTGCAAACATATGTACGGGTGATAATTTACGTAAGGCAGCATATGGATAGCCAGAGATTAGCTAAGCTGCAGAAAACTCTTCCTGAATTCTCATCAGTGATGTACGCTCTCGGTGGAATCTAACATCTACGAATTCACCTTTCAAGAATAGCGGGGCATCATCAGAGGTGAACCTTGCCAATCGATTAAGCTTGAGCAGAAAAGAATAAAAATAAACTTTAAGGAAAAAAAAAATTCTATTTTATGTACTATTTATAATTTACTCCGTACTTTCGTATAGTATATAGTTTTAATCTTCCATGGGATCAGTCTCGATTTCTTGGGCTAGTTGCTTCGTCAGACTATCTGCTCGCTCATCTTGTCCTCCGGCGAAGGAATAAACTTTGAAGGCAAACTGGAAAGCCTTCCAGAGCATTTTGGCGCATACATTTTTCTGCCCTCCTGGCTTGGACCATGTCTGATCGTTTGTCGTTGCCTTTGCATCTCTCCTCTCCTGCATTGAAATGAAAACAATGTCATGCATGCATGTATTAGTTTTGTTCAATGTAGCAGACTCTCCTATGAACTTATGTTTGATCCTCGATTTAAGAATATAAACTTTAGCAGACAATCCGTGTCTATAACACTAAAACATGCATTCGTTTTGTTACATACATGAGAACCAATAGACTCTGAGTTACACAGGTTTTGTTATACGAACTATGATAAAAGAGGAATTGAAAGATGTAAATCTAGAAGTACGAAATTGGTTGATAAGGCTTGTCCTTGTCTACCTTTAGTGCCAATTCCATGCAGCTTGACGAGACATCCACCAATGCTTCCTTAATCTTGACGAGAATTTGGAAGTCGAAGTGTATGTTATGGCTTTGAAATTTCTTTGCATCTTCATCCTTGGTTCGTTCTAAAGCTTCCAATTCTCCCTTAATCTGTTTGAAATTGAACTTTGTTACGTCAAACTTATGCTAATAGTTGTTCTATGCTACATACAATCCAAGGTAGAATCTTATCCTTGATACAAGATTGTTATATGTTCATTTTCATTTTACCTTGCTGAAGTACTTTTCGACTTTGTCAAGAAGCTGGACCAGAGGAGACTCAATTTTCCAATTATGTAATTCAGATAACGTTCCATCAAGCTTCTTATACAGTGCTGCTGCCATTCTTAAGGCTTCTAGTTTTTTGACTGGGAAACCTTCGAACCTTGCGAAAATCTGGCTCTCATCTGTGAGGACTTCAAGTTGGGATTCTACTAGCTGGTGAAATTTGAGCAGTTCATTCATGTCCTTCGTTTGGAATGAACTCAAGCTGCCTTGCATCTCTTTTATTGCTTTTCCGTATTTTTCTACATCTTCTTCAATTTGCATGAAGTAAGCTGACCTGAAAATCCGGTATGACAACATTAAGACATTTCCGTGGTGCCAACTTAGCTATTTTCTACATTTCTCTTAGAAATTTCCATTATTTCATAATCATATTAAAGCAACCATATTTCAACTTACCTTTTCGTCATTTCTGCAAGTGCATCAGCCATGCTTTGTCCTCCACCAGCACCACCTTTACCTCCGCCTCCTTTCTTTCCCTGAGATGATTTTCCTGTCAAAGATGAACCTTCCACCTTCCCCTTAAGCAACCGATATAAATTCCCCATGTGAGAAGACCTTTTTAATTTTGTGGTGCTCTTTGCACGTAGGGACCTTGTAGCTCCTGGTGGAGGTGGAGGTGGTCCACCTCCTTTGCCAGGCATGGGTGGTGGTGGTGCTGGTGCACCACCCTTTGAGCCAAGTGGAGGTGGTGGAGGGGGAGGGCCCTTTGAACCAGGGGATGGAGGTGGTGGTGGAGATGGGACTGCACCAGGGGGAGGAGGTGGTGGTGGAGGAGCTGATGCAAAGGGCGGTGGTGGAGGTGGAGTTGGTGCACTACGAGGGGGTGGTGGTGGAGCTCTTGTGCAAGGTGGTGGTGGTGGAGGAGGAGCCCTTGTATTGTAAGGAGGGGGTGAAGGGTGTAGGGCATTGGGAACCAATGGAGGAGGGGGTGGTGAAGGCCTCAAATTGAATGGTGGGGTTGGGGGTGGAGGAAGAGGTGCAGTTGATTGTGGTGGCGGTGGGGTTGGGGGTGGAGGAGGAGGTGCAGTTGATTGTGGTGGCGGTGGTGGTGGTGGTGAGGGTGAGTGTAGTATCTTGATTGGTGGGAATGATGACATGACAGTTGGTGATGATGGGTTGGATGTCTGTGGAGAAATTGCTTCTTGTGATTGAAGTTGAGCTAGTGGAGTTTTCTCTTGAGGAATAGACCCAAACTTGGATTTTGAGGATGGTGGTTGTAGCACCTGTTCACCTTCCATCTCAAAGACTATGGGAGTTGGCCCTTGTTCAGTGCTTTCCGCCTGAGTCTTTCTATTTTTTCCATCCTTGTCATCTTTCACAGGAAGCTCACTTGTGTTCTGGCTCTGTAATTTATTTTGAAGGATCATATTGAAAGACAGGCGCTTCCAGTCCATAGCACTCAATTTCTCCACAGCTTGAACCCTGAGGTCCCAAAGACGTGGGGGTGAATAGCTACCATACTCTCCACATCTTGGGGACTCAGGTAAGACTGATATTGGGGTATGAGGTGAAGCACAAGTTGATGCGTTTTGATCAAATGATCTCCTGTCAAAGGAGATAGACCTTGAGGTGATTCTTGGGCTTGAGCTTGAGCTATATTCCCTCCTTGATTCATCCTCATCCATCAAGTCAAACCTCTCTTTTGCTGTCCTATTCATGCAGTCCAGTATTGCGACTACTATCTTAGCTGCATGACATGAACAAACCTGTCTTAGCATGTATAGATTCTGCAGTATTGAAGCACGCTTGAAAGAAACTGAACATACCTAGTTCTTCGAAGGGGACTTTTTCAACATTGTCATACTTGAACTTCTCCCTCACCTTTGGGTCTTGTATCCATTCTGAATCTCCCACACATTTTAGGACTTCATAGAAGCATATCAATCCCTAACCAATTACAATGAATTAGGTGCTTTAGTTAGTGAAAGCTCATCAACACACCCCTTTTGATTGGCATTATTTAAAGAATAGCAGTGCTTCTTATATTGTGCGCACTTTGCTAGGAAAGTTATATGACAAACTTTATGCCAACACATCTCCACCCTTTAATCTGTATATCCGTACAGATTTTCTTCCGGACACACCAATACTGCATAGGTATTGACAGGAAATACAAATTTGTAATGATGAATACATGCTTAGTTACAAATTTATGTACATAGGGACGTAAATCCCTTTACAAAATTACACTCTAAATCTTATTTAACCAGTCTTTAATACAGCTAAGGGTATAGGGCGTGAGGAGATAATGAAAAGAAAGTTAAGGTGAAAGTGAAATCTGCAAAACCTCATGTGTGGTTCTCTCCTTCATTTTTGCAGTTGGAACACAAGGCACGAATTCAGGGTACATTCGATGAAGGTCCTCTCCGGTTAAAATCAGCAGCTGCAGGAATGAAAAACATGGCATAAGTCTCTACAAATAATGTGAAAGAACACAAGTGTTTTAGCCGTTGGAACCCTTAATTGTTAATACCTCATTTATTGGAACAGAGCCGTTTAGGGGAGGAATATCAAAGATGTCCCTAAAAGTCATGATCTTTTTCCTTAGCTCCATGAACATTAGAATGTTGTTGCCGTTGCTTTCTCTACCTGACCTGACAGCCGGGCTTTCCATCTCCTTCTGTTGTTTGACATGCGAATCAGAAAGTCTAGTTCCCTGCAAGAAAAAAAAGTATTCATCTTCTTTGATCAGAATATTCATCTCTTTATGTTCTTTTACAAAATATTCTCAATCCAAATTTAACCTCAACATTCTTGTTTGTTGATCAATTGTACAAATTAAAGCCCTCAAAAGTGAGGTTTATTGGATACAAGGTTTAAGTAAGTTGATTGATCATGATTGGTTTTCAAACAAAAACGAGGCATATGCATGATCGATGTTGTTGCAAAAAAAGAAAAAAAGAGTGACATTAGTTTGGAAAGATTACCATGAGCGAATCTAATGCAAGACTATTGATGACACACTATCTCATACCCATTTTCTCGGTTGGTTTTACCCGAAATTCTGACCAACTTTAGTAGAAGAATTAATGAAGAAATATTCAAAGAAGAAAAGCCACCAAAATACCTGCAATTTGGCAACCTTTCGACGAAACAGGGAAGGAATGCAAGAGGTGGCTCCAGCCATTATATGGTTAGGACGACTTTCTGTTTTATACGGTCTTCGTCATTAAGATTATTATATTTTTGTTTTTCTGATGATAATATTTTAATTTGTAGTAGAAAAATTAAGGAAAACAAATGAATATTCAACTTAGTTTTATGAATTAGAAATCGGCGTGCAGGGCATTTCCACAAGGAAAGAAAGGGGACGTGATGGGTAGGGTGGTGGCTCTTATTTTTCCAGTTGAACACAGGGCTCCATGCATGGTTTCTAGTTTCTACCTTTGGTTATCTTTTTCAATAAAAGGCGGCTTATTTTTAGATTGAAATGCTGTTACATAACTACTATTTTCTTGGTTCACTGCTTTCTTTGCTTTTTATTCATTTGTTATTTTCCTCTATGGTTAATGTAACTCTAATCATAACATATCATCATTATTTGCGTTGATTAAAAGTAAAAAACAACAGTACCAATTAGAAATAGAGGCGTAAAGATGATATTGTGGACATCGTTCTCAGGCAATTTATACATCGATGGATGTGATATCCATTAGAGAATATCTACAACAGTACGTACCTCCTTGTATTTTGGTATAATTTTGGGTTTAACAATATCTACCAGATAGGCTGATGTAGTCACGCATATTTCGGGTTCATTAGATAATCCGATACTTTCATTTATGCCAATTTTTGGACCAGGCCATATAGAAAAATATTGTATGATTTCTTATCTAAAAAATCATTTCTTGTCAATTTCATTAGAGAATATTATACAATCTCTATATTTTAAGATTAGTAAACTTGGGAAAGTTGGAATTTGCGGCTCCTGAATTGACATAAAATTGGATATTTTAAACAATCACAAATTATATTGATATATGAAAATTTTCACAAGTTGGATGCCCATTTACATTGACTGGTATGCACTCTTTAGTTTAATGGTGAGTTTACATTGACTGTTAAGCAATCTTTAGTTTAATGGTGAAGAGGTAGGTTCCAACAAAAGCAACCTTTTAATTTGATGAACTGGCAGTCCTACCAAAGTACAGGCACAAAATTTGAGGAAACTTCTTTACACCTATAAACATGTATATATAGCCCATCCTTTGCATGAATTAGTTCCATTCTTTCCATATTGAAATATACAATCATGGATTAGATATATCCTGCCGTTCGCGAAGGTCATAGTCAAAAGAGCTGAAGGGTGGGTGGAAGGCATGTAACATTTGAAGTAGCAAGCACAAAGCACCAGCCAGTTCATGGCTGTGGCACTACATTAAAGTAATTGTGAGAAACTCAGAAAATGACCATATGTCACCATCTTCGTACCATCCATTAAATAATTGATCCCGCCGAATTCCTTCCACGCCCTGTTTAGCTTGCTAAACGAGATCTCCACTCCCCTTCCCTATTTATTCTTCCCCTTACAAGGAAAAGTTGAAAAAAAATATGGAAATACACCAAAATCATGTAAGGAAAGGAATTACAAAATAGATCGAGTGAAGAACTGGAGAAGATTTGACGAATTTTGGTTAGAATTTGAGCATTATTACCCAACCATCTATGATTCAGGTAGATTACTAGAGTATATTGAGGTTACTCACACTCCAGCATTATGTAGTAATGTATACTATTAAGTATTAATCTTTGTATGCATCACGACTCTGTTGATACATACAAGTGGGGCTAAATGGTTAGCGGTTTAGCTAGCTAACAAGGTATGAAAGTATGAAACTTTACTGATGCAGCTTTCAGGTATATGCCTATTGCCTAGCGAAGTTTTAGTCATTAAGACTTGTTCGAATATAATCCTCGTGCATGGTACTATACTCTAGGGGTTTTTCATGATCAAATAGTAGCTGCTCAAGTAAGTTTTCTGATCACTGGATATTTTACTGAGCTTTGCCCAAAACCTAACTGCGCTGAACAATGTTGTTTCTTCACAGAGTTTTTCAAGTATCTAATGGACAAACAGGAGTAGTATTTTGGTGATATAGCGAAATAGTATGGGATCATTCTTGGGTTAATTCGGACTGTGATTAACAAAATGCATGGCTTTACTTTCCGGTGCTTAAGTTCCCTCTTTACACTATTTAGAAGTAGTAAACCATTCTCACACTTAAAGTTACTTAGGCTTACATTGCATTCTAAGACTTCTAAGGTTTATATTAATCTTCCTTTTAATAATGGTTATATTCTGAATAGCTTGATCCGAAGTGAGGGAGAACGTTACTTTCAGAAAGAGAAGATAGCCATCAAGGTTTGCAATTTGTATTATTATTTGCTTAAGCCCATTACAATATATTTGAAGCTTTGATATTGATTGGTTCAAGTTCCTCTGATAGCAAACCAACATCGTCATTATATTATATACTTGGCTGTTTCTTTGAAAACGTCAATGGTGATTGGTCACCTTCTCATACAAGCAAAAATATTGTTCCATCTTAGCTTCACAAGTAACATGAGGTGTACTAGCTAATTCCTCCATCCACCGCCAAACATCAAAACAAGACCGCCTTCTCCATCCTAACCACCTGTTGCCTAGTAATGATGATGGGCCACTACCCTTTATGCCAGGAAAAAGAGGACCACCACCTCCTTTTTCTGGTAAGCAGGTGGAGCACCTGCACCCCCTCCGGGGGTTATGAGGTCTATGAGAGCGGAGAATTGCACAACGAAATTGAAGAGGTCATCTAACATCCTACGGGGGAAGATGGAAGGATCCCCTTCAAATGAGATATCATCTCATGGAAGCAAGAAGGGTGCTGGAAGTAATGGTGGTAGTGATGGACAATGCATGGCTGAGAGATAGCCAGAAGGCATGCTCAAAATATGCTGGTAGCCTAGCTTAAAAAACAAGTCTATTTGGAATTTGCCTAACTTTAGTAGATTCCAGGTCAACTTATTTTCAGTAAAGCATGAAAAAATAGTTAAGGAGATCAAGCTAATCTCAGCTCATTCCTAACAAAGGATATGGACACCCTGCTCAAGTTCTGCATCTAGTGGAATCAAATATCAATGTCCTAACAGATGAAAGCCAGGTCCTTAGCTTGATATTTTCCCCTCTTTTGATCAATCTCTATTGCTGTTTCACTCAAATTATATGGATATAAATTATAGTATAGCTGTATTCCAGGTTCTAGCAAGGTTCCAAGGTTTTCCATTGAAAAAATTACAAGTCTTGAAGATGGCAGCAGTGCTTTACAGGAAACTGAGTGGAATAATATCGCCGTTACATAACTGGAAAATAGTCTCTCATCTGGCGCAGCTTCTTGACAAAGTTGAGAAATACTTCACCAAGGTAAATATGCATAGCGTAGTAGTTCTTGATTTTGAAACTATTTTCACAACATCAACATATCTTGGAACATAACTGGACTAGGATTAGTTACATGACTAACCACTAGTGGTTTGATTTCCCAATCCAAACCAGATTGTTTTTCGTTGTAATTGATTTTTCATCAATATGAAGAAAAGTGGGTCAAAGATCAATTACACTTGTATATAGTACAGCAGGGTATTAATACTACATGAATATAGATTGATGGATAGTTTTGAAACTTAATTTGAAACAGCACAATTGAGAGAATACGTTGAATTGTAAAGGATGTTTGTTTATCTGACACAATATTCATGCAGATCAAAGTAGAAATGGAAGCCTTAGAACGAACCAAAGATGAAGAAGAAAAGAGATAGCAGAGCCAAAGCAATTGTAGTTAAGGAACAAGTGGCATGGGTCACATAATTGTCCCACAGATTATGCACCAGAGGACTACAGAATGCAAAGCAATTGCCGGGTTTCATTGAAAATTTGCTTACTAAATGGAGGAAAAAGTTCCATAGAGCTCATACTACTGTTAGGAATCAGCAGCGGATGATATAGCTTTTAAAGGGGCATGGGAAAAATGCAACTCCATGGTCGGTTCATGATTCACAAAACACAATGGTACAGGGCCAGTATCGAGATGAATGAGATATTTTGAGTTGATCAGGCTCTACTTGGGGATATCATTTGGAGTAAACTCTGCAGAGTTGGAATGTGCACTAAAGTAAACAATAAGTGGAGTTGCATGGAATTGATAGAGAAAGTGGCTTGCAATCAGTCCTTTGGTGGCACTCATGGCAGGATACTTGAGAGGATAATTTTGGACATTTGCCTCATTGCAAGTTCAACTGTGTGAACATATCCGTGGTTTTGGATTACAGTTTTGGTAGAGACAGTATCAAGAAACTGATTTATTGATTCCTGTGTTGCTTTGGCGTTCATAAAATTTGCACTCCTTCATGCAGCGCACTTTCTGACAGCTGCACCATTGGTGTCCATGAGTTGCATGCTAAAACCATTAGTTTCCCAGATTTCATTACAAACAGCTGAATGTATTTTCTTCCAGTGAATTCATTGATAAAGTGGAGTACTCAGAGCAGTTTGAACATGTTTGAAACTACAGTGATCAATTAAGCAACAATCACATTATGGGTGCCGGCAGAGGAAATGAAGGTTGAGCATTGACGAGAATCGCGCTGCAGGGTAGTGTACAAATCACTTCAAGTCAGTCTGATCTGGGGTTTATGCTACCATTTTTATATATATATAATTTTTTTGACGGCATGTACTACTTCACTTTATGGCTATCTGCACCGACTTTGTTCACTCAATGCATGTCTTATTATGTGCCTAAATTATATATTGTGGATGCACAAATAAGCTTGATAAAGCTTTGAAATTGATTGGAATAGTTTTCATTATTGAAGTCTTGTGACCTGCTTACAAATAGTTTCACTCGCTAGTTGCTAACCAAAAAAGGTAGTCCCTCCATCCCCAGTCATCAATGCTCTAGAACAATCTTCAAAATTCCGTGTTTTCTATCATTTTTGTGTTCTGCCACTTTAGATACCAATGCAATATTACTTGTAACTTTGGATATCATTCAAATATTTCTATTCACAATTATACCTATGTATTGGATCGGATCAGGACCGAATTGGGTCACATGCCTGATGGGTGGGGTTGGGCCGGGTCATAAAAGATGTAATACGGGCTGGGCCCTAAAAGGCGCAAAACAGGCCTGGTGTTTATTTAATGATATGAAATAGCGGAAACCATAATCATCTTCTGCTTCATTTGCAAATACAGTACAGGAATCATTACAAGTCTGCAGACAAAGAGACAGGACATCCTCAGACCAGCAGAAGTTTGTTACAACATTAGAGTTGGCTTGGAAGAACTTATAAGGGATCATAATATAGAGTCTGTCCTGAAAAGATTGTCTTAGGCGGTCAAACAGATGAAAATCAGTTGTAAGTACTCATTTTTTCATATTGTAGTAAGTTCAGTTGTTTAGATAATGGACTACAAGGTGTAGTCATTCGTGTGCTCACTGTTGATTTTCACTTTTACAACGCAGAAAAATTTCGCCAACTATCTTGCTAGATCCTCCAGAAGACTCCCCTTTGATGACAGAGTAGATATTTGGACCTTTGCTACCTATTGTTACTGTGAGTAACAATCCTGAATATGATCTGTTTCGACTTGATCAAGTCCAGATCGAAGCCTTAAGCAGCATACCTTTTCACCAACAACAAGCAGCTGAAAAATCCATTTGTCAAGATTCAAGAACATTTCAGCTGGGGGAATGCTCATTAATGACACCTTCTCAGCCTTGGCAGCAGCTTTCACCTCATTGATCACAATTCCACTTTCAGGAGGAAAGTTGGGGAATACCTTGTACCACATTCATCTAGGTCCTCTCAAAATTGATGTTTAACAACTTAATCAACATTTGCTTGGGGTGCATCCGCACTCATGATATTCACAATCACTGTTCCACAAATGATCTTCACCTTTATTATCCTATCCCCTTTCTATATATCTCAACAACATCGTTTTGCTTGTTGATCATATCATTCGCAATAACCTCAACTCCATTTCTATTCTTTACTTTTCTTAAGTATCAAAACTCTTTCTCTAACCTACTTTGTCTCTTGAATCCCCCTCTTTGTTACCTTCACGAGCTAACTAACTTTCCTATTAGCAACCCCCACATTTCAAGATGTGATATGGAGCCTAATCTCCACACTCCTCTTCCAACTCCTTTTCCTAGAGCCTAAGTGCTCTTGCTCATATCCTACGACACTCAGGAAATGTGGCACACTGCTTCAAGGCAACAACCTAGCAACCTTTCCATACTTATCATTGCACCGGGCTATAAAAGTGCAACATGTTGCTGAGTAGGCAACGTCCCTATAAAAATACCTCTTCAATGGGATGAACACTTACAAGAGGGAGGGGGGGTGAATTGGAAGTGTAAGTTAATTAAAAATTTTTGCGGAATTAAACTAGAACTTATAAACAAAAAGGAACTTGACGAAAGGAACACAAGAGATTTTAGCGTGGAAACCCTTTGTGCCCAACTCAAAGGGAAAAATCACGACCCACTCGGGATTTCTCAACTATTTTCACTAATAGGAAAATCCTCAATTATAATATATTAGCTACTCTTAACTCGAGTTCTATTCAGAACTGGAGTTCCCTTTAGCAATGATTCCCTCAAGTCAAAGCGACCTCTCTTTCTCTTTTCCTTTTCTCTCTCTCAGACTTTATTCTGGTCTATACAAGATCCCTCAATCTTGCCACCCTAGTACAACTCAGTACTACTCTCAAAGATTACAATAAAAACTATTTTCGTGACTTTGGAACTTAGCAGAAAGGAACTCGCGATTTTAAGCCTATTTGTAAAACTGACAGAAATATATTTTTCATTCAAGAAATACATTTTATGAGTGAGTTAGTTGTATATTAAATGATTGAGTAAAGACCTTTTTATAGTGTAAAGCAAGTGTGCCGTTCACTCCATGAATTCCTAAAAGATAGGAAGATATGCATACTAAATTCATGGGTTTCTAAGTGACGTGCAGAATGGGATTAGTGGTGTTTGTCCATGCATGTCTAACTTCTAGCTACATTTAAATAATGCATTTTGATATATTTAAATTTAAGTCGAAGCCGTGAGCATTGATATGCATGCAAATTGTTTAACAAATTTCAACTACTTAAAATCGTGCATTAGTGGATTAGAATTACATTCCTATTTTTTATCCAACCACTAAGTGGATTAAAATAATGTAGTTTTGACTAAGTAAATAATCCTAATCTACCTATATATCTTGCACGCACATGTACAAAACCGTTTTAAGGATTAACTTAGAAAAATTCAATCAACAACAAAGTGGTAGAGTGATTATAGGAGTCTAGTAAACCAAATTTTTTAAACTAGAAGAGTCCTTTATTAATCACCCTTTTAAAAATAAGTTAGAGTAAAATTAGGAAGATTAATTTTCATAAAATCACTAAATTAGTTTGCTGAAATTTTCCAAAAATCAATTTTTATAAAAACGATTTTTCTAACTAACCGTTTAAAACACCAAAGGAACTTAGACTCATTGACTCAGACTTATTTATTTCTTGTTCCAATCAGCTAGATTCCTTGTCATTTACATAAGTTCTAAGTATACTCCTACTTAGTCTTTATGTCCTCTTGTCTTGAAGCTATCTCATTGTTGCTTTAATGAAAGTTCCTACTCCGGAACTTATTAATCAACATTTGCAATTATTTGATCAAGTCTTGATTGTATTTGACTTTTGTTGGTTATGAGCTTTCTTTTGCTTCTACTCCGAAACATGAATTACAAAACCTTCACACACTAAACAACTATCAAATACGTTTGCAAATCTTGTCATCGCCAAAACCAAACAACAACATCATCTTGATTCATGCTCATGGATGTGAAAAAGTTCAACGGTTACTTTATCTAGGTTTGTGAATAACAAGTAAAAATCTGTTGGTGGAGTATATAAAGCATATGGTAACATAAATTTTTTACATGGCATTCTAAATGCTCTTAAAAAATAATATTTTGAATTGGAGAGAAAGAGAGAGGATTTGTTTTTGCGTAAACATTAAGATATGTGACTTTGTAAGAGAGGGTTCAACTTCAAAATAGAGTACTCCATAGTTATACTTCGTAAAGGGTTTGTCATTGGAACATTGGATCTTTTCCCATATCCAAATACGTATGTAACAACTAAGAATTTTTAAAATTGTTTTCATAAAAAGTGTAAGACCAGTAATTAACCACATTAATTAAAAGCAGCAAAAGTTCAAAAGTATAATTCAAAAGTTTCTCAATGAATAATACTGAGTATTTGAAATCCGTAAAGGCAATTTCGTAGATTGTTATGTAAAAGACTGAAATTAAGAAACTAAGAAAAATAGGTCAAAAGTTACCTCTAAGCCATTAATTCCTCGTAAATTTAACTACTTCTCACAAGTGTGTGATTTATGACTTATAATGGCCACAAGCTGGCAACCCTAAGAGATTAGATCTCTGTCTTTGCTGAGTAAGAATAAGACAGGCGTTGAGAGTGGAAATAAATGGGAACGACCCTTTATTTTATGAGAACTCTTATAATTATTAAATCCAATTGCTACTGTCGCTGCTTAAGGTGGTAGTGTATGTTCGAATTCAATTGCTACTGACACATGATGCAACACAGTACATGTTGGACGACTTCTCTCAACATGGCAAACTTTTACAACGGGTCACTGGAATTTGAACCGAATCTCGAAAGACTTGACGCACAAACATAGATTCCATTATCGACTCATTCATTGAAAGGATTTGGGGGGACCTAAGAAATATTTTAGACCACCAAATCAATTTCTTTACGCTATTATCCATCCTCGTAAGTACGTTTGGTATCTAAGTAAGAATATGAATATTGCATGTACGTTTAGGTATTGCAATTTTTCATAACTTATCACAGATTACATGACTAAACTCGTGCTGGCTCCTAAATTTTTAATATTTCAGTTTAATGATTAGAATGTTTTTAGATAGGTTCCTTGAGTCATATGAATCATGTCGATCACTTCAAAAGGATAGACGAGGCTAGCAAGGTCAGAAGTAAACATAATGGGGATTATGGGTTATGTTCTAATAACATCAATTTTTTCCATGGATGGCAAATGAGAATGAAGTAAGTAAACATATATAATGGGGATTATGGGTTATGTTTTAATAATAATAATAATAATCATTAGTATTGTTACAATAATAACTATTATTTTGTCAAAGGTGGCCATTACGATATTACCTTCATTGATTTTCAGTTAAGCACAAATATTCCTCAAATAAAATCTAGGCTTGTGATTGAAATTGACATATAGCTTACGTGCATCTAATAAGCCTAATGAAGCGACCTAACAAGTTGAGTGTTGAGTTTTGAGTTTGGATCAAGGCTTTGTGTTCTATTATGATCCCATAGAATACGGCCATATCATTTGAAGACGTTAATCAAAGTGTAATTTCTTCAATACACCCAACATTCATTCAGAATTGGTGGCCTTACGAGAGCATATATTGATGCTTAAGTTCCATGTGCTTTTGGTTTTATATTCAATATATTTTGTTTCTAAACTTATTAGCGACCAAAAACTTTGTAACTTTGACTTAAATTGTCATTTATAAGAAGGTTAAGTCGAGAGGAAAGCAGTAAAAGACGTGCATTTGCCTAATAATAGAGGAAGAACCATTCCTTGTTCAAAATCTTATGATACGTCAAAAAGGTAATAAGTTTAATTTAGACTGTTACATGCTACAAGTATGTATGTATATATATATATATATATATATATATATATATATATATATATATATATATATATATAATAATAATAATAATAAACTTTGAATTCCTTATATAAATATTGCATGCATGAGAATAGACTTGGCACGAACAATGATTCGCCAAATTGTTCCAGATATTATTAAACTTGGAAACCGTCAACAACGGTTTCATGCTTAACTTTTTGGCCCATATTCACATTGTGTCTATTCTGTGGGAAAAAAGAAAAAAAAAAGTTCGTCGACAAATTAGCTACTACGTACAGTTATTGTCGGAAATATATATTTACTTGATAAGTTGAATTTTAATGGTCAACAAGTAATATATGCCTCTATTTAATTCGCCTTCTTTTCACTTATCTAGTAAAAAAAAAAAAAAAAACTCCATATCTGTTCAATAGAAATAAAAAATATAAGATGAGGAAAAATAAGAGTTAGTAAAGCATAATTTATAATTAAAATAAGTTTTAATAAGATTAAAAAAAAAAGTAAAATAAGAACAAATAAGAAAAGATCGAGAAAAATTATTATAAATCTGGTAAACAGTCGCACTCTGACGTCTGAACTCACAATCTCAGCATCACATACACGTTGAACTCTGATTGCCACATTTAGATCCATGCCTGAGAGTAGTCTACCTTGTAGATTCGTTCAAAGATTATCCATCATATATATTAACCCTTCTTGTACTGTACATCAACTATACAAGTATTAAAGATCAGTTTTGAACCCTTGACTTGTTGTGCAAGCAATACTAAACGCAGAAAATTATGCATGCCTTCAAATATGCTTCAATGCCTTTTAAATTGACTAATTATACGAATGGATGTCCGATGTATGCTTCACTTCGCTTTTAAGTTGCCATAGATAAATCCACTTATATTATGTCTACTTAAGCCCAACAAAGAACGCCGCCCAGCAAACTATAATTCCAGTAAAAGTTTTTCACAAAAATTTAGACGCTTAAGTACTAAAGACTCAAATTTTTTTTATTTAGTTTCTAGTCACATAATACGACTGTTACCATATATATTTTTTTATAAATCATTCGAATTTTTTTTAAACCTTATTTTTCGAACCCATTCTCAAAAAGTATTTCGAAATCTAATCCTAAGTTTAGGTTAGTCGCTGTTTGGGACGACTTTGAGGTGAATAAAGGCCAGAAGAGGATTCTTGACCAAGATTCTTAGCCAATTGAAAGTCGTTGTCCTGGACAGCGACTTTCAATTGACTGAGAATCTTGGTCATAAACCAAAACCTTGCCCATCAACGAAAACTCGAACCCTAAATCAAACCTCAAAATGTGGACCAAACCCTAAACATATCCTCAAACACAAACTAAACAAACTGTATTTGAATATTTTTATAAATTTCGACAGAATTTCCTCTATTTATGGACTAATCCCAAATTTATCCATATCGGATTCAAATTCTGTCGCAAACACAAACATATCGGATTCAATATCCAACACCAACACAACCAGATTCGACACAAACATCAGGTTCAAGTATATATTTCACATATTTCTTGATACGTTGTTCAATTATGGAAATACACATAATAAAGAAAATTCATTTATACAAATACATTAAAATCTCCATATATACATAATAAATAGAATACATATTTATGTAAAACGTTCATGATAAAATATAAAGATATATACATCAACACTTAATAATAAAACTATGAGTCAGGAGTGTCAGCCTCTTCAATGTCGTATAATTGAGGGAACGTAGTGCTTTGACTCTGACTCTATTGCATAAAATCACAACCAAACTGGCCCGTAAGATGAGCCCAAGGAGTTGTAGGAGATATGTAGGAGGACGTACTCTGAGTGTCGTGGTAGGGGACCAGCATCATCTCCATAGTGAACGATATATCGGGGGGTGTTTGGGACGACGAGGTTGCACCATGGATGTCCTCTGTAGAAGCTGAATCACGAAATGGTCGAAGTCGTCGTCTTTGGCCAATAGAGACCATCCCTTCGTCGCACAACTCCCTGACTCGATCAAATTCATCAGCACTCTTGTGACGAACCTCGCCACAATAATCACTAATAGTCATCCCGATAGTGACCTCGTACAACCCTCTGCTGATATCAAATGGTTCAACGGTATGATATCTGGCCTTGCTCATATTCTGCTCAATCTTGTCCATGACGTAACCGGTGTATGGCAAATTTGATGTGGATCGTTGCCTAGCAATTTCTCTATGCTTAACAATCCACTTGTTCACCCGATAAAATATTAACTCTACAATTGCAGTTATAGGCAAAAATCTTGCACCTTTTAAGACACTATTGAATACCTCAGCCATGTTTGTTGTTGCGTAGCCATACCTATGCCCACCATCATGTGCTATAGACCACTTCTCAATAGCCATATCACCAATGTAATCAGCTGCATCTGAAGAGACTCTCGTCAGTTGTCTAAGGGATCTACTACACTTCGAAGCCATCCGTTGGAATGCTGCCCGAACAAATAATTTCTTCACGGTTGTGTTCTTTATGTGCGTGTTCAAATTTGATGCAACATCTTGAATGCAAAATCGGTGGTATGCATTCGAAGGTGTCCACCCATTGTTCTGGTCATTCATGGCAGATACTATTCCAGCATGTCTATATGAAATGACACAAAGACCTTGTCGACGAGTGACACGATGCCTAAGACAAGCCAAGAACCATGACCAGCTATCTACGTTCTCTTCTTCAACTAGGGAAAAAGCGAGAGGAAATAGCCGGTTGTTACTGTCACCACCAATTACAGTCAGTAGTTTCCTCAAGTACTTTCCATAAAGATGGGTACCGTCGATGGCAATGACTGGTAAACAATGCTGAAAATCATCTATGCTTGACTAGAAAGCCCAGAAGACTCTTTTGAAAATGTTGACACCGAAATTTTAGAACTTGTAACACCATTCAACCACCATACCTGGATGAGAATCTTGCAATGCTTGCATCAGCTTTAGAAGTTGTTCATAGGATTCTTCCCAGTTTTCGTAGATCTCAGCCACTGCTAATTGCTTACTATACCATGCTTTCCCATAACTCACCGTACTTCTGTACTTCTCCTTCAACATCTCGATGATCACAGAGACTCTAAGAGTTGGGTTCGCCTTTACACACTCCTTTAAATAACTCCTAATTAAGGATGAACTCAGGTGCCTCGCACTAGAATTGTGGGTGTTAGATACACAAGACTGTGCGTGTGCTCCTTTATAAGTGAAAATGGTCCAATACGGTAAGTGCAAGTTCTTCCTACGCGCTCGCAGTCTCCAACCACATCTATTCTTATATATCAACTCAATGATGCTTCTATTTGATTTATATGTCATATATGATTGATTTGTACGAATGCAAAACAATTGAACTGCCTCAATGAGTTCTCTCTTGCTATCAAATTCCATGTTCTTAGCGAACTCACCTCCCGAAGAAGACCCTGATAGTGTCAACATTCTCCATGAGTTGTCGTCTCTAAAGTCAGGGATGTTTCCATAGAAAGGAATAGAAGACACATTCTTTTCTCCGTCTACTTCTCCTTCGACGTCTTCTACTAGAACTTTTATGTCTTCTTCAAGATCCTCTTCTTGTTCTTCTTCATCTACTTCTTCTCCTCCTGATTCTCAATTACTTCCTCCTCCTCATCTTGTTCTTCTGCATCGTCCCCTTCTTCTTGAACTCGTTCTTCTTCTTCACCATATGCAGAAGAAACATAAGCCTGACTCTCATTGACAACTAGATCATGAGCCCCATTATCCCTTCTAATATCACTAGTTGACCTGATGTGATGTAAAGAACTGCAAGACATTTCTGGATTGTGATGAGGAATTTGAGCAATTTGGGAAATTTGTGCAGTTTGGGGAATTTGATGATTTTGGAGAATTTGATGACTTTGCGAAATATTCCAGTTTAGTTGTGAAGGAGAAGGTTGTATATGTGGTGTTTGAGTATATATTTCCATCATATTTGTGTATGAAGGAAACAAAGGCATAGAAGAATGTACTTGTAGTCGCGAGTCAATACATACTTCTTCAACATATATCTCCATGGTTGTACGGGGATATTCTCTCTATGACATGCCCACATGACATTCATCGTATACTCATCTTTAAGTGGCATGGCTACCAATGTAGTCTTACTTAGAGGATGTTTCATTTTCAAACTCAATTCAACCCGAGTTCTATCATATCCACACATATCGTACACCATATCAAGCAACTGATGGAAGGAGGTATCATAATTAACTTGCCAAAATAGATATTATATTACCCCTTTATACTTTTCCATGTCATTCTCCTCAACAAGAATTACACCCCAACGACATATCAAAGGATGAAATTGATTATCCATAACTCCTACTCAGTCACATCGAACTAACGTTGTGTTTAAGAGAATACACCATAAAAATAATTAAAACAAACAAATAGGAATTTTTACAAATTTTGACAGAGTTTCCTCTATTTTATGGACTAATCCCAATTTCATGTATACTTTAACAAATCTTTCACAACCCAACTTCAACAATATCCATATCCAACACAAACACAATAAAAACAAACAAATAAGAATTTTTACAAATTTCGGCAGAGATTCCTCTATTTTATGGACTAATCCCAATTTCATGTATACTTTATCATTCCTGTCACAACCCAACTTCAACAATATCTATATCCTTTAAACATCACAAATTAAACACTTTAAACTTCACAAATTAAACAATATCCATATCAAACTAATTACACACTTTAAACTTGGCAAATTAAACAATTACAAACTAAATTAAACAATATCCAACAAATAACTAAAATAAACAACAATAAACATTATATAACTAAAATCAAGAACAAGTTTTCCAATCCTCATTTATGAAACAAAATTAGGGAATAAAGTGGTCAATACCTTGTAAGTTGTGGAAGCCAGAAATGCGCCGCTAAGTTGCCGGAGTTGCGCCGCCAAACCGCCGAAAATTCGCCAACAACTCGCCAGAATTAATGGTAAAAAAAAAAAACAAAGCTTACCTGCCGGAGCGTCGTCGAAAGTCGTCGCCGGTGAGTGAGGAGGTGAAGAGTGAGTGATGGAGGTGGGTGGGTGTGAGGAAGGAGGGAGGACCGAGTAGAGAAGCGTGAGTGAGTGAGAGAGTGATTTTACGGATCTGTTTCATGGGGGTTCTACGCAGGATGATAGCCAACTGAAAGTCGCTGACTCAGAATCTTGCCCAGAAACCCTCTGGCCTTCACTCACATTGAAGTCGTTGTCCCAGACAACGACTTTCATCCGAGCCTAGGCTTAGGGTTAGTTTTTGAAATACTTTGCGCACGGGGTTATTTTTCGAATTACTTCGAAAAATAAGGTTAAAAAAATCCAATCATTCAATTGTACCGTTGTAGGACATTGTTATAGGCTTTGTGAAATCTTTCCCCCATGAGGTCAATGGACTAAAACTTGGTGTACGAATTAAGTTTGGATTATAAAAGGAATGCTCAAACTATTTTCATTGACTAAATAAAATAGTTTTGTTTCATTATATTTAAATATTTATGTTCAAAGAAATGATGGTGGAAAACAAGAGTAGATTAATTAAAATTGGTTAAATTAATTATCAATGGTAACCCTATACTTTTACATTTTATAGGTGATCGTCTCAAAAAATAGTCTTTCTCAATTACAGAAGTAAACGACATCATATTTTTCATCATCATCGTCGGAGGAAGATGAAGTCGAATCGTGGCCATGGATCTCGAATTAGGAGAGGGTGACTTTAGTTGTGACATGAGGGAGAGGCGATGACGTAGGTGTTGAGGAGATTGGGGATAACGGAGCGAAATTTGAGTTCCACAACGGCGGCAGCGGCGTCACCTTTGTTGTTGGTAGGCGTTGAGGATGAAGTAGTTATTCTTCCTCGAAGTATGTGTACCAAGCTTGAGATGCTGGCCATGGCGTCGCCACTCCTCTCTCTGTCTCTCTCTTCTCACTCTAGTCACAATTGAAGTCACTTCTTTGATTTCTTTGCCTTTTTATTTTTTTCTTATTTGAATTATAAATCTCTTATTTGACATGGGTTAATCTCGAATTAGTCGATCACGTATAAAACATAAAAGTATAAGATTACGATTGAGAATTACCCATTAAAATTTCTCCCTTTCTCTCTTTTCCTCCTATAAACCCTAGCTCTAATCAACAATTTATAAGGGCTTGATTTATTATTTAAATGGGTGGAAAGCCCCAATTTTGTTATCTCATTGTGTTTTTAGTTTCCAATTCATTTAGTCCGATTGTAATAATGCTTCCGCCACGATGAATTGCTTTGACAAGTATATTGGAGGAACCTAAAATAGCTCACGAACGAGTACTGAATAATATGTACAAATTAAATGTCAATCTCGAATAATTTTTTATTATTTCTATAAATGTACATGACAAAACTCAATTCAATTTATTTTATAAGAGGAACAAAATATAAGATCGGGAAAATTAAGGGTTTTCAAGAAAAATTTATAACTAAAATAAGTTTTGATAAGAAAAATAAGATAACGAATAATAAGTCAAAATCAAGTGAATAGAATACACCAGTAAAAATCAAGTTATGAAGACGCAGATTGCATGCATTTGGAGAAACACAATGATCCGTGTTTGAAGGAGTAAAACCATCCCAAATTATAAGTCCTAATAAACAGTCAAATCACAAATCCCACTTCGCTCCTACGAACTTGCCATGAATAAACAGTCAAAACCTTCAAACTTCAATACCTTCAAAGCATATTTCCTGTTAAATTTCTTAAAACGCGACCATTACTTGCAGAATTGTGTTGAACTTTCTTCCAGGAAATCAAATTCCCACTGGCTACTAATTTAAAGACCAACGCCATACTCGTAGCTATATAAGTACGCACATTTTTACATAATCCATACGTTAATTAAACATCTATCATATCCCTAAGCCCATAGACAACAAAAACTCACAAAATCACATCAAAGAAAAAAAAAATTTATTTTGTAAGAACCAACTTAACTTGATTAACTTTTATAAAAAAAAAAAAACAAGAAAAGCACATAACCATGCAACGTTCAATAATAATGACGAAAGGCCTAGCCTCATCAAGCCGAGTCCTCCGGCGCTCAAGCCGTGCCCTTCCATCGAACCCAACGTCGTCCCCATGCGATGTCTTCATCAACCACCGAGGGGTTGACACGAAAAAGACAATAGCCGGCCTACTCTATCAGCAGCTCTCAAGTTTTGGGCGCAACCCTTTCTTGGATAACAAGAGCATGAAACCCGGCGATAAGCTGTTCGAAAAGATAGACCCTGCTATCAAGTGTAGTAAGGTTGGTGTGGTGGTCTTCTCCCCACGTTATTGCGAGTCATTCTTCTGCTTACATGAACTTGCCTTAATGATGGAGTCCAAGAAGAAGGTTGTGCCCATCTTCTGGAATGTGAAGCCGTCGGAGATCCGTATCAATCAGGATATTCAGAGATTTCACAGGGCTGTTGAAGAGGCTAAAGACATTGTTGGACTTACCTTTCAAACTTCTACTGGGTGAGTCTTACATGCATCTATGTTTAAACAAATCAACATATTTTAGAATCTCTTTATATGACCATATGTGGTACGTGCACAAAATGCGTATTACGTATCTAATCTCAATCTATATTCATTTCATTATATACAAATATTTACAAGCTAGAAAATTAAATGGATGGCTCTAAGCTAGAGTTATGAATTGTACGTGTTGGTATTCGATTGAACTAGATCAGATGTAAACCAAGTCAAGCGGAGTTCTAACATCGTTGTGCATGCATGTTGCCTCTTTTTTCCAGGGATTGGTCAGAGTTTTTGACAAATGCTACCGATGCAGTTTTGCGAATATTGCTCGAAGTTGAAGCTGAAGAAGACGGCAAGTGCCTTAATCATAGGATCACCAAATATTACGATGCAAATTCCGCCAAGAGTTCTATCTAGAATCGCAAATCTTATTTAATTATATTCTTTCTGAAATGACTGCTTTGGTTTTTATTTTTCTTTGAGCATAAAATTCATAGATATTATTTTGACAAGCTAAACAAAAATGAGAGATTTCCTTTATCCCTTTGTAAATGTGTCTTTTGTATAGCTAACACATTATATTTTCAAACCCTAGGTAAATTCTTTTCTTAATAAGAACGGCCAACTAGTAACTTCATGGATAAATTACTGTAATTTTTTTTTGTTGCGGTTATCTTCCGCTCTAGTTTTATTTCACTCTGTATCTTAGTGAGTATGTATGATCGAAAGAGGATACTAAGAGTATTCTGATGATTGTACATTGTATTACATTTACATTATACTATTTATTTATTTATTTATATCTGAGGTCAAGGCACCCGTTTAGGGTATCGTATCATTAACTTCACAATTAATAAATAATTTTTTCTTTTTTTTTTAATGATCTCTCATATGTTAAATTGATCCTCTTATTCTTTTGATTGGCTCCCATGGTTTGTACTAATGAGGCCGTTCTTGTGGAGATGCAAATGGAAAGATGTAGAGTGATTTTAATAGAGGAGCATAAATGAAAAAAAAAAATGAATGTTTATAATTAAATCAAACCACTTGTATCTCTTTCATATACATTTTTTTAATGCAAAAAGAGTTATAAAGGAAATTAAAATAATATAGATGAGATTTGATCTCCTATTTTGAATATCAAACAAAATATTTTAATCAAATACTCTTGTTGACATTCACTAGTTTTCAAGTACATTTCTAAGCTAGCATGCACCAAGATAGGAATTGTAGACATAGTCATATAGTGTTGTATTATATTGGAGTGAAGAAAATATCACGAAATAATTTATTTTTGTTTTGATGGCAAAGTTAAGTATTTGTAATTTAATATAATATATGTTTTGCGTATATAATTTGTTGGAATTTCTATTAATTTTAAATTATTTTTTGCCACGCCTTAAACCAAAATATTTACATCCTAGTAATTAAGTTACAATATTAATTAAATATGTTCTAAAAAAAGTTACAATGTGCTATTTTGCTCCAATTACAACTTAAAACCTTTTATTTGCATTCTTCAAGTTATTGGACCATGATCTAATCTGATCTGATCTGATCTGATGGTTATTGGGACTGGTAAAGGGTCAAGATGTTCCACTATATGAAACCATGTTAAAATTTGAATGGTCCTAACACAATTCCTAGCTTCTATGAGGAAAGTCTAGCCACCTTCAAGTTCGTAATAGGGGCTCATATGGAGGAGTATGTCGGTACTTTCTTCTTCTTTATCCTGTCGGTGGACAATTATTCTCTTAACAAGGATCTGTTCCAATTGTTTTATTTTATTTACATTTATTTCGCCATTTATTGGATCATATAGTCATATGTTCCATCGCTTTTATTATCATTTTTTTTATGCATATTACATTTCTCTCATTATAAAATCAGTTGGTCAAATGGTGTGTTTCTCTGGTACATTTTCAAGGTCCAAAGAGGATGAGTACATGGTACGTACTTAGTTGTTTACTAACCCTACTTTTGTTTTTAATAGTACTCCGTAACATATATATAGAGCACTGTTATTATGTGTTTTGTGGTCAAAATTCAGAGAATTCGCTATCTTGTTTTGCATGCCTGCTTTGCATCATCGAAAATAACCAAAATAAAGAGAGTATGCATATGGAATAATTTAAAATGGCATGCTCTTCAATTCCTTAAGAGAATATTCTGCTCGTCGAGATGATTCAATTCAACAAGATACCTATAGAAAAAGGTTACAAGATGTTATGATAAGATGAGTTGTAAAATTGACTAATGAAAAATTCACCTTTAAATTTATATGATGCTAACGTTGGGAGATAGTGGTGCCTTACAACCAATGAATCTTGATAAGAATATATCATAAGCTGTCAATATTTAGTTAGTCACACGGTGTTTATCCGTAATCAGCAAACAAAGGTCGGCACCCACATCTATCTTTACATACTAAAAGAGTTTGCAATAAAGTTTCATGGATTTCGAAGAAGCTATGAGTATTTTACTTTAAGAAGAAATTGCAAGAGGTAATCTTTATATTGTGGTCCTCTTGCAAGTAGAAAAAATTAAACATAGAGGCCTAACTTTGGCGGGATTGTTGATTGTGATGGTTCCAGCCATTGCATTCCAAGAGACAAAATTAAGTGATCATTTTTTATGCAAAGTAGAAATTACAAGGGTCTTGCTTTATATTATATTGTTAGAGTCTTTTTCCTGATTAATACCTTATATAAATTGTATCGAGATATTGTTATATCATCAGATATAGATATTGTTATATCAAATATATAAGATATAAAAATACAGAAAAACTCACATCAAATATAGACATTATGATATCGTATATATATAAATAAAATTACAAAAATACCCCGTAATATATTTATATCAGGTATAAATTAGGAATTTATGTATATTGTTAGACCTCATTGCAACTTATGAAGTTATATCCATGCTTCTATTTTCCTTCCTTTTCATTCTTGGTTAAGATTTTTAGTTTTTTGGACAAAAGAATAGGAAAATGGGTCATTTTAAGCAGATTTGATTCAGATTATATATACGTCACATAAATATGTTTGGGTTGAATGGTATTATGTTTCATGAAATATGAGTTTATAATGCGAGATCAATTGAAGAGTAAATAATTGTTTGGTTGTTTATAATTGGCGAAAATCTAGACGTTGATTGAAGCTGTCGTTAGCCAATTCCATAATATTTAAGAGTTCAACCATCTAATTATTTGCTCAATTTAGGACAAATCAAGTACTTCGTATATGCTTTCATTAATATCTTCCAATCTCTATTTCCAAAATTTCATTACCAATCAAGCAAGTGTCGATTCAAAGAAATAATTCATATTAGAAAGGTAAGTTTTCTCATCTTGTTTGATTAACCTTCCCATCTCCTATTTTGCCTCTAAGTAATTAGCAGATATGCATCGACCATATTATATCCATTAGACGCTAAAATTTGGAGGAAGTGCGCTATATATAAGTCCAGAGACAGTCTCCTCGTAACAGCGGTCTTTGGTTTATAACATTTTCTTGGTTTGCTGCTCTTTGTTTTGATTCTGGTTCTTCACCTTCCTTGCATCAAAAAAAAAAAGGCCTCATTTATGAAGGCGGACTCATGTCTTAAGCATAAGAAAAGTGTGACAATAACATTCGTCACATTAGTTTCATTTCATACATATTAAGATAATACAACCCCCACGGCCCCACCCCAATATATCTTTACCTGTGGGGGTCCTACATCTACACGTGTAGGCTTCTTAACGGTACAGTTTGGTACTTGAGTGGCAACCCACCAGCCAATCTCCTTTCATCTGCCCCTCCCCCCTAATATTTCCCACCCAAAAGTAGTATATTTGCCAAACAAGGCACTGCAAAGACCAACTTTAATATAAAAGGTATGACAGACCCATTATCATTATAAAAGTTTTAAGATACATATACACATGGTGCGTGATATCATATACAAGTGCATACTACAAAAACTATGGAAAGCGCAGACTCATCCGCTACACAACCTTACCCTCAGCTACCTCCTGGATTCCGGTTTCACCCTACTGATGAAGAGCTTATAATTCATTACCTCAAGAGAAAGGCCTCTTCCTCCCCTCTTCCAGTGTCCATCATCGCGGAGGTCGATTTGTACAAGTTCGACCCTTGGGAGCTTCCAAGTATTACACTGATTCAATTAAATTATCAACTTCTTGCATACTATATAGATTGCATGATTCACATAATATGTTACTTGGACTATATTTTATAACATGATTATATATACATATATATGGTGTCATATACTTTACTTTCTATCATGTAGGTAAGGCAATATTTGGAGAACAAGAGTGGTACTTTTTCAGTCCAAGAGATCGCAAGTACCCAAATGGGGCCCGGCCTAATAGAGCCGCAACTTCAGGTTATTGGAAAGCTACTGGAACTGATAAGCCTATATTGACGTCTAATAGGCACCAAAAAGTTGGTGTTAAGAAGGCTCTTGTTTTCTATGGTGGTAAGCCTCCTAGAGGGATCAAAACTGATTGGATTATGCACGAGTATCGTGTCATTGATGCTGATTCTATCTCCAAGTTGCCTCGCTCTCTCGCCAATCCACCTTCTAAGAAATATTCTCTTCGGGTATCTTTTATTGTTGCTTTCAACTTTACCTGTCATTTACTAAATATCTCATCTCAAAACTACTTCAACTTCAATTCTACATCAACTATGATTACTGATAAGCCTATTTTATTGATCAAATTGATTTTTGGTGTCAATACTCTACGACTGATGGAAATTAAATAGGATATTACCAATCAAACTTGATCGTTGAATTGTATAGTTGTGTGTGTCATTGATATAAATCAGCAGGTGTATATTTTTTTTTATGTACTAAGAAAATTCCTCCCTCTGGTGATACTTAGCTAGATGATTGGGTTTTATGTCGGATTTACAAGAAGAACAACACTCAAAGAACCATGGATCACGAAAGGGACGATTTAATCGAGGAGATGATAAAGCAACAAAAGTCTATGAGAACAACTTGCTCGAAGAATACAGGTTCTGGTGGACCAATAATGGTACATAACTACAACAACAATAATCAAAGTATGTATGAATTCCCACAATTAGACGCTTCAACATCAAGGCATGATACGTACAGCATACACGGGACTAACAACAAGCCTGAGCACCCAGGACGTTCTCTGTACTGGGATGATCCTATGGGGTCCGTTGGATCATCATCAGGCCATCGATTCCATCAACTGCAATCTGATCAGACGACCGGGAGCACAGGCACTGATGGGAATAGCTCTTCTTTTGTGTCCATGCTAAGTCAACTTCCTCAGGGGATGACTAACTCAGCTGTCCCTTTTAGTATGGGGAGTCCCTTGCTAGTTGGGAACATTGGTGATGGGGTTCTTAGGCCCCCTTTTCAGCTATCTGGCGGGACGTGGAATTCATAGTTTCTTCAACCAAATCATGAGATATTTATACATCTATTGAAGCAAATACAAGTGATAAATCATAACATGCAAGTGAATTATGTTTATATACCAGTATATTAAAATACAGGATTTAACTACTTTGCATATATAGCACGTGGAATATTCTTATGAACTATCTCATAAATGCTCTCTAAATCATTCTACATACTGTGGACGTAACTAGATCTAATTTGGTTGCTAGATCTCTTATACATATCTGTCCCCAAATGTGAATGTTTGCAACTCGTTCATATGACACTATTATTCTCATTCTTCCACACATATGGTAGTTGTGATCCATATCAAACGGTTGCATTACTGCCTTTTGTTTCTTTGTCCTATTCCACATTGAACTAATTGGTCTTATACTATATCCAAACTTGGCTATTGTCTTGTTATTGGCTCCATGTATTTGGAAGAGAACCTGAAATTGTGTTGTTTAATTAGTAGGTGTAGGAAAACTTATTACCTCATTTCATTGTTGAGTCTTGAGTCTGGTTGTGTTTGGGTATGATTTAATTTTGTTTCTTGAGATGGTGGTGGGTGATTGAAGTCAAATAGATGATTATTGGGCAGCACGAATTCCCTTTGCTCTCCTTGTTGTGTTTCAGTTGCACCATGATTCAGTTAATCATCAACATTGTCTTTACTAGGAAATTACTCGTAAAGTAAATTAATCAACCAAGAAATCAAACCGTTCTTCCAAATCTAAAACCATAAAGAGGTTATGAATGAAAATTGTTGATTTTTTTTTTTACTTTTTAATCTGTAAAGGATTAGGATATACCTAAAGCTATATCTAAGTCTCATTTTCTCCATATTTTTCCTAACTCTCTCCATCTAAGACATCTTTGGTTTGTCTCGACCGCTTTGAAGGCCTTTATTGCACCAACCCTCCACCTTTCTCACTGATCCTATTGTTTGACGTCTAACAACGTGTCCAAACCAAAGCAACTGATTCTCCCTAAACTTGTCTTCAATATTCAATGTTCCAACTTTCTTTTGTATATCCACATTTCTAATTTTATTCAAGTGACTACAATAATTCGCTAAAGATGTACATGTAACTTAGAAAAACCAAATGGCCAGTTAGCCACACAACAATCAAACCAACAAATACTCTAGACAACTAACTTACCATCACTTTTATATAGCATCATTCCCATCTTCTAGGAAGTTCTGTTAAATTTGGTTGGAGAGTCGTTTGATTTGGCTCGTTGCGTATTATACTACTCCGTATAGGTATTATGATAGTGTATCGTAAATTAAAGTTCAATCATATAAAGGCCATTCCCCAGGCAAGGACTAGGGTTTGCGATTCACATACATAGTTTATAAACAAAACGCTGCGCTGTCCGACAGCCTTAATGCATCATTTTATACAGGAATTAGAGACTAGTTTACTTGTAATTGTTGTAATATATCCTTGAACACATATCATATTTCACATAACTCCCACCTTAATTATAGGTTACAAAGTAGTTAGGGATCAAAGGCCTCTTGGCAGTATTTAACCTGCAAAACTTTTGCGACAAGATTGTCTTATTTAGCTTTACACCAGCGTTTTGTTATTGTGCCATAAACTTCATCAACGGGCAGAAGGAAGGGATTCTCCTTGAAGAAAATACATAAACAAAGCAAGCGAGCTTCTTGGCTTGAATATAGGAACAGCATGGCCAGCTCCTCTGAATGTAGCGAATGTAAGCCCCTTATATTCTTGATACCACCCACTCACCTGAAAATTAACCAGATCAAACTCTTATTATTATTATTACATTAGTAAAATCAACTATTGTTGGCTAGCTGGTTATGAGGCATTGTCAAGGTATTGAAGTATATACGAAATAATCCTAAGAGAACATTACTGTCGCATCACATAAGCCAGACATTTAAAAATAGTAGAGCACCTTAGTTAATCAGGAAAAGAAGGGTGATTAACAATCCTGGCTAGCTTGCTTCCTGTTTTATCATTTCCTACTTGTGGATTCCTTGGCATTCTAATGCAAAAAGTGCACCCTCTAGCTCGTTTAATGTTGATTTTTTTAGTGTCTTAATCAATAATGCATAACCTACTAGTTTTGAATAATTTGGATTCAATTTGGGTAAGGTTCAACTAGCTAGAGGGAAGCTCTTTCAATAAAGGTTATTGAGTTTTCATAGCACGAATTCTAAACTTTGTTTAAGTTGAAATAATTCTGTGACCACCTTATTCAAGCACTTGTTAATAGATTTATAATGATTTAATTAGTGGTAGTTGAAGTACAATAGTGGATAAGTAAGGGGTTCCACATGGTGAGGGATCATGGCTAAGGCGATATAAAATTTGACGAAGTTCGAAGTTAAAGACAGACATATAAAAAGGAAGTTTGAAAGAACTAATCAAAAAGAGGGAGGGGGTAACGTACTTGTTTTTCATGGTACCATGGCCTCCAAGGCTTAGTAATGGGTAATCCAAGAGCACTTAGGCTATATCTTGTGGACAACACAGGAACTCTTCCATCTGTATCACCACTGTACCAACCAAAAATAGGGATCCAATTTTGATTGGCTTAAGTTTATTATTGCTACTAACACAATCATGATTCATTCATGATTTATAAATGGGGAAGTCAATTAACTTACCTGTATACCCATATTCTAAGTCCAGCAGAAATAAGCTTCTTATAAATCGGTAGTACTGATGGCTTTGAATCAGCCCAGTTACTGAATAATGTTAAGCTGCACCAAATTACATTCAAAATTATGCTCCTTACTTTGCTAAACTTGTATGTATAGTAACAACTTGAGTATGATAGATATAAGATAGAGTTTATATTTACTTGCAAATGCTCCAATTCCTCAGCTGAATGCCATCACTAACATGAAGAGCATTTTGAACATCTGGTCTGTTGTAGTAACTTCTTGCATAATCATCCAAGCACGGGTCATAACCACCCATGATCCTCGGCATCTACGTTTGTACCAACAAAGTGAATTACATTGATTTGAGAGCTTAATAACTATACTTTTAAAATAAACATGTGTAAAGTGTTCTCCTTCCACCAAACAATCTTCTTGTTAAGTTAACGCGGAGATGAAAAATGTGAATGACATGGACAGAGTGAAAAGTTGTTGAAAGTGTGACTCCTCAAATTAAGTGTACAAGTGGGGGAAGGAACGATGAACTGGGCAAATTTTACCCCATGCCAAACAATGGGATCGAGCCTCCATTTATACGGAAATTAAATCTCGTAAATACTACTGTTATATATAGGGTAAAATAAATATCTCAATTCTATTTTTCTTGAAATTGTACTAATTAGAAATGAAAGTCCATTAAATTATACTATCAAAATATGAAATTATACACATTCTCATCACTTTCGCATGGAGCCATACTTTCTACCTTTTTCTTTATTTTGACCATGTTATTATTCACGTATATCATATATAAATTTGGCGGTTTTCAAATAAGATTTTTAAAAAGTTGAATTGACGACAGATCAAGTTGAATGACTTGAATTGAAACTCATCCTAGCTGACAACCCAACCTGAATCACTCAACACCTAAATTTGACTCCAACAGTTTGATTTCACCGTCAGGGGAAAAGCTTTTATTTTTCATGTTCTTGTAGAGATTGAGATCCCGATATAATGTAGCAAAACGATATATAATTGTCAATGCAGGAAGTGTATATTCATTAGGGAATGTTTAAAAATGTAAGTTTTGGCAGATAATGATTCCACTCTTGTTCTCACCATTTTGGAGTTGGCTTTGAACATAACTTGCAGTGATCGGGAACCATTTTTTGCGGAATTTTCAATGCAAACTGAAGTGTACAAACTGTAAATGTCGATCTCTTTATACTGTTTAAGGACCTCGTCCACACCTTGGCTACAGTCCGGGTTGTTCCAAGTGTTGTCGCTGTTAAAATCACAAGTCTCGCGGATAATTTTGTGTGTTTCATCCGACACAACGGCGTGGCTCCAAGCATAGTCCACCAGCCCTCTCCAGTCATCGGGATCTGATGTTTCAGGATTGCCCATCTGCATACATAAAGTATTTGCTATGTGTTATTTATGAACTATGATCTCTTTGGACTAATAAGTTCAACTTCTTCCTCTGCTAGGATTTTGTTGTAACGTTTTTAGTTAAAATAGCATAGCCAACATTATAACAAGGAGTTGATACGAGTTTTGAATAAACTAGTCCTCAAATCAAAGTAGTAATCCATATTCTGTATTCTCTCCGTTTTCTTTTTTTTTTGTTATATTTAGAATATTTTATTTATTTGAGGAGTGAAAAACTTATATATGATTTTTCGTTGATATAAAACATATTCATGTGGGATCTCGTTGATATAGTACCTCCATAGATAATATATGTAAGTTAGATTTATCTCGAAGTATAATTTTTTAATACGCAAATTTTACATATTTTTTATAAAATATACTTATAAATATTATGACTATAATATGTGTATTAAAAACTTTGTAAAAAGCAAATGTGACAAATAAAAGGAAACAAAGAGAGTATGTGATAGGACAATATTTTGAAAAATATACCAAGATGCCCTTCAGGTCAATGTAAAGAGAAGAGTCATGGTTTCTGTCATGGATGAGCTCCGCCAACTCTGGAACATATTTTCCTGCCATTAATCAATAGCATTGTAAAAAACTAAGTATAGCACGTTGAAATCTAGGGAGATTATGAGCCTAGACGGGAGAGGCTAGACTTAAACAGTCCATGAACAACCTATATAAATATTTTGATTTTTCATCTTAGTAACTTTGTGAAAACTTCATATTCCATACTTCACCGTATTTCATAATGTTTTACAAAAACTTAATAAGAGAAATGTAACAGAGTACTACCTAAAAAACCAATTACTTGGTTAACTTTAACTTAAAATCTTAGTAACTTAAAATGCTTCTTTTTATTCTTTTCATTTGGATTTCGGTGAATATAACTAATTGTGTATTTTTTTTTAAAATGACAAAAAGATTATAGTTGAAAATATATATTGATAAAAATATATCAATATTTCATAAGATAATTAAATGATGTTAAACCCATGCTCAACAAAAGATGATGTATGAAATAGGATTGGTGGATTTGTAGTTACTAGGTAGTTGTTGGATTAAAGCTAGGGCAGCTCCTTAACTTTGCATGGCAATTCATAATGACCTAATGAGAGAAAAAATTAAAATAGGGAATACCTGCATAGCTCTCCCCAGCAATGTAAAATGTACGCTTTTTATATGCTGGAAACTTGAGGAACCACTTTTGGAGAAATTCATATGCATCATTTGCTGGCCAAAGAAACATAATTAATTAAGAATCATTAGTGTCGGAAATACATTACAAAAGCCTCATTGATGCAAATCTGGATTAATTAAGAATCATACCGGTGAATTCATCTCCAAGGCCATCAAAATCGCTGCTATTTTGCGTGTAGGAGAAGCCAACGCCGACAGGAGATTCTAAGAACAACATATTGGCTTCTGCAAGATTATATATATTATACGATGATATGTCAAGATTAGTTAATGTTAATTATACTCTTTTCAGATCAGAAAATCCCTTAAACTAAGAACAAAATATTTATTTATATCTTAATAAGTCACCTTTATTCCACGCAAAAGGATTAAATTTAAGGCCACCACCATTAGTGTCCACTAAGAAAGGACCAATTTCCTGTGTTGCTCCATAACCAACAGAGGAACACCCAGGACCTGAGACCAAAATCATTAAATAAATTAATATGGTTTAATGGAATAATGGGTTTGTATGACTTTCAAATCACAAGGCGACAATTTTTTTTTTTTTACTTTTAGGTAGAATATATTCTCGCCCTTTTGCCACCTCTTCGTGTATGTGTCTGTCTGTTGAGTTGCATAGATTATTTTGCTCCTCCACTGACCATATGTGTGTGTGATTATCAACTTTAAGCTCTCAATTAACAACCTTTCCCATTAAATTAATTCCTTAATTATGAAGTCGGGGTTGCCATCTTAGCAGCATGGTGCAATATACAGTTATTAGTATATCCCACACTTCCTTACTATGGTGCTATTGGAATTTTTTGCAACTTACATTATCATTGGCCTTAGATTTGGTCATGGCGTGTATGTGGAGGTGGTGCATTTCGTAAATGCCCTACTTGTCTTGTTTTATACGGAGTAGTTGTATGAGCATATTGCATATATAATACTTTGTATAATAATTATGCACATATACTCTACTCAAAAAGCATAGCATGAAATGGTTAGAGGATTAGCTAGGTTTCAATTGGAATTAGTAGATAGATTGATAAACTAACCCAAGTCAAATAGTAGTAACGTGACAATTGAAATTCGACATAATCAAGGAAAATAGCCCTAGTTGTTTTAGTTGAAGCTTACCTCCATTCAACCACAAAACTAATGGTTTCTCGTCAGGTTGAGAAGAGGCCTCATAAAACCAATAGAACAAGGTGCGTCCATTTTTTTCATTCACCGTAACGTAACCGGCATAATGTCGAAAATCGACCTCCGGTTGGCCGGGGAGATTGGTCACAAGATGGTTGTTTTGCAAGGGGTTTTCCTCCTTGTTGTCCTTATGAGGGCTTACAATACGCATAGAACTTTCCACATGATCAATAGATGATATTATGGCAACAAGGACTACGTTTAGGACCACAAATAACACTCTCTTTGTAAAATCCATTAGTTACTCACTACGATACTAGTAAGACTATTGTTTAGAGACACTTTGACTAACAAAGAAAACTGTGAGAAGAAGAAGGGCCAACTAGAGCTATTTATAGTGACATATATTGCCAAAAGAATTAACGAACAAATGTGAGATTTGAGAAGAGTAATGGGCCTGCTTTAGCCTTTTATTGGGTTGGTGAATTTCTGACATGGATTATTATAGCTAGGGGCCCTTGCTTACCATAGGTTTTTTTTTTTAGGTTTGGTATAGTAAGTGGATGCTCCATTTCAATTAATTTCCTGGCTATTTATCTGTATACATTGAAGAAACTTAAATGAATACAGACAAATTTAGAAGCAGCAAGAGATCATATATTCATATTATTGTCATTGTGTTTTGGAGGACGTACAAAATTAAAGACAGCCTTCAAGTTGCTACACTTTGAGATTTGTGTCATGGGAATAACCATGATCGTTTACTAGTAAACAGTCTTTAGCTGGATAAATCATGAACACATTGATTAAATGTGGATAAAGGCTATAAGCCTATAACTGATACCCATGTTTTGCTCCATTATTGTACCATTCAATTCAGTAAATTCATGATTACACCTCCTTCAACAAACCATTGTGCACTTTCATGATCATGAACACAACAATCTCCTTGCTCGATCTGGATGACTATGACGCTCACTTTATGCTGAGTTGGTGACTCGCTGACTCACACATACATTCATTTGAACACCCTCACAAAGTTACAATATATAGCTACATCTTTTGAATACATTTTTTCCAACAATTCAATATAATGTATACGTATAAACCCTATACAAGAACATAATGTAATTCCTCCTTCATAACCCTAAATTTCTCTTTAGCTAGCTAGCTATGAATAAGTGGATATGATAAAATATATTGGATAGGATGATAGTATAAGGGTTGGTAATTAAGCAATGTATGGACGTTGCACTCGGGTGTACCATGTGCATGGTACACCCGGGCCAAAACGCAGCAGGTAATGAACAAAACGCAGGTGGAAATGTACATGTGAATGTCAACTTGTAATGTTGAGTCATATGCGTGTCCCCATACTCAACTGCCCCAGTTGCCAAGAGGCTTATTATAAATGTACATGAGGCTTATTATAAATGTACATGGGGCTTGTTGTTAATGTACATTATATATTAGGAAAATGTACATTATGCGATTTGTGTTGTTTAGTTCGCAAAAACAAATGTTGGTATATTAATTTTGGTATGATGGATATTTAATGTGATTTGTGTTATATAGGCATATTGTAAAATGTACATTAGGCATATCCAAAATGTACATAAGGTATATTATAAATATACACAAGGCTTATTATAAATGTATAAGAGGCTTATTATAAATGTACATGAGGCTTATTCTAAATGTACATGAGGCTTATTATAAATGTACATGAGGCATATCCAAAATGTATATAAGGTATATTATAAATGTACATAAGGCTTATTATAAATGTATATGAGGCTTATTATAAATATACATGAGGCTTATTCTAAATGTATATGAGGCTTATTATAAATGTACAAAAGGCTTATTATAAATGTACATTGCGTATCATTAAATGGGCATAAAGGCTTGCATACAAATTTTGACAAAGAAATAAATGACGTTTACATAAGTGAAATCAGTTCAAGTATATGAAATTTTTGATTCAAATTCAAAAATATTGGTAATCATTACTCAAGTTGTATATGAAAATAAAATCTATGCCAAATCTTATCCTACTGCTGTCATCCCCACTTTTCTGATCTCTACAGCAATTTCTATAAACTTTCCCCAACGCATTTCACTCTATTGCGTGTGACACGTACCCAAGCCACGTAGGACAAGTGCATCATGCGTCCCATACGCCCGGGTGCACCATCGAATTTACGGTAATTAAGGGTGTCGGTGTTGAGCTTATAAGCCATGCATTTTGAAAAAGAAAAAAAAAAGTCTGATACCTAATATTCCAAGGTTTTTTAGTACGAATTGAAAGATATAAGCTTATATTACAAATAAAAAATATACTTCCTAATGATACATCATGTGTAATTATTCAAAAAAGAATTGTCAAACGGATGTATTGAGGCAAGATATAGGATGTGTGCATAAGAATAATCATGCACACCAATAACAGGTGTTTTGAATTGTCGATATATCTTTGGGCTAAGCTAGTACATGGAGAAATATATGAGTTATCTATATATAAGTTGACTGATATTAATCATATAATAGTGTTTGCTAGTCAAATCAAGAGGGAATTTCCCCACCATCTAGTACCTTAAATTTCATATTTGCTTTCATGGTTTCGTTGCCCGATAGAAAAAAGTGTGTTCGTTTTGAGAATCTCATGATGGAATTAACAGAAAATGGTTTCTTTTGTGGCGAACCTTAC
This sequence comes from Dysphania ambrosioides, assembly GCA_026401315.1. Lineage (NCBI taxonomy): Eukaryota > Viridiplantae > Streptophyta > Magnoliopsida > Caryophyllales > Amaranthaceae > Dysphania > Dysphania ambrosioides. Next base: position 27,171,931 of record CM048665.1, on the reverse strand, counting down.
AAGTGTGATTGACAATGCAAGTTCATAAATCATAGGATTTTTTGTGCCCTGAAAAAGTAACCATATACTCCTCCGTTAAAGAATAATCAGCCAATTGGGTTACCGAACTATGACATGGAATCCAAACCTGCTGCAACTTGTGCTATGAGATCAATATCATACTCACAATTACTGATGCTTTTGGATTTCCCTTAGCCAACGGTTTCATTACCATAATGCATGCACTTACTTCTTGTTTAAGTTTTTAAATCACTTACATATATAATTCGTATATTTCTTTGTTTTAATTTAAGACTCCCATTATTAAAAGGTAAAGATAATAGATCAATAATACTCCAATATTTCATTTCTCTTGAAAAGAAATAAAAATAGGCTCAGATGCTCAACATTTTCAACTTAATAATACTACTTGTACTCCGTATGTGTGTAACACTCGGAAAATATGTGAAGTACTTAATAACTAAAGTTTTATTTTTAATTAGTTTATGGAATTGAATATTAGGAGCTAATATCCGAAAGTTAGGATTAGATCATTAGATAGATGCATGCTCTGAAAATGAGCTTTTGCCATTCCCTCCAATGGTTTTATGTTATCCAATTAAAAGAACATCATTCAAAACGTTTGTATTGGCAGCATTGACGAGATCACTTAGTATTGCCACCATGCCACTACATTGGTGGGTATTAGTGGGAATTCTCCATTAAATCTAGTGACGTGCAAAGCAAAGCAAACAAGAAAGACAAAATTCAACTATATTCGTGACTCATGCCCTTTCTAAGTTTCAATAAAATTATATTAGAATAAAGACAAGTATCAAATTATTGTATCAAGTGATGGAGATGGCATATACGCTTATACAATATACCATTTGTCATCGTGCTTTATGACGCCCGGTTTCTTTTTTTATCAGTTATTACGTGACAAAAATAGTACCATTTGTCAACGACCTAAGTTTTCACTATTAAACTGATAGTCATTTAATAACAATAGATTTTTCTTTTTTTTATTGGACTTCTAGTAAAGAGATCATTACAATAGTTATCCAATATCTTTTTATCCCTAATTGCGCTAAAAAGTAAACATTACCTCCGTTTCCTTTAATTTTGTCATATTTCTATTTATGAAGTCAGTTAAAAATTTGATCACAAATTCTCAACATGTTATAAGAAATAATACATTCAAATGACATTTTGTTGGATACATTTCACTGTAATTTTTTAGAATATTCGGTTTCAATAATGTTTTATCTTGCAAATTTAAAGATAAAAACATTTTAGATCATGTCTTAAAAACCATAAAAAGTCAAATAGGGCAAAAAAATTAGGGACATAGTCTCACAAAATTTCAAATGTCAAAAATAAAGTAACTTTTTTATATGAAAAAATCTAATAAAATAGCTATAAGTTCTCGATAGTCTGAAAATAATGTTATTTGATAAGTTAAAATTTTATAAGTTCATTTAGCCATGTCAAATTGGAAAACCTTTGTACTCAGTTATTGTGAAATTCTTTGGTTAATGTCAAGGTAAAGCACAATAAAGATTGATATTATTTGCGTAACTGAGAAATAAAATTGCTGTGAGAAGAATGTTGCATGCTCTTGGAATAGACTAAAGGGGGAAAGAACTTAAATTTTTAAAACATTAAGTTTTTCTAATTTTTTGTCTTATAAATTTAAAAATAAAAATATTTAAATTCAAATTTAAAAAATGGACAAACTTAATGGAAAAAAGAAAAGAAGGGGATCTATGGAATTTGTACACACGACCTTAAGGTCAGCTAGGATGACGGAATTGATGTCAGTGCCACTGAGCTACTCTTTGGAGCAAATGTTAGCACGCGTATAGCTTTATCCTTTATGTCTCTGTTGTAAGTTTTTTTTTTTTTCCAGAAACTTTAAGCTTATTTCAAATTCGGAATTTGGTTAGCTGAATTCAATTAATTAATAGTTCTGCCCCTAATATATTTTATACTTTTCCAAAATTTCCTTAAAGCACTTTTAATAGTGCGCATAGTCAATATCTATCTAGACTTTTTTATCATTCACATTCATTTTTTATTGGTGTAAAAATTTTATCCTATTAACGAGTAAATTTATTTTTTTCCAATACTTTTTCTTCTATTTTTAAAATAAAATTATAATATTTTAACATAATAAAATAAATATTACTTTATATAAAATAAAAATTATGAATATGAATATTTTTTTTAAAAAAATTCATTTATGTATTTTGAGAAAGAACCATTATAAATAATAAAATATATTTTTTCTCTGTTTTATTGGTGAGTTTTTTTTGAGGAAATAAACAAAATATTGTACATAAAAGTTTTTTTCTTTCCTCGGAGAGTTTATTCATTTCCACACCATTGGGATGAATTTTTTCCCAAAAATATTTTCACTCAATTTTTTTCCACGCCAATGTCGCCTTATATAGTGTACACCAAGTATTAAATTCAAAAAAATAAAAAATTTCCTATATATGATCACTTATAGGGAACTAGGCAAAATTATTTTATGCTTAATCATCATGTGGCCTTAATTATTTGACCTAAATTTGTCTAATTTATATTCAAAATGTATAACTCAAATAACCTAATTTAGTCTCACCCTACTCAAAACATATTGTACGAGACTGATTTATATAGGTCTTCGCTTGATTTATCATAAGTTTTCACAACAACTCAAATATATTGGACCCTACGAAAATTGAACAAAATGACCTTTGTCTCAAGAATGACCAAATTAAAACTTATAGAGATGACTTCTTTGTCGAACAGTTCCACCCAAATTAAATCATGTGACCTAAAAGCCTAAACTATTCTATTGACAGGACAACATATATTATAGTACATCATTGAAAGGTTTATTCCAATTTTGACCCTTTCGTTGAATTTTTGCCATCACTGAACATGAAGTGGATAATGTGTTAACTAGAATCTTCTGACTGATTTTGCTAGTAGTAGTGAGTACATAACTGTGAACCCAACGGATAATAATAATAACAATAGTAGTAGTAGTAATAGTAATAGTAATAGTAATAGTAATAGTAATAGTAATAATAATAATAATAATAATAATAATAATAAAAAAATGGAAGAATGAGAAACAAATATGATAAGGTGGTTGAAGGAAGCAATGAAGATGGAAGAAAGTTGAAGACGTGGTTCTTGTGAAGGCTTGGCTTGAGCTTAGTAGATAGCACCAACGGGTCAAACTTGTGAGCGTGACATTCACATACTCTAATAAGGCCCATTCCACAGCACCCAAAACTATCGAATAGGGTAGTGGTAGTGGTAGTAGTCCAATATCTAAGTATTTTGGTCATAATGGACTATGAGTCAGGTCATAGACTGGGTGTCATGTTGTACTCCTTTAGCTATACTAGCATAGGTTTTTAAAGGTAAAAACAAGCATTTTTACATATGACTGCATCCAATTCCTAATACTACATACGTATAATAAATAGTTCGATGATATGAAATGGCATCAATCAAAATAATTTTGGCCCAGCTTTGTCATCATACGCGTACTTACAGTGGCTATAAGATCAGCTTGAATGAGAGAGGCTTATATCATATCCACTAATGAACAAGCGAAAGATGGGTGTAAATGGCCAACCAATCTTCATGTCTCCCTTCTGAATTCTAATGGATAAAGATTAAGTCACTATTGTGGCACCGCATTATTTTGTCTCCAATTAAACCTCACGAGCTGAGCATATGCATTGAACCCCCAACAGTCAATTATAATAAAACTGGTGACAGCATACGCGAGGATGATTTGGAGGACAGGAGGATTGTCACCGGCCAATTATAATAACCATCTAATTTTACCCTAATTAAACAACCATTACAATCTAGGGCTCTTAAATTCTTTCTTGAGCATTTGTAGACCGACTTTTAGGTATTGAATTATTCAAAACATGTCCACACGATTCTAAGAGGAATATTGAACAATCATTTTATTTTTAGAAAATAATTTCTAAAATTTCTCAAAAATATTGTATTATAACCTTTCAAATTTATTCACCGTGGACAATTTTAGTGAAAATGGGGAAGTCATATCTCCCATCCAACCTACCAATGGAAACCACAAACCCACCCAATCTCTAGCATAGAAAGCAAGACCAAATTCAGCCCCAAACACCGTACGTTCCCCGCCCGGTTTACTCATATCGTTAAGGTACCCCAAAGGAGTGAGGCCCAAGTGGCCAATCCCTAAGATTGTTACATTTGTTGGAAGTTCATGCCAACTTTGCCAATCGTACCAAACCCTAACTTGTCGGATAAGTCTATTATATAAGGGCGACTTCTGTTTTTGAGGCGTCTAAGAGACTAAGAGTGACAAATCCCAATGAAGTTGGTGAGTATACTGACGAGAATGTGGAGTCAATGAGGTTGTGTAAAAGGGAACTACAGTGGTTTAATGAGGTTGAAGTTCGTTTTTGCATCAGCCATGTGCGCATTGTCAATGTGACATTTGGCCATCTCATGAAACCATTTATGTCAATGATTGATATTTAGGAGCTGTGATGTGTTTGCTCGATGATTGTATTGAGAAACTTGACCTATAGACAGTGGAAAATCTCCCGGCGACAATTCAAAATAGAAATTTTTAAGTAATTGGGCAATTTTTGAGAAACAGAACAAGTACTAGTCTATTTTTAATGGAGCTAACTATTAGAGCTTCATAAGAACTTCTACTAGCATTGTTGTTTTAAACTTTTTAATTGTATATAGTTGAGCGAATATTACTTATTCAACCGTTGAAGTGTTGAACAACAAATTTTACAATAAAGAACAAGTAAAATCTTCCTCATCTCGTCCCTAGTTCTAGTGTGTTTACTAGAAGTACGTGATTAAAAGTGATCAAACTTTAAAAAAAAAGGTACGAATTTAAGCACGAAAATCAAACCCTGCTCGGAATCGATTTATTTGGAAAATAAATTTGAATTTAGTTAATTCAAAATTAATACTTTATACCAACTATCTGGCCAAGTTGAAATATCAATAACACAGAAATGGCTATGTTACTGTTCACCTTACAAAAATATAGAAGGCTAAAATAAAGGGGAAAAAGTCCTACCGAGAATTGAAACTCGGGTTACTGGATTCAGAGTACAATGTCCTAGTCACTAGAACATAGGACCTTCTCTGAACTTACTTAACAGCTGTTCCACAACTTTCACATGTCATCATAGAAAATTCTATTGATCTTCCAATCACATAACAGCGATGGAGTCAATTGATTGGATGGAAGTGGAACTAGCTAGCTTCTATGAAATTTATACTTTGCCAAATATTTGTCTTTGGAACACGATGATTTTTATTTCTTCGTGTTTGGCACCAGAGATGATTAATTAATGAGCGATTGTTTTCCTTCTACATATAAAAAATACAATAGGGCAACATACCTAGCAATAAGCAAGCATAGCCAAATATTTAGTACTTCCTCCATTTTTTTTTTCAATTTATAATTTTTATATTTTGGAGTCAAACTTAACCATAAATCCTCTTCAATCATAAGAAAAAAATAATAATTACGTGGGATCTTGATAAATTTATCTCAATATATACTTTTCATATATCAAATTTTATATACTTTTTGCATACACCTAATTAAACATATTAAACTTTTAAGTTTATTTTAGGATCTTTTCGAAACAATAAAGAACAAAAAGAAATGAAAAGAATACTTAATATTGTATTCTATTCTCCCTTACTCACAATTCAATCGAAAAATCAATTTTTTGATAAAAATTTATAGTTATTGTACCAATTTATGTGACTAGTTTCATTTAAAACTCTGAACCTTTATTATGAGGTAAAAATATACTATGTATATAACTAGACACCCTATAAGTTACAAAGCAGAATAAATTAAAAATATATATGTTCTACAAAAATACACACAAAAAAAAAACTGATAAATCATGAATACGTAATTAAGAAGGAATCAACATCCAATAATACTCATTGATTTATTATGAGGTGAAAACAAGCGTGGTGGATCACCCACTTTTCTAATGAAATAGAGTAGGAAGAAATTGTTCGGATGATGCTGTCCTATACTCTCAAATTTAACGCAAAGATGATGCCGGACAACTCAAACCAAAAGAAACTCAACGGACCATGCCATTCGTGAGTTAACCTAAGACCATGTCGTCCGTGAGTCAACTGGAGCTGTCAGAATCAGACCCGACCCGATAAGTTATCCGAAACCGACCCGGACTCGACCTGATTATGACCCGAAAAGTGAGACCCGAAAACCGACCCAACCCGACCTAAAGTTAACCCAAAACCGATTTGACCCGATATTCAAAGACTCGAACCCGATCCGTGTCCGACCCGTTTGGGACCCGACCTGTTACAGACCCGACCTGTCACTGACCCGACCTGTTACAGACCCGACCCGTTACGGACCCGACCCGAAAAGAACTCGAAACCGATTGAAATCGACACATAACCGATATAACCCGATTTATAACAATTCGTTACCCGAATTCACTGGATGTGTTAATAATCTGAATATACATGAATATGACCTAATCTTGACAGACCTATTTTTTACCTAATATCTAATAACTTTGAAACCAAACTTGTCATTGTCGATTCAAACTAAACATATTACAAGTTATTATGTATATATAAAATTAACATCGTATGTTATAGACTAGTTTGATAGTATAATACACATTTAATCATTACCTCATAAATATTTTGTTTTTAAATGACTTATCGACATCATCATTATCCAATTTATGAATTAACCATCATCATTGTCCGATTTTATCAAAACCGACCTTGACCCGAAATAACCCGTTTAGGAATTGATCTGATTTTACCAGAACCGACCTTGACCCGAACCCAAAATAACCTCGCTATAACCCGTTTAGGAACCGACCCGATTTTACCATAATTGACCTTGACCCAATTTCGAAATAACCCGATATAACTCGATTAGGAACCGACCCGATTGTACTAGAACCGACCTTGACCTGAACCGAAAACAACCCGAACCGACCTTGACCCGAGCCGAATACAACTCGAACCGACATTGACCCGAACCAAATACAACCCGAACCGACATTGACCCGAACCGAATACAACCCGAACCGACATTGACCCGAACCGACTACAACCCGACCCGAACCTGACCCAAACCCGACCAAGCAAATAACCGATTTAAACCGACCCGATAAAGACCCAACTCGAACTGGAACCGACCCGATAGGCAAAATTAACCCGATAAGAACCGACCCGCGATAGGTCAACCCAGAACCGACCCGTAGACCCTATTTGACACCCTAGAGTCAACCTAGGACCATGCCGTCCAAGGCTTGGTATACTATACATAATCTCCTCCCAAGACCATATCGTTCATCAGAAAAGATCATGCCACTGTGAGTAAAATTACTGGATTAGTATCCAACCAGACAACCAAAAGAGGCACTCCCCATTTATTATCGTCATTCCAAGTGATTCACATCTCCCAAAAAGACACACTATTTTAAAACCCAACGAGATAACCAAAAGAGGCAATCCAATCAACTCATCGTCAAACAACTTGGTTGCTCCAAACAGTTGATCAATACAAATAAGTCATTAAGACATTAAATTGCGGATTAAAAAGTTGCTCGAATAAGTTGGCATTTGTGCTGGTTTAGCAGTGGACAATTGGCCAAACCCACCAGTTTGTACATCCCTCTTATATTTATTGGTTAGATCTATTGGTGATCATGCCACTATAAAGTTAGACTTATTGGTGATTAATTACCCTCTTATATTCAACATTATTTTCTATGGTTTGAAAAAGAATTGACACAGTATGGTTATTTCTTAGAGTAGGAAGTGTCATTGTAAGTTAATAACAGCATTATTGTGATCAGATAGAGAAAAAAGACACCAAAGAAAGGATTTGAGAGGAATATCTTTGATTTTAATCAAATCTTGTTAAGTGGAACCATCCAAGCTTGGACAAAGAGAAATATAAAGAGCTGATAGACAAAAATACATTTCATTAAGTGTGACTCCAAACTATCCTGTGGTTCAAAACTAACCAAGCTAAACTATACTGCTATACAAGGCAAGTCTATCACATGCTCACAAAAGCATGGTCATTTAACCAATCAAATGAAAAATGAATCAAAACTATCCTGTAGTATACCCTATATTCTCCAAGGAGCCAACTCTATACTCTGTCCATTTATGTCATCTATTGTCACGGATTTCTTCTTCAAACTAAAAACAAACGCACTGGCGTTAGCTGATATGTATATGATGACCAGACAACACTGCCCAAGTCACGCCATGAATAGATATGCCAAGTCCTCCACTGTAAGACGACTCTGGCGACTACCCTTTTCATCTTCTCCAAAAGCAGAAGCAACCAGCTCTCTCTTCTTTTGCTGCAAAACGAAGACCTTGTGGCATTAGTAAAAGGAATAATCCTAAGCTTTGACTCAGCTTTGTCCAGTGCTTCATAAAATTAATATCAGCACAAGAAATGAATGGGACATATATCTTGCAATAATGATCACATATCAAAAAAGCAAACATTAATATCCCACATCAAAGCCAAATCATAAACGTCAAAACCTACCATTATCCCCAGATAATAAACAATTCCAGAATTCAAGTTTTCTAACACAACTGTGGTATCTACTAGAACTATGTAAATGGTATTGGACAATAAGATATAATAGAGCAATACCATAGCAGAGGAGAATATATGAATCTAATAAGCACATAAAGCCTGATTTTGTGTGGAAAGAATTCTACATGAGAGTCGCTTTGCAAAGCGTATCCACAATGGAAAGATGTATAATATAGGAACTATACCCATTTAGCCACAAAAAAAAAGTACCTGAAGAGCTAAGATCCGGTCTTCAACTGTATCTTTCACAGTCAGCCTCACTACTGTAACAGGACGAGTCTGCCCAATCCGATGTGCTCTGTCTATTGCTTGGTCCTCAGTAGTAGGGTTCCACCAAAGATCCAAAAGAATAACATGACAAGCTGCCACCATATTAAGCCCTAAACTTGCTGCCTTTAATGACATTATCATAACAGATACCTGCAAAGTCAGATTGGGAAATATTTTAGGCATTGACCCCAGAAAATACAAATCCCCTGATTTCCCAAAGACTAGCAGAATGTGAATCCATTTACAGCAAATAAAACTTATGGATTTTGACAAGTATATACATTTTAATTACCTCCAATTTCCCAAATGTGAAATATGGAGTATAAATTGCAGGAAGAGTAAAATACACATCCAACTTTAACTAAAAACACTTAAGAAAATGACTGCAAAATTTTTTAGCAAAATAGTATGCAATTTGAATGGAAGAACAAAATGGAGTATGAAGAGCATATAATCATTTATTTGAAGATACAAACAGTAGCAAACCTCTGGAAGAGTATTAAAATCTCGCACAGCTTTATCACGGGCAGCAACAGACATTGTACCATCCAACCGCCTGTAGTGAATTGAAGATTCCTTCAGACAATCTTCAAGCAGATCCAACATCCTTGTCCACTGAGAGAAGACAATTGCTTTCTCCTTTACAACAGAATTGACATTACCCAAATTATCAGTAGCACTAGTGCTTTCATTATCAGTTGCGCAAGGTGCAGAACAGGATTTGTCCAAGAGACTAGGATCAGTAATGACAGGTTGAATGGAAACATTGTTAGTAACAGTAACATGAGGTTTCGACAGTGAAAGAAGGACTTCTAAAGCAGCCTTGATTTTTGAAGACTCAAATCGACCAGGCAGGGAAGGTTCAATCAATTCTCTTTGGTCAGAGGACCCAGCACCAGAACAAATATGAGAGCTATCCTGAGAAACCTTATCTGACATACAACTGTTCAAGGTGCCTTTGGAGAAGACATGGGATGCACTGAGCTCTGATTTGCAGTTTGTAGTAGGACACAAGTTTCCATCACCTGTAAAACGCTCAGAAATACACTGATTGCAGAATACATGACCACAGGTGCTGACAACAGCATCCTCGGGTGGATCCTGTAGAGAAATCAATAATTAGCGATGTCCACAATAAAGATGCAAATGTGAGAATGATCAACTACAAATAACATAAAAATTGCATTAACATCATAGAAGAGTCAAAGATTAATATTATCCATTGGCAATGTCGAAAATAAACCATTCTATTAAAATATTAAAGAAAAGGAAATCAAAGGATATCCAAAGAGATAGACCTATGGAAAGATGTAATATGCGAGTATCTAGACTACTGTGATTCCAAGAACTTGACCAGTGACCAATAACTAAGCAATAACAATATACTTCTCAGTTAACATCACCAAGGAGCTTTGACTCATAGAGTATGACAAGCATCAACAAATAACTATGCCCATACAACATTATAATTTATAATTTTGTGGGAAAAGACATACAGACAGATAAAGTGAGCTCAGAAATAAAACAGAAGAAGAGCAAGACAATGTTGAGTTTATAAAATTCAAAATTATCACCGAGTAATGGACAAACTAGACAAATTACCAAGTCAATTCTATAGGTCTGTGAAGGACACAAACAACTTATACCTATAATTAAGTATAACACCTATTCTTGTACTCCTAAAAAATGAAGAGTTAACAATATTTCTCATACAACTAACATCTAAATATGGTCAAGCAAAACAACGAGTAATATGAGATTGAGCAGGAATTCAAAACAAAGTTTAAAAACATACGCTGCATATTCCACAAATAGCCAAAGAAGCTTCCAAACAACTCAAAAGATGGATCAGCTTCTCTCGAGGAAGCATCTTCGCTGTCTGGATGGAAGACTTCAAAACAGAGCTAGAGTCATAACCCCGAACAAGAAAGGGATGATCACATGCTTGTCGAAGCCGTAAGAGCATTAATAATATGTTAACATAATTTTGTTTAACAGTTCCAGAGTCCGCATAAGCCTGAAACACAAAATTTACATGGTTAAAATCTGCAACACAGCAAAGCAGATGGAAGCAACAAAAATATAATGGCATCAATGCAACAACAGTTTCTAATAATGACATGCCAAAAGTTTCAATTCAAACCCAAAAAGAGGCATGCCACTCAATCAAACTCACGGAGAGGCCAACAACTAAAAATAAACTCCCTAACGAGCCCTGCTTTAGAAAACATGTTCTTATCTGCACACAACACCAGTGCATAAAACAAGAGAGAGGTTGCAAGGTTCAACATTCATAGCCTATAAAGAAAGAAATGTCAGAAATTTGCAGGCACTTCAGAGATCAGCTCAAACTTAGCCTGAAAGAGCTTATGTGAACCATCACTGCTAAAATATTAAAAATTAACTAAAAGACCATATCATTTAATATTTACTTGTGAATCTAGCAACAACTATACGCCAGTGATCTCAAAAAACCGTGTGGACCATGCCAAGTCACTTTAGTTTTTATAAAGGACAGAGGACAAGGTCAGTGGTCGCATGCTTATTGAAATGGCAAGTCACCATGCCATGCATTTACACAAAATTCTCTTGTGTTAATAAAACATGTTCCCAACCATGGAGATAATTGTTTCATAGCGGATTGTTGATATGGCATGACATGATGGATAATTAAAAGAAAAAATTAGACTAAGTACAACTGCATGATTAGACCTACTTGAAATTGGGCACGAGAATCAGCCTCCAGCCTGCTGTAGAAATCCCTTTCCTCTTCTGAGAATTCCACTTTCTTCAAGTTTACAGATTTAGGTGGCAAGTTTATAATTGGTTTCCCATCAAGAAGTGTACCTGAAAAAAATAACAGACATTTCAAGGTGTTGATTTACACACATGCTAGGAAAACATTCAGTATTTCACAAGATTATCGCATACAGAATAAGCCTCCCTCAATTCCATATCAAGGACCACAAAACTATCCTTTTCTACTACATATTACATAGTACAGGTTGAGACCCTTTGGTAATCTTTGGATATGATTTCAGTTAACTACAAATCCCTGCTTTCTGACACACTAAAATATTGAAAATACAGTAGGAATCAATTTTTCAGCAGTAAAATAAAACCATCAAATGTTCATCATAGAATCTAGTCCACAGAATTCTATTAGTGAGGAAGGCAGTGGCCACCATATGCTCATTTAAATCTAAGGCAAAATGTGAATAGCTGCACAGAAAAAGGAGAACATGGCTTCACGTCTGCATACATCTGAGTATCTAACTAACCCACTCACCAAGTTTGGTTCATTGATATTTCCAGGATAGACATCCAATAACTGATAAATTGCAAAGATAGAAATTCAATACAAAGAAAAGTAGAAAACAAATATTAGAAGAAAAAGCAAAGCTAAATAAGGTAAATGATGACAAAACTCTCTTCCTAAACCTGATAATAGAAGAAAATGTGAAGCTAAATAAGGTACATGATAGCAAAACTCTCTTCCTAAACCTGATAATTATCTAAAGATACAATAGATACCTCTGTTCTTTGTTTATAAACTCATATAGGATGCACAACATTTAAGAACCCATGTGATGAGGAGAGATGTAGAGAGATATGAAAGGTCATGTGATGAGGGAGAGAGACAAATCCTGAGCAAATAAGAAAATATTGCAACAAATACGAAACTTCCATAGGGACACGTATATTAAAAGAGCAGAGGAAGAACGCTTAATAAATGCAACGAGGAGAAAAATAGATGAAATAAAAAAATTAAAGAGCATCAAGGCTAACCTTTTGTGCGACGCAACATAATATTCTTCAAAACAGCTTGTAGCTTTTGGTAGCCTCTAGATGGATTTTTACTGATTTGAAGCTTAACCATAGAACAGAAAGAATTGTACACAGAATAAGGATCATACTTAAGAAACCTGAAGTAACTATAGAGATCATCAATTGCGTTTTGTATAGGTGTCCCTGACAAGCACCACCGACGTTTTGCACGAAGACCCCAGCAGGCCTGGGCTACTCGAGTCCTGTGATTCTTGATGCTCTGGGCCTCATCAAGAACAACCCTAAACCAACTCACCCTCGCAAGAGGGAGAACAGTAGATTCAACCGTTACAATGTCCACTCCCTTCTTGGAGCGTTTTTTATCTGATGTTGACGAATGCTTCCTCTTCCTATTCTGAACCGATGAATCTTCCGCCTCTTGTTTCCATCCATCACTACCATTTTTGAGGACCACAGGCTGTTTTGGAACCTCCATGCTTACAATCGAATAGGTTGTAAGAACCACATCATATTTAGCAAGTTCATAGGGATCCTTCGTCCGATGGCTCCCGTGGTAAACATACACAGAAAGATTGGCCTTACTAGTGACCTTATTGCGCAACTCTTCATCCCACTGCCTAAGGACACTAGTAGGACACACAACAAGTGTCCCAGCAGAAGGCCTCCCCTTCACAGATGAAGACATTTTTTTATTACCCGCTTTCTTGTCATCCTCTTCATCCAAATCCAGTGTTTCAGGGTCACCCTGTTCCTTTCCTTTCAATGTCCCAGCAGACAAGATGGGCCTTTCTGTAAGGATGAGAGCAATTGTCGACACTGTTTTTCCCAGCCCCTGTTAAAAATGGGTACATCTTTTTTAAAAAAAAAGGCTCATACATTATTTTTAACTGTCACCTAGAAAATTAATACCTGATCATCTGCCAAAATTCCTCCAGAGCAATGCAAGCTGTTTGTTTCTTTTTGCACCATCCATGACAAAGCAATTCGCTGCAAGGTAACACGCAATCTTAACCTTACTAAATAAACAGCAAGTAAACAAAGATGACCAAGAAACAACAAAGCAGTTAACAAATAAACCTTTTGGTAAAGATAAAATACATCATTATTATTGTAAGACTGTCCTATAGTTCTCCTAGTTTATTTCTAGCTCTCATGTTCACTCCCACCTAATTTAGTTTTAAAATCAAATTTGATTCACCTAAGAGAACAAAGAAATAAGGAAGAAAGAAAGAAAGTAGTAACAAAAGAACATAATGTGGAGTATCAAAATAGAATACTACTCCCTCAATCTCACCAAGAACTTCTCATTCCCCTAGTTTAGCTTGTCCCAAGAAAAATTTCCTATTTGCACGTTAAATGGGAGTCCATTGAATAGTTTCTCCCTTTTATTAGTGTTGACACGTTTTATTTAGGCACATTTGCCAATAAATAATTTAAATCGTTAATATCTTTAATTATAAACAAGTAAAAATTATGCATAGTAGATAAATGAAAATATACATTTATAGAATTTAAGATTAATCTAACAAGATCCCTATGACCATTTTTCAAGTATAAATAACAAAATATAGTCAAAGTGGATTATGTAGATAGTGTTAAAAGTCAAAACATATCAAATAAAAAATAATGAGGGTAGTAATTCACTCCACAGGTATTATGGTCTCCATATTTTCCCAAATAAACGACAATTTATCTTATCTTTTATTCAACCAAACCCCACCACAAACACATTGTTTAAAGCACAATGCCCTGAGAAAATTGGAAGTTCTTTGGGGGATGAACAAAGTATAGAAAGTAAATCTTTAAAATATTAAAAAAAAAAAAAACAAAAACAAAAAACAAAACCAAAAGTGGGTAAAAACTGTACGGTTTATAATTAACAGGCACTTCTACATATGAAGTGAAAAAAGTTCAAAATGATTGAAAATCAAGTCGAAAAAATTCATTGAAGAAATGACAAATCTCTACATAACAAAATGCAGTTTACAATTAATATCAATGCCAAAATATATTTTCAAACGGATTTTTCATATACAGCTATAGTTGGAAGGCTATAGGTACTGTGGACAATAATAAGATCAGTATGCTGAAAAGATACAGTTTTCATGTAGAAATAAGGCCTAGATGTTTACCATATATCTAAGGCATTTCATGTAATATAAGGAAAATAAGTGTTGCAATATGAGGAGATAAATGGGGATACTAAAAAATTTCTTCACTTTGAATTTGAAAAGCAGGGTTTCAGGTTAGATATATAATAAGTGTCAAATAAAGGTATTTTAAAGGAGTTCCCCCTGAAACATACAAAACAAATAAAATAAATTTTCCCCAATTATCACTACTAAATTCAATTTCATAAACAATTATCCCTGTAATACAAATAAAATTCACAGATGTTTTCGTCATTGGGATTGTTTAATACGAGTCAAGGGTTACCCATGACAAAACCCATTTATGACCAACTATTTAATACTTGGCACCTTCAAATATTTTTCAGAAACGCTCTTAACAGGAACAGCATCTATAAAAATGGGGAATCTATTAAGAAGGAAACAGTTATTGAAGCATCTATGGTTTTCATGTGAATCTAGGGGAACATAGTGAACATTCAAAACAGCAAATGTACCTTGAGAATTGCCTCAACAACAATTCCAAAAAAAAAAATATCAAATTAGCTGATCAACGTAGAATATTCTTCCATCATTTTCACTTTTCACAGAGATTATATGAACTTATTCAATTAAAACAGATTATATTGCTTAATAAATGACTTGATAACAAATAAAATTGAGTTCATGTTATATCCTAAATGTTGAATTTTCGGGAATCAAAAAATCAGACCTATAAATGGCTTTATTAAGGATTACTCCTACAACATTATCATGGTGTAAGTTAAAATTTTAGAGTCAGAAATATCAGATGGTCAAATATGATTTTAACAAAGGTAATTATCTTCAAGCTAAAGCAAATTTTGGGTCAATTATTATTTAAGATGATAAGGAAAGGTTGTATGGCAGAGAAATTAACAAATACTGTTGAATATTGATCTGAAGTATACCAAGTGGATGGAAAGAGAAACATCAAAAAGAAAAACAGAAACATCAAAAAGAAAAAAAAAATTGTAATGGGAAGAGAAAAACTTGGTGATTCCAACAGCATAGTGAAGATCAATTCAGGACACTCAAAAATAAAATGTGGCGAAAACACAACTTTTGGGCATCGTACAGGTTCTTTATTCAAGTTTGAGAATAATAGAGCAACAGCTAAGGAGATAGTCTTTCGAAAATCATTAAGCAAGGAAAACTATCCAAAGTGTCAGAGATAGAACATAATGAAAATTCTAACCTGGTGTCTCAGAAGAGGTACTGCTAAAGCGCCATTTGGTGCAGAAGCCTCCGCCTTTGGTTGTGAGAGATCCTGTGATGAACAACGGTCCGGAGGGATAGACAAGGAAAAACAAAGCCAGAGATTCTGAGACTTAAACAAGGAAATGCAGACTAAACGGAAAAGTAACATGCATACAAAATGAATCAACAACGTTCCAACATAGTCATTTGAAGAAAAAGATGCAAGGAATCAACATTATTTTTTTCATTCAGATAATATTTCATTTGCAACAAAAGAACGCAAATGAAAACAAATCAGATCAACACCTGCATAAATAATTACAAAGCAAATGATCTTACTCAAAGCTAACACTCCTCAGAAAATAGGCATATGAGGCCAAGACCAAGAAAGTTGACACAAACCGAGACAATTCAAAGGGATAAACAATGACAATTTCAACGTCAAATTGATGTATTCAACAAATAATATTCGATGAATAAGGTAATCAAAAAAGACAAATCATCAAAGAAAGAATACAAAGGAGAATCCTGAAGTTAACAATATGGCGCACATAATTCTGTCCACGAAACAATTGAAGAAGATACCAAGTACCAGTAAGCAATTTGGATGTCATCAACCTTATTGAAAACAAGTCAGAACGGTCAGAATTACCTGTACTAGTGATTGTAAAATTAAGCTTTCATCAATTGCCCTTGTCCTTATTCCACCAGCACCAATTTGATGAAAGGGTCCAATGGATGTCGAACACTGTGGAGTAAATGTTGTGGGCTGTGGGCATACAGACTTATGATGAACAGTATATGGAGAAATACGTGCAGGTTCACTCATATTTTCAATTATGCACAAATCGTTGCTGTCATCAATGTCACTTTGGCCTTCTGACAAACAAGTTTGGCTTGCCTCCAGAGAGCCTACAGTTGCAGATAGAACCTTAGCATCCTCTCCTTTAGTACTGTGATATGAGCTGGCAAATTTGGCAAACGGATCCACAGGATAAAATTGATCTTCCAAGAACTGCAAATTAGTTGGTTTTCTGGCACTAGCAGAATCATGGACATATACAGTGGAACCACGAGTGACACAGCCAGAATACTGAGCTTCAGCAGAACTGAGGAACTTCTCAGAATCAGAACCAAAATAAAATCCACCAAACAGGCTTTCTTTGTTAGTTTCAGAAGACTTATGCTCAAAGCCATCGAGAAGTATATTGTTCCCTTCATCCTTCATTTCAACTGTTTGATTGAGACATGACTTACCCATCAGCCTCCATTGACATGGCTCAGCTGAAGTCTCATCAGTAGTTGTACTACTACTACTATTATCAAAAGTATTTATGGTGTCAACGTATTGAACAGGGCGGTTACTGTGGGATGACGATTCAGGACCCTTGCCATCAAAAAAATTATACATACAAAAATCTGAAGTGGTGACATCAGCATCCCCAGCTTGAGCTTTTAAGCCTATCTTAGTATCCGGCCATGGATGAGAAGATTGAGAGTCATCCAAATCACTCTTCATGTTACCCCTCATTTCATTAGTAGACATCATGTTGTAGTTTACACCACCAAGGGAATTTTGATCAGTTAAACCTGAAGACATTTGATAAATGCTGAACCAATCCTGTGCAAATGAAAAACTCTCTGGCTCGACAAAGTTGGGTGATTGACTTTTGGTGATACTTTTTTGGAATGAAGGGTCATTAGCTTCACTTAATACCATATCTGGAGGGGACGGATATGGAAGTTGCTCCAAAGCCTCCACTGTTTCAGCACTATTTTCACTTGCAGCACCACAATCTACACAATTAAAATTCAAATTTATATGATTGCTCAATGAGAAATCCATAAGTCCAACTTTATCCAAATAGTAGATGAAATGAATCTACACAATTAAAATTCAAATTAATATGATTGCTAAATAAGAAATACAAAAGCCCAACTCTATCAACGTAGTAGATGAAATGATACTAGTATGCATCTTAATTTGGAATCTCAAGCAAGCTCACCTTATGATAATCTTAGTACCCACAAGTCCACAACCAATAAACTTTTACAAATTATTGGTGGAATAAAGGCATAAACTAGCCAAAGTTTTCATCTGTGGTTCAGTCCAAACCACCTTTCAAGGATTCAAGCTATGATTCCACTGGATAACTAGATTTTAGAGCATATATCATAATAGGAGCATTTGAAAACAAAATTGAAAGAACCAATGATGAAACCACAAGGAATATTTTAGAAATTCCAACTCAAACTTTTACAGCAACTAGGTTCAGGAGAATTGAGCACAGTATAAGAAACAAGAAAACTAGTGCACAGTATAAGGTACAATAATTTGACTAGCGAATACTAATTTTGTGTGAGCATGTATACACACATTAGGTGGTTCTTCGCAAAATGCCTAAATAATTTGGCGATTTCTCCTGAATTTTCCCAAAAATAATACAGTAAGCTTTACCACATACATAATATTTGCGTAAAAGCAACCCTAATCACAATTAGAGGCCTAACAACTAGATGATAAAAGCAAAGGTAACGCAATCAAGGTATCAATATCAACAAGAATCCAATTTTCAACCATGCTAGAGAGTTTACAAACGTGCATAGATAACCATCACCCCTAGCAAGTTTTGCATAGGTAAAAAAAGGTTCAAATAAGAAGACTGCGTAGCCCCAAAATCACTCGTCATAATCCATTTTTTGATCATCTACATCCCTCCTCCCTTAGCAAAAAAGACAGATCATGGGACACTGAGAAAGGAAGCGATTGGAATCAGAACTTCAGATAAAACCTCCCTCCGCCAATGATGTCTTCTTTTGTTCATGGGAAACGGAAGGATAATCCAAAATGGATTATGAAAGAGGATGCTTATTGGTTTGGTAGAAAAACACATCAAACAAAAAAAAAACAGCATTCATGCCCCATAAAACTCACTCATATTCAGCCAAAGGTTTTCTCACTTCAAAATAATAATAAGCACTACAAATGAATTGTAAATACACTCATCTTGGTCAGATTTTTATTGTAGAGGTTTTGACTAGAAATCACATATCTGAAGGTTATAAAAAAAATGAATTATAGAGGTACAAGTAAAAAATCTCACCTGTTGAGAAAAGAACATCCATACGGTCGTCAACGTGAACAGGTGAACCACTTTCCTGAGTAATTTCAGTTGATAAAGAAAACGGATCCGCCTGCATAAAAGCTCGAAAATTGATTATAAATATCACTAGACTATCTTCATTTAATCAAGCATCAATTATGTAACCAAAACCATGTAAAATTAAGAACATGTTGCACTTTGATAACTTGGTCAAAATAATTTTCTTCAAACATATAGAAAAGGTCATTAAAACTAATAGAACATATGAAAAAATCATAATGTACATTGGAGATGTATTACCTAAATACAGAAGAACCTAAAAAGGTGACTTCTAATGTAAGAGATTTATTACCTCAAGGGTCTTAAACATAATAAACAACACATACCACAAAAAACAAGACAGCATTACCATATGCATCAGAAATAAATCATTACTTTCCAGATCGTGACCACAACAACAAAGCAAAGCCTTAATCCCTAATATGGGGTCGGCAACATGAACCAAAAATCTATCTCTCATGATCATCCACGACAATGCTCTTCCTCCATCAGATCGTGACCACAAGAACCTTATTTTCTTTTTCAAAAAGCGAGAAACAATGGATTTAATTCATTCATCAGAAACATATATGTTGCATCAGTTGAAAATAATCAATGTGATCCAAAGCAGATGTCTCATGAAAGCAAAGAAACTTAACTAATCACCGAGTCACAGGAGAGGAAATCAAGGCAATGTATAGCTGCTCATGCAAAAAATTTCTCTCCGAACAATGTGACCAGAAAAATATATGTTGATACAATTGAAATTAAATTGAACAAAAATATTTAAGCATGTGTCCCATGAAACCAGGGCAACATCTAGTTACTAGACAGTAATCAAGAGATAGACCAAAGACAGCTAAAATCCCATAGGCTAATTTTCTTCCCTATCTACCAAACCAAGGAACAGAAAAAATCATGAACTGCTCATGCAAAATAGATATTTTCATGTCTAGCTTGTTAAGTTCAAAATAATAATCAAACAAGAGCAAAAAAATGATGATACATTAAAATCAACACATAAATTCTACACATTTTAAGGGACTCTAAACCTTGGTTTCCATCAATCCAAAAGCCACAACAACATATCATGTTCCAACTGTGATTGACCTTACCAAAACCTAACCTTCATCTGTCAGATGAGACAATTGACTATCCAAGTGAGGGTTGGAGGGAGGATGAAGCAACTTCTACTTGAAATTGGAGTTTACACCTTGTTTACTAGAAACGATCTCAAGGCTTGAGTTGTTTTGTTTTATAGCATAAATTTTCACAGGAAACTCCCTAAAAAGGGAAAGAAATCACAATGGCAGGAACTCTATAACTGAAAGGAACCTAATGGCTAATACAAACTAGTCAAAGGGACTCTCCTCGAAAACCATAGAAGACAAAAAACTACCTAAATTGTTATTACTTCTTGCTGGGAACTAGCACATAGTAACCCTAGTCTACTTATTTTCTGGAAATACTAAAACATTATTGGTACTAAATGTGGATTGAACTACGGACTTGGGTAGCTCTTATCTATATTGATTTGAACTTATTGAGTCCTACACAGACATAAAAAAAAAGGTCGTACCCAGTGCACAAGGTTCCCACTATAGAGAATGGTGTGGGGAAGGATCAAATACTCAGAAGAGAAAAAGGGCTCCCATGTAGACATATATTAGGCAAAAAACGGAAAAGGAATTGAATTTATTGAGAAGAATCACATGAATACTTGAGTAGGCTATATTAGGTTCCTTGTCGTTACATAGTTACTTTTGAAATTGAGGCAAGGGGCCTAAGCATATATGCGACCAAATAATAGATTCGATTGCAATATGTGCCATAGAGATGTTTTTCCAATTTGGGACAAGTGTGAACCAACTACAGCCAAGACGAATGCCCATTTAAACAAGCCAGAGATACAAAAATGAAACGAAAGATGCTTCTCCTCTCTCCACAACCAAGATAACAATTGGCTAATGTAATTGATTAAAGGTCACGGTATAATATAGTTAAGCATGTAAGAGTGACTTGATATGCGGTTGTGGTTTTTTGGTTGATAAAAATTAACATATAGAGATCCTTATAATGTATAGGTGTTATAAACAAACTAATATGGACAAAAAGGTTTATAAATTGCCACCAAAAAAGATCTTGACATGTTTTGGAATAAAAATTGACAGAAGTAAATGGTTAACTGTGACGCAAGGCTCACAACCTCAAACCTCTTGAGTGAGTAATCTAGCAAAAGTCAGATGTCACTATATTGATAATAAATAGTAATATCCCAGCTGAAATAATTAGAGAATAAACTTGCATGCAAAAATTACTCCATAGAAAGTAAAAGGCCGCATACAAATGTCACAAAGAGGGAATTGTTACTTTAACTTTTTCACACTTCATACAAAATGTCCCAAAGTTATTTTTTCAAGTTACTTTTTTCATCTAATATCTATATCATTCCCCTAAGTAATCTTATGGGAGCAGTTACCTTGAAAGGCCACATTACCCATTATTGATTTACTAAAACAACTTTCACAAGTCACTTCTCGCGTATATATTATGAAGACTCTACCTTGATGATGATGGAAGTCAAAGAACACCTTATGAGATATGTCATGCATAAAACACGGTCACTATGGTACTGTGTGATTACTTGCATTATTTGTTTGTTGTGTGGCTCGGATTACTTGTTTGTTGTTCAGATATAACCGAAGAATTCAACTTATTCAAGCTGCTGAAATCTTGCTTAAACTTCTCCTAAAAACAAGGAAGTAGTTACATGATGGACTCTTGAAGGTTTTTGTTTAAATTCAAAAATGATTTAAAGATGAGTTTGAATTTCAAATATTCCTAGCTTTATGGGATTGAACAAATACTGCTGAAGCTATCCCCATTCAAAAGGTTATTGATCGTGCAATTCAAAATAAGAAAGACTCATTCAAATCTGTAACGGCTATTTGGTCAAGACCTTTGAAGTAGACTTCAGTAACTGCCCGAACTTCATGGAACAAATTCTGAAGCAGTTAGTCAAAGTCCTAACATCCGATTCAAGGGCAACGGCATTGTTGAATATACTGAAGACTATCCGTTGCGAAGACACTCCTTAAATAGAGTGAGCTTAAGCTTGAAGAAAAAAGTAGTTCCTCAACGAGATACACAACTCAAGCTGCAGAATCTCAAATACTTTCCTCTCTAGCGCTTTATACTTTAATTGTATTTTAGATTAAGAGAAAAGAAAAGAAAAGAAAGTCTCTTTGTGTGAAAAAAGAAAAACATCAAAAGAAAAAGAGAGACATACTTTGAGTAGATTTATAATACTCAAAGATTCAGAAAGAAAAAGTGAGAAGATTTTTATTTCTAGGAATTGAGACGCTAGAGTGTAGCTAGGGAAAGCTACGGTATAGAAGATTGGGTGAAAATCTTCGAAGGTGGCTTTAGGTCTCTAAAGGAGGAAATAAAGATCGGTTAAATCCTACGGGTAGGAAACCCTAGGCGAAAACGTAGGCACATTGCCGAACTTCGTAACAAATCATTAACTTCTTTATTCGCTTTACTCTATCGTATTCGCTTACAAAGCAAATCCTGAAAATCGATTCAAAGCCCTTGAAACTTATTATATCCTATTTTCGCGTCTAAAAGCTGTTTCAAAGCCTTTGAACACCTAATTGCGAAAATCTACCATACTCTATTCACCCCCCCCCCCCCCCCCCCTCTAGAGTATTTTGATTCTTTCTATCTCCTATTGAATCTTCATATTATTTTTAATATTGGTGTCAAATTTATTTGAGAAACAATTAGAAACAAAGGGAGAAAGAGATGGAAATTAATGTTTTGGCCCAAAACCTATAGACAAATTAAAGCCAAAGTCAACCCTCATGGCCTGCCAAAAGAAACCCAACTAGCTAGGCAAGATCCAGTTCAATAGGAAGTAAATCAACCGGAAACAACCAGCTTGCCCTTATCCAAAACTGGTCTACTCAAAGCCCTGTCGGTCTAGGCCCAACCAAACCCACCTCTATGCTAAAAAAAACCCATGGGAAGTAAGCTTCATAGTTACTACTACAGAAAAGGCAAAAGTCCAAGCAAAAAAGCAGCCAAACATCTATATCAGATTGAGTCATAGAATGAGATCCAATACAGAGGAGGTCTACTTGTCTGAATGGAACTACAAGTATGGACCCTTGTCTCCCCAACCATCATTATTTCCTAAAGCTTTCGTTTAAAACAGATCAAATGACTTTTCCTATCTTCCATTTAAAAATGCATTGAATATGTTTACTCCTGGATCACAATATCTACTCTAAGAATTATTTTGCAACAGAGCTCCTTCCATAAACAAAGCTTCCAACATATTGATAACTTATCAACAAAAAGTATCAAGAACCAGAAACTCAAAGTGACACTATAACATTCTTATATTAAGGACCCTTTTGAGTTTATCGTTTTTACTCCTAAAATGATCACAGAAGATTTCAGTGAACATAAAAAAATAAAAATAAAAAAAACAACAACAACAACTATTGTTGCCCCCAAATTCGAAAACTAACTAGGTTATTAAATGAAAAGAAGAGGAATTCATTGTTGATAAGGAAAGGTTCTCGAATATATAAACTTAAAAAGTCCAGGCAAAGATCATAGGATGACAAATCCAGCCTAATTGTACAAATCCTTCAAAACGTATGACCTTTTTCCCGCTCCTATCCTGAGAGGTGAATCTTTAAACTAATCCCTGGAACAAAGATTGTCAACAATCTAATACTGTACTTAGCTCGGTATGCATATCCAGCCAGCCAACTCATTAGTATTAATAAGAACACTAAATCCACTAAACAGAGTAAAACCAGGGAGCTTCAAACTCAATTCTCTACCACCTATCTTATCCTCATGTGACTGAGTGACTCTCATCCTCCTCCTCTCCGAACCACCATACCTCAAGTCCTCGACACACTCGATTCAATTTTTTATACCTCCCCAATCACTTCAAAACCACCCAATATCTCTGCACCTCCGGCATCCAAATTCACATCAACACAAAAACACTAATAACTTCAAACCCACCTAACATATCCACACCTCCGGCATTCAAATCAACATCCACAAAAAACCCTAATCACAAAACCAGTCTTCAGTAGCAGTGTGTCTAACATAATCCAATCCTATCTCCCGGATTTGATTCCCATATGCAACATATCCAAGTCCAAAAGATCGGTCCTTAGGCACAAAGTTAACTTTCCACATAATCACCCATGACCATAATACAGCAAATCAACTAACCAACTAAATAACAACAGAAAATGAAGTACTTAAATCGTCTAATCATACTAAATACGTCCCATTTTTCGATACAGAAATCGATAGTAACCAATTTTAAAAACTCAAAACAACCCATAAAATATCCATAATTCAACCAAAATAAAGTAATCTCAACTAGTTAGCATCAAAATCAGACAAATGGGGCGAAACGGGTACCGGCAATTTTGAAACGGGATCGGAATTGTTGGTTTTCATAGTGTCATCTTCATCGAGAATACTGAAGAAAGCGTCGGCATCGATAGCCGAATTATCATTATCGTCGTCATCATCATCATCCACAACTACAATTCCAGCCGCATCGGAGAAATCGTAGTAATTGCTATCATCATTCAGGAATCCAAAATCAAAACCGTCATCCTCCGCCACCTTCTGCCGCCCTGACGCCGCCATCATCATCGAAATTAAATGGAGAGAGAGCGCTGAATATATTGACCCATAATAACGGATTGGACGCGGAGTGTGTGGAAATTCAAAATTTGGGGGAAATTTCTTAGGGCTTTCGGGAATTAAGAAGAGGACTTTTTAGAGGCATAATTTGGTTATATATTTATTTATTTAAAAGAGTTGGGGATTGGGAAAAGGGATAGTGATTTGAGAAGAAAAGAAAAAAGAAAAATGGATCGATTAGGTAGCGTGAACAGCAAGACTGGAAGATTGATTATGTTGTGTCTGTCATCCAGTCAGAGTTTCTGCTTTTCTTTTATATTGGTGTTGATGAGTGTTCACTTTTGCAAGTTTTACTACTCAACTGATTTGCACGTGATTTTTACGACTGCTTTCTTTTTCTTGTGTCGTGTTCTGAAGACGCCCCCTTACCCTTCCCCGCGCCCCTAACTCTATTGTGCCGTGTATTCTATTTCTATAACGAAATGTTGGTGTAACCTTTCCAGTTACGACTTAGTTTTTTGATGGAAATAGAGTTGCGAAAGTATAAAATGATATAGACGTGATTTAATCAAATCTTGGCTATTACCCTTAAGATCATGACTTTAGTAAGTTTTGAAATGGTAAATTTCTAGATAGCTTGAGACCGGGGCTATAGTAATATGGAATGATGAATTCTTTATTTTCATATCATTTGATTGATAGATAACAGCATATAGCGCCTTCATGGAACACCACGAACGATAGATGAACTCAGATGAACGATGTATTCCTAATGGACAACAGAAACTTAAAGCTTGGATGCCTACTCAAAACAGCACCAGTAGAAACTTAAACAGTACCTTCTACGCATTTATTTTAAGATTATCTGTTCAACAAATATGGGAGACAGAGGGTAACAAATACAATAAATTACAAAATGGAACCAAACATCTCAATGTCTTTGTCCTGGGGAGCGGTACCACCGAACATGGATACCAAGAAAAGAAATTTCGCCAGGCGCTAAAATCCATCCAAAGTATTTCAATTCTTCACAGTAGTGACATGCTTTAGCAGCATCTGAACAACCTCCGAGGATATACTGGAAGATTGTGCCTTCAGCTGTTCGATTTTAGCATCAGTTTCTTGTTCAAGACGCTTTACATTAGCACCTGAGTCTCCGCTACTCTGACCATTGGTAAAGGAACGATCACAGTTAATGAGAATTGTAGCAAATGGGACTAAAACATTTTATACCAATCATGGCAAAACTATGAAATTAGAGAGAATCAGAGGTCCAGAGAACAAAAAAGCAATTCAGCCACAATAGTGAATTTTACAATCTTCCACCTTGAATGAACTTTCAGAGTTCCACTGTCTAAAGGTATAAAACACCACCTTTGTCCAAATATAATGGTCATAGCACGCCACAGATCAAAAGTAACATAATATCAACAAAAAATGCTCTTCTACAATTATGTACCCTCTGTTCTCATCCCCCTCACTTACTTTAACAAGCAACCTTAAACTACAGACTATTACACAATTATTAACTAAAGAATGAGATGACTTTTTATCAGTCATCTCATAATAGTGCTTAGCGAAGTTGAAATAAGAAAACTGACAATAGGTTTGTTAGGGAGACACATGACCTAGGGAATTCACATAGGACTTTTATACCAAGATAGGATTTTATATCAAGTCCAATAACCAATGCCTTATTATATCACCCATATAAAAACCATGCCGGTCAGTGGTATTAGAGGAAGAGGGAGAAAAGGGGAAGGGGGCAACGGAAGAGTAGTCAAATATAGCTCTCTTGCCTTTCTACATGTCTTTGCTCTTGACCTTAAAGGAATGGAAAGAAAGCAGTGATACTGAAACTTAAGCAGCCTATATTGTTCAGAAACGGGAATGCTAAGAACTTCAGGGATGCAATTAGCAAACACGCATTTTATTTTTCAAAATTCTGCAAACAGTTATATTCATTACAATCTCACCTCCACAAGTTTTCTCTGGAACTCAGCTTCCATTTGTGCACGAAACTCAGCAATCTCCCTCTCAGCCTCTTCTTTTGCTTGTCTTAGTCTAGCAGACTTGGCTATTAAACAACAAACAAAGGGAAAAACAACAAAGTCAAAACCAAAGGAAATAAGAGAAAAATGGCCAGAAAGTTGTTCATTAAGAAGTCAAATGACCAGCTTAAAACTGTTATGTAAGATTTTAAGGGGAAGAAAATCAGCATTTACATCCTATCGTAACAAATAATTCCAAAGTTACAGATTTTTTTGATAATGGGATTTAAGCCAGCTTCTGGACAGAAATCTCATAAACACCCTTCCCCTAAACTATTCTCGTCATGCCAACAAATACTAAGAGAAGCACGATCATTTTTTCTGTCTGTTTGGTTCACTTGAAAGAAAGGGAAAGGAATCAAGAAAGGGAAACAAGGAAAAAAGAATCAAGAAAGAAAATTTGACTTTTTTGTTTGGATCAAACCAAGTAGCGGATACTAACATATCATATCATTTGTCCTTTCTACCCATCATCACTCAACATCATGTCACGTGCAAATTGCTACAGAAGACTAACTGTTTCTCACCAAACACCTCCCACCTCTAGCAATTCTCATTTCCACCCCCCTCCCTCCATCCTTTTCAGCGTTTTATAAATTGCCCTTGTTGTAGAATGAAATTGGCTAGTATGGCAACTTAATCGCATTGGTGTCTGAAAATAGTTGAAAGTTATAGATCTGGGAATGGTAGTGATGCAGGTGTGGTTTATGGATGGGGCTGATCTATTTAGGTGGTGCCGCAGTAGGTGGAGTGAAAGTTCATGGTTGTGCAGCGGGTAAGTGGTGGCCATCCAGTGGCTAGGCTTTGGTGGGTTGGTAGTGGTTGGCTGGTGGCTTTTGGCTGGTCATTGGTGGTTGTAGAGCACATGATGACAGTAATAGAGGTGTCGCGGTAGGTGGAGTTGAAGTTCATGGTTGTGCAGCGGGTAAGTGGTGGCCAGCAAATGGCTAGGCTTTTGGTAGGATAGTAGTGGTTGGCTGGTGGCTTTTGGCAGGCCATTAGTGGTTGTGAAGCACATGATGACAGTAATAGAGGTAAATGGGGTAATACTAGAGTCCTAAGAGCAGTAGGGAATGGAGGTAGAGAATATATGGGGAACTTCAAAAAGAAAATTGGGGAAAGAGAATTAAAAAATTGCTAATCAAACAGCAGCTAAGGGAAATGGAGATCTCTATTCCCTTTCTTGATACCCTAAAACCAAACACCCCTAAAGTGTAATTTTACACATAATCAACATGTAAGATGCCCTAATATCAAAAATATGAGCAATTGAGCAAGATTTTAAAGCAAGTTTTCCACTAAACAGAAACTACACAGATGTACAAATTCAATGAACTGTGTTTCTACAACATAAAGTTGCTAATGCTCTGAATGAAAGAAAAGCATAATTTAGATGCTTGATACTAGTGAATTACAAATGAAAAGAGATCATGATGAAAGTTATTCACTTTCATCATACCCAAGTTAAAATCACATAGTAGTATTATCACGAACAGAAACACAGTACACATATGTAATTTGCATGCATACCGTTTCTTGCAGTATTAACAATGTGTTGTGCTTCTTGCTCAGCAGCCAGCAAGAGTTGAATTCCATTTTGGCCTCTGCTTGATTCCATACTTGCTGTGAAAGCTCACAAGTCCTGAAAAACAACAAAATTAAGGAAAAGAATTATCACCAGTTACCAAAAAACTAAATACACATGGTAAGACAGGTCAGCCTTTCAAACAACTACCTAACAAGAATCTAAAATGCATCAGGATTCAGGTCTGTTGGTGACATTACAAAGACAATGAACATGAGTGAACCAACAAGAAGTTAACAACTATTTGTGTGGCGAAAGAAATACTTTATTCTTGATTAAAACTCCCTTTCATGAAAAGTCCGATTCTCTTTTCAAATTCAGAAAAACACTACCCTAACCACTAAGATTTCCTTACATGAGACCAACTAAATAAAATGACCAAACATCAGTCCACTATTCTAGATAAAAATGTCAAAACATAGTGCTCTGGCACAACTTTGGGGCAGGAAAAATCATTTTATACAACAAAGCCCTCCAGGAAAGCACAATCAGCATCCAAGACCGCTTACTTATCAAATTTAAAGTTTGCTTAAGTCTTTTCTATAGATGACATGGAGACAATATAATTTCAAAAGTCTAATTAAAATTTCACTATTTCCGACGATGCAAATCCTTGCTTGTTTATTCAAAATATTGAATTATGTGACACAATAACCCTCTATGTCACAAGATCACTTCCACAGACAGATGAAAAAGCTTTCAATAACCAACCTCACCTCATTCGACAAGAAGTTTGGATAACAAGCAGCATGCTAAAAAGAAATACCCACATCCACATTACTCTCTCATCTATAGTAAAAAGCTTAACTTCTCTGACTCTAAGAATGTGTTGACTATTTATCAGTAAACTAAGACTAAGAGATCCGTGTTGATAAGATATACACCAAGAAAACTTTTAATTTGATCAAATAAGGAGCAAAAATCAATTACATATTACAACAAATATCATCAAGACATATCATTCTTGGGCTCAAAGATACTCAACCACACATCCACACATGGTTCTGAACAAGGACAAAAATTTAGGATAAACCAAGTCTCACCTCGCGTAAACAATCATAAACAATAACACAAACAGTTTGTTTCTAGTAATTCCTAATCCACCTCCGATAAATAATTGCAATGATTTACACCTCACTCAAAAGAATCAAACTTTAACCTAATAAATTAACCATCTTTTAATAAACCATCATAAAGAAAGTCAATTCCAAAAAATTGGATTACAACCCACAACATCATCAAACACCTTGGGTTAAATCAAAAAAAAAAAAATTGGAACTCAACAAGATTCAGCATTCAAGTCAATGCCAACAAATTTGGATAACTTAAGCATAAAATCAAAGGGGTGAACGTAAAAATCACAAAGATCGGTTGCGAATCGAATTCATCTAGTTTGAATTATGATGAAATCTGGAATAAGTTAAAAGATGGTGATCTGCTATGATTACTGTCATGTGCCGAAAACGCAAATGAGACGGAAAGAAGCGACGAGATGTGTTTATGGACAGTGACAGAAAGTGAAGACCTTGAGATGGGAAGAGAGAGAAGACTTACCAGAAGGGTTGAATTGTGAAGGAGACAGTAGAGGGTGGCTGCTTCAATCGTCCGTGGAAATTTTACGGGCCAACTGACAAAACTACTTATTCTGATTTGTTGATGGATAATTTTTTAATAAAATTTATAAATTTACTGCGAGTTATTTTAATTATTTACAGTACAAATTTAAGAGCATTGAAAGTTATTCTTTAAGAAATAACAATAGATATAGTCCTTAGATTGTGATTAATTTGGATTTGAATTAGATTAAGTCCCAATTTGAGAGTAACAACAAATGTTGTTGCGTCCCCGAGACTAAAACCTGATTTTATTGATAAAATTTATAATAGGATTAATTCAATCTTTGGCTGCTTCGCTATTAATAACCCAACCTTTTATTTATTCCTGAATAATCCAATCTTTAACCTCAATCCGCTTTCATTAAGTTAGTTTACGAATTACCTGCTATTGAGATAGTAGTAAGTAATTTTAATCCTCTTATTGAGCCATTTTACGGGTTAATTATCTAATTATATGTATTATCATCAATCCCTTTGATTACTATATATAATATCCTTCATTCCTATTCTACCCATTGGTGCTTGAATTCATCGGTATTGGAAACAAAAAGGAAAAAGATGAAGAAAGGAAGAAGAAAGAGGGGAGTAAGGATTAGAAAGGGAGACGGGATTAAAAAGAGGAAAAATAAAAGTTAAAAAACATAAATAACCTATTGTTGACCTGTTACGTAGGTTACTATTTCGTATTTCTCAATAAAAGCGGATTGGGGTCAAAGGTTGGATTATTTAGAAATAAACAATATGTTGAATTATTAATAGAAAATCGATAAAATATTGGATTATTTCCATCAATTAATCATAAAATTTATATGATATTTATATAGAAGGTCCAGATCAAACAACCTCATATTAGGCTTTAACATGTTGCACATGTCAATTTAGCTAAAGTTGTTATGGTGTTAGAATCTCTCATAGATGTGTGGTTGAAATGTCTTATTGTCTTCCTTAATATCACAATGATGCTTTTGCAACTGATTGCTCTATAGCCTTGAAAAAACAATGTTGTTTTAACAACAACTATTTTCATGGCAACTTTATCACCTTGGTTAAAAAAAACTTCAGAAGAATATAACAATTGCATGGTACCACTAAGTAAGATCACTATTTTCTACTTTCAAAGGAGTCATGTTATCTAGTTGTTTGTTTGGCACAATTTTTAGTTACACTCATGTGTAGCATACTCTGCGTGTACCCCTGTCAAATTTACGTTGTTTTTGTGTATTTATGATAAATCCTTATATTATTATTTCGACTATAAACATTTACATAATTGAAAATGAATGTGTTTTTTTAC
The DNA here is from genome assembly GCA_026401315.1 of Dysphania ambrosioides. Lineage (NCBI taxonomy): Eukaryota > Viridiplantae > Streptophyta > Magnoliopsida > Caryophyllales > Amaranthaceae > Dysphania > Dysphania ambrosioides. The sequence goes on along the minus strand of CM048665.1, from coordinate 27,140,489 downwards.
AATGAATATCAACTAACATGGAAATTAACATATTTATTTTATAGGATATGGAAGGAATATGTGATTCATGATTTTTTGTTAATTGTCAAGCGCATAAAACCACTTATACAAATAAGTACACTTTCAATAAATGAAATATTTTCAAAATATTTACAACCTCAAGAGCAAAGCAAAATGTTGTCATATATATGTTGAGACTATTCCTTAAATCATCAGAGAATGTGCGTGAAAACCCATTAGGTAAAAATATTTGCAATCTGATATTCACGATAAAAACAAGAATGGGATGAACTTGATCATGTGTAACTTTCTTGTGCATTTGCAATTTAAAGAACTTTATGTAAATCACCATGATATGCTTTTAAATGAACTTCACATATATTGATATGACCATATGTTGTAAGTCAAATGAACATTTTGGCAATATAATAAGAATGAACATTTAGGTCATCCAATAGATATGAAAATAGTGATGAATTTATGTGAATTATCATGCATCAAAATATAAACCAACATCTCTTAAATTGAAAATGAACATATGTGGAAAGAGGAATGAATCAATAGAAAAATAAATGTACGTTTAGGTTATACGTTTGATATAAAGATATGTACATAATCAAGCTTATTCAAAACACAAAGGAACGTTTTCAAATGACAAACGGATCATATATGGAAAGATGAATGAACAATATTTAAGTTGCCTCTTCTAAAGGTGATGTTGATCAAACCAATTTTAGTCATAAAAAATATAATATAACCTTTTAAACTAAAAATGAAAGGGAAAAAAGGCAATATAATTAAACATTCATAAAACTGAGGGTGAATATTTTATCTAACTATACTTATTGAGAAAAAGACATTTAAGTGATCTAATGAATGAAAATTATGATGAAGATATGTCCATTTCAAGTAGATGAAAATATAAACAAACATCTTTTAATCTACAAATGACAAAATTTAAAGAGGAATGAATTAGACAAGTTTAAATATATTAGTAAAAACTATAATGAATATTATTTGTATAAGAATAAACTTTAAACATTGTCACATTTATGATTTAAAATCAATATAAACTGTAGCATGATGGCATTATTCCATGCTTTATCAAATTAACATTATTTATAAATAAAATGAACATCATTTGAATTATTTTTTTTCTAGAAGTCGTATAGATCAAAATAATTTTAGTCATCAAATATAAATTATAACCTTTCAAACTAAAATACAAAAATAGAAATGAACTTTAATAAAACTAGGAATGAGATATTATCAAACTATACTTTTGAGAAAAGAGGAAATGAGCGGTTAAAGGTTCATTGGATTTCATAGTTTTGGACAAAAAATTGAATTATAGCAATTACTCCCTCCATTTCTTTTGTTCTTCTTATTGGGAATTTATAGATTTTATAGCCAAACTTTAAACATATTCCTAATATATAAGAGAAAATATAATTATATAGTATTAAAAAATTCGTTTCAATGTATATTTTTCAAACATCAATTTTTTATAAATTTTACAAACATATAATTGAATATATTTAAAATTTAAGTTTATTATGAAATTTGCGCAAAACAAATGAGAAGAACAAAGATACGGAGGGAGTATTGCTTTACGAGGACATAATTCAACTAAATTCTAAGTTTTAAAATTTTTTAACTAAATAGGACATATTAGCAAAATTTTAACAATTATAACAAATATCTCAAGTTTCACCAAATTAAACAAAAAGTAAATCAAATTCCTACAACTCTTGGCAAATGCCTCAAATTTCACCACTACATCGTACATTCTTGCAAAAAAAACCATGCAAAATTCAAAATAAATTAGCAATTTTTTTTTAAAAAAAAGTAGGAAAAAACTTACGAAACGACAATTTTATCTTTTGATAACGATATCAATTGTGAAAAAGTCATTTTTATGCTAAATCAAAATTTCACAAAATTGGGTCCCTCTTAATCGTAAAAAACAAATAATTGTTCTATCATCTTATTTTTGTTGTCCGTTTCGTCTTCAAATTATTGCTCAATACTAGATTTAAATGAATATCCATTAGATTTCCACTCAAAATTATTAAGTTTTGCAAAATTTGTTCTTCAATTTGTTCAATTGCATTTGAATTGTAGTCGCTTTTTGCAATATTGAAGTAAAGTTGGAAGCTTTTGAATTTGAAGTGATATTTTTTTTTTAGGGAGAGAAAATATGTTTCACACACAAAATGAGCTAATGTTTGAAAATGGTGGTTTTCAAATGAATTTTTGTTTTAATAACCTCGTTTATAAAGGATGCTACTATAGTGAGAATCAACTATATAACCAAATGTTATCATTTAATTGGAGTATAACATTAGAATGCTATAGAAGATTGTATCATTTAATTATTATTCAGTTGTCCTCTATTCACAAATATAATCAATAAATGATATTTTATTTAAGTTTCAGGATTACTAAATTAAATAAGATATTTTCTCTCGTGCCCATCCATTCAAATTCTAAAAATATTATTTTTCAACTATTTCCATTTCAATTAATCTAAAAACTCAAAAAAAAAAAAATCTAAAAACTCAAACAAAGTAACTTAATAAGCTAATAAGACTTGCGATACAATCACTTGCTCCTTTCGTTCTTTAATCCTGAAAAAAACTACCTAACGCCTTCATCAACTTGTAATTTTTTGGACAACTTCCGGGATCGATCGGAAACTCACCAATCGAATTGATAATCCAACATAGGTATCTCTGTTTCCCTCCTCTTCCAATTTTAATTTAGGGCTTTTCTTGTCCAAATTCTCACGATTTTATTCGCAATTCGTTTACCTAATCACTATACCAACTTTTTTTTTCGAATTAAATATCATACTTGAGTTAAATTAATCAAATTCGGTATTCTTTTTTTTTTTTGTAATTTGATGAATTTGAAAGTATTTGACTGATGTAACTGTTTTGGATTGTTCGTTAGGTTGCAGAAGAGGAGGAATCTCATGGTAATTTTCTGATTAATTTGTTCAATTTATGTCCATTTATAATTGATTTGGAGTTTTGATCGGTTTTTCGAGTGCGATTGAATTGTGGATAGGCGACATCAAAGAAGGTGATTACGAAGGAGGAGTGGGAGAAAAAGCTGAATGATGTAAAGATTAGGAAGGAGGATATGAACAAGTTAGTCATGAATTTTCTCGTCACCGAGGGTTATGTTGATGCTGCTGAGAAGTTTCGTACCGAATCCGGAACCGAGCGTATCCTTTCTCTTTGTATTTTGTTGTTGTGATGCTGTTCCGGTTGTACAGTTTTTTTTTGGTGCTACTCTGCTATGACATTGTCCCTCCTTATTGATGAGCAGCAGATATTGATCTTGCCACGATAACTGATCGAATGGCGGTTAAGAAGGCTGTACAGTGTGGGAATGTGGAGGACGCCATTGAGAAAGTTAATGATTTGAATCCAGAGGTCAGTGCTTCTATAATACATTCATATTTAGGTCGTAATCCTTGTCTTTTCCAATCGAGCTCACCATTCAGCTTGATATTTCATGCCATTAACTGTAATGCCGTCCACATGTACATTGTTGTCTAAATTTTTTTCATCTGCACCATCTCTTCGACTTACTGTCTGTTTTGTCTTTGAGATGGCCTGCCTGGTGACGCCTTAGAGCCCGAAGTGTTAAGGTTAGAATTGTTGCCTAGGGGTTCCTTGTAGCTCAAATACTGATATGTCAAAGTTAGGCTTCACCTGTTAAAGGCGTGCATCAATTTTAAAAGGACTAGTTGCTAATTGGCACCTGCACGGATGCTCCAAGGCCTCCAACTAGCCTTCATTCTGCCTCTCAATTTTTGTTTGATGTTTCCACTCTGCAACATATTACTTTTAATTCAATCTGAATATGTAGCGCAGCTATACCTGTAAGTGGTACACCTTGTTCTTGTTCTCTCTTGTCAGTTTGCATGCTTATATACGTACTTTTGTTGCTAATACAACTAATTAGTCTGTAAAAACCATCTTTTAGTCTCCAATTATTGTTATAAGCCCTTCTGCTACCCGATTATTGAATTTGGCCCCATTGACCTCTTTACGCTATTTGAGATGTGTTTCTCCTACCTCTTGCACTCCCCTGAGGTTCCTAGGGGAAAAGGGAAAGCATGCTCTATGACTTAAGCTCCTCAACCGAAAAGAACTCCTTTACTCCTTTAAATATTCGTATAAATGATTAATATTTAGGTAGTTCTGTTGTTCAAATCCTCCCTTTTTTTTGTGTGTGCATACCCTTAGTTTTTAAGGTCATTATGAATTTATGACCAGCTTTGTAGCACAGAAAGTGGAATGGGTTTTAAATAATCCTCCTGGACTTGGAGTTAAGGTAGAGAAACCTGACTGCTCAATACCTACCCAACAATCACACTATCATGTTACTCTTAATTTATTTGAGACTTTCCAACAGTTTGGCTTTTCAATATTCAAGTTGACTTTTTTATTTAAAAAGACTGATTGTCAAGTGAGACCACGTGTTACACCATAATCTGAACCAATTTGAAGCCAACTTGGTCCATTTTCGATAGACAAAACCCTCCTGCCTTCACTAGAGATCTCCTATTGACATGCGACCAACCCTTATTTGTATGGTTTAAATTTGTTGGATCTATCTTGCCTAGCAACATTGAAATGTAAAGCTTCAAAAACATATGTGTTGGTTATAATGTAATTTCTTAATTTTCAAGGGCATAGATTATCTTTGGCGATAATTCATTGTGGATTTGGGATGAAATCAACCAATTATTTAAACAAGTCTATATTCACCCAAATTGAATATTAACTTCTATGCTCCCATGTGTTGAATCTTCTCCAACTCATCCCTTTCCAATTATACTTAAAATTAATTTTGGCAAATGGTCCTCCAAAGGAAAAAATTATTTACTATTGCATGTGAAATCAATCTTGGTCCTTCTATATGATGATTGATTGAGAGAAATTCTCTATGGATAGCTTCTTGTTGACAAGACAATGCACAAAGATTATAGTGGAGAGGTTTGTGACAAAATAGAGTCCAGATGGTTTTGCTCATATGTATGAGGCCAGGCTTATTTATTATCCCCTACCTACAGTCAATTGCTGTCAAATGTTATTCCCTATTTCTTGGTAGGTTATTCTGTTGAATTATTCTGGCCTTTTTCATGTTAAGAAGATGGAACTGTCATTGGATGGATGGCTTTTCTAAATGAACTTAAGATTTGTAGTGAAGGGAATATGTAGCAATTTTATAGGTGTACAAGGTTTTTTATTTACTCAGACAAGGTATGGAACTTAGGGCAAAATAGCATAAATATGAGAAAACATGGTTACAAGATGGGTCTATGATCTGAACTACAATTCTTGTGATAAGAAGTATTTGAGTATACGAGAATTGATATCTGTCTAAGCATGCTCAATACATTACACTTGAGCACTCAATGTGTTTCTTAATGAGCCAAGACCAATATAATTTTTGTGTGCCTATAGCTTGTCTTCTCTTCAGTAGTTCTTAGCTCTTTCTTTAATTCCCTCTTTCCTTTACGGTATATATATTCTTTATTGCTGCTTTATCACACTGTTTTCACCGTCATCAGCATCAGCATTTTTTTGGCAAGGAGTGAATATTAGGTTACACCTGAGGACAAGTCCAAATGAGAGCATACTTTTAAATTATTGAAGCTAGAAGAACGTCAATAGTATCTAGCAAATGGCAAGGGAAGAACATTGATAATCATTAAATTAACTGCTTTGTTTGCCGTGCTCAACCAAGGGACAAAAATTTGCAAAGAATCACCCATGTGCTGTCTTAGTCACTTCATCACTTGTGCCAGGGAATATCCCAAGGGCAGGAACGTAAATTATCCATGACAAGTTAGGTAAAGATGCTTTAATACTTAGAGGGAATGCATGTAGTAGCCTTTTTCATTCTGAATATGTTAAGTGTTGAGTTACCTAGGAAGAGAATCCACCTCTTGAAGTGGATGGTTGTAATTAGAGACTTAAGAGTAATCCCTCTGATTGATCTTATAGTCTCACACAATCCTTTATCCTTGTAATTTATGCCTTTTTTCCTCTTAATCTCTTCTTAATTTCTGTTCTGTTTGATAGCGTGTGGGTTTTACTTACCTGAGTAGATTCCAAGCAAAAGTGCAGTACACTATTTCTGTAAGGTTGATTATTTTGTTAGAAATGATGCTAGAGATGTCCCAGAGTTTAAATCCTCTTGACTGATTTTATGACTAATATGTAATCCCCTCTTTTGACAATATTTTAAGCATGAAAAAACAATCCACTTAAACTCCTTCTGAGTGCTAGACTTCTTACACTTAAGCCACCAATAAGTTACCTCTTCCTGCTGCTTTGAACCAATGTCTACCACTTTCCCGTCTTCATCTAAATTCATAAATTCATATTTTGTTACCATCTTATATTTTCAACACTTCAATTTGTTAGCTTAAATAAAATTTTAAGAGGTTGCCACTCAATTTGTTGATATTTGTAGATTGGTTATATACTTAGTTTAGACTTTTGGGATTGTCTTTATGTAATTATTTCAGGAAATCATCTGTGTAACCTTTCTTAATTAGAATAACAATTTTGTCCATAGTAAAACTTTCATCATCAAAGATCATAATGTTTCTTGCCATCCAAATAAGCCTATTTTTAATAAATAAAGATAAAAATAAAAAAGGGTTAGTAGGTTTTCCGTTTGGACCATTCGGTACAACTGTATATCTATTTAAATATCTAGTTCATCATCAAACACTAATTACTGAAGATAATGGTTTTTATGTCTCAAATACTACCTCTCATAATGTTAAAGAGAAGAAGTGATGGATTTAAGAATTATTTCCAGTGTGTTCCCATTTTCTTTTTCAATGAAATTTAAGCTATAACTACTGTACATAAATTTCTTCATTATCTCTTTCAAGTTGAGGTTGGAACCTTTTGGTCATTATAATGAAAGAGAGAACAGAATGAAAGATGGTCCCTCACCAATGTTCTGACTGGCAGATTGGATGCATTATACTTTATATTCTTCTTTCCTTGAAATTTTTTTTACTAATGAGAAGTCTCTCATGTATCAGTATATGAGTGCCCTTTTATGAAATTTGACCAAAAAATTATGTATCTGGCATTATAATTTGACTTCTATATGTTTTATGTTTTTACCATTGTTGGTTATAGCACTAGTCACATGTTGATTTTGAGTAGATAATAGGGTAACTGGACTCATTTTCTTGATGACTTGAGTTTGATTTGGACTGAAGCGTGATTATTATTCGAGGTTCAACTAACTAGGTAGTTAGCTGCTTAAGTTTTAAGTTCTCACTTGGTTGATCTCAGGTAGCTTATGAGTAGTCTAGCACTCTAGCCTTCTAATCACCCCTCTTCTGCCCTTCGTGGTGCCTGTGACTTATCTTGAAGTGCTTGAAAGAAGTAGTGGTACAAAAGCGCTTTATAAATGCAACTACTTACAGCGTTGGAACAAATGACAACTATTTCATTGCTAGCCGCATATTTAATCCCCAATTGCTTGTATTAAATGAAAATGCCTTACAGAAACTATGAACTTGCGTCTTATTGTTACTTGGACTATTTTGTTTCTTCATGGCTGCTTCACTCTCTAAAGTTTTCACTCTTTTTGGAACCTTGAAATTTCAAATGAAAGTAGTGAAGGGTGGAGGCCATGCTTTAAGTCTTTTCTGAATGTAGTTTGTTAGAGCTGCAAGCTTTCTGTTTTAGCTAGCATGCATTAAAATGTCCAACCAAATGAAATGTACAATATGACTACTTTTTTTTTTATCACACCACAATATCCCAATTGCGCAAACTTCTGTTTTATGGAGAGGTTGTCGATTGATGTGTATAATGCTCGTAGAAATATTCTAATACAATTCCTTTAAGGGAAGACTATCTCATGTGTGTTTGACTTCTTTTATAATGGACTTCACCGAACCATATGCCAAGCTTTACTCATTGCATATAGTAGCTTCTGTCTTCATAAGTACTACTATTGCAGTGGATTTGGTGATGTTCCTTGGATACTGAAGAATGTAAACAAGACCTGAAGTTAGTTACTGGCAGGATGATAGCAATATACAGACCTAATTCCAAGCAATCTTTTGTATTTGTGTGATTATTGTCGGAAACAGCTAATTGACAGAAAATGTTTATGGTCACAAGGTTTCTGTTCAGGTAATTCCTTATTTTTTACATTGATCTGAATTGTCCTGTTTGACAACTTCTTGTGCAGATACTTGATACAAATCCACAGCTGTTTTTCCATCTTCAACAACAAAGATTGATAGAATTGATAAGAAATGGAAAAATAGAAGAGGCTCTGGAATTTGCTCAAGAAGAACTTGCCCCGAGGGGGGAAGAAAATGTAAGGTTTTGTTCCCTTTTAACCTACTTTGTGAGCTGCTCATTAGGGTTGTTCAAATGGAAGGGGCTCCATTAAGGGCTCTTAACCAGCCTTCTATAAAATGATCTAATCAATTATGGGCTTAATTGCGTCTATATTTCAAAGGGTTATGTTTTATTGGGTCTTTAAAAGGTAAAGTCGGTTCAATAACGGAATAACAGATCAATAGTTTTTAAGGCTTTTAAACACTATTAGATAATGAATGTTTCCCACTTGATTGGCAATGGTCCACCTCCAAAAATTGTAGGTGATATAGACAGACTATTACCTTTCATAGATATAACTGTATTTTCTTTGAACCATTCCAGCCAACTCGGCCTATTTTGCATCTTCTTTGGTCCGGCCCGTTTTGTATGTAAACTATCCCGGCCCCTAACCTGACTCAATGTACTGCTCATATTTAAACATTTCGGTTCATTATGCTCTTTGTTTTCCATACCCTGTTGAAGTGTTGGTACCGCTCAATTGCTCATTATCTCGAAACTTAAAATTCAGGAATGGAGGGTGAGGAACATTTTTTTTCTTTATCAATCCATTGTTAAGTTAAAATGGGTATGATAAGGATGGGCTGTGAAGGATATGGATCATTTTGTTATTATCCTCTGCTAGTAGACATCCCCTTCCTCATCCTTTAACCATGCCGCCACTTTCCTTCATTCTCTTCCCTCTTCATCATTGAATCCACTCGCTAAAGTCGCATATCAGAAATGCGTCCTTTAGTCCTTTCTGTTTATTTTGAAGTATAATCATTAGTTGTGGTGCTAATTAAAATAATGAAATGTTTCACAGCAAAGCTTTCTAGAAGAGTTGGAGAGAACTGTAGCCCTCCTTGCATTTGATGATGTCTCTACTTGTCCTGTTGGTGAGCTTCTAGACATATCTCAGCGTTTGAAGACAGCAAGTGAGGTCAATGCAGCCATTCTCACAAGTCAGAGTCATGAAAAAGGTAACCTCAACTTCGCTCATCTTTGGTAGTTTTTTTTGTTAGCTCTGTCTATATTTTTTTGTGGTTTTTTTTTTAAATATACTTCTAACCTTAAATTATCATGCAACACCAGATCCCAAGCTACCAAGCTTATTAAAAATGCTGGTATGGGCTCAAAATCAACTCGACGAAAAAGCTGCTTATCCTCGAATAAACGATTTATCATCTGCCAACCTAGAAGACCCTGCCATTTAAAATTTGTTTAAGTGACGTTCTAGCTTCCTCTAGCTGGTATCTCAGATTCAAGCCTCGAATTTGAAAACTCTAGTTAGTCTTTCTTTTTTTTGGGACTTAAGATAAAATTACAAGAAATGAAAAACACTAAGTAAAGTAAACATCAACTACAGAAGAAATAGCCATTGCAGGCAGGTCATGAGCCTCTTGGACTCGTAAACGATGTACCTTGAGCAAGGCGCAAATGTGAAATTGAGAAGCACGGTGCTTCTGCGCAGAGTTCACTAGAAGATTCTGGTATAGCAATAGCCTTCTTTCCTCTCCAAGTACAAGTCACATGATGAAACAATTGACTAACCTAAACCTGCACTTCCAAAAAAATTTCGTCATGCTGCATCCACTTCTAACTTATAATCTACCTTTCCCTCCTTGCAATGGCCTAACTGAGTTGGGTGGAAACGTGGAGGTCCCTGTAAAATTTCTGGTGTGTGAAAAAATTGTAGTTGACCAATTTCCTTCAAACCATTCTTAAAAGTTTGATGACTCGAAATCTAAAAGCAGTCGTTTACACATAGTCCAAATACTCTACACACTACAGAGTAGCAACATAGGATAAAAGGGCTCTCTGATCCCCCATCCGTGCTATTTAAAAGGCTAGTCTTCATTCTGATCTTCAGGGGAACCCTGAATATCCAATCCTCACACTAATGTGCAGAACCTAAAACACAAATCAAGTGACATTGAATCCCTCGTGGATGAAGGAGCTCGTTTACTGGTAGGCGTTCTTATGACTGTTTCCACAAAAATAATTGCCATTTTTCCAAGGCTGTCAAAAGCTTTTCAATGACTTTTACACAGATGATTAATTTTATGTCAGTGATTTCAAGTTGTTATTCAGTGGAAATCTACTGGGTTTTTGGAGATTTAAGAATTATTAGTTGGTCATCTATGTCATTTGTCTCCAACAACCCACCTAATTAGCAAGTGTGTACTAATGTAGAGAAGCAGTGAGTTTATCAGCGAGAAAGGCGGCCACTTCTAATATCCATAAAACACTCACCTTTGTGGTTGATCACATACACGATACACATACACCCTTGCTTTTGTATTTCGGTTACGACATTCATCCCATGCTTTTAACAATTTGGAAACGTTTGAGTTCATCATATCTTTAGATATTGCTAGACCCATTATGGTCATAAAATTTCACCGTATAATTTAATAATGTTCAGAAACGTAGGTTATAATTTTGACTCCAAACGTATCTTTATTGCCAAGCTTTATCTTTAGAAAATATTCAATGTTGATAGAGAGAAACTTAAGCATAGTACTCCATATTAAATTAGCATGGTCTCCAATATCACTTTCCACCAAAAATCAACATGTGGCATCTAAAAACTTTTAGAAATATATAAATAGAGCAAATTTTCACAATTACTCATAAATAATTCAACGGCCACATCATTAACAAGCAATATTAAGACTTAATATGATTGATTACTCAAATTAATCTAGTTATTACTTTACAAGAAATGCCCTATCCCCTATCAAAAAAAAATTCAAAATTGCAAATAAATTCATAAATTAAAATCTTCCGACACATGGGGCCTTCTTCTTTATTGAAAAGAAATTACCATTCTCTTTGTCCTACTTAAAATATCAATCCAAAAGTTAGAAATTTAGGTAGAGGACTGAATTCTATTTTCACCCGAGTCTTCCTCGGAGATTTCCCCTCACTCTCCCAGCTATGGTTCTTTCACCTAACCCTACCAAATTTGTCCTTCGAGAGAATTTACAATTATTGGGGGTTTGAGGTAGACATTTTCAATGGGTAGGGGAGCATAACATGCATTCTAAAGCCATGATCCACATAGGAGGTTTTATCATTAGCCTATGATTATGGTTAAAAGTAGGACCGACTTGTAGTTTGGATGGGCCAAGATTGTCTTAATCAAAGATTTAATTTAGAACATCTAATATACAATCGAGTGGTCTTAATTTTTATGTGCATTCTTTCACATTTCCCTACTCCACATATTTTGCACATGGGTGTGTGAGCTTTTTATATAAATAGGAGTACCATAAACTCTGGTGCATATAAGAAATTCTAAGGATTCAATGCCAATCAATTTTGTGCCTTCGTGAGGCTAAGATGTTGCGCAGGAGGCTCACCAAGAATTTTCGATTTCTTAACCTGATCCTACTTGATCGTACAACCATATAGGCTCTAGTTCAAACATTGTCATAACATCGAGTTTATAGTACTCCTAACCCTACTTTTGGACTAAAGATAGAGCTAAAATAATAATAGTAAAGATTAAATTTGTTAACAGATTCCAAGTATTATCTGTATGGATTCTTGGATATTGTATGAATGTTTCAATGATACTCTAACAGTTACCATAAAAGTAATGATTAACCAGTCATTCTAGCAAGAAAAATCATGGATTCCTTGTAGATTTTGTTGATGGATGAGATACTCACAATCTCACACTAGTTAGAAAAGTAGTAAGCATTTGGCCCTGTACACTGTTTACAGCACTTGCTCAACTACTAAAAAAAATAGCCAAGTTTTATGCTTTAAAGTCAAAAAAGAACCATTGAATGCTTTCAACTTTCTAAGCACAAGGTTGAAACCACCACAAAACAAACTGAACTATAGATAAATTGCTAATAAAGGGAGTGTGCAAGAAGGACCCACATGTAACTGATTTCCTCTGCTTACACATTTGCAGCTCTTGTAGTCTACCAGTCCACTTCTTCAACACATTAACCCGAAAGAGGTAAAAATCAGAAAGGAGTAAAATCAAAAGTGAGTGATTTTGTAGCCACAACGCTAAATCCTGTACAAATAATTGGAATTTCCACTCTCACATCTGAACCAGAAAAACAGAAAACCACCCCTGCGGAGGGATGAAACATGCAAGTACTTAACATACCATATGCCTAATTTCAACTAAAAGAAATAAAACGACTCTTCATTCAAGACTAGACTTATTTACACCCTGAATTATTGAACTTTGTTAGTTTCAGCGAGTCATGTAGAAAACAGGAAAAGAAAATGTTAAAATATGATCCACAATATTGAATAACCCAAAAACTGAAAACCCACTTGGATTAATCTAAAGCATAGTCGCATAGATGCCATATTCTACTAACTTGTAAACAACATTAGCCTGTTTTTCACTAAATACTACAAGTACGGCTAGTGTACTACTAAATTTACCAAGTCTTAATTCTTCAAAGTCTGATCAAGAAAACATAAACTAAAGTTGAATTAGCAGCCAAGAAAAAGAAAAAATGAAGCTCGTAATAATATCCTATTGCATTTTCTTCTGTCATGATTCTCTCTCCTCCACTGCTCCTTAGTCCTCCACCAATGTAGGTGTTGCTACTGCCTCTGCCACCGCTGCCGTCGTCGAAATTAAGAGCATAACTTGAAGGATCGTAATGAAATGAGACCTGTTTCCTACTCTTATGATGATTGCTCTTCACACTCTTCCTCACTGCTGCCCTTACTCTCCAGTATAAGCTTCTGCATTGTTTCTTACAACCATTTCTGTTGATCCACCCAAAACTTCGGGCAAAACCCATCATTGATTTCTCTCGTTTTTTGATGATTTGATTTTTATTTTTAGGAACACCATTCAGATTAAGCAAGAGAAATGAAGGAATATGTGATTTAGATAAAATTTGATGGGTTAATTATGATCAATATTTGATTTTGAAGAACACCCACTTCAGTTTAAGTAAAAAAGATAGAATTTCATGGATTGATTGTGAGAAAGATTGAATTTTGGGGAATACCCACTTTAAATCATGCATGAAAATTGAAGGGTTTTTGTACTTGGATGAAAATGTTGACAAAACCCATCATTAATTTTTGCCAAATTTGAGGATTAGACGGGCTATTTATAAGAAAAATGGAATTTTGGGGGTTGCGCACTTTAGATTAAGCAAGAAAAGTGAGGGGAATTTGTATTTTTTTTAGGCGAGTGAAAGGAGAGGTTTTGTTTGCAAGAAGTTGAAGAAGAGGAGTTACAAATATAAGAAGGCAGTAATAGATGGGGAAAAAGTGTGTATGTGTGTTTTTTCCGGGAAATTCAGAGATGTTTTTGCAAAATTCTGTTACTTTGAAAAGGATTAACCAAAGCAGTAACTGTGTATAGGTTGAATTGGGACGCTCAAATTCCACGATTTTTGATATATATAATAGGGGGTGGTGTGGGGAAGGCCGGAAGGAATGCAGGGAGACTCCACTCTCTTTAATGTCGTATCACTTTCTAACATGGTCGTAGGCCTTATAGCCACTACGAATCAAAGTGAATACTCGGGTACAGTTCCGATAGTGCTCACGCTCATATGATCTTAATTATTTTCGTTGTTTCTGAGTGCCTACAAGAATGTTAAATTTGGTTTTACATAATTAGATACTCCACTTTCAAAAATATAAGATTTCGATTCGTTTTGGGAAGTTGATTTAGGATCTGTCTAATTTGCGAGATCATCTTACAATTATTTACCACATTTTGTCAGCACTATTGTAAGGGGTGTATGGAATTAATCATTTAATCCTCATATGGGACCATATGTTGAATACTCCAACATTGTAAAAATGTCACTAATAAAAAAAACAAAATAATATATTTACCAATGACCCATCAATTCAAAGTGCCCTTTTTTGAGCTCTAACTGGTTTGTCATCAACGAAAAGATATGAATCATATGATTTATGAGAATAAAAACTTCATCTTTGTTACTGAGCTTTTGAATTTGATGCTCATCACTTTCCAATTTGTCTTCATGTTTAAAGCCATTTTGCTTTTACATTATTCCTCTAACATTAAATTCCATTGTTGTCCTTACTATGGAAGAATGAATTTCTACTATTCCACCCTCCATGGAAATGCAATCTCTATTTTTTAAATTTCTTCATTCTTTTGCATGGCCTTCTTCTTTTCAGATCTTCCTACTCATTAATGTGAAGGGTGCAGTGGTCTTACTGTGTGACCTGTCATTCTCCTATTTAGGGCTAAATCTTTGTCCATAACCTCTGCCTGACACCTTTTCTAGCATTGTCGTAATTTGGTTTTGTAGGTTTACATCTTATGGGTTTTTCTTATTGAAAAGGTAACTTTAGATTTGGGTGGGTTTGATTCATACTCGTCATGGATGCTGAATAGGGTATAAATTTGGAATAGGCAAAGTAGGTTTAGCCTAACCCGCCCGACTCCCAAACTCGTCCAAAACTTCGAAAAAAGAATATCTGGACAAGACGAACTGGTTTTTTTTTTTTTAATTATTGAAAAGGTAACTTTAGATGACATTATTTACCAGTGGGGATTTTGTATTTTACGACAAGATTTTTTATTTTTATCTCTTATTTCAATATCCCTTTAAGATTTGTTGGCACTAATATAATAGTTTTTGCGGAGCCCATGTGTCTTAAGACAAGATCAACCAATTTGAGGAGTAAAAAAGCTACGTTTGAAGGAGTTTTAAATGAAAACTAAAAGTTACTAAATATTAGTGAAAATCTAAGGTGAAATATGAACAAAATTTTAAGAAAAGAATCCCTCATCGAGCTCTTAGGATGACATTGAAATTTATATGCAGTAGTCAAACAGAGCACTGACGCATCCCTTCCTAAATTAGGCTATGTGTTACTCTGTAATGTATGTAGTGTAGGACTGTTTGTAGGTGCATGACGAGCATCTTATCTTTAGGCGAAGGTTCAAAATAAGATCTTAGACCAGATCGTCCTTGGTCAATATATTCTTGTGCTATACTCCCTCGTCCCAAAATAAGCGTTATATAGAGAAAATCACGGTTATTAAGAAATGTCATTGAGTGGTGGTGACCACTTGTGATTAGTGGAAAATAAAAAGTAATGATAAAGTAAGATGTTATTGTTAATTTTTGGAGGAAAATTTTTGGCTCAAAATTTTGGACAATTTCCAATACCATTTTTTGGGTTTATTTGAATTTTTGGCTCCAATTTTATAAATTTTGACCTTGGCGCCAAAATTTCAACTCACTCTCCATAAATGCCATTATAAATACAATGGGGGACCAATTGAACTTATTACATTCATTACAAATTTTTAACCAAAAAAAAAATCAAGGGAAAGAGTCATTAGTAATCAGCCATCAAGGGCAAGAGTCAACGAGCCATTAAGGGAAAGAGTCAACAGATACACCAACATCAAGTGACAGAGCTACCAGTTGAACAAAGCCACCAAGTAAACAGAGCCAAACCAAGTGACAGCCATCAGGGGTCAGAACCACCAAGTGACAGAGCCAGACCAAGTGACAGCCACCAGGTGACAGAGCCACCAAGTGACAGAGCTACCAAGTGACAAAGCCACCAAAGGGTCAGAACAAGCAAATAACAGAACCAGACCAAGTGACAGCCACTAGGTGACAGAGCCACCAAAGGGTCAGAACAAGCAAATAACATAACCAGACCAAGTGACAGCCACCAGGTGACAGAGCCACCAAGTGAGAAAGCCACCAAAGGGTCAGAACAAGCAAATAACAGAACCAGACCAAGTGACAACCACCAGGTGACAGAGCCACCAAAGGGTCAGAACAAGCAAATAACAGAACCAGACCAAGTGACAGCCACTAGGTGACTGAGCCACCAAAGGGTCAGAACAAACAAATAACAGAACAGACCAAGTGACAGCCACCAAGTGACAGAGCCACCAAAGGGTCAAGTGCCAGAGCCACCAAATAACAGAAGCACAACAGTGCCAGAGCCAAGGGTCAGAACCACCAAATAACAGAAGCAAACCAGTGACAGAGCCACCAAGGGGTTAGAACCACCAAAAGAATAGAACCAGACCAAAGGGACATGGCCACCAAAGGGACAGAAACACCATAAGGTACAAATTATATGATCACCCTCAGCTTAGCATAGTTTGCTTCATCATTGGGTGATTTCTTACCTGGGGTTTGGGAGTCCTCTGTGGAATTTGTTGAAAAACTCTAAGTCGCATCATGTCATCACACATTGTGAATGACAGAGCATCTAAGAGCCTGCCAACATTGTTCACATCAACTCTACAACCCATTCCAATCAATGTAGAGAGTCAAGCAGCACAAACAAAGTCAATTATTGACCTGAATATACTAGCATAGAGTGAAGAAGGTTTTGACCTCTTCACTCACAACTCAAATGCATTTGATCTGAATGAGGAGATATTAGTGACATAGGAGGTGGCAGTAAGAAACAATGTTCTGTTCTTACCAATGATGACAGAGCAAGCGTTGTAGAAAAGTTACTAGAGCATTGTGCAAATAATGAATTTCCATACGTAAATGAAAAGAAACTACCAACAGGTTACATAAACAACCTAGCATGTGAGTACAATGTCTCCCAATGGACAATTAGTAGGATATGGCAAAAGGTGAAGTCACAAATATCAACAAATGAAGCAATCAATGTTCAGAACATGAAAACAGGAAGAGTAGGAAGGAAAATAGTGTCATTTAACCCAGATGAGTTTGCTCTCATTCCACTACGGAATAGAACAAGCATAAGAGCAGCTGCTGCTACTATAGGAATCACCAAATCAACAACACACAGACTAGTGAAAAGAGGAGCCATAAAGAAGCATACAAATGCAATCAAACCAAAACTCAACGTGGCACACAGGATAGCAAGAGTTATATGGTGTATGAATGCAATTGTACCATCTACAATGACAACATACCCGAAGTTTGCAAACATGTACAACGTCATACATTTGGATGAGAAATGGTTTTACATGTCACAAACATTAGCGAGGTACTACTTAGCAACAAACGAGAAAGATCCATACAAAACATGCAAAAGCAAGAGGTTCATCATCAAGGTTATGTTCATAGCTGCAGTTGCAAGACCACATATCACTATAGAGGGTGTTGTTGCTTATGATGGGAAGATAGGAATCTTTCCATTTACTGAGGTAGTCCCAGCTCAGAGAACAAGCAAAAACAGACCAGCAGGCACACTTGAAATGAATGCAATAACAAGTGTAACTAAAGATGTCATAAAAGCCAAGATAATACGTAGTATATTGCCTGCCATTAGGGCTAAGTGTCCAACATGGGGTTCTAAGAAATTGTACATAGTCCAAGACAATGCAAAGCCACACATAGCAGGAGATGATCCAGATTATATGCAAGAAGCAATTAAAGACGGATTCAACATACACTTAGTCAACCAGCCTGCCCAAAGCCCAGATCTAAATGTAAATGATCTGGATTTTTTCATAGCAATTCAGTCGTTAAAGGAACAAACAACACCAAAAATAGTTGATCAGCTAGTTCAAGCAGTAGAAGAAGCTTACAATGATTACAGTCCAAAGCTAATTAATCACATCTTCCTGACTCTACAACAATGCATGACAGAGATACTAAAGGTCAAAGGAAGCAACAACTACCAGATACCACATATGAAGAAACATTCACTAGAGATTAGAGGTGAGCTACCTAATGCCATCTACGTACCGAAGGACCTAGTAGAAGAATGTCAAGTGTGGTTGCAAGAGGGCCATATGTATGAAATGGATAAAGGACAAAGCACTCAGAATGGTGGAGAACCAGTAAATGAAGAAGAGAATACTTGTGAGCATGATAATTAGTGAATATCTTAAGCTAAGCATATTATATGTAATTGCACACTTTTTGTAAGTAATTATATAAACAACCTAAGCTTATTATGTGTAATTGCACACTTTTTTCAAGTACTTCCATAAACAACCTGAGTCAATCACCAGAGAAGTACCAGAGCATCAACACAAAGAAGTACCAGAGAATTAACATAACCAATCACCAAACAGAGCAGAAGTAACAAAACTAACATAGCATCAACACAAAGACAGAGAAATCAACAGAACATACCCTAAATCACTAGAGCCTTAACAGAGCAAGAACCCTAAATCACCAGAACATACCCTAAATCACCAGAACATACCCTAAATCACCAGAACATACCCTAAATCACCAGAACATACCCTAAATCACTAGAGCATTAAAATACCCTAAATCACCAGAACATACCCTAAATCACCAGAGCATTAAAATACCCTAAATCACCAGAGCAATCACCAATCACTAGACAGAGCAAAAATCCTAAATCCCCAACATACCCTAAATCACCAGACAGAGAACATACCAATCACCAGAACATCAACAATATACCCTAAATGAACAGGCACAAGAACCCTAAATCACCTACATACCTTGAATCACCAACATACCCTAAACCAACAGACAGATAACATACCAATCACTAGGACATCAACAACATACCCTAAATCAACTGACAGACAAGAACCCTAAATCACCAACATCACCAACATACTCTAAATCAACAGACAAACCCTAAATCACCAACAGACCTAACAGAACAAACATTAAAATAACATTAAAAACACAAAACTAACCCTAAAATAACAAGAACCCTAAATTACCAACAGACCAAACATTAAAATAACAAACGAAGCACCAAGATACCCAACAAACCCTAAATCAACAGACAGACCCTAAATCACCAACATACCCTAAATCACCAACATACCCTAAATCAACATATGTACCAAGAATCAACGAAGCACAAGGTAGGCACACACTAACGAAGCACAACATACCCTAAATCAACAGACATATCGAGAATCAACGAAGCACAAGGTAAGCACACACTAAAGAAGCATAACATACCCTAAATCAACATACATACTAAAAAACAACAAAGCACAAACCTGAAGCAATTCAAGAATCAAATGAACCAAGGTCAATCAAATGAAGCCAAATGTATACCATAACCCGAACGCAAAACCCGAAGGCAAAACCCGGATGAAATATGATCCATAACCCGATAAAAAATGAATCAAGGTGATGAAATCAAGGAATATAAAAGCATGACAGAACCAGAAAAACAATGAATCGAGGGATAGATCTTACTCCTTCCTATTAGAGAACCAGTATGAGTAGGCCGACCAGGATGTGAAGCCCAATGGCGGTGGTTCGTTAGAGGTCTCGGGTGAAGACCCACTTGGGTTAGGTGAAGGAGTGGAGATAGAATGCCCACAGTAGGCACACACTGACGGAGAAACGGCAGGTGCCAAACCACGAAGAATAGCTTGGAGACGACGCATCTCTTCAGGTGGGAATGGATCCTCCTCAAAACCAAAGTATTTAGGCTTCTTGCCACCAAATCCATCCCCCCTCACCCATGGAAATGCCCAATTATCAGAAACCCTAAAATTAGGACAACAACAAAGGTTCGTAATTTGGGTATCAAAATGATCAGGATATGGTGTAGATTATTAATCTACAAAAAAATTGGAGGATTACAGATGCAGGAGGGTGGGAGCTACAGATTTCGAGTGTGAAGGCGAGGGAGACAAGGAGGCAGAAGACAAAGCCATAGAACAGAAAAGTCAAGAAGTAAGGGTTAGGTTTAGGAGTGGGTGGGTGTTAGTGGGGGTAAACTCTAGGTTTTAGTGGGCTAGTTTGGGTAATTAGTGGGGTAAAGACAAAAATAAGGGTAATTTAGTAAAATTCAACATACTATAATAAGAATGTAGCAAATAAATTGGGACGACCTAAAATGAAAATTGTAGCATATAAATTGGGACGGAGGGAGTATTTGCTAACAAAACAAGCTAGCTTCTACTCTGTATTTCCCAACCCATGTTAGTAGGCTTCTGTAAGCTGCCGTTGTCTTCAGAACTTTTACTGCAACGAATATTATGGAGTAGATGATATCCTCTGTCATCACTCTTAAGGAATCCAATATGTATTCACTACAAGTCTACGAGTATTACTGTATTAGTCATGCCGATTCTAAATATATAAGGCTTTCACCTAAAATAAAATTAACTAAAAGAACACTTCAATGTTGCGTACTCCGTCGATAATACATCGTCTTTTTCTTTCTTTCTTTTTTTGACATGAATAAATAATACATTGGCTTGGTCTATCATTTTAGGTGTTCATCATTTCCTTGGTCTTAAAAAAAAGTTAGCTATAGCAAAATTAAAAGTTGTGCATAACTAAATACGAATGCGAAGTGGGAATGAAACAATCATAGGATACAATAATAATATGGACGTACATATTTTTGTGCAGTTGATCTTTTTATCTTCAATCCAAAGTTGAAAGAACATGTAGAGATTTTTGTGAGAAGGTAAGGTAAGGTTAATGGGTCCAAAACCCCTCTGGTTAGCTGGGATCTGGTCTAAAGACCTATAAGTGAGAGTGGTCTTGGTGTCCACGATGCTTTTGCTTAGAATCTTTGCTTCTAATGGGTATGTATGTTTAGAATAATATAATGCGGCTGCTAAAACTGATTGCCATGTTTATTTGAAAGGTAAAGATTGACGGGGTTACGTTATTCTCCACCTAATTGTTGTTATTTATATTGTTGGAAATCATTCTAAGGAGGTTTTATTTGTTTAGGAGGAAAACTCCTTGTTGCGCGCACATTGATGGGAGAAAAATTTTTACTTGGTTTAAATATGTGTGTTTACACTTTGATGTTTGAAGTACTTAACCTATTTTTGTGGGCTAGAAGGGGGCGCCCCAACATGCGTTGCCGCTGTTGTCTGGTCGGTTTGTGTTTATGCGCGGTGTACAAAGGAACTCTTTCTTCTTCTTCTTCTTCCCCAATTATTATTTAGTTTTCATCTAAAATTGTTATGAGCATATTAAGGGAGATCACTATGTTAAATCATGGGGGGCAACGCCATATCCGATTGCATCATATTCGGGGCAAATTTTGCTTCTAAGACAGTATTTCTAATACGTTACATCATTATACATATATTAAGAAATTTGGCCCACATTTCAATTTTCCCCCTTG
Source organism: Dysphania ambrosioides (assembly GCA_026401315.1). NCBI lineage: Eukaryota > Viridiplantae > Streptophyta > Magnoliopsida > Caryophyllales > Amaranthaceae > Dysphania > Dysphania ambrosioides. Next base: position 27,119,049 of record CM048665.1, on the reverse strand, counting down.
ATTTTACAGTCTTTCAACCTATAATTTAGAAGCAAAATTCCTACTGTAATTTCAGATCATGGATTTTTCAATCACAAAAAACCTACCCGATCTCTGTAACTTGAACCCCTTGATGGGACTAACTACAAACGCTGGTCTCAAAACTGTTAATCTTTTTCAAACAATTGGAGGTTGATTATGTTCTTGTTCATGACTGCCCAGCTCGCCTTCAAAATAGAGATACCTCCGAAGCTTCATCTTCTGCCATAGACCACTAGTAGAAAATTATTTAATTGCTTCGGTACAAATGATGCGGTTATATACAATTCGAATCACTTATTGGTTTAAAGTATACCTTAATTCCAAGTGCTATAGTTTTTTAAATAAGTGTAACGCTTGAAACCACAAATGATGCGGTTATTTGAAAAACTGCAGCACTTGGTACTAATGCTGCGATTTTTCAAATAACCGCATCATTTGTGGTTTCAAGTACTACGGTTATTTAAAAAGCCACAGCACTTGTGAGTTACAAGTGCTGCGATTATTTAAAAATCTGCGGTTATTTAAAAAACCGCAGCACTTGTGACTCATTACATATATCCTCTTTTTCCTGCTCTTCCAGTATCATTTTGAACATGAAAAAACACACATTTCCCTCTTCTCTAACCCTCAACTTCTCTAACTCTAAATACACATAACACTTAGATCTTCAACTCCTAATCCCTTGTACTTCCTACCTATGACCCAGACTTTTTTCTAAAGTCCTCATAATTCATTCTTCCTCACGCATTTCAAAGCCTACTCCTCTCTCCTACTCGTGCCTCCATGGATATGGCGTAGTGAAGCATTTTGAAGCCTACTCTTCTCTCCCGTTTTGAAGAAGTCTACATACTCCAAAGTTCAGAATCTAAAGGTTTGCATATGTCTTGAACCCTAGTATATGCTTTTTTAATTTTTGTTTTTCGTAATTTGTTAAAATATTAATGTAAAGATGAAAAACTTTTGTGTGTTTAGATTTGCATGCTATATGTTGTGTTTATGAAGGAATAACTCTTAAAAATCGAATTTCATAGATTATATGGTGTTAGAGGGTATCTTTGGAGAAAATAAGTGGACAAATCAGCTGTGTCTTAGAAATCCTCAAAACAGAATTGTATTGCCTGATCAACTATGGAATCTGAATTCATTGCTTTGGACTTGGCCGGGCAAGAGGAGGAGTGGTTAAGAAATTTATTATCAGATATTCCATTGTGGGGGCGACCTGCTCCACCTATTTTCGTACATTGTGATTCACAGGCTGCTATTTGTGTTGCAAAAAACATTGCTTACAATGGCAAAAGGAGGCGCATTCATGTGAGACACGAGTCTGTGAGAATGATAGTAAGTGGTGTTATAACTATGGAATATGTGATGTCTGATAGGAATCTAGCAGATCCATTGACCAAAGGACTAAATAGGAGACTTGTCCTTAATACGTCGAGGGGAATGGGGCTTAAGCTCGTTTGTTGAGGAATTCATGGTGGATACCCAACCTTGTTCACATAAGGATTCATGTGGACTAAAGAAGTGATGGTAAGACTCATAATTGTACACTTCCCATTCCTATGACTTGTACATTTGGCGAGGTTAAGCTTTTAGATTTTATTCATAGCTTTAGTATTTGGATGGTCCTAATGAGACGGACTAGATGAATTCACCACTTTGATAATGTGAGGTTGAGGAAAGGATCTTAATGATTTCATATCTCAGGTTCTGGGTGGCCTATGTGATAGACTTGATGAAATCACCTACGTGGGTGTGAAGGTTTGACCACCTTCTATGAAAGACATGGGCAGTCTTTCTAAGGCACTCATGAGCATCCAAAGTTTGATAGCCAATCTTGATGGTTGATTTTATCGCAGAAGTCACGATGTTTTAAGGTAAGATATGTGTTATTAGGATTTAACTTCTGAGTCGAGTGAGTTTTAGATTCATTCACTCACTTAACAAAGGAGTTGTCTAATATTCACTATGTATTGGTTCAATCGAAAGATACCAGTAGTTACTTATCAAACCTATTGAAATGCTCAGAACAGGTGCTTTTATTTGTCTTAAAATCTTTTTCCTTCGCATTTGTGGGGAATTATTGGAAATGATGCTAAAGAGGTTTTATTTGTTTTGGAGGAAAATTCCATCTCCCACGTTGGTGGGAAAAGGAAATTTTACTTGGTTTAAATATGTGGGCTTACACTTTGATGCTTGAAGAACTTACCCTATTGTTGTGGGCTAAAAGGGGGCATCCCCATGTGCGTGACGCCGCCCGGCTGGTTCGGTTCGGTTCATGGCACGTGGGTGGTGGGGTATGTCTACCTTTTTGGGTTAAGTCATAACTGACGTTCCAGCTTTTATGAGATTATTCAGTTATGAAGCCCACATTTTAGTTTTTATTTTTCTGATTTTAGTCTTTCAACCTACAGCTATCTGGTACTAGAAGGCTATTTTGTAAAGTTAGAGATACTCTAGTAGCTGGCTTCTTGGACTGGCCATCCAAGGAGTAAGTACATTGTTGGTAAATGCTTGTAAGTGGATCAGACATAAGAAAGGTAATGTCAGATGGAAAAGATGAGTTTCAGCTAAACATAGATAGTTTTATTTGTTGGTTAGCTACGTTAGATAAATTTAGAACTGCTTCTACTCTTACTGAGTTGCTGCCTATGAGGTCTGTGATATGGACAAGTGCACCATATATGCACAGAGCCCTGAGACAGTTAATCATCTATTTTTTGAGTGTTTGAACTGCAAGTCAAACTTGAGTGTGCCTACTAGGCCACTAGACTAAGACATCTCTAGTTGGGTCCCTGGATTGCTAGGAAGAATATTTCTCCTTTTAGGAAGAATGTCTTCAATGCTGCTATGAATCCCAGTGTTCACTGCATCTGAATGGCGAGGAATGACGATGTTTCCTGTTCAAAAGACTGTCAGAACTATTAAGGAAGTCATTTAAGGAAGAGTTAGAAATGCAATGCCTAGGAAGGTTAGTTTTTGTTGATGATTGTCACAGATTTGATTCTTTGTAATTTGTTTCCTTTTAGAGCCTTAGGCTTTTGTACAGTTTGAACTCTGGTCGTTTTTGGATTGTTTGGGTTATTTATGGGCAGAGTTTAATCTGAGTTGTCTGAGTCCCAAGTCTGGTTTCCAGGATCTATGAAAGCCTCTTTTTGAGAAGCCTGAAGCCCCCTGGCAGAGGGATCTGGACGTTCTCCTCTCCCTTACTGGAATAACAACTTGGTTAATCTCTTCTATACTTAGGTAGGTGATGCCGACTTTTTTTTGGGCATCAACATTTACTAAGCTGAATGTTTTAAGCATTTTTATTTGCACCAAATAATTATCCATCCTATTTTGGTTGGGAGTATGAATGTCTATTCATTTTTCACATTTTAGCACTCCATTGTCCATCTTAAAATAGTTTTAACCATCTCCTCTGGTTTAAAATAGTTAATTATAAATCACAATCACTTCATTTTAAACTTGATATATACCTAATGTTCACATAACTGTCTTGCTTGACTCCAACATAAGTATGACCATAAATCCATAATCTATAACAAGTTTGGTAACAAACCTTAAGTTTTATGTCTCATCGTTTGGATACGACAGAAACCATATACACCCAACAATATAAATGGTTTGTTTGCCTTAATAGTTATGCTGAGCTTTGCAACCTAATTTGGAGTATTTAACGGGAGTTCAAGCACTCAATTATTTGTTCAAAGCATGTTCATATGCTTGCTTTATTTCTATTGAAGAGTTGTCATATGCTAATAATCCATTAATCTAACAGAAGATGACAATATTCAGCACTAGACTAATCTTTACTTTGATTATTCATTGTTTTTAGTAGTGAATCACCAAATTCATACACTCCAATATCTCCGTCCCAAATCAAGGGATTAAGTGAATTTAATAATGTGCTTCAACCTTAAAATATACCTAATATAGGATAATGAGAATGATATAAGAAGATTGCATTTAGATTTACTCTCATGCTTGATGCAACCCATCTTCTTTTTAGGAGGTTTTCCTAGTCTTTACCTACACTATGGTAGACTATCAAGTGACATGATTCATGAAAATGGACATATTATCAAGTCATATTTAGATAGGGTCAATTTGGAAGATTAATTATTCATTTATTTGGTTTAAGTGCTCTTTGCTCTAAATTGAGTAATAATTTCTTATGTTAAGTCTTCGACTTGTAAAATAATGCAACATGTCAACTTTAAGATGACTCACACTTTCTATTTTGACCATTAATTGTGATATGTACATAAATTTTTTTTGTAGGATTTATCGCCATTTCACTTTTAAAATCTCAAATTTTCATTATTTTTTTGTAAGCGCTAGGACTTTAAAATATAAAACTCTATACAGTGCAACATTTAAAAGATGGAGAAAGTACAACGAACATTCTGTATACGAATTATGTATTTAGAATATACTGTCTCAATGTTTAAGTTGTTGCTCTATTCTTATAGGAATATTGACTTTAACTCCATGTGAAGTTTACAAAAATAATGTAAAATAAAACTAATCTTATTAGAAAATATTAATTATGTATAAATTAAATTTAATAATGAATAAAGATGTTGGCCGGCAAACATAAAATATTAAAAATCTATGCGGAACAAAGATATACAACTGATAAAAGACCAAATTAAGGTTTAAAAGTGGGCAGAGTCAAGAAGGCCCAAATCATAAATATTTGAAAACACACTTTGGGTCTGAAAATGTGTCCAAACAAAAAATATAAAAAAAAAAAAAAAAAAAATGAGATTGTGGGGCCTTAAAGCTATTGGACTACTATGCAGATCACAATGTTCTCATGAGGGTCGGAATAATGTGCCAACCAATAGTGTCATGTTTTTTCTTTGGTTGGTAAGGCCAAGGCTTAAGAGTCCATTTCTAATGTATTTGAGGAAATCCATAAGAAGTCGAGCTTAGGTTACCGATATATGTTAAGCTAAATCTAATTTCTTAATAAGCTACATAATGTACTTGAACTTTTATATATCTGTTCAATATTGGGTATTACGTTATAGAGATATCTAATGTATTTATATTTAGATGTAGTAAATAATGTACCTATAATATTCTCTATGATTATATATCTTTCATTTAAACTCAAAACTAAAATGTATGGCTTCTATGATTAAAAACAAAAACCACCAACACTCTTGTTCTAGTGAGAATGTAAGAACCAACTCGATCAATCAACTAGATCATCTAATTAACTTAGCTTATATATATATATATATATATATATATATATATATATATATATATATATATATATATATATACACACTAAAGTAGATATTCAGTGTCCATAAAGTGCATCAGTCTCAATCACTTCATTATTTTTCTATTGGCCATTTCTGATCAAAAGGCTAATTAAGTGTATTTATGTGCTAATTAAAAAAATAAAATAAAAAAGGTAAGATCATGCAAATGCTAACTGGCGCATGCATACGAGTTATAATGCATGTTTATTATGATCTCTGTGTATATTGTTTAGTTCGATTCCTAATTTACTTGTACCATTGTTTTATATAATCAAGCTAAGTGGGACCATTTCGTATTTGAGTGCTCAACTTTTTCCAATAATGTAGTCTTAAAGTCATATTGTGATGATCGATTATATATGTAGAGCCATGAGTAATAAGTGCACAAGGCACCTATAGCATGATAGACGTACAACACAATATTATGCACTTTTCCGGACACTTTGGCATACTGTCACAGACTCACACTCCCAATATTATGAATGCTAATGAGTTACCTTATGCCTGGTTTTGTCAATAATATATAATACTGATGCTTATCTTGTCTCAATCATCTCGTTTATCTTGTCACTTTATTTATTGTCTTAAAAGTGATAGTAGACGGTGTGGTCGAGGCTGGATGGAGCTCCAATTTTCCGGAGGGAAGATTTCGAATCGAATTGAACTCACAAATCTAAGTTAGATTGAGTCAAGTTCAAGTTTGGCTTGCGTAGTAAGCACCAATCACTTGGGATCAATGCTCATTGTCTCGCTAGTGATATGATTTGTCACAAATCTTACACTTCGTACATTTTTACTGAAACTCTTGCCATTTCTTAAAATTAGACATAAGAGTAAAGTAAACTTTGTGGTTAAGGGAAAAGAGATTGAAAACTTTGTTCAAGCCAAGACTTCTTGAAGGAGTTAGGTGGGTCATGAACTACGAACCAACTGTGAGTTTTGTAGCCCATCTACGAACCAATATTGTGGTATAAGATTTGTTTACTTTTGTTTTCAACCATCATTTTCTTTTTAATAAGATTATTACTCTTTGTAAATGCATACTTCCTTACTATTCAAAATGGAAAATATTTAACAAAAGACATTAGTAAAGCTTTTCTTTATTTACATGTGGGTAAAAGGGCTGGGATTTTTTGCTAAGAAAGCAGTGTTCTGCTTTACGGAGTAGTATAGCTCTAGAATATTTATGAATTAAATGCGTACATTTTGAGGTATCTATGGAAGAGGATGAAAAGAAATTTATATTTTAGAAGAAAGAATGAAATTTTATGTACAATATACTATCCATATTGTAGAAATTTGACGAGGTAAATATGGCCGAGTAATCTTCTTTTTTGGTATAATTTACACTCTATATTCTACAAAATTATTCCCAATTATTGTTGCTATATAAATTAAGCATTAAGAAATATTATTAAAAAAAAATGCAAGTTATTAGTAAATTTTTTTTATTTTTTTTATGAATGGATAGAGAAAGAATTTTAGATACGTTGGTATTAATAAATGACTAAAGTGAGAGGAGGATTAAATGGAAAAAAGGAAAATTATTTTTAATTGTTATAAAAAAAATTAAAGTAAAAATAAAAAGAAAACTTTGTGAAACAGAAGAAGTATTAGAATATATTACATTTATCTTATAAATATAAATGTAAATAGATTATGATTAAAATCCAATCAAAAGCTTTGTTTTATTTAAATTTTTTTTATTCCTTAGAAAGACGAGAAAGTAGAGCAGTAAAGAAAAGAGTATCGTATAAAGAAAAAGTTTGATAATAAAAAGAAGAAAGCACAAGAGGGACATAGTCCACGTAGGCACCTAGCTAGCTACAAGCCTTCAATAGCCTAACTACTCGTTTCACGTCCACAATCTGAAACCATCTTTGCATGTTTCAAAGCCATGCACCCACCCAAGAGTCAATAGAGCCACACGCTATTTTTGGGCATCAAGTTTTAGCTACAAACTTGTCAAAAATAACGTTCTTCACTGAAAAACAAGAGAGAAGAAAGCAATTCTTATTTAATTAGAATAGAAATTGTATTATATCATAATATATAGACCAAATACTCCATCTGCTCCTTGATACCCGGTGAATCAATATTATAATGTAATGAATAAGTAGTAGAGGCGTTAAGCAACATTTAAATACATTTTCTTTATTTCCTAAGTAAAACTAAAACAAATCTAAAAATATAATTATTATTTGAGATTATTTTTGTCAAAAAATTTGGATAAAATTAGTAAAGATTCTAAATAGAAATAACTTATAAATTTATCTGTTTCGAAAATTAAGAATATAAAAAAAGAACGGAGTGATTATATAAATCAATTAATTAAGTCAAGAAACAAGTTAGTTCATACACTCTTTATAAAGTAAGATCTCAAGTTAGTTCATACACTCTTTATAAAGTAAGATCTAATCGTTATGATGGAACAAATTAAACCACAATAGATGAGTAAAAAGGATAATAATTTGATAAATTATATAGTCAAATCTTGAACTCAAAGTTTATACTAGTCATTTCACTTCGTGTTTTTAACGATTTGTTAGAAGTATACACGAATTACAAAGTGCAAAAATATTATAGAATGAACATGTCGGATTATATATTTAGTAAATTTTTGTTATCACATTTCACTTGTTAGAATCTTTAAAACACTTGTGTGGACTAATAACTGAAAATACGTGGATAGAATGGGATCAGCCGGGCAAGCACGTAGAGTGAGGTCCCCACAAATTTTGGCAGTTTGCCTGTGCACAGCTTTCAAGAGTAGCAGAGTCATAGATAATGAGTCCTATCGTACCACTTTCTTACTCTGTCCAATTTCATCGAGTGTTATTTAGATACTAGTTATACTTAATTAATGTTGAAGTTAGAAATGGTTTAATGAGGCACATGGGAGAACACGTGAGCCAAAGGTGCACGCTTGGACCAAGTTGGTAATCTGGTATGATGAATTGATCTGACACACATATTCCGAACAATGACAATGTATATGAGCTTGTCTCTGTCACATCATCTCTTTCGCCAATCCTTTATTATTCTGATCCAAAAGGAGCGTTCTTCTCCTTCGCGTACCAAAGCATAATGTATTAATGTGCATAAGCTTTCAAGTGTCCCTTAATTAAACTAAACATCATTCAGTATTACAAAGTCCTCGCTACACTGCTCGTCAATTTGGAAGGGGCACGGCCCCCTTATCTACTTTTAAGCGGTTGAAACGTACTTTAACTATAAATTCACGTGGTTCCTCACAGACCTTTCTAATTTTCCAAGGCTTCCATATCCAATAATACATTTGGATCCCTTATATGAAATACTTCATTGCACTTATAAATAGATATACCAAGGCACTAAATTCATCCTACATTCATGGTTTTGATAAAATTTACCTTTATATGATTCAAGTTTTAATGCTTGTATCACATGTTACTAATTAATTGATATGACTACATAAAAAAATATCTCCAAATATGAAAATGAACTTTAACAATAATGATCAATACATTATTTTATCATATATACATAAATTTATCTCATATAAGTTGCTATAAATATTTGTCCAAATACCTTTATGGTATCACTAATCATTTTATCACCATGTAAGGTTAAACCAATCCACTAAGATTGTTAAAAAAAATGTTGTGAAGATTTATTGGAGACGCTAAATCATGACCAACTTTTGTTTTAGCGTCACTCCTTAGTTTGCTAACCAATAATCTTCTAATAGCAATGACATAAGACAACTTTTCAAACCTTGCCAACCTATGGGTGCCCTACGCTTCCGAATGACATGATAATGAAGGGAGGAGGTAGTATGTGAATCTAGGAGAAGCTTCATCAATACTCCAGAGTCAATAGTGAGCTGAACTTTTGGATGACCTCCAATACAAGCAATTGTCAAACCAATGTATGGACAGTACACCCGGGTATATCTTGCGCATGGTACACCTGGTCTAGCACGCAAGCTGCAATGAATAATATGCAGACCAAAATGTACATGAAATGCATTGGAAATGTACAAGGTAAATGCCAACTTATAACACAAAGCCAGATCCAAGTGGGGTCATTGGGGACTCAACCCATCGCATGTCAATCTATACTTCTGAACTGTCACCCTACTTTTACGGGGAAGGGAAGTTATAATAACCCTACTAATAGACTTTCCCATTTCCCATTTTTTAAATCACTAAATCTTTTCCTTCCTTCTATAACTCAAACTTCAAACCAAAAAAAAAAAGAACCACAACCAAAGCATTCCACCCGAACTCCATTGAAGTCATTCATTTTTCCACCAAATCTGATTTTACTTCTTCAATTACTCTATTATAATTATGGGCTAGTCTAAGAAGAAGTATGTATTTCTATTTTTTTTTGTTTTTTTTAATTTGGAATTTCTCCATTACAATTTCACATATGAAATGTACATATAACTGTAGTAATATATTCTACATATAAAATGCATTCCACATATGAAATATACATATACAAGTCATAAAATATACATATCTCAATAGTGAAATGTACATGTATCAATCGTTAAATGTACATGTACAAGTCATAAAATGTACACATCTCAATAGTGAAATGTACATGTGTTATTTATAAAATGTAAATCTATAAGCCATAAAATGTACATGTACTAGTTATGAAATGTACATGTATGAATCAGAAAATGTACATGTATGAATTAAAAAAGTACATATATAAATAAAAAAAGGCACACATTCAATTCCTAGACTAATGACCTTGTTTTTCATTTATGAAATGTACATGTATTAGTCATGAAATATACAGGTATCAATTACGAAATATACATGTTTCAGTCAAGAAATGTAAATCTATAAGTCATGAAATGTACATTTATCAGTCATGAAATGTACATGTACTAGTTATGAAATATACACGTATGAATCAGAAAATGTACATGTATGAATTAAAAAATAAAAAATATAAATAAAAAAAAGGCACACATTGAATTCATAGACCAATGACCTTGTTTTCCATTCATGAAATGTACATGTATCAGTCATGAAATATACAAGTATTAATTACGAAATGTACATGTCTCAGTTAAGAAATGTAAATTTATGAGTCATGAAATGTACATATGAAGTAAAAAAAAATGTAAATATATGAATTTAAAAATATACACATATAGTTTCTCATCCCAGCAAAATCAAAGATCGAGATTCTTAAATCCAAATGTACACATTTATCATTACACAAGTTGCATGTGAAAATGAAATCCCAACAAAATCTCATCCCACTGCCATATCTTCTCACTTTTCTGATCTCACTGTTATATCTTCTCATTTTTTTTTCTCTCAATCGCCTTAATATTTTCTTTCCCCATGCCACTTCTCTCCATTGCATGTGATACCTTGCCACATAAAATAAGGTGTACGATTCGTCCCATACACCCAAATGCACCTTCCAATTTACGTTGCCAAACCATGAAGAATTTCAAATAGTTTGACGTTCGTACAAGTACATTGGCAACAATTCGTAGCAAAGGTCTCAAAAAATTCCACTTGTCTGCTCCAACTGGTATTCAAACGCACTCAAAGACTGTAAAGCTTAAATGGAGCCACACTACGAGGAGCATAGATTCCCCTATCCCAAGTCATAGGCTCATAGCCACGGTGATCTTTGTCCCTAACAATTTTGTAGTCCATATTTCATCAAGTCGTATGCCCCAATTCCGGTCACCTTTAATTAATAGAGCTTTTCTTTACTGGACAATCTACAAGTAACAGAAGGAATACTCGATAGAGTTTTATAATAGAAAAGACCGAATGAAGACCATTTAAAAGGTCCACATCTCTGACTCTCTGTTCCCTTTCATTGATATCTCCTTTAGTTTAAACATACAGACTTTTCTCACTCCTCACTCCTCACTCCTCACTCCTCACTCCTCACTCTACTACATAAAACAAAACAAAAACATCTGAATCTTTAAAGTTCACACATTACACTATTATCCAAACTCCTAAGCCTCACTAATTCCACTCACTTTTTTCCCCCTTTAATACCATTTTCTTGCTTATTTCTGGAACGTAGGAAGCTCAATATTTTCCTTAAAAAACTGCAAGTTTCAATTTTTTTGACAATAACCTTGAAAAAATGAGAGAAGGTGAGGATTGGGGATGGCAGCCAAGTGGGTCACCAACAGTGAATGTGGAGAGATCGGATATGCATTGGAGTCACTTTGACAGTTCTGTAAATGCAGTTTCATTTGGGTTTGTTGCTACTGCTGTTCTCATCTCTATGTTCCTTGTTATGGCCATTTTTGAGAGGTTTCTGCGCCCTACTACGCCGGAACTGCCACCGCCTAGCCGCCTTGACATTGAATCTCAACTGGGTTTTCATCCAAAACTTGGTTACCCTTCTCCAAAGGTCACTTTTTTTCGCCTTTTTAGTGTGTCTGTCAACTTGTTTGATGAATTTACTCATTGAAGTTACTGCTCAAACCCTGAGAACTGGTGAAGTGTTTTTTACTCAACTTGTGTACCCTTTATGTGAGTGAAATGATTTGATTCCGGAAAAAAATTATTTGCTTTTGTTTGTTGTTAAAGTTGCTTTCTTTAATTTGGTGAGTACCTCTTCTAATTGTGGGAATTCTTTGCATCAACTTTTTGCTAGTTCTGTAATTGGTTTCTACTGTTGGAGTAATTTTGCCTCCTTTTATTTAACAAACAGCCTTCTTGTATTAGTGTGAAAGTGCCAATTTTTATTTTAGTATATGCTATTTATATGTTTGTTTCAGAATTTAATTCATGCATTGCTTATATCTGTCACACATTGGGAGAATCAGGAATTCTGAATTTGGGTTCTGCAGATGTGATTTAACTCTATTTTTACTTCTAGTTTTAGTGATCAATTGATTATTGACATGATTTGTGTTGATAATTCTGTTTTAAGCATGTATTAACTTCCCTTGTGTTCTTGGCTTCTAGGATTAGAACTCTTCAAATGAATTCTATCTTTTCATTTCCATAATCATGCAAAGAAACTTTTCATCTGCACAGACATGTGGGTAATAATATGTTAGTACTAATCTCATTAAGAATAATGATTGCATTCTAAAGAGGGGGAAAGAAACAGGTAGAAAGATGAAAGTGATGATTCAATTTCTGTGGAAACCACTTTCGTGTGGTCCATCACTTACTTATACAGACACTCTTCTATAAAAGGTTTTTGGCCAATATTCTGAAGTAAACTTCTAGCTACAAAAGCTGCAAGCCAGGCCATGAAGTACTTTTTGCTTTGTAGAGACTATGGAAGACTGTAAGCTCTTTTAGCTACTACCTAGTCGTATGTGGTATGGATTGATTATAGTAAGTCTTTATGAATACCCGGTTATGCAACTCGTATCGGTCTAGGAATGATAGATGCATAGTGGCGTTGTGGTCTTTTAGGGAGGTTTTTAAGAGTGTTTTGGAAACATCTGGAATCGCGGGTAATATTGGATATATGGGGTGACATCGATCGGATGGGAAAATCGAAAGATCGAGTCATTTATGCGTTAGGTCGACCAAGTTTCTGTCCTCCGGTGCACGAAAAGAATAATTGCAATGTTGCATGGAACCTTGCATTTATAGATCTTACTCTCTTGCAAAGTGCTTTTGTCAATATCCCCACATGTGCTGAATTGAGTTTGTCTTTTGGATTTTTCGAGTGCCTGTGTAAAATCAGTGGCTCAACCAACCTCTTGTCTGCCGTATGTTCAGGTTTCAAGCAGCCCAAGGGCCATGATACTTATGCTTACCAATTAAGGCTGATATCTCCCAATTTGGTAGTGTTCTGGGCCATGAATACCCCTTGTGCATATTATATGATGACCCACATAACATATGTCTTCTTAGTTTGTGTTGTTAATTCCTTTTCTTCATGGACAAGCCTTGTTATCTTCTTTTGAGCGCTTTAAGCTTTTTTTATTGTAAATTTTAGCCTGTTCCTGATGACCAAATCATTGTCTTCATTCTTGTCTGCCTTGTCTCACTCACTGTTAAGCTAATAGATTTGTCATCTAGATTTCAATGTTTTGTCATCTTCAAGCTTGTTATGCAAGTTAACAAACTATGCCTTTTAGTGGAATGTGATGAAAAAATGTAGAAGAAGTTGGCGTTCTGTTGTAAATTCTGCGACAAGCATAGGTTAAGAGAAATACAATTTGTGACACTGTTGCCTCTTTTGACAGTTCTACTCCCAAGGATTTGATTCTTTTGCATTGAGTGGCTTTCAATGTTTTGTTTAGTTTACTTTCTGACTCACTCTTTCATCTAACTAGTTTTGCAACTTTCTGTTGGGGGTGGGTGTAAATATCTGCGGGAAGGTGCAATTTAGAAGGATTTTACCTCTGTTTTCACTATTCTGTCTCTTTGATTTTCAATGCCCCGTTTTTGTCAATCTGACATCCAATTCCTAACGTAGATATTGTTTTGGCGAGTTTATGTTCTACACTTATGGAGTATAGAGCCAATGCTTCTGTAAGTCTGAAACAAATTGTTTACGAAGTTTTGGTGGGCTTTGCGCCTAACTGCCAATTGTATCTTACAGGGTTTGTTTAAAGATGATGTTTGCTGCTACTCTTTTGTCTTTTGTATCTTTTTCCTCTTGAAGTATGCTTATAAAAGATTATTGTCTTCAAGTTTTTCATTGCAACTGGTAATGAATTTTGCTGTGATGTTACTGGGAGATAATCCGGTTGTTATTTACCTTGATTAATCCTCATATGTAGTGGATTTTAGATTACAACTCATGCAAAAGCATATGCTTCGTATAGTTTTAGTAATTTGCTGACCTTTGATGTCATTTGTAGAATTTAGGGTAAAATGACTCTTGGGATTTGGTGCTGATATAATAGTTAGTTATCTGGGTATTTACAATTAACTTTCTTGTCGTTACACCTTGTTATTAAGTATGATACTGTCTCCTCCTCTAATCAGCTTTTTGTTATCTGTTGTATTTCTTTTCGGAGGTTTTTTGTTATTCTTTTGTTGCCAGTCATGTAGAGGTCTTTTGTGAGATAGACATCGAATGCTGAGTCTAAACCATGTAATTCTAACGTGCCTTTGCTTTTAATCATCAGATGACGGTTTACTCTCAAGAGCATCCGGTGTTGATGCCTGGTGATGCTATTCCGACCTTCATTGCTCATCCAGTTCCTCTTCCGTGCCCTCCTGACCGCATCCATTGGCCACCCTGTAAGTTCAAATTACCTCCAAAGGTCCCTCAAAGCACCAGCAGAAGTACCCTGCAATCTATTGTAAGGGAGCCTATCTAAAGATAGAAAGCACATAATGTTGCATATTGTCTTTAAAATCGGATGATTTTTGGCTCATATATGGAGATTCCCTTCTCCATTTGAGTTCTTTACTTCTTGTACATAGAGCATCTAGCTCCTTTAGGCAGTCTTGTCCTTTTACTTCGAGTAAATGAGACAAGCAAGGCTTCTACTTCGAGCAAGATTTCAATTGTGTACTGATATGATATATTAAGTTTGTAGGGTTGAATGAAATTGTGGATCAAATAGATATCCCCAATTGTAAAAAGACTGGAATATGTAATTGATATATATTGAGCACAGGTTAAAAAAAATGGTTTTGTGCAATGATTTCTTACCATGTTATGTTCAACCAAGTACTTTTTATAGCAGCATTAACCGGCCATTGCCTATCCAGTAGAGCTCTAAGCTTTTATCTTGATAGTTACCTTAGTACATCATCTGACAATCTGAAACCAAAGGAAGAAGCAATACAAAGACATTTTCTGGACACTCGATTCGACAATACTTCCTCCGTGGCAAAAGATTTATTTTGTTACAATTTCCCAATTCATCAAGTTTGAATGATGATGGTTGGTATTCTATTGTGCAGTGATCGCAATATACTCTTAATGTTAAAAGAAAAATTATATAGGACAACAATAGTAAAGATGCATATGTTAAGGTGGATATGTGTGATTGTCTTAAGGGATAAAATTAAAAATGTGGATATTCAAAAGAAAGTTAGAGTAGCAATTATAAAAGAAAAAGGAAAGCCAGTTACATTAATTTAAGCATGTTAGATTTCTAACAATAGATACACTGGCAAGGAAGGTGAAAGATTGGAATAATGGAGAGTTTATACGTAGTCTAGAGAATTAAAGATGACTTGGATGGATGAAATTAAGAAAGATATGGAGAAAATGAGTTTTAAAAAAATGCTACTCTAAATAGGAGATAATGAAAGAGTGACATTTTGTGGATGATCACGTAAGATAGATTATTGATTCATGTAACTAATCCCATCCTTGGGAGATTAAAGTTTCATTTTGTTGTTAAGATGTAGATAGTTAGAATGATTGTAACTAATTATCCTTTATTATACAAGAAACTGAATGATTTGACCAGCTTTACACAGATTGGTCCTCATAAAAGAAAAAAGAAAAAGAAAAAAGTAGAGTAGATAGATTGATCGTGTGTGAAAGTGTGATCCAGTTTTCATGAACGAGGCATGTATAGCAATAGCTTCTGCTGCATGTCTGGTAGGAGTATGTGCCTTAACAATGTTAGCAACTCAGCATCATCTATTCATCTCTTATCATGGCGTGGGATTGGATATACAAATGACATTCATGGACAAAAGTATATTTTTCTATCAATGGCATTAAATATCATGTTTGTTTGTCTTACTAGACAGCATTCCTTGATTAATTATGTGACTTGACTTCTTTTGATATCAAGGTGTACCAAATCCATCAATAACCTCGTCAATTTTTTTTGTGACAAATCATATTGTCAATATTTTTGGGATAAATAATCTTGTCATTCTGAAAGTGACTATATTTCATTTAGACCATCTTATTTTCGCAAATATAATAGTGCACTCGGGTGCACGATGCGCATCGTGCACGATAACGCAGACAAAAACACTTAAAACGCATTTGAGTTTGCTGGAGTTGAATGATAATGGAAAACAACTCAGTATGTGTGGTAGCGCAAATAGGATAGTGCACCCAGGTGCACGATGCGCATCGTGCACCCTATGCAAAACGCAGACAAAAACACTTAAAACGCATTAGCTTATTGTCTATTTCAAATATATATATATATATATATATATATATATATATATATATATATATATATATATATATATATATATATATATATATATATATATATATAAATTTGATAAGGTTTGATTTTGACACCTTATCCCCCAGTTTTAGAACGAATATCTTCAAGGTTGACAAATAGTTATTTTGTTCAAACTCTGTTCACATTGATGCTGAGCAAGTTTTCTTGTCCAAGCAACCATTAACATATATTTTTTTTTGTAGGAAAGGTGGTCTTGAATCTTTGATCGTGTTTCTGTATGTATACGTATATAAACATTTCGTATATAAATAGGTATCTTTGGCTTAAGCTTAGTGTCCAACTCCAACATAATGGATTGAGCATATAATAGCGATGCATGGCGTACAATATAATATGCAAGTATAGCTCGCATCGGGGTCCTATTTGAGGAGTATCAACAAGACAAGGGTGTAACCAGCTTGGAAGAGAGTATTAGGAATCATGACGCAACCAGCAACCTTAAGGATAAACACCAAAATCCTGAAGCCTTGTTTTTGTATATGTTTATTTTATTTTCAATGTATACTAGTTATTGATGAATTCACGACCTTTTTTTACTTAGTTGAACCTATTACAGCTAACCAAAAATATATATTGAAAATTGGTTTTTATGAAAATTAATTTGGATAAAATATTCTAAAAAGAACATAATTACGAAATTGAAGTTACCGAAATTTTGAGAAGCTTTAAGGGAGGAAAATCACTCCTTATTGTAAGATTTTTTCAAGGATTATCTGGATTAGTTTTTGAGAAAGTTTCTAAAACTTAATATCTTTGGTCAATCATGAATTATCATAACCTAGTACTATTCCAAATTTTTTTAATCAGTAAATCTTTTCTTTTAATCTCAAATCCTATATTCTTGATATTGCTAAAACTAATTGTAAAATCCTCTACTCATTATAAATACATTATTCACATACTTTACAAATGTTGTGGCGAGAAAATAAAGATTTATTAAAAGACAAATTTCTTGCATTTTCTATTGAGGTCAAGTTTGATCTAACTTATTAATAAATAACACATATAAGAGTATGAAATTGGGTGACTATTAGCTCCCTCATAAGGCTAATAGCCACCTCTTAGGTGAATATTGACAATGTATTGGCTTCCTCTTATTTAGGGTTGATTGAGACCAGTTGACAACTTTTAAATAAGAGGTAACACTCTTACTAAGAGAATAAGAGGGAATGTCAATATGTGAATATGTCATGTGTCTAGTCCTTGCAATATGATTGATAACCTTAGATATTTTATAAAGTAAAAATAAAAATAAAAATAAAAATGTGTAAGAGTTAGCATACACATTTCTTAGATTTTTTTTTGAAAAGGGACTCTTATTCAGATTATGTAGCGAGGTGGATAAGGAGAGACTCAACAACTCGTACTCTAACCCGACCGAGTTATGTTAAAATAAATTACACTTGTTGCACTGCTCCGGCCGTACGTTATTACTCATTACTCCCTCCGTCCCATAAAAAAGCCCCGTTTTCCTTATCGGGGTGTCCCGCAAAGTTTGCTCCATTTCCCTTTAAGGTAATGTTTGGGCTATTATTAACCCCAGTAAACATGGTCATTAATGCTACCCAACAACACGTTTACGGATCAGATTGTGTCACATACGCTTGTTCCCTTATTAACTGCTCCCTCCAAAACCCTAACCTAGCCTACTCATGACACTCTGCCTCACTTCCTCTCTTCTGATCTTCCAACTGATTTCTCGAGTTCTCCCCTTTTGCCGAAGAGAAAACCCTAGATCTTGTTTTCATCTTAGCGCATCTTCTATTGAAAACCACACCAAAATAAAGATCTCCCTTTGCTGATCATTTTGGTGTGTACTTCACCCATATCCCCACTGCTCTCCACTACTTCGTCGTTGAACTCCCCTCTGTTCTGGCCGGTTTAAGGGTTACAAACCCTTCCCTCTTCTTCATTGTGGCTGTCATACGATGTATAATGAGATCTGGTCCGACTCTTGTGAAGAGTGGTCAGAATTTGTACCGGACACTCCTTTGTCTCCGACGGCTACTGGTTCTGGCTTTGCACCGATAAGATCCCCTCCTCATCTGTATATTACTCCAAAAAGAAGTCTCCAAAGCCCTCCTCCTACCCTTGCTTATACTCCTCTATTATTACTCCCTTTGCCACACACCTCACTCATTTCTACCGCCGTCGGAATTCGTTGTCCATGAGACACCGGAGAAGGTGTGGTCCACCCCGGAATATCGGCGGCGTC
The DNA here is from genome assembly GCA_026401315.1 of Dysphania ambrosioides. Lineage (NCBI taxonomy): Eukaryota > Viridiplantae > Streptophyta > Magnoliopsida > Caryophyllales > Amaranthaceae > Dysphania > Dysphania ambrosioides. The sequence continues at coordinate 27,100,385 of CM048665.1, read as the reverse complement.
AACGGAGGAGGGTAGAAATGAGACTTGAGTGGGGCCTCTATGAGTATGAAAAAGGACTCAATCTAGACATTCCAAAGGCCAGTGAAGGATATCCGATAACTGAGGCCAGGAATACCGAAGTAAAGAAGGAGGAGGAATGGTTACCTCCTGGCTACCACCCCGGTTCTAGTCATGACATGCTCAAACTACTTGTGCCCCATTACTTCAAGAAGCCATAGGGATGTAATATCTTACTCTCTTTTACTCTTTTTAAATTTTTGATGATTTATTCGTGTGATTGTGTTTTTGCATGTTTTTGGTGGTTTCTCTGTTTCATGTTTATGTGTGTTGGCTTGTTGGGTTCCATTTATGTAGGGTTCTATGTTTTTTGGTCATTTTCTGCGTGTTGGGTTCCATGTTTAAATGTATCGATGACCTAACTGGTTTGTTCTTGTTGTAGATATGTTTAACTAGTCCATGTTTCCTGCTTTTGTTTATTATTGGTGTTGGACAGTTGAATTTTGATGTTTTCATGAGTTGGGTTTTTTATTTTTATTTTTATGTTTTATGTATTAGTTTGGATTTGTTTAGTGCAAAGTGATACGATTTTTAGTGTTGTTTTGTGATACAATTTGTGTGCTACATTATAGATTTATTTATGTAATCTATTGTGTGTCATATAATGGGTTTTCCACTAAAGAGGACACTTATAGAATGTTGATTAGGGCTTGAATTACATAGCGATCATTGTATGGATTATGAGATATATTGCAGACACTGAATTATGATAAAGGATCCAATGTCAAAGAGATTAGACCAAATAATGAGTCATCTTTAAGCAATAAGTAAGGTAGAAAAGGGGATCAATAATTAAATGTACTCTCTTGTCTATGAATCTTGGATTGCATGTGATCTTGCCTCAATGAGTATGAAAAAGGACTCAATCTTTGACTGTTTTTTGTGTGAGCTAGTATTAGGGTTATTTAGGTATTATACCATAAATACATTATGAACATATAGCTATTTGAGTATAGGTAGGACACAATGTAAGCAAGGATAAAGGGAAACCGATTTCTCTAAATTTTGTCAGCTATATTACATATGTCATGGATTTAAATCATTTTGTCAGCTATTTACATATGTCCTGAAATTGAAATAAGTATGCTCTATTGTTTGGTTTTTTCTGCTCTGTTGTTTCATTATAACCTAGCATGTTTGAATATAGATGTTATGTTGTTTGGTTATTGCTTTTCTGTTGTTTGGTTATTGCTTTTCTGTTATTTGGTTATTACTTTTCAATTGTTTCATTCTAACCTAGCATGTTTGATTATAGATGCTCTGTTGTTTGGTTATTTCTTCTCTGTTGTTTCATTATAACTTAGCATTTTTAATTACAGATGCTCTGTCATTTGATTATTGTTGCTTTGTTGTTTGGTTTTTTTGGCATGTTTGATTATTTGTGCTCTGTTGTTTGTTTATTGCTGCTCTGTTGTTTGTTATTTTTGCTCTGTTGTTTCTTTGTTACTATTCTGTTGGCATTATTGGTGGTTGGTGTTGATTTTTTTGGGGATTATTGACCATGGTTGGTATGTTTAAGCATGTTGAAATTTTATTTCGTGATAGTATGTGGTTCGTTGTTAGTTAGGGTGAGTATTTTTCTGGTTTATGGATCTGTTGTTGTTTGGTATGTGTTGTTGGATTATTCCTGCTGCTTTCATGAATTGCATGTGTTTATGTGTGTGGTATGCATGGTTTGACTGGTTTGTTGTAAGTATATGCCCTCAATGATGAAGGAGTGTTCTCTTAAAAATATTTTCCATAATTGCTAGCTGATAATCCATCTGTTTATGTGTGAGGTAAGTAGGTATTGGCATGTATGGTGTCATACATATCTAGTACAACACAGAAAAATAGTGAAATTAAACTTAAATCTGAGAGACTCAATCTCGATGATGAATGAGATGTCCTTGAATGTGTGTTTATATGTGTTGTTCACTAGTGTTCCTAATGAAGCCACATGTCACCTCCAACCTCCTATATATAATCTGATGTTGAATTGACAACTTGTACTTATGTGCTTATATATATATGCTGAAAATAAAACATAACTGAGAGGGAATCTTTGTGTATTAGGTTTTGAAAGGGTTTTGTACAATAGTTGTTATGCATCTTTTATATAGTAAGCATTCATATAGAAACAAAATAAAGCCCTTATCTTACAAAATATTAGAGTATTTACATTAACTGTTATGCATTTCCCAAAAAACAACATGCATATTACAGTAAGCTTACCCATCTAGTAAGTTCATAATCTCCATGTTACTTGGTATTTGATCTTCTTCTATGTTTGTTGCCTCTTTTTGTGCCATATAAGCAGTACTTTGCTGTCTTGTACTTCCATGTTGTGCATGTTCTTCTGTGTGCACTATTCCATTAACTAATGAGCTGACACAATCTTGCACTATGGCTGTTGGTACCTCCACTAAATTTGGGAGAATACCCAGCCTCTCCAGCCTTTGTTTCCCAATGTGTGGCATTTTATAATTATTACCACCACCCTGTCTTCATTATTTCTATCATGACACATTGTAATGTTATGAATACATGATTGATTAGCCTCGGTTCAAAGACATCATAAGCATGTTGCACTGCTTCCACTAATTCTTTTATTGTTCTTGGTGCTTGATCATGTTGTATTGCCTGAATTGCTCTAAAAAACCCCAAGTCCAACACATTAGTATCTAGACTATTAGGTGGCTGTGAGACTAGTTTCATATAAAACTCATCTGTGTTAGCTACTGCTTCAAACTCTAAATCGGTCTTATTAATATGAGGAGTTGCATTGTCTTGTTGTATGGTAATTGATCCCTGGGATCCTAAGGGCCACTTTGCTTTAATAGCTGGGATTAGCTTTGTGATGAACATAGACCTCATGACATCTTGTGTAATTCTTTGTATTGGTTTAACTTCCATTGTCCCCACTACTCTAAGAACACTCCTCTTTGCTGGTACTTCTTCTGAAAATGGCCAACAACCTATCTTTCCATCGAATATGACACTCCCATCCTTGCTGAATTGTGGCCTAGCTATTGCTGTTAAGAACATTACTTTGTTGATGAATCATTTTGATTTGGTATGCCTATAAGGTTCGTTTTCAGTGGAGCTAGGTAGAATGTTTGTGTGGCCTTGGACATGTAGAACCATTTTTCGTTTACATGCACAGTATTGTACATATCTTGAAATGTTGGAGTTGTGTTCAAATTAACCAAATGGGACAAACACCATTCCAATCTTTGTACTTTATTTTGCAAAGTTAATGTAGGCTTATGACATTGCTATGTTGCTTAATTAAACACTTCTTCACAAATCTGTGGGCAGCACTCTTGCTAATGTTCAATGATCTGGCTAAGGGCCTAATATTGGTCCTCTTTTTTAATGGAACTGATAAAAGATCCTCAGTAACAAGTGTGTTACCTTTTGGACTAACACGTCCTTTATAATTCTTGCTTAGTTTAATGTTGTCTTGGTTCTTGATACTACTCTTTACCTCTGCCCACACACGTTGTATGGTCCAACGGCTACACCCCCACTGCTCAGCCAACTGTGAAATGTAACCATGTTTTACCTTCAATTGTTTTATGTGTTCCAGTATTTATGCTATGCATAGTAACCTCTCCTCCTCACTTAGATCTCTCCTTTTGGCTCTTAGCCCCCTGTTTTGATTTTGTGGTGCTTCATGTGATCTGTGTTGTTGTGGTATCTGACTACGCTGTGAGTTTGGTATGTCTTCTGGTAGCTGACTACTCTGTGAGTTTGCTGTGTCTTCTGGTAGCTAATTACTCTGTGAGTTTGCTGTGTCTTCTAGTAGCTAACTACTCTGTGAGTTTGCTGTGTTGTTTCCATTGGCTACATAAAATGCAGGTGCATTAATGCTGTGTTGGCTGAGGTTGTCTAGTTGTGTTACTGTGTTGTTTCCATTAGGGACATTAAATTCACAACATGTGTGAATGTGTTGGCTGAGGATATGTTGCTCTGATTCTGTGTTGTTTCCATTAATGTCCCATGCTGACTCTGTGGTTATTGTTGTTGACTTGTTGCCATTAATGATGTCCTACTCAATGGCCCATGATGTCTGGTTCGTGGTGTTAACTAACTGCCTTTGATGATTCTCTGTTGCCTATGATGGTGTTGGCATTGATTCCTTGAAATTATTGGAAATATTTCCAATTGACAGCTCTACAGATACTCTCGGTGATGACACGTTTTTGAGAGAGTCGGGCCCCGCATTCGGTCGTTCTACACATTCAATTGCTGTACAAATATTTGATTCTATTTGGTCGTTTGCCTTTGTATTTGAGTTGAATATGGAGTTAATTTTCTCTCTCCTAGGACCCCCTTTATAAAGGGATTGTTGCACAGCTCGCCTCCAAAATTTTGAATGTTTTGATAACTTTTTAAATTTGGTGAGAAAATCACAATTTTCCCAAAAAAATTTGAACACTAGGATGGATTTAAGGGACAAATCCCACTTTCTCAATCCATTTAACTAAGTCTTAATCAAGTAATGAATGCCTATAGAGGGCCCACTATTTGAATGTACTTTGGCTATTTCTTAATAAAACAAAATTAACATTTGGGGCTTTTTTTATAGGATGAAGGGAGTACTTCTGTAAACAGTTACCTGAGCCGTTATGCAGCCAAACTATGTCATTAAAGAAAAAGAAAAAGAAAAAGAAAGTTTCAGTTTGTGACATAGACTTGAGCGACAGGAGGACCACCAGCTGCTGCTACATGCTATAGGCAGTCTACAGCCAAACAAACACGCCCTTAACCTTGTCACAATTCAAACCACAACGGTTCCTAAGTTTGTCATTGAGTGGTTTCCTCCAAAAATATGTACACAAAACATTCATAGGCTCTTGCAAAAAAAAAAAGCGTTCACAGGCGTAGCCACTTTTTGCAGGTGGGAATATGGCATAATTCCACTATTGTGCATGTATGTATGAGAGAGCTGTAATTACTTCATACGGAGTAAATATGTTTCATTTTCATTCATGTACATCAAGCTAAGGTTTCCTCTCTTACATGTTACAAAATAGTATGAATAGCTTTTGAAATGTCAAGGATAAAAACATGTAACTCCACTATTGTGCTCTCAACTCTTGTCTATTTTAACCATGTTTTGAATTTGGTAAATGAGCAAAGGCTTGATTTATATGGTAAGACAATTGGGATATGAATTGAATGGTTTGATGCGGAGTTGATTAGGCAGGTCTTTTGTACATCTTACTTTACTCCTATCAATCAGTTCTAGTTATCCTTTCAATGTGATATCACAACTCTGCAAATGCCCTGTCCGAAGCAATTATGCAGTACATCAAGTGTCACTCATATAGCCATACTGACATAAATAGTGTTGTCATATACTCCCTCCGTCCCAATTTAGGTGCTACGGAGCCTTTTTTTACGATTTTTAAGGTTTGTAATTGAGTGGTGGTGGACCACCTTTGATTAGTATAAAATGAAAAGTAATTAAATTGAATTAGAAAAACTGGTGGCCCCACTTATTGGGCCCCACATATACACAAATTGTACCAGAAAATCACGTGAACCAGTAGGAGTTTGACTCTAAAATTTTCCCAATTCACATGAACCAGAAATTGTACCAGAATTCAAAGTTTGGCTCCAAAATTTTGCCTCCAAAATTTTGACAACAATTAGTGAGGACTTATATATAGCCCCTCACATTAATGAACCAACAAGCAATTTATAAAGCTGTCCCACAACGTACAAAAATCCAACAAATCAGCCGAAGTAGAGGGCCACCAGGGGGCCACCAGCAAATCATAGGGACAGAGAATAAAGGGCCAGTCAACAGAGGGCCATCAGAGGGCTATCATAGGGCCAACAGAGGGCCATCACAGGGTCAATAGAGGGCCAACATAGGGACAATAAACAGAGGGTCATCACAGGGCCAGTAAACAGAGGGCCAACCTAGGGACAGAGGGATAGTGGTCCATTAACAGAGAGGCATCAACAAGTAAAGCAAAGGACCAGCCGCGGGGCAGTGAAGAATCACCCTCAGTATAGCATAAGAGCTTCATCATCGGGTGGTAACTTACCTTGGTAATTGGAACTCTTGTAAGGAAATTGTTGGAAATCTCTAAGTCGCATCATGTCAACCCACAATGTGGCTGCAGAGCATCTAAGAGCAAGCCAACATGTTCCTCATCAAGACTGCAACACATTCAACCTATTGTAGAGAGTGAACCAGTACCAAGCTCATTGATAGACCTCAATGAACCGGCACAATGTGAAGAAGTGGAACACTTCTTCACTGATCACTCAATGACAGAGATGATGGAGTGAGTATCAGATGAAGATGAGCTGACAGAGGCCGTTGGCAAGAAAACAAGTTGTCGTGTGCTTACCAATATCGAGAGAGAAAATGTTGCTGAGAAGTTATTAGAGAATTGTGAAACTAATGACATGCCATTCACAAATCAGAAAAACTACCAGCAGGTTGTATAAACAAACTAGCAACAGAGTACGAGGTCTCAAGGTGGACAATCAGTCGTATATGGCATAGAGTTCAATCACATATCACATCAAACTCATCAATCAATTTGAAAACAGGGAGAGTAGGCAGAAAGAGGGTATCATTCAATCCAGATGACATCAAACAAATTCCACTAAGGAATAAAACAAGTATTAGAGCAGCTGCTATCACACTTGGAATCCGTAAATCATCAACACATAGGCTTGTGAAAAGAGGATGCATAAAGAAGCACACAAACGCAATCAAACCAGAACTCACTTTGTCACACAAGATTTCAAGAGTTCAATGGTCTAGTTCAGGATAATGCAAAGCCACATATAACAGGAAATGATACCCAGTTTATGGAAGAAGCAACTAAGGATGGGTTCAACATACACTTAATCAACCAGCCACCCCAAAGTCTTAATCTAAATGCAAATTATCTAGGGTTTTTCAGAGCAATATAGTTACTGAAGGAACAAACATCACCCAACACAGTAGAACAACTAGTGAAGGCAGTGGAACAGGCTTATAATGATTACAATCCGAAGCTCATTAATCACATATTCTTGACTCTACAGTAATGCATAGGAGAGATACTAAAGGTAAAAAGAAACAACAATTATCATATCCCACATATGAACAAACAATCACTAGAGAAAAGAGGTGAGTTACCTAGTGCAATACATGTCCCCAAGGAACTTGTTGAATATAGTCAACATTGGGTGGAAGAAGGCCATAAGCATGAAATGGCAGAAGAAGCAAATGATGGAGTACCACAGCAACATATGTAAAGGATAATCATATTTTGTGTAAAAAACAACAAGTTTATGTATTTTAATGTATATAAGCATGGTTAGTGTAATTATGTAAAGGATAATCATATTTTCATGTGTATAAACAAGTTTATGTGTAAAGGATAATCATATTTTGTGTAATTATGTATTTTCATGTGTATAAGCATGGTTAGTGTAAAAGAGCAACAAGTTTATGATGCAACAAATATCATGACATGTTTAAAAACAGGTACCTAACACATAAACAGGTAAGTTAGCTTCAACATCAGCCTAGGATAGAGAAGCATCAACCAGGAGAAGCCTCAAACATCAACCTAGGCTGGAGAAGCCTCAAACATTAGCCTAGGATGGAGAAGCATCAAACTAGAGAAGCCTCAAACATTAACCTAGGCTGGAGAAGCCTCAAACATCAGCCTAGGATGGAGAAGCATCAAACTGGAGAAACCTCAAACATCAACCTAGGCTGGAGAAGCCTCAAACATCAGCCTAGGATAGAGAAGCATCAAACAGGGAACACTAAAACTAACAACATCACTAACAACATCAGACACTAAAACTAACAACATCAGACACTAACATTAACAACATCAGACAACAGAGAACACTAAAACTAACACTAACAACATCAGACACTAACACTAACAACATCACTAACAACATCAGACACTAACACTAACAACATCACTAACAACATCAGACAACAACAGAGAACACTAAAACTAACACTAACAACATCAGACACTAACACTAACAACATCACTAACAACATTTGACACTAACACTAACAACATTAGACAACAGAGAACACTAAAACTAACACTAACAACATCAGACACTAACACTAACAACATCACTAACAGAGAACACTAAAACTAATAGTAACAGAGAACACTAACACTAACACTAACAGAGAACACTAAAACTAACACTAACACTACCACTAACAGAGAACACTAACACTAACAGAACCAGACAGGACAGAGAACCAGAGAGAACACCAGACGGGACAGAGAACCAGACATGAAGAACCAACATGAAGAACCAGACAGGACAGAGAACCAGACAAGACATGAACACCAACATGAAGAACCAGACAGGACAGAGAACCAGACAGGATAGAGAACCAACTGGACACCAAATGACCATAGGCACAAAGTAAACCCAAACAAACAGATGAAAAATGAGCATAGAACCAGCACAAATTCAACCCAAAACAACAGGACACCAGATGAAGACGAAGAAATCAGCATAGATGAAGAAATCAACATAGGCATAGGCACAGATGAAGAAACCCAAACCAACATAATCAGCACAGATGAAGAAATCAACAAACATACGGACATAGGCATAGGCCAAACTCCAAAAAGCTCAACATACGAAATCCAAACCAATGAAAACAACATACGAAATAAATGAAACCCCAAACCCCAAACAAATCAATGAAGTAAAGCCAAACCCCAAACAAATCCAAACCCCAAACAAGGCCAAATCATTGAAAACGAAAGATCCACATATCCACATGCAAAATGGGTGAAGAACGAAAAAACCACAAATGAAGTAGAGTGAGTTAGAGGTTACTCGAATTTATTAGAGAACCAGTAGGAGTACGCCGACCAAGAAGCAAAGCCCGAAGGCGGTGGTTCTGGAGTGGTTTTCGGAGGCGACTCAGGTGGAGCAACCACCGATTTCTTTGAGGATTCCACAGCCAATTCACGGAGGATCTGTTGAAGACGAAGCATCTCACTAGGAAGTAAGGGATCCTCTTCAAAATCGAAGTAGGTTGGTTTAGGTTTAGAAGATCCATTCCCCTTCTCCATGAAATCGTACCTCTAACCCCAATTTCAGAAACCCTCAAATTTGGGATGTCAGAAAATCACGAGTTTCGGATCTCAAACGAACCGTCGAAATGAGGAGAGTATTAATCAGGTGGAAAATGGAGTGGTTAGAGAGCACAGAGGCCGATTTCAAGGGAGCAAACAATGGAGACAAAGAGAAGCAGTGCAAAGGCAGAGAGACAGAGGATTAGGGTAGGTTAGAATGGGTTGGGTGGGTTAGTTTAGGGTTTTAGTGGGATGGGGACAAAAATGTGGGTAGATTAGTAAATTAAATATTTCTATTTTGGGTATGTAGCAAATAATTTGGGACATACTAGAATAGAAATTGTAGCACCTAAATTGAGACGGAGGGAGTAAGATGTAACCAATTTGACATTATTATTGTGTTGTTCTATTCATTTAAAAGGGGACCCTTCCCTAAAGTTAAAGGACTCCCTTCTTAATTTTACCCACTTCACTTGGCTTCTTTTCTGGCTCATCACTAACTGACAAGAATCTAGTGATCTAAACCTAAACAAACTAAAATATTAAGTGAATAATCCTTTTTTGTCATCTTCTTCAACCTTTTTGACTTGATAATATTATACTTCTACGGAGTATTAATTTATTTCATGCAATTCTGACCGACGCTTATGGCGATGCTGATGTATATGATACTGTTTTTTGCGGACTACTCCTACTAGTCAGTAGTCACCCCAAGAAATTTGGAGAGCGTACCAATACTAAGAGTCAATAATTCAATTAATTCTTTTGACAATGGAAAGTTGCATTAATGACGATTGACAACATATGCACCTTTAAATCTCATAGGGTTATCACTTATTGCGAGATGGCAACCAACAAGTTTTTGCACTTAACATTTGGATATAGAGTTCATTAACAAAAACAAAACAAAAAGGTTGGTGGTATTTAGTCGGGATTAGTCGAAATCGTAAATTATATTTAGGGGTTAATATCTAAATGGTTACTCCCTCTATTTCTTTATTTTTGTTACATTTTAATTAATGGAGTCGAACTTTAAAAAACATGACTACAAATTTTTATCATATTACAAAAAAAAAAAACAATATATTCAAGTAGAATTTTGTTTGATAAATCTTAATATAAATTTCTATAATATCAAATTTTCATAATTTTTGTCTTACAGTTTTCATATCTTGAAGATCATGAAAAATCAAATGAAATAAGAAATTAGGAACAAAGGTAGTAATCACTAATTGCTATATGGTAGAAAGATGCATAAATCCAATACTTCTCAAATCTCAAGTGTAGATAAAGGCAAAGAATACACAATTTGATCAATCAAAAGTCACATTGGAGTAATTGAAAAAAGATGAATTATCAACATTGAGAGCAAGAATAATTCCCATTGAAATCAAATCACCCTACAAATAGTAACTAGATTAATATCATCTACATTTACAATTACAAAATCAAGAAAACATTAAAAAAAAAACCGCGAATTACATATTGCAAGAACTCCAACATTCATAAATTTATGGAAAACTACCATTGTATTTGCAAAGTGCAACAAAATTAGCTTGTAATAATCAGTATCTATAAAAAGATGAAGCATTCCAACGAAACAAGCGGGTTTTCAAGCGACTCCTTCGGGCCTTGCCACTTCTCACTCTCCCTCCTCAACCCAACCTCCTCTTCCTTCTCCGCTGGACCCTGGACCACCTTAACCAGGCCCGGAGACGGCCCTCTCGCCGTAACCGACGGGCTTCGGGCCACATTATTACCCCGCATACCCAGTGGCTGAGACCTCCGGCCCGAACTCGCGTTCCCACCCACAAACTCTCTCCTTGGCGCACTCGGGCAGAGACTCGTCCTGCGCGGCGGGGATGGGTCGGTCCGTCGTCTAGCAGGTGATCTAGCTTGATTCCTGTAGTGCTGTAGTTTCTGCAACTGGATATGACTGCAATTATCACCACACCGCTGATGAGATTTATGCATCCCCTGACAAACCTCGACACAGCAAGTAGTAGTCTCTTTAGAGTACATTTGATGATCATCTTCTTCCTGGAGGGTAGTTGTGGAAACGCTCTCGCTAAAGCTGCACATTTCCGACGCTTCCGAGACGGCTTGGGGTGTAGATGGATCCGGGTACCCGGTTGTCAGATTCTGCTCCGGGTACTCGGGAGTAAGGAGCAGCAGCTTGGGTTTTGTGTGTTGATGATCAAGTACCCGTGAGGGGGTATTGGGCTTAGGCGTTTCGGAGAGGACTTCTTTGACAGCCTCTTCTTCCGCTAAAGGCAGGGGTTTAAAGACGCAAGGGAAGTCAAGAGCATGGGGATGGTTTTGGAGTGGGGATTGCTTTGGGATTGCTTTGTTGCCATTATCATTATCATTATCATGAGAGCTAACACAACATCCCATCTTCGAGGTTTTAAGTGGATGGGAGGATGAGATTTTGGGTTAGCATTATGTGTAATGTGTACTGTGTAATGTGTAGAGAGGGGGCACAAGTGCACAAGGAGTCGGAGGAATGGAAGGGAATGGTACTGTATCGCAACACCCATTGTTATTTATTGGGAAAGCAAAGTTTTTAGACTTTTGAGAAGTGTGGGAATGAGGAAGGCCTTAAGGGTGGACCAACCAACATACCAGAGGTTGAGGTTGAGGTTGAGGTTGAGGTTGAGGTTGAGGTTCCTACAAGACCCACATTGTCTTAACCCAACATTACTGTAATGCGATTTGCGCCTCACTGTCTCAGTACACTTGACAAAGTTGATCCAATTCCATTCAAGATGGGAAAATGACTACTCCATATATACATTACCACCCACCCTAAATTGATCCTGATCGAAATATACTTGTACTTGATTTGAAGATCACTCTTACTGAAATGATCATATCAGAAATGCACCCGGCAAATCCAATCAAAGTATTATATAGGTTCATAAATGGCGAACCGCTTTGTCACAAACTCTAAATCCTAAAGTTAAATGCCACATCTTGACATTGATAGACTACTTACTATAATCATTAATCATAATACTTCCCAGTGTCCCTACTCATTTATTGTGCTTATTGTTAAATTTTCCTAATAGTTGTCGGGTGTTCTGCTCGATGTTTATGTTTTGATGTTGGTTGGCAAAGTGGCTAATCCGTATTCATCATAGGTGTTCAACCAAATTATTAAAACAAATAACAGCATAATCCTCAAAGTTCATACTTTAGTTATTCTTACAAACCTATATCTGGTGTACAACACTACCTCAAAACTTTGAAGTCAGTTCTTTTTCTCATCACAGTTCCTTTGAGGAGTATTAGTATTACAACATATTGATCCTTTCACAACTTCTTAACAGGATGTGTGTCATGTGTGATAGATTGATTCACCAGTGGCCACTTCTGTCATGCCAATACAATTACCAATATTCGATGCGATGGGCTAAGCATACCTGAATCTTGATTCCACCTTAAATAGATACAAGTTGGATAAACAACAATTTGGTCAGATAACAGACTTATAAGAGTTAAACGTTACAGTGATCATCCCAACTTGTTCCGAATCTATCATCTATCAACTGATGCATCTTCGTTATGCAAAGGTTTCATGAAAGTGTAAGTGTTGGGGAAACTAATTGCAGTAACAGACAGTTTATGTAATTTGATACTCTGATCTAGCTAAGGGCACGGTCATACCATTTAGCTATGATTCTTATGAAGGTGGGATAGAACCACAGCTCTTCTATAAAGATGGAGTGAAGTGCGTCGATCCAAGATTCTTCTCTAGGGCAAAATGCATGGAGTCCATTCAATTATTATTATTACTCAATAGTTTCTTCAAAACTTGTGATCAATTTAAACTTTAGTTGGTTAAGCCGTATATTGTGTGCAACAATTACACGTTACACAACATAATTATTGCCCTCCCAGCAGATAAGATCCAACATGGCATACTCTAATGAGTCATGACACTGAAGACTTGTTCCTGAAAACTAGTCCAACAATAATCATAATAACAGAAATGGACCCTTCTTCAACCCAACCACTTTAATAGTCCATACTGTTCCATTCTTCATTCCGTTTTCATGCTTCATGGTATTCTTCATATGCTTTCACAATAATTATCATATTATAGACAGCGAAAATCGTGCTACTTAAAAACATTTATCTAACATTCTAACTGTATGCCTAGTAAAGTTCTTAAGTTCCAACATGTGACATGTCTAATTGTCGATAAATTTCCTTGCTCTAGGAGAATCATCCAGATTTATGAAACAAATTGTTGTAAATTCCTGACCCACTACGGCACTACATGTGAGGAAGCACAGAGAATAGTGATGATGTATTCGTTCCTATCATAGACTAAGCTGTACTGCTGTATGATCACCATAGTACTTCATGTCAAAACTAATGATTTAAAAAATGAAAACACAAGGTATTAATACCTCAAGCTGATCAGGTTGAGTGACCCGTTAGGGGGTCCATCTTCTTTACAAATAATTTATGACCCACTTTACTATAAACTATCTCGTACTGTGCTACTGCAAGTGATATAGGGTCCATCTGAGTATCATCAGGTAATTGAATCTTGGAGAGGGGTGTGTGGAAACATGTAGAAAAAGTTATTTTTCTCAAAGAGATCCCTACGTGCTTTGATCTGAACTCGTCCGCAAATCCTTTCTAGGCGTTGATTGTGGTTGTTATAATTTCTGAAGTTGTACTCCAGACATCATATACAAGTATATTTTCTAAATATAATTACTACCTAAGGTTTCTATCAGTATGGATGCCTTCGAACAGTTCAAAGCCTTAGTTTCTGCAAGGTTTATACAAAGTGACGACTACCCTGGTTTGGTTATATCATCCTGGTTTATAAACTCATAATTGCCACAAAATCTTCGTTTACTTCTTATTATCTACTGGAATGCCTCCTTAAACTATAAATACTCCGTACTCCATAGCATTTTTTTTTACATTCAGATATTATTGTAAAATCTTCAATTTATAGTGGTCATTGATACACTAATAAAAAAAATATACAAAATCCACGGGGTAACATTTTAACTATAACTGTTATCAAAGTAAAATAAAAATAAAATAAAAATTACAAAATGCAATACTTAGTCCTCTTCATACACTATACAGTAGCAAAAAACTTAGGGACTAGTGCACAATCAAAGTGAAAAATTTGCGTATCATTGAGGTTATCTGGATGAAGTGATTTGAAAACCTAGACCCACATCATGTGATAATCCTGGAGAAGCTCCATTTGGTCCAGCCAAATAATCATACTAATCACAGATTTATGTCAAATAAACAAAAAGCGACAACCATTGAAGGGGTCAAGTGTTAAGGAGCACTTTATCTTCAAATATTGCTCTTAAAAATTACGTCATTTGCAAGACGTTGGGCACTACAGATAGTCAGAGATAAAAATTGGACTAATTTTTCTCCACCCACCTTAAAATGGAAATAACTTGAGCAAGAAGAGACATGATATCACTCAAAACATATTTCACCATGTATGACTTGTGAGGTTAGAGCTTTAAGAGAGTATTCACCAGTTAACAAAAATTATAATCACAGAAATTAATATACAAAGAAATCATGCAAACGTAATAATTAAATTGCCATTGAATCGTGTAGTTCACCTCCAAATAATCAGGTGCTCATTGCCGCTGCAGAAGACGAGCTTGCTCGATCTGCATCAATCATCGACTTGATGTAGAATTCGCCAGCTTTGTATGAGGATCGCACCATGGGACCAGATGCCACATACCGAAATCCCTGCAAGAAATTCAAAACGTCAAAACAAGAGTAGAAGCTAAAGCTTGAAAAGATGGTAAATATTATTAATTTCAGAAAGTTGAACAGTACCATTTCCATCCCAAGTACTCTATATTTCTCAAAAGCCTCCGGAGTTATATACTCAGACACTGGCATGTGGCGCTTGGTAGGTCTCATATACTGACCAAAGGTCATCACATCCACTCCAGCAGCTCTCACCTTTCCCATGGTACTCACCACTTGGTCAGGTGTCTCACCACATCCCAACATTATTGATGTCTTGGTTAGGGTACCAGCAGGTGCATACTCTTTAGCCAACTTTAAAACATCTATAGATTGCTTAAAGTTAGCGCGACGATCTCTAACAACACTCTGAAGCTCTTCAACTGTCTCAATATTGTGAGCAAACACATCTAGCCCAGATACAGAAACTTTCTCAACACATGCAGGGTCACCACGGAAATCAGGAACTGCAAAAGTTGCGTAATAAGAGAAAGGAGAGTATTAAAATAAAAAAAAAGGCATATATTTTATAAAAAATGATCAGTAGTGTTCATTGGATGTAAGAGGCAAATACAACAGAGGAACGATCAAGTCTATTTCAAGTACTTTGTAGGCAGTAAAAATAGCGAGTCTCTAATGACTGTCATGACTAACATGACGCCTGTCAATTAAGCACTATTGAGTTTTACGTTAAGCTACTCCATTCTATTCTGCAGCTACTTCTAGAATCCCTAAACTACTTTCACACAAAGAAAATTGCAAGCCACACACAAGGAACTACTTTGTTAATTTCGTCAATACAAAAAAAATGGTAAATCATAGAACGCATGACAATCGTAGAGTACATGAAAGTGTGATAAAAAAGCAAGACACTCCAGTGAGTCCTGTCCCTCATTTATCTTCTTAGGGTGCAAGTTAGGGGGCTAAAATTGCATACCAGAAGATATATTGATCAAACATCAGCAATTCTATATAGAAAACATTAAAATAAAGTAAACAGTAAGTAAAATAATCTTGTACCAAGAACCTCTATCAGCATAGTTGGCTTTAAAGTCTTCAATTTCTGCACAGTTTCAGCAAAGTGACCACTACCCTGATCAGGTAAATCATCTCGGTCAACACTTGTAATGACTACATAATCAAGGCCCCAGGACGCGATAGCCTCTGCAACATTGGTTGGTTCATTTGGGTCTGGTGGGGGAGGAGTTCTGGATGTCTTGACATTACAGAACCTGACACGTAACATATTTGTAAAATAAAAAGTATTCATACATATCACTCAAACAAATAACAGAGCACCTACAACAGTGAATTGTTCATTAGGATGAAGCTATAGAAGGTAACAAAAAGGCTCTAATGCTCTATTTTTCTCAGCTTTTTAAGCAAGTTTCATAAAAAATGAGTCAGCTAAGCAAAAATAAGGTTGATATGTTGGGCACCTAGGTTCCACAAATATCAAAAAACACTCGATACAACTACTAATTTTTCACATATCAAACTCTACAGAAGATATCTTAGATAGAAGCCAAATTTATAAAGGGAAATTTATGGAGAAACACTTTTCAGTTGAAAGATCTATAAATAATTTCCTTGCTTCTTTTTCCCTGCCAATGTACAAAATCTTCAGCAAAATAGAAGTATTTTCTGTAATATGTGGACTAATATCCATTGGACACAACAGCACAATTACTGTGTAGCAACTATAGCTGCAGCTTTTCAGTGGCTTTTATATCTACCAATCAAACCTCAAGGTTCAAAAAAGAGCCCACAAACGAGTTAGGTGCATCCAAGAAAGAATTCCTTCAGTGGTAAAGCACTATTATACGATGAGTCTTCATCAGCGACACTTCTCCAAAAGCAATTCCTAATGCACCATTGTTATAACAATAAAGACCTTAATTTGGATAAACATGACATTCTCATCTCTATCTATGATCCACATACTATCCTCAACAGTTAACAAAGAATATCCTACCATAAACTGATCCTGTTATCCCTTCAACTGGCAGGCTGGCAGAAGGGCAGCAGTCCACAAATAATTATATATAAGACAATCAAGTCCAAAGTACATGCACCAATATTGTTTTGCGCCTTGGCTCCATTACATATTTCAAATTTCAATGACCTCACTTAGTTACCAAACCATCCACTGAAAAGTTCTTACAAGTTAATTCTATCAATCAAAAGAAATAAGAACGATACTCTTCATCAGTTCATCCCCCCCTCTAGGGGTGGGGGACTATGAACCAGAATATAGGAATTGTTATGTGGTATATCGAATAGTGGTAAACATTTTGACAACAAAACTAGGGAGTAACAATCCAATAACCATTCCACAAACCAGAACAACATACCACATTCCAAAGAATGAAGCTAACAATTCCTAATCAAACAAGCAACTTCACCACACAGTACGCTACCTAAGCTTCACCCATCCAAAAAAACAAATGAAGGTAAATCACCTACAACCACAATGTTCATATAATCCCCCACAAATCCATGATCAATCCAACTAAAACCGATATTTTAACCATGAAAACTCTTCAACTTCTTGAGACTAAACCTAGTATAGTTTCGACATGTTCACTTCTAAAAATCAAGTCTTTCCTAACAATTGAACATACCAAGTTCCAAGTATTAACAATACTAAAATTCCAAGAACAAGAAACCATACCCCTATAGTTCCTTACCAAAAGCTTCACCATCCAACTCAACAACATTCAAGAAATTAAACCAAAAGAAGCTCAATTCCCCTACAATTACAATGAACAAATACCCCTCAGCAAACCAACCAAAACTCAAAAACTCCTGCTCATTATCAATCTCCAACTACAACGATTCCTCTACCTCTTACATCTAAACCCAATATGCATGACAAACTCCAATTCCCAATCTTTACAAATAACACCAATTAACATCGTCAAATTAGATATCATCCCAAAAATCAAATCTTTCTCAAAATCTATTAAATTCCACATGCTCACTGCTTCAACTTATGACTTCCAAATTAATCTGCATTTGGCAAATCTATAAGTATCACTAGGTACAAAGAAAATCCCAAAACAAAATATCTTGTTATCCCTTCAATAGGCAGCTGCACAGCCAACCACAGCTAAAATATTTATGACTACCAATCTGAACACATACACCAAAAAGTTTGCATCTTGGCTCCATAACATGCCTCAAGCACATCACTTACCAACCAGTCAACAAAAGGCTCTTACTAATTCTATCCACCAAAAGGGGAAAGACCGGTATTCATCATCTAACAACCAGAAAGCGGCTGTGAAATATGTCCTCAAATTCAATTTTCACATGACAAAAACCATATAAGAGTTCAAAAATCCACTCATATAAAGACTGACTAAACCAGAATTTCATTAACACACTGCTGCATCAAATTAAAATGCGAACCTATCACAAGATAAACCCCCACCCCGAGGCATAAACCACAATCCAGAAAATTAAAAGTGATAGGTAGTACATGGTAATATGGTATATAGGTACACTTTGGACTATATTACCAAAATCAAGTAATGAATTGCATTCTGATTCCTGTTCCACATACTAGAATACATACTGCATTCCAAGTAACAAACAAAAACTATGCTAATTTTCAAATTAGAATAAGCAACTAACCACAGTTTCTAACCAAGGCCTCAAATATCCAGCATGACAAACCATATGAAGGTAAATTTCATACAAAATAATATTACAAACTCTAATCACCAAAAGATCAAAACCTAACTCGAGCCTCTATCAATTAATAACAAAACATTAAAACCCAACACAAATTTAACTAGAACAAGCAAAAAACCTAATTCTAAGTTCTTAAAATATTCCATTAATCTTTATTATAAACAAGTAATCCAACATTAAACAGCAACTAATTTCTAGTCAATTCCTACACAAAATTCCCACTGATGGAGCACAAATAAAATCCAAAAGATATAACAAACATAAGTTTATCCCTAACCTCTAGAATCTGAACCCAGTTAGCAGAATGAATTCCACACATTCACTTCTTTAACTACAGATGTTTAGTGATGATATCCACCAGTGTGTAATCTTCTCAAAAATTCTTTGTAATTACAACTCAGTACCCACGCAATCCCAATTACCAAATTCTTTATAATCCAAATTACTAAATTGTATGCGGTAAATGGTATAATAGCATACTTTTGAGTCTTTTAACAAAACTAGGCAATGAAATTCCTAAACCAGAACATGACGTGTTCTAAGTATTGATGATGCTAAAAATTCCAAATCAGAAGCAACTCTATCCCTACATTGCCTTACCCAAGCATCACCAATCCAAATCAACATTTTCCCACAAAGTAAACTAGTAAAATCTCCAGCACCTTCCCGATCTCCAACCCCAACAATTCTCTACACCCAATGAGCATAACAAATTCCACATATTCACTTCTTTCAATTCCTATTTTTTACTAACTACACGGTCCTTCCCTCCCAACAAATCAGTCCTTAAAATCAGATCTTTCCTAACAGATGAACTACTGAACACTCCCCAATCCTAAATATTCAATAAGTTCCATACATTGTCCGCATTTAAATCAATTCATACGATAATTTGCAGAAAAATACTCTGTAGAGAGGTACCAAATTATGTATCATCTTAAAGATCAACTCTCTTCTAACAATTAAACCAATAAACACCCCATACAATCCCAAAATCTATCAAACTCCACAAGTTCACTGCTTCAATTCATGACTAACACATTTTAATCTGCGATTCATATTCTGAAACTATATATTATAAGATAATTTGCAGGAAATTAATCAAAAATTTGAGAATGTAGCAGGTACCTACAACCACGAGTACAAGTATCACCCAAGATCATAATAGTAGCAGTAGCAGTACCCGTCTCACCACCCGACCAACACTCCCCTAAATTAGGGCACTTAGCTTCTTCACAAACTGTATGCAACTTCAATTCCCTCAATTTCTTCTTGATTCTCGTGTACTTCTCCCCTCCCGGAATCGACTCCTTCATCCATTTCGGCTTCGGGAGCGGGTTCTTCTTCGTCCCAACTTCGACGGAGTACTCCTCGTTTTGCTGGAGTTTGATGAAGTCGTTTAGGGTTGGGGATTCGTCGGCAAGGCGGCGACGGAGGGATTCTAGGGTTTGGGAATGGGGTTGTGGAGGAGAGAGGGTAGATTTTTGGCGGAGTAGGAGGAGGGATGCGATGGATGTAGGGTTGTTGCGGTGGTTTAGATGGCGGAGGAAGGGTGTTAGCCGAGGATGCATTTTTTTTTGCACCTGATTTCTAATGGAAAATTCAGATTCTTCCGGTCTCCGCTCCAATAATATACAAATAAGACTAAGGACCCGGGTGCAGAGTGAACACCCGGGCCAAAATGCACAAACATTAAATATAAAATGAAGCAATGTCGCAGAAAATAAAAATGAATGCAGCAATGTTGTAGAAAATGAAAATGAACATTATTTTATCAGACAATGAACGTAGGGATATGTGAAGTTCATTATTCCACATACAAGTAACTTCGTAATTGAGAAAAACAGAAGTATTTTTGCAGACTAGGAGTAGTAAAAGTCCTAAGGTTTTTAAAAAATCTGATTTTTTGCATTGAGAATAGTCACGTACTGTACACAAAAAAAGATAACGAACATTATATATTATACCAATGAACATCGTATATTATTGCACTGAACATGATATATGATAACAATGAACATTTTATATCAAGATAGATATGAACTTTTGCATTGAGAATATTAGACGCTATGTTCATATATATTGGAAATGAACATACTCTATTTAAGTAATGAACATCCTATATTATACTACTAAACATTAAGTGTTATAATAATGAACATTAGTATTATGAAAATGAATATGGAACATTTGTGAAGAAAGTATTGCGAAAATGAACATTATGTATTGCGAAAATGAACATTATATACAACTTGAATAAACATTTTGTACAAAGGCAATGACCATAAACATATTTCCCACGAATTGAATAGAATGAACATTCTTTATAAGGCAATGAACACTGGGATGCGTAATATTCATTATTTTCCATGTGAAATCATCACAGTGCTTCGTAATTTGCGCATTGAGAAAAGAAACGCGCATATAACTTATATTATTTTAAAATCTGAACTTTTGCATTAGGAATGTATACGCATTGTACACATATTTATTAAAATGAATATTGAACATTATGTTCAAAGGCAATGAAAATTACGTTCAAAGTCAATGAACATTACGTTTAAAGGCAATAAACATCACATTCAAATACAATGGAATTTACGTTCACATGCAATGAACATAATGTTCAAATGCAATGAACACGTTCAAAGGCAATGAACATTACGTTCAAAGACACCGAACATACACTTCAAAGGCAAAAACAAAATTGTTATTGAGTATTGGGGAACATGTTGCATGACAAATCAAAATAGTCATGTTACGTGGGAAATCCAACTGTAATCATTGCACTTAGAAGGGGAAAATTTTTAAACTCACAATGTTCATTGTTTTACACATGTATGTTCATTACCTATTCTAACATGTCAATTTTCCTGCGTTTTATGTGTAATTTGCCGTATTTTGTACCGGGTGCACGATGCTCACTGTGCACCCGAGTGCACGGTCCAATTACTCCCATAAATATTCAATGTATTGACCGTGCACCCGGGTGTACCATGCTACTCCAAAACACAGCTTGCAAATAATGAAATGCAACTCCAACTGTACATTACTTGCATTCAAATGCAATTGCAGTTACAACACGCAACCAAATGCATTGTCCCCACCAAAAGTAACTGCCAGGCCTATTATATATTACGGGGAAGAGCAGTTTATTATGTTCATAGCTTTAAACTTTTGCATACATTCATTTCCCCAAGATTTTATTTTTCGAAAAAAAATTCTCTTCTCCTTTCCTCAAATTTGAATCATCTTCCAATGTACACTCAAATTTTAATTATATTCCAATGTACATCGTATACACATTCGATGTACATTAAATGTAACCTCAATGAACATAAGTATATTTGATATTACATAAATGAAAAACAAGTAGATGTATATTTAAGTGTAAATATTACTGTTAACTGACTCCAATTTTGATAATATTTCAATGTACATCTTATATAATTCGACGTATATTATAGGTAACTTCAAAAAACATAAGTTTATTGGTCTAGAAATTGCATGTTTACATTTTTTGATTTATATATGTACATTTCATATTAGGATTATGTACATTTCACGTCAGAAGTATGTACATTACATAAATAAGCTTTCTAACGTATATTTTAAGATAAATATATGTACATTACATATTAGTAGTATGTACATTGCATATTAGTAGTATGTACATTGCATATTAGTAATATGTACATTTCATATCAAAAGTATGTACACTGCATACATAAGCATTCCAATGTACATTTTAAGATAAATATATGTACATTGCATGTCAGAAGTACGTTTATTGCATGTCAGAAGTACGTTTATTGCACGTCAGAAATATGTACATTACATACATAAGCATTCCAACGTACATTTATTTCAAATTCGAAAATGACTGTAATCATTACCCCTAGGTTTGTTTTCTTTGTTTCCTAAGCCCTGCTGCAATTTCCTCTCGGTTAGTTCACCCTTCCAATTTCCACAAGGTCATTTCCTTCAATTTGCATGTGACTCCATTGCCACGTAGGACAAGTGCACAATCCCTCCTTTACACCCGGGGTGCACTGTCTAATTTACATAAATATTATCAGAATGGGTTTCAAACCAAATTTTGTGATCTTATATGAGAGTTATCCTATTTTACACTCCTATTTGGTAATGATATGAGTTTTTCTAGTACTTTCTGATTGTAGCTTTTGGATCATTAAGGGCTAGTCAAATGAATACTATGGTAGCTTTCTGATAATGGTATGAAAGAGGAAGATATTGTCAAGCGCATTTGGATTAGATGTGGTTGTTACGTTGCAAAGTTGCAAATGATACTATTAAATGAATGGCATGATTTCGGTAGATAATGGAAGTGATAATTGATTGTTCTTATATTTGATTCCATTCCTGGCTAAAAAGTATAAAAATTAGAGAGTTATCGTCAATAGCTAGCTTATTTAACTGTATAGATTGAATGCTTAACCTAATTTTTAAACTTGTAATAAAGTTGTTTAGATAGATCCTTCATGATAGACAATAACGTCCTTGTCATGCATGGTGATTAGAAATCATTTGAGCTTTCTCTCCACCAGCCATTAATCAATTGCTTAGCTTCTTAAGCCTCGACTTGATTTCTTTCACTTGTTATATGATGCATCTAATAATGAAAGATTATACAACAAGAAAACTCCAAGTAACCTAGTTTTCATCCATGCAATGAGATAACTTGCAAATTTGTTCTGCATCATGTTTCTTAGTGACCAAGTTTTTGGCAAGAAATCAGGTGTTGATCTTGACTAGTAGTTCAATATAGTGGTTGCATCTAAAGCAACACACGTTAATCTTGACTTTAATCAATTGATAAAGCGACCGGGAAACATTATCAAACATATATACGTAAATAATTTTGTATATATAATATGAGGCTGATGTACTTGTAATTTGTTGTTTTTTAAGATAATATATTATATTGTACTCTATATATCGTAGTCCAAGCACCAATTAAAAGTTTTTTCCTTTTACATACTTTTCTCTCTTTACGAAATGGATGATTTCCCAGTTCTATAAAAATAAAGATGGATTATTGAACTATTAATATTTAATTATATGAGAAGATGATCGAAGTACACAAGCAATTCGCATCTTTTGACACATTGCCCGGAAAAAGTGGTTGCTTTTCGTAGTAGAAAATAGAAATCAACATAATTTTACAAATTAAAGGGTACTAAATTTGGGAACTCAAACTTGGACTACATGTCTCCTAATTTCAAAGAACAAGTCCTCACAAGCTGCGATAACACAGTTTAGGTATTTCAGTTAGGTCAAGAGACAGAAGTTAAGGAAAATCCAGGTCATCAATCGATTGGTTGAATGAAGAGCAATGTTCTCGGGATTTCACTAAGTTGAAACAGTTGTTATTTTAATGATTTGATGTGGAAAGATATATGTGTCACTGTCTAGTTAAGAAACTTACCATTATATGAAAATTTTAATGTATTCCATTATTTATTTTATTTTTACTCCACTTTTAATAATAGAAATAAATTTTAAAAAATTTGACTTTAAATTTTCATCATATTATAAGAAATAATATTATTGTGTTCAAGAGGGATGTAAAAGATCAAGTTTTCACAATTTTTTCTTATAAATTTAGAGACAAAAGATATTTTAAATCATGTCTTAAAAAACGTAAAATAAAAATTTAGTAAGAAAGTTAATATTTATCCTCTTCACATCTTTACAAAATTTCAAAATCTCAGTATCAGTATGTCAAACAAAAAAACAACTATATGGGTGTATTGAATATTTTGAACGAACTATGTCATACTATAATTTACAAGAAGTTCATATAAAAGCTCCCCTGCATTATTGTTGAAAATTGCGCCTTTTGATAGACACCAATAGTTAGTTAGGTCATACGAAAAGACAATCTAACGTCAAATATCTTTTGTAATAGGATAATTAGAGGGAGTTACGACTACAGTACTACTTATCCACACGTAAATTATGCATGAATTCGCCAGCAAAATTTCATAGAGATATTCTATAATGTTGGGTTTTTTTCTATTGATCATAAAAACAGAAGGAACCTTCTTTAACAAGCAAGCAATTAGGGTTTTCATTTGACCCTCCATACAAAATTTCACTATTCTTATAGACATCAAGTTCTTGGTTATTATGGGGTCACGTAATGTATTTGTGTAATCAATTCTAATGTCGGTGTATGTTACAAGAGTTCGGACATACACACTGATATATCAATGTTATTGCCGTTCATCACACACAAAAACAAATATATATCTACATAAAATAAAATAAAAATGTGCAAAATATTATCGAAGTGGCATCATCACCTTTTGTCGGAAATCTCTTGCATTGCACCCTCTTTTTTTCCTAAATTAACATTTTCAAATAATTAATCAAAGTTATCAACTAAATTAAATTTTAAAAGTTAAAAATATCAAATATAATACTCAATGTACACACTCGAAACATTAGTACTAAGAAATTGTATCTTGTATGTCAAAAGTAGAAATTAATCTAGCTCATATTGGTCTAGATGCGATGTCGACATCCATTGAATGAGCAAACTAAATAATAGTCACCCACTATTTATAGAAACTTTTTATTTTAACACTTCAAGGAGCTAGATACAAACAAGTTTTCAGCATAACTAGCAAATACATAGTACTATAAACATGTCTTGTAATATGGAATAAACTCATACTGTATTATATGTATGGGCAATTAAAAAAACTATGCCAAAGTCATGCACTCATGTAAGTCTTTCGTCGTGGTAGTTAAATTTGGATGATCTTGGCGGGTGTGCTAGACGGTTTTTTTTTTCCCATAACACCATGTACTACCTCCGGCGAATCCGATCATATGTTTTTTACATCTAGTTGCCCTACACGTTGAGTTGTTCATGCATCACGTCACTTGGATCGGATAGATTTTTAGCCCTAACAAGTTATATGACACAATTAGATTGACAAAAGATTAAATTTATTAATTGCAAGGCTCCATAAACTTAATAGTTTATAGAGCATAATTTTAAGAATTAGAAAAAGAGAAAATAGTAACTAAAAGTGGAGATAAAAGTGCAAATTTTTATTGAAACTAAAACATTCAATATCATAAATGGTTTAAATTAATTATTATTAAAACTCAGTCAAGATTTTTAAAAAAAGTTATTTTAAACAATAGGTTTAAAATTAGTTTTAGGCCCTTCCGAACCTTGAGCCCTAGGCGGTCGCACTCCGAGCCTAGGCTCAGGGACAACACTTGCCGAGAGCCTAAGATTGAGCTTGCCTGTCATCGAATGTTGAACATAGGCGAAGGCAATGACTCTCGTGTCACTGTGATACCTGAAAAATTGGACTATCAATAAGATTATTGATTTTCACTATAGTAAAACGAGCATGACTAATTTATTTCAACTTTTATCTAAATATTGAAAAATAAGATATAAAAAAGTGTCTATAAGAAAGGATAGAATAAAATCCAAACACCTCGTAATGGTAGATTATTTCGAGTTATGATCTTTTCTTTTTGACCCATTCCTAAATATTATCATTGTACCAATAAATGAAGTTGTAAAGACTTGCAAACTTTACATGAATGTCGAATGATATATTAGACTACTAGTTTTCAAAGACTAGTAAACCTTTGCCCAAAAAACAGATCGGTAAATTTTTCATGTACGAGGTTATAGACTATTAGTGACTCATTGATACTATCTCACACAGTCATACTCGTGGCTTTTCACAAGTAGATACAAGACTCATTGGTTCATTGAGATTGCAAGATTTAAGGGGTTAGATATTTAAACTAGCATAAAATACTACAAGTGACAAGTTACAACGGCAATATGCATTGATTGCTACAAATCATATTCCATATTTCATGGGAACCTCAAGCAACAAAATCTTACCATACAGTCCTACACACGATACATTCTTTCTTAACCCTACACTTATCAATAAACAAATTTAGTACTAGTCCATTATAATATTCAATTAATCCTGCTAGCCGTTTGTAGTCTCAACTAGTTTAGAGAGACAGAGACAAACAGAGGTGGGATGTGTGGGTCTCTCAGAAAAAGGGAGCGTCTACAAACTCAACTTTTTTTCTCTTCTCTTCAGATTTTTTCTCCTTTTTCGTTCACCACTTCACCTTTATGATTTATGCCCTCTTCTTAAATTTTGCTAGTTTTAGGAATTCCATTAAATCTAAACTCTGAGAACTCTGTCACTTCTTATTTGGTAAGTAATTTCTTTCTCTGTTTTCTTCAATTTCTGTTTATTTAACTGGTATTTTATAAAAGGGTGTTCATGCAATTCATTAAAGATTCCATCTTTGCCACATATATCTCAACTTTAACTTTAAGTAATGTTATTAGTAATTTTGTTAATGGGTGTTCTTGTATAGTTGTATTGTATATCCTCAAAGATTCAACTTTTGCTATAGTGGGTGTACGTGCAATTTTTCAAAGATTAAATTTTTGCTACGTATTTCTCTGCTTTTTCTTTGATTTCTGTTGATTGAACAAGGATATGAAACTGGGTGTTCTTGTTAATTCTCAAAGATTCAATCTTTTTGATCAATTTCTCTATTTTTCTTCATTTTTAGTTAATTGAACAGGAATTTGCAATTGGGTGTTGCGTACTTTCACTTTTTATGCTTTAAGATGCTTGCTTTTTTGAATGTTCAAAGATGCAAACTTTATGCTGTTGATTCTTTGAATGTGAATATAATCTCATATTCTTAATTGTATCTTCTTTGCAGTTTGCTAAACTAAAATTACTCAAGCAAGTTATAGAGAGAGAAATGGGTTTCTTGAATTTGAATTTGAATCTCCATCAACAGTTGACAGCAGTAGTAGGGTTGATGATGACCTTGGCGGTGTCGTTTTGCGATGGATATACGGATCCTCGTGATGGTGAAGTTCTTAATTATTTTTTTTTTTTTTGTGGTTTTGATTTCTTGTTGATTGGCAACTGACAGTATTCAATGTAGTTGGAATTTAATTAAATAATTTCTATTTTTATCAGTTTCTGCTATAAATAGTTTATATGCTGCTTTGGGAAGTCCTTCATTACCTGGATGGATTCCACTTGGAGGTGACCCATGTTTGGAAGCATGGCAAGGTGTGCTATGTGTCAACTCCAACATTACTGAAATGTAAGTCATGTACTTTGATCATATATATTTTGATTGAGACTAAACAAATACTTGTTCTTTTAGATTTTTAAGTCAAAGTATCTGAGTTTTTGTGCCTTGACAGATCACTAAATAATGCTAATCTGGGAGGAGAATTGGGTACAAATTTGAACTCTTTCTCTGCGATTATATCAATGTGAGTTTCTTATATCACACATTTGGTTTACATGTAGAATAACCGTTCGTTAAGTATAATTGAATATTATAATATGTGGCTACTAATCCTAAGTTTATTATATGATCAGAAACCTCAGTGGCAATCACATTGGAGGTACCATTCCTGCCAATCTACCTTCCACAATGAAGACCTTGTATGAGCTACCTAATTTATTTATATTCTTGGTAAAATCGTGTGAGCAGTGTATTGTGCTTGCTAATAATACAACCTCTTTGTCTTCTGTCTCAGGTTCCTTTCTGATAATCAGTTTACTGGAAGCATTCCTGACTTGTCTGTATTAAGTCAGTTGACAGACTTGTAAGCTTGATTTTTTTTGGTTTCCACTACATCATGGTTAGGCCAGTTGGGCTGTTTTATCTTTGATTTTTCTTCTTCTAAAGCATGGTATGCTTCCATCTTCAGGTCTCTTAGCAAGAACAATTTGACGGGTGGAATACCTGATAGCTTTCAACAAATTCTGGGGTTAATAAACTTGTAATAAGTTGCTCTGTTTCTGCAAGTTTTCCTTTGACATTTATGTCAATGTGCTTTAGTGTAATCACTTGTGTTGCACTTAATTTGTTGTAGGGATCTCTCTGAAAACAACATCAGTGGTCCTTTGCCACCATCAATGGGGAATTTGTCTTCCCTAACAACACTGTGAGCATTCTCTTCATTGAGTTTTCCTTAGTATCTTTTTTTTCCTGTCCCAAGCACTTAACCAAGTCACATGCTCCTCAAATTGCAGCCACTTACAGGATAATGAGCTTACAGGACTCCTCGATGTTATTCAAGACCTTCCGTTGACTGAATTGTAAGGGATAGAAATGATTTTCCTTGCATAACTTAATCCCTAACGATTTTTTCTCTAATTTCTGCTTATCCTACAGAAACATAGAGAACAACCAATTTTCTGGCCCTATACCTCCCAGACTGTTGACTATTCCAAATTTCAGGTGACGTCTTTAGAGTTCAGATAATTTGTTGAATTGATATCCAATATTCTGAGTTTGCACAACTATAGTGGGTGTTTTAAAAGAAATATTAGAAAATTTGCATATCATCATTGTGTCTGTGATGTACTTTTACTATTTGTTAAAGGTATGTACCACTAAATTAGAAGGCTGAGTTATGAGGATAATGTATACAGATACCACTCCTTTCTAGGCTGTAGGTTGTTTAGTTTTGCAATGTTGAGCAGTTGTCTGAAGGGGAAAATATTTTATTGTTGCTCTTTTTTTTCTAAATAAAAATAATTTAATTGCTTTTTTTGGATTAATACAGTTTTTGATTTCTTTCACCCTTGGATAAACAAATCTACAAAGAAAAAAGGAGTTATATAAGAAAAGGAGCCATCTTGTGACTCTGGTTGACACATATAATTGTAAGCAGTTGGATAGGAAGTGCTATGTGACCCTAATGGATAAAACAGATCCTTTAAATTGATTGCCATGCCCATAATCTAGCTGCTCCTATATTGCATTTGATTTTTGAAAATTTCAATTCTTCTGTCCTATGTTCCAGTGTTAATAGTTTACAAACTTACATGTTAATTGTAGCAGCCTAGTTATAAAGTGTCCATAGTCATTCCTAGCACACAGCTGAGCTTCTTTTTGGTTTTGCAGAAGCACTGGAAATCCTTTCAATACCAGTGTACTTCCATCATCTCCAGCAGCATCACCAACATTAGCTCCAGCATCCAATTTGTCCTTACCTGGACAGCCTTCTTCCCAAGGAACACACGAGCAGCCCGAAGATAACCCATCAGCACCTGAAACATCAAGTTCCTCAAAGTCGTCAACAAAATTCATAAAGCCAATAATTAGTGCTGCAGTTGTTGTGTTGGTACTTGTAGCTATTGTGCTGGGAATGTGGTTTGGCATTGCTAAATGGTGCAAGAAAAGGCAAGCTGGTGATGAATTTTCTAAGGGGAATGTAAAACCATTATATGAAGGAAAAGGAGAAAAACCAAAGTATAATGATTCTTTACCTCAAACACTTAATCAAGCAGGTAAAGGTAAGCCATAAATAGAAAAATGTTGTTTTGGAAGGTTGCTCTTTTGTCCTGTTTTTGAATCACTTTGACATGACCATTATATTTGTCCAGCATGCCAAGAGACATCTTTAAAGATCCCAAATGCGAGCAATGTAGATCAGAAACAGGTGAAAGATGTAAAAGAAGCTGACATGAGTAAGGATGCTCAATTAATAGACATGACAGGGATAGTCAGTTCTTTGTCAGCACAACCAGTGCCACCTCCTCGACACTTTTCTAATGAAAACATTACTTTGAAACCAATAATGCCGACATTTGTGTCTAAAACACCAAATTCCACCTTTCCAAGCTCTGTGAAGTCATTTACCCTTGCTTCTCTTCAACAGTACACCAATAGCTTTTCTCAAGAGAATCTCATTGGTGAAGGCATGATAGGCAGTGTTTATAGGGCTGAACTTCCTGATGGAAAGGTATGATGGGATACTGAACTGCCTATTTCTATGTTAAATAACACCTTTGTGAAGCTATTTGTCGTTCTGAATATTCATTTTGTTCCTAGGTTATATGATTTTGATATCAGTCATAGGTGCATGTTTCTTGTGTTAAATTTGTTTGTCTTTTACTGTTAAAATTCTGCACAGGTTTTACAGAGAAGCCTGCAACTTGTTTGAATTTCACATAGATCAAGTGAAGAGGGATTATTAAATTACCCTCTGACACACCACACACACCTATCACCCATCATCCATCATACCCTTCCATACCAAACCCGCTAACCTTGGAATCCTGCCCTCAGCCTGATTTCATTAGGTGATTATACATTTTCTACTAAAAACATACTCTCTCAGTCTCCCTATCATGTGTTGAATATTTTTCTTTCAAGCTCACATTCACATTAGTGTGTCTTATCCATTTGGCACTAGCATTATGCAAGAAGAACACACTCTGGATATCATGTTTCTTGTTGCATTCATATCTGCATAGAGATGTGCTTTGCTGCAGCTGTTCTTCCTTTCCCTGATCCATTTATATCGCGGTAAAGTTGAGCCTAATTGTCTTGCCTGTGTCTTTGTAGCTTGTTGCAGTGAGAAAACTTAACAATGTACCTTCAAGACAGCAGAGTGAAGACGAATTTGCTCAGCTAGTTTCTTTAATTTCTAGTATTAAACATGAAAGTGTTGTCAAGCTTGTTGGTTACAGTGCTGAATATGGGCAAAAGCTGATCCTCTATGAATACTGCAATAATGCTACATTGTACGAAGCACTGCATCTCGACGATGACATTCATAAAAAAATTTCATGGAATACCCGTATCAGAATTGCGCTTGGAGCTGCAAAAGCCCTTGAGTAAGCTTGAAATCAATAATGCTACATTGTATGAAATCCGTGCTTGTTCTGTTTACCTTTATCAGGAGTTAATTTTTGTTTTATTTATTTTGTGGTTTAGGTATATGCATGAGGTCTGTGAACCCCCTGCTGTACATATGAACTTCAAATCGGCCAATATATTTCTTGATGATAAGTTTGAGCCTCTAATCTCAGACTGTGGTTTTGCATCTCTACTATCTGATACTTATACAGCTCAGGTTAGTCCTATTCTAGCATTCCTCAATGCATGGCATGAATGGCTTTTTCCTCTAGATATTATGGGTTCAGTAATTCTTTATGGTCATTAATGAGACGAAACTCAATAAATGTCCTTTTTAACGTAACTACAATGCTCTGAAAACACCACCTATTAACCAAGTGTGAACAAGTACGCAAAATTTATAGAATATAATTGAATGGTTTTTCTAACGAGTGCCCTTACACGTTAAAACATCAAAATTTTGTCATTATATTTGATTTTATTGAATCTTTGACACCCTAAAATTGGTATGTGGATTAATTAAAGTGATCATTTGCAAACGTGGGCATACCGTTTATGCTGTAGTACTACGTACATCTTTTTCCATATTTCTATCAATGTATTTATGAAAGATTAGCAACATGTTTGTATTGATTTGGAATCTCCAAGAAAGAGTTAATTCATGCAAGCAAGATCATGAACTGCTAATTTCAGTGACATTCTGGGAGTCTATCCCTGGTGACCTTTCCTATTTTCAATATGGGTTAATGTATTAGCTTCTTTGTTTGTCATTCCTTGCAGGTTTCAGGTGGGTATGGTGCCCCAGAACTCGAGTTAGGGACATATACTCAACAAAGTGATGTTTTCAGCTTTGGGGTAGTTATGCTAGAACTTCTAACTGGCAGGAAATCCTACGACAGGTTAGAATTAAATGCAAGATTTCTTTAGTTTTTATTTTGATTACATTTCTCCAGGAAAATAATCATGCTATACATGAGTGTATTGATGCATAATCCTTTGTAATATTGTAGTATGCGACCTCGCGGAGAGCAATTTCTTGCAAGGTGGGCAATTCCTCAGCTGCATGATATAGAGGCATTGTCAAAGATGGTAGATCCTTCACTAGATGGATCGTATCCCTCTAAATCATTATCCCGTTTTGCAGATATTATTTCCCTCTGTGTTCAGGTCAGTCTTTAGCTTACAGTTCATGATCCCCTCAATATGTTTTTGAATGACAATCCAACTCAAACTCTAGCCTGAATTCACGTTGTCAATGGAATCATGTTTAACTACGCATTCTCCCCTAGTGCATGAAATAATCAGCTTAAGACAATGCAGTCTGAGAAATCTTCAAGTGCTGCTTTTTGCTTGCAATCAGCATACTTTTGTCTCACATCTGGATGATTTTGTCTCAGGCTGAACCAGAATTCAGGCCTCCCATGTCAGAAATTGTGGAGGACCTCATAAACATGATTCAAAGAGAATCTTGACCTAAAACAAAGTATCGGATCGGAAATTCAAAATCATCTAAAGCCTTGCCAGTTGAAGCAATGCTGATGAGACAGGTAGTAGGTGGTTTTGGAGCAGCGCAAAATTTTACCTTGCAAAGTGAGCTATCGATGTATCATAAGCTTACAGGAGTTCATTAGTAGTATGTAATGACCAAGACTTGTACTTGAGTGAATCTGGAAATTTTCTTCCAAATATGTAGGGAACATAACTTTGTTTCTCGATAGTTCAGCTAGCTTTGCTGGTGCTTGTTCATCGCATTGATGGGCATTCTAGGGTTTACGTCGTATTTTTAGGCTACGGTCTCAGTGGTGTGTAATATTATTGTCATTTTTACGTTGAATTAATTCAATCAATTGGACAAAATGTTCAATATTAACCAAAGTCGAAGAATTTAAAAAGAGAGTATAATTAATCACACTCGAGTGTAGAAAAAAAATGTAATACCATAGAGACTAATCTAATTCCCATCATGAAATACAACAAAGCTTTAAAAGTAGATTGGACCAGTCACTTTGAACCGAAATCTCCGTAATTTTAAAAGTACATAGGCTGGAATCCTATCTGAAGCGAAGCTATAAACTTTTTTTCTTTGTTCATTCTTATATGCTTGATTTCTAGTGATCTACGGAGTACTATGCTTTAGAATGAGTTGATGTTGGATTATTTATGAAAAATAAATAATCATTATCTAGCAAGTGGTCTATTTATCTTGGTAATTAGTTTTCCATGATCAAAGAAACTAACTATCACTATCCCATTATCTCCATAACTACCATACTCACTAACTGACTCATATAAGTAGGAGTTTTTTATGGCAAAACTCCCTATATATATGTCATTCATGTGTGAGTGTTAGAATAATATATTTTGATTGATAGAATATCTTGTATAATCAATATGATTGTGTAGAATATTATGTGAATATTTAGTTTCCTAAATTACAAATTGTATCTTTGTATATAATATCATTCCAATCTAATGAGAAGGCAACATTCAAACCTATCTATTCTTTCATGGTATCAATTGCCTAGGTTTCTTGCATCCTACTCCCTCCATCTCCTCTCTTTCTCTTGTTTTTCTCTTGTTCCTCTTATGGCTTCTCCCCTAAAAATTCATCCCGCAACTTTGGTTACTAATATTAAAACTAGTGTGCCAATCCAACTTGATGAAGATGGCACCAATTTTCATACTTGGGTCAATTTATTTAAACTCCATTGTAGGGCTCATCTTGTGGATTCTCACATTCTTCCCGATGATTCCTCTAAGGCATCGACTTCTAAAGATTCCGAATGGAAACGTCTTGATGACATCGTTCGCACATGGATTTATGGCTCCATTAGTCCATCCCTTCTCCAATCCATTGTTCGTCCCGATGATTGTGCCTTTGATGCTTGGACTCGTATTGAGAACAATTTTCAAAATAATAAAACCTCTCGGATTCTTCATCTTGAGTCTCAATTTAATGACATTTCTCTCTCAAATTTTCCCAATGTGAAATCTTATTGCAACGAACTTGAGACTATTGCTACTTCTCTTACTAATCTTAGTACTTCCATCACCGATAATCGCTTGGCTCTCCAAGTTCTTCATGGCTTGAATTCGGATTATAAAACTTTTCGGTCTTTGGTTCAACATATGAATCCCATTCCCTCTTTTGATACCCTTCGTTCTATGTTAGAATTGGAAGAGCGCTCCAACCATAAACACACTTCTCCCGCTGAAGAATTCATCCCATTTTGACAACTGCGCCCCCCCCCCCCCCCCCCCCCCCACCATGGTGGCCACCGTAACTCTCGTCGTGGTGGTCGAAACAGCCGTGGCAGCCACCATGGCTCCACCAGTAGCTTTGGGCATCCCTGGCAGCGTCATCAGCCCAGGCCCCATCTTCCTCCTTTTTCTCGGCCCAACAGGCAGCCTACCCCTCCTGGCCCAACTTCCTTTTCTCCTTCATGGTCTTATTGGGCTGGTCAGAATTAGGCCCAGCCTCCTGCCCCATTTCCCACTACTCCATGAACTCCTTTTCATTCTCCAAGCAATGCCTCCCCTTATGCTGGTCTTCTTGGCCCACGACCGGCTCAGAGTTATCACACTAGGACTGGTGCTTCTATGGGTTATATGCCTATGGATATTGATCAAGCCATGAATACTCTTTCTTTGTCTACTCCGGATGAGCAAGTTTACATGGATACCGGTGCCACCTCTCACATGACTCGATCTCAAGGTAATTTAATGCCATATTCTCCTTTAAAGCATCAATTTTAATAATGCTATTGTTGTTGGTAATGGTCAAATGATTTCAGTTCATGGTCACGGGCAACTTTCTTTTTCTTCCTCACAAAAACCCCTTACCCTCAAAAATGTCTTACATGCACCCAAACTTATTAAAAACTTAATTTCTGTCCGTAAATTTACTCATGATAATATGGTTTCCATTGAATTTGATCCATTTGGATTTTCTGTGAAGGACTTGGCCATGGGGAACATCGTTCTAAGATCTAATAGCACGGGTGATCTTTATCCTTTCCAGTCGACACATGGAGCTTCTTCTACTTTATCCGCATCATTAGCTTTTTCCGTTTTGTCTACTAGTGTTTGGCATTCCCGTTTAGGACATCCGGGAAATGCGATTTTAAATTTCTTATATTCTTCTCGTTTGATTCAATATAATAAAAATCCTAATTTTGTTTGTCATTCTTGTCCTTTGGGAAATCATATTCAATTTCCTTTTCTTAATTCTATGTCTATGAGTTCTAAACCTTTTGATATTGTAGTTCATAGTGATTTATGGACATCTCCTATTTCTAGTCCATCGGGATACAAATATTATGTTTTTTTTCTCGACAATTATACTAATTTTTTGTGGACTTTTCCTTTACTTCGCAAATCTCAAGTATATGATGTGTTTGTGCAATTCCATACCTTTGTTAATACTCAATTTGAACTCAAAATAAAAACTTTCCAATGTGATAACAGGGGTGAGTTTGATAATAAAATGTTTCTTCAATTTTGTACTAGTCGGGGTATTAATCTTCGTTTCTCTTGTCCTTACACCTCTTCTCAAAATGGCAAATCCGAACGCAAAATCTGCTCCATCAATAACATAATTCGTACTCTTTTGTGTCATGCCTCTCTTCCTCCGTCTTTTTTGCCTCACGCCTTAAGCACGACCACTTATCTCCTTAATATTCTTCCCTCCAAACTCCTTGGCAATCTCACTCCAACTCACTTCCTTTATCATAAGTCTCCTTCCTATTCTCATCTACGGGTTTTTGGGTGTTTATGTTTCCCTCTCTTTCCATCTACTACTATCCATAAACTCCATCTTCGTTCCACTCTGTGTGTCTTTTTGGGCTACCCTTCTTCTCATAGGGGTTACAAGTGCTATGATCTCTCATCCCGTAAAATCATTATCTCTCGCCATGTTCTCTTCGATGAGGTCACTTTTCCTTTTTCTCGCTCTCATACACCGTCTCCCCAAACTTACCAATTCTTAGATGATTCTCTTCCTCTCCTTTTACTCAAAACAGCCCACACAACTCCCCCTCACCAGCCCATGCTCCAAACTGGGCCTGCTGCCACCTCCGGCCCATCAGAATCCTCCCCTTGCTCACCCTAGTTCACTACTGGGCCTGCTGCTCTCTTAGGCCCATCAGCACACTCCCCCTACTCACCCCAATTCACTTCTGGGCCTGCTCCTATTTCCGGCCCAACTGCACTCCCAACCCATATTATCCCCTCATCCTCTCCTACCCTTCCCCCTCCTACCTCTACTAAGCCTGCCTCACGCAGCCCACTACATTGCCAACCCAATTCCCCCTCCTTCTCTTCCCCTACCACACCTCTACCCTCACCACCCGGCATGGTTACACGCAGTAAACATGGTATTTTCAAACCCAACCCCAAATACTACTCCCGAGCCATATCCGTTTCCTTTTCTCCATTACCCAAATCTCCTCTCCATGCCCTTCGTGACTCGAACTGGAAATTATCTATGCAAGAGGAATTTGATGCTTTAATTAAGATTCACACTTGGGATCTTGTCCCTCGTCCATCTAATGCTAATATCATTCGCTCCTTATGGGTGTTTCGTGTAAAGACTAAGTCCGATGGTTCTTTTGAGCGCTATAAAGCGCGTCTTGTCGGTGATGGTAAATCTCAAAGGGAAGGTATTGACTGTGATGACACTTTTAGTCCGGTGGTGAAACCTGCTTCTATTTGTATTGTTTTAAGCATTGCTCTTTCCCGCTCTTGGTCTATTCATCAACTGGATGTTAAGAATGCTTTTCTTCATGGTCACTTGACTGAGACTGTATACTTGCATCAGCCTATGGGGTTTCGTGATCCTGCTCGTCCCGATCATGTTTATCTTCTTCGCAAATCTCTTTATGGCCTCAAACAAGCTACACGTGCTTGGTACCATCAGTTTGCCAATTTCGCAACTACTATTGGTTTTTCTAACAGCATCTCCGATAATTCTCTTTTTGTTTATCGTCGTGGTTCTGATATTGCTTATCTTTTATTATATGTGGACGATATTATTCTTACGGCTTCTTCTGATATGCTTCGTAAGTCTCTTATGTCCAAACTTAGCTCTAAGTTTGCTATGAAGGATTTGGGTCCTCCTAATTATTTTTTGGGCATTGCTGTTAATCGTACTTCTACGAGATGTCTTTCTCTCTTAACAGCGGTATGCCTCCTGAGATTCTTGAAAAGGCAGGCATGTCTCAATGTAAGCCCGTTTCTACTCCTGTTGCTACATCTGGTAAACTTTGTGCTAATGCTGGTTCTCCTTGTGATGATCCTACATTATATCGTAGTCTGGCAGGTGCTTTGCAGTATCTTACTTTCACTCGATCCGATATTTCCTATGCTGTTCAGCAAGTTTGCCTATATATGCATGATCCTAGAGTTGAACATATGGCTGCTATTCACCGCATTCTTCGCTATGTCAAGGGTACTCTTCACCACGGTCTACAATTGTATCGTTCTACTATTTCAACTCTTTTGTCCTATACTGATGCTGATTGGGATGGTTGCCCTGACACCCGCCGTTCTACCTCTGGTTACTGTGTTTTTCTGGTGATAATTTAATTTCCTGGTCCGCTAAAAGGCAACCTACTGTTTCTAAATCTAGTGCTGAGGCTGAATATCGTGGAGTTGCTAATGTTGTTTCTGAAACTTGTTGGATTCGTAACTTACTCCTTGAGCTTCACTTTCCTATTCCTACAACTACTGTTGTTTATTGTGACAATGTTAGTGCCGTTTATTTGGCCGGTAACCCAGTACACCACCAGCGCACCAAACATATTGAGATCGACATTCACTTTGTTCGTGAAAAGGTTAAACGTGGTGATGTTCAGGTGCTTCATGTTCCAACTCGTTATCAGATTGCTGACATTTTCACCAAAGGGCTTCCTCAAGTCTTATTTGATGATTTTCGATCCAGTCTCAACGTCTGTCAACCTTTCGATTCGACTGCGGGGGTGTGTTAGAATAATATATTTTGATTGATAGAATATCTTGTATAATCAATATGATTGTGTAGAATATTATGTGAATATTTAGTTTTCTAAATTATAGATTGTATCTTTGTATATAATATCATTCCAATCTAATGAGAAGGCAACCATTCAAATCTATCTATTCTTTCAGTGAGTTATTTTTGATAAGGGTCACTGCATCCAACTCTCAAATAAGACACTATCTCAGTGAGAATGAGGATTCAGTACCAAAATTCAGAAAAATTTGATCACGATTTCGACACCGCGACAAGATTCATTGGGCTTTGTCTTCCTCATAGCAATCTTGCAATGGCTGGAGATAAATTTACAAAGTAACGCTTTCGCAGTTATGAATTATATGTTTATAATTGTTGTTGGCTATGCATGTGTGTATAGTTGAGTGTTTTAAGTAGTAATAACAGAGCCACCTCCGGATCTTTCCCAGAACTTTTAAGTAAGACCTTGCTTCAATCATATTGCACATCGTAGCTTTTTCATGTTAAAAAAAAAACGTATGAATGACTGGTAATGTACTCCGCATTCGAAAGCTTTCGAATAGTCTAACTAACTAAATGACAAAAAAATATCAGGCCCACAACTCAGCAAGGGCCACCATTCCCATTGGAATTTGGAAACGCACGCCCTTCAATCTCTTAGCCTTTGCGTTTGGGCCAAAACCTCACCTCCTCATACAGATGTTGACCGCCGCTTCATCCACCACCTGCACCACTGGCTCCTGCACCGCATGGTGGTTGACTGTTGTAGACTTCTAAGCGGACAGGTGGATGGTGGTCCCGGGTATTAATAAAACGAACGCGCTATCAAAAGCACGTGCATTGTAAACAAAGTGATAGTACATTTGTACATATGTGTGCACATCACAGGACACACACTAGTATGTCCACCATTTCAGGCATTCAGCTATCCATGAATGTGCATTCTCTAATTTTCTACTAATTCTCTCTCTTCCTCTCTCTGTCTCTCTCACACATAGATAGGGTATCTCAAGTGAAGCATTCATTGCCATTTCCTCAACGCAGTCTCCAACTCTCAATCACAACCCTCTAAAAACCCCACCCACATCTCCATATCATGGCCGTTGACGACGACATGTGCGGAGACGGAATGCAATGCTCGGACCACCCTTACCGAACCACCTCCCCCGGCGGCGGAGGGATCTGTGCTCTCTGCCTCCAAGACAAGCTCGGCAAGCTCGTCTCATCCTCTTCCTCGGCCTTGTTCATTGGCTCCTCCTCCGCCTCTACCTCCACCTCCTCCCCTTCCTTCAGATCTGACATACCCTCCTCCAATCCCGCCATCACCCTCTCAACCGCCCCTGCTTCAAAACTGGTGAATCTTACTCTTAACAACACTAGTCGCTTTCAAACCCGTCAATACAATGACGGTAATAGTCAAAACCATGAGCAAGTGTATAATAGCAGGCGGGCCCGCATACCTTTTCTACTCACTCAAAAGAAGAAGAAAAAAGCAGCTCAATCTCAAGCTGATGTGTGTTCCTCAACTTCTTTTCCTAACACCACCTCGTCCTCCTCCTCGGCCTCGGTTCTCAAGCGGAGTAAATCCACCGCCACTCCGCGATCCGGGCGATTTCTGAACGATTACGCCCAGGATTTCAGTCCTAGACGGAGGGGCTTTTGGTCTTTTCTCCACCTCTCTCATCACAACGCTAACAACAATAGAAAAACTAGCCAGAAACCGACCCCACTTGGTAGGACTTCGGTAGCATCAACCGCTACGGAAGCTGCTCCTAGTACGGTGGCGGCGGCGGTAGCGGTGGTGGATGAGAATCATGAGAGCAATAATAATAATAATGAGAGCCCGAACAGCAGTGGTGGAGGAAGTAATGCGGCGTCGTTCGGACGTAAAGTGTCTAGATCTAGATCTGTAGGGTGTGGGAGCAGGAGTTTTTCAGGGGATTTCTTCGAGAGGATTTCAACGGGGTTCGGGGATTGTGCGCTTCGGCGCGTGGAGTCACAGCGCGAAGGGACCAATCATCGCCACTCTACCTCACGCGCCTCCGGTGACACTGTCAGGGAGAAGGTGCGATGCGGTGGCTTGTTTGGAGGGCTTATTATCACGTCGTCTTCGTCGTCAACTTCGTCGTCTTCGTCATATTGGGCCGGTGAT
Source organism: Dysphania ambrosioides (assembly GCA_026401315.1). Lineage (NCBI taxonomy): Eukaryota > Viridiplantae > Streptophyta > Magnoliopsida > Caryophyllales > Amaranthaceae > Dysphania > Dysphania ambrosioides. The sequence continues at coordinate 27,059,926 of CM048665.1, read as the reverse complement.
GGGAGGATAAGTGGGCCGGCTGGGCCGCTTGTTCATGGGCGGAGTAGGAGTTGGGGGTGGGCCTTTGCTAGCCCAATGAGAGCATTTGCTAAGCCTGCAACGACAACTAATACGATTAAGAGTGGGGCCGAGGGGAGTAGCAACAGCAACGGGACACCCAACTTGGCTGCCATTCCTTCTTTGTTATCAATGAGAGGGTAGCACAAAATCTTGGTAGTATTTATTTTTGTAATTTTTTCACTAATAATTCTCTTTATAAGGTGTATGATTATTTATGTGTATGGTAATTTCTGCTGATATTTGATTACTTATTTGGGAAAAATATTGTTTTCAACTTTTGTTGTTCGATGGTGGCGATATCTATTGTACAACTGGTTGTAGGGCTACGTCTATTGTACAACTTGATGATGTGTATGATGATGATGATGATGATGATGATGATGATGATGATGGTGGTGGATTGATGGGGTTAGGCAAACATTATATAGGTCCGGGATTATGAGATTGGACTGGAATTGGATGAGATTATTGCTATGATTGTACTTTTGTAGATGTTAAAGTTATGATTACATTAAACAGAAAGCAGTTTGCTACAAGTTTGTACACTTTTTTGCGTTGATTTTGTTAGTACTTGAGCTGGCAAAGCATGAAGAAATGAATGTGGAATTTTCCTGAAGAAGCGGGAGAAGAAAAGTTGGTCAGAAGGTGCAGTTTATGAACCTCTAAGCCACCCGTTTCCTAATTGTGTTTGTTGATTATTTGAGGGTAGTCTGCTGGTGCCTTCTGTTTACAATGACGGATATAGCCAGCTTTGTGTACAATTTCCCATCAAACAGCAACGCCCAGATGGCCTCAGTTGTGTGACTTGATATCGGAGATGTAACACTGTGACATACAGTATTTTGTTTGTGATTTTGATGTTGGAAAGAGTTGCCTCTACTAAAGGAGTACGGAGCATGAGAGTATCCCTTGGCATTGCCTTCATTTTCTAAAAGAGGCTGGAACATCAAGGGGCCAAAAAACCCTAAGCCCGGGTGAACTTGTTGTTTTGCTGAAAAGAGAAACATACAAGTCTGACATTATGTTCGTTTTAGATGCAATGCCTGCAAATTCCAACGTGCAACGGTTACAAAAGACAGTTGGGTATTTTGACCTTATGGAAATAATCGAACCCCTAGGCTTATTAGGGTGGCGTGGAATTTGTTGGAACACTACAAATTGCGAGAACACACACACTTCTAACTTCAAAGGCTCAAATTCAAAATTCTCTATGAATGTGGTTCAAACCTAATCTAATGTTTCCTTCAAATTTGAATGAATACTGTATTTAGTATCCCATAATGGATTGTATGAAGTTTAGTAACCTCAAATAACAAATACGGAGTAGTGAAATAGTAAAAGTAAAAGGGCATGACATTAGACATTAGACATTAGACATTAGACATTAGACATTAGACATTAGACATTAGACATTAGACATTAGACATTAGACATTAGACATTAGACATTAGACATTAGACATTAGACATTAGACATTAGACATTAGACATTAGACATTAGACATTAGACATTAGACATTAGACATAAGACATTAGACATTAGACATTAGACATTAGACATTAGACATAAGACATAAGACATTAGACACATTAGACATTAGACATTAGACATTAGACATTAGACAAATTTTCCCTGAAGCCTGAACTGCTGCAGCAAATGAGCAAATGGCTGCTATTCCTTTGAAGGCATCAGGCAGTACAGAAATGAAGGAATGAAGAAATGAGCAAATGAGCTTGACAGGGCCTGTTGGTTCCTTTGGGCGCCAACGAAGTGGGCCTCTGTTTATAGGCCGGGTTGAAGTAAATGTTTGCATGCCGCATATGGACAATAGGAAGGAGTCACTACTACTTGTAGCCTAGGGATGATAGATACTCTATTATGCAGAAAGGCCAAAGCAAAGCACAGAGATAATCCATCCATAATTGCAAGTTAGGAAGAGGTCTAACCCTTATTTGGGCTATTTTTTTTCATGGAAACTGACAAAAGTTTGCAGACTGAAAGCTAGCCATGCAACAAAAGAAATTATTTTGGGGACCCTTTTAGTAAACAACGACTGAGTTTTCCACGTGACCCTTAAATATGTCTGACTATACTATACAGTGTGCTACTGTATACGGACGACTCCTTATTTAGTAATTACTGGTTGTTATGGCCCTTATGGGGTTTGTGCGTTGGGCTGAGATGGGGCCGAAGGTGGATGGGCTTTATCATAAGGGCACTAAGTTGGACATGTGATATGAATTCTGTAACATGTTGAACCCAGTGTTATAGCCTTATAGGTCTGGATGATAGTCTCCATTTGTTGAATAAATACCATTTATCATACAAAAGTCTTATTTATTTATTACTCTTGCATGGTTATTTCTTTAACTTTTATTTTTTTTATTTTTATTTATCCTAATATAAGTTGATGTAGATTTAGAGCTGCTCAACATTGTATAAATATGTTCAGATTTTTAAATTTTTACCTTAAAATTTTGTTATGTTTTGCATTTTAAGCTAATCTTTGATGTTGATTGACCCAATCAAGTGTTTACTTGAACTATTTTGTGTAGAATAATATACTTTTTAAAGTCTTGTATAAATCTAGATCTACTCAATTTTCTTCGGTTGTATCTTGAAAACATGTTATATTTTGAAATCAAGTTTAACAAATATATGAATCAATAATATTTATATTTGTATGAATTAAATCCAATGTAAATTTCCTAGGTTCATTGTATATGATCCAATATCAATTTTCAATACTCAAAAGGGAATATTTTTAGAGGAAAGACAGAGCTCAAATTTGGCCAAACTTGAAGAGCTCAATGCTAGAAATCAGTGTTGAACATTAAAGAGCTAAGTATCCAATGGCCAAAGCTAGCGTTGAATGATGGGGCTTCTGAGCGTTAGACGCTCTGTTTCATGGGTATTTTTCTTAGCTTCTTGGTGTGGAATACCTTGTTTTTGGAGTAAGGATATGATTGCCCATGGTAGTTAGGTTGCTTTTGGGTCTTTTTAGGTTGGAAGGCTTGTATTTGGGAATCATTTAAGGTTTAGGGCCGAACTTTGTGTTTAACCCATTTGAGGTTTAGGCTTGTGTGAGGCTTTTCGCGGTGAGTCTACTGTACTCCTGAGAGTACCTAAAGAAAAGTACTCCTAGAGCTAAATTTGCTCATTTTAATCCTGCCCCTCCTCCTTCCGCAGCCCAATATGAGATGATTGTGATGAGTCGTAGTATGTCAGACACGCTACACCACTCTACTACAAGTAGTGTTGCCTTTCACCATCATAAGGAGCATCCGCATCCGCACCAGCTTCACTTTCACTCAAATTCAAATACTACGACTGCTACTACCACAACCACTACTAATAATTCCGAAGGTTTCGACGAAGGCAATGGTAGTGCTTCAAGGTGGCCGATACAAGAAATACTTAGTTTTCTTGAGATCAGATCAAGGCTTGGCCATAACTTTAAGGAAGCTAATAAAAAAGGTCCTCTATGAGATGAAGTTGCTAAGTATAGTGACTACTTTTTATAAATAACAATAACTTTCTAAAAAGGCTGGATTTAAAGTACTCTCGGGAGTATTATAAATTTCTAGACTTTTCAAGGGTGATTTCAAGTTTGATTCACTCAATATCAAGCCCGTCTATGATACTCCTATAAGGTTTGATTCGTCATTGGAACGCTAAGTGGCCTAGGTGAGTAACCGATGAATAAGCATGTGAAAGAGGGAATCAAGTTTAAGTCTTTGGAAACTTCTCCGATACTATTGACAAACACAAAATAGATATAATTGTAAAGCAATTTTGGATTGAGAATATATCAACGTATAAACCCTCCACCTACAAGAGTGCATCATTTGTTAGCAGCACATTTATAAGCATGCACTTTGGCAATGGATTAGCCTATCAAGTTATCATTTATAATCATTGCGTATACAAGATCATATCTATGTCCATCACCTCCTGTTCAATTATAGATTACTTTCTAAGGGTTTATTATCTTGGAAAACAAAGATATAATCCTTCATCAATGCTAGCTATTTGTAATGATGGTTAAATTGGAAATTGTAACTCGATCTGGTGAATTGTAAGGGGCCAAACTACTATCGCTATAATTGATAACAATATGACGCCTCAATATCAAGGTCGCTGGCAGATGAAAATTAATTTTAATTTGTTAAGATATAGGCATATAACCTACGTATAGTAATACGGATTATACTGTACGTAATGGTTTCTTTCTTCAGATGCTCTATGTTTGATCTTATTATCTTGTATTTGAAACTGTTGACTGGATAAAAAAAACCTATACCTGAGTATGTATGAGTTATTTTTCCATATCGAAAAGTAAGATTAAAGGAATCGATCCTACGTTAAGTGTAAATAAAGAAAAGAATTCCACCATCGGTTTCATGACTTTGATGTGTTACTTAAAAATATAATCAACCAAAAAAATCACAATAGACAAAACAAACAAATGTAATTATGTAAAGTTTGAACTTGTTTTCGAAGCTGCACATCGTTTATGATGTTTTTTTTTTCTTACGTGGAATAACATTATATATATATGAAGCATGCATGGTGCATACCTAAATAAAACAATGCAAGCTTAACACAACACACCAATAAGGCCCTACTCTGGTCCTTTTGCGTTTTAAAGTAGCTTAATAAGAACATTTAACGGCCATGCTTGAATTGAGGGATATGGATTAAGGGGTGATAAAAGTCAAACTAATGAAAAATACAGGTAAATAGAAATGGTGACAAGTAGATGAGGTGGAAATGAAGATATTATAATGATAATATGTGAAAGAAGAAGGAATTATGAGATTGATTATTACCCTTTTTATGATGGTAATAACTATCCTAAAGGTGTGTAAATTATCTATTACTCCTCAAATGAGGGTATTAGTTCTCATTTCATCACACAACCAATACTACATTTCTTTTATAAATCACTTCTACTAACCATATTTTTATTAATTTGACTTTTATTACTCCCCTAATGTGTAACCCCCAATCCAAACAAGCCGACATATCATATTTTTTATGAATGGTGCTAACCCATAATAATGTTGGACTCTAGCTTAGCCAACAACTATAATATGAAGACATAGTCAACCTTTCGGCGGAACACATGGATCACATGTGGGCATTTAGACATAGATTGTGTTAGGCACTTCATATATTAATTATTGCTAGGAAATTATCAAATATCGTGCTTAAAATTTAGCCCTAAACACGTACTGCTTAACATAGCGTTTCTTTGAGAGGAGAGGATTATTACTAGTAATACTTTGTATGGAGATTTTTTTTTTTTTTAATTTTAACCATTACTTTAGAAAATTAATAATTTCAAAAGTAATACTACGATAGATATTGAGAAAAGGCAGAACAGAAAGAGTACGAACTTATTGATCCGTTGAAGAAAGTGATGTTTCTACCGTCATGGCACTTACTCCATTTGAATACTAATCGATTAGTGATCAACCGATTCAAATGATTAGGCAAAAACAAATATTCATTTGTCAAAGCTACCGAATCGTATCATTGCAGAATGCATCACCTTACCAATTACCACAAATGATAGAGATTTAGTCGCTTTAATTTTATCGTCATACCACTTCAATATGACTTGACTTATATGATGAGTGATTAGTGAACATGATTTGTTGATCATCTTATTAATATATATATATATATATATATAATATAATATAATATAAAGTATTCAAAATAAGTACTCCTTTGTTCTTTATTGTTTGCCCCATTTGATTTTTCACCGTTTATAAGACACGACTTAAAACGTTTTTATTTTCAAATCTGTACCACAAAAATTATAAAAATTTGATATTCAAATTTTTTTTTTATTGAGATACATCAAACGAGATTCCATTTGAATATATTATTTCTTAAAACATGATGATAATTCATAGTCAAACTTTTTAAACTTTGACTGTATAAATAAAAAAGGGTAAAAAAAAAAAGAGTAAATTTAAATTATATTACATGTCAATATACGGTGATGAATATCCAGGGACCCCCTCCTATTGTTAATCACAGTCGACAAGAAAGTATTGGATGGCTGTGAGACGGGGGTATCAAAGTGAGACATGTCGTTAGAGCTTAACGGATCCTCAAAAAATAAATTTGATCATAACAAAACAAATGTATACCCCACCACATAAGTCTCTGCGAAAGTATAATTTATAACAGGCGTGACAAAATTCGATTTAAATCCTCTCTGCTATCATTTTTATTGGTCTATATCATCAAAACAATTTATGTTATAAATTTTACTTAAATTATACAAGAAGTTAAATAATTTGCATTTTATATTTTACTTCTATGATTAAATTCTTATTATGAATTGTTTTTTCTTTCATTTGACAATGGCCTTTGGTAAGATAGATTATACTTCATTTTCTTTTGTGGAAGTTGTCAGTACTACCATACCATTACATGTCTTAAATAATCCAATATAATAATGTATTTTAGTAATTTTGTGTCGCATTACGTAATATTGAGCTAATACGACTAATCTTACATTGGTTTGATAAATGAAGCAACCAAGTTAAATTTTAAAATATACACTGATAATTTATAAGCATTCCTTTAAAAGTTCTCTCAAATATTTGAATTTCATGTCAACCTTTTATTAAAAATTATCATCTCTCTTAAAGTTTGAACAAATGACCTACTGAGAATCTCACTACCAATCCATTATAAATATACATTACATATACTCTCTTATCAAGGAATTCAACTCGGGTATTATTCGAGACATTCACTTGTTTTATACTCCAAATATAACAGTTTTATTCCATCACACCTAATATATTTATTTTTACATTTTTTTGGTTTGTTGAAGATTACGGAAGAGAAGAATGGTTAATAAAGCGATTTCACCAACTAATTTTTCTTCATTGGACAACAAAACAAAAGTGTAGTTTTCATTCAAATTAAATATGGTCAAGCAACTTATTAAAGTAATTGCCAGAAAAAAAAAACTTATTAAAAAATGTAAATCACTATACTCGTATTTAGACCTGTTCAAATGGGAGGAGGGCCGTTAAGGGCCCTTGACTGACCCGTTTGTAAAAAGGCCTAATTAATAATGGGTTTAATGAGTCGGTCTCTTAAATGGTCATGTTTTATTGGGTTTTTAATGGGTCAAGTCGGGTCAATAATGAGTCTATAGTTTCCAACACTTTTAAACACTATGAGGTAACGAATTATTTTCACTGTCTTGCCGATGATCCACTACCGATTGGAGGTGATACACGTAAATTATCCCCCTCTATAGATAAAAACTATATTCTTTTTGGATGGCCCAGCCCATTATATATCTCCTTTGACCCGACCCGTTTTGCATCTTCTTTAACCCGCCCCGTTTTGCTTGTGACCCATCCCGGCCTTAACCCGCCCAAATACACACTAGTACACGTAGAGATATATTACTTGAAACTTGAAATGACATGCTAGGCCTACTACCACTAATTAGAGTAGTGGTCGAATGGTTACGTTTGAGACGTATGGCCCAACCAAATACTGTACATGCAATTGTAAGAGTATCGCTTTCTCGCATTTTTGTCCACTGTTTTTTTAGCTTCGACAATTAACAAACACTATTGCAACACTAAGCTAATAAAACATCATATTTGAATATCGTATGCTAATAAATTAAAATAGAGGTATTGTAAGGTTAAGAAACTACTCTTTTTATGACCATATGATTTTAAGGTGTAAATTAAACTCTCCTTCTTTAACAGGTGTGACCTAAGCTCATATTTAACAAAGTAAATTTAACTAACTCAATCATCAAAAGTAATTTTAAGTGATTTCCTCTCTTAGTGATCCAAGATTAAATCAAGTTTATTCATCAATGATTTGAATATATGTTGATAATCAATGTAGCTATAGTTGTTAGTCATTTTTTTTAAAGATTTTTTATATACCTACTACATATTTGTGTTGATAATTTTCCATCATCTCTTATTTAAGTTTTTTTTTTGTTGTTGAGAATTATTTTGGTAGGGATTTTGTTGGCACTTTCACATGTAAGAAATGTTATAAAAGTATATTATAGCTTTCGATGGATAATACTATAATATTTTATATTTTTGGATTCATGCAACTTAAACTTTTATAGTGAGTGATTTTTTATCTTTATGATAATTTGATAACAAGTGACTCTTGATAAAACTAAACTTTGTTGTTGCTCTCTGACTACAAATTCGGGGACATAATTAAAGGACCCTCTAAGTCATTGGAAAAGCATTTACTAGGTTAAATTGTATCTATATAATTGTTTTCCACATTGCCACATACACTATTTGATCAACACACACAATGTAATTGGTGTATGGGCTAGTTCAGCCTGTGGACCGACTGCCTATTAGGACTTTAGTATCCAATTTCATCGATGTTAGTTGCATCAAGTCCAATCAGCATGGTAATCAAGTTTTGTCACAATTAATGAGTCATTCTCTTGCATTTACATTCGATCATACAAATACTTCAACACAAGATAGTAGGCATATTAACAAATTTTTGGCGTCAGAGTGGGTTTCTCGTAACATTCCCGACCCCAATTAACATGTCTTTATCTTTTCAAGTTGTTTAGTACGTGGCTCAGAAGCAAGCTTTACCATTAGTCTTTCCAACAACTATCCGCACGACATATTCTCCGACCTTAACTTATCTGTTCTTGTCTCTGGACACAAATAAATGATAGTCATATTATATCCAACTCATTATTCGAGAAGTATTATATGAATAATCCAAAATTGTGAATTAGTTTATTGACAAATAAACCACTTAATAAATTTGAACTTTTGTCTCTAAAAAAAAGACCTTATCAATTTCTTCAAAGAGACTTCACTTTTACCTGCATAAAATAAAATTGCATCAATTTTATCTAGTACACAGAAATAGAAAGAACCAATATTCAAGTAAGTATTATAAAACCATCATGGCGTGTGGATTTTTTTTTTATATTTTATTTTGCATTCCGCGTGTGGATCTTGAATCCACCATTTCACACACGTTAAACACCCGTTAATCTTTCTAAAATGTCAAAAAAAAAAAAAAAAACCCCGTTAATTTGGTTAGGAAATACACCGTTCTTATCTATATTTAGTTATTTACGCACACCAACATATTTTTAATGGATAATTCGTGTCTCATCCAATCAGTCAAAGTGTTGTATCAACCCAGAGGCAGTCAAGACTTATACACTTACACATTGTATAGATAAAAGTAGCAAACAAATCATATAAAACGAACGAAAAAAGGCAACAGAATTTCCACATACGGCAACATATAATCAACATATGGTAAGAGCTCCAAGGAAATGATAAATATCTATCAAAAAAACCATCACCAAAATCCGATAGGATTCCTTTTCATCCAAAGCGAAGACTATTTCCAAACAACGTATATGGTATATATATGATAAAATTATTATTTTCCAGTAAAAGTTACCCCTTAATATAATCAAAGTTATCCCTTAATATAACATATGCTAATATTTATTAATTTTAGAGGGATAACTTTTGTTATTTTAAAAGGTCATATTCATTTAGATAAATAACATATTCATTAAGGATTTTAATAGATTTGTCTAAATGTACATTATCTAAATATGAATTTTTTTTATTATTTTTATAAATACACAAGTGAAAATATTTGAATTTAAAATTTATATTAGAATTTGTAAAAAAAATAAATGAGAAAAGCAAATAAAACCGAGGAGTATATAAACGACACGATGCTATGAAACCAACAGTGTTATAAATTTAGAATGCAAATCATGTAATGTTCTAGATTAAATTACATGTAATCCTCATCAGGCATTCAGGCATCCACTATTCACTACTTAACTTACCGTCTTACCGCGGCTTACACGAGTCCTACCACAAATCCAAATTCCTCTGAACATTTCTTCTTAAATCTTAACTGCTGTTCAATTCTTCGAATCCTTCAAAACTTTCACAACCTCCCAAAAAACCCAGAAAATTTCTGCTTTCTTTGACTACACACAAAGTACCCTTTTCAATCACTCTCCTCAAACCATTATCTAAGTTCCTCTAGATTCTTTCCTCTCTCAATTCTGGCTTCTAATGGCGAAACGCGCATATAAGCTCCGTATCCTTTTTTTTTTGCACCATATTTATAGAAGTTTATATACACATATATATTTTTTTCTTCACATTTTAGCTCAAATTTCTGTTCTTAGTTCTTTAATTTTATCAAATTTTAATTGGTTATTATCTTTTTTTTTCCTCAAAATTTTATGTTTTTTTTTTAATTCAAATTAAGTGCACCATTTATTTTCCAAATCAATTGCAATAAAAATTCATCTGATCTAAGTTTTGAGGAACATTCGGTTGATTATGCCGTTGATTTGTATTCTGTAAAAATTAATTATTATTTACTATTTGGAGTGTTATGCTGGTGCCACCGACTACCCCATGTTCTGTATTTTTTTAACACCTTTTTTGGTAAAAAATATTTAATTTTGGTTAATATAGGACAATGGGTTAGCTTTTAATTTTTATTAATTTTTTATGTTAAGATTTAGAATTAATTTGTGATTTTTGATTAATTATTTTGGGCTAATGGGTTTGCTTATGATTTTAATTCGGAATTGATCTGTGTTTTTCTTGATTAAACTTTGGGCGTTTTTCTTGACCTAAACTGAAATGTGAAGAGGAATTTGCGGCTCACTCAGCAAATGTAAGTTGTCTTCGGATTGGGAAGAAAGCATGCCGCCTTCTTCTGACGGGTGGAGATGATTACAAAGTTAATTTGTGGTCAATTGGCAAACCCACTTCTTTGATGGTCGGTTCATTTGTTTCAAATTATATGTTTTTTTTTTGGTTCAATGTGATTCAAATTTAGAATTGTTGATTTAGTGCAATTTCGGTGGTTGGATTTAGTGAACTTCTAATTATGTTGATTGTTGGACATGTTTTGTTTTCCCGGGTTTAGGAATGTTGGTGTATTCTGTATTGGGTTTAGTTTCATGGACGTTTTATGAATTTAGTTAATATGGTTAGGGCTTGGTTTGTGGCAAAGTATACAGAAATGATGCCGACTAAGCTGATATTTAATGACTAGTTTGAATACCAGAAGCCACAAGCCAGGAAGGGTATGGGTCCATTAATTGTTGAGACCGTTCTGTTGATAATTTTTGAGGATCCTGATTTAGTGATATTTCTTGCTGATATCGTGGATAGTTGTGAATCTATGTTATGTGTGCTAAGGCGTTGATGTTGGACATGGGTATATGCCAAAGTGTCCTGACTTGACTAAATCCAAAATGTATCATTGGAGTGTCAAGGATCTACCAGTGGTTAATTCAGGTGACTTATAAAGTCTCTGGATTTTTGCCATTCTGTTCTGCTTCTTGGAGGATCTTCATTTGGAGATATATATTGCTGAATTTGTTGATTGTCTTGATGTGCCACAATATCTTAATCTAGGTGCAAGTTAAGGAGAAGACTAATGGCTGGATGCAAGTTTGGATCTTTTCCTTTCCGCTCATGTATGAGGGGGAGAAGGAAACTTTTAGTTGCATCTATATTGGGACTTGGGAGCATGTTGCTTGTGTAAGAAAAGAGAGAGATGGCCATTGTGACAAATATGATACTAAAAAACCACCACTGAACTTAATGCTGTGAATGCAAGTTTGTATTTCATAGTAACAGCAATTAGGTTGAGATCTTATGTTGAAGAGGGTAAAAATGCTTCTTTTTCTTATGAAGTATGTTGTAGTACTTTTCACACGCTGATTGCCTTACTGCTTTATGATGTTCAAGCTGTGTGGGTTAGAATTTACCATTTGAATAGCTCATTTGTGATTATCTTAGCTATTTCTTTTGAATTTTGCAGAGCCTATGTGGTCATACCACTCCAGTGGAGAGCTTGGCCTTTGATTCAACAGAGGTGTTGGTACTTGCTGGAGCTTCTTCTGGTACAGTGAAGTTATGGGATCTAGAAGAAGCAAAGAGTGAGTTTGTCAATGCCTTACCTGCTTATCCTTTTTTTTGGTCAATAGGCCTTGTGGTAACAATTAAGACGCCAGATAACTGATTAAATCTGAAATAACAGTAACCTTATTGATAGAACTCTTTGAAACTTTGTTCAAGTCAAATTGGATATTGCTTGCAGTTTTTAGCTTTACATTCTTAAACTTTATGGAAATATTTTACTCGTCAGAATTATTGTTTCTTATATGGACTTCCTAATCTTATGACTGCTGTTTTTAAGTGTAGTGGTTCGAACTCTTACTGGTCATAGAGCCAATTGCACTTATGTGGAATTCCACCCATTTGGAGAATTTTTTGCATCTGGTTCAGCAGACACTGACCTAAAGATTTGGGATATAAGGAAGAAAGGATGTATTCACACATATAAGGGCCACAATCTCGGGATCAATAATATTAAATTCACACCTGATGGTCGATGGATTGTTTCTGGTGGATCTGATAATGTTGTAAAGGTTAGATTAGAGCCTGATATTCACACTTGGCATACAGCAAGCTTAGTTGGTTCAGAGAATCACGGTGATTTCTTACTTCAAACATATCTTTCCTGTACAGGTATGGGATTTAACTGCTGGAAAGTTGTTACATGATTTCAAGTTTCATGACGGTCCTATCAGTTCCTTAGATTTCCATCCCCAGGAGTTCCTTCTAGCAACAGGTACTTGTCTATTTTGTTAGGAATAGCCACTTGAAATGTTGCATATCACATTCCCTTTTTGTTTATTTTTCTTTTTGAAGTAGTAAACGTTTCTCTAGGTGACAATTAAATGTTAGATTAATTCTTATTTTTTTCATAGTGTAGCTAGAATTTGCCTAAACCGACGACCAATTTTATCCTTTTGAAGTTATATTATAGCTCCGGTTCTAAAAGGGTTACGTTAGTTGAGCACAAATAGAAAGAAGAGCCCAAGCCATTTTCTTTTCCAGATTTCAGAGTCAAGTGCATTTTCTCGTGGGATGGAGTATATCTATCTTCACAGGATCCTAGCTTCTACAAAACATGTGTATATACGTATATGTCATATGCTCAAACTCCACTAAGGTTTTCTATTAAGTTTGAAGGCTCTTACTTGTCCATTGTTGAAGTCTTAAAGATTTATTAATTGAGTAATTAGCAGTTCAACCTGTGATGTAAGTCTAAATTGATATTATAAAGTTCAGCACTATATATGTCGAATTATTGCCTTGTTTTGGTGATCAAGTTAGTTCCTATTTGTTGCTAATGACTGTGGCATAATCAGTCAAAGTTATGAAGTGCCTTGCTGTTATATTGTAATCTCTCACATTTAAAAGCATGTCCCTTTCTTCTAGGTCTATACCTTCTTTTGCTCTTCATTTCACAAACCTTCAATTGAGTACCTGTACCTCTCAGACCTTATTTCTTTAGAGTTGGAGCTGATGTAATGGTGCTAAGTTGTTCCCCTTTAGCTTCTGATGTCAATTTTCTGTTCTCTAATTATATGAAGCATGATTCAGGTTCAGCTGATAGAACTGTTAAATTCTGGGATTTGGAAACTTTTGAAATGATCGGATCTGCCAGGGCTGAGGTAATAAAATATTCATATTGGCGTAGTACCTTCATTTTTAGTGTCTGTTGTTTATGGTGTTTATTAAGCTGTGGTATGTGGAAACTGGAAAGTGCAAGTTCTTGACAGCTACTGGTTCCGGTTGAGTTGTACTAGCTGTTAATGAATTAATTCCTCTTGGTTGGGGCTCAGGAGTGTGTTTTTTTTTTTTTGTTTGTTCGTTCAAGATATTCTTTGTACACACCCCGAAATGAAGACTTTTTTTTTTGGTCTCATAGCCACCCTTTTACTTTTCACTTCTGTAATCTGGAAGGCTATGATAAAACAAACAAAGATTAGATAACTATAATTTTTACTTAGTTTGGCTTTGAGATGAAGGGTTAGTTTCTTGCAAACTCCTTTTTGCTTTTATTTATTTATATAGTCAAATCATAGTTTACCTCTTACCATAGCAGCCTGGTGCCATTTAGGTATCATAAGTGGAAAATTTTAGTGGTAATCACTCCCCATCAGCATACTATTTTCCGTCTAAGGTCCTTATACATACCTCATGTACACAATTCAATATTATTACTCACTGCTGCAATAGTAACATTGTATCATCCAGGCTGCAGGAGTACGTGCACTAACTTTCCATCCTGATGGGAGGACCCTCTTTTGTGGATACGACAATAACCTGAAGGTCAGAACAGTAACCAAAAAACTTTTGGATGTCTTATTTTTAAGTGAATCTCAACTCTGTTCCTGTACTCCTTACTAGGTTTATTCATGGGAGCCTGTGATCTGTCATGATGCTATTGACATGGGATGGTCGACATTGGGTGATCTCTGCATTCATGAAGGAAGGCTCATAGGTTGCTCTTCATACCGGAACTCCATTGGTGTTTGGGTGGCCGATCTCTCAGTAAGTGATTTACTGATGTTTTTGTGGTACTTTACCCTAGTATCTGCATGTGCAGAGTCACACTTTTTAGATCTCTAAAAGCAACTCTGAATTGTGCATCTTGGCTTGCAGCGTATTGAGCCTTATGGGTTTGCTTATTCTGACGCACCTCAAGAAGAAAGTCCTGTTGAGATAAAGGTTGATATGCGAAAAAGTCAGTCTGCTGAAGCAGTATCAGCTGTTGGGTCCTCTTTCAGCTCGCACTCCACGTCTCCAGATACTGATCCTAAAGAAATTAAAAATATATATGTGGACTGTAAGTCATATTGCCTTCGACAGATTATTGCAGTTTGCAAAGCTTTTATGTGGTTTTTTCTAAAGGATACTGTAGGATATGAAGGAGTTTGCATTTCTTGGCATTTTGAGATGGCTTGAAGCTTCTGTGAATCTAGGGTATAGATTATGCTAATTATAACTCCTTGTTTCTTAGTAAGCTCTTTCTTGAAGAGGATGTTTTTGTGTTTCTAATGCTAATGATGCTGAAGTCCAAACTGATAATTGACATGTACAACAACGGTTGAGTGTTACATTAATTTTACTGTTTTTCCCTGTAAAAGCTGTTTTTTCATTGAACCAAGACTGTGAATAAGGAGAAATGTAGGGATGTTCATAACAAAGAAGTGCCAAGTGGAAAGACTTTGCTGTAGTTGTAAATTTGAGTGCTAGCAGAGAAAAAACCTCAGTGATTTCATTAAGCTCAAATAATTAAGTTTTCTTTTTTCGGAAATCCATTAGCACAAATAGCACATGGGACTATGGGAGTGTGAGGCCACAAAAGCCCATCTTGCTAGATGTGTCAGGTGATCTGTGCATGGGCAAAGGTTTGGCAAATTTCAAAATGTCTTAACTGTATCAAAAACTAAACTCATGTAACCCTGCTCACTGCCTGTAAATATTTTGGTGGATCATATATTCATAGTTGCTCAGATATTAGCCTTGATTTAGTAAAAAGAAATTCCAAGTCATCCTCGTTGCTGGTCTAGCTAAGATATCTTCTTTCCATTTGGTAGAGAAGCTACACGCTTAAGAAAGTCATCCAAGAGCATTATATTCATTCTTTCCATTTTCTGTTCTATACTATACTCATTCCAATTAACTCATAACATGCCTTTTTTTTTTTTTTTGTAAATATTTCTATATGCTTAATCACCCAACTTTTAACAAACTAGTTTCCTGTATAAGTATTGATGTACCCCATTTTTGATCTACAGATGAGAAACCAATTAGTTCCCGTAAAACGCGCTTACGCAATACATCAAAATCGGTATCTTCTAGCTTGAAGGAAGCCAGCAAGTTATCATCAAAAAAACAAAGTACTCCGAGTGCTATATCTGGAAAATCTAATGTTCAACATGGTGGCAGATCTTTTATTGTCCCAACCTTTGTTCCTAGAGACAGTTCAGGTGGTAAAAGTTCTGCTAATTCTAGAAGAGAGTCAATTACAACTGCTAAGCCTGGTAGTGGGGGCTTGATCAAAGCTACACACGTAAGAAAGTCATCCAAAAGCCAATTTGATACAACTGATCCAAATTCAAATTTCCTTGATAGACTTGTACTGGAAATGGGAGCTAGAGACAATTCAGGTGGTAAAAGTTTTGCAAATTCTAGAAGAGAGTCAAACACATTTGTGAAGCCTGTCCAGGCTACACACTCAAGAAACTCATCCAGGAGCGAATTTGATATAGATGATGCAGATTCACATTTCCTTGATAGGCTTGTTCTGGAAGTGGGAGATAGGGATATTGATGAAGGCAAGGATCCTACTCCCAAAAGTTTTGACAAGAAGTTTGAGGAAAAGCCATCCCCTACTGTATTTTCTGATCCTCGGAGTGGTAAGATCTCAACTCTGTCCATTTTTACCAGTTGGATGAATGCCTTTGTACCCTCACACACACACATCTCTAAGTCGTGGAGTGTTCTCTTGTTTCTTCTTTTGGTTCCCTAATGATTGTCTTTGCTTTTTTCACAGTAGATGGTGACTCTTTTGACCGTAAAGAAATGCAAAATGTTAAAGTGGCAAATGGAGGTGGAAAATCTTATCTTGGAAAGGAAGTTTTGTAGCAATTTGATGATGTTGATTAGAATTAAAAGTTTTTTTGGTTTAATTTTGAAGTTACAGTTGCTCATGGAAGGACTCGTTCTCTTGTTGAGAAATTTGAAAAAAGGGGAAGATTTGGAGGCAGTGAAGATCAAACTAGCAGCATAGGCAGTGAGGATCAAATAACTAGCGCATCCCCTGATGTCAATGGTGATGGGATCAACAGCTCTGCCATACCAGTACGTATACAACTTGCATGTGAAGAATTTTTTAGAAGTAATAATTTTGACATTTTTATAGCAAACCCTCTCCCCATATTAATGGGAACTTGGGAAGCAGCTGATACGCCTTAGGAATAAAAGATTGTCCACAGATTGCCCTCGAGTGGAAAATACTTTTTTTTTAGTGGTGTTTAGGGAAATGGAGTGCTGAAAGTATAAGATGTACTCCTTATTTTTCTGTGTACAAGAAAAGGAGGTGCAGTACAGTATATAGGAGGAACATTTTGATATATGCTATTTAGGGCTTCCCGATTTACATACAGATAGAAAGATAAGCCAGATATGGTTTGTGTTTTATTTGCTTGTTCTTTGGATTATAGCAAGATATTCTGTTGTAAAGGGGACCAGTCAAGTTTTTGAATGACTCAAAGGCGTTCTAGGATATCTAACTCTGGTTATTGTTTGTACTAGGTTTATCTTTTATTCAACTTTTTCATTGCACTTGAATGTTTGATCCTTATACTTGGGACTAATAAGTAAGGTAGAAGTAGTACTACTACTCACTCAGTTTCCCTTGGACTTTCCTACTTTTTGGAACATTTCGAATTGGTTGCTTTAGATGCCTATCATTGCTATGCGATTAGTACACTAATGTACTAAAATCTTCTGCGATTGGTCAGCCTTGGCACTCCATAATGTTCTCTCTGTTTTATCAACTAGGATAGTCCTTTGAAATGGTGTAATATTTCATCTCGTATTTAGCTTTTGACTGGAAGGCTTATGTGGAAGTAGAAATCTAATTAGTAGCTATGCATTATCTATTGTGCAAAACTCCAGCACTCTGTTTTCATATTTCTTTCCGTCTCATGGAATGAGCTCAGAAACATTAGAAATGGAAAATAGATTTGATTATGTTTCCTTGAGACGAGTTTTTAAAAAAATTAATGCAGAGTTTTGCAGAATCAGAAGTTCCCTAAATGTGACCTTATATTGAGATTTGCAAATTGTGGGTTTAATTGAAACTTCTTTATCTTGTCTAAAGTTTGTTGGACCTAATATTTATTACTTTGCCTTGATATTAGAAAGAAGAGCCTCAAATTTCTGGTAGAGAATCGGATTCAGCATGTGGTACTTTCTTTATTGAAGAGCTCATGCAAAATCATGATGCTCTGCTGAGTGGTCTTCGTTCTCGCCTCACAAAGTTACAGGTAATTTTCTGGAGTCGTTGGAGAAATGATTCTCCATGGACAACATAATTATGTCTTGGCATGGTCATTATCCTCTCTGCCTTTTCTACTAGGAATAGAAAGGCTTGTATAATGGTTTTAGTATGGATACTGGATTTTTATATGATTTTTTCAAACCATAACCATATAATATTGCCTGATTTGTGTGAATCGATTTTCAGATGATTAGACACTTGTGGGAGCGAAATGACATAAAAGGTGCCGTTGCCGCTCTGAAGAAGTTACCTGATCATTCTGTGAGTATTTTCATATTTTATACTTTAAGTGAGCTTAAGATTTGAATTTTGGTCCCTGTGGTTTTGTTAAGTCAACTTTGCATTTCTTAGCAAAATTCGTTGTGGCTCAGGTCCAGGCTGATGTGATTAGTATTTTCATGGAGAAGATGGAACTTGTTAATATGGACTTGTTCTCTTCTATGCTGCCTATATTGGTGGGTCTCCTAGACAGCAAGTTGGAAAGGTAATTCAAATATTATACGTAGCTAGTACGTGTCAAATTTTGCTGAAATTCAAGCATTTAAAGAGACAAAGAGAAATTATCCAATGTGCTGTTTTTTATGAGGCAGAAGAGTTATATCGAACTATTGACATTTCTTGGCACAGCATAGGAGCTAGAGTCATAAACTAGGGGAAGGGGGATAATGTGGATCTTTTTAAACATTTTTTCACATTCATATTTTTCAGGCATGCAAAAATTTCTTTGGAGTTATTGCTCAAACTTGTTGCATTTTTTGGGCATACAATGTGCTCAACCATCACAGCACCTCCTTCTGTGGGTGTTGATCTTCATCAAGAAGAAAGGTATACTGTCCAATCTCCTAATTTGCATAGCCAATTTTTTTCTATTTCTAATGAGTTTTATCAGTATATCTTGGTCATGCATATTGATTATCGCTTGCTCATCATAATTCAACAGGATTGCATGCTGCAAACAGTGTTTTGTTCAGCTGCGGCAGATACAAGGACTTCTTCCTGCACTTGCCAGGTAATTGAATTCCAGGTTTTATAGGCATTATAGTTGTGTAAAGAAATCTCTGCCAATATCTTAAAACTCAGTCTTTGTTGATTCATATTTAGTGTTGTAATTGCTTATTAGTATTTCTCGGCTGCGAAGAAGCTTTAAACTTGCTAGGGGTCTTGTTGTATCTATAGTTGAGGCAAAATAAATATCTTAACTATGGACTAAGGTAGCTGTATATTTGTTGATTTACCTGGTTGAGTACGATGATGGAACATGGAAATTGTTTTTATTTCTTTGGGACAACTATACCCATTTCAAGGGATGGACCTAATGTGAAATTTTCTGCAATACAGGAGGGGTGGATCACTTGCCAAATCTTCTTTGGAGTTGAATCTGGTTCTTCAAGATCACTTGCGATGAAGTTTTTGGAGCAGTGAGGAAGGATTTGTTCCCGTGTGACGTGTCAGAGATTCTGATGATTCTTCCGTGCTGATTTTTGCTTTATTTCCATCGTTAATATCTCCGGATGGCCAAAGACCAAGAATCAGTTCCATAAGAATCAAGTAGCTGTATGCATATATCATTTCCAGTCCGTCAAAAGAATGTGCGAGCTACTCATCGATTGCCATTCTTTTCTAGGTGGGCGCTTTGTCTAATTCTAGCTGTTAGTTGTAACAATATGACTATCTGTGCATCTGATGTAAGTGTGTGACACTCCATTCAATGAATAAACCGTCCATATTTTTCAACTCTATGAGAACAGCAACTATCTTATCCCTTCGCTCTGTTAATTCTAAACTGTCCGGCGACTCGTTATTTTGTCTAGTGTGTCTGCCTTCACCGAGAAGTAACCCCGTAATCCAGAGCAATTTCATGCCTCTGGATGTGGCTCTAGTTTAATTACTTTATTCGGTCAATAATAGCCACTAAATTAATGGAATGGTCCAGTTTGACAAAATTTTTTGTATCCAGTTTCACAATGCCATCCGCTTATACATCTTTTTGGTTTTCTGCTGGTCCATTTTTATTCATATTGGGTGTCTACTGTGACCCACCTGTTTAGTGTTAGTGGTAAGCATTTTGCAAAGGTGCTATATTTAGTATTCAGTAGGCCCTTGTTTTTGGCTGATGAAATGTATTTCTTGGTGAGACAGAGAGTAAGGATGTTAACCTCTATGATTTTATTCAAGACCTCCCGGATTTAATTGTTTGAGGATAACTACACCTGAAATTATGGAGTTTCTGCTGAGTTGTTAGTCATTCCTGCTGGACGTTAAGTTTCTCGGAGTACTAGAGATGCTCATGAAAAATGACTAAATTCTCCAAGATTTGAAATTTCGGTCTCGTGTGAATTTTAAAAAGTGGTTTATGATTTTATTTAACGTAAGAAAGCACCTTTGGGCACTTTACACTTCACAAACATACAACGAATAAGCCGCATCAATCTCAATTGACAGATTTTCTCATTCCATAAGTCATAAAGTATGT
This sequence comes from Dysphania ambrosioides, assembly GCA_026401315.1. Classification (NCBI taxonomy): domain Eukaryota; kingdom Viridiplantae; phylum Streptophyta; class Magnoliopsida; order Caryophyllales; family Amaranthaceae; genus Dysphania; species Dysphania ambrosioides. The sequence continues at coordinate 27,039,399 of CM048665.1, read as the reverse complement.
ATTTTACCTGCGATTTGTGGCTTGTGGGTTTTCTCTCCCTTTGGGTTCTGAATAACATGATCATCTGTGCTGTGTATCCGCATATGTTTCTTATGCTGCTAGGAGAAAGAAGACAATCTCTTAGGAGTTAGGCTACAGTACTACACATACCTTCTTATGTTCACGGTTTTCCAAGAAACCAACTGTATCTGTATAAAAGAAGTTGAAACCACAAATTAAAACAGTGTACATGAACAAAATTAGACGTCGTGTTGTGCACCTTTGCATGACTGCATGCATTGGCGAATTGCTCAATTGTTGGCTTTGCTCCAAATGTATAAGGGATGCTGTTATTATTACTAATCCCTCTGTCCGGTTTTTTGCTCCATTGAGATGAAATTACTTTTTTAAGATACTACCAAAATCAAAAGTTGCTAGCTTTGTCATTAACTTTTTTAATGATATATTAAATAGAGAGAGTGTGTAGGGACCATGGAGTTGTGTTGTCATTTTTTGCTCTAAAATCAACACATATTTAGGTAGACTTGCTGTCCAAAAAATTTGCTCCAAAATCATTCATCATTCACATGCCTTGAAATCAAATTTCCCACCAAAAATTTGAGGGAAATTTGAATACAAAAAATTGAGCCATCATTTTGGTACTTACATTGCCCCTTAGAAGGGCTTATAAAAGCATTCAAGGTGGTGGACCACAGGAACAGAGAGAAGATCAAGCACAAGACCACCACCAACTGTACATTGTAGACCCCAATTCTCTCAGAACAATATCATCATCGAGAAATGCGAGAGCTGTCATTTATAACATTCTTTTCCAGCATAAATAGCTTCCAAACAGTCCAACCACAAGTATACAATGACCTTTTTGGTCATGAGCTGTCCCCTGGAGGTTTCTGTCAAGAAAATACCATTGACAAAGCCTCTCAACCAACGAATATAGAGGTAACAGAGGCAGCATGCAGCATAAGCCTCACAGAGGTAGATGCACCAGAGGCACAAGCACCAGAAATAGAAAGCACAAAGGAACAGGCAGCAGAAGCACAAGCACCAAAAAATAGAGAGCACACATGAGTAGGCAGCAGTGGCACAAGCACAAAAAACAGAGAGCACAGAGGAACAGGCAGCAGATGCACAACTAGAAACAGAAAGCACAGAGGAAGTGAACACAAAGGAAGCAACAGACCCAATAACCAACATCACAAACGAAGTGATACAAGGTGAAGCAACAGACCCAATACCCAATATGACAGAGGAACAAAGAATAGAGGCAATAAGTCAACCAAGCTTAACTAGGACAGACATGAATGATGTCCAAAGATATGAATACATTATCAAGCTTTTAAACAAGAGTAGAAATTTGAAGTTACCAAGGGGTTGCATAATAGATTTATCCAATACATTCACATGCTCAAGATGGACCATTCAAAGGATATGGAGAGAAGTCAAGAACAATGTTAGGACAGATCAAAGCATGATGATATCAAAGAAATACAAAGGAAGAGTAGGCAGAAAGGGTAGACAGCTAGTGATGGAAGATCTACTGGTTATTCCACTCAAAAATAGAACAAACATCCGATCATTGGCAAAGGCACTCGATGTAAATAAGAGCACAATTCATATATGGATCAAGAGAGGCATGATAAAGAGACACAACAATGCAATGAAACCAAGTTTGACACTCAAGAACAAGCTACAAAGATTAAACTCCTGCATGTCTCATCTTATTAATGTCAATACGTTGCCCAAATTTCATGACATGTATAACTACATGCATGTCGATGAGAAATGATTCTTTATGTCAAAAATAATCCAAACATACTACTTAGCACCTACTGAATAAGAACTATACATGCATGCAAAGTCCAAGAGGTTCATTACCAAAGTCATGTTCCTGACAGAAGTGGCAAGGCCAAGATTTTCAGAAGATGGGAGCTGCCTTTTTGATGGGAAAATAGGGTGTTGGCCTTTCACTCAAGAGTTTCCAGCACAAAGAAGATCTATTCACAGAGAGGCTAGGACATTGGAAATTAAGCCAATCAAGAATATTACGAAACTAGTTGTAAAGGAGATGTTCATCAACAAAGTTATTCCAGCTATTAAATGCAAATGGCCAATTGATGCAAGTGGTAGCATCAAAATCCAACAAGATAATGCCACACCCCACATATTACAATCTGATCTAGATTTCCAAGAAGCAGGAAACACATATGGTTTTCATATAGAGTTGGTGTCCCAGTCACCAAATATCCCATACACCAATGTCCTAGACTTAGGTTTCTTTAGAGAAATTCAAGCTATACAACATGAGCAAGCACCAAGGACAATTGAAGAGCTAATTGGAGCGGTTAATTATGCATATGAAGTGTTTGAACCAAGAATCCCCAACCATGTTTTCCTTACTTTACAATACGTGATGCTAGAGATAATGAAACATGGGGGGAACAACTATAAGTTACCACACATAGGCAAGCAAAAACTTGAAAGAGAGGGGTAACTACCAGTAGAAATTGAAGTACCAACACCATTAATAGAGTAGTGTCTATCATCATCAATCCAACAAAAACTTGAGCATTAATGGACTAATTGTGACAGAAGCAACAAATGCAAATGAGGGGAGCACAAATAGCAATGAAGAATATGAAATCAATGCACAAGAGCCAGATGATTTGATGCTTGACCTCAACTTAAACTAGTATGTAGTCATGGTTCTTGACCCTTTTGTAAGTCAATTCTTCAAACATGAATTTGTCAAATTTTCAAATGGTTTTAGGGTTAGTAAACTTTTTGGAAATCATTTGAAATGCTTGACAATTTTGTAATATGGACAAAAAGTAAATCAATGAAAAATGATATATGTTGAACATATCTTAACCCCTCAGGTGAATGCTTTTTTTTTTTTTATACATATAGCATGAACATGTTTTTAGACAAATAACCTAGCATAACTGCAAGTGCATGATACTGTTGGTGGCATATGATATCAATAATAACAGAGGCTAACATCACACATGCATATACTCATAGACATCTCTAACATCATTGAGGCTACCTCTCTCAGATTTAAAATATATTTCATAGCTTTAGTGTGTGTTAACCTATGTGATTGCCACCTTATATGCCTCATCAATCATATATGCACTTATAGAAATGGATTTTATGTCCCAAGAAAATAGTATACATGCTATTCAACCTACACTCCTTCATCATTGGGGATCTACATGCAACCTAGAACAAAGTATTATAACCTAAGCAGAATCATGATGCAAGAAACAAGAACAGGATGCAAAAAGATTAAAAAATACAAAGCACATACTCAAATAAGGCACAAGAAGCAACAAAGAAAGTAATGGCCCAAACAACACTCAAACAGAAAACAGTAAGCAAAAAATATAAACAGATATTAAAAGACACAAGAAACAACAACCCAAGATGCATGAAGTCAAAGAATTAGATGTCCTAAACATATTAATAAGCAAAAAGCAGGAAACAGATGAGTAAAACCAGAATGTTGAACAAAAAAGGAGACATACATTGAAACAAGAAGCATGAAGTAAAAACAATGACAGAGATGACCTAAAGACCAAAATCATGACCAAAAAACAAAATGATGATGACCATGAGCTTAACCATGAACAAGAATCTTGAATCATACAGTGAAACAAGACATAGGAAGTTCGAAAATTGAATTATATGTTCAAAGACACAACAACAAACCACCCAAGATTCATATAATAAAAGAAACAGGGAACCTAAACAAAATAATAACCAAAACACAATAAACACATGAACAAAACCAAATAGATATACAAAAAAACAAAAAGCATAGCCTCAAACAAGAAACAGGATGCAAAAATCATGAAACAAAACAACAAACAACCCAAACAACATATACTAAATGGAGTAGCAAATAGGAAGTATGTTGACAGAAACAGGAAACCCACTCTTAATAAAGTAACTTTATCTCAAATGAGCAAAAAAAACGGATGAAGGGAGTATACTAGGAAACATATGACCAAAACTAGAAAAATGTACGAAAAAAGGAAGCAAAAAAATGAAACAGATGGACAAAGATTATGATATATAATGCTAGAAACATGAAACAAATGGACACTCGAACATCATCAGAAAAATGTATGAAAAAATAAAGCATATACTCAAACAAGAAACAAGAAGAAAAAAACATGAAAAAGATGGACAAAGACCATGAAGTATAAAGCTAGAAACATGAAACAAATGGACAATCGAACATCATCTAGAAAATGTACGAAAAAAGGAAGCATATACTCAAACAAGAAACAAGAAGAAAAAAACATGAAACAGATGGACGAAGACTATGAAATATAAAGCCAGAAACATGAAACAGATGGACACTTGAACATCATCAGAAAAATAACCAAAAGAATCATGAATCACACTCGAACATCATCAGAAATACCAGATCCACATGAATCACAACAAAAAAAACATTTCAGGATTAAATAATGAAATAACAGAGATTAAGGCTAAGAGAACTTCACCCGGGCTTCACAAAATACAAAGGAACAAGCAATTTCAGAATATCATGACTAGGAACAGAAGTGTAGCCAGGAGGAAGCCACTCAGTGTCCTTATCTTTCAGCCCCTCATCGGCCGCCGGAACTCCCACTCTCAAGCCCCTGCTCCACTCAACGCACCCCCATTCAAGCCTCCTCGCTACCCTTCTTCGCTGTCGTCTTCTGTACTCAGGGGTGGACCAAACTTCCTCTGGAGTCTCCGGCACCACCAAGTGGGGAGGTGGTCCAAAAGGAGGAGGTATTTGGTGAATTGGTAAGGGTAAGAGGAGTGGAGGAGTACGAGGAAGCAAAGGAGGACAATGGGGAGGAGTACAAGGAAGCGAAGAATGAGGAGTGCGAGAAAGCGAAGAAGGACCTAGATATGGAGAAGGGGGAGTATCGGGCACGAACTTGGAAAATGCTTCACAATAATTGCTCCAAACATCATCACCTCATGATGATCTTACCAACTTTCAACAAGAAACAAAGGGAAACTGCAAGAAATGCTCGCAACAGTGGAGTGAGAAGTATAGATCTACCAACAAAACGCACCTCAAAATGGAGATCAAGAGGAGATGCGAATTTTGGTTTTATTTTTGGCAACAACTGGTAGCAAATGAGGTCAAGATCTAGGATTTACATATGCACAAAGTGAGAAGCCGGTGGGAAGATCGAGAGGGAGTACGGCAGAGATTAGGTTAGGGTTAGGGTTAGAGAAAAAGAGGGAAAGGTTAGTAAATGGGGAAGTAACGAGAGCCGTCCAACACAACGAGAGCCGTCCAACACAACAAAGCCAATCTCTATTAATGACTAACAGTGGGCTTAAAACAGCCCAACTCTTACAAAAATAGGGAATGGAGCAAACATTTCAAGACAACTCAAAGAGGCAAATAGAGCAAAGGATAGAGGGAGTATTATTTAATCACTAAAAAGCTTATGTATTTCCCCTTTGAATGAGCAAAGTTATAGAGGGAAAATTGAGGACAGTATAAGCTTAAACGTAAACAGATGCTAACATTACCAAACCCCCTCGGAAACGATCATTCATTAGTATAAGCATATGGATCTATTTGCCAAATTTGTAGTCGTGCTAATTGGCAAATGGCAATTCTTGGAATACCAAAACCAGAGCAACTAAAGTACGAATTCTTCGGTCCACTCGTTTGGATTTTAGAAATATATGCAGCCAAGACCTTGTCCTGTGCGGCTGTGCAACCTACTTCGCATCTTGATACTTTTTTTTTTTTTATTTTATAATTTACAATATGATATGATAGTACCAAATACCTCATTTTCAACTTAATATAGTTTTTATATTGGAAAACTTCAGAGTCAATAATTTTTGGTGGAAGTATCTACTCTTAAGAAATTCTGATCTTAAGTAATAATCAACCCTTCATGATTTATTTGTGATGATTTGTCCCCCTTTTTCATTTAAAAGAATAAGGACTTAATTTTTACAATTCTCTTTTTTTACATGATATTAAGCAAGTCTTAAGTAATATTGTCTCAATGCTGCATTAGTTTGTTGTAACCTTAAAAATTGTTGCATTTCACACAATCACACTTGCTTGACGATTTATTGGTAACCAATGATGTGGGGGTAAAGCATAAATTGCAAATATAGCCATGTCGTTTGATGTGATGGTTTCATAACTTGTTAAAAAATCATGACTACTTTTATTATTTTAGGATTATATCTTATTGTGTACTTGTTTTATGGATTACTTATAAATCCTAATAATAACTTAGTTAGAGATATTCTCATCCAAGATTTATTTTAAGAAAAATAGCTAAATTAGCCTATAAGTTATTGCGTGGCTGTCTTTAATATATATTTCCTCACCTTACTTTCATGCATTCTAATTTGATATTGAATTCTAAGTTTGGTATTTTTGAGAAAAAAAAAAAGTTTGATTAGGAAAATAAATATTCCACCTACAATTTATTTAGGATAGTTCTTATTAAAATCATACCTTCTTATTTAATCATGATTTCTTTCCTATATCATATGTGCAAAGTGAAGTACTAATGTTTATTTTATCGGATGTAAAAAGAAAAAAAAATAATTAGCACCATCAAGTATAATCACAGCCACAAGTATGCAATGATATGATATACGTTGTAATTTACAGTATCCAATCTCATCTTTTACTATGCTTTTCATAACTACAGCAATAGAGTAAAAATATTTAATGTTAGATTAGATGGTTTGCACTTACAATTTTAGATTTTGAGCTCTAAAACAATTATTGTTGAAACTGTGGCAATATAGTAGTTGAGTAATAATTTTTGGTAATGGGTTAGTGATATGAAAATGGATGTAAGTAGATGCCTTTGAATGGTAACATCATAACATGAAATTTCGCTTATTTTGTTTTTTTAGGCATCACTTTGTTTAGATTCATCTTGTCTTTTATATGATGTTGGGAAGAAACAAAGTCATTATGGGGCCTAATTAATTAGTGATATTAAGTGCCACACCACAAAAAAAAAAAAAAATTAAATCCAAGATTAAAAATTTTTAATGAAGGAAAAAATCAAGGTTAAATAAGAATGCATGATTTTGATAAGAATTATTTGTTGGGTAATATTTATTTGCCTAAATCAATGTATCATTCATTATTTAAACTGTGATAACATTACAATAATGATTCTAGCTAGTATGACATTAAAGTAAAGTTTATTCAAAACTAATCAACATAATCTTGAAAATGAATTAATTAGTTAACTTATAAATTAAAATAGTGGTCAACACACTTTCTAAACATCAAAGGCTTAAGACAACACCAATGACCAATGCAATATTGGATTAATGAAACAAAAGGAAGGAATTAAAGATAATGAAAACATAAAAAAACTTGCAAATTCTTACAACACTTGGATACCTTGTAGTTAAGTTTGTAATCATAGTCATTATTTTCACAATATATAGCTAAAGAATGTTTAGTCTTGAATTAAATTTTATTTATTTCTTATGAGTAGAACATACATATATTTACATATATTCACGTAAAATCAAAATCTAAACTTAGTGATTTTACATAGGTAATGTTAATTCCTTTTAAACTTTTCTTTTTTGACTTAGACTGTATTTATTATTTACCTTAAAAAAATACTGGTACGTATATTCCACATTTCCATTAATGTCTCCCCATCATCCATATATTCCCCCTGACATTCATTTTCTCTCCAAATTTTGTCATTAAAATTTTCGGTCATTCATTCATTCAATTTTCAAAGTTTCTTACGAAAATCACAATATTCAGAACAAGATATAGAATCTGTCAACCCCTTCTCTTACGCTCACTTTTATCCTTCCTCAAATTTATAACATCAAAATCCAAATTTAACCAAAAATAGATTAATAAAAACAAACAGCCAAAAAACAAAAACAAAAAAACACCCATTTTTTTGAATAAAAAACCACCTTTAACCGGGAAGCCGGTTTCAATTTGCCGGAAAACCGCTTTTTCATCAATAAGGTTGACAACTTCTTTCTTAATTTTGGGTCTAAACCGTGTTTAGAATCCTGGGTATTAGGTGTTTGATTGAAAGTTTTGATTTTTATCAACTTTTTAAAATCAGGGTTTGTAAAGTTTATCATAAAAATTCTGGGTTTTTGATGTTTTAGAGGGTGGTATTGGTGGTGGATGCTAACGTGAGCCAAGGGTGGGGAGAAATGGCGGTGGAGGAAGGAGGGAATGATACGCTAAGGTGGGGTACATGGCAAGAGCTAATCTTAGGTGGGGCTGTTCTTAGGCATGGGTCTCACAATTGGGAAGCTGTTGCTTCGGAGCTTCAAACCCGTACCCTTGACCCTTACCTTTTCACCCCTCAGGTATATCCCTTTTCCCTCTCTTCCTAAGTTTTACTCCCTATTTAATTTATGATAATTATTACATTAATAGCATGATTACTTTGGTTATCAGTCCTAATATTTTGTCAATATGGTGTAAGTGTGTAACGTATGAGGGTTATTTTTCTGTCCAAAGTATTAGAAGTGGTAAATGTAATCGTAATCCATCAGTAAGTGACATTTATCTACGTGATTTTGTCATGAACTCCTAACTGATTGAGTAATATATAGTATCAATTTGGGAAATATATTACGGATTAATGCTTATAGCTACTCTCTGGGATAATATTAGTTATGACTTAGTGGTAAGTGGCAACTCTTGTCCTGCCTCTACTAGGGCCTCAGTACGTCGATCAAGCCACATGAAAACGAAAAAAAATAAGAAAATAAAGAAAATGTGTGACAAGTTTGATATTATGACCTATGTTTCTTGGACGTTTTATTCCATTTCAAGTATTGTATAATTCTGCGTACCCAACACTTGAGTATTGCTATGAGATAAAATTTGGAGAAAATGTTAAAATCGAGTGGATGAGTATAATGCTAGGGCATAAATCTCAAATCACATAGATTTGGTACATTAGCCAATATGTGTCCTAAATTAACACAAATGCATTAGGAAATGACTGATTTCATTCCCATTCAAATTATGGTTCAAGTTGAGTAATCTTTGCCCTTAACCTGCCCCCTCACTCCACTGTTTGCTTAATTTGGCTTATTGCCTGAATCTAATTGCTGTTAGGCTCATAGATAATTTGCCACATTCAATTCAAGATCCTCTAAGTAGTTGAGTTGGAATACTTCACTTACAAGAATAATCCAATTTTGATGATTTGCTAATTATAAGCAACCTTTGGATTATTCTTGAATAATCCAACCTTTAATACCCGTTTTAATAGGTAGGACTGCAAGTGATCAACTAACATAGTGCCTTTCCCAACTTTTGTCAAAATTTCAACACGAACATGCCGGAAAAACACTTCTACCATGGTTGCCATTACCAAGCATCAAAGCTTGTTCACAAAGCCAATCTCATTCCTCACCACTTTAAATTATCACAAAATTCTCGCTACTCTCATTCTCTGTAGGAATGTAAATATGTAAAGCGGAATTTCAAGAAACAATTTCTTTCATCTACAGCAAGATCTCATGCACATTTTAATATGAATTATAGGAATAGAATTCCATACACTTGAAGTGTGATTTCCACAAAGCAAAAGAGCACGCCACACTTCTAATTGAAGATCTTTAGAAAACTCCTCTAATAAATATCCTCGTATGGTAGTACGGAATAAGGAACGCTTCCTTATTGCTTTTCTTAGTGATGGCAAAGTGAGAGGATTAGCTTTCTTGGAATGATAGATGTGACATATCATGTCTATGCCTTGGTATATATACATGACATCCATGTGTCATAAAATAAACCTATTCATCAATAGTTCACATAAGTATGACTTTTGAGCTTCTTAACCTCTTCGTGCGCCTTAATTCAATCATATGCTTATATGCGTGACTTTATAGGACCGGTTTATTATTAGAAGTGCACTAATCAAATTAGTTCACAAATCATAGTCGGTTTTTGGTAAAAACACTATGATTATCTAAAATAACCAATTGTAATTCAGCTCCTTAATTTGTCCATAGTTATATTTAATTGTTACACTTGATTTGATGCCATTAAATTGATATTAGTAGCTGTCTATTGTTGATTTCAAAGTATGTAATAGATTGAATGATTTAGAATATGTTTGGAAATAAATTTAGGATTTGATTGGGTGTTCATCGTTATGATTTTTCTAATTTCTAAATTGATGAATCTAAGTTTTGGGTCATAATCCTTGATTCCTCCTTGTTGTTGCCCCAGCTGAAGGGGAAAACAAATAAAAAAAAAAGGAAAAAAAAATTAAAAAGAAATTAGCTCACTATTCACTTGCTTTTGCAAGTTATTATTTAATGTTACCTATTAATAATGGGTGTGAAAGGTTAGATTATTCAAAAATAATTCAAAGGTTGAATTATTTTTAGCAAACCAGCCAAATGTGTATTTTTCCTGTTAAATTTTTCAATAATATTTTAGTTAGAGGTATCATCAAGATAATACTTTGTTACTTGAAGCTTAACTAACTTGCTGACTTTATATTGTGGCTTATTAATTTGGAGTAGTTTGAAATAGATACATGGCCAGATGGATTAATTTAGGACCTAAGGGAGTATTAATGTTGCTTATTTTAAGGGTTTATTCTAATATTGTTTATGGTTCTAGGTAAAGTGTTTCAAAAATGTGGCTAATGTAATCTTTTGTTCCACTAGAGAAAGTGAAGGTTGTTTTAGTTAGCTAAGGTTTTATCACTGATGGAAATCTCACCATTTATCTCCTTACATGTTCTGTTGCATCTTTGAGTAAGATCATTGTTTGGTCTTTATCAAATAGAGATTGACTTTTTAGTGGAAACGTAGAACCTAGAGATCGTTGAGATTCTTTATCCAATTCTATATCCCACCTCTGCTATAGCATTTAGTGTAACATTTTAAGAAGGCTTGAGCTTGATAACTCACTTCCAGTATTAAACATTGATGGATTTCTTATCTTTTTGAGGGGGCAATTAATGTATGCACCTTGATGTTTCTAGTGAGTTCCAGGGCAGTTTAATGTTCTTGATTCTTAATGCCTTTACAAGAATCGTAGTGTTAAGATGTGAACGATCAACCCCATGAAGTTGGTCTATAATTTAATGTTCGTACAGCTGACCACACTGTAATATTGAGAACAAAGTCCTTTTCCCACTATTTCCATCGGAATGCCTTACTAAAAGTTTGATGTCCTCTTAGATGGGTAATTGATAAGCCAAAGTCTTTGTCTTGATCAGCATAAAGTTCAGGGGATTCGGGTATAGTTATGGTATCCCTCATTCTATGATTATGAAAATAGGCTGAAAATGGACTGTTAGACAAACCTGGGCGTTCCAGTTGATAGGTTACTTATCATGTTGACTTTGAGACTATGGGTTCACGCTTTATCTTATTATGCAGATGTTACTGTTTAATGGGGTTGCTAAGTGTAAAGTCTGGTAGAAAGGGCTGAATTCCTGATAACTGTCTGTGTTTTGGAGTTAGGTGCTAAAATAATTTCTACAGTCTACACTACTCTCAATTTGTAAGGACTAAGACTTGTATAAACTTCAGCTCCCCATGTCTTTCATAGGATGTGAAGTGCTATTTATATTAGTTATTTCTGGTTTCTGCTGTCAATTTGTGCTGAAAAGTTTATATACTAGTGATGAACCTAGAAATCAGTATTGGGTAGAAAATAAGACTTGTTTGTCTTCAGGGGATGTTCCCTGAATTCTGAGGAAATGATCTGATTGTAACTTTGGTACATTGGAGGCTTAGAATAATACAGATAAAAGTTCCCTAGTGCACGCTTTTGGGAAGTTGGCTTTGTGATTTGTGAGCTATTGGCTTCTAGGCCATGTATTTTGGTATGGAAAGGCCTGATGGTTTGGTGTATTAACATTTCATGGTTTGCTGCTGTATTGATGATCCCAGTTTCAGATTGTCAAATAATGTTTTACATATAGTTATTAGGCTAATACAAGTAGATTGTGTATGATCATTCATGGTGGGTTTGGACCAGGGCTGAGGTCTGTTTTGTAGAGTGATGTACGAGTTTCTTGCTTTATTTATGTATCATGAAAAATTAATCAACTTACCTTATAACATGATGAAACAATTTCAGGTGTGCAAAGCCAAGTATAAGATGCTGCAAGAGTGTTATTCTGGCTGCTCGTAAGTATAATGCTTTTCTGCCAGTGCTTTAATTTAGTTTAGGTTAAACTAAATGATAATGTTTTGTTTGTCTGACAAATTATGCAATGTCTTATCTGTTTACACTTTACATACTTTTCCAAAGGTCTTTTTGTTGATTTTTGTGTCCTTTCAAACACACCTCACTGACATTGTCATTCTCTGTCAGAGTGTTGACCAGAATCGATAATGCACTCATGATTGATGTTACAATTCAGAAACTTCAATCTTGAAATGTTTATTTGATCATAATGTCTTTTAAAATGGAGGACTATTGGGTTTTGGCCGTGACATTAGATTGCCATGTTATTTTTGGCTCAAGCAGTAATGCAATATAATAGATATAATCTTTAATCTATCCGTCTCCACCCAATTTATAGGGGGTAAAGACTGTCTGAGAAGCCCAATTCGTATGCCGGGAATGATCTACACAAATTATAGCACAGGATTACCAACTTTGAAGAGTTTTGTCTATACACTCTATATTGTTCTCATAAATAGTAGCATTTTATTCATCATATCAATATAATGTCTTTATGTCTGCTTCATTGTGGTTGTAATGTTGGGTAAGGTGTATATTTCCTTGTGTTTTCCAACTGTTTTACTCTGAAATAGTCTGTCTCAATCTCTAAAATTTCTGATCACTCAGTAATTGACATGCTGTTTGCATGTTGGTTCACCCTAGTGCTTGGTTTGAAGAGTTGCGGAAAAAGCGTGTAAATGAATTACGTAGAGAATTGGAGAAATCAGAGGAGTCAATTGGGTAAGTAATACATAGTAGTTTACATGTGCCATAATTTGGTTTTGGAGCTGCTGACTTTTTTCATGCATTCATATTACCATATCCGTGTGCCTGACCCCGTTTTTGTACTTTGGCCTCGAACATGTGTAAAAATTGTTCCTAAGCATTCTCAGTATCTGAACAGAGTGAGAGATGGAAGAGGTAGGGAAATGCAAGTCATATGATTGTGCATTTAACAATCATTTGTAGTTTAGTATTTTACCAGATACTGCAATAGTTTGATTGTGATATTTGCTTTATATCTTTAATGTCAAAATTTTTAGGGTCTATTAAGAGAAGGGGGAAAGAGGAAAGAGGGGTGGAGGGGATCAATCTGCATATTTTCATATAATAGTGAAGGTATAGAAGAGACTATATGCTAATTCTCCAATTAGCAGGGTGAGGTGAAACTGTGAAAGTGATTAGACTGAATGGACTCTGTTCATGAAGAGCGTACTGAAGCTTAACTTGCAATATGAAGTTATTGATCTAAAACCCATATAGTTGACCAAGTGGAGGGTTCATCTGATTAGATTATTGATCGCCCCCTTCCTACATCCCTCCCTCTATGCTGAATGGTTTGTTCATGCACCCTAAATGCTACCTTTTCAGTAATTTTTTTTGAGATAACTTTCAGTAACATCACTGTTAGTATGTACTACTTCCCTGTATTTCCCTTCCCTTCTTTTTTTTGTGTAATTATTATTTTTTGTCATTGTAGTAGTCGTGATCATCAATACTATTACTAAGTGTAATACTACTCATCATCCAAAAATACCAATTGTAATGCGTACTGGCAGCTTTTGTTCTATGTAATTTAGTGCTGCCCTTGGTTAGAAATCGGAAACTTTTACTCCATCCCAAACATTCCACTATCCTATTTGATTTGTCCCAAAGAAATTCTGATTACCTTTCAAGTCAAAATTATTTCTCTCCATAATAAATTAATAAAATTCGGTTTTTCTCTCAGTTACATTACTACTCCTTTTTCCTCTATCCATTTTGAACTTTTTCATACTACGTCACTTCACTTCTTAGAGTGGAAGTTAGTATGATACACTATGTTGTGAGGAGTAATTTTGTATAAGAATTATAAATAAAGAAAAACTTGAGCTTACTTGCAAAAATGGTGCCCCTTAAATCAACATTTTTGACATACCCTGGTTGTGGTTACACTATGAGTATATGACTACCTATTTTTAATGTTTTCTAATGTTTTGTATCAGATGACTTTATTAAAGATCTCAGTTTCTTGTTTGTTTTTTTAACTGTCTTGGTGTGGGATTTCATGTACATGGATCTTCATCGACCACACTCATGACATATTCCGTATTGGATGGTGTAGTATAAGGCATTGCTTTGTATGTGTATTTGGCTTTATTGTTCTCAAGAAGATGCCATAAGTACTTGAAATTCATCCTCTTATAATTTAGAGTATTTTTCTAATTGTCATTAACACTATTCAAATATTCATGCAGTTCTTTGGAAACTAAACTTGAAACCCTGAAATCTGAGAAAGCAGTCTGCAGTTATGCTGATCTAAATTGTAGTGCAGCTGAATCTTTGGAACCGTTGTGCAAATCAGGACAAAACGAATCTGCTGGAAAAGGGACAGAGACATCTCCAGATGGGTCTTCCGCTGGTAGTTTGACTCAGGAAATCCAGGCAAATTGGTCATCGCAACGCCAAGCTGCTGCTCCAGAAGCATCAGTGGAAGAGATTGAGAGAAAGCCTGTGGTTTTGGAGCCTTCTTTTAGACTAGAGAAGTTTTGGAGTATAGACAAGTTAGCTGAAATCATGAGATCGGAGCATGGGGTGAACATTAGGAGGAGAAGAGGGAAGAGGAAAAGAAAGGAGTTGAACAAGGGTGGAAAGGAAGGAAGCGTTGGAGAGAATAACTTGAGATACTCATCTGATTTCACAGCAGATACCTCACAAGCCAAGGAAAATGTGCCAAGTGGCTGTGTCCACCCTGTGATGCCCGCTGATGCAAATGATCTGAGTCCATGCACGAGTAAGCAGGGAGTGGATGATCTTGTAAAACTTTTAGATTCTATAATGGAGAATGAGCATGCATCTGTGTTCAGGCGTCGGCTTGATAGCCAGGTATGAGCAATAAGACATCTTTTCCATAATCCACCCCCCCCCCCCCCCCCCCCCCCCCTGTTCATGACGTCCTCGTATATGATAGTCAATTTTAGGGAGTGAGCGCTGAGCATGAGAGAATAGAGATTGCTGTTGGTGAGGGGTTCAACCTGGAAATCCCCAATCATCTTTTCTGGGTATCGCAATGGGCAATCAAGTACTTACATTTCAACTTCTTCCAAATGCTGAAGTTAGCAAGTATTCTTCATTGTCAACTATATTGCTGATTCCTTCAAATCAATTGTGCCACAACTGTTAACTGAAATCTGTGTTGCTTCTTTGACACTGTGCTGCTGTATGATTGTTATTGACCTTGTATAGGTATTTACTGCCCATTTAGCAAGCAGTTATGAAAGGCTATAATGATAATGGATTTGTGTCTGGTTTTGCTTGGAAAGTTCCCTACTCCTAAGGTGTTCTTCACAAAATTTCAACCCTACCATCTTAGATAGAAAATGTGCAGTGAATAAAAACACTGAGGGATGGAGTTGCATTATTTTGGACTTTGACACGAGACTTTTAACTTTATAGATGCTATTTCTTTTCTACTTGAATAACCTGTGAGCCAGGTTGCTGGATAGTGTCCTTAATTAATCTGATTTTTCTTTGCAGAAGAGAGCTAGATACAAGAGGATAATACGTCAGCATATGGACCTTGATACTATTAGATCAAGAATCGACAATAAACGCATTACATCAATGATGGAGCTCTTGCGAGACTTGCTGCTTCTTGCGAATAATGCACTAGTTTTCTATTCCAAGTGTACAAGAGAATACAAATGTGCATTAGCACTAAGAGACCTTGTTACTAAGTTTTTACGTCAACAGTACAAGTCTATTGTAAACAAGGTCACCGTTGCAGAAGCCCCGAAATCACCAACGCGCAAAGCACCAGCAAAACCTAGAAGTGCTCGGCCTTTCAACTGCAAGTTTCTGAAGAAGGCCGTAGACAATGCTCAGGATAGCACTAGTATTGTTGCACAGAAACAGTGTGGTCGGTCTCCGAACAATGTAGGCTCACCATCCTCAGCAGAATCTACTGCTTCTGCAAAGAAAATGCAGGGGAGGAGAGGGAAAGTTGGGCATGTTAAGCTGGGTAATGCTGGCATACAAGCTGAAACTCCCATGAAGGTGAGAAAGAGAGATAGAATCAAGTAGGACTACAAAGTTAGTAGGAACACTTTGTAACTGTACTTTTGTATCCAAAGATCTCTCGTTTTGAAGTTAAGACAACTAACAAATGAAAAGATGTACAGCCTTATGAGAGCAATACGCTTCTTAGCAGAAGTCTTGTGTATTTCCTGTTAGTCATGAAGGGATTGTGCTGTATAATCTCCCTCATAGAGTGTCTTTTTGTGGTAGGTAATTGTACTCCTCTACGCCGCCCTCTCTCAGGACCTTACTCAGCCCAAAGGAAGAACCATCGTAGGGTGTATCTGCCCTCGATTTGAACCCATATTTTTTGATAACATAAAATTTTGATACATGTCAAAATAACATAGAACAAACAATTTCTTTACACATCTACCCATCATCTACGTCTTCCGACGCCTATGCAAGACACTAGTATAAGAAGAACCAAGAAGTGCGTTTCTAGCAATGTGTTCACTATCCCACTACAGTGTTTCACTTGATTGGTTTGGAATGTTGTGTTCTTTCCCTATAGTTAGACTCAGTTATTAAAGCATGGCTTCATTTAATTATAACTGAACTCATGGACACAATGACGCAAATGGATGATGTTTCAGTGTTTGGTTCTTGAGTATTGGAAATTGGAAATCCTAATTGTTACTCTACGCTTGATTGGAAAGACCCAATTATGTTCTATTTTACTGTTGAAACGCAGTTTAATACTCTTTAAATCATTGAAACTAGTTTGAAGTTTGTGTACTGCACCAGTCTATATATATTTATTGAATTCCTTGCTGGATTTCGAATATTGTAGTGGATACCTCTTATCTTTGTCGAAAAGTTGGTGAAACTGCGATGAACTTTATGTCAAAATTTTAGGGTATGTTTGGATTGGGTAATGTATTAGGGGAGTAATAAAAGTTAAATTAATAAAAAATAAGGTTAGTAAAAGTGGTTTATAAGGGAAATATAGTATTAGTAGTGTGATAAAAGAAAAACTAATACCCTCATTTGAGGGGTAATAGATACTCTTCACACCTATAGGGTACTTATTACCACCATAATAAGGGTAATACTCAATGTCTCAATTCTTTCTTCTTTCTCATACCACAACTATAATACCTTCTTTTTCACTTCATCCCCTTTGTTACCACCTCTATTTACCTTTATTTTTCATTAGTTTGACTTTTATCACCCCCTTAAACCATCTCCCTCAATCCAAGCATGGCCTTAATATGATATCGTTCACTTGACCGCTAAATGGTGCAGAATGGACATCATATGTTAGTTTTCTATTCGCTGATCTTACAAAATGGTATATAATGTGCTTAGATGTTTAGTATATATAGCCGAGATGCGGTGTCTAGGAAGATTTCAAGGTGGACATCACATGTTAGCTTCCTATTTGCTGATCTTATAATCTTTTATAATCACTATCACTAATCTCATTTATCTAATGCTAATCAGATATTCAAACTTAGAAAAAGCATTGTCAACTAAAATCTATTCAAACCCCATTAAAAAATCATTAGAATTGTATAAAGGATCAAAATTTGTCTGCTAATTAGTAATTTAGTATATTCTCGAACTATATAATGACACTTACTCTGTGATTTGCAGCCCCTATAGTATGAATTTATGTAAAAATAATAAATATGAAAGGCGGTTGAAGTTATGCTCTGAATTAAATAGTTGGCATTTCATCAGGGTACGAGGAATATTGTGATCTTCCATCAAACTTATATGAGATATGCATGATTTGTCATTAATTAAGAATTGGTATTTCATTACCACAACAATATGAGGAATGTCAAGATCAGGCATCATATTCATATAATTCAATTCAACTTTCGACTAACGTCTCTTTAGTTAGTTAAACTCTTTTGTTAACAATTCATTTTTTTACACGTAAAAAAAACATTAAAGTCATAAGTAAGTAGCGACCTCACCTTCTCATCATTTTTAAAAAAAAAAAAGTCTTTATCATCTCATATTTTTCACTCTGTGTTCTGTAGATTATGAATTAATTTTACTTTTTAAGAAAATCTTTGCATAGTTGGATTACAAAGTGTGGACTAGGCGGTTCCAATTTCTTTTCTACTTGACAAAATATCAATATTTGTATACAGTATTGAATTGGAAGAAGCTTTCTAATACAGAGTCTTATTTTTCTGACAAACACAAAACTCACAAGTAATACAAGTTGCACAAAAATATAAAATGCATGCAAGTGAGCATTCTAGTCGGTCAATCCAATTTGAGCTCTATAGTACTACTGTACAACAACTTTTTATCTTAAATTTCAACTAATAATAATCCCTTAGTCAGTACTCCCATTGTCCGAATCAAAGTAGTAATTGAATATCATATGCCAACCATTTAGATACTGACACTAATCAAACAATATTAATGATAAATCCATAACATCTTAAAATCCCCCATTTCGCGTTGGATCTTCAACAAAACATTGTTCTATCTAAACTGTAATCATTGTAATTAAAGTATTTTGAATTTGATACAATTTGAATAACTCATTTGTCAGGTCGTAAATAGTAGAAGGTGGACGTTGGACCCGGGTGCACGATGCGCATCGTGCACCCTGGGTGAAACGCAGAGGAAAAGACTACAAAACGCAAGTGGGAAGCAAGTGGACAGAGCAAATTTTACACGTCAGCTTCTCCAATGACCATTTCCATATTTTCGCTGACCATTTGCGGTTTAAATTTCCCCCCCATAAACCGTCATATCTTGGCAGTAGATGACGTGCCTCGTTTCCCGGATTTTGGCTGTTGCTGATTCCCCATAAAACTGTCATTAATGCTTTTTTTTAACTCTTTCTGTGAAGTAAAACAAATGTTCACTGCATAATACTAAATGTTCATTCCCTCTCAAACAAATGTTCAATGACTCGTTATAAAATGTTCATTGTTTAAACTTCCAATGAATTATATTGAACTAATTCACCCCAGTAAAGAAATGTTCATTGCTTATTACATAATGTTCAGTGATGTTCAACTATATGTTCATTGGATAACTACGTAGTTTTCACTCGTATAATTGTGACATTCATCTTAGCCTCGTTTTATGATTCCCAATGCAAAAAAGTAGTGTACAGTACCTACTACAGTGAATACTGCAAAAAATCTTTGCTTTTCACGTTTACCAAGTATGTCTTCTCACACTTACCAACTACATACCACAAAGCACGTTACCCTACTGCCACACTTGCTGACCTGTATTCCACTCATTCAAACAAAAAACGTAAATGTTCATTCGTTTACACTAGTATGTTCATTGGTTTACAAAGAGTATGTTCATTGGTTCTCTTAGATTCATGGACTGGAATGAAATGTTCATTGGTTTATACTAGTATGTTCATTGGTTTATACTAGTATGTTCAGTCAATAATGCCATAATGTTCATTCTTCTAGGCTAGTATGATCATTGGCATAGCGTACACAATATTAAAAATATATCACAATTTCAAAATACTTTTACAATCATTAAATATATTACATAAGTCCTCATACGTAACAATAATTGAAATATTAAATTAATCAAATGCCAATACATAATCATTACAAATTAATGCTTTTTTTTTTAACTCTTTCTGTGAAGTAAAACAAATGTTCACTGCATAATACTAAATGTTCATTCCCTCTCAAACAAATGTTCAGTGACTCGTTATAAAATGTTCATTGTTTAAACTTCCAATGAATTATATTGAACTAATTCACCCCAGTAAAGAAATGTTCATTGCTTATTACATAATGTTCAGTGATGTTCAACTATATGTTCATTGGATAACTACGTAGTTTTCACTCGTGTAATTGTGACATTCATCTTAGCCTCGTTTCATGATTCCCAATGCAAAAAAGTAGTGTACAGTACCTACTACAGTGAATACTGCAAAAAATCTTTGCTTTTCACGTTTACCAAGTATGTCTTCTCACACTTGCCAACTACATACCACAAAGCACGTTACCCTACTGCCACACTTGCTGACCTGTATTCCACTACCATTCAACTCCAGAAAAAACCTCTGCGTTTCATATTGTTTCTCTTGCGTTTTGCATCGGGTGCACGATGCGCATCGTGCACCCGCATCGTGCACCCGGGTGCACTATCCTATTTGCCCGTAAATAGAATTGATAGAAGCATATATGAAGTGAAAAAAAAATCAAAACAACGAATATAAAATAAATAAATAAATAATATTTCTTATCAAAAATTGTCGGAAATTTAATATATTTATATAAAGTCATTGGTAAGAGTTAAATTACCATGTACTTATGCAACTTGTAAAGAAAAAGAGTGTGTACTTAAAAGACATCACATAAATAAAAAAGTTAGTCCAATAGTTAAACACAATGCCGACGAGTAAAATTCAGTGATGAGTTAGTTGATCACCGATCTCTGTTTTTCAACGAAAACAAAACCAACCCAAAGTCCAACAGACATAGAAACCATATAGTATATAATAAGTATTCCATAAACCCAAAGTTTCTCTGATGTAAATCGAGACCAAATCTACCGTAACAAACCATCTGAAAACCAAAGTAAAAAACCATATATTATAAAGATATAAAATATAAAATAAGCTCAAATTCCTCGCTCTCATTCTCGCTCGTCTTCCGAATTCCCACTTCCCAGCTTCCCTCTCCACAAAACCAGCTTCCCTCTCCACAAAACCAGCTTCTTCCCACACTTATCACTTTCTTGTCGCTCATCCTCCCTCGTTCCCTTCCTTCCTTCTTCCTCTCCGTATCCACTCCCTCTAACCCGCTCATTCCCATCTCACTCACCGAGTCCACTCGCTTCCCAACTCGGTTGCCGCACCCTGCACTGCACCGACCCCGAAAGGAAAAAAAAGATTTTTTTTATTTTTTCTTCTGCCCTTCCTCCTCATTAAATCTTCTGGTATTCCATTTTATTTATTTTTTGTTATTTAATTTTATTTTTTTAACTATTTTTTGTTTATTTCAATAATTATGATCTCATTGTCATACGTTCATTTTCTGGATTGATTACAATGCATGCAATATTAATGATCCGATTTTGAATCATCAATTTTAATCTTGTATGTGGTCGATGATTTCTCGCCTCAACCTTTGCATTCTCGTTTAATTAATCTTTAATTCATATCATTAATTTTGTGGAAAATTAATATTTTTTTATTAATATTAATAAGGTTATTTACACTATAGTATAAAATTTGTTTCCATATTATTAGTGGGATTGGTCAAGAGTATGTTTCATTACTTCAGGAATCAATAGTTTTCGAGTAATTGCGAGTTGTTTTGATTGATAAATAGGTGCTAATGTGAAGAGAAGGATACAATTTTTTGTTTTGTTGTTTGCAATTTGGTGAAATTTGACGACTCTTTGATTTGAAGGTTATCCTATTTGGTGGGTTTTTTTTTTTTTTTTTTTTTTTTTTTTTTTTGTTTTTATTTGGGTCCATGGTAGGATTGTCACTTTTAAGTTCTCTCCTAGACAAAAGTTGCAAACTTTAGCTGTAAGTACTTATTCCTGAGTATCGGACAATACTTTAGACGAGATTTGATCTTAGGTTTGAGTACCACCCTATATTAACCACAGTAGACGGGATGAATATGGTTTCCTCGTATACACTTTAGTTTTATGCTGTAGATGTGATACTACTTAACTGCATGCGTTATCACTTTATCATCCTATGAGATGATTCATGTGGTAGGTGTTTACTGATTTTGGGTTTGGGTGTTACTTGAGGGTTTAAGATTTTATCCAATTTGGTAGAATCTATTTTGCTTTTTCATTATATTCACCCCTTAAATTTATTAGTGTTCTTGTCACTAAGAGTAGGTCACTAGTTTTGTGTGATGCTGGGAAAATAAATGTGAATTCTGTTTTCTAGCTCTTTCATGGTCTGACTCATTTCGCTTTTGAACTAGCTATTATTATTCAGTGAATTTGTAATTGGAGGTAGAGCTGTTGTAGCGTCAATGACACTAAGTCAGTAACAAATACAGAGCTGTTGTAGCGTCAATGACATTAAGTCAGTAACAAATACCCCTAATTAGTCAAGAATATTGGAAATTATAGTATTATGTTTCATATTTTGGTTTTACAGGAAAGTGGTCAATAGTCTTTTTCTTACATTGAATTTGATTAAAAAAATAGATAAAGAAAACAAGAGTGGAAAATGATTTTCGTGGTATTTGTGAGACTTTTTATTAGTTATGATGTGTGTCTTTTTTAATTACAGAGTAGTTAATTTGGAGAATATTTTATTTTTATTATTTTATATAGGGAGGAAGTTGTTTAGATTTTAATAGAGATCCCTCGTTTCCTAATGTGAAGATTAGATCAGATTAATAGTGGATACTATCTGGTTTGTTCCTCTTCCTTTCTTAGGCGGGGACTCTTGGTAGAGGGGGGGAGGGTATGGGAGTGAGTTTGGGTGCAAGTGAGAGGAAGGAGGTAATTGCCGGAGGACCCTTATTCTTGTTGGAATTTTTTACTTGACTATAAATTTTTCCGTCATTTTATAAGAAGTTATTTTCAACTATGGATCATATCTGGAGATTCTAACTTGGCTATCTTCTATCAGCTCCTAGTTTGTTGCTATGACCTTTTGTCACTCCTAGTTAGATTCAAAACCATGAAAGAAGTGGTAATTTCAGCTATTGAGGTGCATGTTGTTAATTTCTTATGACAACAACTCGTTTCATTCTTCGCTGCAGTCTGTTATGAGAAGGAGGTAGGACTGGATGTCTATGAAGACATTTACATCCTGGAGGTGGTTGCCTAGAAAGAAGTCTGTCCTGTCTGATGGGGTAAAGTTTGGACCATGAACTTTCGTTACAGTTTTGAGTGAATTCGGAGGGGGAAACGTTAAAATTTAAATCTTAGAATTTTAACTCAAACTTTCTGTTGTAGGGACCATATGGTGCTCATGGATTCAGGATGAGACAATTAGCTTTCATGGCATTTGTATGTATACCGATGATGTTCATTGTTTACAGAACTACAAGCTATCAGTACCACCAGACAGAGGTGCAGTGTTACAGATATCCTCGTTTTACTAGTCATAATCTGCTATCATCTCTTTTGAAACTTGTTTGGTGATGTTTTCCCCTTGCACTCATGATTTAATATCAGTTAGCAACTACAAGTTCATTTAATATTGATAGTTGATGGTTTTCCCCTCTTGTATGCTGAATATTATGTTTTTCCTTATTGTCTTTTCAGATAGACGCTAAAAGGAATCCGTTTTTTTACACAGAGGTACCTGATGGGTTCTTGCATTTCTATCATCCTTTATGATGAGCATTTATTTTTGTGTTTTTCATACTTCTACAATATTTTGGTTCAATGTAGAATTCAAAGATGTTAGAGTTGGATAATTTACCTCAAGGTATCGTTCAACAAAGATCAGATATGGAATTGAAACCTTTGTGGTCGCGTTCTAGGCAAAAGGTCAGAGTTAGTTTCTTTTGCACCTTCCATTCGAACAGACAGCAGATATCACAATAAACTTTGCCTATTTAATTGAAGCTTGTTTTCGTAGGTGGATGATTCTGGCTTTCGTAACTTACTAGCTATTGCTGCTGGTATTAAGCAGAAGCATAATGTTGACTTTATAGTTCAGAAGGTATATAGTCATCTACAATTTTATTTTGGATTCACATAGTATGTATTTTTGCCTTTTGACCAGCCTTACATTATTTACTTCAGTTTCTTGCTGAGAATTTTACAATTATGCTATTTCATTACGATGGCAACTTGAGTAGCTGGTGGAATTTGGATTGGAGTAACAAGGCCATTCATGTAGTTGCACAGAATCAAACAAAATGGTACAGTTTCCATTGTACTATCGTCACCCCTATATTGTGTTGTCAGATTGTCATTACTAAGCATTTTTTCCTTTTTTAAGAGATGGCGTGGAATTGTTCAACTTTTCCATGATATATATTATGCTATAGAGATATGGAAACTTACATTTTGATTGGAGTTCCACCTCCTAGTTTTGTGATTGGACTGGTTGAGGAGTCCAATTCTGGTCTTGCTCATTACAAGAGCTCAGTGGATCACAGATTTTAGTAGAGATAGGAGAACTGCAATTGAGATCAAGTAGAGCATGTTATTGTCATTTTTCAGCCCTGAGAATATTGAGGGAAGAAAGTCTATAATTTCATAAATATATGAGTTTCTCAAAAATGACATTCAGATGGGGATTCATGTACTGATTCGCTTTACATTTCAGCTACATATTCTACTAGTATTGTTCTCCTTATTCCTAAGAGTTTGTATTGGAGTCTTGGCCCTTATACTGTTCTCTGTCTATCGTTTTTGTTCAGGTGGTTTGCAAAACGATTTTTACATCCAGATGTTGTTTCTGTCTATGATTACATATTTCTTTGGGATGAAGACCTAGGAGTGCAACACTTCCATCCAGGAAGGTATGTCACTTCCCTAGTGACAGCATTCTTATATCGTTCTGAAATATAATGATCGGGTTTGAGTCATGGATGGTGGGTCTACTTTGTTAATTATTATATATGTTAACTTTCTCTTCAATGTAGGACATCATGACATTATGCATTGTAATTTGTTAGAGGAAATCACAAATGTGGGCCCTTTTTCCATAGGTACCTGAAAATTGTGAAATCTGAGGGATTCGAGATATCTCAGCCAGCTTTGGACCCTAACTCAACTGAAATACATCATCGTATTACAATTCGTAAAAAAACAAAGCGGTTCCACAGGTAATTTGGCTGCTCTGTGTATCCATTTCACTGATATGTTGGAGAAAATTGGATCATCCATCATTGTTGTATATCGTATATCTCTATGCAGGAGAATTTATGATTCCAGGGGTTTTACAAAATGTACAAGTTCTAGCACGGGGCCTCCATGCACTGGGTAAGTGTATGCAAAAATATGAATGTTGTATTGTATGCAAAAATATGAATGTTGTATTGGGTCCCTTGCTATTTTTGTTAGTTATCTTTTTTTATTATGTTTCTACCTTGAGAAATTTGAGATAGTTTATTTCCCTTATAATTATAACTGCAAAGAATATTTAATGTTTACTTTCCTTACATTTATTTTGGGGAAATCGGAGGCATAAAATGTTTCAGGTGTCAATCAACTGTCCTAATGCCATGCATGCTACTATTTCATATGTTTTGCTGTCCTATAATTGTAGTATTAAGAACTATGAACTGAACTTGAATCACATTCTGATGAATGTTACATTTGTTGGAAGACAAAAAATCTTGAGTGAAGCTTGTTTGGACTTAAACCATATGATTATGAGCTAAAGGTGAAGAAGCCTAGAAGAATGAAATATTAAGAGTAATATGTTGCTGAAGATGCCATTCCTTTTCTAAAGTGTGGTTTGATGAAATAGCTGTAGACAGTGATTTTTCCCTTCCAATTGTCCCCGGTCCCAAGGTCCATTTAATGACTTTTTTCCCCTCCCGAATGTCCATGGTCCTTGAGGGATGAAGGTCAAAAAGTTGTGACCTGTAGCGTATTGTTCATTCTTATTATTTGTTTGTAGCATTACATACTGACCTCTTCTTTGCAAATATTTTTCTGTAGTTGGGTGGAAGGCATGGCCCCTGTATTTTCAAGGTCAGCTTGGCGCTGTACTTGGCATCTTATACAGGTATATATATATTTTGTGTCTTGAAGGGTATATGTTGGGTTAACATTGTGGTGAAAGTGATGTTCGAATCTTATCTAATACTTCAATTTGAATAAAATATTTGGTGTTTTGTTATTGGCTTCATCATAACTTGCGTAAGGCACAAATTGAGGTGAATGTAATATGTTTGTTTTATTTTATTGCACTCGATAAAGGTTGACTGGGAGTTCTGGAACTTTTTTTTTTGTTTTTTTGTACTTGATTATGTGTTATAACCTATCCTATAGTTCAGACGCCATTTATGTATGTCATAATGTTTTGCTTCCTGCCCTGTTACAGAATGATCTTGTTCATGGCTGGGGATTGGATATGAAGCTTGGTTATTGTGTGCAGGTGAGATAGTTATATTTTTGATGGGTTCAATATCTTTGATTCTAATATTTTGGTGGAGCTTTTGATGTGGTATTGGCTGCATTTAGTAATGGAGAATGTGTTTGTAATGGACTGATATTCATGATGGAAGCTAATGGTGTAAGATGATGATTGAGTCTTGAAATTAGATGTCATTGAAAGATGAATGAGTAAAAAGAGAAATTGGAAAAAGAGTAGATTATTTTTCTCTTGATAATGCTGGTTTGTTTTGATTTACATTTTATAAGGCTTACATTTTCATTTAGTGTGCATATCTTATATCATTCACAATTGGCAGGGTGATAGGACAAAGAAGGTAGGCATAATTGATAGTGAATATGTTGTTCATCAAGGCATACAAACTCTAGGTGGTTCATCGGCCAAAAAGGTGAGTTCAAATTTATTTCTTGTTCTCTTAGTGACCTTCATAAAGGATTAGCTTCACATTAAACACAAATTTGCTGAGATAATTAGGTCTGATCAACTCCTTAGACTGATTAGATTTTTTACCCTTGAAAGTATTAGCTCAGATTTGAGATTGATTGGATATTTTCCATTGAATACATGGCCTATATATTTTTTTTTTTTGTTCTGCAATTAGTCATTCTTCTTCGATATTTTGACACTTGACAATCTTCACGCAGGCAACGAATCCAGAAGAATTGACAAAGGTAATTCACTTTCTAGTAATCCCACTTCCTACTTGTTGATTGCTTGTTCAAGGCTTCAAGCTGAGTAACCTTTCGTCTTTTAATCCTTATGAAGCAGAAACGTTCAGGCGTTGATACACGTGTGGAGGTAATTGTTATTACTTCTATGGATGTAACTTTATTTGTGTTGGTTTTAGGTCGTTCTATCTTCTTGATACAGTGTTATTGTTGGAAGCAATTGGTAAAAATATTTACGTATTTCATGAATGGAGCAGATCCGCAGGCAATCAACATCTGAGCTTAAAATCTTCAAAGAGCGATGGGAGAAAGCTGTGAAGAAAGATAATAGTTGGGTGGATCCATACGCAAGAAACAGTTGGTTTAGCTTGTTTTCTAGATCTAGAAAAATGCAAGGGGAAAGGAACCGGTAGGGAGATGTTTATATTGGCTGTGAATAACCATTTTCCAACATAGGGCAATAGATGATTCCTGGTCATCAAGTTGGAACTTAGAGATTTATCTGTTCATAGAGTTGCACAAGCTATTATACCATACTTCCTCCGGTCCTTATAGTTTACCCCAGTTTCCTTCTTAGGTTGTCACTTTGATTTTGTTCCATACCACCATTAGATATTAGACCACAACTTTACTTTCACATTCATTAGATATAGTCCTACCAATTTTCTCTTTTCTCAACCCACTCAGCCAAAACTTAAAAAGCAATATTTATAAAATGGTGCAAACAAAAAGGATGGAGGGAGTCATAGTTACTGATTGTAAGACAGGACAACATCAATTAATTCATTATTTTTCTTTCGTTTTGTAAATGGTAAGTTGACAATTCATTTCCCTCTCCTTTCTTTTCATGGTTCATATAATTTGTGTAGATAGGGTGCTAATGAGTGAGTAGGTGAGGAAGCAGTAAAGGATTAGGTTAATCTGATCCATCAGTTGATTTTTGATGTCAAAAGACAAAAGCACTACAGAATTTTGAAAGAGATTAGGCGAAGAATGAGCACAGATTACAGAGATGATGTATTACGAGCTGGAGTATTTAAAAAGATATTAACATGAGTAATTGACTATTTATAAACTGCTACGAAGTATTAACTTATAACTATTTTAATCACAAATCAGTGTTGCTGACATGCCAAAATATGCTCTTCTGAATCATTTGTGATTGTTTAATATGGCCCCTGCTGGGTTGAATTTGTTGCACCTGCTGCTGTTTGCAAGTTGTAACAAGCATCAGCCATCGCTTCTTAACAAGGTTCAACTCCTTGTAACTTGTAACAATGTGCCTTTAATGTTCCATATCATTGTTGTTTAGGGTCTAATTGTTTTATTTTTGATACCTGAAGATTGTTTATTTTGGTAATCCAACTCATTCCATGCCGACTTGGAATGCAACTTTCTAATCTTAGGACTAAAGAAACAAAAGACGGTCAATAGTTTTATTTCAACACAATCAGTACATAAAATAGCTTGAATAATATGAATAGGCTTCCTGTTAAAAGAATATATCAATTCTTGACTTTTTTTTTTTTATTTCTAATTTATTTGCAGGACTATGTACTCTTGACTTCTAGATGCAGCATTGAATATTTAAGGCCTCATCTCATTTCCTTTAAGTGCTGTTGCTGCAAAATCAAAATTCTCCACAAATATACGTTTCTGTCTATTTATGGGATTCATAATGGAAATAATTTTCCCGAAATGTCCATGTTGATTTAAGAACTTCAGGCTATTTTATGAAAATTTGCAAATGCTTTCGACTATCCAAAAATTAGTATAAGAACAAGTGAACATCAGTTTACGATATACGCAACCCGACCCATTTCCGCAAAAGACCCAACTTAATAAAAAAAAAGGCTATGTAAGATTAAATATTTAGAAATTACAGTCTTATGAAACATAATTTATAAATTATAAACTTTCATTTCAACTTTTTTTGTAAATTGAGACCAAATGTCTAATTATGGTGCCTTAGATTTATAATCCCATTAATTCGTAGGTTATTTTGACAATTTGACCTTAATTTATACATTTGTTAAAAATGATGAAATTTCGGTTGAAGTGAGGGAAATTTTCGGATCTTTAGATGTGACGGAAAAATTTGGATTAATTGAAAATATAGACATTGAATTACAGCTTCATGTTATGAAAAAGATGTAATTAAATTTTTATGCCATAATTTTCAAATTAGGTATACTTTCAATGTTGTAATTTACAAATTGTCAAAATTTTAAACTTATACAATGGACTAATAAAGTTAAACATCACTGTCAATTTGATATTATATCTTAATTTATAAAAATGTTAAAATAAAAATTATAATTTATTATTACTAGTTTATAAGATTGTATATTGTAAACTAACCAAATAAAATAAAATAAAAACAAAAGCAAAAGAAACTTAGAAAGCAAAGAAAATGCTTCTAGTCACATGACATATCAGAAAAGTCCCCAAAAATTTTCTACTCTCTGTTCAATTTTGCTGACCAAACAAATCCCTTCTTATTAATTCCTGGTTAAATTTTCTTCATCTTAATTCGTCTAACCCCTTTGCTTCCTCTTCAATCCACTCTCTCTCCTCTCTTTCAATCCTCTAAAAACCGAAATTAGGGTTCTTGTTCCAGTATTTCGGGTTGATCTCAGAAATGGCGGGACGTTACGATCCGAACCCATTCGATGAAGAAGAGGTCAATCCCTTCTCTGTAAGTCTCTTCACTTATAACCCCTTTCATATTTTCTCTCAATTTTCGCAAAGTTTGTGTCTTTATTGATTTTGGTATTCAGGTTTGTATGTTGGATTTTGTTTCTTTGATTGAATTTTTTTGATGATATTGTGATTTTTGAGGGGTTTTTGTTGTTGGGTTTTGTGATTTATCAGATCTGTGGTTTGTATATTGATGTTGTAAGTCTAACAACTGTAGTGTAAATTTGTAAACATTGAGATTCTGTCGAAAACAGTGAACTTTCGTCCAAAATTGGAAGGTATATGAATTAGTTGTCTTGGATTGGGGTGGGGTTACTTGTAACTATTATATTTTGATTAATAGTGAATGATCCCAATGTTACGAGGCCGACCCTCCGACGTTTGATGCAATATTCCTATTGACACTCTATGTTTCAGTTATTCTTCCGGCCTGTTTCGGATCCTTGACCGCATTTGAATCGGAAATCTGATACTTGTGTTATTGAGTTTGAATAACTTAGGTTTTCGATTAGGATTATGGAATCAAATATAAGTGGAGACTGGAGAGGGATGAGGAGTGGGTTTCGTGATTGTTGACATCCCTGTGTTTTAGTGATTTGGAGAAATGTAGCTACTTTGAATTAAGTGGGAATTTAAGTGTGGTTTTGTTTGGTTCTTGAATGTTGAACACTTGAAATGTGTTTCCATCTCTTTGTGTGAACTTTATGAAGATGTTGGAAACAAGCCTCAGTACTTAAGCTGTGGTGCTTAGTGACTCAGGAAGCTGACTTGTGGGTTGTTCTGCTGTGTAGAATTTATAAATATAGGGTTTTATTATGTGTTCTCTATTTGCTAATTGATTGCTGCTTCATGGTTGCATTATACGGTTTCATGTTTGTAAGTTGAAGCATTGAAGATGGTGACTGCGGTAGTAAAGCAACTTTTGGATGATTGGAACTAAGAATTAGATGTGAATTTGCAAAAGGCATTTTAGTTTGGCTTGAAAATGGCTCTTTTCTTTTCCGTCTATAAAGCTATGGGGGGTTTGAGCCATTAATTGTATTGGGGTTCTTAGAGGAAATTTTATGTCTCTTTATGTGAATTCTGGCTTGGATAATGTTTTCTTGCCTTCTGTTATTGTGTAGATATGTTTTAGTGTCGTGTCAAAAGAGAGGGTAGTGTTGTTCCACAGTCCTCAGCTATTAGGCTTGGTTAAGCAAGCTTTATTTTGGGGGTTGGGGAGGGAAAGGGGGTGTTAGGGTTAATAAACTAAAATCTTCTTTCTCCTTCTCTCTTCAGAAAACAATATTACATCCATTTTTTAAAATGTTAGTATTGATGATTGGAACATATTTATTGCAATGTATCTGTACTGAGTGTGTTCCTGGTAGTAAGGGAGAGAAAT
Organism: Dysphania ambrosioides; assembly: GCA_026401315.1. Taxonomy (NCBI): domain Eukaryota; kingdom Viridiplantae; phylum Streptophyta; class Magnoliopsida; order Caryophyllales; family Amaranthaceae; genus Dysphania; species Dysphania ambrosioides. The sequence continues at coordinate 27,008,350 of CM048665.1, read as the reverse complement.
AAAGAATCCACCTACCCCATGAGGTCGTTCAACATAATTATTGGCAATCATAGCAAGTGTTAAGATATGAAAAAACAAAGGGTATAATTTATTTCTAATGCTTTTCTTGCTGAACTTATGTACTGATGTTTCCGTACTAGAAATGGCTAATGTCTTTTTCATCTTTAGGAACAAGAAAGGAAAGCCAAGGCTTCAGGTCAGTCAAACTTTGCTGGCGGAGCCTTTTACATGACTGTAAGCACCATTCTTTTCTTTCTAGTTGGGGTGTCTCCGTTATGATTTGTAAATCTGGGGTGAAGCTATTGAAGGCTTAGTATAGGGTGCTTTCTGTATTTCAGCTTGTATATGCATCATTTAGTTGTTTGGAACTCTGAATGCATGAGAGAGGGGGAGGGGAGATTTAATAAACATGTGTTTTCCTTTACACATTTAAATGTGAGCTGTAAAGGCCATACTTTTTCAAATTATTGTTTTTGATGTTCCTGTGATGTGTTGATGTTCATGCATCACACATAACCTTTTTCCAGAAATGTTTGTGCGACAGTTGATTATTGACTGTTAATTCTTTATATAAAATGTGATATGGAAATTGGGGGTTGGTTTTGTACATTTTCTGATCTCAAGTAGTTGAATATTGGCATAATTCTTTTGATGCTTGCTATCTTGGTGTGAATTTCTAGTGTATCTTTCTCGATCTACTTAATTAATGCAGAGGGAATTTTTTTTTTTTTTTTTTTTTTGCGATGTGTAGAATCCTGGAAGTGTTCCTCCTGCCTCAAATTCTAGGCTTTCACCTCTTCCACCTGAGCCAGCTGATTTTTACAATCCTACTGCAACAGTTGATATCCCTCTTGACTCCGGAAAGGTAGCTGCAAATATTTGCATGTTGAATGCCATCTGTTAGCTTATCATTTCCTATATTTTGATATGTTTGCTGTTCATGAATTGTTCATTAACCACCCTGACTCTTAATGTAGGATTTGAAGAAGAAAGAAAAAGAACTTCAGGCTAAAGAGGCTGAATTGAGAAAGAGAGAGGAGGTGGGTTCTCATGCCAATCTTGGTAGATACAATGGTGATCTGTGCTGTAACATTGTGATACATAGTTTGTAGACATAATTCTCTTTTTTGAAAAATCAATAATAGCATATTTTTATATCATCCTATTGTATATACTTTCAAGTATGCTGTGGGCATAAAAGTTTTGTTGTGAATTGATGTCTATTTTGCAGTTTATAGTTTCCATGATCTTAGTGATTACCTTTTGATAGTCTTCTTGAACAATGCAGGCTCTCAAAAGGAAAGAAGACGCTGCTCAACGAGGTATAGTTATTTGTTTGTTTTGAGCAATTACGTCCTTACTGTATTTTTCCTATTGATTATTTAGAATTGCGAATAAGAGTGATATTCTATTTGGATCTTTGGTTTCTGGATTTTTTTGCTTGACAATACTTCTTAGGAATTTGACTGCACATAGATATTTTTTAAAGAATCATGTATGAAATTCTGAAGCTGGTTATTTATTTTGTGTTAGTTCCCATCTATGTTCATGCTTTTACAGCCCATCTGGTAGATGGTAGTTTAATGGTGATAACGTTGATGACTAATTTTGCCTGAAAATTCCCATGACGATGTTCTTTGTAATTCCATTACACTCAATACCGTCTCCAATTGTGTATTTCCTTGCAAAATTACATGCAAGGACATTTCAATCACCACACTTTATTGTTAAGAATTTTTGTTTAAAGTATTAACAATTGTAACGATTTTACCTCATAATTATATGGTAGGCTGAGGTGCTTCCATTAGATTTTCTACTCAGTCCTGTCTAAGGATATATGATCTTACCAGAGTGCACTAATGGTGTAATTCTTTATAGGTTGTTGATGATAGTGTCTGTAGTTGAACCTTTTTTAATAGTTGTTGATAGCCGTCTTTATAGAATGGAGCTGATTCTCACTTCTTATTTTGCAGCTGGAATTGTTATCGAGGAGAAGAATTGGCCTCCATTTTTCCCAATTATCCATCACGATATTGGAAATGAGATACCAATTCATCTGCAGAAGTTGCAGTACACAGCTTTTGCTACACTGATAGGTCTGTTCCCTTTTTTCCTACTTCATTTTGTGTGATGAGTATCATACACAAGTGCTTTAAACCTACTGTAGGTTGTATTACCTTGGTTCTCTTTAGTTAGTTACACTTTCTACTTCCGTCCATTTCTGTTTGTTTTGGTTACATTTTGGCAAACTTTTTTTTTTAAGCTCAAAAACCATTTACAACATTCTCTTTCTTACCTTTTCTTACAGAAACCTCACTAACACTTTCCCTTATTTTTCTTACTCCAGTTTTTGCACTCTCTCACCCTTCTTGGTCTCTGTAGCTACAATAACTGTAACTAACATTTTGAAATGAAGGTATAAAAAATTCAGGGGGTACTGTACTCTGTACCACCTTAGCACTTCTTCAATTTCTATGGATACTTTTACATAGTTAAGGAATGTGTAGCACTTTTGGAAGTTTTCCCAGAACTCCTTGAGTTGTCTTATAATAATGCTGTTGAAATAACAGTGGATATTTTTGCCTTGGTTAGCTTGCTATGTAGATATTGTGTTCATAGGTGAACCAATTAGTGTTCGATACAAATGATTTTGTCTGACTGAGGATTGGTTTCTCTCCGTGACACTGAAAAGCTATCCTTTATATGACATTTGGCAGTGTTTGAATGTTGCAGGGTTAGGATTGTGTCTCACCTGGAACATTGTAGCAGTTACTACAGCTTGGATAAAGGGTGGTGGTGAGTTAATTCTTTTTTACTACTTGTCCTTGCTAGGCTACTTGTGTCATTATGGCTGAGATTTATGGGACATTTTGACTGATGTATCATATTTCTTGTGCCAGATGCAACTATATGGTTCCTTGCAATCATCTACTTTATATCGGGTATCCCTTGTGCATATGTGTTGTGGTACCGTCCACTTTACCGGGCTTTCAGGTACTTGTATTTCTTATTCATAGCTCAAGGAGGTGCTTGAATATTTCTGATCCACTGAAAATTCTGTTCTATCTTTTCTGTGTAGGACTGAAAGTGCCATGAACTTTGGATGGTTTTTCTTGTTTTATCTGGTAATAGTTCTTAGATTATGCTGAATGGTTTATTGTAGTTAATCTCAGAGAATATTTTTAGATTCATCTCTATTTCCCCTTGTTTTTTTCCACAGATTCATGTTGGTTTCTGTATCTTTGCTGCTGTTGCTCCTCCTGTCGTTTTCAAAGGAAAATCCCTTGCGTAAGTGCTGTAAAGTATAATAAAAACATTTTCATCTGTTGCAGTATTGATCTTAGGTACTAGAGTAGAGTATTTTTCTGTGTTATCCTGATGAAAGAAACCTATCATTTCCCGGCAATGAACAGGTGTTCTAAAAATTAGATTTGCATGAAATCCTTTAGATGGATTGATTCAATTGACTAACTCATGTTTCTTTGTCAACAGCGGAATCCTTCCCGCCATTGATCTTATTGGCCAGAATGCCTTAGTTGGGGTAAGTCTGAATTCTTATTTTGTTCTATCTTGAGTATATACATTATTCTTTGAGGTTGATCACTTGAACAAAAAAGAATTTCATGCATGCAAAGCTATGGAGTAATATTATTTTAGGACTCTACCTTCACTACTTTCCCCTTGCCTGTTTGTTTTTCTCTTTGAGGATCTTTTCGAAGCAGTATTTCTGATTATTTTTAGTTTGATCCGTTGTGAATGCTCATAACAATATTTCTGATTCTTTTGTTATCAACTTGTTTTTGTAGATTTTCTACTTCATTGGATTTGGACTATTCTGCCTTGAGTCAGTGCTTAGCGTATGGGTTATTCAGGTCTTCCTCTCCCTCCATTCTCTTTTTCACCTCTTAAGACTATAGTTAGTGAGCCACTAACATCTAAATAATTTGGGCTTGGCAGCAAGTATACATGTATTTCCGTGGCAGTGGCAAGGCAGCACAAATGAGGCAGGAGGCTGCTAGAGGCGCCATGAGAGCTGCATTTTGATGACATCCAGTGATACTGATTCAGAATAGTGACCCCCATTGTGTATGGTAGAAAAACGTAAAATGAGCTTTTAGTTGCACATTTCATACGTGTTATATATCATTGTTCTTTGTCTACTTTCACAATTTTCATGCTGGTGGATTGTAAGAGGGTTGTTTTTATACAAGGTTTTAGGTACATTTCTGATTTGCACATTTTATAGTTGAATTTGGCGAGTTCGCAGGTATTCAATTGCATTGTGTACAGTAAATATGTTTCATCCATAGGTCAGCCGCAATGTATGTGTACATATTATTCACTTAAGCAATAAGGATGTTTGTGCGTTTTTGAGGATAGCAGTCTTTTGCGCGTTTGGGGCTTGAGCACTTTTCTGGTAGTACTGTAGTACACTGATGTTTGGGTGAATTGACTAAATGATAGTTTGACCAAATGTAAGTGCTCTGAACTACAATACCTAATCGGAAGCCAAACTGATATTGTCTGTTCAACCAGAGTGTAATGCTGAACTGGTGATGCTTGAGAGGATTAAGGTCTCCACTCTCCACTCTCGAGGATGGTCATGATTGCTACAATTTTTTCCAATTTGTTCTATGACAACTGACAACTGACAATGATCGATCCCCTCTCTATTATATTGGAGAGTGGAAACTAACAATTAAGGGTGCAATTACTACGTCCCAACGATTGCTTATACCATTATGTTTTCAATTCTTGAGAACGTGAAATTTCAGGACGCATATTTATTACTCACCCATTTTCTCAATACTGTAATATCGATGCCTTGCAAGTTACAATCTCACTGATGGACTAGTGCTGATCCGGTGGCTTAAGTAGTCAAGGAATTCATATTTATTTCTCTCGTGAAGAATTAATCTTAATTTGTTGGGATTTTTGTATCCCATATATTTTGTCTCTCTATCTTTAAATCATAACCTTGTTTCTCTCATAATTTTTGTACTTCCTTGTGCCGTGCACCGTATTATATATACACTCCCTATCCACATTTTAAATTACATCTACATTTAGATGCTTAAGCTACAAGGAAGAAGACAGTTGTGGAACTTAAGAAAACTAACAAATAGAGCAAGCTCAGGAGATTAGATTTAAGCGTGAGGTTGTGCTCGTTTCCTTGTTTTAGAGATCAACATGGCTTTCCTAGTTATTCCTTCAAGCTGGGCGCCGAACTACTGTGATTAACTTATGCATGTTTCATGCAGCATCATAACTACTGGATTCTCTCCATTGATGTATGACAAAGAGTACGTGCAGCTTCAATTGAACTTTTCGTGATTTACACTCTAATCCCTCGAGAAATAAGTGGTTGGCAATTTGGCAAAGGCATTGGCAATGTTGACCTAACAAGTGGGTCGGTTATCAGCAACTGAAAGCAAAGCATGCATGAGTGAGCCACAGCCCAAAGTTTCACTACAATCTCTAGAAGACGTCTCCTCCTACAACTGCCAGAAAATTTGGAACGATTTGGGTTATCATCATTTAACTTACTTTCAAAGTTTTACACATGTATCCATTCTTCAAACTCTAACCAAATGTAGCATGGATTTGTAAGATATCGGCCATATTAGTAAAATTTGAACCCAAAACTAAAACATATCATACTCCAAAAAGAAAAACCAGCTCAATTTAAACACTGTAGTCTACATAATGAAATTTATTTTCTTGCACACCTCTTCTAGGCCACTCCTCTAAACAATAACCAAAACAAGAGGAAAGTGCCTCTCTTTGTTCCACTAGAGCTATATTAGTAGTATATAATACATCCCACAAAATTATAACAAAACAAAAGCAGCAGAATGATATGATGAAACTCATATTAAGTTCATAACTACATAAAATATTACGATTTACTTTTAAAATAAACACAATAGGAGCTAATTATAGTGGAACCACATGATAATATATAGTACTTCCATAGTATACAATAAGATCAAATACCACTTATATAAATAGTGATTGAATCACCAAAGATATATCGACCGCCCCAAAAAGTTCAACAATAAGCAATACATTTCTTCTTGCAATCCATGGTACATCCACCACCTCCACCACCACCACCATAGCCTTTTCCAGCCCCACTGAAAGAGTAGAAGCACTTTGCAGGACACATGAGCTTCTTCATATAGCAAGGTCCCTTTTCCTTACACACCACACTTGGCCTAACAGTCCCACTCTTTGCATGACCCCCACTTGGGGACCCGTATCCGTATCCACCTCCGCCTCCAAACATGCCCGGGTCATTGAACCCAGGTATACCGAATCCGCCACCCTGTCCGAAGAAGTCTCCTCCCCCGCTACTAGGACTACCACCTCCACCACCCTTGGCCTTGGTGCCCTTGGACGTAGGTTTGGAGCGGATGGCCTCCGTTAGGAAAGAGAAGGTGGTGAGGATGAGAAGTGCGAGGAGGAAGCTGGCTTTTGTTGCTTTGGTGATGTTCATGGGGTTCTTCTTTGAGATGTTTTTGGGTTTGGTTTTTGGTGTTGAGTGTGTGGAATGAAGGTTAGAGAGGAGAGGAGATGTGCATATTTGAAGGGTAGGAGCATTTATGACAGCAAATGGGTGAGGGACAGTTGAGTCACTTGAGCGTGTGTGGAAAATAAAAATCGGTTCATACTTTCATTTCCCACCTTTTCTAAAACTTTTTGCGGTTCTATATTCCTTCATGTTGCCTTCGTAAAAAAAAAAAAAAAAAACCTACTAATATACGAGTCTTAATTAAAAATCAATATGAAAGTAAAGTAATTTTATTTCAGTTTAGCTCTTTTTCTTTTTAAATTTTGAGCAACTAACTAAAATTTGTGGTAGTCACTCGAAATAAATGCACTTGTTATTGAATAATCAAGTTACAAGCCTATACACTTTTTTTTCATATGATCGGTCCACATGGATAAGGTGGACTCCTTTACCCAAAATAGAAGGAGCTAAAAAATGCCAAGACCAACGAAAGACAATCTGAAACTTATAAGAAGAAGAATAAGAAAAAAGAGTATATATTTTTTAGACTTATATCCCACACTTTTGCGAGAAATTGTCAGTTTCAACAACAATTACTTAAACTTGGATTAAATAATGACTATAATGTTTATATAATTTGTGATTATGGGTAGAAAAAATTAGTTAAAACTTTAATACTACCATGATCAAATATTCAAAAGAGCTTTTTAGTGCTAGTTTATAATGAGTACATTTATAAATTTGAGGGAAAATCTATGATATATTAAATATTTAACATTATACATCCAAACCAAGGGAGAGCGTTCTAGTATATGGCAATAGATATTGACTTGGCCGTTTGCCTAACACCTTGTTGGAGTTTATGATTTAGTTGCCTAGTTGGAATAGTATAAATAGATATTGTTAAATACGGGTTTGAGTCACTCCTGTCACCAAAAGATAATCCACTTACAAGGTTTAAGAGGATTTCATCCTAAAATTATATGGCAATAGGAGGGGTTGCCCCTTAACAAGTGTTTAACTCTCACTTATTTAATCATTGTGAGACAATTTGTCCTAACTCACATGTGGGTTTTATCTCTTAACACTCCCCTCACATGTAAGCCCATTTTTAATTTGAGCCAGTGTCATTAAAGGTCCTAAATCATGGGTCTGACCCTGATATCATGTTAAATACGGGTCTGGACCACACCTGCCATCAAGAGAGAGAGCCCACTTACAAGATTCACGAGGGTTTCATCCGAAAATCATATGATAATAGGAAGAGTTATCCCTTAACCTTATAAAGTGTTTAACTTTCACTTATTTAATCAATATGGGACAATTTGTCCTAACTCACATATGAGTTTTATCTCTTTATAGATATCACATTGTAATTGTTCATTGACTGATACAAAACAACAATAGAAAAGTCTTTCTTTCTCTCTCTCTCTCTCAAAAAAAAAGAGCAATTACAATGTATATGTGAATTTATACTACTACAATTAAACTTCTAGATCATAAACTCCAACATTGGTTCAATGGGAAATTCCCCTCCGACACTGGTTCCTTTCCTCAAGCCACGGTATGACATGAAAGTGAAAATTTGACTGTGGTGTCGGTGGTGGTGGTTGGAAGAGAGGAGGAAAGGTGGTGGTGGCCGATGAGTGGTGGCAGGGTGGAGAGGAGGATGAAGGAGGGAGATTAGAGGATGGGAGAAAAATGTTAAATTGCAAAAATATAACTTATGGAGACAGTTTAAACAAATAAGTGACAGTATATAGCGCTCTATTTAATTTAAAAAGAGAGGGTTGGATGAGCATGGTTAGTGAAGAGCACTTGCCAATGTGGTAATCTTAAAAACTACGGAGTACGTACAAAAGTACCACACTGAAATTATCCCTCACTTACATATCAGTTGCCAAATGGATATACAGCATCCAGGAGATCTTTTACCTTTGGTGGACAACATCTATATATATTGACATTAAATGCAAAGCAAGGTAGATATTATCATAATCTGGCCGCCATGACCTTTAAATTTCTCAAAATTAGCCCTCTTGTCATTATCATTTACCAGTATCATCACATAAATTATGACATTTAGAGTCAAGTCTTGAGATTTTATTTTGCTGATTTGTCAAAAATTCTGTATGCACAACATTCTTGATCGATTGATTTATGTGCGTAGGCTGTTGCAGGCACCCCCTGTCTGGCCTATCTCCTGCTTTAATATCTCTTTGTAGCGCTCCTCTGAAGAGATACTGTATATAATTTATTTATTCATTGCATTTACTGAGACTGCATTCTACTTGTCTGGAAAAGTTTCAATGCCATTTGAAATTTGGACTCATTTTGACATCTATAATCCTCTAGCAAAACAATATAAAGTGATCGATTTTAGACAATGCAAAAAGTACAGTTACTGTTAAATAATATATTCAAGTAAAATTTTATTAAATGTTTTTCAATGTAAACTTTTAGAATATTCAGGTTTTCATAATTTTTTTGCCTTACAGTTTAGAGATAAAAACCTTTTAAGTCTTGTCTTCAAAACCGCAAAAAGTTAAATGTAGCAAATTTAGTGAGACAGAGGGAGTACATGATAGTAGAGATTATATTTAATCTTTATTTTTATAGATGAGATTGAACATGCAACACCAATCCTACTACATCTCGCAACTTTATTTTATCATACACTTTGGTTTAGCCTGTAATACCCCGTATTTTAGAAATTATGTTTAAAACTTTATATGTTAAGTTTTATTTAAAATTAAATGTACATTATATATTAGCATTTTAAATAAAATTATTTTAAGAACGTTTTAGTACAATTAAATAATTTAAAAAGTATGTTGGCCCAATTATAATTATGGACCGCCATTTATATATTATATTTTATAATTTTATTAAGAAAAATATTTAATTTCATAAATAAGTATTTAATTCCTCAATTATTCCATTAAAAATAAAAATAAAAAATTCAACCATATCTTATCATGGCAAGCTACCATGATTAGAATTTAAAAAATAAAAAAAATTAAAACTATTATTATTTTTATTTTATCCTAATTTAAAGGATAGTTTTAGTTGAAAAGATAGTTTTAATTTAAAAATAATAGATTTTGAAAAAATAAAAATAAATTATAACCTTATCATATCCTTTTTCTATGATCAATATTTCAAACTATATATATATTATAAAATTTTATCTTTTTTAACTAATTTTAATTGGTTTGTTTTGAATTAAATGATTTTAATTGGTTAAACTATTTAATAATTAAATTATTTTAAAAATAAAAGATTTTTGTGAAAATTTAGAGGATAATTATCATTTTAAATTTAAACTTATCTTATATTGTTTTTAAATCCTAAAATTTATCCTAATTTCTACTATAAATAGACCCTTTAAACTCACATAACTCTTCACACAAAAATCATTGAACCCTTTTTACTTCTCTCAAACTTTCACCCTCTCTCTCTAGACTCTCTCTTCATCCCTTCGGCCACCTTGCACCACCAACAACCACCAACCACCGTGAGCCTCCTCTTTTCTCTAACTATTTTAATTGTTTTACAAATTGTTTAGTTCTTAAAACTATTTCTAAATTTAATTAAAGTTTTAATATTTTATGCATTTTATTGTGTTGCATTATGTTGATTAGTTCATGTTAATTGATAGGAATATCATCTTGAAGTTTAGTAGGAGGTTTCTAGGAAGTACTAGAATTTAAATTACGTATATATGTTAAATCTTTTTAAGTGCAATTAAATGTTTTGTTGAATTATATTGTATTAAGATATTTTTATTATTTATTTTGCTAAATAAATTATAACTTAAATTTTAGCCATGCGCTATTTTTTTATATATGTATATATATGGTTATTTATTTGAAATTCCTATTTAAAAAAAAAGTTATGATATTTATTTAATATGTATATCATGTTTCAAAAGGGTAGAATGTCATTTGAGATTTAAATATTTTCAATGAGTTTTAATAATTAAAGTAAGGTATTTTTATTTAAAGGAGTTATAAAAGGAGAGTTATTATTATTATACATTACCGCTTGATTTCATAATCAAGAAGGGTTCATGCTTATTATTATTATACATTACCGCTTGATTTCATAATCAAGAAGGGTTCGTGCTTCAAAGTCCACTTATTGGCAAATAAAAGGAAATTCCAAGGATAGATCCGTGATAAGATAACTAACTTGGGGGGTGTGTACACTTAAGATCAAGGAGGGGATATAAGAATAGGAAATTGTTTTTATTAAGTGTTTTAATAATTCCATTTGTATTGGATTATTATAAAGAAAGGTTTAAAGTTTATTAATATATAAGAAGGCAAGTTTGAAATAAAAGAATTTAAAAGTCAAAGTATTTCTTTTAGCATGTATACGTACACAATGTTTTTTTTTACACTGACATGTATTTTCCTATTTGTTTTTTGTTCGCCCTACTTATTATTTATGGTGGGTAGGTTTGCAGGAACAAATGTGAATGAGAGCATTACAGTAAGGGGCACATATTAGTTAGGAGTTTTCATAATTTTTCTTATTCAATTTTGTACCTTTGGATAATCAAAATTATTTTTTATAAATAAATCGAGTTTTCTTCCGCTGCAATATAGTAATTAGTTAGCACATCGAAACATGGTAACACGTGGCCGTAATACCCCTAAGTTACTAAAATTACTATCATTTTTATTATGTTAGTAATTTGGGAGTGATACATAGCCCCAAGTTAAGCTAAGGTCGTCCCCTTGCCAGCCACCCAACAACATATTTGCATACTCCACATACAGTTGGCTAGTTGCCTGGATTAGTTGCATAGACACATCAAAGGTGAATCAAAAAAAATTTAAATTCTTATGTCCTATTGTGGCAAATCGATCACATATATGCCTTATATCTTGATTGGAACTTAACATAATGTCTTTGTGGTGATAAAAATTTTGTATATAATAGGTAGAAGTGGACCATGCATACTGGTAATAATAAAACGTATACTAGTGCGTACACATACATATGATATGCAAAATGTGAGGCTGATTTGATGGTAAGCTCCAAGCCCTAGTTCCTTTATGCACCTAAAGTACTTCCTAGAGCTACTATATTAGTTGGAAGACAAAAAGTGGCCAAAGCTAGGGCATGCAAGATCGATCTGCAAACCTTAGATGTTCCAAATCTAAGAACATGTGCAGTGGCAGTGAGTTATTTGAAATTGAATTGCCAGCATTTATTTCCACAACATACCGCGTTAAGTTGCTCCCACCCCATCTTATTGTATGCAAATTCGTAGTCTATGATCCCTATAAATGCATGTAGGGTATGTCCACATGCCCATCCTTTCAAGTTTGACAAAGAAAATCAAGTGTCTATGGATGTATCCAAGTATCATTCCATGTTATTTTCATTTATTTCCCTTCCGTTCTCGTTATCTATAAAAGACGATCCTCGTAATAAATAATAGGGTAACCGTACTACTATATGGTACACTACCATTAACTTGTGATAAAGGGCAATATCATGGGTAACCTTGCAGAATTATGTGTTGGGTCATCTTATATGTAAAGAGAGTCACAAATGACAGTTATAATAACTAATGTAGACGAGATTTAATCTCATATCTTAAATATCACCTGTAAGACTTTAACCAACTAAACTAGTTGATATTTAGTGAATCATCTATCTTTATTCTGCAACCTTTTATTGTGCGACAAAGGTTGCAGAATAACATAAAAAGCATGGAAGTAAGATATTTGTAACAATGTCTTTAATGAAATTTATTGGAACACATGTCCCCTCATCCCGTTTTAAAACACATGTTCTCATTCATTAGTTAATTCAAACTTTGGTATTCACTTATCGATCATGCGCAACGCAAGATTATAACTACTAAAAAAAAAATAGAGAAGAAAATGATGTAGATCGATGAGTTAGTAAAAATGTGAATATATTACTAAAGATATTGAGTATTAAATTGTTTGATATAATTAATCTTCCCTAAACAAGAGAAATTGAATTAGAAGGATGACCGAGTATGTTCTATACCAATTATTGCATATCAATATAATCACCTGATTATCTCCTTCTATATTTACGTTGTTGATAAAGCAATCCTAAAATCATATGTCATGATAAATGTCAAACCAATTAGGGATGAAAGGTGTAAATAATTATCCGAAGAAAATAAAATAATTGGGCATTAGAATATAAAAGGTTGTATAAATAGGGTGTGTTTTATTAAAACGGGAAGAGGGGACATGTGTTCCAGTGAATTTCATCAAAGACATAGTTACAAATATAAAGTTAAAAAGAAAAGAAAAGAAAAGAAAAGAAAAGAATTATAAATTTAACTCTGGGAACAAAGGATGAATGATTTGGGGTCCAATGTAATTCAATTAGTTGACCATATATTTTACAATTAGAACAAACCCAATCAAGTCTCATAATTCAATCTACTAATAATATGAAAAGGTGAAGACAAGGGTTTAGATACATGAAGATATGAACCCTAGAGAGGATACTATTAGCCAACTATAAGAATTGGTGGATCATGAGAATGGCTTTATCTCCTTCTATATGTACCTTGTTGATAAATTCTCATAATGCACCATGGATCCTTGAATTGGTCACCAACTCCCCATGGATAGTCCTGATATTCTATCTATTCTGGGCTACTTTTGCCTACTTTCACTTTTGAAGTTAGCTTTTCATGGCCCATCTTGATATTCTTCTGCCTCTTTTTTTGGCTCTTTAACATTTAAAGTGATGAATCAACTATAATTTTCAAATAATGTTACCTTTTTTTTTCTTTCTTATATATATAGAGAAGTTTTATTTTGTAATAGTGCAACTTTATATTGTTTAGTTCGGTTTTATTTTCAATAATGTTACTTATATCTATATAGTACAATTTTAAAAAAATGAAGTTAAAACAACAAAAATTGTGAAATTATGCACAAATATAATTTTTAATAGTGTAATTCTATATTCTATAAGTACAACTTCATTTATAAATAGTATAATTTTTAATTTTTTAATAATTCAACTTTATATTCTATAAGTAAAACTTTATTTGCAAATAGAACAATTACAATTCTCAAAATTACAACTTCAAAAAGGAAAATAAAGGTAAGCCTCACGAAAATGATGAAATTAGGTACAACTTTATTTTCTAATTGTGTAATTTCATATTCTATAAATATAACTTCAATTGCAAATAGTATAATTTTTTATTTTCTAATACTACAACTTTATATTTTATAAGTACAACTTTATTTGCAATAGTATAATTTTAATTCTTAAAAATACAATTTCAAAAAAAAAATATTGATTTATCCTCCAAGATATGCACGGTTGCATATCTAGGATATATATTCAAACAACCTCATAGATATTATAGAATAAATAAAGTAGGGAGTACATAATTAAAAACTTTTTTTCAAATCTTTATTGTAAAAGGTTGAAAGAAGTACAGTGTGACTTTCCATAATATATGGATTATATATGACACACACATAAAAAAAAAAGACCTTGGATTCGATATGAAAATGAAGTGTGTAAACATGGAAATAGCCTAGGTTTCCCTGTCAATGAAATGTTGTAGCCCCTTTCAAAGTGTGAATTACAAGGCTGCTGCTTTTTCTTTAAAGTCCCTTTGAAGCAAGAATGAAGAGGCGTTATATTGCTCCACATGCATGTATCTTCTTGACAAATTGAACCACTATGCATGCATCTCAATTCTCAAGTTGATTTGTCCAAGTGTAATGTGAATATGTGATCGATCTAAAGCTCTACTTCTCATAGATATCTTCACCACTAAATAAAATATATATAGATTCTATTGCCACTAAAATGATCCCTTCTCTTGCATCTTAATACTTGGTATTCATTTCTGTTTTTAAATGTTGGTTAGGCACATTTAAACAACACGTGATCTGTTAGCGACACCATTGCCATACACAGAAGAACTGATTAAGTGTGGTTTCGATTGATTACGGCAGTATTTGCACAAAAGAAGAAAAGCTTAGAAGAAACTTTTTTGTTATGTATTTCTGAATGAATGTAAAGCAATGTACAAGGCTTTTTTTATACAGTTTGTATTCTTCCTTAGACTCCTAGTATAATTCTACCTTTGTAATACTTATCTAATCTTGTTTACTAATTAGAGTCCTATACTACTTCATATTCCTACACTCCCCCTCAAGTTAGGTCCAAGTTAGGTCGTAGGATCTTCAACACCTAACTTGCACAAGACAGTTTCAAATGCTTTGACCCCTACAACCTTTGTGAGTATGTCTGCCATCTGTTCACACGAACGCACAAACGGAAGACTAATAATTCTTGCTTCTAAGTTTTCCTTAATAAAATGTCGATTGACCTCCACATGTTTTGTTCTATCGTGCTGCACCGGATTCTCGGAAATGTTGATTACTGCCTTATTGTCACAAAACAACTCACAACTCTCACTAGGGCATAACCCAATAATTATCATATCATCTTCATATATGATCAGACACGTAGTGCTATCTCCATTTTTCTTCAGAAAAAGAGTATGATCAGAGTTGCTTTGTTTGTACCCAAATCGTTTCATAGCCAGAGTAAATCTACCAAACCACGCTTGTGGTGATTGTTTTAACCCATACAAGGCCTTTTGCAGTTTACATCCCTCTCCTGGTAGGAATTTCTCACAAAAACCCGGGGGAGCCTCCATATATACATCTTCTGTTATTTCTCCATGTAAAAAAGCATTTTTTACATCAAACTGGTGTAACGGCCACCCCTTATTTGCTGCTATTGAGAACAGTACTCTAATGGTATCAATTTTGGCTACTGGTGAGAAAGTCTCAGAGTAGTCAATTCCATATATCTGCGTATATCCTTTCGCCACTAATCTTGCTTTATACCTTTCAATGCTTCCATCTGCTTTATACTTGATAGTGAATACCCATCTACAACCTACTTCCCTTTTTCCTTATGGAATCATGCATTTCTCCCACGTTTTATTCTTAGTGAGAGCACTAATCTCTTCTTCCATAGCATTCCTCCAGTGTTTATTCTCCAGAGCCTCCTCTAGAGAAGATGGGATTTTTTCTGAGTATAAAGAAGTATTGAAGGCTGTCACCAAACTCGATATTCCTCTCTCTGTTAGTTCTCGTACTGGATACTTTGATCTCCTTGGTTCATAGGAAGGATCAAACCTTTTTGGAGGAATTCCCCGAGTACTTCTGATTGGTAACTGATACCTTTCACTTCTTCCCTCATTCTCTGTCACCTCTTGTTCCTCCTGTAGTTCTTCTTGGCCTTCTTCCTGTACCACATTAGTTTCTGCATCCATATTATTATTATGTAAGGTATTTTCAGTATTAATTACCTCATTATGAGTCATAGAGAGACGTTCGGCAGGAGTATCACGTGGTGGTGGTACTGAAAACATCGGAATAGTATCTTCAGGGGTTTGTGTTTGAGATTTTAGCCACCTTAGATCGTCTGTACGAGTCTCCCCCTAACATCTAAGGGGGGAATAAAAATAACTTTCTTCAACAAACTCACAATCCATTTTCGTATATAGGTGATTCAGGGTTGGATCTAGACACCGATAGCCTTTTTGACTAGTACCATACCCCAGGAAAACACATTTGGTTGCCCTTGGTTCTAATTTATCCCTGCTTCGTTTAGGAAGGTGAACATAAATGACACATCTAAAAATGCGAGGGGAGAGAGAATGGAAGGAGAGGTCATTAAAAAATGATTGTAGAACAGTCAACGGGGTTTGGAATTGAAGTTTTTTAGATGGGAGTCTATTAGTAAGATAGTTGGCTGTAGCTATTGCTTCGGGCCAATAAAACTTAGTAACATTAGATTCTATCATCATTGCCCTAGTCATATTTAATAGGGTACGGTTTTTCCTTTCTGCAACGTCATCTTGTTGCGGTGTATCGGGGCAAGTTGTTTGGTGAATCAGGCCATTATCGGAGATAAAATCCTTCATATTATGATTTAAATATTCTCCTCCATTATCTGAGCGGAGGATGTTAATTCGAGAGTTAAATGATTGAGGATCATCTGATAGAACTTAACAAAAATACCAAATACTTCAGATTTATGTTTCATAAAGTATACCCAGCTCATACGCGTACAATCGTTAATAAACAACACATAATATGAAAGATTATGGTTACTAAGTTCTGGAGCTGGTCCCCAAACATCTGAATGCACTAGATGAAATGGCTTATTACTATGACTAATACTCCTAGAATAACTCTGCTTATGACTCTTGGATAGAAAACACGACTCACAATTAAAATTGACTTTAGACTTAGTAAGTAATGGAAAAAGGCGTTCTAAGTACCCCATTGATGGATGTCCCAGACGTTTATGCCATGTTCGGAGTTGAGTTTCAGTTATTGCATCCACAACCGTAGCACTTCCATAAGGAACCTCATCAACAAAGTATAGGCCGTCTTTTTCAGTACCACGCCCAATGATCCTCCTGGTCCGAACGTCCTGTATAACACAAAAAGTGGAATTAATTAGGACCTCACAATTAAGTTCTTTCGTAAGATGACTTACGGAGAGCAGTTTATATGATAATTTACGGATATATAAACAATTATGTAAGCGAAGAGAGCCGAATTGGATTATTCCGGCTCCCTCAACCTCCATGCACTCCCCATTCGCAGTTTGGATAAGGGTTTTTCTTGTTTCAGAAAAATTTTAAAAATTACTTTTGTCATTGGTGATTGTGTCAGTGGCACCGCAATCAAAGATCCAGTGTTTTTTTTGGTTTTCGGGTATCTTGATGCGGAATTTGGTTCGAAAGGCAATTTATAAGATATGGGCTAGTCTGATGGGTTTGGGCTTCCTTAAGTGGGCTTGTTTTTGTGAGGAAGGAGGCAAATCTAGTGGAGTTATAAGGTGGCCGGATTGTTTTTGGGTGTTAGGGTTTATGTGGAGTGGGCTAGGGTTGAGGTTATAAGGGGTGAAGGTAGGGTTTGAGTTCCCACCCCTTATTTCGGCTGATCTAGGGTTTGAGTTCCCACCCCTCTCTTCAGCTGCTCTCACTCTCTCTCTGTGAAACACCCCACTCCCCATGGTTGCTCTTCCTCCGGTGGTTCTCTCTCTCGGAGATACCCCGATTCCCTCGGCTGCTCTCTCCTTTGAAGGTATTTTCTTACCTTCCTTCTCCATCTCTCCCCCTACTTCGGAGCTTTGTTGGGCTTCGACATTTACTGAGGTTGATGCTGTCCCCTTCTTCTTTGTCTCCTCTGGTTTGCCTCCACTCTTCTTCTTGTTCTCTCCCCACCATTCGGGGTACCCTATAAGCTTGAAGCACCCTTCCTTGGTGTGCCTCGAGCCTCCACAGTGACTACACCTTAGCTTGGACTTGTCTACTGTTCCTCGCCGGGATGATGGTCCACCTGACCGGCTCTAAGCGGCGGCGAGCCCAATTCTGATCCCTTGTCCCTCCGACAACGGTAAGTTAGGTAAGTTAGGGTAGGTTGTTTTTCTCATGATTTCTCTTCTTGAGATTTCTCTTCGGATTGTGTTATATGCTATTTCAATTGATGGGATTGGATCTTGGTTTACCATCTCCCTTCGTTCTTGGTCCAAGTCTTCGTGTAGTCCTGCCAAGAATTGGTAGAGTCAGTGTCTTTGGATTATTTTGTTATATGTCGTGATGTCCTCGGTGCATTTCATTGGATTGACAGCTCTTCGGTCAATTTCTTTTCAAATTGCATTTATTTTGCTAAAATATGTTTCGATTGGGTTCCCTCCTTGTTTGATGGTATTAGCCTTGATTGTGAGATCAAATACTTGGAGTTCATCCCTTCCTCCACTATACACAGCTTCAATACCATCCCAGAGTTCTTTGGCTGTTGGGAAATCAAGAAATTGATTTACCAAATCAATCCCGATGTTCTCAATAATCCAAGAAATCACGCCTGCATCTAGTTGGATCCATTGGTTGTACTCTTGGGAAGTCGGGGATGGAGGCGCGGCGGTGATGTGATTGAGCCGGCCTCGTCCTCCGATTGCCAGATGCATCAACCTGGCCCACTTAGAGTAGTTGTGGTTGTTGAGTTTCTCTGAGATTACTACCGAGGAACCCCCAGTTTCTTGGCCAGGTTTGTGTAGTTGTTGTAGTAATTGCAACACTTGGTTTAGGGTTACTGGGGTTTCTGAGTCCATTGTTTCAGGTAATTGTTTGGTATATGATGAGGCTTAAAAATTCTGGCAGACAAACACCACCAGTTCTCCGGTTGCTATGATACCAAGAAGAACTGATTAAGTGTGGTTTCGATTGATTACGGCAGTAAAAAGAAGAAAAGCTTAGAAGAAACTTTTTTTTATGTATTTCTGAATGAATGTAAAGCAATGTACAAGGCTCTATTTATATTGTTTGTATTCTTCCTTAGGCTCCTAGTATAACTCTACCTTTGTAATACTTATCTAATCTTGTTTACTACTTAGAGTCCTATACTACTTCATTTTCCTACATACACAAATCACTCTATCCTACTACCATTAGGCACCCCTACGACATATCCCTATTTTTCTATTCATAACGCCAAAAAGAAGGGGCATTATTAATAATTGTTGATTACGCGGAGTACTTGATCTGATAAAGGACTGTCCCACTCCCATAATCCCATTACTTTAATTCTTCAATAATCCTTACAAAGTGTAGCATATTTAAGTTCAACTACTGCTCTCTAATTAACAACTCAGGGTTGGCTATATCCACTAAACAAATGCGAATCATCTTGACATGAATCATGATTATAATATTATTAGTAGCTTCAAAAGCGATTCACCACCAAAGCTTTGCGAGTGACTCTTGACTTGACGTACTGTTGACTCTATTAAAGGGTCAAGCTGTAACGCACTCACACTCAGACCTTAGTCCTAATTCAGGAGTAACCAGACAATTTTTCACATATCGGGTCATCGGGTGCACACCAACCATAGTTGGTCCATTGACGTACTGCACGTACATGATAAGGCTTGTATCTCGTGAATCCTATTAAATTTATCGCCTCCCAAGTTTTTAAAAAGTCTCCCTAATTAATTAGATAAGCTAGATAATCATAAGAGATTATATACTCCTTTTTTTTAAAAAAAAATATATAATATATGGATATAAACTAATTAAGATTAGTACGTAGTAATTTTTAAACGATTTTTTCAGAATATTTAAAGTTAAGACAAGAGTATGTATAGTAATTAACTAATTATATATTGATAGCCCACCCTCTCCATTCTATGAATGGAAATAAAGCTCTAGTATATTATAGAAATGGACTTTCCAGCTATTTATTTTCGATTATTTGTCAAGTCAATTCTTGTAACAACTCTTTATAAAGTCAATTCATGTAAAATTTACCAACTGTCATGTGAACAGTGAATCGCTGTTGTTTATCTATTTAAGTCTCTTTGTAGGTGATGCATGAACCAACTTCATGCAAATGCACAGCCATGCTTCATGTGAACACTGATCGACTACATCAACCAACTTCATGCAAATGCACAGCCATGCATGCATGCTGTTCAATCACTCACTCCCAACAAAATCAATAAAATAATATTAAAAAAAAAGGATATTCAAGGTTTTCATATTGCACTAAATGATAATTCTAAGTATCTATTCAAACAAACACTCTCCAAAAGTATGTATATATGAAGTAAATTCGTAAAACAAAAGTAAACTATTTCTGAATTTCTGAATTTCTGAATGTACTTATGAAACATAGGTTTGTAGTTGTGTAAAAAAGTGGGTCAATATGATAGAATAGTCCATACAATTTTGGTAAAAGTAGAATGGACTATTCTATTATATTAAACCAAAAGTAATGTTTCGTAGAAGAGATGCATCTGAACTTGATTTGTAAACTGCATCGATCATGACGTTGATATGAAGTGACTGCTTAAACTCGATCTTTAGACCAACCATAAATCATCTCAGTATGAAGAGGGACATAATAGAAACAAAATCAAGTTGGATTCTCTTTCAATTTTTTTTTATAAGATAGAAGATGGCGGCTACTTGGGTTTTGTATTTAAATTAATTCATACCGTTAGCCATATAATACCACGTGATATATGCAACTTGCTTACATATAATATTTCACTTTCAAACAAAGTATGCTTCTCTCAATGCATTTGGTAAAATAAAGGGTACAACTTTAAGAAAAGAAAAGCACGTCTTTTTTTTTTTTTGTAGTATTAAGCATTTGTTAATTTATAGGATAAGCTTGACCATAAAATATTCATAAACCCTATTTTTTTTTTAGTTCTAATAATTAAGCTCTCAACCACTCCTTAAAATATCATCTTCTAGTTAGTGATGATTGATGAGACCTATAGTTGATCATTTGCCCATAGAGGCTTTGGTTTTTAAGACCCATAATTAGTCCTTTTGTTGTGCTCATAGAGGCCTTTCTTTGTAATTTATAGAGATTGAATTTTGTTACCCATAAAGGTCGTTTTTTGTAATAGAGAGCTTGTATTGAAATAGTCCAATCCGGACGTTTTGTTTTCTCATCCCGTCCGGCTTGCGAGGGGTGTTGAAGTATATGGTGTGGGTATATTATATAAATACCCACACCCAAGTATTGTATTTTACAAGTATTCATAATAACAATAAAAATACATTTTTCCTGATATCCTTTTCTCTCCAAAACCCATCTCTTCCATCTTCAACCTCAACACCATAACCATTCACAACAATGTCATACTATCACTTCTACCCTTCATGATCACCGATTTTAACAAGATTGAGCTGAGATAGGAATCTTTTAGTTTATATACCACTACTTGTTGGCTATAACACAATTCATTGAATTCAATATATCAAAAAGATGTTTAATTTAGCCTTCTAAATTCGAGAAACCAGAGTGTTATCATGGAGTTCTTGATATAATTCATACATATTGAGGAAGAGGCTAGGGTTAAACGATTAATGTTGGGCGTTCATAAATTTTAATGTGTTGTATACTATGGAGAAAAGAAATTCATGTACTTTCTATTCATTTATTAGCAATATACTATAACTAAATGCCATTTTAAATATATTATATTTGAAATTTTAATAAGTAGTTTTATTGTATACTTAGGTATATAAGTGCATACCAAATAGTTTTAAAAATGGTACAAGCATAAAATGACATACATGTAAAGACTGACGGATATATACTCCTACACATGTTAAGTGTACAAGTGTAATCTAATTGTTCTTCATATAATATAGACACTGAAAAAAAAAAGTCATGTTTTCCCAACGATTTTTGTTCTTAAAAATCATAAAATGTTAATTACTTTGTATATTGTAGTCCATATAAAATATGGTTCAATTGCAAATCTTAAATAAGTAATTTGTACATTTCCAACTTCTTCATCAACTAAATCTAGTTGAATTGAGTAATTGACATCATTCATAGACTCTTAGCATTGTGCCATTTCATACAAGTCTTTTCACTAGATAATTATAGTGTATAGTGTACTTTCAAACTTAAAGTAATATTTGATTAGGATTAATAAAAGAAATGGCACCATAGTAATATACCACAAGATGTAGGGGTAAATTCTTAAGAAACATGCTATAAAATCACCTCAGTGGCTCACCAGCAAAGCCATCAAACATTTGAAAACACAAACAAAAGATCAAGAGAAATCTTTCACCACCAAAAACTTCTATCTACTTTGCTACACTACTCTCAAGTTTCAACCACAACGAAAAGTCATAAATTTGATCAATCAGATGGCAGGAGGAGCAAAAAGGAGCATGATCGACGGAGGAATTGAGTCACAGAGGAGTACTTCACCTAGCCGTCTAATCCCAAAGAGAGGTCAAGTGAAGGGTCGGATTGTAAGGGGATTGGCTCTCTCTGTTGTAGCCATATTGTCTCTTGGTACACCTGCACAACGTCAAGGACTCGCCACCATTTGATTGGATCCCATTTCTTATGATCCGAATGTCAAACTATTTGCTATTGGTTTATTGTCTTGTAATTAGTCTTGTAGAATTAGGATGGAAAAAGTTTGGAGCTTGTACAGTAAGTATCTCCACTAATAGTTTTTGCGAATTTTCTGATGAAGCTACTTTTCATTATTATTCTTAATTGAGAAACTTAATCTTGCTCATAATTAAGATTAGTCTTTCCATTTTCATTGGATTAGGCGGATTGGGTTTATTTTTAAAAATATATAAACAGAAAATTATTAAAAAAAATCAATAATTAGAATTTTCATTCTCTATTAATGATATTCATTTATTATACGTTAAAATAACAAAAATTTACTTTAAAAATAGGAGATACAATGTTCAAAGAAATTTTAATTTATTTAGTGGAATAAAATTTCTCCACGAAATCAAAATGTGAGGTGATTGAGAAAGAAAGTGTAGAGAGAGATGGATGAGAAAATTGAAATTGCTCTTAGAGGTAGATTGTACCTAGTTGTCAATGCATTTAAGAAGTATATTTCGACATACAACGATGAAATATGATACTAGACTTGATAAGCTGGTTGTTCGGATCGAACACAATGATTAGGTTACTTGTTAAGTTGGTATGGATCACGGAAGTTTTACAGTGATAAATCAAGCAATACTGTATTAATCATGAAAAGCATGAAAGTAGACTTCAAAAGCTAGTTTGGAGCAATGGTTGGACTAGTGTTCCCGGTGTAAAACACAAGAAATGAACATTACGTTTAAAGAT
The DNA here is from genome assembly GCA_026401315.1 of Dysphania ambrosioides. Lineage (NCBI taxonomy): Eukaryota > Viridiplantae > Streptophyta > Magnoliopsida > Caryophyllales > Amaranthaceae > Dysphania > Dysphania ambrosioides. The sequence goes on along the minus strand of CM048665.1, from coordinate 26,985,127 downwards.
AATTAACATTGAAAGTTTTAAAGTTCCCCCTAACAAACTACAATTATTCAGATTTAAAAAGAATACAAAAGTTCTGTACGTATCTTATTCCCAATACAAAAATAATATAATCCCAAAAGCATTAATGACGCAAATTATGAGTCACTAATGATGACTTTTGCTAGGAAATAGTGAATATAATTGATCTCAATGTTTATTACATGTACACGTAATGTTTATTAAGTACCAGTATACCTATTGTTTATTCCAGTGATATATAGTGTTCATTTTCATAATATATAATGTTTATTTTATAAATACATAATGTTCACTTTTATAATACATACTGTTTATATAAGTAATATATAATATTCATTTCTATAATAGATAATGCATTTTATTAACTAATGTACATTAATTAATGACACAAATTACGAAGTATTAATAATGACTTCTGTTAGAAAATAATGAATAGAATTGATCTCAATGTCCATTGACTATATACGTAATGTTCATTACGTTACCCCAAATACTTTTTACCAGTGTTTTATGTGTACAATTCTTGCGTTTTGCAACAGGTGCACTGTACACCCGAATACATAGTCCTATTTACGAGTACGGAGTACTTTGTATTATTGTCTGCTCGAGCCTAGTGAGTTAATTTTTACTCCGTTTCAAGTATTAATTTAGGCCATGAAATATTGATACTTGACTATAGTAACTCGTGACTTTCACTAACACGAAACGCTTCTACATGGCAGGATAGGTTGATTTTGCCTAAAGGTATGGTGCTCGGGCAAGGTTCCTCAGTGGGTGGGACAATATGATCGTAGAGATAGTGAACCCGAGTAAGATTGGTAAGCAAAGAAGCTCATGAGTGATATAGAGCTTGCTCGTTATCTAATGTGATATGAACAAGAGATTTCACGTTGGTAAAATGGTAATAGGGAGGGAATATGTTTTCACTGACGACCTTCCACAACTCTGAACCCTCCTCAATCCTCACTATAAAAATTCAGGGGTATGCACGTATGGTACTATGGTGAGAATATGTTTTCATTTTTTTATATATACTGTATTCTTAATATATTAGGATTATCTCTTAAACTTACACTATGTATTTTATATGACGCCAGAAGATGAATCATACAACTTACCAAATCTCTGCTTTAGTTTGTCATTCAATCTCGAAAAGCTACTGAGTACTGACCAAACATGATTTGTTGTAGCAAAAGCAACTTCTAAAGCAATGGGAAACCTACTGTCTACTGATACATATATGTCTAAGACAATTTGAAAGTAGTCGTTGACCCTTGACTCTCTCCACCAAGTAAAGGACATGACCAATAAATAAACTCCATGTTCACACAGGTCACTCAGATTGTCATGTATATATTATCTATGATAGTTTCTTTAATTTAGTTATTTTGAAGATAATAGCGACAAAGTAGTTAGTTCCAAGTTCTGTTTGATTGAAGATTAAAACGAACGAGGAGCAAAATTGGAACATATAAAAGGCAAATGGAGTTGAACCTTTTTAAAAGAACGTACATTGAAATCAAGCAGTGTTGATCTTCATGATTAAGGAGGAAGCCAAGGACGTCATGTAGAGTAAGAGAGGGAGAAATTGATGTTGCTTGAAGGATGATTCTGATTAATTTTTGTTGTTGTTAAAATATTTACCAGTTGTTGTGTGAAATGGTAGGAGAACAATTGTGGTTTCAGTACTTATTATTGGTCATAGTTTGATATTATTGTAAGTCACTTTATAGGTGATGCATGTAACCAAATATGAGACGACATTATCGGTGATGCTAGATAGACAAGATATTTATCGACTGGTATATATGTGATGTTACTACTAAGTTTGTCATATAGAAGTCGCCTTCAATTCATATGTCCTTGTCAAGAAAGAAGGCCAAAACTTCTGATCCACCTAATTCTGTAACTTATCAAGCAGTCAGGATCCTCTCATCTAATATAAGCCTTCATGCATGCACCTGTATTTACTTGACTATAGTAACTCGTGACATTCACTAATACGACATTGACGGCTGATTGATTCTACATAAATGAATTCCTTGTCTTCCGCCAATGGACATTGAAACATGTACTTAGTAACTATTTGGATCATATAATACGTTGATTGTAAGTAAGATCGTACAAAATATCATGTCGTGCTTGGGAAATTTTGTATCAATGTGTATGGCTCACAATTACATTGGCTTTTACGACTTTTTTATTTTATTTATTTATTTGATTAAGGAGGTATTAGGAAGAGGCATCAGGATAGAAGAGTTTTGCATCTGCATAGTCAACACATACACCTGTTTAAATGGGCTTACTTGAGTTGATCTTCTAAAAGATCATGTTTTATTTAGTTTTTAATGGTTAAGTCGGGTCAATAATAAGCTAACAGTTTTCAAGGTCTTTAAACACTATCAGATAATAAACTAATTACACTTATTTGCTGATGCTCGATCTACTGCTAAATATTGGAGGTGATACAAACAAACTATCAACCTATATAGTGTAAAAACTATACTATCTTTGGACGGCCCGATCCGACTCGACTTGATTTGCATCTTTTTTGGCCCAACACAACCTGTTTTACATGTGACTCATCCCAACCCTGACCGAAATGCAATACATAGATCTAGCAACACAACACATGTATAGAAACAAATGAATCAACAATTGTACGTGATAATCTAAAAATATATATTAAAGGGGAAAAAACTTTAATTATTTCCTCACAAAAGATTGAGTGCGTGTTTGTACAAAGTTTGTTAAATATTTATCAAAAAGAGTTGATATATTCTTTTCACCATTTTATAGACTAGCTTAATTAAGCAGGCTGCTACTAAAATAATCATCAACACCACGAGATTATTGCACAAGTTGCTAAAATATTTTTATATAGAACAAAGCAAGCACTCGTACCTCCGTTGCATTTTGGTAAAGAAAACAACTTTATGAAAAGCACACATCTTTTTCATCATTATTAGAATAACTTTCATTTGTTTAAGCGTACCAAATTCCAAGATTACTTAATTTAAGTGCTCTAATCAATATCATCAACAAAAATGCTCCACCACTACAATACCGCTCTTTCGTTGAACCATCAGACAATTGAAAACAGCAAGAAATCAATTTTGTTCACAGAGGAGTACTTCTTCTAGCCGTCCGATCCCAACGAGAGGTCAAGTGAAGGGTCGGATTGTATTGGGATTGGCTCGGTCTGTTGTAGCCATCTTCTCACTTACTAGACCTTCACAACGTTGATGAATCTAGACTTTTGTCATTGGATTTTTTTTTTTAATACTAAATTCAAACTATGTTTGTCTTATTATGTTTAGTTTAGCTGCAAAAAGAGATTGGAGCTTGCATATATCTCGAATTTTTTTGGAAATTACTACAATATTTACTACTCCAGCTTTTTTCGTATATCTACATTTCTAATTTTATTTCTCGTAATGTTCTCATACATCCGCCTTAATGTACTTATCTATGCTAAATTCATCTTCTTAGCATGCTCCTTCTCGAAAGCCCAATATTCCGATCCATACAATAATGTTGGTCTAATTATCGTCTTATATTTAACCTTAAGGGTGTATTGCGATCACATAATAGTCGTGTAGCTATACTCTCCATTTGAGCAACATAAATTTTATTTCATGGTGACATTTTGATCAATATAACCATCTTTTGGAGAACCAATCCTAGGAATTTATAATATCCTCTTACAAACAACTCCTTGTCATCCAAAATCAAACTATTTTCACTTGACCTCCTCCCAATACTAAAATGACACTTCATATATATACTTTGTGGTCTAAACTGATGCATCTGGCTATAGAAGGGAGGGGGAGGCTCAAACATATCATAGCTAATTCCCCTCCTAAAGATAGCGCAGAAACGGTCAGTGGGCACAAAGGGACTCAACCGTCAAAACCTGGATAATAGAAAACATAGAGTCAGAATTGATTAATCAATTCTTGGACTTCCCCATTGCAAAAGATTTGTGGACAAGCATAGAAACAACCTTCAGCAGTGGTGGTGATGGTCTTCATATCTTTGACCTCAAAGTCAAAGCCAACCACATAATACAAGGAACAGATTCAATTGAAATTTATTACGGAAAACTAACAACAATATGGAAGGAGATCGACCGTCAGATGCCAAACTCGATGAAGTGCACCGAAGACATACTAATTCATAATAATCTCACACAACGAGATCGGTTATATCAATTTTTAGCCGATTTAGGTGAGGATTATGACAAGGACCGAAGAGATCTCGTGAATCAAGAACCCCTACCCACTGTAGAGGTAGCTTATAGTACAATTCGAAGAGAAATAGCACGACGGGAAATTATGAGAGGAAGCTTACCTCTTACCTTCGATGGTGGCACATGGTGTTGGAAGTGGCCTCAGCATGAACTCCAGATCAGCACGAGCATCATCTCGAAAAGATGATGAGAAGACCCACTTAAGGTGCTCACACTGTGGTGGGAGCCGACACACCGTAGATGGGTGTTTTAAAATCATAGGCTACCCTGAGTGGTGGAGTGACTCAAGGAAGAAAGGAAACAAAGGTGGAACCAGCCGAGATAACCCAAAGAAGAGAGGGGTAAGCTCAACGGCTGTAGCAGACACAAAGGAACCAGATGAAGTGAAGGAGGCAGGAGAGGAAGGTAAGAGAAATAACAAACCTAACCCTAGAATGTGCGATTTTATGGGCAGATGGCACCCGTCATTGAACAACGCACAACAAAACCCCAAATCCAAGGGTGGAGCTTCGAATAACACACAACAAAACTCTAAATCCAAGGGTAAAGATGAGGGGTTAGACTCTCCCGTGGACTCCCTCACTCATTTTCCCCTTTGTATACACCCTAATATGTGTGGGTGGCCTCCTTCATCTAACGGCAGACAACAAAACCCCAAATCTAAGGGTGGAGATGAGGGTTTGTGCTCTTCCACATCCCACAAAGGGGATTTTGTGCCTAAAAACCCAAAAAGGCTAAAACAAAATAGTGGAGAATCTGGCCAAAATAATGGAGCCCAAAACATAAGCCTAGAGGTTACAGGTCAACCCCATTTTGGTGGCCCATGGATTTTTTACTGCGGTGCGACATATACTATATCGTATGATAAACGTGATTTCTTACATATAATAAGCCCGGAAAAATAACCATAAAGACAGCGAATGGTGATTGCATGAATGTTTTAGGAGAAGGGACAATTAAAATAGGGCCATTAACATTACAAAATTGTCTTTACATACCGAATCTTTCATTTAAGCTAATATCTGTAAGCCAACTTATGAAAGAATTGGGGTGTAACGTTTTAATGAAATCGAATTGTTGTGTTGTGCAGGATGCTCAAACCAGGGAGACCATTGGGCGTGGTACTGAGAAGGAGGGGTTGTACTATATAGATGAGAAGTTTAAAAATAGTGGAGCATTTATAGGAGGCAGATCAGTAGATGACCAGCTACAACTATGGTACCGCCGCCTAGGACATCCATCAATAGGGTATCTAGTACGTCTTTTTCCTTCTCTTATCGGGTCAAACGACACTCTTAATTGTGAGGCATGTTTTTTAGCTAAGAGTCATAAACATTCCTACCCTAGCAGTATGAGTCATACTAATAAACCTTTTTCCATTATTCATTCTGATGTATGGGGACCGGCCTCCGATTCTGGAACTCATGGTTTTTTATATTATATTCTCTTTATCGATGATTGCACTCGCATGAGATGGATTTATTTTTTGAAACATCAATCAGAGGTATATAAGATCTTTGTGGTGTTTTACCAAATGATTCTTACTCAGTTTCAGACAAAAATCAGCATACTTAGATCAGACAATGGAGGAGAATATATTACTAATAATATGAAGATCTTCTGTCATACCAATGGGGTAATACACCAAACTACCTATCCTGATACCCCCCCAACAGAATGGGGGTGGCTGAACGAAAGAACCGAACCCTTCTAGAGATGACTCGTGCTATGATGTTCGAAGCTCAGGTCCCGAGATTTTTTTGGCCTGAGGCAATTGCTACTGCTAATTACCTCACAAATCGTCTCCCTATAAAAATTCTCCATCACAAAACACCATTAGATGTCCTTAGCACCCATTTTTCTGTACCATCAAATATAGAGCCGATGGGAGTATTGAGAGATATAAGGCGAGATTGGTGGCTAAGGGATATACACAGATCTATGGAATTGATTAATCAGAAACCTTCTCACCAGTAGCAAAGATTGATATGATCTGATTGCTGTTTTCAGTCGCAGCAAATAAAGATTGGCTGCTACATCAATTTGATGTAAAAAGGGTATCGGTGTTTTGACCAATCCTCTAACCACTTGTATACCACAATGGATTGTGATTTTGTTGAGTCGACCTATTTTTTCCCCCAACTTTATTGTCAGGGGGAGAATAGTAATAGTGACAATCTAAGTTGGTTGATACATCGGACTGTGGGAGACAGTGACAGAAACATCATCACTACATCTCAGTCCGAACCTATGACAATACCACCACCTCAGACTCACCCTGGGAACAAGCATAAGGTAAACTCTGAAACTCTAGTTTTATGTAATGATAATGATACAGTGTAGGAAAGTGCTGAAGCTGAAACACAAGAAGCAGAGACACAACAAAAATATCAGTTACCGGCCAGAAGCACAAGAGGAGTTCCTCCGAAACAATATAATCCATCTTATAAGCCTCGGGAGGTAAGATATCCTGTGCACAGCGAGTTTGGGAATATATCTTATGTGGCTATATGCTTCAATACCACAATGTACTTAGAACAAATTCCGAGAACAGTGGAAGAAGCACTAAGGAACCCGTTATGGGCAAAGGCATTGAAAGAAGAAACTGATGCACTTGTTAAAAACCGAACGTGGGAAAAATGTGTCCTTCCTGAAGGAAAGAAAGCGCTAGGTTACAGATGGGTATTTACCATCAAATACAGAGCTGATGGGAGTATTGAGAGATATAAGGCGAGATTGGTGGCTAAGGGATATACACAGGTCTATGGAATTGATTACTTAGAAACCTTCTCACCAGTAGTAAAGATTGATACGATCTAGTTGCTATTTTCAGTCGCAGCAAATAAAGATTGGTCGCTACATCAATTTGATGTAAAAAATGCCTTTCTCCATGGAGAAATTATAGAAGAGGTGTATATAGAGGCTCTTCCGGGTTTTTCCCAAGACTTCTCACCAAAGGAAGGGTGTAAGCTGAACAAGGCGTTATATGGGCTAAACCTAGGGCTTGGTTTGGTAGGTTTACAGTGGCCATGAGAAATTTTGGCTTCCAGCAAAGTAATTCAGACCACACCTTGTTCCTAAAAAGAAGAGGAGATCTGATAATGTATCTAATCATCTATAAAGATGATATGATCATCACTGGAGATGATAAAGAAGAGATTGATAGCCTGAAGAAGAGATTATTCCAAGAATTTGAGATGAAGGACCTTGGAAGACTAAAGTACTTCTTAGGAGTTGAAGTACTTAGGTCAAATAAAGGAATCTTCATATCTCAACGAAAGTACATTCTTGATCTCTTAGCAGAAACTGGTATGTTGGAATGCAAACCAGCAGATACTCCGATGATGGTAACACTAGTGGAAAAAATGCCAAATACCACTACATATATGCTCCGGTTCTTCATACAACCGGAGTATATGTGGCTGAAGTTTTTTGGAGCGATTTTTTTAGTTACTTTATGCTCCGGTTTAATTGGACCGGAGTATATAATAGGTTTAAGCTCCGGTTTATAGGAACCGGAGTATATACTCACCCTAATTAATATAACAGCTTGCAGCCTCCTCATCCGCCCTAACCTTCGACGTATGCACCTCCATTTGCACTCACCCAAAATCTCCATATGCACCCCTAAACCGCTACTTCCCTATTTGCACTCACCCAAAATCTCAAACGATAAACTTTGTTGTCCCTAAACCGAAACCAAATCTCCCCTCCATCACTCATCTCTCCCAATCTCTTTGGTTGGTAACAATTGCAAGCGTGAAGGGCAAAATTTATGTGAGTAATTTTGATTGAAAGGTATTTACCCAATTGCATTCTTGTATTGATAAATTTTGTGGAAGTTTAATGGCATTGTTTCTGTGTTTACGTTAGTTTCACATTTTATGGAACAATATTTTTTAAAAAAAATACACTTTATGCTCCGGTCCACTGAAAACCGGAGCATAAAACCCCATTATATGCTCCGGTTTTCAGTGGACCGGAGCATAAAGTGTATTTTTTGCTCCGGTTAAAAACGGAGCGTAAAGTCTTTTAAATATGCTCCTGTTATATCTACTTCGGGTCAAAACCGGAGCATAAAGCCTTAAAAAGACCGGAGCATATGAGGTTTTTTCCACTAGTGTAAATCATGGGTTGAATATTGATGAGCAGGAAGACTCTGCAGATCAAACACAATATCAGAATTTAGTAGGGAAATTAATCTACTTATCTCATACACGACCTGATATAGCTTATGCAGTTGGAGTGGTTAGTAGATTTATGCATAAGTCTCAAGTGGAACATATGGATGATGTGTATAGAATCTTGAGATATTTGAAGCACACACCAGGAAGAGGAGTCGTGTTTCGAAGGAATGGTCATTTGAAGCTTCAAGCATACACTGATGCAGATTGGGGCGGAGATAAGGATAGTAGAAAGTCGACTTCGAGATACTTTACTCTCGTTGGAGGAAATTTAGTAAAATGGAAGAGCAAGAAGCAAAAGGTTGTGGCCATATCAGAGGCAGAGTTTCGAGGTGTTGCAAAAGGAATAGGTGAAGTCCTATGGCTGAGGAAACTTCTATCCGAACTTGGTTTTCCACCTATGGGTAGTTGTGAAATATTTTGTGATAACAAGGCTGCTATTAGCATATCTGAAAATCCAATTCAACATGATCGTACGAAAGCATGTTGAAATAGATAGACACTTCATTTAAGATAATCTGGAAGCTAAGGTTATAAGTTTGCCATTTGTTTGGTCAGAAGATCAAATGGCAGATATTCTGACTAGAGTTGTGACTACTAGTACGTTTGAAAAGGTGTTGTGCAAGTTGGGTGGGAAAGATCCCACAATCAACTTGAGGGGGAGTGTGGAACAGATAGAATTAAACAAATAAGATAGGAGATAAAAGATAAACGTTAGTAGAGTTATGAAAGGATTAGACTACGTAGAATTCTAGAAGTAGTTAACCAGTCCAAATTCTTGTATAAATACTTGTAACGGATCAACAAATTTAATAAGTGAGAAAATCTTTTTGATCAATTGTAACATCATACAAAATTCTTTTTATCTGTTACTCCCTATAATACCAGAATACCATACGAAGTACGTTAGTACCTCGTGTAACAGAATTATGTTAAGGTAATTATGGGATTATGGCTATATATATATATATATATATATATATATATATATATATATATATATATATAGGGGAGGGATCATGTGAGAACCCTCCCCTTATGTGAGAACTACTTTTTGGTGAGAACCCATCTTACACCCTTGGATGCTTGATAATCTAGGGCTGAAAATGCATTAGAAATGGATGGCAAATCTGTAAATATCTAGACATTGTGTAAAAAATTGTTGGCTGGCAGAGTGTTTCAGAAAAAATTTGTACTTTATTTTGCTGCACAGTGACTTTTGGGTGTTTGCCTTTTTCCTCATTATTAGACTTACAAGTCATGCTATTCATTTTTACGTGTTTCTCCCTTTTCTTCATTATTATACTTGCATGTTTCATCCTTTTCTTCATTATTATGCATCGATTTAGAACATTACAATTCAATTGTTTAGAACATTACGTTCAATGGTTTAGAACATCAAGTTCAATAGTTTAGAACATGATGTAAACTAGTTTAGAGCATGATGTAAACTAATTTAGAAGATGATATCCACTAGTTTAGAACATAATGTTATTTGGTTTAGAATATAATGTTCTACGATTTAGAACATTATGTTAATTGGTCCAATGCTTTGATATTATGTCAAATTGGGCTTAGAACATTATGCTTATTACTTGGTTAACATAATGTTCATTGTATATACCGAATTTCGAGCATTAATCATTAATTCTAACGAAATAACACAAATTCAGTTCAATAGTTTAGAACATTATGTCAAATTAGGTTGAGACCATTACGTTCAATGGTTTAGAACATCAAGTTCAATAATTTAGAATATGATGTTCACTAGTTTAGAACATGATGTCCACTAGTTTAGAACATGATGTTCTTTGGTTTAGAACATAATGTTCTTTGTTTTAGAACATTATGTTCTTCGGTTTAGAACATCACGTTAATTGGTCCAATGCTTTGATATTATATCAAATTGGGCTTAGAATATTATGCTCATTACTTGGTTAACATAATGTTCATTGTATATACCGAATTTCAAGCATTAATCACAAATTCTAATGAAATAAAACAAAATCCAGTTAAATAGTCTAGAACATTATGTCAAATTAGGTTGAGAACATTACGTTTAATGGTTTAGAACATCAAGTTCACTAGTTTAGAACATGAAGTTCACTAGTTTAGAACATGATGTTCAGTAGTTTAAAACATGTTGTTTTTTGGTTTAGAACATGCTGTTCTTTGGTTTAGAATATGATGTTCTTTAGTTTAGAACATAATGTTCTTTGGTTTAGAACATTATGTTCTTCGGTTTAGAACATCTTGTTAATTGGTCCAATGCTTTGATATTATGTCAAATTAGGTTTAGAGCATTACATTCATTACTTTAGTACATAATGTTCATTGGTTTAGAACATTATGTTCATTGGTTTAGAACATTATGTTCAATGGTTTAGAACATCATGTTAATTGGTCCAATGCTTTGATATTATGACAAATTAAGCTTAGAACATTATGCTCATTACTTTAGAACATCATGTTCATTGGTTTAGAACATTATGTTCAATGGTTTAGAACATGATGCTCATTATTTTGAAAAAACACCGAAACTATGAAACTATCACAAACCTGTTTCGAACAATCTACTCAGAACAAACTACCAATCTACTCATAACAATGGTTGCAACATGAAGAACATTATATACTTGTTGCGAAAGAAATGTACGAACTTGTGGGTTTTGAAATGACGAAGTAAGTGGTGCGAAATGGTGGAATTGTGAAAGTTTGAAGAGAGAAGAAATGGTGGAAGAAGATGGAAGGGTTCTGAAGAAGTTTTGAAGTAGTGAATGAAATGTGATGCGTGTTCCCTTTTTCCCAAGTGTCAGTTACACTTTTTAAGCAATTGCCTTTTGTCAGTTTTTGAATTAATTACGAATTTGCCATTATGTTCAGTTAAATGTCATCCATTAGATCTGCCAAGGTGTGTGGTGTTAGATGGGTTCTCACCCTTAAAAGGGTTCTCATATTAGGGGGGTTCTCACATGAACCTATATATATATATATATATATATATATATATATATATATATATATATATATATATATATATATATATATATATATATATATGCGGACGTTTGCTTAAGGTTCTCAGGCGCTAGTAGAATGTTCTATTATATTCTGTAGTAGGAGTATAGAACTTTAGAAGGACATACAGCAATAGATTCTGATTTTAGTAGCACATTGCTAAAGATTACCACCTCGTGTGATTGTGTACCAAACAAAGATATTTTTCTCAAAATATAATATTACTGTTTTTATATGGTATACTTGAGTCACGGTCTAGAATGCAGATGCTGACACGTATGTAGATGAAGTGTGAAGTAGCTGTTGCTAGCTGTGTAGTAAAAGTTGCTGTTCCTCAGAAGGCCAGAATTGATTGGCAATGCTCACCGGCCTTAAGTTGATTTTCATATAGTCTGCTAATATGTACGGAGTAATATGATTCTGTTACTGAAATCACAAGTAATATGATGCATGAAACAACTCCACGTAGTGCATGAAGCGTCCATACTCCATATTGTGTTGCACCGCTTTCTATTGTTTTCCAATGCAAATAAACTTTGTTTTAGAACCATAGACATTGGGGATGAAAATCAACTTTACTTTTCCCTAACAGATCCAACAACTTTATTACGTACATAAATGTCCCGTATGACTATTTATTTGCCACTTTCATATCTGAACTGTGAAAGTGCACGTTTAGCTATTAATGGATGTTCCTCTAACATACATATATTGACAGAGTGGCAAAGGCCATTCATCACCCCAATCTCCCAATATTGACACGTACCATATTATTTCCCTCATACAAATTCTTATTGAATGCTGTGAAAAGTACCTACTGATAGTATCAAAGTGCGTAGTGTAATAAATATGTACCACAGGGGTACTTTGGGAAGGCCACCACTATAAAACCAGCTCAGTGACATTTACACCAAGAGACCCGTCAAAAATACATAGGCACCTCTTCTATACTTTGCTGTACTACACTACTCTCAAATCTCAGTCACAACAAAACAATCACCGTTTGATTTAAATTGATCAGATCGGATGGTGGGAGGAGTAAGAAGTAGCATGATAAATGTGGGAAGTGGGTCACTGAGGAACACTTCCCGTGGCCGTCCCATCCCAAAGAGAGGTCAAGTTAAGGGTAGGATTGTGAAGGGATTAGCTCACACGGTTGTTGCCATATTCTCACTGGGTGCACCTTCACAACGCCGATGAATCATGACCGTTGGATTGATCTCGTCTATGATCCTCAAAATCAAACCCTGTTTCTTTAAGTTTTTGTTGATTAGTCTTAATTGTACTAGCAAAACTAGGTTGTTTCAGAAAATTTGGAGCTTGTACATATCTCCAGGCCACTCTTTTATCTTTCATTTTTGTTTGTGTTTTTATTTATGGATGGATTCTCATTATTAGAAAGTTTCAACTTTATCCATTAAAAAAAAAAAAAATATGTGATTGCATCATGCATTTCCTCATGCCATATTGGTTTGGAAGCTAGACAGTATAGAGATATAATTCGTGATAGCTCTTGACACTGGTTAAGTAGTAATAAAATATATCAAGATATATAATACTCCGTAAGTGTTTATGTCAATAAATCATAGTTACGATGCAATAAGGTTAAGCCGTGTTCATCTCAATACTCGTATTATATAATTGAAATCTTAGTGACCCTTCCCATTTCTTCTCAATACTTGTATAATATAATTGAAATCTTAATGACTTTTTTCCAGTGAAATCCCATCCACTAAAACCCCGACTAACGAGTGGGCAGAGTGACTGACCCCTCTAAAAAGCCAAGTCTTAGTTCAGTGTTACTCCGTCCAGGAATTTATAAGACAGCATTAACTGTAAAGGCCTTGGTTTGACTTGATGTCAGTGTGTTGAAAAACGTCTTGCTCAGTGTAATTCCTAAAAAAAGTAATAAAAGAATATGGAAGAAGAATATCCAGGAACTGACCACTAATCTAGCATATAATTTGATTGATAGATTACGGAGTATGATTCATTTGTTTTCTTTTACTTTTATAACTTTACTTTGAATTATAAAGTTTGTACTCCGCACTTGATTAATTACACCTTCGTAGCAGGCACGTTACCAAAATATGAATCCGAGCTAGCATGCAGCGTAGCACAACTGCCTGTACATACCCAAATTAAAGTTCATAAATCAAGTCGTTTTATTAGATAATTGAACATTTTATACGACAAGGTTTCACCCATGGATCTTGATAACATGCGTGAGGCATCAATTGACTTCATATATAGCTGGACATGATATAATTTATCATCCAAATTTAGGAGACTACAATATGGACAATTACGGAATGATTGAATGACGACTTAGGTAGCTAAGTTAAGAAGCTGGCCATGAGCTTAGTTTCTTGGATACGTACTGCTAATTAGTTCTCCAATTATAAGTGGGTTGGCTCAATTTGCAGCACCTTCACGTACCAGATAAGGATACACCATTCTCACTATGACTGACATACACGCATTATCTTTTCTTTGTATATAAAGGAATCCATGATTTCGGATGTCTTTAAGAGTTTATTGAATTCATTGAACATGGAATAGGCTGCTTTTATTTATTAGCATAAAATGGACGCACAATCAAAGTTTTGATAATTTGCTGATTTTATTGAAGTCGAAATAAATAGATTCGTAAATCATAGTTACAACTTTTTTATTTTTATTTTTTATTGGCAATGCATAGTTACAACTTTAGAGCTCTCGTCAAGTAAAATTTTCTTCTCATTGACGTCATGCTTTTTGAGAGGAAAATGTTAACAAGGCCATCAATAAGTAAAAAATAATAATCTTTACTGATCTCTCTTACTTTCTTCTATATCTCATCATATTTTTGGCCCTCTCTCCAAAAAGGATGCATTTTGAAGAGAAATAAAGAAAAATTGATCAAATGTAATGATGTCTGCATTTGATGGCTCTCTTTTACGTTATTCTTTATTATGAGAGGAATATATTACTTTTTCTCACAAACATTTCCCCCTTTTCTCATTATCAAGGTGTTTTCCTCACAATAATTCTCTTTATTTGGAGAATTTCCTTAATATTGGGGACTCTTATAAGTACAGGTTGAGGTAGCTAGCATTGACAAAAGATCCAATATACATTGTATCCATTACTCTGTATTCTTTAGATTATATTTGCCAACTCATTGCTTGCCAACTCATCGCATTCCTCTGAATTATTCTTATATAGTACATAAAATAATGAGACGCACACAGAAAGTTTGATGGGGTTTGGAATGTCAATAGTAGTATAGATATAAAATATAAGTATACAAGTTAGCATGATAAACGAAGAAAGCAAGGCTTCAATCGTATATAAGCTACACACTCGTGCAACTACATATATACATGTTGAATTGAAAAACTCTGCTACGGCCTACGGAATGGATACTAGGAGTATTGAACCAGCATGCTTCTGGTATGATTGTTCGCGATTGCTTATAACTTATCTTGACTATTGTCTTAGTTAGTTACTATGTACAAATTAAATATGCATCGTATAAGAAAATTAAATATGCATCGTATACAGTGGCGGATCCAAGACTTTCCACCTGGTAAGTCACAATTAGGGGTAGCAAAAATTGACCCGACACAAAAGCCCGTCTTGAACCTGAACCGTAGCGGGTTAGGGTTGAGATTTTCGACACAAAAACTTAAATGGGTTGACACGAACCTGACGCAAAATTAAACGGGTTAGGTTAAGGTCGAAAATTCCAACCCACAAATAATCCACATAACTTGGAATAATTTTCGGGTCATCATTAGGTCGGGTCAACTCGAACCCGACTTTATAACCAAACTATATTAAGTAGATGAAAAAAAATTACTTGGTCAGTCACCCACTCAATCCAAAACTCAAACCCAAATTAAAACTGTAAAACTGTCAACTTATCAGTCGTTTTATATCAACCCTAAAAGTTTTCTTTTTCTTCAGTCATTATGTTGAATAACCACGTTTCAGAGGTGGCAAAAACTAACTCAACCCGAAAATCCGACCTGAACTCGACCCGAAAAGAGCGAGTTAGAGTTGAGATTTTCGACACAAAAACTTAAATGAGCTGACACAAACACAACCCTGAATTAAATGAGTTAGGTTTAGGTTGAGGTTTTCAACTCGAAAACTTAAATGGATCAGGTTCGAGTTGGGGACAGTTGACCAAAAATAGGTGGCCCGAATACGAACCTGACTCGACCTAATCCGTTTGCCACCCTATTCACACTATGAAAATAAACTTAACACGATCGAAACCCTACTATAGTCATACTCATACCGTACCACCTCTGCTCGGGACAACACCAATTGAAATCCTCCAATTCTCCAAACAAGGACACTTCCACAGACAACACATATAATATACTACTCCGGAAGACGGACAAAGGGGTACAAGAACAAAGTCAGAATGTACTGGCGTTCAGGTCAACGTCAAATTTGCAACCCTTAGAGTCAAAATCTGCGGACGTGGTTCCCCTATTATTTTACTCACCTCACTGCTTAACAACTATGTACCTTCACTACTCAAATTCCAGCTCCTTTTTATTTTATATATATATAAAAACAACAGCCCGCCATTTTTAATTCTTACTTTTAGTGCTATAAATAGGCAACAACCCTCACTGAGGAAATCAATGTATCACATCATAAAATAAAACTCCTTTGATAATCTGGTGAACTAATTAAGTGTCATGGCGATTATGGTGGGTCATCAACAATTAGGAGCAACATCACCATATCGTAGAGTAGCAGATAATGATGATAGAAAATTGGCGATGATTACAGTGAAGATGAGTAGCAATCAGGACCGTTTGATCCCAAAGAGAGGAAGAGTGAAGGCTGGGATTGTTTTGGCTCTTGCACACACTCTTGTTGCTTTCTTTTCCATCAAATATTGCCTTCATACTGAATCACCCCGCCATTTTCATTAAATTCGATCTCTCATTTTATCCTGTATGTGTTCGACAGGGAGTGATTTTTGAAGTCGGCGTAAAATAGATAAACCTACGTATACTTACGTTGTATCGTGGTTGTGTGATCATTTATCTGTGCTAGTACTTCTAATGTGTAGATTTAGGAGCATAATATATAAAAAGAGACCTTGTGTTTCATAATGTTTTTCTAGTATTTCTTGAAACTTTCTTATTTTCATAATTTTTTTTTTTTTTGCATGAATCAAATTTTCATCACTTTAATTCACTCGCATAAAACTATTTGATCTAAGTATCTACTTCCTCTGTTTTTAACAATTACCTCGTTCTTATAATTTGTTTTCCACGTACATTCAACAACTCGGGATCATTCGAGATTCAGAAGATCTTTCGAATAACACATATCATACAAGTAATAATGTGAATAGTTAATGCGAATTCATCCGAATTTTGATGCGCTGAAGAACTAGTAATGTTAGAACAAATGAAGAATTTTATCAACATGGGTTGCTATCAAAGACTACCAACTTAGTTCCTCGTCATAGTCCTCAATTGAGTTAATAATATTCGTGCCAAGCACAATAGAGTATATATATTGTCAAATTGATTGAATTATGCAAATAATAGGCCCATGTTCTACTTTGTGGCTGGCACGAAGAAGTGCTTAATTAAATACTGTTTGTTTTAAAGACTGACCAATGAATTGCTATGTTTTCATGCTACAAAAGAATGATGTCTGAGGTAGCATGCATGAATACAGGAAAATAGAGGTCGCTGGAGAAAACTAGTAGATGAAGCTTGATAGATAGCGTCCAAGCTCGATAGCCCCTTGCTTTCTTCCTTGCAATGAACCAATGTCAAATTTTTCAGTGTCTCTTGTTAGAGATAGATGGTTCAATGCAAGAAAGAGAGCATGAGGTTTTTTAGAGAATTATTGGAGGCCATCTCTCAAGCCTTAGCTACTAGTTTACTTAGCTCTTTCCTTGTGTTCTATTCCATTGAGGCACTACCACGCGACGTCATTGATAGCTCTTTGTCTATCTTTGTACGTTGCTGATGGTGTTGTCGTCGTCTCAAAGCTAGCTAGCTAGCTAGTACAAAGGGCTTACCATAAGAATCGAGAGAAGTGGCGCAAATATTAGAAGCAGAACCCAAACTAAATATTAATATTTGATCACACGATGAATAGTGCTTCACACTCTTCTCTCTTTTCAATTTTCATAACAGTTTCTGTTTCTTCAAGATGAAATCCTATTCGCCTTATATTTTGGTCAACCTATCTATACTCAATCTGAGTGCAAAATCTATTTTGATTTGACAATTTCTTGTAGGGAGTATACGTTTTTGATACAATTACTTGTGTAAGAGAAAGACGCTACACAGAGAGGCTTATAAGAAGAAACACATACGAGAGTCAAATCGACTTGCTAATATCAAAGTGTTAAATTACTATTTGAACTAATTACATGAATTACAACGGTAAAACAGGTCAAATAATAGGTACATCATTAGATTATTGTACTTTTGATCAATGGATCATAGATATGGAAGGGAAAGAGAGGATAACTGTAGTTAATCTTAATCTTGCAGTTAGCTAAAGAATATTAGGGAGTAATAATTTGTAGAGATCTCTTTCTGTTGCTGATTATCATATACGGTTAAGTGGTTAACACAACAATGCATGTCATCTCATGTTGCTGCAACCATTGCTTCATGGCCATGGTTGAACACATTGTTCAAAATCATGGCTAATCTCACCCCTCCTTGCGCTATGCGTTTCATCACGAATGGAAGTCTCGAATTGAAGTACTCATCTATAAACACATCAAAAAGTATAATGCCGTTAGCTCTTAGCTACTCTCTATTTCCTTTGTATATACTTCAATTGAAGGCCGAAAACAATCCTGAATTCTTTGTAATCAGACGCTAAAGGCCGCCTAAAGTTAAGGTTCAAGAATTAGATGAGATGATGAAACAAGTCTAAATATACTGACTGTGCACATTTACCATACATTAAATACTTCTTACAGATTATGTTATGTACATTCTTTCTAAGCAAATCTGACTTAGCTTGTATTCCTACTGACATTGCTTCTTACGAATTACATAAAGTTTAACCTTATTATTATGGTGAGAATGGAAGAAAGTTAATTAAGTTAAAAGTTGGCTTAATTTTGCAAGCTATAGCAGTGGCCACTAATTTTGTTAGGAGTTGGCCGGCTTTTAAATGCAAACAGCAAAATTGCTTACCTGCAAGAGTTACACCAGGCTTAGCATCTTTGTAACCCCATTTGCAAGCTATGTTAATGCTCTCTGTGGCATACCTATGCCAAAGGAAACAAAAAAATGCCTTAATTGATCACAGCAGATAAGCAAAATGTAACATAATTGAAAGGAAAACCGTCGCACTTGGTAACACAAGTATGAATACTGTTGCAATCAGCCCAATGTGAGACATCGTCGGACCATATCCCCTGTAAAGTAAAGTACGGTATTCCGTAAGCACATTATCATTACAATCATATCTTAGAGGCATAACGACGACTTGACATTAAAGTAATGAATAAATCATGTTTAAGTCTTACATCTGTGAAGTTTCCTACTATATCTTGATGTAAAAGGTCAATGTCATTGTCATAGTAATCCTTCATGGCTGTAAGGATGATCTCCCTGTCCCATACCTAGGTATAAATTGCAACCAGAAAAGAAGAGAGATTGAAAATTAATAGATATTGTAACATCAAAGTAATGCTACCTGATTCCCACATCCAAACTCGAGTACAAAGTAAGGTTGTAGTTTTAAAAATAGGTTTGATGGGATTGAGTAGAAATTGAATGTAGAATACATACATGATGGAGATTAGATTTGTGCCTAAACCATCGCAATTCGATTGAATTCCCTCCTTCGTCACTTGTATGCGCACAATGCATTGGCTGTGAGGATAATTAACTTGCATAGTTAAATTAAGTTTTTGACATATTCTTGCTCATTGATGCAAGAGCTTTTCAAATAAGCTAGCTTGCTACTAATTTAATGGATACAGTGATAGTTCTTATCATCTCAAACCTGATGAATATCTCCCATGAAGTGTGACAAAAACAGCAATGCCTCCGTCAAATTATCTGCATTATTAAACTGCAAAAGTTAGACTTGAGCGCGCACATGAGCAAAACAGCAAGCTAATTACAACCACTTAACTTTCTCTTACTAAATGTTTCTCTCCATTTACTATCCTTATCACCGTGTCAAAGATAAAGTATGCAAATTTGAGACGATGTTGAAGATTCCACCTTGATGTATCTACCTTTGTTATTAAATGATGGAAGTCAAAGAGCCTTGGTGATCAAAAGAATAATGCATGCACGTATCATATGCCATGCATGAATACGTATGAAGTTGTTGCAACCGAACCGAGTTCCTATGCCTATCTGATTTTGTATTTCTAACGTCTAACAAGTTTGCCTCTAGTGGATTATTTTCAAATAATTTTTAATTTTTCAGGTATAACAACTCAAAATTTAAAATGCTTCCTTAATTTAAGAAGTTGGTTATGCTATGGACTTTGAAAAATTTGAATAAATTCAAAACTCTATCAAGATGAGTTTGAATCATTTGGTCTTCCTAAGATTATGGAGTTGAATAAATTATATCAAAGATATGCTTGGATGAATTAGTTGTTGGACGTGCTTATGTTGAAGAATTTCAATCAGCAAAATCATCTCAACCGAAATTCAAACTTCAAATCGTTTCCGTTATATTTCAAAACGGCTAAGTGGACTTCAAGAGTAACTACCCGAGAAATGTGGAACAACTTTGAAACAGTCAGTCAAAATTTTGAAGCTCCGATTCAAAAGCAACGTCTCTTTGAAGATTCTGTTATGAAGCCTATCCGTTGCAAATGACTCTATAAATAAGAGTGAGCTGAAGCATTGAAGATATTCAAGCCTTCAACGTGAAATACAATAGTCAAGCTACAACAAATATCTTTCTCTCTAGAACTTACTCTTCTCATTGTATTCTAGTTTTGAGAGAAAAGAAACAAGTATCTCTGAGTGTGAAAAAGAAAGATCAAAAAGAAAAAGAGAGATCTACCTTGAGTAGAATTTATAATACTGAAAGGTTTAGAAAAGGAAAGTAGATTTTTATTTCTAGGAATTGAGATGCTAAAGTGTAGCTAGGGAAAGCTATGGTAAAACATATAGGTTGAATATCTTCGAAGGTGGCTTTAGATCTCTAAGGGAAGAAATAAAAGTCGTTAAATCCTAAGGGTAGGAAACCCTAGGCGGAGACGTAGTCACACTGCCAAACTTCGTAACAAATAATTGTCCCCTTTAAATTTGCATTTTCATATTCGTTTTTCTTTACTTAATTCTTACTTCTCGTAATAGCCTATTCAAGTCAAAATCTTGAAACCCGCTTCAAAGCCCTTGAAACCAGTTTTATTATTTTTTCGCATCCGAAAGACGTTTCAAAGCTTTGAAAGCCTAATTGCGAAAAACGACCATACTCTATTCACACCCCCTTTAGAGGTGAGTACTAATGTAACAAACATCATTTTTGCAAGCTAAGTATTATGGAAACAAGTGAAAGGCAACACGTCTTACAGCGTCGATCAGAAGTTCCTTCGCGATAATGCTGAAGTTGGGAAGTGAAATTTTGGATAGCACCAGCAACACACATGTCCTCAACACCATGTTGATCATGGCAATCTCCTAAACAAATCCGTAATTAGTTGCTTACATTAACGATGCATGAAATGTTTCTATAACTGAGGATATTGGTAAAGATTAATCGCGCTAATGTGATAAAATGAAGTTTTCATTAACACGTGATTAGGCTTCTTACGTTTGTAATCAAAAGAGCAAGAGTCATCAGGAGTGTCAATGAAGTGAAGTGGGCTAGTCCAGCGGTATTTATACCAGTGCCTAACTTGGTCTGGCCATACACATAACGCGGATAAGTTGCCATCTAAATTGTCTGGCAGCAATCTCTTCACTGCATGCGCTGCTTCTGGTTCCAATAGATCCTGTATCATACAAACAAATTTAAATAGTCTGATTTATCTTCCTTTGGATCAGTAAATTGGAGAGCACATAATATGATAGCGTATATGTATTGACCTTATTGTAACTTTTATATTCACCCTTGAGCGAGAATCAACCCGGCACTGAATTGAGTGTCAAAAGAGAGGAAACTGTACGTTTTTCCTAGTGAGATGTTTGCTTACACTTTCCTCAAAAAAGATAAAGAAAAGAAGTTGCTTACGCTTCATCTTAATTCTTAGGGGCAATCGTAGTTTATTAAAATAAGCGTGTTCCTTCATACTTACGGAGTATATCGTAGAAGCAATATAGTTAGCTACTGATTTTTCGTTAGCTCAAGACTCTTTTCGAGTACAAGCCCAGGAGTTTTATGTATTATGACAACAAAAGCGCTTGTTATAGGAGGGTGCACTGTGGAGAATGCCTAAACATAACCAAGAGGAATATTTTAATGGAGTTGCGTTAGCAATCAAAGTAGCAATATGGGTGTTGCCCATGCGCTCGTTTTCCCATATGAATCTCATCCAATGAAACAATAGTCTCGTTTTTCTCTTTGTTCATAGCATTTTGGGAATTCCTAGTGTTCCTACCTTGATCGAGTAACTAAAAAAGCTTAGTACTCAATTGTTAACAACATGCAATACAACGCTAAGTTGCTAAGATTCATTAAAAATTGTGCTTATACATAAGTTATGTGCTTAAAGTCTTTACCTGAAATATGCAAAAGTAGCCCTTATTTAGAGATACTCTAACAAGTTTCACCCATAAATTTGATCTGTTCATGATTTATAGCAATGTTTACACAGTTCTGTGTGTTTTTCATTGATTCGAATAGCCTACAACGTTTGGTATTTATACAGATAATCACTTATGAAGATAACATCAAGAACAGAGTTCTGATGGCTTACTACTGTTTGTAGTTTAATACTATCTTAATAATGATTTTTATCTTATGCTAATGTCTTCTTCAAATCTTATCTTTATGCTTCTGTATCTATCTTTTGATTTCCAACATATGAGGCAGTTTCGAATTAGATACCGTGTTCTTAATATCAATACTGTGTTGGAATGAATTAAAATGAGGTATACCCACAACAATAGAACTGTAGTTTACCTGAGCAATTCTGCAGGTGATGGTGTGACCCTCTTTGCTCCATGCTTGAACTCCAGCAATCAAGACCAAACAATAAACAGCACAAGAAACCAAACAATGTGAGCGCGATGACATTGGAAAAACTTCCGATTTATATACACCTGTGAAACAAAATATTCTCAATTGTGCAACTTATAATTCTATGTGATACTGTATATATAAATTTCCAAATGCAAGACTATGCGCAAACGAACCTTTATATCATTGGTAGGCAGACCACAACTCTATATATAATTGACTTAGAGGGGGTTCACATTGAGTACAAGTCTCAATAATCAACCATTTTGAGTAATCAAGAAGTTGTCACTTTGCACAAGTTATTTCAGCATATTCTATCCATTTCAGCAGCATCTTTTTCCTACAATTATTATTGAGATAATTAATTGAGTTGGCATCTTATCAAAAGTATAATCAATGATATGACTCAAAAATGAGTTGTTAAGCTAAGAAAACTTGAATAACTTAATAACGTGAAGGAAGGAAAAACATAAGCCATAAACAATTGGTTTTGGATCGTTTGACCAAATAAATATAAGCTATAAACCAAAAGACAATTGCCAAGCAACTCAAGGATCCAAAGATTCACCAAAAAACAAAACAAAAAACTACTAGAGAACGCCATATGTGCATAGCAAAATAGAACGCCCTATGTTGCCTGAACAGAGGCAACATTAAAATCATCCAAGAAGATGAAAAGCGCATTAAGTTCTATTTAATTGAAGAATACATTTCATTCATCTATCAGCAATAGCCATTGACCTAACCACTTGCTTTTTCCTGATTCTCCATTTTTTAAAGCTTCAGTATCACCTCAATATGGATAATATTGCCATGAAGAATCATGGTATAGTTTTCTTTTCCATTTTTAGATCAAACATATGATATTTTCCTGCATGAACTAAAATACTGTTAAGAGTAGCTTCCAAGCGAATCCCGCCTTGAGCTAGCCTCCTTTCCACTATGGGTAGCCGAGAGAGGAGGTAGTCATCTATGGCACAAACTGAAGAAAGCAGAAATCTGATTAGGCGAAGGAAACATTAAAATGCAGATTCTTCATATGACTATCATGTAATAGTGGTAAACCAATTGGTGAATTCTGCCTCTAGTCCCTCTGCTAGCACCTTGGATTCCTAACACTCGAGCAGTCTATATACAAGAAGTAAACATAGAGGATTTGGATCTGGTGCAGTAATTAATGGACCACTATAAAGATTAAGTAAAAGGGCAAGGGCCACCAAGAGAAGCTGTTGAAGGGATGAGAATTTCAGACTAATTAGGAGAAGTTGGAACCCTTGCCTGATTTCCAAGATGGGTTTTTGTACTTTTCAATCAGTTGAGGTTTTCGGTCATGAATGTGAGCTATCAGCCTTTCTATACTAGAAGAGGCAACTGCTTGCCGAATAAAATAAATTGCAACAATAAGGTTCTTCAACGTCGGCCATAAAATATGATTCCTGTATTTTAAGTCCAATCTTTCATGCTTCAATCATATCATTTGCTTTAATCCCATTACTAAATGCAGCTAAACAATGGATTCTTATGTTTTCTGCTGTTCTGTGCAGTATGAGGGACCTTATCCTACCAGACCAGAAGGTTGATTTGTATATATTTCTCAATTAAAGCTCATTAATCTTGCTTCCATTCAGCTGTAGGAAATCTTATGTCCTAAATTCTGATATACAGTAAGAGAGAGAGATAATTTTGTAAACCTACCTCCCAATGCACTTCCTGGTGTGGCATTTTTGAATGCGTAGTAGCAAGCCTGACTAATGCTCTCAGATGCATACCTGTAAAGCATGCTTGTGCTATGAATCCTTTTGCTTCATGAGAGCTAAAGTTTTAAGCTTTGCAGAAAAAAAAAAAAAAAAGAAAAACTTGAGTGCGAAGAATGCACAAAAATCTCATCTCATCAGAACTTAGCTCTCACAGGCTAGCTTATCCCAAAAGGCAAACAAATTTTAAGAAGATTTCCTATGGGCAAACATTATTTGAACAAACTTTTCCGTGTGCATCACATGCTTCCCACGACTCAACATAATTAGACCAGTTTTCCTAATAAATAAAAATGGATAACAGTGCATTTATTAGATAGTACTCATTTTCCCAAATTACTGGGAGGTACTGAGAATGCAGATATTGTGAAAAGAAGCTGCAGTAGCACTTTGCTGTTTTTGGAAACTCCCAGGGAGCATATGAATGCCAGAAGTTGTAGATTGTAGAGATAAAAAATATATTGAAGAATAAGAAATTGTTCAACTAGGTCAAATACAACTCAAACATGCAAAAGAGATAAAAGGTGAATTGTGAATGTGCAATGATTTAAACAAATTGGCTAAATACCATCCACCAGTGATATGTTTTAGTCACTAATCATAAGAGAGAATTGGTATATCAATTGTTGACCATCTTTTTAAAAATAGAAATGAAACATTTATGTTGAGACATCTAAAATGAAAAAAGGAGCAATAAAGCAAAACGGAGAAAATAGTAGAATTTAGAAATCGAATAATTAAATTTTTGGAAAAAGTACTTCGTAAATCATAATTGATATTGGCTCTATCATGTTCGTACATAGAGTCAGAAGTGATGAGAAAAACTTGATTATGTATGTCCTATAAAATGACGTCTTTAATCTCTTTGTTCCCTACAATCATACGAATTAATACTGACTGTATCAGGAAGCATAATTCTCCAAGATTTTGCTTTAAACCCTAACATTATGAAATATCTTTACAAAATGTACATCATTTGATTTTCCTTAAAAAATATTTTTTATATATACTTTATAACTTGTTTTGTGGTCAAAATTATTACAAAAGTACGTTTATTTTAAAGGATGAATTAAACATATTCATTATCAAAATATCCAATCATAGATTTGAGTCATTTGACAATTGATATTGCACCTTATCAATGACTGATATGATGCAAATAAATAATTTACAATAAGCAATACACTCACTGACATAAATGGAGAACAAATGTTATACACAATTGTCAATTCTAAACAATATATATGACCTAATCCCTTCCCTTTTATTTGACCCCTGTTTTTTTTTTAGTTTCACTAGATCACCACAGTATAGATTGCCAATTTTACCATAAAAAATGAGTATATAACTTTCCTTTCATATACCAAGAAAACGTCGTCCTTTTTAAGTAAAACCCGAAGGATTCATTCTCATGCAAAACTTGCTCCTTGCACTCTACCTTTAGAGATCAGCCCACATGAATCAAAGATACGGTTGAGTGTAGCTGCCAAGCGAATCCCGCCTTGAGCCAGCCTCCTTTCCACTATGGGTAACCGAGAGAGGAAGTAGTCGTCTATGATACAAAATGAAGAAAGCAGAAAACTGATTAGGCAAAGAAAACAAAGTGCTAGATTCTTTGTATGATTCTATCCTGTGATAGCTAGGGGCAAAGCAAATGATGGTAAATTCAACCTCTAGTCTGTCCATCTCCTCGCTACTTGATAATTTCAATCACTCGGGATGTCTATATACAGGAACAGGATGTAAAGAAGTGGAATTTGAATCAGGCACATCAATTTCTGTCTCTTATTAAAAGGTTAAGAGGGCCACCAGGAGAAGCTGTGTGAGGAACGAGCAGGTTAGACTAATTGAAAGAGGTTTGAACTCTAATCTGATTTCAAAGATAGACCATTGTGCTTTTCAATAAGGGGATGTGGTTTTTCTGTTTAGATGTGGGCTATCACTCTATCAGCCTATCAAGACAATAAAAAGTAACTGCATCCCATGTAACAAATTGCAAAATTGGAGTGCTTCAAATACGGCCATTTACTTTGAGTTTTATATATCATGGAAAATCCACTAGAACTAAATTTCCAGTTATAAGGAGTTGAGATGAGGCTAACAAGAAGCAGAACAACAGATAAAATTACTAATAATTCTACCCTGTCCTACTTGGATATCAATAGGAAAACCACGAGAAAATAATTAGGAAAGGGATATGTCAGAGATCACTCAAACTATTGAAAAAAATGTCTTCTGAGACATGACCAAGGCATTTTTAGTCCAACATCTCATACTTCATATGTATCATATGATATATTCCCATAAACACAGCAGAACTATGGTCCTTATCCTACCAGGCCAGAGGCTCCTTTTGTATCTATTACAAGCTCGTTAGTCTTGCTTCCAACCAGCTGTAAGCAATCTTATCTCTCTAGTTAGGGCACTTCAAACTTTCAAAATTAATGTAAGTAAAAGACACCATGAACCACGTATAATTTTGTAAAACTCACCCCCCAATACACTTCCTGGAGTAGCATTTTTGTATGCGTATTTGCAAGCCAGGCTAACACTCTCAGATGCATACCTGCAAGAGCATATTTTCATTATGAATCTATAAAGCTCGTAAAATTGAATAGTCTTCAATTGCCAACCATGATTTTGATAGTTCTAATCCCCCTTCTGCTTTCACGAGAACTAAAAGCTTTGAGCTTTCCAGAACAAGCACAACAATTTGAATACTTAAATTGCACAAATATCTCATCCACTGCACAAACAAATTTAAGATCTTCAATGAGTGGACTTACGGATTCGGACAAACTGTGCGGTTAGCATCACATTCTTCCCACGACTCAACATAATTGGACCAGTTTTCCTAAAAAATCAAAATGGATATGAGTGCAATTATAAGATAGTATTCACGTCCAGAAGTTATTGAGAGGTAGAAACAGTTATTGATTGTAAAACTGAAGATACTGTGAAAAGATATTATAGCAGCACTCAATTGTTTTTACAATATCTCAGGGAACAAATATCAATGCAAGAACTCACAGATTGTAGAGAAACAATATGTTGAAGAGTACAAAGAATTGCTTGTCAAGGTCAAATTACAATCAAACATACAAAAGAGTCGAAGGTGAATAGGGAAAACACAATAGCTTGCTAAATTTTATACAACATTGAAAAATTTGTCACAAATTATCAGAGAGAATAAGGGAGACACAAAAGTCTCCACCCAACAGTCCCTCCCCCACCCACCTGTCATTTATTTTATCAAACAAGGTGGTAGGCTAAAAACATTGTACCAGTAAATCCACAAAAAAGAAAAGAAAAGTAGCATGATGAAGGACGTCAAAAACAAATTAGTGGTAGCACTCTTGTTCATTATACAGTTTATCAGGACTCTAGGAGTTGGTAGACTAACAGAAATATTGACCTAAAAATTAAATTATTCAGCAAATGGAATCAACGTTTGGAAATCAAAGTTATCAGTTACATATCATAGACTTATTTCATAAGAAAGGAAAATTTACCGTTATATTTCTCTGCAAGGCTTCTATCATGATGTTCAAATCTGAACCATAGAAATTCTTCAAGGCAGTATCTATGATTTCTGTATCCCACACCTGAAACAAAATATGGCAGGTTAAAAGGCAGGACACGCCCAAAAGGCCAAAACTTAAAGAAAAAGTATTAGATGCACCCAAAACACATCATAGGGTTATTTAATTATATTTTCATACTATGAATTAGTTGTCACTTTGCAATTTCAAATTACACAACCATAATAATATTTACTCCCAGATGCAGGAAGCATGACTGCGAGATATTAATATCTCAATTTAATATACTTTCTCTTTAGAGTATGCTCTTCTGTGACCAGCTCTTGTTGATTGTCAGAATTCAGCCAAATGAAAGGAAATTATATGTCTAAAACAATCTTGAATAGTACAAATTAAGTCGCTTCTACCTTGAAGTCATTCACAATCTATTCATGAAGGATTAAAGATGGACACAAAACACTTACATGGTGCAAATTTGCCTTCCTGTGATACCAATGAAGATGAATTCTGTTTCCGCCTAGATCACCAAGGAAACCACAATGCAGAGGCTGCAAACAGTAGAACCAAAAATAATTGCTTGTATATGATAATTGGAGTGATAGAAGAATAGATACAGTGAATTAATACAAATACATTAATAATGATTAAGCCAAAAGTAAAAAGAGAGACAAGTATATAAAGCAAAATTTATATCCAGCATTGATTTACAAATACATTAATGTGGCTTCCCCATGAAACAACGTCCATACCTTAAGAGCAACAATAAGAACGCTTTCATCCCAAATAGAAGGCAAAACAACCAAATTTAATAACAGGGAAAAGATCTCTTCGTTAAATAAAACTTTTGCGGCATGAAATTGGAGTACATCAATCCAATAAGTATAGAACTTACATTCATCATATCAGCACAGTTATTAGGAAAGGGAGAAGTTACATTCATTGTGATGAATAAATTATCTTCCAAAATTCATAAATAGCAATTTGATGGACTACTTTTACACTTCTGCAACACATTTTTCTGAAATGAATTCTTCAAAAAGAATTATAGGAATTTGATCCTACAAAATACAAAAAACTTGAAAGTGTATCACATTCACACCTGAAACTCCAGTTTGTTCTTTTTTATTACGTTTTTATGTCATTAATTTATAGGCAGCTAATCGCCTTTAAACTGAAAAGGGGAAGGAATGAAAGTAAATACACCATTTTAGGGATATTAGGAATATGAAAAGGAAGAAATATGGTGAGAATTCAAAATTGCCAAAAGGTGCTCGTCTCGTTTAACCAAATATTCTCATAAAGTTCTAAAAGACTACAAATGAAGCAGAAAGTCCAATTGGATGGAAAATGTAAACATTGCTGTGAGAATTCCAATCCCTCATCTTCTGACCTTTCTCTATCCAAATGGATTTTACATGTACTGTCTACATTGATGGTTTTAATCATGCACATGGTGTTATTACTAAATTTGTAACAGTGACTGCATGACATGTAAAATTGTAAACTGAAGCAATATGACCACCACTTATGTACTACTGTTATCTATATGAACTCCTCTCTCTCACACAAACTTTACAAAAGAAAAAGAAGTCCTTGTTGAAATGCACGACAGCTTCAATATCACTGGCCACTTCCAGACTTCCAGTCTAAAAAGACATGCTTATAGAGATGACTTACAGAAAGTTTACCTAGACAACATGCTTTGCATAATTTATGATTCAGGATTAGCTGTTTTACATTCATATTCTAAATTAAATTACAATCAGAAACTGACAATACTAACATAAGAATACTTGTGATCACTGCTTATAACCTAAGCAGTAAAGAAAAGGCACAAACCTGATGAACATCACCAACAAAATGTGACAGGAACATGAGAGCCTCAGTCAAGTTATCTGTATTTAGTAAATCATCAGTTCTCACTGTCAAAGACAGAGCAAAAACAAGAAGACATTGGCACTCATACATTCAGATTTAGAATCTGGGTAACGGCAAGCTGACATTAGCTGCAGTGTGTAATTGTAGGTTGCTCCAGTCACACATCTATTTTTACGACCAGCGGAATCATGGCAGTCTCCTGCAGAATACTAACTGAAACATTATAAGAGAAAACAAATAAAGGAACTACATACATTTAGGAAGAGAGTCAAACATAATTTCCAATTCAAAGGACCTAAAAGATTTGCATCTTTTTGCTAGAGTGCTAGAATGACCTAACATGCATTAGACACCAACAGACCATATCTTCAATCAAGTTTTCACACGAATTCAGACTGATAGAAAAACAAAATGCAGATAGAAGATGGGGTTCGGTAGTATACTTACTAGAATAGTTATAATTACACCTGAAATCAGGTGTATCAACAAAATGCAAGGCACGGCTCCAGTAATAGTGGGAGCGAACTGCAAATAAATCAGCCCAAGAACAGACAGCAGCTAGTTCTCCTTCAGCAGACTCTGGAAGTAGTTCTTTCACAACAGCCATCGTATTATCAGAAAGATATCCCTGAATCTCGAAACATTCATTTAAAAAATCAACATACATTAATGATTTTCATTTCTCTAGGTATTCTCTTCTTTATTTGACATTAGTGTGGAGAAACAAGATTAACTGAGACATGCTATATAAAATGTTCCAGGGATAGACAAGTGTTAATAATGACACAGTGGGCACAATCAATTCTATGTTTCCAAAACATTACAACCCACAATTAATTTTGCTGTTCACTATTAACTTCTTAAGTCCATCACAAGCTCATCTATCTTAAATTTTTCAGCATGATCCTACTATTTCAACAATAATAAACCATATTTCCCAAATTACAACTCTACAGCCACACTTAGTCATCACTTAATAAATGAATCAAGACTTGCGCAATTCAAAACCGCCCCTCAAATTTGCTAGCTCAATATTGCTAACAAGACAACAATCAACACCACATAAACTGATAAAACATATAAACAGCATTTATAAACATATCATAGATTTAAATGTCATACTCCATCAAATAAACAAGTAATTGCTAATCAACATTAAACAGAAAAAAAAATTAAGCTAAACTGAAAACAATTGCAAATCAACACAAATTCTCATGAATTAGACAATTGAAAAAGCAAAAAGCATGAATCTTTCTCACTCTTACCTCTGCAATTTTGCAAGTAATATAATGGCCATGTTGTCCCCAACCCAAACTCACAGTATTAAACTGAAGAAACACCATTGCCACTCCACAAACCCATAACAACTTCGGCAACCCCATTTTTCAATCACCTGCACAAAAATTAACACGGCCGTGCAGAATTTAGTAACAAAATCAAGAAACCGATGACCATAAATCAATCAAAACCCACAAAAATTGATGCAAAAGGGTAATGGAATATGTCAGCAAAAAATCAAATCAAACAAAATCCACCAGTAATTCAACTCAGAAGATCAAATGAAACAAAATTCCCCAGAAACTCAAGTGCTTCTCGAAACCAAGAAAAAAGTCAACACTTTAGAGTGGGGTGGAACAAAGAGCGGCCCAAGAAAACTAAACTGAAGACCCGAGCATTTTTAATGGGGCTGCTCACTTTTCGAAAGAATCAAATCATTTGCTAATGATTGCGACTCGGGGTAGGACAGTTGGAAGTTGGAACAATGAAGCCAGGACTCAGGAAGGAGTAGTTAGACCTTAATTAGACCGTTCGATCAGATATATTTAACAAGTTATGAGACAGCTGTTGGGCACTTAGGTGATAAATTTAACAAGTTAGGATATATTGATATAAATAATAATTAATATGCGAATATCATGCAATCATGCCTATGGCGCGTTGTTTCTAAACGAGGTTATTAGGCTCGAATTATCTGAAGCTAATTGTGTTTGGGTAATTATGAATATTAGACTAATACTATTACATTTTATAATTAAGTTAATTGGGTTAAATAAGGATAAAGAATCACTTTGTCAGTTAACTTTTCCTTTGTTCTCTGTATTTTATTGGTGAAAGTGTTAGCTCAATTTGTCTATTTCTTTTGAATAATATGCAGATATTGGAATGGATATGAGAAGGCAAGATAATATTTTATACTTTGTATTATTAATTAATCATACAATTGTTTTAAAAATATTCCTAATTTTCCTCAATCTAGTTCCCAGAAAAGGGTGTAAAAAAATATCATGTGTCCTCCCAATACTAAGAAAAAAATATCATGTTTTCCTCCCAAAAATATATCATGTTTTCCTGCTGGTATTATAGTCTTTTAAAAAATTTCCTAGTTTCCTCCCAATACATACTATAGTCTTAAAAAAATATCATGTTTTCCTGCCAATATTATAGTCTTTAAGAAAAATATCATGTTTTCCTCCCAAATACTATAGTCTTTAAGAAAATATCATGTTTTCCTCCCAATACTATAGTCTTAAAAAAAAATATCATGTCTTCCTCTCAATACAATAGTCTTTAAAAAATATATCTTGTTTTCAAGGCAATTACTATATTCTTTAATTCCATAAATCTCCCTTCTACTCGCCTCCCATGCAACCTCTCCTCTCACTTCCACTTTTCTTTTCTATGATAAATTTCAATTACACTTGGTTTAGGAATTATGTTATCCTAAATAATCAAAAATGTTGTCCTAATAACAGAGCCTAATAAGTGTATTCGGCACTTTAGGAGGGGGCGAGGATTGAATTACTTGGGCCGTACGGTAAAGGTCCTTTTGATTTCCTAAGCCTATATAAATAGGCAAGTCTTGTTATCTTTTGTTGCATACCACTGAGAAACTTTTTGGGAGTTTCAGGATTTTGCATTCAGAAGAAAGTATGTGTCCCAAACCCGGAAAACGTGAGGCTGAACGTAGAGATGGAGTTGATGCAACGCTAGAGGAGAAGTTGAGGGAGAGGAAGAAGGTCAAGATAGTGGAAGTTACTCTCACCCCGTCGAAACCACAGTCTACACCGAATGCGCCACGGCGTTACCGCAGGACAGCCAGGATGAGTGTGATACTCCCATATGAGAAGTTCACCTTCATCGTTGATGAAGAGTTTTTTAAGAGTTGCATGGAGGAATTTGACGAAAACGAGTGTGATGACTACTACGACGACGACATTGATTTGGCTGATCAGAATTCCGAGGAGGTTGAATGCGTTGAAGAGAAGGCTGACTAAGTTACTGCATGATCGATTAACATCCGCAGGTGATTACAGATGAATTAACTCTTAGGGTTTCAGGGAAGCTTTGTTTTTTTTTTCCTTGTCAAGAAAGCTTAGTGTAGTATAGGATTATTCGTTAAGAGGATTAGAAGTTGCTTTTATATGTTTGTTGTTAACTAGTAATTTACAGAATATGTTAACTAAGTAGTGTTATGTACTATGGGAATTGATATTTTGATTTTGAGCACTCGATCGTATGGTATTTTGTGCAATATACTTAGCGATCTTTCATCTAAATTTGTTGCTGTATCTATCAGAGGTATCCTAATCCTATATTATTTTCTTAATAAATGATGCTCAACGAAAGGTACACTGCATGAACGATCGTCCTTTTACAATCTGCAAGAACTGTCATGATCCTTTCTTCTTGTGATTGATGATTATGACGAAGTGTTGGAACTCATACATGGGTCATTAAGCAATTCTTTTGCCTCTATTACAGAAGAGTTTTTTGAGTTTTCGACTTCGAAATTGAGTAGGTAATTGAGCTTTTTTGAGTTTTTAGAGTTTACACCCACACCCACTAGTAGTAATTGAGCTTGAATCATACACATGACGATTACCTTTTCCCATATGTTTCTGCAATAGATGAAGGTAAACGAAATGAAAGTGACAAAACACAGTGAAACATTGAAAAACATAAATAAACTATTGAACACATTCCTTATGTATCTGGTACGACTATTTAACTGAGCCTATAGCCATATCAGATTAATTGTACCAATTGCAATTTCCAATTAAAAGATGGTGTTTCGGAAACAAAAACTTATCCAAAATTCAACTGCTTAGTTAAACCAAATCTAGTTTTGAATTGAAAAAACTATTGATAAAAACAACATTAGGGACAATTTTATCCTATAGACAAATATAAAAAGAAAAAAGAAACTCCTATTTTAATCCCTTGCGCGCAAAAGTTTGTCTGGAGAACGTAATCTTGAAGTAGGCACCACACACAACAAAAATCCTTGACAGAAGCGTCAGTATCACCTAGAGCTATACACCAAGCAGATTTCACCTATAGATATTTAGGGGCTAAAACAGCCAGTTGACGGTAATATTCCCAAGCCACAAGAAGAGGGGAAACTGAGCCAATGCAATTAAGAGCAAGAGGACATGATGTTTTCCTGAATCATAACTCCTCACCTCTGCATACAAAACTCTCTTCATTGTCTTTACCAAAAAAATTCCCATGCTAAGGCAGCTCAAGAGTAACAAGATATAATAAGAGTGTCTCCACACTAGTTTTCCAAGGAGAGCCAAAGAGATGCCTGTAAATGCATACCCCGCGTATGCCGCAATATCTAATAATGGTGCTTCCCCACTGCTGAGTGACATTAATGACACTTTGAGCAGCAAAACCTGTAAAAACCAGCCCACCAATCCCTTCATGAGCAGGCAATTTACGGTCTCTGGGCTGAACCTGGAAGATTTGATAAAACAAGTGGGTAAGTGCAGGATAAGCCTTGCCAAAAAAGTGCAGGATAAGATGATTATCAGAAACCAAAAAAAAAAAAAACAATTTTTTTTTAGTAAAAAGAAACAAGTAAATATATTTTGTACTAATTTTGACCATGAAATAAAAGATTGAAGCATTAATAATAAAAGCAGATATTGAAGCATCAGAAAACAAAAAAGAATTACCGCTTTCTAAAAATTTGAACAAGAGGAACACTGATCAAGGCAAAAAACAAACAAAGCAATCCTCATGCCCAAGCTATTGACAATAACTCCAAACCACAAGTATCAGCTGCAACAAGCCTTAGGTACCCAGTTGCAACAAGTCATGGAGGGAGAATTTACTGGCGTTAAGTGCTAGGTATGCGGGTTTTGGGCTAGAAATACATCATCCCATCACTTTAAGGGAGCCCACATCAGAACTAACCATCAAGTTTTTGTAGACAACAATGATACAAAGGTACCCAATCTCATAAAAGGCAAAAATCAACAATAATTGAGGCTGCCATTACAGTCATGAAACAGGCCAGTAATCAATACAAAGTGCATAAGAAATCTAATTTCAAATATGGAAGACACCTGTAGGCTCCAGGGTTATGTTACATCTGGTTTTTTAAATATAATTTCACTGACCAGGCAGTACATGTACTGATCAATGAATAAAAAGGCTCAAGGCACGTTGAGGGATACATATTTCTCACTGCCTCAAGTATGCCTTGAGGGACCATGATAAGTGTCGTTGAAGTGAGGCATACTTGAGAAAAAGTAAAAAATTCGGGTAAGAAAAAGAAATTGTGCCTCTGGGGTGCCCTGCCTGGACAAAAAAAGGAAGAGGTGCAAGACCCATGTCACCCTGTGCCTCAGCGCCTTTTTATACGCAAGTACGTAACTGATGTACAACCAGTCAACAGTGACCTAAATGGTATAGTTCCTAGGTTAAGTCATAAAGTGTTGAAGTTAATACAATCTCATTTCTACTGAATCAAGGGCAAGCTTCCTGAGATTTCTGAATTCGAGTTCACAAAATAAATACTCCGAAGATTCTTTTTAAAAGTTGTTCTAACTTCTAAGTGTTGGAAAGAGAAATATTGACCATCTCAAGAAGTCTACAAAAATATCCAATTTGAAGCTGACATACCAAGCAAATTAACCAATCTTCTATATTAACAGGAAATATGTTGATCTCTATTCATGAATGCGGGACCTGCCCACACCTAAAGTTCATCCTCATAGAATCCACAAATATCCTTATCCCAAATCATATACTTGTACTTGATAATGAATCCAAACTATTATATCTCATTCAAAGAAGTTCAATACAAGCTCAAGTCAGCACAATACTTACTTTCCATTCAGCCCAAGAGAAAGTCCAGCAAGCACAACATAGGAAAGAAATGCCATCATCGGAATGTAAAGATCTGGTGCATTGATGTCGTAAATTGGAGGTTTGAACGAGATTTTGCCAGCCATAGGCTCAGTTATCCTTGTCCAATGCCCCTAAGTAAAAAAGACATCAAGAGAAACAGCATATATTGCTGAAACATACGGAAAACTATAAAATAACAACAAGAAGAAAGAAACGCAGAATAAACATTACCCGATGCATAAAAGGAAGCAGAACAACCTTCAACTTGTTCCTCACATAGTCATCGTTCACTTGGAAATAATATTGCGGGTCAGCAAAATACCTACTTATCTGTGACATTTTTTTATCACAAAGATTTAAAAACTCCTTATTAGGGATGTACCACAAATAACCAAAAATAGGAAAATCTTTCACAAGGCAGAACGTGTCAGAAAAAACAAATCAAAGTAAGATGATGGCTGATAAATCCTTAAATGCTCAGGACAGCATGGTGCATGGTGAATGGTGCATGATGCAACACCAACAAAAAGTAATTACTCAACAGCCATCTTCGTAGCACTTCAACCAAAACCCAGTAATTATTAAAGAACTCGATCCAAGTACTCCCAAGAGTTTGTTTATTTGGCTTATCTAAAATCATCCCAACGCACAAGATAAAGTTACTCAAACATTACATTATCGACTTATCTGATTGGTGCTCTGAATGCAATAGTTGTAGTTCAATGCATATTTTTTAGGGTATTGACAGGGAGGGGGGGCTAAGATTGAAATGTCAAAGAGCGTCACACAGTCATATAAATGGAAGAATAAGCAAGCCATTCCAGAACAAGTACTACGGTTCACACTTCTTTAATTGGCAGAAACTTACACTGGCATTTACCAATTACCAACAAGGTTAGTCCTAAATATGCCGCCTCCTCAAGTTTATTCAACAACAATGTCAGGAACAAGTGACATTTCCTAAACCAAATCCAAGCGCAAAGTGACAACTTTGAAGCCATCAAGTTCAGCCAAGCTCAAAAAACTTGGATGCCAACTTAAGAAACTTAATACATCAAACACATTGAATGAGGAAAAAAAAAGAGGACTTGAAGAAAAAAATGAGTAAATCCATTTTGACTATATTAGATCTCTATGGCAAAGGCACAACATTGGTACTTACATTGCTTTGCACATACTCAGAGCTCCCGGAGAATATTTTCTCTCCATATGCACTGAGTCCACTACGAAGCAACCCAGAACCTGCCCCAGAGAATGTATTCCCAAATGGAGTAGCTTGGGGGTTAAAAGGCGGATTTTGGCCCCCTGGCTGAGCTCCCACATTATTATACATATTATTCATCTGGAACATCATCAATAAATAAACATGGTAAGAAACGCAAGCAACAGATTCCTTACATTACAGCCAAACCCTCAAAGAAATACAATCGAAAATCAAATCACCTAAACATTCCTTGCTACCAAACCACTTAACAAACATGTTCCTTTCTGTGTCATACTAACATGACTTCACGAGACTGTTCAAAATTTCATTGCACTAATACTTATGCTACTCAAAAACATAAAAAGTGTCGCTCCTTAGTTTAGACTTTAGAATACTAATCCAACAACCCAAGAACAAACAATAGCTTAACAGAGTATTGCACATTACAATAAACGCGCCGAATAACGACTTCGATCAATCGACTGTTACCTAAGACTAATTCCGGGTTCTCTTTAACTAATCTAAACAACAATCAATTATTGATAATATTGATAAATGAAGGGGAAACGTTTAAAAAAAAACGTACTCAAATCTATGCAATACAATTGACCTTCAATAACCCTAAATACTATTGCAATATCAAAGAAAATCAAAGAATGAAGTCTGTATATGGCTTCAACCCATTTCATTATTAAAAAAATTACATAAGAAAATGCACCAATTCACACCGACAAAGCCATGAAAATGGATCGACGTTTTGCATCAAGAAAGCCAGATAATAACGCGGAATAACACCAAAACATACACTAAAAAGATGGCGATTTCAATAGAATCATAGATAGATCACAAAATCTAATAGAATGATGGAGGATGGAATCATAGGAGAGGGAAATGGGTGATAAGTTTACCAGAGGAGCAATCAAGCAAGCGAGGTCCCACTGCTCTGCACAGGAGACGACTAGACCACGAGGATTAACAAATGATGAAATGAAGAATCAAAATTCTTAACTTTATGAATACAATTCAGCCTAATTATGTTATTTTGATTTTTGACACTTTTTTTTTTTTTTTGAGACAAGGTTATTTGACACTTTTGATTTTCTAATTACGCAACCTTTTTTATTTCTGTGTTTTTTTTTTTACTATCTTTTAGAGTTTTTCGATCCACTACTTCGAAATTTTCTAAATTAAAGGATAAACTCTAATTCATGTCAAATCGGATTGATAAAAGGGTTTTAGGTTAAAGTATATCAAACTAGGCTTTTTTTGAGTCAAGTCAAATCTAGATTAAGTAACTTCAAAATTCATTCAAGTACAAGTAAGAGTTGGGTCAAGTATTTTGGTTCAAGTTGATTTAGGTTGGATCACATCGTTTTTTGGTAAACTCAAAACAGGTTTTAAAGAAGTCTATGCAAGTCTTAGAATATATTGTTTTGGGGTAAACTCAAAACATATTGATAACTAGCGAGGTGATAATTATTAAAACTATTAAGATCAGCTATTCAACTATAATATTTAAGTCAAGTAGGAGAGATAACACATACAACTCATTATATAACATCTTAATACTCTATACAAACATTCAACGCTTGATTATGATAGATCGATGGAAGTTTGATTTGTCACTAATTTCTAACTGCTATTGAATGTGTCAAGTCTTATTGGGTACTTTTTTTAGTCCAACCAGTTTTGGATTGGTTTAGGTCGGATATAGATTGGTTCAAATCTTACATTATAGGGTAAAATTAGTTTTAGATTAGCTTCTATTTGAGTGCTTAACAAGCACAAATAGGATAGTGCAGGCGGCATAGTGCTCCCGGTTCAAAACGAAAAGAAGATTAATACAAAATACACACAACATTAATTAAAGGAAGTACACAATGTACATGGAGAGAAAATGCAATGAACGAGTGCACTTTAGAGTTTTCCAGCAAAAATCATCATTAATGCTTTGTAATTTGCAATGATGAAGCATTGAAATTCTATTATTTTTGCGTTTGAAATATAAGAATAACATAACTATTGGGATTCTATTTATTTTATTTAATTTGCATCACATTTTAAATTCTGACTAATTTTTCTTTTCAATGTATTCTATACACGTACACTACTGTTAAAAATATTATGTACATTACTTAATATGTAAATGTGCATCACTTATAAGGAACTTGTTCATTACAAAGTCATACAATGTACATCTGTGTCATTATGATTACAATATGCAAACTCAAAATTTAAATGTATATATCATTCTTAGAAATTTATAACAAGATGTTAATGTACAACATACTCAACTTAAATGTACATTATTTACATTTCTAGTGTACATAACATCAATCAAATGTGCATTTCACTAACAGCTTTCTAATGGACATTTCAATGAACATTTCATTTGCAAGCAGTTTTTCACTAAGCATGTGCACCAACATGCTTAATATACATTATTTACATTTCTAATGTTCATTATAATCGAATCAAATGTACATGTAAAATTTCGTGTGCAGCTATTTTACATTGTGCAACCGAATGTTTAATGTACAGTCACATCTAATGTACGTTACTCAAATTGCTAATGATCATTACCTACGAATTAAATGTACATGTAGAATATTTTATCTTCGTTTTATATGCTAGTATTTTCTCTCATAACATGTGCATCAAGATGTTTAAAGTAAAATAGACTTAACTATAATATACATTATTCACATATATGATGTCCAATACAATAAACTCAAATGTATATGTAAAAATTTTATTTTGAATGTCATATGCCATCAATTTTAGTGAGCATAAGCGCCAAGATGTTTAATGTACATAATAGTCAACACCAATGTACATTATTCGTATTTCTGTTATTCATTATTATCGAATCAAATGTCCATATACAATAAATATTATATGCAAGCAATTTCAGTTTGAGCATGTGCACTAAAATGAATAATGAACAATATACTCAATACTAATGAACATTTTATATATCTCTAATGTTCATTACAATTGAATCAAATGTACATGATAAATAAATATCATACGCCAACAATTTCTGAAGAGTCACAACACCGAGGATTGTTCTACTAATGAGAGCATTGGAAAATTAAAAAGATATGTTGGCTGTTAATATTTGAGAAGTGACAGTTCGATTCCCACAATTAATAATGATTCATGTTTTTAGGGAAAACTTTAAACTGTACGTGTTCATTACCCTTAACCATCATGTACATTACATTTTTCACACGTTAATTGCTAACGTGTTTTAAGTATTAATGAATTGTGTTTTGATTCAGGTGTACAATCCTCATTGTGCATCCGCGTCCAAGCATTGCTTAACAAGTTGGAGTTAAGATTTCTCAAGTCGAATCGATTTTAGATTACCTTCAATTGAATGCACATCGAGTTTGAACTTTACATTTTTAGGTCAAATTAGGTCAGGTAGTGTTCTGTTTTGAGTCGATTCAGCTTTTGACATCCCTCGAGTATATGTCATGATAAGGAATAAAAATACGTTTTCAAAGGAAATTTGAATGTTGTATGACATTGTTTAGGTTTAAAATTTTTATAGAGGTGGTAATTCGTATTAGAGGTTTTCCTTAGAGGTAGCATGGTAATAGGTTTATGGATTGAGTTTGAGACATGTGTTTCGGTTAGTTCATATACAGTTCAAAGATGGCATGAGTTGATTCGAGTCATATTTATTTTGTTGTTAATAAATTGAGTACGATGAATTAATAATTTAAAACTGCTAACTTTGATAAACTTTTTGACAAATTTTAAATTTTGGGTTATATACTCGAATTGATTAGAGTATGATACATATACATGTTAATTTGGCCACAACATTAATATTGCAAATTTTTACTTATGCGAATTTAGAGTTAGATGCACTAAATAGTAGATAGTTTACTTTGATCCGTTAAACGATTTTGTTCATTGAAGTTTTATATGAGGAGATGAACACCGTTAGATAATAGATATGTGCACCAAATAAGAATTTCAACAAATTTGCCACTCAGTTAAGGCAGAAATCTCAAAACATATCTCTCGATTTCTCTCTTCCTACAAACCACCAGCCACCACCACCCGCCGACCAACCCCAACAAGCAGCAGCGATCTCCAAGATTTCAACTGCACCTTTTCCGTTGCCCTACCACTTTCCTCTTAATTGGTCATAAAAAAGTGTAAGCTTTACCGTTAAACCTGCTAGTATAATTCAAATCTATTACCATCAAAATTAGGAGTTTGATTAGAATTTTGCAATTTTCGGTTCTTTATAATTTTGAATTTGGCTCCCTAAATTCTTTCATATACATTATTCTTGAATTTAGAATATGGGTTTTCTTGCTTTTCT
The DNA here is from genome assembly GCA_026401315.1 of Dysphania ambrosioides. Classification (NCBI taxonomy): domain Eukaryota; kingdom Viridiplantae; phylum Streptophyta; class Magnoliopsida; order Caryophyllales; family Amaranthaceae; genus Dysphania; species Dysphania ambrosioides. The sequence goes on along the minus strand of CM048665.1, from coordinate 26,943,637 downwards.
ATTATATATGCTAAGATGTTGTTTTGTGATAATATGCATTATTGGCGTTGATTTTTGTGGACTAGTTTTGTGATAATGTAATAACCATGTGGGGTTTGCTCTGTTTATGATTTGGCCGAATGAGCTTGTTCTATCCAACCCATGAACAGTTAACTGAAAGTTAATCTGAACGGACCCTTAATTTTTGAGAGGATGCTTGCATAGGGCCATAGGCAATGCTTCTGAGAAGATTCTACATTGAAAGATGATGGTGTATGAACTAAAATGTGCTGGTTTTTCGTGATTAAAATTTGAAGGAGTAAGGAGGTTGACTATATTGGGATTTTAATTGTAACTTTTAACTGAAGGATTGTGATGTATGAATTGAGTGAGTTTTTGCTAAATATAAAGGGTGTAATGAAAATCCATCGGTGTATTTACTATTTAGTTGAGTAGTTTTAAGTGTAATGATTTTCGACTTGATCAGTGTTGTGTACTTTAGCATCATCTGTGCCTTTTCATTGTGTATAATGATGATAATACCATACGCCTTAAGGCTCATGAACTACTTCATATGCATTGATCTGGTACGTGTTTCAAACTAAAGGGGGAAAAAGCTCTTGGGAGAAAGATTTGTAGAAAATGGGTTATGTCTGCAATGATGGGAAATGAGATACAAGTTTCCACGAGTTCCATACATTGTAATGATGCAAGTAGTAGCTCAGTAATCTAGATGTTTTTGGCCCTTAGTGTAAAAGCTTGAGCCAGCAGCAGTAAATAATGTTGTTTGGTTAGTTTGATTCAGTTATGCTTGTAACTGTATGGCAGTTTTCTTACCATGTTGTGCAGCCTGAATGGCTGGATTGTCTTGTTTGGTTAGTTTGATGCTTATGTTATGCTTGTAACTGTAAGCCAGTTTTGTTACCATGTTGTGCCATCCATGTTCAATTCACCTTACAATCACGGATCATTTCACTCCATGCTTGCTATATGTTGTATATTATTTTTGTCTAGATGTGGTATCATGTGAGTTGGTGAGATTGTAGAGGCTTGGGTATGTATGGGTGTCTGAGTAATGTGTTTACTTGTGGTGGCCTGGTGGATGGAGCTAGCGTGAGATTTTAATATTGCTTGTCTCTTATGAACTTTGCTCATGATAAGTATGAGGTTTGAAATATTGTCATGACACTAATAGCTTGTTGTGTATAAGGGACTTGAAATATTGGTGTGCTTCCATTTCAAAATTTTAGCACTTCATCTTAACGTGGGGTATCTTCTATGTTCCTCAAGTTTCTTTTGAGTGTGCTAATTATGGTTCCTTTGTGTATTTTCTTAGAAATCCTCATGGATCCCAAGAACGCTGCAGAGATGCTGAAGTAAGTTTTTTTGTTGGATCTATGCTTCACAATGCATTTATCTTCCTTTTTATTAGCATAACTTTCTTTTAAATCCTTTTTCTGAGTTAATATTTGCCTTTGTAGGCACTTGGAGAAGCAGAATGAGTTGCTCGACAATGCTTATCAGAAAATGTCTCATGAATTACATAGGCTGCAGGTCTCTTTACCTTTAAATTGTTAATCTAAGTATTTACTGATGGATTTTGGAACTTGTAATATCTACAGTGCATGGTTTCTCATTGGAACATAAAAAAGAATCAGGATACTGCTGTGTACATCACTACATCATCAATCTTTATAACTTACTTGTAATTGCTTTAAAACAGAGGAATTTGTACTCTTAAAGGATCTGAATAATATGTTGGTGCTGGATAATTGCACTCTGTAGTAACTTCTGTTTGAGCATGATTGTAATAGTAACAATTCTATTTGATATGTAGGTAGAAGAAGAAATGCTAATGCGTAAGTTCTTTGACCTCACATCTACTCTGGGCTTGAATAAAAAGGTATACTCTTACATATCAATGTTTTGTGGTTTTCATTTTACATTTCAGCTGTTTGTCATCTTGATGTTAAAATTGTATGATAGACGATTGGGTCAATATAGCTGATTAGCAGATGCTGTAGTTTGATACATTTCATGACTTCATGTATTTCTTCTTTTCTGATTAAGAGCACTAGAGTGGCTTTCTTTTGGGACTGATTTACCATTCCCCTGATTGAATTCCACCGACGAAAGTTGCTTATGCTTTCAGGCGACAGTTATCCACTGTCCTTGTGGCTTGCTTGAGCAGTATTGATACAATCCTAGTTTTTTTTGTGAGAGGTATGTCACGATCAAGATGAAGAAAGCAAGACATACAAATAAATTTATCTTTACTTCTATGTTTTCCCTTGTGCACCAGCAAATTTTTTCCTCAATAACCCTTTCACGTCTAACTTTTGTTGTTCACTTCATAAGTGCTCAATAACCCTTTCACATCTTACTTTTGTTGTTCACTTCTTAAGATTTTCCGTGTAATCTTACTTGGTATATTGTAATTGGTGCAAACTAAATTGCTACCCCCCCCTGTGCCTGGTAAGAATCTAGGTTCCCCTGTTTGTCTTGGTCTTGAGTTCTTACAATCTGGATAAAGTAGAGGACATATGTTCATTTTTCTCAATTTAGAAAAATATTGCATAGGCATTTAATTAACGGAGTTGCTGCAAACCTCTCTACTTGCTATAGTGCTCTCTCTAACGTCCACCTCTTTCCTTATTTATTGCTGGAATTTTACTTGTTCTGCCTCGCTCATGTATGCAAGATGCAACTATAAGTTTCCTGACATTTATGGAGCAATTTACATTTTACAGAGTGCAGCAAATAGAATAGAATCAGCTGATGCAGAGGATGAAGAACCTAAAACTCAAATTAATGCAAGCAATGGACAGCAGTGACTTTCACAGGGTGGATGAGATCAGCGTGAGTATTGGCTTTTAGACGGAACGAAGAACTACGTAGTTATTGGATGCTTCTCATCTTAAGAAACTGGGCATCTAGGAAGTTAATTATAAGTTCGGATACTTGCAGAAAGTATTGATTTTTCTCTGATTATTGTTATTGAGAAGTTTACGTAAGAAACGTATGATTCTCTTGTTTCCGATTATAGTATTAAGCTGTATTTATATGGGAATTAGACTGGAGTTCTTGTATCAACTTTATAAAGTATGATACATTTAAGAAATTTATTTTTTCTAAGTTTTTTTTTTAAAAAAAAATTGCAAAAATAAGCCACTTGTGAAACTTTTTAAAAAATAAGCCGATTTTTGTCCAGACTAAAATCGTTGCCCGAGGCAACGATTTGTAGTAAGCTAGATTATGGGAGAAAGCCAGACTAAGAGAAATCGTTGCTCAGCCTGGTGAAAATTGTTGTTCAGGGTAACGATTTCCTTTGCCCCACTTTCTACTAGCCTATAATTTCAGGTTCATTACCTTTAGATAAATCGTTGTCTCAACCAACGATTTTAGTCTGGACAAAAATCGGCTTATTTTTTTTAAAACAGTTTCGCAAGTGGCTTATTTATGCAAAATTTTTTAAGAAAAGCTTAGAAAAAAATTCCAACATTTAACAAGTATTCGGAGTGCCTTGTTGGGTTTTGGATAACATTGGTCACATAAACATGCTCAAGAATCACGATCTACCCTATTAACACTTTTGATTTACATTTACCAAACTTAGGAAGAGAGAAAATGGGAAAGAGTCTAATTGTAATAGCAAAATCGTGCTTTGTATATTGTATGTACAACATTCATCCTGTGTTATTTCTAGGGGTGTTTATTGAGTTGAGCTATTCGCGAGCAATTCGGACTCGACTCGGTCAAAACTCGGTCAAAGAGAGATTGAACTCGACTCGATAAGTTAATGAGCCAAGTCGAGCAAATCAAATCTCAACTCGAAAAGCTCGTGAGAAACGAATTTTTATTTATAATATATATTTAAAGAAAAATATACTTAAGATAAAAAAATTTAAAATAAAATAAAAGATGGTTTGATATAAACCAAAAGTCCCACATTGGATTAAAATAAAAGATGGTTAAAGAGAGTTTTATATATAAACTCAAAGTCTCACATTGAAAAAAAATAATAGATGGTTTGAAGCAATTAGTATATATAAATCCAATAGTATTTTTCATTTAAAACCAAATTAAGCTTTTTAAAGCTAAAACTTAGCTTTCTTGTTGGCCCAATTTGGATATAAGTGCTTAGGCTTATTGAACTTTTAATCGAGCAGAACATAAGTCGAGCTTGAAACGAGCTTTAATTAAAGCTTGTAATGAGTTTTAATCGAGCTTGAAATGAGCTTTAATCGAGTTCGATAATTGAGTTTTCGAGTCGAGCTCGAGCTTCGATTTTTTAGCTCTGAGCTTTCGAGCTCGAGTTTTAGTTATCGAGCTCATGCCGAGCTTAGTCAAACTAGAGCTCAACTCGACTAATAAACCCATACTTATTCCCATAATGTTGGAAAGAATTTGTATCTACAAACTAAAAAAAATGTAGCAATTCATTGTTTTTCTATCAAAATTACCACATTATTTTAGCTAGTTTTCTGATGATTTACTACTTTGGGACTAACATTGATTGAGATTACGGTATAACCGTTAAACGACAATGGGTGGACAGTGCACCCGGGTACACCATGAGCTACATTACGTACATGAAAAATGTACATTACATTTCATATAACTGACATGTGTAATACGTATATTTTCCATGTTCGTAATGTACATTTTTTTTGAGCGGATGCACCTTCGAATTTGCTGTTCGATTTTGCTGTTGAACGGTAGCAAAGCTTTGGATCTATAAATAAAACAAACTACAATATAACACAAAATCAGAGTGGCGCAGCGGAAGCGTGGTGGGCCCATAACCCACAGGTCCCAGGATCGAAACCTGGCTCTGATAGAAACAGTGAAAGCTTCCTGCCCAACGTTTTAACTACCCGATTCTTATGTTCATGTAGAACAGCACTATGCACCACAAATCATTTCTACTTTCACTTTTGTAGGTAAAACATTGCAGGAAAACCACAGCCAAGATCCAGAACTTCGAGTCCGAATGAATTGCTCTATCAAGTTGCTATTATTGTTGACTTATCTCAGTACCTTCGGCATTCAAATATGTAATGCCTTTGACTAACTTCACCAATCCTACTGATAGCACCAGTTTCATTTAGAGGAATTATTCCTAAATTTGTTCTATTTGTGATTTTCTTTTGTGACTTGCATAGTTGCATACTTGGGAACCATAAACCGATTAAGTTACTTGTCACCGTGGTTGAGACATACCCATCTCATCCATGTGAGACCATACGAAGACGATGAACCTATTTAGGATGCAGAACTCTGCCCTACTCATCTCTAACAAAGACACGGTGTAAGTTCTGCAACACTGATGGAATGTTTACCACTAACCTACATTTCAAAGTAAGACCAAGATCAAGACCATACTCTTAAACCGAATGACATTCTCCCCCGCACCAGTGAGCCACATTGAATTATCTGTCCATTGTCCAGCAAGTATGCATGTAATTGGGTTAATCAATTATTTGCTTACTCTGACTTGGATAGGATCATATTCGATTCGGGTTATGATAAGCTCGGTTTGAATGGTTAAGATGATAAATTTCAAGTTAGATAGACATTGGGTCGAGATAGATAATTTCGGGTCAGGTTTTGAAAGGGTCAAGACAATGTAATTAGGGTTAGATAGATTTTTGCGTGGTTTATTAGGACAAGTCATCTTAATTTCAGTTCAAATTTTTATGGGTATTGGGATCAAATTATATTGTAAACATGTATTAATTAAAATCAAGTTATTATTAGTTCTTGATTCCATTTTGATTTTTATTTTAGTATGAATCTCATATCAAGATAAGTCATGTCTTGTTATTTCTCTAGTTGCTAATATACAATTGTCAATTCTTTGATAATATCGATGTATTATTGTATTGTCGTTGCCACATCAATAAATAATTGCACAAAAAAATTGATAAAGTGATGACTAATGAGTGGTCTTATATTAAACAAATATGTGATGTAAATTATTTATTTGTGTTGCATTATAGTATCAACTATTTATGAATTGAACAATGGTCGTTGACTTTATTGTATCAAATATTATTAACATTATACTCATAGTCATATCGTTCAATCAATAGAAGTGTATATGATCAGAACATAAAAACAAAATTTTGTAAGGACACTCTTAAAAATTTTAGAAATTTAGTACCATAGTAATAATAACTAATATGGATTAAATTAACTCTCGGGTTGCTTACAAGTTGGTCTTAACTCTTAACTATATTGAATAAAATAGGAGTCGTTGATTGGGCCTTATCAGTTATTTGTCGGGTTGAATCGATTTTACATTATTTACGAGTCAGTTTAATTTTGGGATGGATTGACTACGAATCAAGTTATCTTTGGATAGTGGATTGGATGGGGGTGCACAAATTTCAAGTTAAAATCATTTTTAGGTTAACTACATATTGGGTTGGATTGGGTTGGATCATGTTACGAATTTTTATCTTTTGGATTTTAAAGTAAGTTTCAATATTGACCAAGTTAACAGTTTCAATATTTTAAAGTCACATTGGATTTTCCATGTCATTTATGTGTGAGTTTAGTTATTAACTATTTCCTGCTAGGCTGCAATATTATAAAGAGTAATAATTTAGATGACATTTTATCTGAAATTGTTGCGCAATTTGCGTATTATATTTAGTGTTTAATCAATAGTGACTAAAATAAATCATCATAGTCATAATTTATTGATATATTAGAAATATGCACTTAAAAGTTGAAATATAATTAAGGAAAGTTCATAAGATCTACCTTATAAAAAAATGTAAGAAGCCATCAAAGTCATAATTGGTATTAAATATGTGCATGTGTTTGGCGGGACTTAACTCTTGGCCCATTCCTTAGCCACTACACTTACTACCAACCTTTATTATACTATTCATTTATTCAACACAATCAATCACTGCATCGCAAAATATCATACCCATCAAGTCCTGCAAATCTAAAGTAAATTCTTCACTTTGTCTTCTCAATTATACATCGCATTCCCTTCTCATTTCTATGATTTCTTGAACCAACAGTTATTGATCTTGCTGCAAAAAGAAAAAGAAAATTTTCAGTGAGTTTTTAATAAATCAAAGGGTTTAAGCTTCAGAATTTCGCATTTCATTGCTTTTTCAGTACCCCTTTTGTTAAATCTAACTGAATTCTTATTTTTTTTTATTATTTAAGTTTGTTACTTTGATTCTTGAAGTTTCTGGATATTGGGTTTTCTTGATTTGGTTTGATTGCTTTATAATTACTTTAATTTGTTTATTTTTTGTGATTTTGTTTAATCAATTAAATTGTAGGTTTTATGTAGGTAATAAAATGGAAATTAAAGGAATGATCTTGTTAATCACAGGATTCTGAAAGCTGTCTGTTTTAGATGAGTTAAAATGGAGAACTTTAGGTGAGTAGGATTAAGTTTGTGTTTGAGTGTTTCTTTTTCGCAACGGCGAAATTTGAGTCGAGTTTTAGAAGGGGTGAAACTTGCAAAAGGATGTATAGTTGCACTATTTTAGTGGGAAGTTGTTGGAATTGCTGAAATCAATCAAAGTTAATCTCTCAGTTTTTATTTGTGACCAGCTGATTGATTTTTTGAACTAACTCAAAGGCAGAATTTCGATCTCTTATGATATCTAAGCCTCTCAACACCTAGCTAGTCATCTTGGTGCTTGCTTCTAATTTACTTTACTACTACTTATTAGTTTTATGATGGTTATACCAATTATATGCTCGACGAATAAAATAGTTCTTTAGTTACTTAGTAAACTATGATAGTTATACCAATTATATGCTCGAAGAACAAGATAGTTCTTTAGTTACTTAGTAAACTACTTAAATTTTTTACTTTCTACTACAAACTGTAAAACTCAGTAATTGGCAATGACAGCTACTCACGGAGTACATCTTTTGATGTGTGTCTTCTATACTGAAACGTTTGCCTAATTCAAAAACTTGTTACTTGTTTGTAAACATTTTGGGATGGAGGCTGCGTCTGTTAACTTCTTAATAACCAGAGAGGAAGTCTGAAAAAGGGAGATGAGGGTTACAAAAGTTATGTGGGTTGAACTTGATCTTGACTGAATGGTATCTTTCTCTGCCGAGTCAGTTGATTAACAGGACTATGATATCCGGTCTAATATTTTTACTGCAGAGAGTAACTGTTATCAAATTGATTTTTAGATTTTATATTTTAAAATCCTGAACACATTAAATTTTGTTTCTTTGCTCTTAATTGCTAGTTGTCTAGAAGTTTCTTCGGATTTATGTGCTAGCTCACTGCACTGCCATTCTTTCTTAACTTAACAAAGATTGCCATGACTTTGAACTATGGTCCTAACAAATAATTTGTTTTCATTTTGCAGATCTTCTGTCTGGGTTCTTGTAAATCTTCAAGATGTTTGATTTGTCGGATTTATCTAAATTGAATCCTTTTGAAATCATCTTAATAGGATGTGCATTTTGTGTATTGCTCACATTGCATTTCACCATACAGCTTCTGTCACAGCATCTGTTTTACTGGAAAAATCCTAAGGAGCAGAAGGCTATAATTATCATTATCCTCATGGCTCCGATATATGCTGCTGTCTCTTTTGTGGGTCTGTTGGATTTTCGGGGCACCAAGGCTTTTTTCATGTTTTTGGAATCTATCAAGGAATGTTATGAGGCTTTGGTAAGTTTCTTGCATGCATGCCTCCCAGTTTATCCGTGATTTGTTAGCTCAATTGCATTAAACTAACCTCCAACAAATTTTGTGCAGGTCATTGCTAAATTCATGGCATTAATGTATAGTTACTTGAATATATCTATCAGCAAAAACACAGTGCCTGATGAAATCAAAGGAAGAGAAATCCACCATTCATTTCCAATGACATTATTTCAGGTGAATATGAATAGTTAACTCTTTGATTACTAATCAAAGTGGTGATTTCTATTACTGGTAGTTTATAGTTTCATAATTTAAAGGACATGACCACCAGAACTGTTTTTCAAGCCCAACAATAGAGTATTACTGATTTTCTTGTTTATTTTGCACTTGAAATGTCATACAGACTCTGCAGTTTCTTTAGTTTAGCTTCCAGCCCAATAATTGTCAGCAGTAGTAGTAATATTGAAACTGGCATGTAGTCTTGTTCATGCTGCATCTCATGGCCTTATCTAATAATGTTGTATTTCTGTGTTCTTTATTCTGAATCCTAAGTGTTTATACCAAAAACTGCCTACTTGCAATAATTTTAAAGGTTGGGATGTTTAAGAACTAGCTAGGTAACAAATATGCAAACGACAAGAAATAATGTACTAGAAATAAAATGAGTCAAGTAATTGGTAACGCGAAAAACCCAAAATATGGAAAAACCCGTTGGGGATATTAGACTGCCATTCCACTGAGCCAAAGGGAGTCGTGTAACTGTTGTGTGTACAAATTCTAAGAGGGATACCATAAGAAAATAGATATAATTCATTGTAAGCAATAGTTGGAATGAGATTAGTATGAGAGTGGATGATGCATACAATGTTGTTGTGCTTCATGGACTCCTCTTCACTGTTAATATAGCTGCTTTCCTGGGGGTTGACAACGGCTACATGGGGATAACCTAGCCTCCCATGATCCTCAGACTAATCCCTTCATGGCTCACGCCTGACCCATTCAAACATGTTTCAGCCTCCTAGACGCCTTCAACCATCCGTGCCTCATAAGATAACTAATTGACCCAGTCAACTAGCTACCAGCCTATGCTTTATACCTAAGGAATCTGGTATCTGTCAGATTCTGCCTCTGGCGACATAATCCAAGAGGCACTAGCCGCTTAGAGCCGGAAAATATTTGACCTCATTGACAACTGTTTGTTTTAACATCTGAATTTTCACCATAACACTAAGTAAAGTCTGACTGTAAACTAATTATTCTTAAAGCACCCTCCGGCAGATAGCTATCTCTGGAGAGAAGGGAACAAGAAAACAACGGCATCTTGCTTTTGGTTTGTAGAAGCCATCGCCCTCAAAGCACAAAAAGAGTACTTGTAGGCTTGAAGAGCAATATCCTGTTATTTTAAATTGTTGAACACATTTCAGGCTGGTTATATGCTTGTTTTCTTGTAATGTGCATACATTTTACAGATTACGTTTCAGCTTTTGTTATTTTTAACAAAGCTTCGGTAAAGCTATTGACTGATCCAATTCTTTGTGTTGGGGCACTTCATTTAACAACAATAATAATACCACCATTGCTACCACCTTCATAGTGTGCATCTGACTGCCGGACAGGTGTTGTAAGTTTTGGATTTATGTATCCGTACGTTTGACTACTTGCACCCGGTGGAAAGACTGTAAACGTCTGAGATGACGTACTTCAAACAAGTAATGAGAAAAAAGTAGATCCATGTTTCTGTGCAAATTTGAAGTTTCTTACATATCACTATTAAAACCCTATTGAATGAGTGTTTGATGAGGACCAAGTGATTTTATTGCTAAGTTGCTGATTTTACTTGTTGATGCAGCCTCACACTGTACTGTTGGATCACCATACACTGAAGCTCCTGAAGCTCTGGACATGGCAGTTTGTCTTGATTCGTCCAGTATGCTCCCTCTTAATGATAGCGTTACAACTTGTTGGTCTGTACACCTCTACTGTCAGCTGGATTTTCACAATCATCCTCAACATATCAGTATCACTGGCTCTATATTCTCTGGTGGTCTTTTACCATGTCTTTGCTAAGGAACTTGAACCACATAAGCCGCTTGCTAAATTCTTGTGCATTAAAGGCATCGTTTTCTTTTGCTTTTGGCAGGTAATTCCTTCTCAAATTTATGTTCATTGTTGGGTGTTGTGTTTCTTTCTCCCTTTCTCAAATTAATATGCAGCCTGTTAATTTGTCATTGTGTTCATTAGTCCTTTAACTAATCCCCTTCATTCAAGTGATCATTTGATGTCTTCTTATCGGCAGAGTATTGTGCTCGAGATTCTGGTTTCTGTGGGGATTATTCGATCTCGTCATTCCTGGTTGGATGTTGAACATATTGAGGAAGGATTCCAGAACGTGTTAGTGTGCTTAGAGATGGTTGTGTTTTCTGTTCTTCAACAGTATGCCTACAACGTCCAACCTTATAGTGGAGACGTGAGTAAATGGAAAATGAAGAAGAATGAATAACTAAAATAACCACGAAGATAGGTCATTATATAAATATAGTCTCATACGACGTATGCAGCTGAAGGAACGCAAGGAGGTTTTATGCCCTGTACTTTGCATTTTTTGCGGGGAGATACTTCTTGTAAGATGTGATCAAGTCTAAAGATTATTGAGTAATCTGAATGCATTGATTAGCTCAGTTATCTTAGAAACTATGAAATTAGAACAATAAGAATGCCTTTACAGCTTTCGAAAGGCAGGGAAGTAGTATGAAGTACTGCTTCAGATTCTACAGGCCGAAGGTGTTGTGATTTTCTGTTATTTGCTAGAGATGCATGTGCAGTAACATCTCACAAGAATGGCTTGGATAATGAATACACCTCGTCCCAAAATGATTTTCACAAAACGTTGGAATTGGCATGGAGATCAAGACTAGTTACTTAAATTGGGTTAAATCCTTGAAACGTTACTTTTTCAACTTAGCACAACCCATGAACAAAAGGAAAGTGTGAAAATAGTTTATGAACCAAAAATGGCAACTATGAAATTTATTTCAGGACAGTGAGAGTATGTTGCATGACCTCAGGTCAAGAAAACTGCACATCATATTTGGCAACATTTAGCTGTCAAGACAATTATTTACCTCCAGTACGTCTCATGATGTGGTTATACAGGTGTTACAGCCTTCCTCTGGCAAAGTCATTATAAACCAAGTACAATCAATTTCACGAGATGATTTTGATAGTATTGGGTCCGATCCGGAGAGGCAAACCCATATGTCCCATATCACTCAAGATATAGTACGAGACTTGGATTTAGCAGTGAAAGGCAAGTATTATGTTTGTTGGCCAGTTGGTGCAAATCGGAGTAGTTTGTGTTGCAGCCGAGATTTAGCCTCCACTAAATTCTCCAAAACAGTACCTGCAGCACTGTATGAGAAACATAAGTTGCGTCACATCCGAAGGGCAATGATTCACAAGAACTAAACAGCGACCCAGAAGATGTGATAGAAAGGGCTAGCTCAATGTAACAATCATCCTTATCATTATGCCTGGTACTTCATTTGGAGTTAATTGCTACATCGCCGAAAACCCTTCATAATCAAGAACTTGATAAAATTTTCACAAAATTACCTGGCAGTAAATTTTGGCCAGAGGCATTACGTTGTGAATCTCGTGCATAAAAACTTTACTGCCAAATGTCTTAATAAACAAAACTTGCTTCAGGTGCAATATAGGCTTATAGCGTCAGCTCAGCTTCATCTCTCTTGTATCTGGCTGAGAATTTCTCACTTAATGTAGCTTATGACATACTACGAGCAATCTTCAAAGTAGCAAACAGATAATATTAAGGTTACTGCACATATCATTTTACTCAAATAAGATTGTTCGAGCGTATATGTGAGCAAAATCATCTAATGTTAGTTCATGTTCTGTTTACTAAAACCATGCATCATTTCTTTGTTGCACAGTATATACAAAACAATGCACCAACAACTAAAAGGGTGTTGATACTCTTGACAGGACAATTTAAACTTCCCTGGTTTTCTTGATCCCAATCTGGCATGGTTTGATAAGCATCTGTATGCATCCTCAGGACTGATTCACTTATATATGAAGGCCTTCGATACACTAAACTGATTTGCAAAGAACACTAAGACTCGAGTGCCATGGTTTTTCCATAGTTCGTGGTTCACTTGCTCTGTCTTTCATTAGTTATGAAATCCGACTACTTTTTCAAACAGGATCTTCTTTGTGTGTACTAGCAAAAGTTCTATCTCAAGCTTCTATTTGATGCTTAAGCACCCAATCAAATGCAATTCCTAACTCATCATCACACACTAAGACAAGTTTCAAATAAAAAAATTAGCATACAGTATGAAACAACTTGCTTCAAATTAAATATACTATTTGGTAAAAATTCATTAACTTAGAGTCGATAAACAAGCCTACACTTATTCATCATAACAGAATGTGCAACTACTATAGATAAGTGTTAATAAATAGTAAGAACATGTTGCCAAAAAAACACTAAGAATGCGCAATTACTATAGGACTCCTGACTCTGTGATTGCCATCTGACCATAATAATTCTCCGAACTTATAGTCTTGAGACTCTCCACTTTTCGTGTTAGGAGCCAAATATACCTCAAACTTCTGTTTGTCACCAATTTTATTAAACTTTATTATCTTTGGTTTTACGGTAACCGTTACTCCCACTGGTTGGCGAATACGAGCTACATAAATTCCTGGAGATCCCACGTTCGTCACAGTCCTCCTAACAGTAATGGGGCCAGAAAGTTCAGGAACCGTTATTGAAGGATAATTCACGCTCAAAATGTTGTTTTTGTTAGAGCTTGAATTTGAACATTTGAAGTGACCACCATATAAGGTTTCGAATTGGGTACTATTATAGCCAAGAGCACATAATAAGTGCAAGTAATCAGTCGTGGTCAAGTCATATATCAAACCAGGATCCGCTGCACGGTTTGGTCTGACATGTCCTGCTCCGTAGGCAAATGGAGTGGCCTTAGTATGATCCCAATCTTCCATTGAGCTCTTCGTGTTATCTCGAGTCCTTGCTAAAAATCATAATGAGCCATTACGAGGAATAGTCAGACACTATAGAAAAAAATAGCATTTAGAAGGTTTGTAAAAAAGATGTTGGGTTACCAGAAGTCATTATTGCAGATTTAATAGCAGCAGGAGTCCATGTAGGGTGGAGTGTCTTAAGTAAGCCAGCAACACCAGATATATGGGGGCAAGACATAGATGTACCAGAGTCCATCATGAACGAAACTGGTGGATCTGCTGCAGGACTATATGCAGCAATGACATTCACACCTGGTGCTGTGATATCAGGCTGTAAATCACAATTAGAAATAATGATTAGTATAATACACATAATCGCTTGTTCCTAAGAGTAGACTGATTAATCTATAGAAGAATAGTTCCTAAAGATATGTATTTAAATAGACAAAGTATTAGAACAAACCTTCAAAAACTCTGGTGTAATTGTATTTGGGCCCCTGGAGGAGAACTCAGCCATTAAGGGAGCAGGCTTGATAATAAAAGCTGCTTTCGGGGCAGTGAAGTAAGCCCGAGGCTTGCTATTACATAAAATTTAAAGTTAAGATCAACACTCAAAAAAGAGGAAACATAGACATTGTTAAGATTTAATGAGGAGATGATGTGGTTAATTACGTCGTGGAATTAATATATCTGAAAACCGCTAATCCATCTCTATAATCAACATGTAGAGCTGGAAGGACATGCATATCAGCTTCGATATCTGTTCCATCAGATTTATCATTACATAGAATCATACCAACAGCTCCAGCAAGCTTTGCTTGATAGCCCTTGTCCACTCTAGCAGTTTCTCCCCTAAGACATGCCAAAATTTTGCCTTTAACTTTGTTCTTATTCAATGTCCCTGCCATGCACAAGAGGCTACATGTACAATAATAATCAGTGAATTATATTCCGTAAATTTTTTTTATGCACGTTCGTATATTTCACTAAAAGTTGTCCTTACGCGTCATGAGAAGATGCATTGGCAAGTTTCGCGTCAGCAGCAGATATGAGTGGATATAAAGTATCATTTGGCAGCGCTTTTGATAAACTTGCACCCTATCAATTGAAAAATCAGCAAATAATTGTTAAAATCAACAAATTTCTCCACAAAAGTTCAGAAATACACGCTATTTAAGCAGAAAACAAAGTTGAATTCAGTCAAAGAAAAAAGATTGCATACCTCAAAATGATGTCCATTACCAAGTTTAATAAGCGAGAGATATTGTCGATCCATAGAACTTGCACCGACTGTAAAAATCCAAGGAGCAACGTTGGAAACAGTACCTGGAGTAGGTCCTGAATTTCCAGCAGAGCACACCACAACAATACCCTTCTGAACTGCATGAAAAGCGCCAATGGCAATTCCATCCTCAAAGTAGTCGGCAGCGTAACTTCCCAAAGACAAAGAGAGCACATCAACACCATCATGAATTGCCATGTCGAAAGCTGCCATGATGTCAGAATCATAACACCCAGTATCCCAGCAGACCTTGTACGAGGCAACCCGGGCTTTTGGTGATCCTCCTTTGGCAGTCCCAAGAGGTATGCCGTTCAAGCTTGCTTGGACAAAGTTGCCTCCCGCTGTTGACAGGGTATGTGAACCATGGCCATCGAAGTCTCGTGGCGATTGCATGGATTCATTCACGTTACCACCAGAAGCTTTGTATCCTTTGTCGAAGTGCTTAGCTCCTATCAACTTCCTACAAGAATTCCGTTTACGTTGTGCATGCAAATTAATATCACTCCAAAAGAATGTAAGTTTTAACCAGTAAAAGGTGGGAGGCCAGACCTGTTGCAGTGAACTCTAAGACTATTGTTATTGTGCTCACAGGACCCCTTCCATCTTAACGGAACCGGTCCAAACCCTTCGTCATTAAAGCTCTCCGATTCAGGCCAAACACCTAATCAAATATTCAACGCAGTATCTCATATATAATCGTAACTTCTTAATACATGAACTGAATTGCACTAGCAGTTTTTCCCTAGCAGTAAAAAAGAACAGAGCATACAAGATGTCATGTGTTTGGTAAGAAAGGATTTGTAGTTCCAAATAAAATACCAGTATCAAGGTTGCCAATGATGCTATCTTCTCCGAATTTAGTTGCCTTCCATGCTTCACTTGGTTTGCCATTGATTTCCAATGCCATGAAATCCCAAGAGTGAGTTGTGTGCAATTGCTTCCTTTTGTTCACAAATACAGAAACCACATCTGGATGTCCTGATTTATGTACGATTTCAATAAAAAAACATATCACGCGTTTTGATTAACAAGGTGGAAATCATCAAGACCGAAGCGGAATCAAGCAAACCACTTTTACGAGCTACTTTCAATCTAAAAAAATATTTAACTTTTAAGTCTAGGATTCACTCATGAGTGCAACCAATTAATTAATACTTCGTCCACGTAAAGCCATACTATGAAGGCTATATCTGACCATATCATATGATTCCCGTCAAAAAAAAATTAAGATAATTGAATCATACGCTATATATTTTTTTTCTAGGGAGTCGATAAATAGTATTCTTTTTGTGCAAAGTAAATAAATCAACGTTAGCCTATTCAAAAAGTAATAGTCATATTACTAACTTGCTATTTTCGTTGCGACATCCTCTTCAAGAATGGCTGCAAAACCATTTATACGCCTTGTATATGAGTCAAACAGTGCATCTCTTGCTTCTTCAAAGCTACATACACAACCGAGCCACTAGTTAAAACATAAATTTTCAATATAGATTCCTAGGGATCGGACAACTAGAATTGCTGAGAAAATTAAGCATAAACAATTATTATTATCCATACCTTCCTACAAAGTTCGCTAGGAAGTTATGGTGATAGTCTGTCACTCCATCAAAATCCTCTGATGTTGCATTAGGACCATGTGAATGTGCTCCCATATACACGATATACGACTGTACAACGTTCATAAAAAACCGAAATTTGAGATACACACACAAAAACTCATGTTGAAATTATCAATCTATAAACTAAATAGGTAGATAATTATTTTAACCTGTTTTGTTGCATGCGTAGAAACATGGAATAGAGAAAGAACGAGACAAAACAAAGCAATCTTCATGGTTATGTGTGTGTTATAGCCTTGAAGTAAGCAGTTTAAAATGGAACCTTAGTTTATTATATATACACAAACTACTGATGAACCATTTGCAAACAAATTCTAATAATCTATCGGATTTGTTTACTCTTATAAAATGTTATAGCTTTTTAGTTAAGTTTTTTTAAGAAGATAATGTTTCAAAGGTTAAAAAGATAACGAAGCAGGGTAAATAGCAAAATGATAAGTATTGAAAAAAAAGTATGGTTAGAATTTCCGACTAAAGTTCATATATATGATAAGATACCATAGTAATTAAACGATGATATGATTCATTATTGTTTTTTTTTTCCGATTGATATATACCAATAATGATACGTTAATTGCAAAAATCAATTACTTTTTTTTTATTATAAAATATTTTACTATTATAACTTTTAAGGATAAGTTTTAAAGTATCACAGATAGATGAATTTATGGGATTAACATTAAGCTCTAAGATAAAGTATTCTAAACAGAATGATAATAATCAGAGATTGGAGTTTAACAATTTTGTAATGCTAGATAATTGGTGTTTAACTTAAGTACAAAACCTTGACTTTTAGTGGAAAAACATAATGAATACTCCTTTATTGGTTTAACCATAAACCCTCGTTCTCTTGCTCAAAAAATCATTCTCCTTTGCTTTTGGTTATATGAGTTTGGGTACACTTTGGAAATTACTTCTTTCATTCTTGAAATATTGCTACACGTTAACTTATATATTTTTCACCCACTATCTTTTGATCATATATTAATCAAGATTGTATTTTTTTTTTTACTTTCAAGTCAGCTTTTTATAACTTATCAATTAATTAGGATGAAAAAATTACATATACTATACACCTATAGTGGACAACTTATAATAATTAAACTCATACGTTATGACTTATGTTTTGAATAGCTTGAATTGCGGTATTAGGAGTTCCTATAGGAGTAATAGGCCTGCATGGCATGGATATAATCAGACACTTGAGTCACAGCAGCTTTGGCCTCACTGCCTTTTCGGATGCCGACCTCCTTAGGCTTTTCAGGCTCTTCTGCATGTCCAACTGAAACAAGTTTAGCACTGTACTTTGTCAAAGAGGAGATACTCTTACTGATCCTCAGAATCACCAAAGTCAGCAACCAGGATCAAACCAGCAAATTAATGCTGTAATCAAGCAAACCAAATCAGCAAATAAAGCAAATACCTTGTACAGAGGAATAGGATCTCTATAAATCTGTTCTGTACATATTTAGCATAAGTACTTTAGGCAACCAAATAGTATATAAACTCTATATGTTTTAGCATTGAAAGATGAAATATACCAGAAAAAGATCTATATTTTCCTACATACTTCCTCCTCCGAATCTTCACCACGTACTGTCACAGGGTCCATGTGGCCTATAACTGTTTATTTGTTCTCCTTCACGTCCATTGAGATCGATTCAATCCCTGCATGATTCAGACCCCAATAACCTGTATTTACCTCATTATTTATACACATTGCCATACATAGGAAAGGCTGTTCAAGGACAAAGAAGCTAGGAAGCCATATTGAATTACCAGGAATAGAAGAGGCCAGATTTATCGCCTTTTACTTGCAATATACTTAATAGATTTCCAACAATTTCAGCACCACCTTCTGAGGCAAAACCAACAAATAAATGAATCCATGATGATAAATACATTTATTTGTACTTTTCGACATTGATTCAAACTCCTTCTGGGTGAGTTTCAAGTGATTTCGGGTTTATTTAATCGAATTTACGCTAAAAGTCCCGAATATATTTTGGCTTTAATTATATCGATTATTGCTAATTTTTAAGGTTTTTTAGCATAAATGCATATTAATGGATTCAGCATGGTGGAGTTAGTATTGGTTTGCTGAAGTTTGGGCCAAGAAAAATAGAAAGAAGGAAATTGGTTTGCAAGATTATTAAAGAAAAAAAAAAAAGTAAAGTAAAAAAAAAAAAAAAAGAAGATCAATTCCTCACGGCAACCAAGGCAAAAGGGGAAGCAAGCTTTACAAGTACTCAGAAGAAACTCACGGCACAATTCAAAGAAAAAAAGAGGATTTCTTTTTCCTTTTTTTTAAAGTCTTTTTCTTTTCTATTTTATTTATTTTATTTTTCTGATTTTTAGTAGTTAGTTTTCTCTAATTTCTAGATTAGGATTTTAGGAGGAGTTTTCTATTATTCATTATTCTAGTATGCTAGTTTTTTCTTCTCTTCTTCCTCCTCTCTTCTCTCTTTTTCTAGGTTTTAGTTTTATGGCTTTGTTTATGTAATTCTCCCTTAAAAATTTTATTTCTCTTGAATAATCAAATTTATTCTTAGTTCATCATCAATTTAATTCTCAAGTAAGTTTCTTCTATTCTTTTCTTTAGTTCATTATATTTCGTTGCTTATTTATTCATGCCTCTTGTTATTTAATTTAATTCCCTTATAGTTTTATGAATTCTATATTTATGCTTGATTTTATTATCGTTCATATGGCTTTAATTATGATTAGTGAGTAATTTCTTTTCTAAGATGTTAATATATGAACCCTAGCATGTGTTAAGTGGATTTTTGTATCAACTCAATGTCAAATTAAAGTTGGTTTATTAGGTTGTTAAAATCAATCATTAGGTTAAATTCATTGGTTTAATTAGTCAAGAAGCGACGGCTAAGATTAATTACTTCCTTTGTCTTAATGATATTTGCTAATTAATCAAGAAGCGAGAGCTGAAATTAAAAGAGCTACACCTAATACAATTAGACTAATCAAGAAGCGAAAGTTGAGGTTAGGATAATTGAAGGGTGGTTTGATTTGATCATTGATGTTGGTGTATTTGATAAAGGTTAATGCATGTTAGTGGGATGTATTAATATCCTAGGCTTTTCTCTTATCGATATCACATTTTAATCTTTGCAATTTTAGTTATTAGTTTCACTAAACGACTCATTTCTAGCGTAATCTAGTAAAATTGAGCTAAGTTGACCCTATATTAGCTTCCTAGAAGACGACTCGTAATTGTACTGCAACAGCCGTGCACTTGCGGTTATAGTTAGTGACTAAAAAGTAGTCATCACATGAATACTCCATACATTACAATAAAACAAATATTCATATAATAGATCGAAACAATACCAAATCCAGTGACCCTCTCAGAAACTTTTTTTTTTTTTGGGTGAAAACCCTCTCAGAAACATTGAATGTTCATTTTCCTGAATGCCTTCTACAGTAGGAGGTTAGCAGAAGAGTGTCAATGTAAGTTACAGACATTTTTACGAGAGTCATTATTAATTAAAGTCATATAAGATCTACAATAATTATCCATAGACAAAAGATGATCTAAATTCTAAAGCATCAATTAAATTAGTGGCATCTACAATAATTTCCTACAGGGAGCTGAGACTAATTAGTGACATTCACGTATTTGTTAAGAATATGCGTTTGCATTAACATCCTTCTAGAGTGGATTCGTAATGGTATATAAGAGATTTGGTAGAACATTTAACATATACTTGGGGTTTAACTATTAAGTATACTCGGATTTATTTATTTATTTTGTAATTTTTGCTAATTTGATTATAAAATGGGTAAAAGATTACCCTTATTTACACTAAAACCTGAAAATATAAGAGAAAGTTTAGGAATATTTTTATTTCTAAGCTTCTTTTTAAAAATTTTTGCAAATATAAGCTACTTTCCAAACTAGATTAGTCAATTTAGGCTCGGATAAAAATCATTGTATAAGGCAATGATTTAACTAAGGTAAAATCGTTGCCCCAGGCAATGATTAGTAGTAAACTGGATTAAGGGAATGAGAGAAAGTTGGGTTAAGATAAATCATTGCCTAGGGCAATGATTTTAGCTCAAAGAAAGTCGTTGCCTATTGTTTTTTTTATAATAAAATTGTTACATAAGGCAACGATTTTCATTGAGCTAAAATCAACGATTTCAAGCTGACTTAAATTGTTGTCCAGGGCAACGATTTTCATTGGCCCATATTTCTGCCATTCCCCTATTCCAATTGATTATAAATTATTGCATGGGGTAACGATTTTTTTCCGAAGTAAAATTGGCATATTTTTTAAATTAGCTTAGAAAGTAGCTTATTTTTGCAAATATTTTTAGAAAAAGCTTAGAGAAAAAAGAAAAATCAAATTTTAGGGTAGTTAGGAAATCATGCAGTGCATGCCTAAATGAGCAACATTATAATCTCTTTCCTTAATTAGGAAACAAATACCCAAGGGGTCATTTATCAATCATATTTCATCGACATGCACATCCATATTATGATCCTTGGGCCATCGATCTATAAATCATTAGGGCTAAGCTCCAGAATTTCGCATTTCTTTGCTTTGTCAATAGTACTTTTGTTATAGCTAACCGAGTTCTACTTTTTTCAGTACTTCTTTTGTTATATCTAACCCATTGCCTATCCCTAATTCAAACATGTTTCAGTCCCCTACCGCCTTCAACCATCTATGCCTCATAAGATTACTAATTGACACAATCAACTAGCTAACAATCTTCGCTTTATACCTAGGGAATATTCTGATATCTATCAAATTCCGACAACATAATCTAAGTGTTATTAGCCGCTTAGAGCCGGAAAATGACCATTGTCTATTGTAACGTACAAATGAATTTTCACCATAACACTAAGTAAAGTCTGACAATGCCAAAAAGGGGGTAAATGTGTATATTGATTTTCTCTGTCTCTACAAGAATACAACAACCTCCCTTATGTACATAATATCATTGCCTAATGTTGGAGATTTAGAGTATTTGGTTGATTATATTCATGTTATGTATAATTTAAGTCATTTGGTTATGGTGTCATGACTTAAACAAATATAAGAAAATAGTTGTATGTAGTAAACCGAGAATATATTATATATATCTAAAGACTTGGTTTAGTAAATGTCATTTGACATTATTATAAATAGTTAATGTATTTATTAAAAGGTGTCTTTTAAATAGGTGCCTTTTGGTTAGTATTTATACAACTATAAATATGTGATATTACTCATATGATGGAGAATGGAAAAAGAGAAGATTTTTTCTACTTTCCTTTATGCATTGATATCTTTATTTATCATCATCTCAAATACCAAAAACTTATTTTCATAGTATTGTAATTTTACTACACGAAATTACAATTGTTTTTCGTTTTATCTCCTAAGTAAATTTCGTGTAACCCGGGTTGTAGTCTAAAGGGTCGAAATTATACTTTTGGGAAAGTGATTTTGTTCACGACTCGAAGAAATTTATTCCCCAACACCTAATACACCAGATTCTAGAGAGTTCATTTAGCTAATATTGCTCCTAAAATATATACTAACTTCCTATAATTGTGCATGGAAGATTGCATTACATCAAATATCTATAAGGAATATTCTATGTGATTATCTAAAAAATTGTATAATTTGATACTCCATCTCAAGTTGGAGCGTGAAGATCTCAAATGTCCAACTTGCAGAGAAGAGAAATAAACTGGGATTTTCCAAGGGCTTTCGTGAAAATATCAGCTAATCACTAGTAGAAAATCATTTAATTACTTCGATACAAATGCTGCAATTATATACAATTCGAAGCATTTAATGGTTTAAAATATACCTTAATACCAAGTGATGGGTTTTTTTTTAAAAAAAAACCCAGCACTTGAAACCATAAATGTTGTGGTTTTTAAATAACCACAGTACTTGTGAGTTATATGTGCTGTAGTTATTTGGAAAACCGTAGCACTTGTGAGTTACAAGGGATGCGGTTATTTAAAAAACCGCAGTACTTGTGACTCACTATATATACTCTTTTCCAGTGCTTCCAGTATCATTTCAAATACGAAAAACACGCATTTCCCTCTTCTTTAACCCTTGACTTTCCTAACCCTAAATACATATAACATTTAGATCTCCCACTCATAATCCTTCGTATTTCTCACCTATGAACCCTAACTTCTTTCTAAAGTCCCCAGAATTCATCTTCCTAACGCATTTCGAAGCCTACTCCTCTCTCCCACTCGTACCTCCGTGGTATGGTGTAGTTAAGCGTTTTGAAGCCTACTCATCTCTCCCATTTTGAAGAAGTTTGGATACTCCAAAGTTCGGAATCTAAAGGTTTGCATATGCCTTGAACTCTAGTATATGTTTTTTTTTTAATTTTTGTTTTTCGTAATTTGTTATATATTAATGTAAAAATGAAAACTTTTGTGTGTTTAAATTTGCATGTTATATGTTGTGTTTATGAAGGTATTAACTCTTTAAAATCGAATTTCAAAGATTACATGGTGTTGGAGGTTTTTTTTGGAGAAAAGAAGTGGACAAATCTCCTGTTGGGGTATTTAATGTATGTAGATCTCGAAAAAATACACAATTTAGACATATTATAAGCCCCATTCGGATTCCCATAGCCAATTATATGACTTGTCAAAGATTTTTTTTCAATATTTCAAATAAGACGCTACCTAGTACACTAAGGGGCAAAATGGTTGTGTAGTACCTTCAAAATTATGGTGTTTCAAAAAAAAAATTAGGTCGTTTGGACTATCGGGCTAAGAGATATGCCTCTTCAAAGTTTTTGAAACCTTGAAATACACCCAAAATCTATGAAGAATGAGTTGATTGTTTGTTATGAGAGTAAAATCTTGTAGATCGGGATTTTTCGTGCCAAAACAAGTGGTCATAATAGAATTTTAGATTTATATGCTTTACAGTTGATCATTTCTTAACTTTTTTTATCTTTTATAATACTTTATGCATGATATTCTTAGCTTAGATTAGATTATGTTCTTGATTGAATATGGTGTAATAGTATAATATAATTAGATTTGCAAATAGCACAATTTTGAGATATATTAATTATTAAAATAATATAATTTTATATGTCATTAGCACATAAAATGACCTATTGAATTTTTTTTTTATCTAGAAACCATTAATTGGCTGCTTCTTGGTTTCCCATGATATGAGAGATGAGCTAAGAAGAACAAAATATCCATTAAGAGATCGTTAGGTCAAGGGGCAACCCGCCCAGTCACTATTATAAAAACTGGTCAACTAAAGAGAACCATGATGCCGTAGATGTAAACCTTAGCCTGAACAACCCTTTAGGTAGTGTACAACACGCAATACGCCCTCCCAATGATCTGTATGAGGTGCTCCCATGAATTGAGCTAGAACATGAATTGAGTAGCATAAATCCGGACGAGTTATTGTAAGGTAAATGAGACACCCTATGAGACGCCTGTATTACTACGAGAAAGTGTGTGATTTTTCTCTATTGGTGTACCTACTGGCTTTGCACGGAAAAGTCCGGTCTTAGTAATAATGTCAAGACTGTACTTGCGCTAAGAAACGAACAAACTTGTCGGACCATGAGCAATTTCAAGACCCAGAAAATATTTTAGAAGACCAAGATCGCTCATATGAAAGCAAGTGCTGAGGTATTTCTTGATGTGCAGAATGGTGTCACGATCGGAATCGATGATGACAAGATCATCCACATAGACTAAGACATGAAGTGATACACAAGACTTATGAATTAGTTAACTATGTTTTCTTATCTCATAAATATTTTGTTTTGCAATGACTTATCGATATCATCATTGTCCAATTTATGAATTAACCATCATATAAAAATAAGTTATCGCATGAATGAGCCTGAAATTACCCATATGACTTGAGACGAATATAACAAAATAGTTAAATACCAAGTCATAAATCAATAATAACATGTCATTAATGATCTGATGCGAACTTGATAAACTCCAACATAAATTTCAACCGAAATCGACGCGACCCATTACCATATTGACCTGACCCGAAATCTACCCGAATCCAAAATAACCCGCTATAACTCATCAAAGAACCAACCCAGTTTGGCCTAAAACAACCTTGACCCGAACTGAACCCAAATAAGGAAATAACCAACCTAACCCGACCGAGCTAATATGATTGATCGCCGACCTGATAGACCAAATTGACCGGATTTAACACGAATCGATAAGTACCGACATGCGATGGGTCAATTCAAAACTGACCTATGGACCCGAATCATTCAATATTGGGCTATCTATAAAAGAGGACACTTGATGATCAGCAACACCATAACACAAAACACTCAAATCTCCATAAAAAATGAAAACGAAGAAGTATGTTAGTCTTGTACTCATGCTTACCATTTTTGTGGTCTTAACAACCATACCTCAAACCACCTCGGCTGCTCGGTCCCTTATTCCCCTCTCAAACATTATGCTTGAAGGGATCGGTGTTGACACCAAACCTCTCACTTGTACCGAGAATAGGATGTCGTGCAATTTCGCTAATTGGTGTTGTGGCGTTTATCAATGTGATTATTTTGCTTCGTGGTGGTGCTTCCCCCCACATGGATTTCAAGACTGTTGAACCACTCCATTTAAATATGTACTCCGATGTCACGAAAAAAAGAAAAAAAAACCGTACTCCAACCATATTTGTTCGCCCGGACTAATGTTTCTTCTATGGTTAAGTTTCCCTTTCAAGGAACTTAAAGTTTTACAAGTTTACAAGTGTCGTCACTCATCAATCTAGTATTGATCTTTGTTTCTGTCTTAATAAGGAATACAAGTAATGTTCCTAGTTATCCTATGTTGTATGGTTCAATGATCTTGTATATTTGACTCTAGTGTATTTGGTCAAGCGAAATATTACATAGCTATCTTAAAAAAAATAAAGAAAAGATTCAATATGTTTTCCAAAATAATGAATAAGATGTAGATCAAGTCTTCTGTTTTTTGTGCTTATTATTCACATATTTTATAATTGAATGTATTTTTGCATTTCATACCTTAGAATTGTTTAGGAAGATAAATTGCATTATTATGTTAAATGAGATAAATTAATAAATCCTTTCTTAAGCACGCAATTTGTACCATTGAAATACTTGCAAAATAATCTTTGGTTTAGTGAGTGGAAAACAAATAAGCACTAGAGTCAAAATCTAACACTAAATCAAAAGTCCTAAACTCAACAATACTCTATTACAATGTTTTTAAGATCAAGTGTATCGCTACTCGCAAGTTTTAAAATCACATAGAAGCTAGTAATCTCAAACCCAGTTGAATATGTTTGTAGGGGCGTGACGACGAGAAGCTAGTAATTACAAATTAGACATCAAATATATGAATATGTTACCTGGCGAGTGGCGATGAGAAAGAGTTGAAGGCGGCGGAGTAATGTGAATGAATCTTTAGTTTTATCTATAAATGAAGATTAAATTTTAATTTTATTTTTTAAAAATGTGCAGGCCCATGAGTCGAATCTGAATCGGAGCTGGGTCTAAATTTTTTGGACCCAGACCCATATCTGACCCAATTACATTTAGACCCATATCCGACAGAAATTCATTGAGTCTAAAAAAAATAGACCCAAACCCTAAAAAATGGGTTGTGTCTAACCGGGTCTGGATCGAGTTTTGGACTCATTGCCACCCCTACGCCAAACCTATATTAAATGTTTTGACGAAAGGGGATGGATTCCATTTTCTTGTGGATATGTTAATTTACTTATGTAACTAGAATCTTATCGTACGCACGAGTGAGTATTGGTGACCACTAGGAGAAATTCCAAAATTATATTGGATATATGTTTGTAAACGTATATCACAATTTTTTCACTTCCTAATAGTACAACTTCATATTATATAACTACATTTTCATTAGCAAAACTCATGTTTTTATCCAAATCTAAACCACTGCCACCCTCTGTCCATCATTTTCAGGATTTTGGACCAACCCACATTTCCAACTAAAATCGCTGTCAATGATAGCGGTTTATATATGAGCCTGATTAGAAGGTCATTTTTCGAAATACTTTACTATCGGGGTAATTATATTTATGTGTTAAGACCCGACCTTCTTAATTTAGGTCAAAACATTAAAACATTAGTGAGCTATAATATGTGATGAGAAAAATCTGATCGAGTCCAAGTTAAACTTTTAGGAATTAAAGTTGCCCCGATTTAAAAATGAAATGTACTAATGGAAAGTGAAATCGTATAACTTATCACCTTCATAGCCCAAGAATTTTTTTAAAAGTACCTCAAATGAAGTTATATTATATGAATATGAAGTTATATTATTAAATAAAATTACTATCATATCCATCCCTAAATATATATATTGTATCATATGTTTATATGGATTAGAACACCATCAAATGGTTTTATCCCTAAATATATATATTGTATTGCTCATCTGATTTTTTTCCACACACACCTCATAACTATACGTTTTACGTAGACATGATTAGGGAAGCCTCAAGACTGTCCAACTTTGCTCGGGCTTATTTCTGCAAGTTCTTATTTAACTAACTATGTACTTTTTTCCAAAGTTTCATACCAATGCCTGAATAACGGAATGATTTTACATTTTCTTTCAAGTCCTGAATTATATTTCGATCATAGTGGTCAATCTCTGTAGAGTTGTCATTAACAAGAAGAAAGAATCTAAGCCGGCCAGTATGCAGCGTTAGCTAACATTCTTCCAAGCAGAGGTGGGCAGCCCGGCCCGCTTTATGGCCCTGTCAGCCCAGCCCTTTCACGAATTGAAATCGGCCAGCCCCAACCTGCTCAACCTTGGGCCCGACCCGCCAATCCCCACTGAATTGATTTTTGATTCGTAATGGTACTACATATATAAGAGACTTGGTAGAACATTAAACATATACTCAGGAGTTTTACAATTAAGTGTACTCAAATTTATTTATTCATTTTGTAACTCAAATTACTTACCTCAAATTAACAACCTTGGCTGCTCTCCCCTTTCTCAAACATTATACGTGAAGATTAATACACCAAACTTACATCAAATGTGTTGACGAAAGGAGATGGACTCCATTTTCTTGTGGATATGTTAATTTACTTAAGTAACTGGAATCTTATAGCACACACGAGTGAGTATTCTGGTGAACACTAGGAGAAATTCCAAAAAATATATCAAATATATGTTTGTAAATATATATCACTATTTTTTCACTTTCCAATAATACAATTTTATATTATATAAGTATATTTTATTTGCAAATAAAACAACTTTAATTCTCAAAAGTGCAACTTTAAAAATAAAACATGAAGGTATAATAATAGGCCCATGCGAAAATGATGAAATTATGTACAATTTTATTTACCAAAAGTATAACTTCATATTTAATAAGTATATTTTTATAACTTCATATTTAATAAATATATTTTCATTTACAAATAGTAAAATTTTAATTTTAAAAAGTACAACTTAAAATTTCTTTTTTGCCAGTTTACACTTCAATATATGCAGTGTTGCATATATTGAATATAAATCCGAAGAAGCTATGAACACTTGTGCTTGCATTCCCTGTATGCTTGTTCATTTAGCTAGACTAATTATAGTAACAATAATTGCTGCATCCCTCCAACTTATCTCATCACTATATACCATACAATGAATTAGATGATGAAAACTTTACAAATTTATGACAAGTCTTTTACAGATACTCCTTTCCTCTTAATTTCATTCTCCTACATAAAAGCACGACTTTGTATTTGATAAGTAGTACAAATCCACATGATTTCGATTCAATAATAATAAAAAAAAGGATTATTAAGTGCATATATATTTTCATATATAATCTTTTATATGTTGAGCAGATCTCATTAATTATGGCTAGCAACGTGGATGATGTTATAAAGACTCAGTTGATATAATATGCCAATTATTGTTGTGTCAATTTTATACTACCTGTAACGATCCTATATTCTTCTCCTATTGATTCTCCTGGTTACAACTTAGCCTATATTTACATAATTACAATGGGCTAAATATATACATAAATATATAAACATACATTGTCTAACAAGACTGATCCAATGAGGTAAACCCATGACACCACACTGAAGACGTACGAATGCAACTAGGATTTGGCAGCAAAAGGCAGAATCCATAGTTGAACATGAATATTGAAAGTAAGCTGATAGTGGAACCGTTAACTGAAATTTTGGGTTGAGTTGGGATTTCATTGATGAAAATAGTTTTGAGTACAGTGAAGAGGAAAAGGACATGAACTAAAAAGACGCCGTTGCCGGGGATCGAACCCGGGTCACCCGCGTGACAGGCGGGAATACTTACCACTATACTACAACGACTAGATTGCTATGTAAATTTTTTATATAATTATTTCCTGTTATCCAAAGCTAAAAATCAACGAAAACCAAGAACTTTTGAATTCATATTTAGTGAAAGATCATCTTTGGATTTTATAATTGTTTATTTGTCAGAAAACATATGTATTAGAGAAATTATATTGCTCCTAAATTAGCTTACAACCTATCTTAGTTAAAAAAAAAAAAAAAAAAAGTGACCGTAAGGTCCCAAGCGTTCCTTCCGCCTTGCATTAACAAGGAGAAAGACAATCCAGCATATGAGCTTGTGCCCACGCCTTGGAGCACCTGAGAGGAGGCAAAAGGATGAATGCTTGCCTTTTGATTTTGGTGCTTATTTTAGTTGTTTTACAAGTTTATAATCATGTATACCCATTGTGATTGTTGAATGATAGATCTAATAAGTCAATCAAGAAGATAATTGTCGAGAGAGAAAGCTTGAACTTTTCAACTTTTGATAAACTAGAAAGAAGAATTATGAGAAAATATTTTTGGGTCACTTCATTATGGAAAAACATCCCAATATATATAATACATACACACACTCTTTTAGGGTTATATTAGGATTATATCACATAAACTCTTACGATAAATCAAACTCTCAATAAGATAACTATATCTTATCCTAATAACTTTCAACTAGCAAAGGTACGACACTCAATTACTCAAATTAAACTTGAACCCTAAAGCTACTTACTTACTTAGGCTTATTAACAAATGTCACACTTTAGAGCGGGTCTAATAAAGTTATAGCAACACAATTCACCAACATTTTTTTTTTAAATTTTGCATGTCTCTTGAATTGATTTTTGATTTGTAATGGTATATAAAAGACTTGGTAGAACATTTAACATATACTCAGGGGTTTTACAATTAAGTGTACGTACGCAAACATATTTACTTATTTTGTAACTTTCGCTAATTTGAGATGAGAAAAAAAAATAAAAAACATTACCCTAACATACCCTAAAACCTAAATATATAAAAGAAATGTCAGGGAAGTTAGGGGGATTATGCACTGCAGGCCTAAATCATATTATTTTTACCAATATAATCTCTTTCCCTAGGGAACAAATATAGAAGGGATCGTTTACCAATGACAATTCACCGACATGTACATCCATATTATATTCCTTGGGTCATCTATAAAAGAGGACACTTGATGATCAGCAACACTACCATAACACAAAACACTCAATCTCCCCAAAAAATTACGACGAAGAAGTGTGTTAGTCTTGTACTCATGCTTACCTTTTTCGTGGTCTTAACAACCATACCTCAAACCACCTCGGCTGCTCGGTCCCTTATCCCCCTCTCAAACATTATGCTTGAAGGGATCGGTGTTGACACCAAACCCCTCACTTGTGCTGGCATTTGTCGTTGCGATTATTTTGCATCGTGGTGGTGCTTCCCCCCACGT
Source organism: Dysphania ambrosioides (assembly GCA_026401315.1). Classification (NCBI taxonomy): domain Eukaryota; kingdom Viridiplantae; phylum Streptophyta; class Magnoliopsida; order Caryophyllales; family Amaranthaceae; genus Dysphania; species Dysphania ambrosioides. The sequence goes on along the minus strand of CM048665.1, from coordinate 26,913,293 downwards.
AACTTTCGAGACTGTTGAACCACTGCACCAAAATACGCACTCCAGCGTAATCATGTTTGTTCGCCCGGACTAATGTTTCTACAATGGTTATGTTCCTAGTTATCCTAATATCCTATGTTTTAGGGTTCATTGATATAGTATATTTGACTCTAGTATATTTGGTCAAGCGAATTATTATCTAGCTATCTTAAAAAAAAAAAAAAAAAAAAAAATTAAGAAAGAAAAGATCCAATACGTTTTCCAAAAGAATGAATTAGATGGAGATCAAGTCTTGGTTTGGTACTCCTGTTAACCTTTTTGGTGAAATTATCAAGCTCAAACCAGAAACCACCTTGGCTGCTCTCCCCTTTCTCAAGCATTATGCGTGAAGATATATACACCAAACCTATATCAAATGTGTTGGCGAAAGGGGATGGACTCATTTTCTTGAGGAGTGAGTGTACTTAATTTGATTCCCCCTCGTGCTTCAGTCTTTCACTGTGCTGTGGTTAAGGACACAATTCCTAGCTTGCTAAGGTTCTTAGCCAATTCACCATTTCATTTCAAAAGCAGAAGAAAAAAAGTCTTGCTTCTGATTCATCCCACACATACACACGCATGACTTTGTATTTAATAATTAGTAGTACGTACTAGACATTATTTCGATTCAATATTAAAGAGATTATTCAGTGCATACTTTTTCATACTACCTTTAATATGTTGAGCAGATCTCATAAATTTATATGGCTTGAACTCATTTCGATATGATTATTATCTTCTTAATATAATGATCGTGCTTGCAAGTGTGTGGATAATGTTACAAGTTATAACGACTCGGTTTATATAAAATTATGCCAATATCGATTTTATGCTCCCTGTACGTGATGCGAAATCGTGGCATTTGATGGTGCTAAACGTCAAGTTAAATTCTTAGTCTAACTGGATCCAATTTTCCATATTACTGCGTATTACTTTTAATACCCTATGCCAGGTATCACCATCACATACCACGCCTTTCTACTTTATGTTTTTATTTTTATGGCAGCTTAATATTATTATTTTATTATTATTTATCTGATCAATTATCTTTAATTATTTTATAATACTTATGTACGTCTCCACTCTCTACTACTATTTATCTCTCTCCTAAAGTAAAAAAGAAGACTTACTTACATGAACTCAATAATATTAATTCCTTAAATCGTATAGCTAAAGTAATAAAAAAAAACACTCTTTACAAAAAGGAGTGATTATATCATAAAAAGAAATTAAAAAATTATTAAAAAAGAATAAAGTTAAAGTAAGTAGAATTATTCGTAATATGTGATTGAAAGAGAAAAATGAGTAGCCTTAAGGGAACTTACGTAAAACCCATTCAAAATTATCCTAAAATTACTACTCTATAATAAAAATACGTAAAAAGAGACAATAATAGTATTTCGAATACTATTCTATTTTTATTATCTATAAAAATTTCTTTACAATAATTAACTCAACAATATAAATCATATTTTTACAAAATTAATTACCAACAATTTGTTCCAAACTATATTCATATAAAATAGAAAAAATTAAAATTATAAAATAAAATACAAAATTTAACCCGTCTTGTTGATAAAGAACAACCTTTACTTTATTTCACAAAACTATAATTTTTAGAATCATTGTATTTTAAAGAGTTAAATGAAAAAAAAATAATCTGCTAGCATCAAATAAGAATGTTGACATAACCAATCATTTAACTATTTCAACTACAATGACTCTCAAATATTTTATTTTATAAAATAAGATAAATATTGACCTTTATCAATAAAAAGGGTCAAATGTTGTATTATTAATTTAAAGTTTAATTTTTCCTATAAAATATTGTAAGAGTATGTTATATTTACTTGATTTTAATTATCTAAACTCGCCTAGAATTTTTTCACTAAACTTATTAGAATCCACCTAAACAAAAAACTTATTATTAGAATTTATCATAAAATATATAAGTTGTAAATTAAACTTGGAAAGCCCTTATATATTTTACTTGATGCTTCAATCCCCTCAGAAAAACATGAAGGTTGAAATACTTGTCTAGGACACATATCAGTTATTAGTATTTGCTATGGACCAAAGTCCCCCATTAACATACGCATATAACATAAATAAGCCCAATATTATGAAGCTGAGTGGCTGACAGGCTGACACTGACCAACATAATTTAAAGAAGCCTAACATTGTGGGCCTAATGAGCAATGACATTACGGAACAGTAATCCTAAGCCCTCACACAACCAAATACTCCCTCCGTTCCAATTTAGGTGCTACGGAGCCTTTTTTTTTTTTTTTTTTTTACAGTTTTTAAGGTTTGTAATTGAGTGGTGGTGGACCATCTTTAATTAGTATAAAATGAAAAGTAATTAAATTGAATTAGAAAAACTGGTGGCCCCACTTATTGGGCCCTACATATACACAAATTGTACCAAAAAATCACGTGAACCAGTAGGAATTTGGCTCCAAAATTTTCCCAATTCACATGAACCAGAAATTGTACCAAAATTCAAAGTTTGGCTCCAAAAATCCAAAATTTTGACAACAATTAGTGAGGACTTATATATAGCCCCTCACATTAATGAACCCACAACCAATTTATAAAGCTGTCCCACAATGTAAAAAAATCCAACAAATCAGCCGAAGTAGAGGGCCACCAAAGGGCCACCAGCAAATCATAGGGACATAGAACAGAGGCCAGTCAACAGAGGGCTATCACAGGGCCAACAAAGGGGCATCACAGGGCCAACAGAGGGCCATCACAGGGCCAATAGAGGGCCAACATAGGGCCATCACAGGGTCAACAGAGGGCCAACATAGGGACATAGAGCCAGTAAACAGAGGGCCATCACAGGGCCAGTAAACAGAGGGCCAACATAGGGACATTGGTCTAGTAAACAGAGGGGCATCAACAAGTAAAGCAAAGGACCAGCAGCAGGGCAGTGAAGAATCACCCTCGGTTTAACATAAGAGCTTCATCATCGGGTGGTAACTTACCTTGGTAATTGGAACTCTTGTAAGGAAATTGTTGGAAATCTCTAAGTTGCATCATGTCAATCCACAATGTGGCTGACAGAGCATCTAAGAGCAAGCCAACATGTTCCTCATCAGGACTGCAACACATTCAACCTACTATAGAGAGTGAACCAGTACCAAGCTCATTGATAGACCTCAATGAACCGGCACAATGTGAAGAAGTGGAACACTTCTTCACTGATCACTCAATGACAGAGATGATGGAGTTAGTATCAGATGAAGATGAGCTGACAGAGGCCGTTGGCAAGAAAACAAGTTATCGTGTGCTTACCAATATCGAGAGAGCAAATGTTGCTGAGAAGTTATTAGAGAATTGTGAAACTAATGACATGTCATTCACAAATCAGAAAAAACTACCAGCAGGTTGTATAAACAAACTAGCAACATAGTATGAGGTCTCGAGGTGGACAATCAGTCGTATATGGCATAGAGTTCAATCACAGATCACATCAAACTCATCAATCAATGTTGAAAACATGAAAACAGGGAGAGTAGGCAGAAAGAGGGTATCATTCAATCCAGATGACATCAAACAAATTCCACTAAGGAACAGAACAAGTATTAGAGCAGCTGCTATCACACTTGGAATCAGTAAATCATCAACACATAGGCTTGTGAAAAGAGGATGCATAAAGAAGCACACAAACGCAATCAAACCAGAACTCACTTTGTCACACAAGATTGCAAGAGTTCAATGGTGTTTGAATGCAATTGTACCAGAAACTATCACAACATACCCGAGATTTGCTAACATGTCTAATGTCATCCACTTAGATGAGAAATGGTTTTATATGTCCAAAACTTCACAAAGGTACTACCTTGCATCAGATGAGAAAGATCCATATAGATCATGCAAAAGTAAGAGATTCATAACTAAGGTCATGTTTATTGCGGCAGTGGCTAGGCCACATATCACTCCTCAAGGTGAGGTAGCTTATAACGGAAAAATAGGCATTTTTCCAATCACAAAATTGTTCCCAGCACATAGATCAAGCAAGAATAGACCAACAGGCACACTTGAGCCCAAGCCAATAACAAGTGTCACTAAGGAAGTCATCAAATCAAAGATCACATATAGCATACTACCTGCCATAAGGGCAAAGTGGCCCCCTTGGGGTTGCAAACAACTCTTCCTAGTTCAGGATAATGCAAAGCCACATATAACAGGAAATGATACCCAGTTTATGGAAGAAGCAACTAAGGATGGGTTCAACATACACTTAATCAACCAGCCACCCCAAAGTCCTGATCTAAATGCAAATGATCTAGGGTTTTTCAGAGCAATACAGTCACTGAAGGAACAAACAACACCCAACATAGTAGAACAACTAGTGAAGGCAGTGGAACAGGCTTATAATGATTACAATTCGAAGCTCATTAATCACATATTCTTGACTCTACAGCAATGCATGGGAGAGATACTAAAGGTAAAAGGAAACAACAACTATCATATCCCACATATGAACAAACAATCACTAGAGAAAAGAGGTGAGTTACCTAGTGCAATACATGTCCCCAAGGAACTTGTTGAATATAGTCAACATTGGGTGGAAGAAGGCCATAAGCATGAAATGGAAGAAGAAGCAAATGATGGAGTACCACAACAACATATGTAAAGGATAATCATATTTTGTGTAAAAAACAACAAGTTTATGTATTTTAATGTGTATAAGCATGGTTAGTGTAATTTTGTAAAGGATAATCATATTTTCATGTGTATAAACAAGTTTATGTGTAAAGGATAATCATATTTTGTGTAATTATGTATTTTCATGTGTATAAGCATGGTTAGTGTAAAAGAGCAACAAGTTAATGATGCAACAAATATCATGGCATGTTTAAAAACAGGTACCTAACACATAAACAGGTAAGTTAGCTTCAACATTAGCCTAGGATAAAGAAGCATCAAACAAGAGAAGCCTCAAACATCAACCTAGGCTGGAGAAGCCTCAAACATCAGCCTAGGATGGAGAAGCATCAACTGGAGAAGCCTCAAACATCAACCTAGGCTGGAGAAGCCTCAAACATCAGCCTAGGATGGAGAAGCATCAAACTGGAGAAGCCTCAAACATCAACCTAGACTGGAGAAGCCTCAAGCATCAACCTAGACTAGAGAAGCCTCAAACATCAGCCTAGGATGGAGAAGCATCAAACAGGGAACACTAAAACTAACAACATCAGACACTAACACTAACAAAATTAGACAACAACAGAGAACACTAAAACTAACACTAACAACATCAAACACTAACACTAACAACATCGCTAACAGAGAACACTAAAACTAACAGTAACAGAGAACACTAACACTAACAGAGAACACTAAAACTAACACTAACACTACCACTAACAGAGAACACTAACAATACCACTAACAGAGAACACTAACACTACCACTAACAGAGAACACTAACACTAACACTAACAGAACCAGACAGGACAGAGAACCAGAGAGAACACCAGACGGGACAGAGAACCAGACATGAAGAACCAACATGAAGAACCAAACAGGACAGAGAACCAGACAAGACATGAACACCAACATGAAGAACCAGACAGGACAGAGAACCAGACAGGATAGAGAACCAATAGGACACCAGATGACCATAGGCACAAAGTAAACCCAAACAAATAGATGAAAAACGAGCATACAACCAGCATAAATTCAACCCAAAACAACAGGACACCAGATGAAGATGAAGAAATCAGCACAGATGAAGAAATCAACATAGGCATAGGCACAGATGAAGAAACCTAAACCAACATAATTAGCACAGATGAAGAAATCAACAAACATACGGACATAAGCATAGGCCAAACCCCAAAAAGCTCAACATACGAAATCCAAACCAATGAAAATAACATACGAAATCCATGAAACCCCAAACCCCAAACAAATCCAAACCCCAAACAAATCGATGAAGTAAAGCCAAACCCCAAACAAGGACAAATCATTGAAAAACAAAAGATCCACATATCCACATGCAAAACGGGTGAAGAACGAAAAAACCACAAATGAAGTAGAGTGAGTTAGAGGTTACTCGAATTTATTAGAGAACCAGTAGGAGTACGCCGACCAAGAAGCAAAGCCAGAAGGTGATGGTTCTGGAGTGGTGTTCGGAGGCGACTCAGGTGGAGCAACCACCGATTTCTTAGAGGATTCCGCAGCCAATTCACGGAGGATCTGTTGAAGATGAAGCATCTCACTAGGAAGTAAGGGATCCTCTTCAAAACCGAAGTAGGTTGGTTTAGGTTTAGAAGATCCATTCCCCTTCTCCATGAAATCGTACCTCTAACCCCAATTTCAGAAACCCTCAAATTTGGGATGGCAGAAAATCACGAGTTCCGAGTCTCAAACGAACCGTCGAGCTGAGGAGAGTATTAATCAGGTGGAAAATGGAGTGGTTAGAGAGCACAGAGGCTGATAGAGGCCGATTTCAAGGGAGCAAACAATGGAGACAAAGAGAAGCAGTGCAAAGGCAGAGAGGCAGAGGATTAGGGTAAATATCGGGGTAGGTTAGAATGGGTTGGGTGGGTTAGTTTAGGGTTTAGTGGGATGGGGACGAAAATGTGGGTAGATTAGTAAATTAAATATTTCTATTTTGGGTATGTAGCAAATAATTTAGGACGTACTAGACTAGAAATTGTAGCACCTAAATTGGGACGGAGGGAGTAAGAGCCTTTTATCGAAAACTTACTATTTAAAGTTGCGAGATGCACCTCAGCACTTGATTGTTTGTATTTTATAAAATCAATAAACTAAGATAAAGGGGGTGGTTTGATCTGTCTCATTTGTTGGTTAAGTTTATTAAGAAAACAATCCGGAGAGTAGGTTATCAATTAGGTATGTAAATCTCAGTTCTAACGGATTCTTGACCTCCTTGTGCTGTCCTCTTACATTCTCCTACCCGTATAGCTTAGTGACACGTTCTTTAAAAAATTTAAAACTACATGTATAGAATATATATATCCTCACTAAGTCATTTGTATATGTTTTGGGGCATAGAAGTCAAGCATAACACAAATACACAATCAATCAAGTGCAACATGTAATGTTTTGTACTGTGTTTATCAGTTTATAATTTGTGGACGATGATAGGCTGCTAGCTAGCTACTAAAACATGATACAGTCAAGTGTAACATGTATTGTTTTGTGTTTGCGAAAATGTTTTCTAAATAAACCATTGATCTATTTTAGCTAGTGGATATTAATTAGTCTATGCTAGCTAACATAATATTAGTCTATGCTACCTAACATAAGCTAGTTGGTAATTTTTGGTAGGTATAAATTTGATTTGTCACCTAAAATCGAATCAGATTTGAGTCCTTTTAGTATAGAATTACATATGCATGAGATTCTATCATATTTTTCTTTTCGCCTTAAAATAGAAAGAATTCATAACACATTCATAAACACCATCAAAGCATATCACCCCCTCCGTTTCCTGGTTGCTCATAGGAGCAGAGGGGGTGAAACTCTTCACATTGATGCCAACTATGTCGCTGCTACTATGTACAGCATCATTATGATACTACTTATCCTACTATAGCAATCATTCAGACTTTTTTTAAAAGAATAATATTTCTTCCGTAAATACCATTTCCAACTTTGTTATTGATGGTGATGTAATGTCTAACTACGATATGGGCCATTGGCTTCATAGCAATTCTTATTTTTGTCTTCAATTATTATCATTTAACACAATTGATTTTCTATTTTTAAATTTTTTTTTAAAGCTATGAACTTTGTGTGCGTGAATATGATCAATCCAATTTGATTAACCAATTTTTTTTTTTAAACATGACAATACAGTGTTGGGGAATTTACAATAATAGGATTACAAAAATAATTGGGAATAAATTTATTCGAGTCGTGAACGAAATCACTTTTCCAAAAGTATAATTTCGACCCTTTAAACTACAACCTGGGTTACACGAAATTTACTTAGAGATAAAACGAAGAATAATTGTAATTTTGTGTAGTAAAATTACAATACTATGAAACCAAGTTTTGGTATTTGTGATGATGATAAATAAATGTATCAATGCATAAAAGAAAGTAGAAAAAAATAAATTCTCTTTTTCTTCCTTCATCGTATGAGTGATCTCATATATTTATAGTTGTACGAAGCCAACCAAAAGACACCTTTTAATAAATACTTTAAGTATTTGAAATAATGTCAAACGACATTTACTAAACCAAGCCTTTTCCATATATAATCATTTTTTCTTGATTTCTTGTATACAACTATTTTATTCATATGTTTGTTTAAGTCATGGCACCATAACCAAATGACTTAAACCATACATAACATGAAAATAATCAACCAAATACTCTAAATCTCCAACATACTGTACTATATTTTTACTGAAAAGAATAAACATTAATTATAAGTTAATATATATGGGTGGCTATTTCTAGATATAAAAAATATCCAAACAATAGAATTATATATAAAATCCATTCCACAAGTAGAACCAAATAAGATCACAATAGTACGGGAATTATTAAGAACTCGTACCTTTTAGATATGGATATCCATATCATTCCCATCCAATATGGTATAAACAACTTCTTGGAGAATTTTTTTAAGCTTCTTTTAATAAATAATTGTAAAAATAAGCTCCAAATCAATATAATTTAAAAAATAAGCTTATTTTGCTTTGGGTAAAAATTTAGCCGGCCCAAAATGTTGTCTGTGTGGTCTACAAAATTCGAATCAAAAGGCAGCGTTTAAAAAAAAAATATTATATAATTTTTTTTATTGAAATGTGGAAAGCAAAATCGGTGCCTAAGATAGCGATTTTCATTAGGCTGAATTCAAAGTCAAAATCCAGCCCATTAAAATTGTTGTCCTGACAACGATTTTTACCCAAACCAAAATTAGTTTATTTTTGAAATTATTTTAGTTTGGAGCTTATTTTTGCAATTATTTTAAAAAAAATTAAAAATTAAAAATTTAATATATTTCATTTCATACGAATTTTTTTGATATGGTGAATTATTACTTTGTGCTTAAGATCTTAACTACGGAATACGTCTACCATGGTTGCTGTCTTTGTAAACCAGAAAATAAAAGTTCTAAATTCAAAGAATTTGAATAGTAGATTATTAACATAAAAATATAAAAATAATAATAAAAATTTATGCATGATTATTTGTTTCTCATAATAGTTTAGAATGAAGGCGATTGTATAAACAGAGGACGACTTGTGGCACTGTGCCACTTGGAGAATGAATGCATAGCAGCACTGCCATTATCCCTTTACATTCTGTAGATGCAAAAAAGAAGAATAATGTGGCACTTAAATGCAAACTTATTGAACTACTAATTTGTAGTATATGCTCAAACATATACGCATGAAAGGGATTAAGGAAGTGCAATGAAAGACGACGAAGACTTCTTTTAAAACTGTTATTTGTCAGCTTATTGAGCCGACTCCAACTAATCATGCAATTAATTACCCTATTTTTGTTTCATTATCATAAAGTACTGTAACTACTCATTTAACTAAGATATATTGACGTGAAATGTGATAAAAGTTTCGTAAGATAGCACATGTTAGTTAGCATAATTTTCGATATGTTGGTATTATTCTGTAGCTAGAACTGTTTGTACTGCTCGCTCAAACTGCTCAACTCAGACCTATATATATAGTTCTCTGTCCCCTGTTCAATTACCACAAAACTTGGAGCCTCTTTCATTAACTTATTAGGAAGCTTCCAGTAAAACATAAATATGAAAATGTATGATGCTAGTAAAATGATTATCATGGTCTTAGGAATACTAGGGCTTATAGGCTTTGCCGAGGCACAGTTGATGCCTGATTACTATGCACAAAGTTGCCCAAGAGCCGAGGCGATTGTGCAAGAGTTTGTTCATCAACACATCCCACATACTCAGTCTTTGGCTGCTCCTCTTCTTCGAATGCAGTTTCATGATTGCTTTGTTAGGGTAAATCACCCACCAAGTTCTTTCAATTTCAATTTTTATGTAGTTATACTTGACATATATATTATGCCTATGCATGCACGCTAGACTGCCTTAGTTATGTGCATTATATATACTCTTAAGCAATGACGTAACCTTGATTTTCTTTCTATGCCGGCTCATATATGTTGATGTTTGTCAGGGTTGTGATGCATCGGTACTTTTAGACAAAACCGAAGTAGGAAACAACGACACAGAAAAGACAGCTAATCCAAATTTGACACTCAGAGGTTTTGGCTTCATAGATGGTGTTAAAAGCTTACTTGAGAAAGAATGCCCTGGTGTCGTCTCTTGTGCAGATATCATCGCATTGGTTGCTAGAGATTCTGTTTGGACCATTGTAAGTATATATACACTCAATTCTAGCAAACGCGAAATTAAATAGCACACCAAGCATCCGGAATTAAATTTGATTAACAAGCTGGGGTGTGACATTTTCTTGCAAGTTGCCAAGTACCCTATAAAAGAAATTTGTAACTTTAATTTGTTCCTGATAAATATTTCTTAGGGAGGTCCATGGTGGCCGGTACCAACTGGTCGTCGAGATGGAAGGATCTCGAACGCCACTGAAGCATTGCAAAATATCCCACCCCCATTCAGCAACTTCAGCTCACTCCAGACCATATTTGCTAGCAAGGGTCTGGACTTGAAAGACCTAGTCTTGCTTTCTGGTAAGCATTATGATTATACTAATCTCACCCACTGTCATCTTATGCTTAATTTTGTTCACACTCTTTCACTATTAATATTAAATTTGTTTAGATATATAGTTGAATAAGTTGTAAGTACAATAGTATATACGAAGTATAATTTGCTTATTTTTTCCTGGACGACTTGGCCAGGTGCTCACACCATAGGGGTAGCACACTGCCCATCATTTTCCGACCGGTTATACAACTTCACCGGAAAAGGATACGGCCAAGACCCATCACTTGACAGCGAGTACGCAGCCAACCTTAAGGCAAGAAAATGTACAACACCAAAAGACAACACAACAATTGTTGAGATGGACCCTGGAAGCCATAGGACATTCGACCTTAGCTACTACAAACTTCTCTTGAAGAGGCGAGGCCTTTTCGAGTCCGACGCGGCCTTGACTAAATCTGCAACAACTCTATCTTACATCAAGCAACTAGTGAATGGTCCATTAGAGACTTTCTTTGCTGAGTTTGGTCAATCAATGGTGAAAATGGGTCAAGTTGAGGTGCTGACAGGGTCAGCTGGTGAAATTAGGAAGCAATGTGCTTTTGTCAATTAGTGCTAATTAAGCAATCTTGTATGAGTTTACATGAATCTTGCATGGCATGTATGTTCGGATGTGCCCCTTGATTAGATTTATTTTGATTTTTTTTTTTTTTTTGGGGGGGGGGGGGGGGGGGGGATTTTTCTTAATAATGGTTTTGAGTGGGAGCGATTGTGTGAAATTGTGTCATCTCTGTCGGAATAATAATTGAGAGGGCAGTTGTTGTGCTCTTTCTTGTGACTTCAATGCCCACTTTTCTTCAAGATGATGGTGATTTTTTGGGATAAATTATACTGTAAACTAACTTATCTGTTTGGAAATATTATCATTATATTGTAATTTACATGATTTTATATATATGCATGGATGGTATTATGTTTGTTTTTCTCCCTCCATACTATCAATGGGTGGACAATGCACCCGGGTGGACAGTGTACCCGCTTAAAAAAAAATGTGCATCACGTATATGGAAAATGTACATAGTACACATGCGAGTAACTCCTACTACATTATCACCAATTTTTATCAAAACTTATAATGAAGGAGCTTAAAAAAAACATTCAAGCTTTTATAAGTAAGTTGAACCTAGCTGGAGTAACTGTATTAGATTTTGTTATTCATTGATGTGGTCTTTCAAGTTTGTTTAAAAATCATTTAACACTTGTTCAAGCCCTTATAGGAAAAAGGTTTTAGAGAAAAATTAGGTATATCCCAAAACTTAATTATATGTTTACTAAACTAAGGACCTTAAACAAAATATTCGATTAAGTAAAAATAAGTTAAGTTTATTAAAAAAAATAATAAGATGAGGAAAAAATAACAAACCTTAATGTACTTATCTTTCCCACTTTAGCCTAACATTAATTAGCAAAAAACTGATTGTTTCTCCTAAGTCTAAACTTTGGTTACTATCTATAGTTGTCTCCTATATATAATGTCAAAGAGCATCTGCAATGGAAATTAACAAGATTTGTAGTCCTCAAGTTTATTACATGTCTTCCATCAACATGATGCCAATGCTTCACGTTGCTTATACACATGAAATGAAGGATTTATTTAGTCCCACTTGCTTGCTCCAAAAGCTAGCTACCTAGATTTAGAAAACAACCACCGAAAAAAATAGGAAAATTTTACAATATATCCTTGTATTATTGCATTTTATACATTATGTCAAGTGATTTTGAAAAATTTACATTGTATCCCTGAGGTACATTCAGTAAACACATTGTACCCTTTGCTGGATGACTTAATTGACGAAGTAAAGCTCTGTTAATGGACGTTTCACTTTATTCTATAATATACCCCTGTATTATTGCGTTTTCTACATTATGTCAAGTGATTTTGAAAAGTCTACATTGTACCCCTGAGGTATGTTTAATAAACAAATTGTACCCCTGAGGTATGTTTAATAAACATATTGTACCCCTGAGGTATGTTTAATAAACACATTGGACCCTTTATAACCAATCTTCAGCAAAAATCACACAACTAGTTAGATAAATTAATCAAAAAACATGATCAAACATAATTGAACAGAATAAGATCACAAATTTCAAATGAACAAGAAATGGGCAACCTCAATCAATTAAATTTTTTTCAATTCAATTAAATTTAAAAAACTATAGTATAAAATCAAAATCCCATCAAAACCAACTCAAATTAATGACAGGAACAAAAACTTACTTGAATTTAAGAAATTCTTTAAAAAAACGTAAATTTTTAGAAGTGACAGCGTGAAGTGGGAATTTTTTTTTTCTTTTCAAAAGTATGAGTTGGATTTGGGGTGATTGATGAAATGGGATATTGGAAAAAAGTGGAACACTCCCCATCTTGATTAAGAAGACATCTGCATAAAACTTGTACTCTTGGACGAAAAGGCCTGGTAGAATCTGAAAGTGTGATTGACAAGGATGATGCACTTGACTATGTGCTTGATGTAACTGATTCTGTGGAATGTGCTGTGGACTTTCTACGGCCTGATTCAGAAGATAGAGATACATGTCCTATTACCTAGGACACAGACACATCAGAGATTCATCCCCCTATAGAAGCTTGTGGTAGTGAAATTAGCAGTATATCAACTGTACAAAATAGAGTTGCAGATAAGAGGAGTTTTTCTATCATGGACAATAGTTCTTCCACATGCTCTACTGATTATGCTCCTTCTGTAACATTTAGTGGATCATATAGATCAAATTCCTTTTCAAACTATAACAGCCAGAAATCAACATCAAGGTACATCTCTGGTTATTACCCCATTATTGAAAAAATATGATTAATGTTATAACTCTGAAATTTGATTTGTAAAGGAAAGAACCTAAGAGGTAAGAGAACATCTAAGGAATTTAGTGGTAGGATTGAGGCAGATATTCATATGTGATTTGGTCTTATATACTATTCTTATCTTGTTAGGATTCCATGTTTCAATGTTTGCAAATTTGGATTTTATTTATGTTTCAATGTGAAAGAGAGGGAACAAGTGAAATAAGTGAAATGTCCGTTAATAGCTTCACTCCGTCAGTAAGTCATCCAGCAAAGGGTACAATGTGTTTACTAAACGTACCTCAGGGGTACAGTGTAGACTTTTCAAAATCACTAGACACAATATAGAAAACGCAATAGTATAGGGGTATATTTTAGAATAAAGTGCCACGTCTGTTAACGGATCTTCACTCCATCAGTAACGTCATCCAGCAAATGGTACAATGTGTTTACTAAATGTACCTCATGGGTACAGTGTAGATCTTTCAAAATTACTGAATACAATGTAGAAAACGTAATAGTACAGGGATATATTGTAGAATTCAATATTTGCAAGCAGGTACAAAAAATACATACTGCTGATGATGTGCTCTAAGCTTGAATAATTTAGTAATATTATTGAGTGTGTATCACTTTCTTCATTTCTTCATTTGTGCACCGATTAGTATCTATCATTATCCAACAAACAACTTTGATCATTTAATATCTCTAATTATAAATTTGAATTAGTGACATTATAAGCAATGGTGAAAGTATAAAGAGTTGCGCAAAAGTAATAGTAAGAGTAAATAATCCAAAACTATAAGATATGATAACCATAATTATCAATTTAGTAAAAATAAATAAAGGTCAAAGTAAATATAAACATTAGTATGCATCAAAGAATCCAACCTGCATGATTATAAATTAACATATAAGGTATTAATGATTACAAGTGCACAATTGGGTAAAAGTTTATGACTCTAAATAGGATGGAGAATTATGTACCAGCTGTCACTTATGTATGTGTAAATAATGTCATGCCATACTAACATATATGATGAGTTGGTGATCAACTTTCAAAAAAAAACTTATCCGATCAACCTGCTGGCTGCTACCACTAGTAGATTATTTTATACTACGTATATATCATGTCATATATGCTCGTGTACGCCAAATTAAAGAAAATTAAAACGTCATGTTTGGAGTAGTGGTTTACCGTTATACTAACGTTTCTATATTGGAGAATGTCCATATAATTATGGGACTTGAATTCCTAGCTTTTATCTGTACTCTGCAGCATCAACCAATAAACTTAATTTACATCACCTAACAAATTTTGAGTTTTTATAGTGGAATTACTACAATGAAGAAGCATTCATCCACTTCTAAGGTGGCTCTTTTAGCATTTTTGTTGCCCATTATTTCAGGTATTTGTCTAATTGACTTTATTTTACCCTGTTTCATTTAATGATATATTGTAATGTAATACATCTTTCCTTTTATAAATTTGATTTATGGCACATTTTTAACCATTATTATTTTTAATTATAGTTAAGGAAAATTACGGAATATAAAATATTGATATTATGAGATTATACATTGAGATAATTCTTATAATAATATTTTTTAAACTGATCATCATAAATAGTTTAGCTATAGATTATCTAAATTAATAAAAAAAAAGTTACATCATCCTGTCAATCATATTCATGCACACAGACACACAGCTTCGACGACACTAGCACGGATGATAGAGCCAAGCCCTGATGTTCTGAAGGCAGCTGTTCTGATGTTCTGAAGGCTAATGTTCAAGAAATTGGCAAGTAAGGGGGTAATTTAACAACCTACGAATGCTAATTACAAGAGACTGAGTGACTGACCACCACTAACAGAAATAACGTCCACTTGAATGAAGAAATGGAGCAGCTTAAGTGTACAGCTTCAGAGCTTCAGGTTGATATTGTCAAAGCAACAGCGAATGTTGTTCTGAACTCTGTCTCTTCTTGCCGGAGTTTCAAAAGTACTTTTATGGATACTGTCGTTAGTTAAGGATATGAGGGATTACATAAAGTGCGAAGCTTTCAACTTGGAAGAGGATATACGAACGATAACAAATTGTTCTTGAATGAGCTAAGGATCACATAGGTATGAGATTTTCAGTATGGTTTTGATTTGGACATACTTCTAATTTCTAATGGCTTTGATAAGCTATATATTTCACATGTTTTAATAGGGATTACAATGAACCTATCCAAAATATCCTAAATATCCTAACTAAACATAATGATATGTAATCGGGTAAAGGCCAGTCTTGATTAATAAGACCCAAATTGTGTCAATTTATGCCATTGGTGAGAAAGTTTCTGAGTAATCTATCCCATAAATCTGAGTGTAGCCTTTTGCCACAAGACGAGCTTTATATGGACCCATTTGTTTTGTATTTGATTCTGTATACCCACTTGCGCCCTACTTCGCCCATGTCCCATTCTTTACTAGAACATCCATCTCATTCTTCATTGTCATTCTCCATTCTTCACAGTTTTTTGCTTCCTCTACTGTTCTAGGGATCTTGTTGGAGTATAATACAGTGTTGAATGCTAAGGCTTCTTTAAACAGTATTCCTTTGGCAACCTATGCTACTGGATAATTTGACCTTCTTGGAACATATTCAGGATCGTATCTTCTTGGAGGATACCTCGTTGGCTGTTGTAGCAATGAGTACAAATAGAGGACATGTTAGAGTTCCAGCATGGAGAAGCGATCAGTTTCTTTAAGGTTTATGTTGTCTCCCTTAGAAGTTCTGAAGTTGACTTTGTCAGGTAATTTCTAATCCTTGTCGTTAGGATATTTCTGGTTTTTCTTGTATATCATGTGCAAACGTTACATTGTTTATATACATTCGAATATTCTGTATTCCTAAGTTACAATGTTTAAGTATGGAAGGTGAGTTCATTTATGGCCTTGATTGATGTTAATCTGTGATTTTTCTCCTTTAGTTGCTCTTTGCCCTGATTGTGGGATTAGACGGTACCAGGATATCAGGAACCAATGTATTTATAACAATGATTGTTGTTCTGATTACTGCGAGTGGTTTTAGGTTGATATGCAAATAGAGTACATTTAACATTATGCTCCTTGTTATTTCCTAGGTGATAATGGTGGTCTGATGGGGGTTGTAGCATGGGGATGTTTGTTATGATGGTGGTTGATTGAGTTTGCTAACAATACTCAATTTCTGCCTATTAGAAGAAATCATTCTTTCTTCCAAGAAGTCAACTTTCAAGCCATTGATTTCTCTTCCCCCTAACTTGGCGTATGTTTTAAACTCATGCAACAAGTCTCACGCCACTCATCCTATACAGTATGCACTCACTAAATTA
Organism: Dysphania ambrosioides; assembly: GCA_026401315.1. Lineage (NCBI taxonomy): Eukaryota > Viridiplantae > Streptophyta > Magnoliopsida > Caryophyllales > Amaranthaceae > Dysphania > Dysphania ambrosioides. The sequence continues at coordinate 26,896,387 of CM048665.1, read as the reverse complement.
TCGATCCCTTATGAGCTACAAGCACCAGTTTACAAGCCCAAGTTTACTCTGACTATTAAGGGTTTTTTTTTTAAGAAAACATAATAATAAATATAAATGGGTTGGAGGGGGAGTATGGGAACATTGAAACTTGGGCTTTATGGTGTGAACACGTCACACGTACCCTCACATGACAGTATAACTAATTACATATAAAATTTAGTTTACATTTTATGCACAACATTTGTACATCAATGGTACAAATTAATTACATCCATACGCAATAAACTAAAATAAGTAATCCGCAATGCACTACACACCTGTCGAAGGCAGCCATTATTGTGGGAAAAGCCTAAAAACTTGCAAAATCCAAAATGTACAGATATAAACAAAGAAGATTCTACCAAAATCAAATTCACAAGGTTTTTCTTCTTCAAAATTATTTGTGGTATACATCAGTGACATGATGCCATTTGTAAAAGGATAACAAACTGTCGCGCTCATTAATGTCACATATTCTGATCTCAGCAATTGCTGATGTCTTTGGACGATAACAAAGCATCTCACGTATAGCCTTTTGCATCCCCTTGATCTCACTGACCTTTGCTGTTGAACAAGAAACTTCGTCCCTGGCTACTGTAGATTTTTTGGCATTCAAACTTTGGGGTGCAACAAGTAGCATTGATTTCAAAATCGGTGCTCTTTGCAAGAAATATGCTGCAAGTTCGATATCTGAACTAGTTCCTCTAAAGTTGCACAATGTGACATTCCTCAGATTGTAAAAAACACATTCGATTGGTGTGACATTTGGCTTTCGATATTCCCAGATGAAGTTTTCCTCCTCTGAGACGGTTGACAGCTACAAAATTAAAGCAAATGGGTAATAATATAGCAGACTGAAGAGTGTTAACAAAAATAATGCAGGGGAGTTTACACAAGGTTTACGTCATACTTCTATGGAAATCTTTTCTAAAGATGGGCAGGCACAGTGCTTGAAAAAGCAGTAGACATCAGAGTTAAACAGCCCAAATAGGGGGCTGTTAACAAGCTGTAGTTCCCGCAAATTACTGAATTTCACCTGGAAATCTTTGATCAAACTCGGCTGCAAATAAGCATATAGTAAAGAGTGAGGCTAGAGATCTAACTGTGTCTAACGTATTAGATGTTTATATTTAGCCCTGAAAATAATAAAAGGTTTTTGTACAAAATACGAAGTATGAAATATTAATTAAGGAGTAAAGTACCAAATTTCTAGGTAACTATAAGATTTAGAGGACAATACCACAAGGTGTCCAAGGTATAATGTAAGAGATCTGACATGTGCAAGATCTGACAAAACCTTCATGAAAATATTGAAAACTCCACCAAACTCATCACCTCGAGTGCCAATAAATATCTCTTCCAAACTCGACATATCTTCCACTTTACAAGCATCCAAGTGACCTGCACTTATCAGCAAGGACCGAATGTTGGGGCCAGAAATCTCAAGAACCGAGGCATTGAAACACTCGTAGACTGTCAGCCTTTTAAGACGCATAGAAAGAATTCTGATTGAACTCAGCGCTCCGCACTCCTTCAGAACCAGAACTTCAAGCAGTGTGCAGCTGCATAGCAGACTTTCAAGCATACTGTCAGTCACAGCAACTTCTTTGAGGCAAAGGGTTTGAAGGCCACCAAAGCCTGCAAACTTATCAGGGAGGTCTAATATGCAGCGCCGCAGCTTCACAGTTGTCAGTGTTCTGCTGTCAAAAAGAAAGTTTGGTAGCTCAAAGGCCTCTTTCTTGTTAACAACGTGGGCTCTCGACAAGAAATGAATGTGAATATGCTTGCAGAAATCCAAGTCAATCTCTTTGACATCTCTTGAAGTTGCAAACCCAATCCATCTAATGGCGTTTGACTTATGTTCTTCATTTCTCGGACTGAACAAAAGCTTGAACTTGTGGATTTCATTAGACTTGCAGATGCTGAGGATTCTGTTAAGGTTGTATACAAACTGATTTGGTGTCTGATGCTTGGCAAACTCTTCTCCAAAGTCTAATGTAATGGCATATTCAAGGTAATCAGCACAAATCTCTCTCCATCTTTTGGAAATCGATGATGCCGTGATCACGGATTTGGTTGGTACTAGAGAAAGAATGAGATACAGGATAGCATCCGGCAAATCACTTATTAAATCCCCAGCTTGCTCTCCCTCCATTTTTGGTGGGGGTTTGTTGACTTTTGAGGGAGATCAAAACTCAAAATGTACTTAAACTTGCATTTTTTGACATTTTAGAATGATCCCCAACAAGGTGGCGGTGCTAGTTTATAGTATGATTGTGTGCTCGAGATGTTTAATTTAGAGCACGTTGGATTGCAAGTTGTATTTCAGGAATCTTACAAGGTTGAGTGACTGTCCATGAAACTCTGATTTCATTAGCTGATGTATAATATAGAATTTGCAAGGAAAAGGTCATAGATTAGGTGTGAATAATCTGATTAAAAGTTGATTAATTAAAGACATGGACATATTACTTTAATTATAAATGTTTATTGTCTTCTAGGCAAGGAAGCTGAGCTACCCCCAATAAACTAGCACTATTGTGTCCCATCAGCCAACCTACTATAGAGATTTCAAATGGCTATGTTGGGACCTAAAGGATTGGTCAAGGATAAGACCATATATAGGCATGGCAGTGGATTGTGCTACCGTAGTACCGTGTAGTGACTCTATGGCCTAAACCGCCCACAAGGGCCACAATAATCATGCTAGGCCAGGCACACCACGCCATGCCGGTCTTGGTAAATGGCGAGGGCCAGTCATAACCTACCATACGCATTGTGTATTGTGTATTGTGTCAACTACACTGGTATGGCTTACTACCATCTTTAAGGGAAACAATATTTCAATTTCTTAATCTTTCAGAGCTTTACTGTTCGGAAAAAGGGTTAACTATCAGAAAATACTAGTATACTACAGCTACAGGTTAAAAGCAAAAGTCTCAGCTACAAAAGTAACAAGACCACATTAAAATAATGGGGGGATGCATTCCGTCTACCTTGAAGAGGTACGCAGATATCCTAGAAAACCGTCTAGATATTCAACAATTCCAACACAGGTTGGAGTCACAGAACTAAAATAAAGCAATAGACTTCAACACTTATCTATTTTTAGCAAATTGTCCCATTCTCAAATGTCTCCTGTATTTTGTTCATATTCTATTTCAACAAAAGTTTGAATTGAATCTGGGTCTTACATCAAAGATCTAAGAAGAAATCTTAAGAAAAAAAAAAGTCAATCTCAAATGTTGTGATGGGTCTTGCACTCTTGCCCATGTCGTTCTTGAAGATCTTGAATTTATGTAATACTCCATATACAAGAAAATAAAGTATTCCATATTCATTGCCAAAAAAAAATACTCCGAATTACATATACAGAAAACTAGCCCTTATGACTCATCAAAAACAGATTAATAAAAGATAATGTCCTTGTAAATCAAAGTCAACCTTAGTGAATGATCACATTAATAGTGTGAGCTGCACTTACACCTCCCTAGCTCACAATTCACAAATACGAGGACTTTTTTAAAAAAAATATTTTTTTAAAATATATATTCCGAACCAAATTTTTTTAAAAAAATAAGCTTATTCAAGTTTATAAAAATCGCTATTTGAGACAACAATTTTACTTAAGTAAATTTGCAGCTTCAAGTAGCGAGATGGCAATTTTAGGTCATTCTTAAATGGGTTGACTCAAATTTATTTTTGAAAATATTTTTACGTGGAATCTATTTCTAAAAAAAATTTAAAATAAAACTTACAAAAATCGCCAAGTATGACCTTGTTCAAATATATTATTCATACTAGCAAATCAAATCATAAATTTGTGTAATGTCAATCTAGCTTAAACTATGTAACGTATTCAAAGTTAAGGGGGGCAATAAGAGCGAATTGACCTTTATTAAGCACCAATAGTCACTTTAATCTTTCTTTTTAATGTTTACTTCGTCTTTTTTTATAAACTAGCTTAAAAATTATATGGAGAGCGTTGTAGACACCAGAATGGTAAGTATAAAGATGAGGCCCGAGGGAGAGAGGGGCAGCAAACTAAAGGAAAACCCAATTATTAAAAAAGAGAAATTATTACACCATTTCCGGGGATCGAACCCCGTGTCACCTGCATGATAGGTGAGAATACTTACCACTATACTACAACGACTTTGATCTTCAAAGATGAGATAACGTTTATGAAGATGACTAAAAAGAATACTTGGTCAATCATCAGAAAAATCCATTGGTGTTGTTGTCTACTACAGTTCATGCAAGTAAGAAATAAGAATTTGTCATGTTGAGCTTGTTAAAAATGACAATTACAGCTAGACTAGAAGTTGTCAACATGTTTTTTTTTTCCAAGGTTGACTTCCATGTATCTTAATGAAACGTAGCACTGTTTTATGATTTTGTCAGAAGAAGTGATTACTGATTTTAGGTAAAATAAAACAAACCTAGCATGGAACAAGATTTCGCAAAGTGTAATTTAGTGCTAGAATGATGACGCCTTAATTTGCCGGGAATAACCAAGCTGGTTCACCTGTGTGGCAAGCCAGAATCAGTACCACAATAGTACAATGATTTTATTGACCTGTGATCTTTGAAGGATTTGAATTCCTTATATTTCTGACCCAGGAGCCAGTGCATGGCCAAATCTTCACTAGATTTCTTGAAAACTCCGTACTCTAATCGCTTTACTTTTTCAATCTATTCTTCGTTCATTTCAATTAATTTACCATTTGTTGTGCATTTTTATTTGTTGTTATACTCATATGTCACATTTAACAAAGGTTTTATAAAGGATCTCCATATTATGTGGTCATGAATTTCTTGACAACAAAAATTAGTTGTGTTGAAATTCTGTCATTACTGATGGTATGATCTCAAGCATGCAATATTTCATCAACTTATGTATATATAACTTGCAACCCTTGCCAAAAAAAAAAAAACTTGCAACATCACACCTTTATTACTACATAACACACAGACAATTTCTCGTTTGATAATAAACCACTTGTTCACGAGGTAAAATGTTGACTTCATAATTGTATACATACGCAAAAATCAAACACCTTTTAGAACACTATAAAACATTTTAGCCATATTGCGTTAAGATAGAAATAAATCACCCTTATGTCACCGAACAACAATTCCCAAAAAATAATTAAAGAGGACGAAAATCTTCCGTTGCGAATTCTAAACCAAAACGAGACATAATGGATGTTCAAAGAGTATTAGATGAGGCCATGAGAATAATATCATCTACATATAATAATAAATAAGCCATATCGGACCCTACTATACGAAAAAAAATTAACATCAAATTATCAGATTTGTATAACGAGACATAATTAGCAGAGTGCTTATACGAAGCATAGGGAGCCTATTTAAGACCATATAGGACTTCTTCAACAAGCAAAAATGATCAGGTTCGAGATCTGATGCATGTAAATCGTATCCTTCAACTCACCTCGTAAGAAAGTATATTTCACATACATGGACCAACTCTTTGATTAAGTAAGGCTTAGAGCAATCCATATAGTAGTCAGTTTGATCCTTAGGTTAATTGTATCTCCTCAATCAAAACATTAGCATCAGAAGGATGGGGGTACCAACTCCCACGTTTTATTTTTAATTAGAGCATCAAATTTATACATTATAGCTATCTTCCCATTCAAGTCAGAAGTGCATCCACAAGGCTACGCTTAAAAAAATGGCTTAGGCTTTAAAAAGTTATGTTGGGCTCTTGTTATCATTTTTGGTGAGTGGGGGAGATTGGGCCGGTACTGGAATGCGATTAGGTTGGAGAAGCTGTGAAGGCGTGAAGCTGAAGGGGAATGGCCTGGATCAGTGAAGTGGAGATAGAGAGGGTAGGCTAGGAAGCTAGAAGTGATTGGTCCAGGGGTGGACCGTGGACATATCACCGACACATAGACCCGACCCGATCCAAATCCAGATCCAATCATTGTCATTCCTAATTTAACCCTCGCCCTTAGGAATTCTTAGAATATATAATTATTCCATGGACATATTATAGTCCTAAGATTATGAGAGTAGAGGGAATGTCATAAATTTTGTGGAGTATTATGAAAAACTTATAATTATGTTTGAATTAATCTTAGTTAACCTGTAAGAATTTACAAATTTAGATGCAATCGGTCACATAGTTTAGGATCATAGAAGTGTAAGATTTTAATACTTGAATCATGATTTTAGCAACCTTGGTTTATAAAAAACAGAGTACAATCCAGGTCGGCTAACAACTACAACAAGCTAGGGAATTTTTTTTTTTTTTTTTTTTTTTGAAAAGGGCTTGTACCAATTAGAAGTTTTTACTATATAGAATAATAGGAGTAAAAAATTTAGCTAGCCAAGTGTCCTTTGCTAACTCGTGCTGCGTATGACATATGTTAATTCTTACACCGTCCATGCACGGACTATTGGACCATAACTGAAGATTGAATAAAGAGGTTAACTTGGGGCGCAGTTTATGAGTACATCCACATTCAAGATTCATAGCAAGTTAGTTTCATCTTATTGAATACACGCATCGTCAAAGTATTGTAACGTTCTTGTCATATAGTAGTTTTTTTAATTTCCTGATTCAGACAAGTGTTTTATTTGACAGGATACGGAATTCATCAGGGATAACATTTCCAACCCTTACGTACATATACGTTCATATTTTGAAGCTTGTTGGATAACATGAAATCATGAATCACTTGCGCGCAAATCGATCTCGTGGAATAGCATGCACGTAATAAGTATTGTTACAATTTTTGTTTGATAAAAATATAAAATTGGCCTTGATTAAGGAATGACAATTTTGAATATGTAGCATGCCAATAAAAATGCAAAACTTAATTTACATGAACTGGAGTTATGGTATCCAGGCTTAAAATTGGCTCTCAATAAAATGTGACCCGTTTTAGTATGTACTCCGTATTATTTAGAGACGGAAGAAGTAGTTGTATGTAGAATATCTAAATGTGGACAATTAATCGATCATATATGTTGATTTAGAAGCAGTATTAAATTAAACTAGAGCACTCAAAATCACTATAACGTCGAACTATATAACAATAGAAAAAAGAAAATGACCATGCACTTACAACAACTCTAGATTACGCGTCATTAATTAGAATAACAAGATTACGTGACATGGGAAAATCCGTTTGCTGCCAAGATTACTAAAGTTTTGCAACAAAGACCTGAGGAAAAGTATACAGTTTGATGGAGTGATTAAGGTGACTAGATGAGGAGATCAAAACCGACGTAATGTTCCACCAAATAGAAGATCTTAAGATCATCTTTAATAAACTAAGCTTAATTAATGGAGTGATTAACGTCTTTGATATTTCTCCATAGTAACGTAGAGAATTAGGAGTATCTGAGTATGGCAGGGTGTGGCCGACCGCTACCAGTCTACCAGAGTTCTTTCCTTCATTACCATAAGTCCATAACTCATTGAATGGCTAGAACTCAACATGCATGCACCAACCCTGACCTCTTTTACACCTTAAAATAAATAACACCCTATGTTCATACTATCGGTATTTAATGCATAAGACTATTAATATGATTGTCTTACTATTAAAAATATGTATATGAAGTCATGAAGATCATAGCTATCTTAGTTCATAAATTAAATACTCAAGGGGTATGTATGAGTAATACAATTTAATACTCCTTCCATTTTTTTTATTTTTTTTATTTAATTTGCTTTTGTGCAGATTTATAAATTAAAAATTTTAATTTTTTAAGTAAATATTTGTAAAAATTATAAAAAGTTATTATTTGAAAAATATTAATTGAAATAGTTCTATCAAGATCTCATATGATTATATTGTTTCTTATATATTAAGTTCATGAATAAAAATTATGGATTAATATCCAAAAAATTCAAGCGAAAAAGAACAAAATGAAAAGAAAGAATGGAGTAAACATATACGTGGAAACTAAGCTATATTATGGACAAACTACAGGGAATGAAACAAAATAATTAGAAGGACTGCATTCATTTTCAATACATGATGATGTATGATTTGCTAGTGGCTTGAAGTTCACTGAATCTGAAACGATCAATCGAAGAAACGAGACAGTCCCACGTTAATAATTTTTTTTAAAAAAAATTAAGCAATCAAAAGGCAAATAATTACTCTTTATTGATTTTATAAGACCAAGGGAGTCATCATATATAAGATACACATCCCTCGAAAACACGGGGATGTCATTTATGTTATTCAATTTCTTAATAAATTCAAAAAAAAAAATTTAACATATTGAATAATGGAGTAAAGAGTATAACATTATTTAAGATTACTGGAATATTATAATTAAGCAAGAATTTTTTTTAATTTATCGTTTTCTCAATTGAATACAATACAAATACTTTATATTGTACATGGTTATAATAAAAAGAACATAAAGATAGATTAGGTGTAGAGTCCTAGTTGAGTTAGGCACCTGAGACATAAAGGAAACCGTTAGACTTAGTTAGTATAAATACAAAGCATTGTAATTAGATTTTAATCAATCAAGAAAATCTTGAATTACAAGAACAAAACTCCCGATTTTCTCTCTATATGATATCAGAGCCATAAGGTTAGAACCCTCAATCAAATCAGTCTTTCCCTTGTTTACAGCCAACATCATATACCATAAACACTTACCTGACCATGACAAACTATGATAAAAACAACGACACCAAAAAAATCAAGAAGTGACTGAAACTCTGGTCATTGTAAGCCAACTGTGGCAACTCCTATAGGAGTTAAAACCCAACAGGATTGGCCTAGAACCAAGTGGACAACCATCCTCAGTCATCCTAGGTGAGAAACTCGTCCATCAAAACTACACCAAACGGGCAAGACTTATGCAATTGGCCATAAATGGACATGAAACGCTCAATCACATCATTGTACTTCCACCGCCAACGAATGATCCTAACTACACAAAGTGGGCCCAAAACGATGCAAGTGTGTTCTCATGGATCATTGAGAACATCAAGTCGGATGTGGTTAATCAAATTCTTGATTATCCAACATCAAGAGAATTGTGGAAAGCAATTCAATCATTGTATAGCAGTGGACAAGATGGGCTTGAAGTTTATGATTTTACCGTAAAAGCAAACACGCTAAACAAGGTAAAGATTCAATTGAAGTTTTTTGTGGTTAATTTCTCACAATATGGAAAGAGATTGACTATAGGGTCCCAAATCCAATGAGGCATACTGAAGACATCACCACATACTATGAAATCACACAAACACACCGATTATACCAATTCTTGGCGAGCATAAATGATACATTTGACAGAGACATAAGAGACATACTGAGAAAGAGTCCCTTATGTAATGATGGTCGAAGAGGCATATGGAGCAATTAGGCATGAGATAGCAAGAAGAGGAATACTCACCTCAATCTCGTCACCGAAGGAAGCCCCACCAAGAGTTTCAAGTGGGTTGATGATGCGAACAAGAAGGGACAAGAATCGGCAAAAAGAAGACAAGTCAAGCCTTCAACACTCATTATGGGGGAATAAGACATACCAAGGAGGGCTGCTTCACGGTTATAGGATATCCTGAGTGGTGGTCCGAGCTTCAAACAAGAAAGAAGAAGGAAAAGAAATTAGGCAAAGCATAGACAAAGGAATCAAAGAAACCCAAAGAGAAGAAGAGAGGAAGCTCCTCTCTCACAACAAACTCAAGCAAAACAGAGGATGGGAAGGTAACCATGGTCACAATCGAGGAAGGTAAGAGTCAATATAAGGAAGGAGATCTAGGGTTTGGAATTGAGGGAAACGAATAGGATGAGGTCTCGAAGAACTAGGGTTGAGAATGAGGGTGAGAGAGAGGAGATATATGACCTAAGCTCCACTAAAGTCGAAAACCCAAAGCCCAAACACAAGATGGCCCAAAACATGAAACCTAACTATGGACTCAAATGCTTAAATTAGATTTTCAATTGTGTGGCTACGAACACGATGACTTACGACCCTAATGACTTTGATTTTTCAAAGACCTCAGAAAAGAGACTCATTTAAATAGCTAATGGGGAGTGTATGGAAGTAATAAGTGAAGGGGTCATTAACATACTTCCTAATGTTACATTAAAAAACTGTTTATTAGTCCCAAAATTATCTCACAAATAGGTATCTATTACTCAGTTAACTAAGGAATTAAATTATACAGTACTAATGGGTTCCAATTTTTGTGTTGTACAGGATTCCCAAACATTGAAAAAAATTAGGCATGGTATTGGATGAGATAGATTGTACTATTTGGATGAGGTGTCTCAACAAGGAAACACAGCGCTTATTCGTGGGACCAAGGAACATCAACTCTGGTTATGGTACCGCCGACTTGGACATCTATCAATAGGGTATCTAGAACATCTTTTTCCATCTCTAAGTTCTAACCTAGCTTTTGATTATAAATCATGTATTTTAGCTAAGAGTCATAACACTCATATTGAACCATTTATGCTTGTTCATTCTAATGTATGGGGACCGACACCTAATGCTAAAAACCATGGTTTATCGTATTTTGTACTATTTATTAATGATTGTACTCGTATGAGCTGGATTTATTTTCTATAAAATAAATCTAAGGTTTATGAGACTTTCGTTAAATTCTATAAAATGATACTTACCCGGTTTCAAAAACAAATTAAAACCCTAAGGACAGACAATGGCTGAGAATATATAAACATTGTTATGAAATAATTTTTCTCTGACCATGGTCTTATTCATCAAACCACTTGCCTTGATTTGCTGAGAGGAAGAATCGAACCCTGCTCGAAATTACCCAGGCAATTATGCTTGAATCTTCAGTCCCATCACATTTTTGGCCAAAAGTTGTCGCCATTGCAAACTACATGACTAACCGCCTTCCCACAAGAAGCCTAGCCTACAAAACACCTCTTGACACTCTTCTATCATATATGCATGTCTCATCTATTCATTATCTCCCTCCATGAGTATTTGGATATACTGTGTTCATCCATCTACCACAACAAAACCGAACCAAATCATAGTCTCGAGCTGTCAAGTGTATTTTTGTATGATATGGTATAAACCAAAAGGGGTATAGGTGTCATGACCCTAGCACAAATCATATGTACACCACCATGGATTGTGACTTTGTTGAGTCCAATTACTTTTACCACCACCTTAGATGTTAGGAGGAGACTTAGTTTGAGAGTCTAAGTTGGCTTACCCATACCAAAAAAGGTCTCCTGGAATCAAAAGAACAAGTAGGCAATGCCACTGAGACAACGGTCAAAATAGTATCACCCTCTCTTCAGTCAAATATCTCGACCTTGTCTGGAGGTCTCGATGAAGAAGTATGTACAAACATAACTCATAATTTAGTTAACTTTGTACCTAATAACCATATACCATAGGAAAGTGATAAGGAAGGAATAGGTGAGCCTTCCTTAAGCAAAGAAGAAGCATCGACCAAGTATTTTTTGTCTCCTAGAAGCACGAGAGATGTTCCTCCGAAGGATATGATCCAGATTATGAGGCTCAAAGATCAAGATACCTAGTCACAAATCCCAAGCCTTTAATGTGAGAATGTACTCTAGTGTAACTCCAAAGACAGTTGAGGATGCTCTAAGGGACAGATTATGAAAGAAGGTGATGCAAGAGAAAATTGGTGCTCTTGAGAAAAATGGAACTTGGGAAAAATATAAAGTTTCAAAAGGGAAAAAAACTCGTAGGGTGCAAATGGATTTTTACTGTTAAATATAAAGCAGATGGAAGTGTTGAGAGGTACAAAGCGAGACTTCTGGAAAAAGAATGCACAAAAGTCTATGGGATTGATTATTCAGAAACTTTCTCATCAGTAGCGAAGATTGATACAATTCAAGTACTCTTCTCAATAGCAGCAAATGAAAAATGGCCTTTACACCAATGTGATGTAAAGAATGTCATTTTACATGGAGAGATAACTGAGGAAGTGTACATGGATCCTCCTTCGGGCTTTTCAGAGTAAATATAGAAATGAGAGGGCTGCAAGTTAAAAAGGGCTCTATATGGGTTAAAACTGTCTCCAAAAGCCTGGTTTGAAAGGTTCACGGTAGCCATGAAGAGATTTGGATATTGGTAAAGTAACTTAGATCACACACTACTCCTGAAGAGAAGAGATAATTTGATCACCTACCTTATTATCTATGTAGATGATATGATCTTTATAGGGAATGGTGAGGAGGAAATAGAGTTGTTGAGAAAGAAATTGTTTCAGGAATATAAAATGAAGGATCTGGGAAATCTTAAGTACTTTCTTGGGATTGAAGTTCTTAGGTCCAAGCTTGGAATCTTTATCTCCCAACAAAAGTATATCTTGGATCTATTAATTGAGACTGGCATAATAAATTTCAAGTCAGTTGAAACACCAATGATGGTAAATCATGGGCTAAAAATTGATGAAGATGCAGAGCTAACAGATCGAACTCAATATCAAAAACTTGTGGGAAAACTCATTTATCTATCCCACACTCGACCTGATATAGCTTATGTAGTTGGGGTGGTGAGTCGCTTCATGCATAGACCTCAATAGCATTATATGGAAGCAGCATACCGAATCATACGGTATCTAAAGGGGATGCCTAGAAAGGGGGTGATCTTCAGAAAGAATGGTCACATAAAAGCTTCAAGCCTATACAGATGCTGATTGGACAGGAGATAGGGATGATAGAAAGTCTACTTCAGGTTATTTCACCCTGATCAGAGGAAATTTGGTGACTTGGAGAAGTAAAAAAAGAAAGTGGTTGCAATGTCTAGTGTTGAAGCAGAGTTTCGAGGAATCGCAAAAGGAATTACGGAAGTTCTTTGGCTCAGAAAGCTTCTCATAGAACTGGGCTTTCCTCTAGAAAACAGCTATGACATCTTTTGTGATAATAAAGGTGCAATTAGCATATCTGAAAACCCAGTTCAGTATGATCGGACAAAGCACGTTAAAGTTGATAGACATTTTATTAAGGATAATTTGGAAGCAAAGATAATTCGTTTTCCTTTTGTGTGTTCGAATGAACAAAGGAGGATATTTTGACTAAAGCAGTTGGTGCATTGGTGTTTGAATATGTTTTGGCCAAATTGGGTGTTGAATATCCCACAATCAACTTGAGGGGGAGTGTAGAAAAGTAGTATAAGTAGAATATAATACAAATATTGTATGATGTACATGGTTATAATAAAAAGAACATAAAGTTAGATTAGGAGTAGAGTCCTAGTTGAGTTAGGCACCTGAGACACAAAGGAAACCCGAGAGTTAGTTAGTATAAATACAAAGCATTGTAATTAGATTTTAATCAATCAAGAAAACATTTCTATATATAACTCTCGTGCTAATTAATCCTATACCTTTTACCACCAATGACTATAAAGAAATTGGTATCTAGTTAACTAGTTTATCCAAACATGAGTTTCATTACACAAGTTTGTGGAGTTAAGATGTACGGTGATGATTGATTACTTGACTAGAATGTGCTAATCCAAATTCATATTGAAAAACTGTGTACATATGTTTTCAAAGCTTGTGAATATTGTGATGATCTATCCGTTTGGTTTAATTTTTAATACTAGTGGCCGTAATATTCTTGGTTGATTGTAAAAGTTGGAGAAGAATTCTTCATAAATTTCGCCTTTTTTGGTATCTTCTTCAAGAAGTGATATGATTGAAACATTTTTATGAAGTCGCTCTTTAAAGAGGTAGTTGGTCTGTTACAGTGACCTGTAGACTAGTTGTCACGTAGTACTTTGAGACACATAGTCCATAAGCATGGGTTTTCCGTTGACCCGACCCGCCCAGTCATTTTCTAATCACAACTACTCACAAGTACTCCGAAGATCGGTAGATAACTAATTTTTCAACTGTTTCAGCTCCTTTTTTTTGTCGTCAATAGATTCATGGGTCATTCTCTCCACCGCCCATTATCCCATTAACTGAAATTGCCTGGAAAGTGGAAACTATAACTGCCACTTTAATTATCTTTTAACTATTTACTCTTTATGCTAAATTAAAGAAAGTAGCAAATCTCATAAGATCAATCAGAAGAAATAACTTCATCTACTCCTATAAACAGACTGACAAAACTTTTTGTACACAAAAACGTACACTATATGCAATATATGTAGGTATCCAACATACAGATAAGTAGAGTATATTTGTATATATTATAAAGTACGGAGTAAATGTGAAAGTTATATAATGTGATTCTTTGTTAAAATATTTCATCAAGTTCAAGTGAAGCTTTTAAGCAAATACATTGACATATGCATTCTTCGAGTAGGGACTGCATATGAATATATGATTTGATCACATTATACCTTGATTTGATAGTTGGCAAGTAGTAAATAGGAAGTTGTTAAGTTGACAGTTCGTACTAATCAACAATATTACTGGAGAAGTCATGTTAGTACCAGGAATTAAGGAATCAAAAGCCCAACTATAATTGAATAATGTTTACGCTTTTAAAGTAGTGGTTCATAAAAGTGATTCATTCTAGAAGATCTTAATTAGTTAAAACTAGGTAAGTCCCATACGATTTACGGTTTAATAATAAACTATTTTTGTTAAATATTTCAATTATAAGAGTATTTTTATTATTGGTAAAAACTTATAGGTTTTATGGAATTGCTGTAGAATATTAAATTGGGATAATATTTGTATCACGTTAAATAAAAAATTATTATAGAAAAAGAAAGAGAGAAAATATAAAATAAATGAAAGAAATTAAGATAGTTTTAAATAATTTAGGAATTTATATAGTCATATAATTTTCTTTATATATATCATTTTTCAATCTAATATTAATGTAAAATAAAAAAAAGACGACATCATCTAGAAAAAAGACGAGAATTTTTTTTTAATAACTTGACACGTGTCAAGTATGACATCATCAGTGGTTTTGCTTTAGTAATAGTTACTAGGTAAGTCACGTACAATGTACAAATTGATAATAAATTATCTTGTTAAATATTTCAATTATAAGAATATTTTCATTTATTGGTGAAAAATTATATGTTTTATAGAATTACCGTAGAAAATTTAATTGGAATAATACTTTTTATCATATAAATAAAAAATTATTATAGAAAAAGATAGAGAGGAAAAATGAAATAAAAAATGGAAAAAATAAAGATAGTTTTAAATGATTTAGGAATTTATATAATCACGCAATTTTCTATATATAATATTTTCCAAACTTCTAGATGGCACGTGTTTAGTATGGATGTCATCCACAGCCTCTTGACCGTCATCTTCTCCTTGCCACCCTTCACCATATACAAGGTTCTTCATGGTTCTTCCTTTTTTGATATATTAAAATATTTTCCATTACTATGACTAAGTTTGGAATGATTGAAAATAGATAGAAGAATGAAGGTTTGGATCTTTTTTGTTTATTAAGCAAATTATAAAAATAATAATTTTGTTGTAACCATATACAAGGATACTTGGTCAAGCCAAACACTCTCCAGTCTCCACAACCGTTTGCTAATTATAACATCATACTCCTTTAGTCCTTTTACCATATCTTACTTACAAAACTTTAAGTAGCATTGGATTTTGGAAAAAATAATTTACTTCCAATTTTAATATATGTTCATAATGAGAAACTTCTGATTATATTTTGGATTAAGGGTCATTTGCTTTTTGAGTCACTAACATAGTCGTAGATGACTCTTTATCTATTGTTTAAGGGAAAATAAAATAAGGTGGGTCTAAAGTGAAGTGCGAGAAACATAATGAGTTCTTACTAATTGTAAAAATACAGAAACTTTTAATTGTAAATAAAATTTGACAATGGAATACCCAAATTTTTAAAAAAAAAATCTCCAAATGAATTGTTGGTGGTGGTGCCACTGTTGGTGTATGCTATGATAAATTGATAATGGTGATGGTAGTGAGACTGTGAGATGAGAGAAAGGGGTAGTAGTGGGTAAATTAAAGGTTAAATTAAGGGAAAACCTTTTTAAAATAGGATGCATGATTATTTTCAAGAGTAATGACGGTAAATAAACAATCCTACACGTACGTAAAAGTGCCTAGTTATGTTGATCCAACCTTGAGTTTTTCTTAGTTTTTGTTGCTTAAAGAATTGAGTGGAAACAACTGAGTGAGTACTATTTTGGTTTAAGTACTTGTTTACATTGTCATACACATGTACAATGGAAAGTTTTAATGCATAGAAATTTGAAGAATGAATACAATACAGTTTATGCCCGACAAACACTTTCAAGGAACTCTTATTTTCTATGATAATCGAACAACTGTATTTTCAACGTTATCGAACTTTTTGTTGACTCCTACGTCCAGCTAAAAGGCCACATTTTCATATTAGAAAAACCGAAAAAAAAAAATGCATCGCTTTAATTTTTACAATATACATTATTCATATATCAACTTTAATCTGATTTCTTTTTACTAATATACAAATTAACAAATACTATCATTCAAAATATAGTTAGTAATGTTAACTATATGAGCTCAATCATGATTGGGCCTATCAAGATGAAGCCAACCTTCAAATCACCATCTTGAGCCTTCTAACTCTCAACTGTTCATGAGTTAAAACTCACCTCAATGGTTAAAAGCCCAATTTGGCTCCAGACCTAGCCCCACCAGCTCTTCTCCTATAAATACTCATTTATGGGCAAGAGACAAAGGGTCGATGCTCTGACAAATACACTATCAGACACATATACTTCAAGAGCAGAGTATTCCTCAAGTAAGGATACCTTATACAACCTCCTTCATCACTCTTAACATAAGATATCTCCTCTTAAAAGCTCCTTAGTCAAGTTATTGACTTAGGCATCAGAGTTGGTGTTTTCGTAACACAGTAACTCTTGCTCTTTGTGTAGGTTGTTAATCGAAGAGGTATGAAGCGCATTTGTTTAAGGGCATTAGGGTCAAGTAAGATTTCTTGATCCCTCGGACATAAACATTAACTACCGTTAAACATAATTGTAATTAATGTACATAAACAAAGCTATTAGTCCTAGCAATACATTTATTTAGAGATGGATAATTATTATTACTCCATTGCGAATGGGTGGGGCTAGAAATAGAAGGAAATGATATCAACACTACACTTTTTCGTTAAAGAAAAAGGAAAGTGCAGACTATCTATCTTTTGAGAGTGCCAAGTAGTAGTACAATACAACTATACAAGTTTGCACACACACTGCTGGCTATACAAAATGGTCGGCATTCAAGAGAAAAGGGGGGCCGAGCACGTGCATAGCGAATGGGCCCGCTCCACCTTATTCCCGGCGTCTCTAGATCATACAACACCACCCCCGCGGATAACGGTCCCTTCCATCTGTTAAATTGACCGTTAAAAAACTATATTTTTTTTTAATGTTTATTTGATTATTTCATTCATTGCAAACTTTATGTCTCAAATAATTAATGATTTCTGAACTCTTTTTTACTATAGTTTTTTTTATGCATGTAACTGGAAAAGAAATTTAATGAAAATATTATTAAAATGAGAAGTATGAGAAGACATTTTAACCCTTAATCTTTTATTTGTAACATATGACATTTTACGTAGTAACCAAATTATTTTTTTTATTCACAATAGCTTTTTTTTTTTATTATAGGTATATTTTTATGTAAAAATATATCTATCACTTTAAGTGGTGTGGATTATATTGAGTTATGACGATTAGATAAACATAATCTTTCTTCAATTCTACATTTCTCCGTGAAGAGAGATTTTATCCTTACACCTGAGCCTCAAACAAATATATTCATCAGAAATATTTAGCAAATAATTGGAGAACTCATTTTTTTTTAATTAGTTTTCAAATCCCAACTAAAAATGGGGTAAATACCTACGGAGTACCTATTAAGCTGTCGGCCTGCATATACAATATATAAGGAAAAGGACTCTTTCGGCCTTTCGTCTACAAGTTTCATCCACTAAAATCTGATGGAGAAACCTCATATCAAACTGTGTAATTAGATATAAAATATGCGAAGAAATAAAATACGGAGTAAATAACTTGGAACATTATACTGAAATCTTTGAACGCTAAGCTATCAAATGTTTTATTTAAGAAACAATGTGTAATTTAATTAATCCAAGCATTTAGTTGCAATTTTATAAAGCATTATGTATGTTATTCACAAGAATGTACTTAGATATAGATTTGATTAGTCATTCTTATCCAAGTTTTTTGACATCAATGTCGCCATTCACTAAACTAAACTCTAAAAAAGATACTACCTAATTGATTGGTTGTCTCGATGCCAGATTAATAATATGAGAGAAAATTATATCAATATTTACTTGACAGATACTACGTCATATTTTCAAAATACAAAGTATATATATATTTTTCAATAAATAGAGTACTTGTTTAGATTCTTGCACCAACTCACCATTCACCAAGTAAGTAGATTACCAACCTCGGACTAGTAGACTGTACGTAATAATCCACGGATCATACAAATTACCAACCTACTATTCCTTTGTTATACTTTTTATAAAATTAAGATAAATTTAATGAGAGATATATATACAAACCACCCACACCATGTTAAACAATCGAAAAATGAGACAAAATAAAACGGGACACAGACTAATATATATCTTACATAAAAAGTGTGTGTTTTGTTTTTTGATTTTTTTTTTATGTTTGCAGATTCTATTGTTATATTACTTTAAATTCCTTAAACATAGCTACACTATGTATAATAAATTTACTACTTCCTCTGTCCCAAAAAGCTAAGAAAGCTCCATTTGATTTTCACGGTTTTTAAGTTATGACTTTAAATGTTTTTATATTCAAATTTGTAAAGCAGAAGATTATGAAAAATTGATATTCTAAAAATTTACATTGAGATACACCCAATAAGATAAATATATATTTTTTTATAACACAATAAGAATTTATAGTAAAAAATTTTGAACTTTGACTCAGAAAATAAAATGGAGCTTTCTTATAGGGACGGAGGGAGTATATATTATATAGAGTATAATTTTGAAAGTAAATATGAATGGATTAATATATCTAAAATCTAACAATTATGCAAACAATCCAACTTTTTCCAATTTTCATACTGGATTCAAGATAAAACACAAATATATTTTTATGAATTTATAAATTAATTTTACCCATGACATGGGCCAATGAAGTTCCTTAATAGCAACTCCCATACCCTGCCATAACCATATGATCCCTATCCAACGGCGCAAATTCATCTCCCCGTAACATAAACCGCGTCAATATGTTGAACCCCACCACCCCCCACTCCCATCTATATAATCCTCCCTCCCCACCTTCTACACCCCAAGCTACCCAAGTTCTCCTACAGTACTATCGTTCCCTACTTTCCTCCCCATACCTCCTTTTTTACATCGTCGAATTAATAATAATAAAAATAATAATTATACTTTCACCGTTTTTTTTATCTTCGGAGTAATATCCAACCTAAATATGGGCAACGGAAAGACTTTAATAATGTCGTCGGTGAAAATCGTGTTAATGTCTACGGGCGTCCTCTCTATTGCCATACTCCTCGCCATGTCCATGCCGAATATCCTATCCTCTGCCACGTCTGACCTCCCGTCTCTATTGTCCACACTCCGGTCCTGGCTCCGCCCTCCTTATCTTTACTTCATCATCAACGCCATCATCTTAACCATCGTTGCCACCTCCCGCCTCCACCATAGCCACCACCACGACTCGGAGGCGCCACCTTTGTCAACCAAGGTGTCCACTCCTTTACCACATCATGGACAACATCATCAGCAGCACGATGCAATCTCTGTTCGAGCCGATCAGTTCGCACCATACGGCGTCGTTTCGGTGGCAGAAGCTGTTGTTGAGAATGTCATCGGAGCAAGCTACTACAACGACGTCGTTTCTGTGAAGGATGTTGAGGTTGTTGGGAAGGTGGTTGTGGAGGAGAGAGAGAAAAGAGTTGTTGAGGAGGACGTTGTGATCAAGCCAAGGGAGGAGCCTAAGGTCGATGATAGATCCGCATGGACTCCTCCACCGTCGACACCACCGTTATCCAGGAATGAAAGATTTTCACCGGATTTCTTCTCGGAGAAACCTCCGGCATCTTCGAGGTTCGGTCATCATCGCCGTCCGGCTAAAGCTAAACCCACTTCAGCCGAAGGTAACTATAATTAACGACGTCCTTTATATTTTTTTTGTTAACTAAGTTTTATGTTTTGGGGGCCTTTAAAAATTCTTTATCCGTAATTCGCTGGTCCTAATTGAATTCGGTCATAAAATTGTTGTTCTTCACAGTTACATTAATAAGACAATAGTAATATGAGATTTAGATAGAGCTTTAATTTTTATGTAAACGGCTACAATAGAATAGACGAAATAGTAGCTGTTTTAAAACATAAATGTGATAATTTCTGGAAACAATCTAAAATGAAACACTTTGTAGCATTTTCTTCAGCTTTATCAAAATGGAGTATACAATATATTTATATATCTTATAAGTTATAATGTGGAGTTGCGTGGTGAGACTCTGATGTTTGACCGAATATTAAATAAGTCTAAAATATGTACTTAAGCTGGAATCTTCGGGTAACTTGAAACTTAAACTACAAAGCGTACAAAAATGAAGTGTCTTTAGTGAGAAGATTAAGATCTAATGGAAACTTAAACTACTGTACTGGTCTGTAGTGAGAAGATTAAGATCTGATGAAGCCGTTGAGAAAGTTGACCTTGACTAACTACTTTTTTACTCTCCTTTCATACAGACTAGATGTGAACGCATTATAAAACATTATGTTGACCTTTAATCAACCTAAAATTATCAATCTATCTATCTATGATCAGTTTACAAATGGTCGGTGCATCTAATAATTGTGAGTACGATTATGATATATTCCAAATCTATTTATAAAGTTATTTTTTATATAAAGTTATTAATGTCAATTTATAACAAACTTATACGTCATTTTTTCATAGGTTTCTTGAAAATTTTATTCATATGCTCAGTGATATTATATATTTGAGCTCAATAGAAAGAAAACATAAAAACGATTACCACCAAAAACAAATTTTGAAGTTCAACATCAAATTATGAATTCTATAAAATGAGAATATGAAAAACAAAAGGTGCGAAATTATTCTTACTAAGAAAAATTAGTGGTCAATGGACATGCATATATCCATCGATAATATGATCCACAAAAAGTATTTTTCTGCATATAAACATACACATATCTTTCCTAGCAATAATGAATTTTGTCAAGCTTAAATTTTATTATCATGTGATCGAAAGGTGGGAAAGCTTTGAGAGTGTCTAAGCCAAAGAAGCATGATACTTTAGAGAGCACCTGGAAGGCCATAACTGAAGGACGACACATTCCTTTGACAAGGCACCTGAAGAAGTCGGACACGTGGGAGAATCAGGACCGTCAGATCGACTTGCTCGACGACTCTTTTCCTTTGCCGGAGATGGTGAAGAAATCTGAGACTTTCCATGAGCGGACCAACTACTTGCCGCCGCCGCCGCCACCACCGTTCATGGCTACCAAGCTAAAGAAGGAGCCATCATTGGGTCAGGACGAGTTGAACCGTCGGGTTGAAGCTTTCATCAATAAGTTCAATGAGGATATGAAGTTGCAAAGACAACAATCCATGCAGCAGTTTATGGAGATGATTAATCGTGCTGCATAATAATTTTATTAATTAATAATGCTGATTATTCCTGAAGATTAGAAGCCTTATCGTAATGTTTTGTACATTACTAATCTTATAGGGTTTAATTTTCGTTCTTTTTGTCATTTATTTGGTTAGACAAATCACTAAAAATACTCATGATACTAGGAGGGAAAAAAAGAAGAAGAAAATGTGATACTAGATACTTTATAATGTATTCTTATTTTTTAATTTCTTTTTGCATGAACAAAAAAGAACTAGAATTTGTAATCTTTCTTTCATGTTAAAATACTGAAATATACCTTTTCTTCTTTTGTACTCCGCAAGTTCCTTTTTTTAGTGAGCAAATTATATATATATATATATATATATATATATATATATATATATATATATATATATATATATATATATATATATATATATATATATATATATATATATATAGGTAAGAAAATTAAAGTGCAAAATTTAAAATAAATTAAATTTCGGATCATGATGAAGGTCTAACAGATCGGATTGGATTCGGAAGTCCGAAATCCCTAATCAGGTCGAAATCAGAGTCCGTGGATTTGGATTCGAAATTAAGGTCCGCAAACTTATTGAATCGGATTCCAATCCATTGTTGTATATGCTCCGACTCCAATCCATTGTCATTCTTACTACCAATATGTAAATCTCAATGCAATCAAATAATCAATCATCCTTCTTCAATTCCCCACTAAAATTTCCATACATGTTCCAATATATTTTCCATCTATTGAACTTTGAAAATTTTGCACACCCATCAACCCCGTCGTTTTAGCTTATTGCTATCTTATTTTTTCGTTTCCTATTTTCTTCATATGCCAATCTCTCAACCAGAATTTTATTATCTTATGGCTCATGGGAAATTGTCCAGGTTAGCTGCTATTCCACTAGGTGGTAAATCATTTTTTATTTTTATTTTTATAACAAGTCAATCAAAATATGATCGCTTAATTAGTGGCATACTTAACAACACAGACTAAAACCTTACCAATTAAGCTAGTTTATATTTACAAAGTAATAAAAAAAAATGGATATTATGGAGGGAGGGGAGCTAATTAATGAGCTACTAAATTAACCAATTTTTCCTTTTTCTTACCATATCATATCATTCATAGGATTCATATCACTTGAGCTACTCAATGAGTGGACAACAAGGCCGCATATATAACGGAAGAAAAAATCACATCCAAGTATAGTTGGATATGACGATAGTTAACTCATCTCAATATTATTATTAAACATCCGTATCAAGGTTAAAAAAAAATGTACAGAACAATCTGTTGCTGCCCAGGATCGAACTGGGGACCTTTAGTGTGTAAGACTAACGTGATAACCACTACACCACAGCAACTCATACGGTAATGCAAGCAATTCAGATGTAAATTTACTTATATACATCTAGTTAGTCAGCGTTTATGTTAGTCATGGGCTAGATTCACCAGTATTTATTTCGGAGCTTATTTTGCAGTCGTAGTGACAGTTTTCCGTCAGTAAGTTAAAAGAAAATGATTAGAGACACAAATGTTAATCACCTTAGGGTTGAATGCCTAATTTTCAGAAAGTTAAAAATTAAGGAATTTCGCAAAAAATGACTTTGAGGAGAAATAATTATATCTTCATTCTTTCTTGGTACTTTGATATCTTACAATTATACAGTCCGTAATCAACTAAGTATACATCAGACAGTTACCAGTCAGATCACGCATTGTGATATCCTAATCAATAGTGTACAATATCGAGGGATCAAAAGGATCTACAGAAAGGGATGGGATACTTGATTTCTAAACCTACTTAAGTCTTAAGATCTGATCTACTGCTATTAAATGTGGAGGGCCCAAAAGTTGTCGGATTTATCCTAGACTCCTAGTATCCTTTGCCATTACAAACCTTCTATTAAAAGCTTGCTACCTGGAACTCTATCCTCGTTTTCTCTTTGCAGATGAAGTTGAAATGAAAGTTACATAAGATATAACGGAAATAACTAACTCTCTTACTAACTAACTCGTACCTCAGTATTTTATTAATTTGTTGTGTTGTGGAGTTGGGCTTATAGACTTCAAAGGTTCTAGTGGTTATTATGTGCTTGCCGAGCATCCAAGGCATAGTGATATCTAGAAGACTAGAAGGAAGTGGACTGTTTAAGGTCTTGCCTTCTTTTGATGTTGTTTCTTGGAAATTTCTAATTTCATATCACTTGCTTATTTTTTAACATTTGTCACTTCTAAGAGGAGTCCACCAGTCATAATCTTATCGTATTCTTTGTTAATAACATTCTTTTTTACTTTGCACAATCAACTGGAAGCGTGTTGCTAAATGTACACAATCAATACACTAAAATTCAAAAAGAATTAAAGGTTACAAATTTGAGGCCTAATTAATTCAACATCTCACCTTTCAAAACAATTTATATGTCCTAATGGAGGTCGACACGTTTCAAAATAGGCCAATTTTAAAGAATCGTGTTGATCTTGACTTTGGACCAAAAGCCTTTACAGTAACATATGTTTTGGTAACAGTAAAATTTCAAGGCAACATCTTATCTCCAAAATGATCCACACGCTGCAACACTCTTTACCAATTTTTTTACTCAAACGGTCTTATGTGAAGAGAGTTTGGGACTTTGGAGACATGGGGTGATACCTGCCCAACCCATTCTCTAGTTTCTACACTACCCCTCTAGCTCCAATTATTTATGTTATTTTTTTTACACCTGATAAACATTAGTCAGAAAGAGTTAGAAAAGGAAATTAAAGTACGTTTACTAGATTATGTTACTTGTAAGTTGTACTCCCTGAGTAGACGACAAAAAGAAGAATAATATGGGCTCAATCTATAAGGATATTTTTGATACTGATAAACTATAATATTAATCTTACCCAATCAGTGTGATAGGGTGACTTGATGTCAGGGTCCAAAACAACGGGTAATCAAAGCGGACCCAAGCTACTAGAGTATTAGGTCATCTTACAAATGGGGTTAAAGCTTAATGATGAGCCGTAATAAAGAAATCTCCCGTACATGGTTCATCTTTTATTATGGAAAGATGTTCATGTTCATCTATATTCATCTTTCAAAGCCTTTTATGTTGTTTTTTCTTATGTCAATCATCCTTTCTTTCCGAAACTTCTTTCATGAATTCAAAATACCTAGTTGCATGGGCTGGATTCATATGTTGCTTATTAATTAATATTTCTTAATGCATTGTGTATTTGAGTAGAAATGTTGATAATTGACTTGTGGTATGAAGTTAATTCTTCCCGTCTAAAAGACTGAAATAAAATAATTCAGAAACATGCAATCAGAATGTATGTTACTCTTTATGTTACAAATGATTGTATCATTAAGTTTAGGAGTACATGCAGTGGAAATTTGTGAGGGAGTATATCGTTTTTTATGGATAGTAAAAATGTAGATATTGATTGGTATAAAAAGTGGTCTCAACATCTCATAAACACAATTCATAAGAAGAAAGTGTGAAAAAGAAACGGTTAGTGGAGAATGCTCATGAAATGAATAGATTAAGGAGTTAAGCTAATGTTTTTATTTTAAAAAACCTTATAAAAAAAAGGGTTAAAAAGCAACAGTTTGTAGAATGCTGATTAGTACTTTACATAATAGATAATAATTTGTGAAGTGAGGGAGTTAGTAGATAAAATTAGTTGACTACAACATTTATTGATTGCCGAAATCCTTTTAATTTTGTTACTACTCATTATCACATATAAATATTTGGTTAGAATTTAATGTTGATCAATGATTCAAGAACTCAATTTAGGTCAACTTTAGATACTTTAAAACTAGCTATGAATTAGTGTCAAATTGGAAAGAGATGAACAAGTTCCCTCTATAGTTCTATCTCTTGGGAGGGTCTTCGTTCTAGCTCCGGCTAGGGTTTGGGTCCTTTTCCAAGGTTTTTGAAAATTTGAGTGTTTATGGCTACTATAGAGGAGTGTGTTTCCCTATACATGCCAGGGAGGAGTCCCATAGTGAAAAAGAGGTTGAGTGATCCGTTGACAATAATGAGGAGGAATCAGCGCGAGTCTCCTTTATGAGTTATACTGTAAGGAATGTGAAAGCCAATGCGTTGATTGCAACAGTGACTTAAGTCTGGAACCTTAAGCATGAGTTTGAGGCAAGTTGCATATGATTCAGTTTCACCATTGAAAGGATAAGGATTTCGCGACGGAGGCGCAACCGTGTCACTTTGACAGGCATATATGTCATCCAAAATCAAAGGGTGGCATGGGATTTAGCGATTTAAGGTTTTCAATCAAACTTTACTAACTAAACAGTTATGGTGTTTATATAATGATCCGACCTCTTTGTTTGCAATTATCTTTATAGCTAGGTATTTTAAGCATTTCAATTTTTTTTGATGCGTATGGAGTGTTTGATTCTAGCTATACATAGAGAAGTATTGGGTGCAAAGGCTTTGTTGCTGGATGGTTTAAGATGGCATATTGGAAATGGGTTATACATGCATTAATGTATGGAATGATTCCTGGCTCGACCAATACGGTCTGCCCGAATCATACTACACAGTTTTATTTCTGAGTATAAGAAGGCGGATCTCACTTACGCGGAGTGTTGTCCGTGTAACGTTGAGGCGCAATATTTTTAGCCAACCTGAGGTAGAGATGATTTTTAAGATGCAATTATCAATAGAAGTGCAATGTGACCACCTTTTATTTATTGGTATTGTTCACCAAAAGTTGAGTTTTCAGTTCGCTCTTGTTGTTGGCTAGGTACGTTAGGGAAGGTGAGTGCCCAAACTCGCAATGAGAGAATATGGAGGGTGATTTGTGAGATGGGAGCTCCACCTTAAACTCGAGCACTTTTTATGGAGAGCAAATAAAGGTAGCTTGACTGTATGCGAACAACTAGCGCAAAGACAATCATCATTGAAGAATCAATAGGAGATGGGATAGGATCAATATACTCTAGAGGGGGGTGAATAGAGTATGGTCGTTTTTCAAATTTAGGCTTTCAAAGGCTTTGAAACGGCTTTTAGATGCGGAAGTATAATAGAACTGGTTTCAAGGGCTTTGAAGCTGGTTTCAGGATTTTGACCTGAATAGGCTATTACGAGATGTATGAATTAAATAAATGCAATTATAAAGTAGACGAGTATTTGTTACGAAGTTCGGCAACGTGCCTACGTCTCCGCCTAGGGTTTCCTACCCATAGGATTTAACCGATCTTTATTTCCTCCTTTAGAGACCTAAAGCCACCTTCGAAGATTTTCACCCAATCTTCTATACCGTAGCTTTCCCTAGCTACACTCTAGCGTCTCAATTCCTAGAAATAAAAAATCTCCTTTCTTTTTCTGAACCTTTGAGTATTATAGTTTCTACTCAAAGTATATCTCTCCTTTTCTTATGATCTTTCTTTTTCACACTCGAGATATTTTGTATTCTTTTCTCTCAATTCTAAATAACATTAAAAGAGTAAGTACTAGAGAGAAAGATTTACTGTAGCTTTGAATTGTGTATCTCGTTGGAAGGCCTTGTTGATCTTCAAACTTCAGCTCACTCTATTTATAGAGTTATTCTTGCAACGGATAGTCTTCAACTTCTTCAAAAATGTCGTTGCTCTTGAATCGGGTATTAGGCCTTTGACTGACTGCTTCAATGTTTGTTCCATGATTTTCGGGCAGTTACTGAGGTCAGCTTCAAAGGTCTTGACTGATACTTTAGCCGTTACAGATTTGAATTATTGTTGAGATGTTCTTGTTGACTGAAGTTCTTCTATATAGGCACGTCCAACAACTTGTTCAACTCAGCATGACTTTAATTCAACTCCATAAACTTAGGAAGACCAATTTATTCAAACTTATCTTGATAGAGTTTTGAATCTTATTCAAATGCTTTGAAGTCCATGGCATAACAAACTCCGATCCTTTATTTAAGGAACCATTTTAAATTTGAATTGTTATACCTGAAAATTATTTAAACATAATCCACTAACAACAAACTTATTAGATAACAACGTTAGAAAACATAAGTATAGGAACGTGTATAGAGTTGCAACATCAACTACATACGTACACATATTTATACATTTGTTCACGTAGGCTTGTTTGATAGGGTTTTTGACTTCCATCATACATACATATATAAATAAGAATGATTAAGACTAGATACATCAAGGTGGAGTCTTAAATCATTAATATCAGTTGCCCTATATGTAATGTTTCTTATGAACCTATCTTACTTTTTTTTTAATTAGAATGCAACGCTTAGAAGAAAGAAATTTGCAGAAAATTTGATGTGGTTGTCAGAGAAATGGACAAAGGAGGAAGTTCAACAGGTTGCTACACTTGGCTTGCATGGGCTGATGGACTAGTACTCTAGTAGAAACTAATTGTTTCTGAAAATGTCACCATCGCCCTGTCTCCCTAGCTATAGGGTTCATAAGGCCAGTATTAGAATATCGCTTGTATACTAAGAAGGCTTTTTGCCCATATGATGCTCATATTCTTGATGGAATATATATACTGCAACCTTGGTTCAGTGGTGAAAGATGAAAAATTGGAGGATCCTTATGTGTGTTGAAAGTAAACAAGGGCATACTCAGCATGTGGACGTTACACCCGGGTGCACGATGCGCATCGTGCCCACGCAGGGGGAAATAACATAAAAGTATGGCTGGAGGGGCTTTTACACGTCAGATATCTCAATGAACATTTACCCCAACACACTGAACATTTGCGGTTTCAAAATTCCCCCCATAAACCGTCATATTCAGGCATGACTGGACATACCTCATTTCCTAGAGTATGGCTGTTGTGCATTCCCTATGCAACTGCCATCATTTCTCTCCATTTTCCCAAATAAAATAGACCGTCCTTTCACTTCCAACCTTTCAACTTCCACTTTCAACTTCCATTCACTCTCTCTCTCTCCCGGTGCTTCCCTTCTAATTAACCCTCTTCTTCCTTATTTCTTCACGAAATTCTTCAGCCTCTTCCTCAATTTTGACTTTAAACACTCACCCTCTAAACCCTACACTATGTCCAGAGCGAAGGATAAGTAAGTTTTGTAAATTTTTTGGGTTTTCTTTCATGTTCAAGGGGAAATACCTGATTTATGATTCTATGCACAATTTAAAGGTTTGTTGCTGATATAAATGAGGAAGAGCCTCTAATCAACATAGTTCAAGCCAAGAAATCAAAGAAGAAGAAGACATACATGTTTGAACCAGATGTAGATCCGGCCTTGCTAGAAGAAATAGCAGAGCAAGCCAAGAACATTGAGTAACGAATTTCACAATTTTTTTTATGCAGTGTGTTCTTTTTAATGTTCATGTATTTGTATTGATTGTATTTGTATAGATATTCAACTTTGTATGAATTTAGGTAAATGGTCAGTGTAATTGACCAGATGTGCATTCAATCTCTGTACATATTCAGTGGAAATGAGTAAATGTTCACTGGAAATGCAGTTGAGTGTAATAAGTCACATGATCAGTAAAATTAAGTAGATGGTCAGTGAATTGATGAACATGTTCAGTGAATTGAATTACATGTTCAATGAAATTAATCAAATGTTCAGTGTAATTAACTAATTGGTCATTGAGATTAAGGACTTGTTCGGTGAGTTAATTAAATGTTAAGTGTGATTACCAAAATGTTCAGTGAAGTAGAATACATGTTCAGTGGAGTCAGAATGGTTGTTCAGTAAAATTACGTAAATGGTCAGTTAAATCTATCAAATGTTCATTGGAGTAAAATACATGGTCAGTTTACATAACTAAATGTTCAGTGAGAGTCAAAACATGGTCATTGAAAATGAAGGACATGATAATTGAATATAATCAGATGTTCATTGCAATTGACTAAAATGTTCAGCACAATGAAAGTAAATGTTCGGTAGAATTGGCTAAACGATGAATAAATAATTTAGTAAGTATTCAGGGAAATGAATGTAATGTTTAGTGGAGTCATGTAAAATGATCATTAGAAATGTAGAAATGTTCAGTGCAATAAGGTTCATGATATAGTGAGATTTAGTAAATGGTCATTGAGATTTAGTACATATTCAGTGAGAAGAGAGAGATGTTCAGTAGAATTATGTGAATGTTTAGTGAGATAAGCTAAATGATCAGTGGTATAAGCTAAATGATCAGTGAGATTTTAATAAATGGTATGACCTAAATGGTCAGTGGAATTGATTAAGTGTTCAGTGGATTTGGTTAAATGTGCATTGAATTTGATTAAATGTTCAGTGGATTTAATTAGACGTTCATTGGAATCTATTAAATGATCATTCATAAATTGCTAATAGTCAGTGGACATTGTATATATGGTCAGTAGATATTCAATATATGTTCAGCAGATTTTATTGGATGTGAATACTTGGTGGAATTATTTGGATGGTAAATCAAAAATGTATAATGTTCAGTGAAATAAGGGACATGTTCAGTGAGCTAAATGGACAGTGGATTTGATAAAATTGTCAGTGGAATTGATTAAGTGTTTAGTGAACTTGATTAAATGTTCATTGAATATGATTGTATGTTTAGTGGATTAAAATAAATGTTAATTGAATTTATCAAATGATCATTCATAATTGCTAAATGGTCAGTGGATATTGCGTATATGATTAGTAGATATTCAATAGATGTTCAACATAATTTATTGGATGTTCATTGTAATAATCGAAATGGTCAGTGAGAAGGGAGTAGGTGTTCACTCGAAAATAAAGTAGATGCTAAGAGATGTAGGTAGATGTTAAAAGAAAGCTGATAGATGTTCATTGCAATGGTGTAGATGTTTAGTGAAAGTATAGGAATGTTCATTGGATCATAGAGATCACTATACTATGCTTGTTGACATGTTCATTGATTGTTTTATTTTGTGCAGTGAGCAACCAATCCCACTGGCAGTGGAAATACCAACCCACATCGGGATTGAAATACCAACTGAGAAGCACTCCAAGAGGAAGAAAAGGTTAGAATCAATACCATTAAATGATGCTTATTTCAATTGGATCAAATGTTATTTATAAATAGTAATTCTTGTAATACCATTTCACTGACCATTGGTTCATATTCACTGACCATTCACACATATCATTCACTAACCATTTAGCTTATTTCCACTGACCATTCCCTCCACTTCACTGACCACCTATTCATTTTCCGCTGACCATTAAAATAATTCTAGTGACCACATCATTCATTTCCAGTGAAAATTCCCTTCGTTTCACTAACCATTTAGCTTATACCACTTAACATCGCATTCATTTCACTAACCATTCTCATCTATCCACTGAACATTCCCATCATTTCACTAACCATTCTCATCTATCCACTGAACATTCTCATCATTTCACTGACTATTTAGCTTAATCCACTGAACATCGCATTCGTTTCACTGATCATTTGCATATTTCCACTGAACAGTCCTGTCATTTCACTGACCATTTAGCTTATTATCACTGAACATCTATCCATTTTAACTGAACATTTACTTAATCTCAATGACCAATTTTTTTTTTTGCAGTGCACAAGAAATACCAGCCCACACTGATGAGGTTGGAACTGAACAAGAGCAGGCACTAACTCCAAAACGCCAAAGGAGAAGGAAAAGGTTAGGATCAATGCATTTTTGCTGAATGTAAATGTTTTCTTATGAATATCAATGTTATTTACACTTAATGATCTACTATATTTCCAAATAATGTTCAGTTCTTCTATACTTAATGTTCATTATTGCATTCTAATACAATGTACATTGCATTTTGATTTGTGTGTGAAGTGAGAAATATCAAAGACATCCACATAGGAACCACCAGTGGATGATTAAGGGCAGACAACTTCTTCAAAGAAGAAAAGGTTGGGAGATGCTCCAACTACCACAAAGGAAAAATAAGAAATGCTCCGACTGAATATACGACAAACACTCATCCCACTACAGAATGTTGTCAAGTCTCTTGCCAACAAGAATGACAAATTAGAGGCAATCAGAAGCATGAGGTTTGCTGGAATACTACACCTGGATTTGCCTACCAATAACCCCAAATTCTCAGCCGACCTTG
Organism: Dysphania ambrosioides; assembly: GCA_026401315.1. Taxonomy (NCBI): domain Eukaryota; kingdom Viridiplantae; phylum Streptophyta; class Magnoliopsida; order Caryophyllales; family Amaranthaceae; genus Dysphania; species Dysphania ambrosioides. The sequence goes on along the minus strand of CM048665.1, from coordinate 26,864,657 downwards.
TCCTGAACTTTGATTTTGATGAGATATGCATTCTACTAGACCATAACAGGTCAGTTACCATTGAGGATATAGACGTACACTTGGTGTACGAGGTACCAAAGACGGGGAAGAAAGTTGTGGAAGAAACTTACCACGATGAGAAGCTATCCCAACTCATGCTTGAATTTAAAATCTTACTATGGAGGAAAATTGCCCTCTTTGAAGGATGTCAAAAATAGGTTGATGATGGATGATGTCCCTCTCGATGACAACTAGAAGAGGAGCTTTTTGGTGCTTGCAGTTAACACCTGCATGAAGTCTAGTTCTAATTCCCAACAAGTCTTTGTGAGGTTTCTCACCACTTCTTACGATACGAACCGCAAATGCGAATTCAACTAGAGCAACTATACGTTAAGAAGCTTAGCTGAGTCCTCAATGACTTGGAAGAGTAAACCGTCAAGGTTTTATAATGGTCCCCTCCTCTTCTTGACGGTAATCTACTAAATCAAATATAAATATTCATTACCTATTCCTTTCAATGATCATTAACAGTGTACCTATTCCTTTCAATTATTGTTTTATTTCACATATTCTACTTTGATCGTCTTCAAAGATTTAGTAACGGTGTACCAAGGGCCTTTCGATTGACGTCAGTTTGGAAAGCTCCTTTGGTGAAAGAAAGAATTTTCCATTGAGCTCAGGTATGGGTTTGGTAAGGGCAGTATGCTTAGCAGAATAGAGGTACTACAATCTCCATACGCGCCTATACCTATCTACCTGCTAGATGGTGATCACCAACAACAACAGTAGCAGCAAAAGCAACAAGAGCAAGAGCAACAACAATAACAACAAGAGCACCAACAACAACAACAACAACATGAACAACAACAAGAGCAACAACAACAAGCATAGCATCATTTCCAACAACAATCCAAACCCACCACCTTTGAAGTATAAATTCCCTATAATACGATAGTAGTTGTAAAATAAATGTTCATTTGTTGATAGCTGTATGTTCACTGCATTTGTGGTAAATATTCATTGTTTGTTTAATAAATGTTCAGTGGTTGTTTTATAAATGTTCACTGAATATTAAATAAATGTTCAATGATCCTTTGCTAAATGTGCAGTGTTGTTGTCTTCTTTTCATTGATTTCTAGCATAATGTTCATCTTATATGTGATTTTCTGTTTGGTTTTATATTCAGGAATACACCAGTTTGGTGAGATCACTGAAAGAAAAGTTGGCAGTTGATTTTGTGAATCTCACCAAGGTCTTGAAAGAAGGGAAAAAGTTTTACCCTAGAGGTCTTATAAATAATAACACCCTCGTGAATGTCGCATCGATGTGATCTAGATGCTTTGGAAATGTTCTTCCATCAGACTTACATCACCTGAGCCAGAGGAGAGTTGATGTCCTCCCCGTTAGCCAGGTTAACAACATATACGGTGCTTGGTGGTTTAGGGAAATGGTAGATGAAGCCGTTAGGAAGGCAATATGGGATGATGCATGTATAGTCCCCCCAAGGTACAACTAATTGTTCAGTATATTAATCTTCTTGTTCATTATGATTATATACAATGTTCAGTACGATTATATACATCCATAATAATATGAATTTCAATGATGAAGCCAATACATCACAAATTGATGTAGAAGAAACTGATCACCATGATCAGGAAGCCTTAATTCAAGATCTTAATGAAAGGTAAAATATAATATTATCAAAATATAGTACTTGTTAGCACATGACCTAATATGTGTGATGACATTGTCAGTGAACATGTTGAAGAAGCCCAAGAAGAAGAAGTTCATGCCTCACCCCAACAGGAAACTGTTGATGAAGTCGTTGGCACAAGGTATAGTTACATATCAGCGTGTATAATGATCAGAGAATATATATATATATATATATATATATATATATATATATATATATTAACACACATTCGTTTCTACAATGATCATATAATGATCAAGTTAGCCCGGCACAAAATGAGGCTAGAAAATGTAGAATCTGTTGTTGAAGACAGGTACTATTTATTTTACCGTCAAATAATATGTATAAGCATATGTTCAGTGCAAATGATTATATGTTCAGTGAAATTAAGCAAATGTTCAGTCGAAATAAGTATATGTATAGTGAAAATAAGTATATGTTCAGTTAAAATAACTAAATGTCCAGTGTAAATAAGTAAATAATCAGTGAAATGTAGGAAATATTAAGTGAAGTTAAGGATATGTTCAGTGGAAATAAGTATATGTTCAGTGAAATATAGTAAATGTTCAGTGAAAATAAGAAAATTTTCAGTCGAAATAAGTATATGTTCAGTAAAATATAGTAAATATTCAGTGAAAATAAGAAAATGTTCAGTGAAAATAAGAAAATGTTCAGTGAAAATAAGAAAATGTTCAGTGAAAGGTAGTAAATGTTCACTGAAATTAAGTAAATGTTCAATGGAAAGAAGTAAATGATTAGTAAAGAGAAGTAAATGTTCAGTGAAAATAACTAAATGTTTAGTGAGAATAAGTAAATGTTTAGTGAAAATAAGTTAATATTTAGTGAAATGTAGTAAATGTTCAGTGTAAATAAGGAAATGTTCAGTGAAAATGTAGTAAATGTTCAGTGAAGTTAAGGATATGTTCAGTGGAAATAAGTATATGTTTAGTGAAATAAGTATTATGTTTAGTGAGAATAAGTAAGTGTTCAGTGAAGTTAAGTCGAAATAAGTATATGTTCAGTGAAAAATAGTTTAGTGGAAATAAGTATATGTTCAGTGAAATATAGTAATTGTTCAGTGAAATATAGTAAATGTTCAGTGAAATATAGTAAATGGTTAGTGAAATAAGTATACGTTCATTGAGAATAAGTAAATGTTCAGTGAAGATAAGTAAATGTTCTGTGAAATATAGTAAATGTTCAGTGAAATTAATGATATGTTCAGTGAAATTAATGATATGTTCAGTAGAAATTAAGTATATGTTCAGTGAAATTAAGTAAATGTTCAGTGAAGTCAAGGATATGTTCACTAGAATTAAGTATATGTTTAGTGAAATATAGTAAATGTTCAGTAAAATGTAGTAAATAATCAGAGAAGAGAAGTAAATGTTCAGTGTAAATATGTAAATATTCAGTGAAAATGTAGTAAATGTTCAGTGAACTTAAGGATATGTTCATTGAATTTAAGGATATGTTCAGTGGAAATAAGGATATGTTCAGTGAAATATAGTAAATGTTTAGTGAAATGTAGTAAATGATCAGAGAAGAGAAGTAAATGTTCAGTGTATATATGTAAATGTTCAGTGAAAATGTAATAAATGTTCAGTGAAGTTAAGGATATGTTTAGTGGAAATAAGTATTTGTTCAGTGAAATATAGTAAATGTTCAGTGAAATGTAGTAAATGATCAGAGAAGAGAAGTAAATGTTCATTGTATATATGTAAATGTTCAGTGAAAATGTAATAAATGTTCAGTGAAGTTAAGGATATGTTTAGTGCAAATAAGTATATGTTCAGTGAAATATAGTAAATGTTTAGTGAAATTACCTAAATGTTCAGTGAAGATAAGTAAATGTTCAGTGAAAATGTAGTAATTGTTCAATGAAAATGTAGTAAATGTTCAGTAAAAATGCCTAAATGTTCAGTGAAATGTACTATTTGTTTAGTGACTATGCGTAAAATGTTCAGTGCTCTTATTCATACTACGTAATGTTTTCAGTGCGCTTTTGCATTATGTTCAGTCTATCTCCAATTGATGTTCATTGCATTTGGTAGGAAAAGACAAAGGAGAATGCATGCAGCGCTTTCATCCCCATTCTTACTACAGTATTTAAATTTGATTGATCGTGATGATGATGAAGTACAAGTACTTTGCAACTACACATTCGCGGAAGATCTCGATCACGAGTAAGAGCCCTAAACAACTCATTGCATAACTGTCTAACATATTATACAGTACTCATTAGCCAATTCGTTACATCTACCCTAGGGAGATACTATTTGATTATGGACAAACATTTATCTCCCGAGATCAATTTAAGTCAATGTCCAATGATGCGACCATCTACACGAAGATTATAGACGCCTGGGCTGCAATACTCAACAGTCGCAACACAGAGAGAAAGGAGAAGAAGATTTTCTTCCCAAACAATCCATTTGTAAGCTTCCGCATTTACCTATATTTCCCATAATATAAAATTGACCCTAACATATCCTCATTTTTTGAACAGAATGTCCTGTGTATGAGCGATGCCAATGATGAAACAAGTCAAACCGTGACTGAGGAATTCAGAATTGCACAGTTCATAGAGAGCGTTGAGTATTATTTAGCTGATAACAAGTTACCCCCGCTCAAGACCTTCCGCCAGGTATATTCATTCCTTATGTGTATAATGTTCATTAATATTATAGAAAATGCACAAATTAAATATGGATAATTTACATTACAAACTGTATATAACCATTAATATAATTCAATGAATGTTTTAGATCTTCTTCCCAGCGTACGCGTCCGGTCACTTTTTACTTGTACTGTGTCAACGTCAAGAACAAGTTCCTAGACCTTCTTGACAACAGGATTCTTCCAAAAGGGGTTTCTTTCCAAAACAAATACCATGATCATCCCAAAAACTGGTTAGTTATCTCCCACTACACAAATACCATAATATATAAGAGTATATATCTATAAAGGGCTAGAATGTAATGTCCAGTGCTCGTATCATAAATGTTCAGTCCATGTGAACTAAATGTTCACTGCTTATTTCCACTTAACATATCCTTAACTTCACTAAAAATTTACTACATTTTCACTGAACATTTACATATTACCACTGAACATTTACTACCTTTCACAGAACATTTACTTATCTTCACTGAACATTTACAATATTTCACTTACTTATTTTGACTGAACATATCCTTAACTTCACTGAACATTTACTTATCTTCATTGAACATTTACTTATTCTCACTAAACATGCTTATCCTATTTGTTCACTAACAGTTGAATGGTGTTGCAACCTACATGAAAAAAATGGGAGTAAGAAGAATTACAACGCTTTCAAGGTAAGGAACCTCAAGACTCCATGGAGATTGAATGAAAACGAGGTTGAATGTAGAATATATGTTATGCGACACATGGAAACCTATGAAGGAAAGTCCAAGTGGGAATGTGGACTAAGTCCTTGACGTGAGTATTTGTTATGAATTTGATACTTTCCAATTTATCATTTGTCCAAATCCTTACTTATCAATTATTAACTTGCAGTTTCAAGTACTGAAAGGTTTACGTTTGCACTACACATATGAGATCCTTGGGGATGATTTGAACAAGAAAAGGGGCGATGTTCGTTACTTGGCATTGAAAAGGACATTTGGATGATTCTTTATTGTAAAAGTACATTGTTTTTATTTTCTATATGTATTTTATTGCACATTATACATTACGGTTTGTTATGTCTGTGAATGTACTCATTTTCTTTTAAGTTCAGTAGTTACGTATTGAATGTTCATTACCTTTGTGTTTTATGTTCAGAGTCTATATAAGAAATGTTTAGTATAACTCGTTTTCTTTTTGCATCAAATAATATATATATTTATATTTCAAATGAACATATTACATATCCATAATGAACAAACTACGTATCCATAATGAACATGTAAAATATCCCTAGTGAACATACTAATTATCCAAAAGTACAAATAGTTTAACATGGAATGAACACATTAAAATGGAGTGATATTGACATCAAAATATTCATCTTGTTGGAAACTTTGAAGTTCTTAGACAGCAGACATTCAATGAGCAAGAGTATCACCTACAGGAACGTCAACATAATCCTGCAATATTAACCCTTACAGTTAGCACCGTAATGTTCATTGAATTCGGAGTTAATGTTCAGTGCATATAACCCTCATGTTCATTCTTATAGGACTTATTATTCAATACCACTGAACTTAATGTTCACTGCCTTCGCAATACAAGTATGTTCAGTTTAGTATGTTCATTGACTTCAGAGTTAATGTTCCTTGCATATAACCCTCATGTTCATTCTCGTAGGACTTGTTGTTGAGTACCATTGAACATAATATTTATTGCCTTTGAATATAGTGTTTATTGTCTTTGAATGTTGTGTCATTAGATGCATGTACAATGATCAGTACCTTTATAGAACGCGTAGCCCATCCTTTTTTTCCATGATTGAAGTTTCCAGCCCTTGACCCTGTTGTAAATCTTCTCATGTGTTGATTCAAGCCAATCATTTCTGCCACCCTTTTTTTTCTTTTTATTGGGTCATTTATTTCATTCTCATAATGCATAGGTTGATCATCGTGTATCTATGAACCATTTGCAGTGGGTTCTAAAACACCATTATCCTCATTGGTACACTCATTACTATCCCTTTTGTTTGTTATACCACTCAAATAGAAATCAACCTTCTCCTTACACTCAACTAAGCACTTTTCTACGGCTCCTCGAGCAGCGGAATCAAATTGAGCAGCATCAACTAGGTTTGTAAAATATAGTATATTATATAACCTCCAAATTCCAGAAGGTGTAGCACCTGACCCTTCAACCACATTCTCATCCACCTTCGTACACATAGCAGACTTAGTCCATCTCCTTAGGATGTATCTTTCTGGTATAAAAGTAACATTATTGAGATGAAGAACACGAAGAGCATGTTTAGAAAGAAGTCCAACCTCGTAAAAATACTTGCATGTGCAATCAATTGTCATTAGCTGATCATTGAATGTAACAATATGATTTATAATGTCCTTTTTCGGATGACCCACATGATAATTATAAGTTGGGGGTTGTATTTGGATAACCTTTGCAATACAAGGAACACCATTTACAAAATTATCCTCAAATTGGATGTATAAGGGAATAGTGTAAACCTTCCTTGCATGCTCCAATATACCCACATCCGCCCAAACCATGTGCCTGTTACCAGTAATGTTGTTATAGTCATCCATGTTCTCATTACTCCTCCACTCTTCAACTACACCAATGAAACAATTATAAAAATAACAAAGACCATGAGTTTTATGCAATCTCCTTGAGATAGCTCTATTAGTGCTTTCACTTCTTTAAGATGACAGTACTCCTCCACTGAAATAGTCCTTAGAGTACGCAGGGCACCACAACTCCTTGATAAGATACAGATTTTGAATCCATTTGTTGGAGGAACACGCTAACTTCGTAACCATGCTGTAAAATTAAACAATGGACATTGTGTACATTAAAATTACACGTAATTTTAAGCCAAATCAAGGACATGTTCAGTACAAATAGGCTGCATGGTCATTGGAATATAGTAAATGAGGTATTTAGTGAAAATGTTCAGAGGAAATGGGAGACATGTTCAGTGAAATTAACTAAATGTGCAGTGGAATTATCTAGATAGTCAGTGAAATTTATCAAATGTTCAGTTCAATAAAATAGATGTTCATTGGATTTTTATTAGATGTTCATTGGAATTAACAAAGTGTTCACTAAAATGAAATTATGTAAATGGTCATTGAAATGAATGAAATGTTCAATGCACTTATATATGTAAATGCTCATTGAAAATGAGTAAAATGTTCAGTGAGATGGCATAAATGATTAGTGAAATGTTCAGGTCAATTATGCGAATGGTCGGTCAAATGAAGGAATTATTCGGTGGAATTATGCGAATGGTCAGTAAACATTGAGCAAATGTTCAATGGAATTATGTAAATGGTCAGTAGAAATGAACAAATGTTCAGTGAAATAAGCTAAATGTTTAGTGGAGTAAGTTGAATGGTCGGTGAGATTTATTAAATAGATGTTCATTGGAATGAAGGACTTCTTCAGTGAGATTGAGTAGATGTTCAGTGGAATTAAGGATATGTTTACTGAAAACCTTCCTCCTGAACAAATTACTCATTCAACATGAACATACTAAGTATACCTAATATACATATTATAATTTCCAATGCACATTATACTCATTATTAATGACCAAATTACTCATTAATAATGAACATACTGTAAACCTCGCTTATGATATACATAATACCTTGACCAATAGTGCTCAAATTCAGCTACCGTATCAGTGTATTTTAAAACAATGTTGAATATATCATTAAAACCCTCCGTAGACCTCAATCTCTTAATATAATATGCCACATACAAAAACGATGACGGGTGTTTAGGAACACAATCCTTATCGCTCTAGCCATTGATTGTGCTTGATCTGTCATAATAGTAATCGTATGCTTCCCATCCATGGATCTCAAAAACATGCTAAATAACCACTCAAAAGACTCTAACTTCTAATTCTCTATGAATCCAATGTCAAACATCACATTCTTGTTTTGATTGTTCATTCCAACAAAAGGACCACAAATCATATCATATTTATTCGTGCGGTAATTCATGTCATGAAGTAAAAAATCGCCAAATACGTCATAGCCTACTCTCACATGACCATCCCTAAAAAAGAAAGACTCAAGATGGCCTTCCTCATCCACGTCAAAATCGTAGAAAAAGTCAACCTCCTTTTTACTCCTTTCCTTAAAGTAATCAATTAATCCTTTTGCATCACACCCATCACATTTCTCCTTTTTCTGCCCTTTCAATGCAACATAAGCATCCCTAGCAAGAAATCCAAGATTAGCTTCACCTCCTGCCTCGTTCTTCAAAACGTGGGCAACATCAGCAATAGGTATTCCACTCTAGGCAAAATTGCTCAGCATTGCAATTTGATTATCCGAAACCTTCCTGTGGGATCATATTAAATGTCGTTGTGACACGGGAACCCTACTGTGATTATGAACCATGTAATGCTTTGTTACTATAAATAAACCCGAATCCTTATCAACATCAAACTGAATATATGCCTTGCACCCAGTTCTAACGTCCCTTTTCTGGTAAACCAATAAGTCCCTACTTTTCTTAAACCCTTGCGAGCATACATATATCTGCAGTTGTGTAGTTTTTTTATCGGCTCTCGTCTCCGTCTTTCCTTTACGCGTGCCAAACCCATGCTTGAACGAATAATTGTTATATAATTCGTACGCTTCTTGATCATATTTTACTTCTTTGTACATAAGCTCCGACTTTGTGGACTCTACAAAACCCTCTGCAAAAAAACAAACATTGAACCTAATGTTAACTACAAACAACAAACATTGAACCTAATGTTCATTGATTTAACCTAAATGTTCAGTGCCCTCTAGCTTAATGGTCAGTGCATCTGAACCTAATGTTCAGTGCCCTCCAGCATCTTAAATGCTTAGTGCATCTGAACCTAATGTCCAGTGCTTTTTTAAACTAAATGTTTAGTACTTTTGATCAGGGTGTACAATTGTGTCCATGTTCAGCCTAATGTGTATAATTGTTCAGTGCATTAAATTTGATGTTTAGTCAAAGCTTGCATAATGTTCAGTGCTTATTAATATAAAGTTCTCTTCCTCCAAGTGTATTGTTCATTGCGTTTGACTTTGATGGTAAGTGCCTACCAACCTAATGTTCAGTGTCTCTGACTCTTACAAAAATTAATTAAAAAAATCAATAAACTTAATATTGCTAATTAAATCAACATTAACTAAGCTAATTTAATACAAAATTCAAATAAACTCAATATGAACCAAAAAAAACTCAATGAACATTCTGTTGTAATTAAATCAACAAAAAACTCAAAAGAATACAAATCATTTCTAAAATATCAAACGGGCTAAACATCGATAAAAATATGCTAATTTGTATTATAAATGAACATTATTCTTAAATATGCTAAAATATACCTCCACTTAATTCAATATTTGCACTTCAACATTCCTCAACAGAACCAACGCTTATATCATCACTGTCTTCACCCAAGGGAATCGAAGCCATTGTAGTTCATTCACAAAATAAACGCAAAAAGGGAATGAGTTGGATAGACTTTTACTTTTGAAGACCAGAAATAAAATATAAAATTAACAATGCCAAAAGTAACATTATAAAATCTCAAATATTGAAGTAAATCTTGAAAAGATCTCTGCAAAAAAACCTACGCATCATCATTACAAAAAATGCTCCTTCCAATGCAATCTCTTAGATTTTTGTGCTGGTATGTAATGTTCATTCAAACAAAACCGTAAATGTTCATTCGTGTACACTAGTATGTTCATTGATTTACAGGAGTATGTTCATTTTGTTTACACTAGTACGTGCAATCTCTTAGATTTTTGAACTGGTATGAAATGTTCATTCAAACAAAATCGTAAATGTTCATTCGTTTACACTAGTATGTTCATTCGTTTACACTAGTATGTTCATTCGTTTACACTAATACGTTCATTAGTTTAGCGTGTACAATATTATAATATATGATAATAGTTAAATATTTTTACAATCATTAAATATATTACAATAGGTACTGATACGTAACAATCATTAAAATATTAAATTAAAGGAATCCCAATACATAATCATTACAAATTAATGCTCCATCCCAATGCTTTCTTTTTGAACTCTTTCTGTCAAGTAAAACAAATGTTCACTGCATAATAATAAATGTTCATTTTTGTTCAACTAAATGTTTAGTGACTCGTTATAAAATATTCATTGTAAAAACTTTCAGTGAATTATTTTGAACTAATTCACCCAAGTAAAGAAATGTTCATTGGATTCTCTTCACATGTTCAGTGATGTACAACTAAATGTTCAATAGATGTTTACATAATATTCATTCGTGTATTGTGTAATTAATTATGGCCCCTTTTTCATGATTCCCGATGCATAAAACATACTGTACATGCGCTACAGTGACTCTGGCAAAAAATCTTTTCTTTTCACGTTTACCAAGTACAACTTTATCACATTTACCAACTTTTGCAAGAAATCACAGTGACCTCTAGAAAAATCTTTGCTGACATATATCCCACTCCATGCTGACCTGTCTTCCATTGCACAAGCATGTCCAGTCAATCTGCATTTTATGTTATTTTCCCTTGCGTTTTGCACAGGGTGCATGATACGCATCGTGCACCCGAGTGCAGGATCCTTTTTGTCGGGTATACTTGGGATGTGACCACATCGGAGTTGGCAATGAACTATGAGTATAAATAGACGTTCGTTTTGGATTTCAAGAGGTACAATTCGAAGGAGATGTAATTGACGTGGTGAAGATGGTAGCCAACGATGAGGAGGGGTTGCTCCAATTTTTTGCAAAGAAATCAATAAATATAAGTAGCTGTTTAATATTTTTTCTATTTCTCATTCCAAAGGTAGGGAAGTCACAATTTCTCATGTAGTAGCTCGGTATCCTCGGTTAGACATTTTGATGCAGGAGATCCAACTAACCGCCCTCCAATAATGTGGACTTACGCAAGAAGGAAGAGGACCAAGGGAGAGCACAACAACAAAGGGAATATAAAGGCAGTAGCTAACTATTTGTAATAAGACAAACAGTTCCATAATGGGATAGTCAATTAAGGGATTGCTTCCCTGCGAGTATAGCATGATGAGCCCAAGTTACGGTTCTGTATCATGCGACTCGGGAAAGCTCTAAAGAATTAGCAAGCCTTGGGATCTTCACCCTGATTCCTAACATTTGAGCAATTCAAATTGTATTTATAATGGCTTTTTTTTTTTACAAAGTATCATTGCTTTGATCGAGTCTAATATGATATAACTTAATACAGTTCTTGTACCATTTTTTTTTAAAAAAAATACTCACTTTATTTCTAATTTTTTGCCTTATTTATTTTTAAAGTCTCTAAGATATAATTTTATATAATTTTATCTCTTAATCCATGAGATAAAAATTATAAATACTTAATATTTTTTTTAAAAAATATATTAAAATATATTTAATAAATTTAATTTTTTTAAAATTTATAAATAAAATAGGATAAAAATAAAAAGGCAGAGATTGAACAACACCCCACCGTCTAATCGTCTATAGCAAACTATAAAACGTATAAAGCAATGCATCATAGCAAGAGCTAATAGCCTAATACGGAGTAAAAGGGTATGGTTAGGGATGACAACAGACCGAATCTGGACCGGGTCCTTATGGATCCAGATTCAGATCCGTTTTTCAAGGATAGATCCAGATCCAGATCCGCCGGGTATGAAAAGTAAGGATCCAGATCTAGATTCAACGGATCCGGGTCCAAAACGAGTTCAAAACAGATCTTGCATATTTAAGTGTATTTTTAGGGTTCTCCATACACCACCATAAGGGATAGTTTGGGCGGAAAGACATTTTTTTGTGCGATTATATTATTGTCTATAATACTCCGTAATTAGAAAAATGAATTTGTAATTGAAATTATGGACTTTATTATACACATTAGAACATTTGTCTATACATTAATGAGAAAAAAACTTTATTTTTCAAATTGAATTTTAAAGCAAATTACTGTATTTCAAATTAGACAAATTAAAAAAATATTATCAAAATCAATTTTTCATTCTTTTTTAATAGATACCCAAATCGACATAATTTGAATACTACCTCACTATCATTGTCTCCTTATTTGTTGGTTAATGGTTTGTAAATATATTAATATCACGAAAACTATTTCAAGACGGGTCCAAAACGGATATTATGGTTGGACCCATACCCGAATCCGTTTTTCAGTCATAGGATTCGGATCCGACTCGAATCCGGGGTCTAAATTTTAAAGACCCATATCCCAAAAATGGATATGAACCCATCGGGTCCAATGCGTGTATGACAGGCAATTGCGTAAGCAAAAGTACTCACACAAACCCATAATATTCAACCCGCACGCAACCAATCTGTCCTCGAGCGTACATATCTCTATGCTCTTTCACCTACTGCATCTCCCACTTCCCCAAAACTGTGTCCTCTCTTTCTTCCGTAAGTCTTTCTTTCTCTACACCCTCTCCCCTATTTTGTTGCGTATCGTTTATGTTATTCCTCACCTCATGAAATGAATTGGGTGTTAATTTTGTGATTTTATCACCTTATTTATTTTAATTGGTTTTCTTCTATTTTGTTAAATTATTTGATGGATTTCGAAGAACCCCAGTTAAGTTTTTGACCAAAGATGTGATCTTTGAGTCTGACACTTGGTATTTGCAATTGGGTTTTCTTCAATTTTACAATTTTTTCATCTATTTCGAAGAATCCCACTTTGATTTTCTGGTCTAAGATGTGATATTTGAGTCTCACATTTGGTAATTATAATCGTACTTTCTTCAATTTTTTCAGTGCTTTCATCTTTTTTGAAGGACCCCGTTTTATTTTTCTGCAAAAGATGCGTTCTTATTGCGTTTTGAATTTTTTCTTTTTTCCTATCATTTTCGTAAAACCCCACTTGATTTTTTTACGTAACTTGTGATCTTTGAGTCTGAATTTTGCCAAATATGTGATCTTTTAGTCTTAATTTTGTCAAAGATGTGATCTTTGAGTCTTAATTTTAGGGGGTTTTGCTTAATTGATGTTGTAAATGTTTGGTTATATTGCTTGACTGCTCATGATCTGTGATTTTCTTAATGGGTTTTGATTGAAATGTAGTCTGACGAATGAATTTTGCATCTTCGTGTTTGATTGTTGTAGTGGTTGTTCAGTTGTGACCAAGCATTCTGCGCGTGTCCCATTCCTTCTCCCATTTTTACCCCTCAATTTTCAATTTTAGAAACCCTAACCTTAAAGAAACCCAAAAATTTTCAAGTTTCAAGCTTTGTTGAAAGAGTATTTAGTATTACCCATGATGGAAGTGAAACTATGGGCTAATAAGCGTGAAAGAGAAGAGCATGAGAATTTGGCCGAGCTTTATGCCATTATTAAGGCTACTGAGAAGTTAGAAAAGGCTTACATAAGGGATGTTATTGCCCCTTCAGACTATGAAGCTGAGTGCCTTAAATTGATTGCCCACTTCAAAACCCTTTCGTCGTCATTGAAGGAATCTGTCCCTCACATTGAGGCGTTTGTTAATAAGTATAATATGGACTGCCGGGCTGCGTTGAACAGGCTGGTGACTTCTGGAGTGCCTGCTACTGTAGAGCACAGGGCTGCTGTTGCTGCCTCTTCGACTTCTTCAGCTGCTGCTGTGGCTGAATGTGTTCAGAACTTCATCACAGCGATGGACTCGTTAAAATTGAACATGGTGGCGGTTGATCAGGTTTATCCACTGTTGTCGGACCTTGCAACGTCATTGAACAAGCTTAGAATATTGCCACCTGATTTCGAGGGGAAGACGAAAATGAAAGAGTGGCTTGGACGGCTGTCTAAGATGGGAGCTGCTGATGAACTAACTGAGCAACAAGCCAGGCAGCTTCACTTTGATCTCGAGTCTTCGTACAATTCTTTCATGGCTGCTTTGCCTCATGCTGGAACTTGATTAATTTCGGTGAGCTTGTAAATAAAAGTCATGTATACTGCTGTAGTACTCCGTATTTTGCTGTTTTTTGGCTCTTGTATCAAGTAGGTGATGCATGTTGTGGCTGCCTTTGCATGAATGTGAAGGATGATATTATTTCCTTCAAATGTTGATGAAATTTATGATGCTGAAGGTGGTTTGTAGGAGAAAATTTTTTGTACATGTGAATTGACTTTACATGTTGAAAACACTTAGCTCCTTGCTCTGATCTTTCTCAGCGTTAGAGCAGTCTGTCGGTCTGTCCTTGGATTGATTTTATCTTACTATTGTCAGCGCTGTGATAACTAAATCTCTTTGCAAGTGTTGCGAAAGTGCGCTGATTCTGTATGTGCCCTCTTGATAGATATCCCATTCATGTTTATTCTTCCTGTTAATCCTTCGTCAATTGACTCCCTTTTTACTCAGGATATTTGTTTGCTACATTTTGGTAGTGATCACCAAACCATGCACCATCTCCATTGTTTTGCTGTTGGGTGGAAATGTACCGCAAGTTTATAAACTCATTGTCTGGAGAAGTATTGAGTACTAGTTTGATGATTCGGCTCGATCCGATTTAAAGGACAAAGTAAAGTCTAATCCAAATCTGTTATAAAAAAACTCACGATCTAATAAAATAAGTCTGAATCCGAATAAGAGATGAATTGGACTTGGATCATGTATTATATGCAACCCGAAGAAAATCCGGCAATATTTATATTTCCGGTCACCTGGACTCCTCACAACCTTTCTCTTGTTTGGTTGTTCTCCATCACTCTCCCTGACTCCTCAATTCTCCATCAGTTGCCTAGATGCGGATGCTAAGCCCCTTAGACCTCCATTCCCACGTTATTCGGTCCCTCGCTTGCATATAAATTTTTTATTTGCTTCTTATAGTTGTAAGGGAATTACAGTACTAGTAATGCAATTAACAAAAAAAAAAAATAGGCAAGAAATTTTTCAAAATGATGCATATTGCCAATCATAATGGATGTTTAACAGATCGAATCGGATTTGGAAGTTCAAATTCAGAGTTGGCGGATCCAGAGTTGGATCAGATCGGATCCATTATCAGAGTCGGTTCTAGTCGGATTTTAATTGGTACGATCCGCTTCTAATCCATTATCATTCTTACCTAGGGATGGCAACGGGCCGGATCTGGACCGGGTCCTGATAGATCCAGATCCGGATCCGTTTTTCAAGGATGGATCCAGATCCAGATCCGCTGGGTATGAAAAGTAAGGATCCAGATCCAACGGATCCGGGTCCAAAACGGATCTTGCATATTTAGGTGTATTTACCACCATAAGGGATAATTTGGGTGGGAAGACATTTTTTGTGCTATTATATTATTGTTTATAATACTCCGTAACTAGAAAAATGAATTTGTAATTGAAATTATGGAATTTATTATACACATTAGAACATTTGCCTAGACATTAATGAGAAAAGAACTTTATTTTTCAGATCGAATTATAAAGAAAATTACAGTATTTCAAATTAGAGAAATTAAAAAAATGTTATCAAAATCAAATTTTCATTCTTTTTTAATAGATATCCAAATCGACCTTATTTGAATACTTCTTACTAACGGTCGAACTTTACCTTACTATCATTCTCTCCTTTCTTTGTTGGTTACTGGTTTGTAAATATATTAGTATCACGAAAAATATTTCAAGACTGGTCAAAAACGGGTCCAAAACAGGTATTATGATTAGACCCGTACCCGAATTCATTTTTCAGTCATAGGACCCGGATCCGTCAGGTCTAAATTTTGAAGACCTATATCCGTAAAAACGGATATGGATCCACGGATCCGGGTCGGGTCCAATACCCGTTGCCATCCCTATTCTTACCTCATGAGCATTTGTAAGGGACCAATATGAAAACCTGTCAATGGCATGGATCAATGAAGTTAGTTTCCCAAAGTACTAACATCAAATCCCAAACCCATCCCAACCAAAGGATGGCAACTCTCTTTGTCTATTTCAGTATCCAAAAGGACCAAAACCAAAGAAAAAAAGAAAAGAAAATTATATAACCCGCATGGCTCATGCAGCAGATAAATGCAACACCGACATTGGTGGTGGACTGGTGGTTCCGCAATGGATTTGTTACCGCAGTTTCTATGGAAGTCATCTTTAGGGTTTATATTTCCACGTAACTTGCAAACACTAGTCTGAGAACGGTGAAGTATTCTCACTCTGGCTGGTTGTTCAGGTTGATATGGCATTTCATATAAGCCCTTATCACTTTCCTCTTTATCATAAAAATTAATAAAGTAACTATCCACATTAATCTTTCCAGAGGGCAAGAGCATTTCTGAAAGTCGCTACACAACAGAAGACAATGTATGCTACTCAAGGTCACAAGTCAACTACTCCCTGAATGCAATGAAACTTGCACAAGTCTTAGAAGTTCTAGTATCTTCAATAAGGATCAAAAATTCAAAAGCCAAAACGAAGGTGACAAAAGATGAGGTTACAACTTACAAGGTAGAAGTATAATGTCAAAGAGCAAGTCAAAAAATTAGAGAAAGTAATACTCTTTTGCCAAATTCATTGTTGTATTTCAATATATTTACTTTTTATGATTTTTACTTAAGTATAATTAGGAATATTATCGATTAAAAATATATATTAATAAGTATATTTTGAAAAGTATTGTAAGTAAAAAAATAGAGAAAAGTAATAAATAATTAAAATTTCCCACTAATTTATCATACTTTAGAAATATAATTAAATAATTTAATTAAGTAGCTTAAAAATTTAGACAGTTACAATACATGTATTAAATTCATACTTTTATAGAATTTTCAGTATATTAGTACAAGCACATGTGCAATTTACTTTTGAAAGATTTAAAACGATAACTTTCACATTACTACGTCATAAAGGTGGGCTTCAAAGAATAACTAGGGCAACAGCCCAAAAGAGAAGAACACAAACAAGTCCACTCCTCCCTTTGTCAGTCTTCTGGGCAGGTGGCAATGAAAACGGAGGAGGAAGGCGCGGTGGTGGGAAAGCCGCCGCTGAACAGAGCGGACCACATCAACAAGAGAGCTCTTCGCAACAAATCTCTCTCCGTTACTTTCAACGAGAAAGACCTAAGGTATTTGCTATTTCAATGTTGAATTAATTAGGATTTTTGTTACAGTTTCGATAGCATATATTATACCACTATATACATATTTCTTATACACTATGAACTATATGATATTATTGATATAGTTTCTGGAGTTGCGTAAAGTCTTGTTTGTTTTACCTTATAATTGTCAGGTTATTGATTGGTATTGGAATTAGAAGCGATTGTAAATAAGTAGTTTTGTACGGGGCGATTGTAAATAAGTAGTTTTGTACGGGGCGATTGTAAATAAGTAGTTTTGTTAGGGGCGATTGCCGAGCTGATAGGTGGAGTTAGAGAACATACTATATGATAATGATGGATATCTATGTAAGACAAACTTTTTATGGGTATCTTTCCCTTTAAATTATAGGATACAATTCTTTGTTTGGGTCGATTTGACGTAATTTTGCCACTTATAAAGATTTAGTTCGTTGAATTTGAAACTTTGCGACATTAGTGTTTACTAAGAATTGAACGGAACTCTTACCTTATGATATGTTGGACCCGTAAAAAGTTGATTTGTGAGAGACAGAAGGATTACTAATCACTCTTGGAGGAAAAGGTCAAGTACATAGATAGGGTAATCTTGAGATCGAGGAACCGAGGAAGCAACCTTTGAGTTAGAATTGTTTTGATCGTGCTGTGTGTCCCATAAATTTATCCTCTCACTGAATTTAGGCCTTAAGGGTGTTGATGAGTTATTTTGATCTATTTGAGTTTGAGTGTAGTTCAAATCTATTTACTGTCACTGGAGTCTCGTTCTTTTCTTGTAATAAAAGGAAGTGTATTCTCATCTTTTGATGGGATGTAAATCAAAATGATGTACTGTTCTTATTTCTAGGAATAGTCGTTGAAATACATTATAAGTTCTCAAATGTACCTAATAGAAAATAATCCAACTCACTTTGAGGTCATGACAACGTCAAAAAAGTGAAGTCTCATTAAAGATTTTTGTAGATAATGCCTAAGCAACTGCTACAGCACAAAGCTTCTGTTGCTCATTTTGTTTGTTAAATGAAAGTCAGTTGATCGAACTTAGATCTGTAAATAGAGTTGTGTTTGAGTTTGAAGCAATTTATTCTTGAGTTGTAACTGCATGAAGCATTGAATGTCTCACCACTAACCATAAAATAGCTTACATCTATTCTACCTTTTGGATTGCATTTCTTCATTCTATTCTTCCTTGTATGGCCATGAACTCAATGCAGAGTTTTTAGTTCCTCCATCAGCATCTTTTGGGCATGTGCATGTTTAAATTTTGAGAATTTAGATATCCATACTCTAGACCTTGTTGTTGCTTTTGATGTTGAAGGATTTATCCATTTCAATCACCTGACCTCTTTGATTTATGATGTCTTCTTCCATATCCTCATTTCCTTAAGTTAGAGAACTTTCTTTTATATCACTTACATACTAATCTTGATATTCATGTAATCGTGTCCACAAAGTTGCAGAACTTTCTTTGGAATTGCTTGCCTGTAAGTCTTGATATCAACCATTCAATGCGATTTTGTCATGGGAAGCTTCTGTTCTCTATGGTTTTATTATACCCAAAATTAAAGCAGGGACATGGGGTCTGAAGTATTAATTGGTCTGTACCTCAAAGCATTACCACCTGTTCCAAGCTATGCTGGAGCTGGATAGCAGAGCTTAATTTAGCCTGCTTGAGAGAGAAAAAGTGGGTTTTGTTTGGTTGGGTAGATTAAATTTTGCTATGACAACACCTAAAGTTACCTATGTGGATAGTGAAGAACCTGAAATTGTTGAGGATGGAATTAGCCTGAAATTTGTTCTGCATCTCTATCTGGGCTCACTTGCTTGAGTAAGAATATCAGCTAGGATCTTTTCGCTATGAGCCTTCTGGATTTTAGGGATATGAACTTATATATTTGATGAGTGAAGAAGCTGAAAATGGTTGGAATCAAGTCAAGTAACTATGGTTTTGATTGGTACAGGGATTATGTGGGTGGGTTCCACAAACGAAAGAAGAAGAGGAGAAAGGAAGCTCTGAAGCAGCAAGGAGAAGCAGAAAGGCGCAAACGTCTTGAAGACCGTAAGAGGGTAGATATTTCACTCCATTTAATATCATTATAGCTTATAATTGATATGACTATCCGTGTAGTTTGACTGCTATTTTCTAATTATCTTACATTATGAGATATGGATAACGTCTATTTAACTGATTTCTGTAATGATTTTAAGCCATAAATGAGATAAACTCCCTGTTGCTGTATTTGTTTGTTTGTTGTAGTTTCTGCATCAAAGGAACTATTTATAACACGGGGGAGAGAGGGGAAAAGATGAATGAAAATGAAGAAAAAGGAAAAAGTTATTGAAATTGAAAGATTCCAACTTTTAAGGGAGATCCAGGCCTCTAGGAATAAGGCTCACAACAGATCATCTCTGTACAATAGCACAACTAGTTGATGCATAACAGTTTCTTGTTCGAATATAAGCTTAGTGAGCCTGAAGTTTTCGATGTATGATCTTAGAAAATCTAACTTAGATCTTGTTTGGATCGGATATGCAAAGCACTAAATGATCTTGAGTAAAAAAGAAGAAAAATGCGAAAGGATATGAACACAGGTAACTTTGGATATAACCAAAATAACTCAGCCAGCCTCCTTTTAGAATCACTGTCTGAGACAATGGGACAATTTAGTGATTTAATGGACCTATTGAGAAGATAAGCTACCACCCTAGTTTTAATTTTTGGTATAATGACTTCAGAATTCAGTTTTAAATAACACATTCATGGTGCCTTATATTTATATCTTATGTGTTGCCCTCTGGTTTCTGCTGTTTTTTGGGCAATTTGTCTTCTATTTTGCTACTTTCTGCTGTCTGCTCATTCATCCGATTAAAGTTTCTTTATACAAATAGTTTGATTTATAAATTATCTCAGCTCTTTAATAGGATAATGAGTTAAGCTTCCATAGTTGGATTTATAAAATTAATATTCTGATAATACAAATATGCTACATAGTACAAAAGTTATTACAGAAAAGATAATAGAAACAATATTCTGTGAAAGTACTGCTGTTTCCTCCTTCCTGCTATCTAATTAACTAATCAGGCTACTTCCTTAAGTTCCATTTTCTGGCTTGACTGCTGCAGCCACCCTTTTCTCTCTCATGGGCCAATTCAGATTTTACCTGTCTTACCGAAAAAGAAACTCCTAGGCAATTCAGTAACCGAATCTTCTTGGATTCAGTGGCTAAATTGATCATTTTTCATAGAATCTCTGTTCTCTAATGATTATCAGCATTCTCCCTAGTTTGATACTTAAGGCTAAATGATTGACAATAATATCGTGAGCTTCAAAATTGATACATGGACTTAAAGGGTCAAAGAGTCAGATGAAGTATGCTAACAGATTCCCATTATTGATTTGCTTGCTTAAGTTCCATTGGACCATGCTAACCATTAAACACCTGTTCCAAGGTTTGTGCTTTGTTTCTCCCAAGAATTGCATCATTTCACTTGCCTTTTTTGTTCTCTTCCTGTTGCCACCAGGTAAAGTTGTAAAATTGTAAATCTATGTTGTATGCTTGAATCTTGCTTATATAAACTGTTGATAAAGCTTTACGGCGTAATTGAGAGGGACAAAATGGTGACCACCAAAGACTTTAGAAGAGGAGTTCTGGTTGGACTCATTTGTATTTCCCTATTGCATAGTTTTTCACTCTATTTAACATGAAAGAAGTGAATAGTTGCCACAGGGAAGTATCCTTAAAATAGAAAGTTTGGCACAATGTGGAAAGCATATATTCTATTGCTTTGGAGAAACTTTATGCCTTGTGTGAAGATCCTAAAATCCTCGTGATTTTTAGATGTCAAGTGGTTCCAGTCTAATTGTGTTGAAGTACCGTACTTTCAATTCTGATTTCTACATCATCTGGCTCCTACAGAAAATTTGCGGTTGTGTTATGTAGATCTGGTTTGAGAAGGAAATTCTTTGACTACCTCTTTCACTTTATGTCTGTGGGTTATAGTTCCAAAACTTTTAGTCTTGTATACATACCTTTACATCAGTAAAATTAAAGCTTGTGAAACTGTTGTTGTTGATTGAAATTCACTGATCATTTATGTTTTTTAAGACAGATCTAGTTAGTTTGAGGTATTTGAGGGTCATGTGTATCATTGTTCTCAGTGCAGGCAAGCTGCAGTTTTTCTTTTGTACAAGTATATGATTAATTTAGGTGAACAGGATGACTAACACCACATTTATGAAACTAGAACTGCAAATTATGGTCTGCCTCATCATAGAAGCGCAAATTTAGACCTTTGATGAACTGTAGACCTTGGAGAACACTCTTCTTAATCCTTGGGAGATATAGTAGGCATTATGTTAGTTAGATGTGGTGTTTGTTTTCCTTTTATACTTGGATCATGTTCTAAAAGTTTATTTTTTCTGGATTTAATTTCAGTTCATTAATGAAATTGTCTACAATCACTTTCAATTTTTTGTTTGAAGTTTTTCCTCTAGGAGTTGATTTTTTGAACATCTTTTGACTAGCCTTTTATTTTTGGTGTTTTGACTTAATTTCCTCTTTGTCACAGAGGAGACAGGAAAAAGAATTTGCACTGTATGGTGGTGCACCTCCCGAAGATGATTCTATATCTGGTGATGAAGAGCTGGAGGAAAGTGATAAAATGGAGCTGAACCCATCAGTTTCTGGTACTGTCCCTGTGTCCCACAGTCTCTGAGTCTACTTTTACATTGAGTTGGTGATACCACATGATTATAAAGGCTTTTTCAGTTTGAGTATGGTTTTAAAGAATAACTTACACCATGTTACTTAATTGTAACTCACTCATTGCTTAGGTGATTGTCTTGATTGATAATGGGTCCAGTCCATCAGGGGGATATATCCTTTAGATGAATTGACTTTACTTCTAGTTACACCATCAAACACAGGGTCCTCAGGTGCCCAAACGTCATTGATAATACTTATATAAGGTGTTAGAGAACGGTTACCTTGGAAATTTTTAAGCATAAAGTTTCAATAAGTACCACTTGGATAAATATTACTGAGTAATATAGGAACGTTCATTTTATAGTTTGAATTTCATCAAAACTTAGTTTTTTGCTTAGGGTCCATAATATTAAACCATATTTGAGTATCCCTGTAATTTGTAGAATTATGTCACATTCATTCATCTTTTTATGCTTAACATTGGGTATTGACACTTTTTGTTGAGGAAACCTATGTGATGATAAACTTTGCCCATGAAGAATCAATCAATTGGCAAAACAGTTAGCATCAATGAACTCTGACAAAGGGGTATAACATATAATGTATGTATGGAAATTATGTATATGATCACTTCTTTTATATTTCCCTTGCCACAAATTATTTTCCACCTACTCTTTCAGTCTCCAAGACACATTTGAACATTGATATGTATGTTTGGGGATCATGTATTTGATTCTACATGGTAATAATAGTAGAAAAGTTAATATCAGCTGATGGATTTAGACATCCAAAATATAAATGAAGTAGCTAATGTGAGATAAAGGGTGTAGGTTATTGATAGTTGTAACTTCGAAAGTGAAAGACATTCGACTGCGGCAATTTTAGTCCCAGAGCTTCTTTCTGTTACAAAGTAAACAGCATGGCCCCATCGCCCCCATGTATGACCGTTGACTGTGAAGTCAGCAATGAATATTGTGATAGTTCTGGTGAACAGTGAATCAATCAATGTGCTCAAAAGATGTATACTTAAGTTTACCAAACTCTTATGTTTGTCATGGTTGAGGACCTTGAAGGCTCGGAAAGAGAACTTTTGTTAAAGTTTCAGATGCCAAAGTTGATAGTGACAAGATTCTTATCTAAAAATAGATCATATATACTTTCAGATGAATGATTTCCATTACATTCTCCTAGGATACTCTTGCTGAGATTTTGTGTTTTGACATTGTTGGGGTGCATGTGAGGTATAAGTTCACTTTACCAAAAGCAGATGCCGTGGATTGGGGGGGATAAATCTTCTTAATATTCGTAGGTTGTGGTAAGACTTGTGCTTTACACTTGTAGATTTTGACACCTTTTTACTCTTTTCTTTTCTTTATTGAAGGGACAACATCATATGAAAATGGCGATATGACTGTCACAGTTACTACAAGTGAGATCACACACGATGAAAAAGAGTATCCTATTGAAAAGTCAGCGCCATTACCACCGGTCTCTACTGGAGGAGCTGTAAAAAAGCATAATATTCCTATAAGCAAGAAGAAGCCCTTTAAAAAAGCCTCCAAAGGTAAATCCCGGACAAAGCTAGTTAGCAAAAGGGAAAGAAGGAAAGGGAAGATACATGGTAACAAGAAAAGGCATTAGCTTGTAATCTCTATTTTGTAACTTTAATCTAGTTATTGAAACCCTACATTTTCCTGATAACTAAGTTCGCAAAATTACTGTAGGTCTGAGGGAATCAACAAAATTTGTGTAGTGACAAACAATTTTCTTTACTGAATGTGGGCCATAAAGAGTTTTGTTGTATTGGCAACCCCTTCTTGCAACCATGCTCCTACATATCTATCTTGCCAATGTGCGGCTGATAACGATTGGGGGTGCTAATTTGCCAGTCGTTTGATGTGAGTGCCCACTGCCCAGGCATGTGGCTTAGGGACCTTAGTGTTTGCATCATGTCAGTTGCTTAAAAAGACTTGACACCATCGGCCCATTGATGGTCAATTAAAATTGCGCAACCATTAGACAATTGCTAAATCTAGACGTGTTTTCAGGATTGCAAAATCTGGGCTATATTTTGGGAAGTAATCGACTCTTTATTTCTCTTGATGGAACTCTTATCTTAAATCCCTGAAACCTTATGAAAATGAACAAAGCACTTACAAGTTTTAGACTTTGGTGTTGATCAATGATCATACGAAAACCGTGAAGAAGCTATACATATTGTTTAGAATAGTGTGAATTGAAACTTTAAGCATTTCCTTGGATCTTAATGGTTACAACACTTAATCCTCTTTTTTTATGTGTCTTATAGGCCGCCCTATCATAGGACCCATCCGCTAGACGTCCAAACCTCTCCCTATACCCTTTTTATCTCCTCATGACAATCGAACTCGAACCACGTTGGTGAAAAATAGAATGACTTACTACTGTTACAAGTTACCAGTCTTAGTTTTACTACCCTTCAACTTCTTGATTCTCTAATAGTTATTTTTTAACGAAGAAAGAAGTTTCCCACTTTCCCGAGTGCTCTATGCAATATCTTTCTGAAGCTTTAGCATACCGTACATTAATGTTTGTTTGTTCTTGGCAGTATTGTATTGCAGCTGGCAAAAATTTTCAGAAAAATATTTGGGAGGATAAATTAGGTGTTGTCAGTGAATGTGTAATTTGCACTAACAGGCTGCTCAACTGGCTTCCCAATTTTTAGGCTTAAAATTTAGGGTCTTAACCATAAAATGCATTTGTATCCTTAAGCCAAGCTGCATCCACATGCGCAACTAAGTTTGTTTAATGAGACCATATGCTATGAATCTGCTTCCCATTCTACTCAATTAATGCTTCGGCATCTTTACACCAACTGTTTTCACATAATGTTTTTTGGCAGTTGAAATGAAATAAAAGGGGTGGCTGCAAATCACAATAACTTGATGTAATCAAGGGAGTAATTGTTAACCTCATCTTTGAAGCAATATAGGATTTGACCTCTCTTGACTTGAGCCCCTTAACTAATGCCTAATATATTAACCGATTAACTTTTATATTTACTTTAAAAAAAAAAAAAAAAAAAAACAACTAACCTTTTAAGTTGATCACAAATTGAGATTATTTTACAAAGTATTATAAATAAGCCAGTAAAATTTGTCATGATTTTAGATTAGATTATATTCTTGTACTCTTTATATTTTTCATGAAATATTGTCACATATCTGTTATATTCCTGTGTTATTTATATGTTTGTGAATTGAGTTTGAATTCGACATTGTAGTTTGTACATATTTCATGACCCTTTCTCGTATAATATATAGTTTTCTATGTGTATGTAGGAGTGGTAATTACTAATTAGCTTCACAATAGGCACATATGTTGTTAGTGCACTTCATATCCTCTTTTCCCCGTAGAAACTCTTGATGAAGTCACCCATCCCAAAAATACTACGTTTAATTATTTGAGACATAAGATATCAATACAGAACAAAAAGTGTTTGATTGTGAAATGATATTAGATGGGACTATAATTTTTCTTTTTTAAAAAAAAAAAGAAATGGTATTAGAAGGAGGGGGTGATTAAATAATACAGTCCAAAGCCTATAATTATGTATATGTGGGGGATCATGTGCTCCAATGTGTTGCAAATACTTCATTAATCAATTATTTGCCACCCCGCATTAGTAGGTCGTCATGGGGCCATCCACCATATGCCATTTATTATGTATGTATCAAATTTATGTAATTATGTAAAGATAATTACGCAAGATTAACTATTTTCAGCATTTAAAATTTGATGGCTGATCAACAGCTCGTGTACTTTTATTTTTTAAATATAGTTTGATTAAAGAAGAGAGAGATTGGGGAATTTGGATCAAACCGACAAAAGAATCGTTTTAATCAACGGCAGGTGGACAATTATAGTCACACTAACCCCACAATACCATCACCAAGTCACTATCGCACTTGATTAGAATTCCTTCGTATTAAATAGACCAAGTACTCCAGTAATAACTCACGTGCATTATCCTTGAAAATAGCATAGAATTTGCCAGAAATCTATGAAATTAACGGTTCTGATGTGCTTATTACAGGTTAGGAACTGCCCAATTGTAAGTTGTAATCTTCATTTAAAGCGCCGCCCCGCAAAACAACGAATGCATATGAATCAGCAAAAAGCAATTTATCCATCGCTGCAAAAGTTGAAACATTTTGCTCTTTTCGTAGACAAAAACATTAAATATTGAAAGTTCAATTTTTACTTTTTTTGCTCAAGAAATCAATTTCAAAAATTTAATAATTGAGACTAGATAGAAATATAGAATAGAATAGACAAGTCTATGAATAATATTAGCTCAATTTCTTTGGGGAAAAAAATGTGTAACGTAATAGATAATTGATTGATCAATTCTATAACAGATAATGTCATCTATCTACAAGTAGGTCAATTACTAGTGAGTTGATTGTCATACTCGTAAGACATGACTCCATTATAACTCAAAAACCTAATTTATCTAAAACTTTTCCCTTGATTATATATAAGACTAGATTTAGCTAGCTTCCTTAGTTTCGGTCAAAATGGCTCTCAATTATAGCCTCAATTTTTTTTTACAAATATTCACAAAAATAAAAATTTAAACTTTGATATAATGAGAAACCTATTGAATTAAAATATATTTACACATGTTGATCTTTTTTTTTTTATTTAGCCAGAAAGTTATATTTCTCATGAAATTTGAATAAACTTATACATGGATGTTAATTAAAGTTGAGAGAGTATAACGTGGGGGTGCCGGGAGGTGGCGACTGAGTCTAACATAATGATGTTGAGGCTAACAGAGAATGAGATCATTCTTTCTCTATGTAGTTGATTAGTTATATTCTTATAAAATAACTCATTGTCTATAGAAATATATACAAAAAATGTAGGGATGGCAAAAACTTACCCAATCCGCCAACCTGATCCAAACCCAATCCGATTAATAAATATGTTGGGCCGGGCTGAAATATCGAACCCGATTTCTACCCGACCTGTTTATTATTGGGTTTGATTTTTATATATGGATCGAGTTTAATCAATGCGGGTTATAAACTCACGTCATAATTACCACCGGCCAAACCTACTTTCTACTTTCTATTTGCATTTTGCTGCTCTGCCTTTTCATTCTTAGCCCTCAAATTTTCATTTTTTCATCTCTACATGCCTTCTTCTTCATATTTTAATGCTCTTACCTCTTCTTCATTTCTCAATGCTCTCTACCTCTTATTAACATATTGTCAAACTTTTCAATTTGGTTGTATTAAGACTATGTTAATATGAGATTTTTATTTTGCATTGCTTAGAACTTGAGAAATTAAAAACTCAAATGACTTTTACTCATTAAACAGGTTGGGTCGAGTCACTCCGAACCCATAGCGGGTTGGGTTGGGTTGAAATTTTCAACCCATTTAATAAACATGTTGGGATTGGGTTGACATATTTTAACCCGAACCCAACCCAAACCATTCCCCTATACAAAAAATGTATCACACTTTTGTACGTAAATTTTACTCTTTATTGGTTTTGTTATAAAATGTTATTTTAGATTAGTGAATATAAAACTATTTTGACCATATGCACATATGTTTATCGGAATTCAAACCTTATCTTATTCAAGTGATTGTTTTCAAAATTTCTGTCAATAATCCAAAAAAGCACGAAGCAATGGAATATTATCCTTTCCTACTCTAATGTATGGTCATCATAGTATTTTTTTTAAAAAAAAACTACTACTAGAATACTTTTATTAGCACGTATTTTTAATTTACACAATTATACTTTTTATGAAATAATCTAATTTCCAAAAAGAAAATATTACGACTTAAACATTCATTCACATATCTTTCCTAGCTCTTACTCTGGCTAAAAATGTATTTACATTTCGCATAAGATCAAGTGATACATATTTAATGAATTTTTGATGGATTAGATTTGAATAATTTGCCAATTAGGGTAGAATCCTAATTGCCTTCTACTTTTATATTTTTTTTATCAATCTTCACATGGAATAGTATAATTTATATAAAAAAAAAAAATCACACAACCCAATCTTGGTATCTTCTAAAAAGATTAATTTAGGCAATCTACAGCATATAATAATGAGAGTGACATCTCAAAGAGTCAAGGCCCCATTCAAGAGGCATAGGCCATACCATAACAACAACAACAATTACAATTCAAAACAACTACAATACACTCGAAGATACAAAGACATCAAACATACTTCTCTTACATATTCGCATATTTCATGTATCTGTCTATTCATTCATAATTTTTATGAGCGTCTTTCTTTCATAGTTTCATTCATGTTTTTCATCATTGATTGATTGATGTGGATTAAAAAGCAGTCAATATTGAAGGAAAATTCCTATACCTTTCGTTGAACGTTCCAACCCAAAAAAATCCAAGCACTCCCAGTATAAAATATCGTTTCTAAAAGGTACTCGTACTCGTAACTAGTACTTTTTTTACCGCTTTCTTTGGTTCTTACGAGTCGATCGTTTTTTTATTTACAAAGACTTACAACTTATAAGGGGTCGAATCATAAGGACCGATGACATGTATTGTCTTCGAGTGTTAATAATCAGTAATCGTAATGGATTTTAGATATAATTGAATCTGAGTGTTTAAAGTTGTTCAAGTTGGTGAAAGTTTTTATCTTTTTTTGTTGTGTGTTCGTTCAGATCCATTTGATTTATAAAAGGAAGTGACAAAACAAAAAAATGCAGACAAGGTATATGGAGAGATCGAATAGTATGAATGGTGGAAGAGAGAAGAGAGCTTTGGATTCAAGCTCTACTACTGATGATGATAGTCAACCTGATCGCAAGAGGCCTGCTTTAGCTAGGTTCTTTCTTTTTCTCTCTCTGACTCTTCAACAGTATGTAATTTGATGATTAGTTTTGTTTGATTTATTGGGTTTTTGAGCTTGAATTTTTCTGGGTGTTTGATGAATTTTTCTGGGTGTTTGATGAATTTTTCTGGGTATTAGAGGAATTTTTCCGGGTGTTGATTTTGTCAAAATTTTTTTAATTACATATATCTTTTGGATTAAATCTTGAGCTATCGTTTGTTTGTTATGTGGGAATTTATTGAGGCTTTTTGAATGTGCTAGAGTTCAGTTAAAGATTGTCACTTTATTTTTGGGGGTTAGTGCAGTGGGTAACTGGAATCTGGAGATTAGTTGTTACTTCTTACTTGTTACTTGTTGTTACTTGTGAGGTTCCTATCTTTTTTCTAAGTTTAGTGGTTCTGGTCAGATGTATTAATATATATGCTATTTTCACCTTTTTATTTCCCTTTTTTTGGCTATTGGTTCTAGCTTTCGAGTTTCAACTGTTGGTTTTCATAATTACTATGGTTGGCATAATTTTGAATTCATTATACAATATATTTCATGTAACTTGTGACATTTCGGTGACAAAGACAGAAAATACTGAGGAGGAAGTTGTCGACAGAGCTTTTACTTTAATTTCGCTATATTTCAGCTGTAATTTGATTGGAGAGGCAGTGAAGTAGTTTACTGAATGATAAAGTTTGTGTCTTTTATGCATGTTTTGGAACTAGAGACTTAACTGTGCCTTTAGATTTTTTATGCTGGGGTGCTGCTTCGTATGTGCGTGGTTTCTTGAGTTTACATTTTTACAGTACTGAGTTGTTTTCGTTCTTTTGCAGTGTGATTGTGGAAGCCCTGAAGGTGGATAGTCTGCAGAGGCTTTGCTCATCCTTGGAACCTATTCTTCGAAGAGTGGTAAGATAATCAAATTTATGTATGATTATTTTCTTCCTGATAAGGGTGTGAGGGCAGTCTTGGATGATTGTTTTGAAATCTAAAAAGTTATGAGATTCTTTTTGCGTAGGGGAGGGGAGGGGGTGAGTGCATGCTTCTTGCCCTCACTAGAACAGCAGAACCTAGCTGACAACCTGATTGTATACTATTTGTATCTACTTAATGACATGTTGCGTTGTACTTCTCTTATGGCTGGTCTTCACGTACAATGAACAGGTTAGTGAGGAAGTAGAACGTGCTTTGGCAAAGTTGGGGCCTGCAAGACTTGTTGGAAATGGAAGGTAAAACTCACTTCTTTGTTAGATGTTCATGATTGTTTTTTTCATTGATTGCCCTATTCTTGAACTTAGTTGTATCTTGGATGTATTTATAGGGTTTCAAATTATTTTGTCCTGGAAATTGTCAATTTTTCTAAAAAGCGTTAAAAGAGTGTTTTTGTAACACTTTCTCTCAGACGGCAAAAATGCTTGTGCATTGTAACACTTACAAGTGTACTGATGATACACTTTGAAATATCTATTTAAAAGCTCACAGTCTAACCAAAACTCTTATCGGATGATTATTTGAAAGAACAATAAGAAGGTTGACCTGTGTGTATAATATAGGTCTTCTCCCAAGAGGATAGAAGCACCTGATGGAAGAAATTTGCAGCTTCATTTTAGAAGTAGGCTTTCTTTACCCCTTTTTACTGGAGGAAAAGTAGAAGGTGAACAAGGAGCCGCGATCCACATTGTGTTGATTGATGCAAATAATGGGCAACTTGTCACAACGGGTCCCGAGTCATCTGCAAAACTAGATATTGTTGTGCTTGAAGGTGATTTCAATGATGAAGATGATGCTGATTGGACCCAAGAAGATTTTGAGAGTCATATGGTGAAAGAACGTGAAGGGAAGAGGCCTCTTCTAACTGGAGATGTGCAAGTGACACTGAAAGAAGGTGTAGGAACTCTTGGAGATCTGACATTCACCGATAATTCTAGCTGGATAAGAAGCAGACAGTTCAGATTAGGTCTAAAGGTTGCGTCAGGTTATGGTGAAGGTGTTCGTATTCGTGAAGCAAAAACAGAAGCTTTCACTGTCAAGGACCATAGAGGGGAATGTGAGTCGAAATCCTCAAACCTATGTATTCTTTACAAGTGTTTCTTAATTCCCTTCTTTCCCAGCTCAGGTTTCCACACGTGTGTCCTTTTCTCTAACCTTGTAACCTAATACCTTGCCTTTGTTGTATTTTGCAGTGTACAAAAAACATTATCCTCCTGCGTTAAATGATGAAGTCTGGAGATTAGAGAAGATTGGGAAAGACGGTGCTTTTCACAAAAGACTAAACAAAGCTGGCATAATTAAAGTTGAAGATTTCTTGCGATTTGTAGTCAGAGATCCACAAAGGTTGCGAAATGTAAGAATGTTATATTTTTGCTGTTTTATGGTTATTCAGCCTCGGCTATTTGACTTAAATATCTGGATCCTTTGTAGATACTTGGGAGTGGCATGTCAAACAAGATGTGGGATGCACTTGTGGAGCATGCAAAGACGTGTGTACTAAGTGGAAAGGTTTTTATCTACTATCCTGATGGTCCACAGGGAGTCGGTGTAATTTTCAACAGCATATATGAGTTTAATGGTTTATTTGCTGGTGGCCAGTACTATTCTACCGATTCTCTTTCAGACACTCAGAAGGTGAGTGTTCCTTGAAACACCATATCCTATCTTCTTTGAAAAATGTTTTTCTACCTTGTCAATATATCACTATTGATCGTTAATTTCAGTAAAAAAAATCTTCAAAAATAGTATACCAAATATTTTCTGTTCTCAAACAAGCCTAAATGTTTACATTCAAATGAACATTTGATTGATCACTCTGATGAGTGACAGGCTCACAGAATTGGGCCTCAAGGGCAACATTTTTAGGCTTAAGAAAGCCCTCACAAGTTTTAAAAGAAAAACCATGACTTCTAAAAACCTTGAACACAGTTAAGCCATATTAGGTGCGTGTCAAATATGATGACTGAATATCTAGCATGATGGCAGGTCTATGCAGACACCTTAATAAAGAAAGCGTATGAGAATTGGATGCATGTTGTAGAGTATGATGGCAAGTCTCTTTTAAGCTTAAAACAGAATACGATCGAAGATTCTTCAAGGACTGAATCACCAATATCCCAACAA
Source organism: Dysphania ambrosioides (assembly GCA_026401315.1). Taxonomy (NCBI): domain Eukaryota; kingdom Viridiplantae; phylum Streptophyta; class Magnoliopsida; order Caryophyllales; family Amaranthaceae; genus Dysphania; species Dysphania ambrosioides. The sequence continues at coordinate 26,832,530 of CM048665.1, read as the reverse complement.
AACCCCAATTTCTACAACCATCAACTCTCGTTACCCAGTTTACCCGTTGCTCCTCCTGTGGAGCAGTCCACTGCAGATCCTGGTCTCAAGATTGGAGGTATAGAATCTGTTATTCCCATAATTATATTAAGAAGGATTTTGACAAAGAAAATTAATACTATATGACCTTCAAATATAGCCTTATGCATGCTTGTTTTGATGTTTCAGGTTTACATGATGGAATGGGTACAAGATATTGTGCGCAGTCACAATCAATGAACCTTAATGGATCTGCTCATTTTGATTCCTCCTCACTTTTGCCTCAAAATCAATTTATTGGTGCTTCGGGTCTCAGCCAAGCTAGAAATATTGGTGCAATGTCTCTTGGATCTGCACAACCATCCTTCTCCGGATTGCAGCCTGTAGGAAACACCAACTTTGCAGATTACCGGGGAAGTGAGAACTTGCAATCAGAGGAAGAAATCCGGATGAGAAGCAACCAGATGCTTGAACATGAAGACATGCAACATTTGCTTCGTATCTTTGGGATGGGTGGTAGTCATCAAGGCCAAAATCCTGTCAGTGTGGCTGAAGACGGGTACCCATATCCAGCAGGTTATGCATCATCACCTGCTATCAACTTCAATTTTGATGAGGATAGAGGTCGCTCTTCTGGGAAAGCTGTTGTGGGATGGCTCAAGCTTAAAGCGGCCCTTAGGTGGGGCATCTTTATAAGGAAGAAGGCTGCTGAGAGACGAGCTCAACTTGTTGAGTTGGATGATACATAGATTTGAACTGTAACAACGATGGCTCTGCTTTGTTTAAAAAATATCTGATCCATTCATCCCACTTTGCAAACAAATGCTTAGCACATGAAGAGTTTCGGACTTCGTTAAATTTAATAGTGGGATGATGCCTGCTTTCTTGACTTGTTTGGTCATGGATCCTTGATGATTAAAGGACTTCAAACTGAGCCGAGGTGCTGTTGCAGAAGAGACTTATTTCGGGAACACCTTCTGCGAAAATGGGAGGGTTAGAGGTGTCTCCATGGACCTGTCCATCACTCCCTGGATAAGTGGATATCCCCCATCAAGGTCTTTGATATGAGGCTGTTTTATCTTCATTTTTTCCTTGTGTACTTTGTATCATGGCTGGTAGAAGGTCTGACGAATCAAAATCTGTTGTATTTATTTTTTAACGCAATAACTATCCGTGGTAGTTGCCTTGATTACCAGATCGAACTCTAGCTTGAATAAATTCTTCATTTGTTTCCTAATATATGTTTGATTACCCTGAATCAGTAGTGTTTTAAAGCCTTCCATGACTGTCTTTCCAGTGGTTGCATCAATCTTCAAGACATGAAGTAGATATGTAAAAATGGGGGTGTGATTAAATGAGAAGCTTAAATACAAAAGATAAAAAAGATCTTGACATTCACAATAATGATGAAAATAGTCATTATATGCAAAAAAAAAAAAAAAAAAAAAAAAAAAAAAAAAAAAAATTTGTTACTTGTTTTAAGAAAGGCTCACTATATGTAAGTGAAGTATCATATGTTGGATCTAAAAGATAAAAAAACCAAGATTACTTCTCACTTTATGCACCCCTTATATCATATCCATTTATGAAATGTTTCCATAAACTTTTAAATTTTTTTAACTATATTTGTGAAGTATGGTGTGTAAAAGTTAACTATAAATCTAAGGCACTAACTTGTTCCACAGTGTGTGCTAATTCATTACGGAGTAGTTCACAATTGCTAACACTATATAATTAAATAATGTCAGCAACAGCTAAAATAAAACTACAATGACACTACAAATAAATGATATTCGTGGTGACGAATTTGTACGTGATTGTGCAAAGAAATATACCAATGCCCATCCCCAACTAAATGTGTTATTCTCTGGAAAAAAGAAAAAAAAAAAACAATTTCTACTCGATCTCATTATCACCTCCAAAATGTCATGAGAGGTAATGAACAATTTACGAAGAATATTACATATTTGGAGTTTGCAATATAATGCACACAATAAGAGCTTAGCTAGCAACATTACATGTAATCTCATATGTATTATTCACCATTATCGGTAGGCTAAGATCTAATTTCTCAAGGTAATGTTGAGTACACATTGAAAAGGCAAACATAACGACTTTGACACTTTCGCGCAAGTCTCACAGATCTCGGATAAGTTTAAAAAAACTATTTACATAACGAGTGAAAAGTTTTGGGAAGCAGACACAAGTCCTCAATAAACAGGATTGTCGCACATATAGCTATATAAGGTATTAACCAACAATAACACTCTTTTTCATTGCTGTAAGCAGGAAACATGGAATGACAGAGGGAAAGCAAGAGGTGGGCAATCCTACTTTTGAAAGCAGATTATACAACCAGACCACCTAACCAGAGTCTTTATGCTCAATAGTTGGGTCATGAAATTGTATTTTAACCAGGGGGGTCAAGGCTTTAGCGCTGGTGCTTGTCTCTTGCTCAGAGAAGACCTGACACAGCATTGGGCGGTCAAGTATTTCAATCCATATCCGAGGCTTCTTCTTCTTCTTCATCTTCATCGAGAATGTAAACTAAGGCTCGTTTTCTAGTGGCAAAAATACAGCCAATACCTCTAGATGCTGTTGCAAAATGTGATATTGAAAGACATATTAGAGTTAATGAAAAGTTAATGTTATGTTAGTCCAGTATTGAAGCTACTACCAAAGCATATCTCTGGATTGTTTCACAGCTTACAACGCAGACAAATAAATAAGGGTGGGCGAGGCAAATAAAGACCAGAGAAGCAAAAAAGAAAAGTGAAGAAGGATTCCTACTTGACAAAAGAAAATTCACACCTAGTTCATTGAGCATCATTTTTCAAAAGAATTGTTCTAACGAATCTGAATCACTGAATCCATAGATAGAGTGCTAATTGCGGAAAGCTTAAGGCAGAGAAATTACTTACAACTAACTGCAAGAGGTGGAACCACACTGTGAGGGATACTTCGAACCTTTGCACTCTCTATTTGCATAGGCAATATGTAATCCTAAATCAACAAAACAAGTGTAATTAGTGAAATCAAATCAAGAACATTAACTGCCCAAAGTTCATCATATTCACAATCCCAAATCATGTGAGGCATTTAATGTGCATGAAAAGAATCAATAAATAAAAATTTCAAAAGCATTCCAATGATCAGCACTGTCTTCTATCCAATAGAACTTCAGAATTGGTTTCAGAACCAACAGATGTTTAATTACAGCAAATGTATTAAGCAATCTGCTTGATTTCATGAAACTAAAATATTGCTAATAGAAAGGATCTGATTCTGGCTTCTTTTGGGAATATATTTAGAAGGAAAACTAGAGTGTGGCTCGGGCAATACCCCAATTTGTTACTTCTAAAGTTCTATGTTGATATCAGTTTTTTTTTTCCCTTATGGTATAACTTGAAAGCCTTTGTCATAGCTTTTGATTTTTCCAACTTTCCCCCCTTTTAACATTATATTAGTGTTAGTGTTACATTTATGAGGAGATTTAAATCAATAGAAATAGATGGCTTAGTGGGTAAAATGCCTATCTATAATCTAGGTGGTCCCAGATCCAAATCTATCTATGAGCATCTTTTGTTGTATAATAATAATAACACCAATTATAAAATGCTATGCATGATGATGTGGGCAAATTATTTGTGTATAGTATGAGGAAGTTCCACATGACACGTATAACACTTCCCAATATATTAGTATAGATTGTCAGAGGTCTTCAGGCCTAAGACAACAGTCATCCTAGATAGAGTACATCTTGGTTGCAAAATGATGTATGGCTATTCCATTTGAAGTAAATATGGATATATTCATTGGTTTCCTTTTCAGATCATTATTCACGTAATGCTATTTTTAGCAACATGTTACTCCATCATTTTTCACCTACCAGCCACTAAAAGCTAGTGATATTTTTCTTTGATTGTGATAAAAAAAAAGAGACCCTTTCCAGTAGCAAAGACTTCGAAAAGCACTGATGAGAAAACATGCTACCAGCCATATGCTTTTTAAATTTGTTTTCTGGTCATTTCATAGTTTATTCCTTTGGTTTCTAACTTTCTACATAGTAGTTCACTTTCAATTCTAATCTATTATTTTGACGGTCTCACAAAAGTTTCCTTAAGTATCATCCAGTCATCCAGAACTGGACCAAGGAGTCGTCATTGAAGTTCTGAATGTTTTAAGGAACTGGGCATCTATTCAGACTATCAGTTTTTATTTTTGAACTTTTTCAAAAGCACAACTTTAGAGGTTAAAGGGGAAATTAACAGGAGGTATCAAGCAGGAGGCTTGCGATCACAATAGCAGATTAACTATTCAGCATGTGAAAGAAGTACCTGCAACTGATCCAAATTCCAAAAGTTCAGGCTGGTTGATCTTGATAAAGATACAAATGGAAGGTCATCAGTATGCACCATCATGAGAAGAGCATTACCACTGCTGTCAGAATTGGCTGATGTTTCATTCAACAGCAAAACAATCTGACGATCCTGTATTTGAGAGAAGCAGACCCATCTCAACTTAACAGGAGTTGGCTAAAAGGAGAAAACAAGGCTGAAAAGGTGCTAGCGCTTAAAAAAATTACTTTATATAGGGATAAATCCATGCAACTGAAATCGTTTGACGCAGACAGCAACAATGCTTCAACTGTTGTATATCTGTCCCTACGATTATCTGCTTCATTTAGAACTCCTCGTAATATGCATGTACAACTTGCAACATCTGATAGGGACCACTCGGGTATTTGGAAAGCGACATAGTCCAGAAGTTTTTCTTGACCACTCTCACATAGTGAAGGGGCAGCATCCTGTATGAGAGAAATACATTAGAAACGGGAACAACAACACTGCACAAATGACACTGGATGATACACTTAAGAAAACATTGAACACCCCTATTAAAAATTTTGCAGGTTAGGTTCAGAAGAACACTCAAAGAAAGAATAAGAAAGGGGTTGAATGTCAATACAAGTGTATGTCTAGTTTGCATTGTAACCTGATATCTGATCGGGTTACACATCATCTATTATGTTCCACCATTCTTTGTTCTTTCATGAAAAACTAAACTTGAATGTAGCAAACAAGAACTAGAATATAATGATTCCTAAATTTTTCATAATTGAGGCACTTTGTAAGTGGTATCAAATACTTATCTGCAACAAATGGCAAATAGCAGAACAGCATCGCAACTAACCAATAGGGATCAACCAAAAGGTAATAGCTGCATGATAGTCGTCCAGCATGCATATGGGTCCTAAAGAAATTTGATGCATCCCAATTCCACGATGATGGCCAGAGCGGTTAAAGGGGAAAGCAATAAGGTAAATTAGGGTAACCATGTTAATACAGGGTACTGCACAGTTTCCAAATGTATCATTTGCACAGGGAAAAAAAGCAGAAGCACCAGCAGCTAAAGCCTCTAAAACATGCCTAAAGAAGCAGTATCTGTTAAGGTTGGAAACCTTAGGCGTGATGATTTTACAGATTACAGAGAAAACCAGAGAACAAGAGGAGGAAGAAGAATAAGAAAGAAGATAGAGAGAAGATTAGTGTAATTTTTCTTATGCATATTTTCAACCACTTCTGCTATATATCTACATTTGATTACTACTGTTACCACTACTGCACCGCAAAGACTATGGCTAGCAATTCCTTCTCATAAACTGATAGCTTTTGCCCTTTTGGTCCCAAGGTTCTGCTAATGAATGCTAGAGGATGATTCTCATGCATAAGTACAGCTCCAATACCTGCAGTAGATGCATCTGTCTCTACTAAATAAGATTTTGTGAAATCAGGAATAGCAAGAACTGTTGCCTCATTGATTGCTGTCTTTTAATTCTCAAAGGCTTCTTGTGCGTCTGTCCATTCAAACGCCCTTTTTTTGAGAAGATCATTGAGAGGTTTACTGATCCAAGCATAACCCTGTATCAAAAGCGCCTATAGTAACCAGCTAAACCCAGAAAACTCGAGCTCTTTGACAGGCAAGGAGTTAATGGCTGCTACTTTTCCAGGATCAGTTTCAACTCCCTTCCCAGACACAAAGTACCCCAAGTACTCCACTCTTCCAGTCATGAATGAGCATTTACTCAGCTTTGCATAGATAGAATGAGTTCCCATAAGCTGAAAGACTTCTTTGAGATGCTTCAAATGTCCATCAACACACTTACTATAGACTAATATATCATCAAAAAAGACTAAGACACACTTCCTCAGTAAAGGCTTAAACACTACATTAATCCACTCCTGAAAAGAAGCTGGAGCATTAGTCAAGCCAAAAGGCATGACTAGAAATTCATAATGCCCCTCGTGTGTCTTAAAGGCTGTCTTGAACACATCATTAGGATGTACTCGGAGTTGATGATATCCAGCTCTAAGATCAAGCTTAGTAAATACAACAGCTCCAGCAAGCTCATCAATCAGCTCATCCAAAACAGGAATAGGAAACTTGTATTTTATAGTTCTTCTGTTCAGCTCACGATAATCAATACATAGCCTCCAGGATCCATCTTTTTTCCCACGAAAACTACAGGTGAAGCAAAAGGACTCGAGCTAGGATGATACTGTCTAACATCTCTTGCACTAGCTGTTCTTTTGTTTCAATGGATACCTGTATGGCCTTATGTTCACAGCCCCTTATCTAGGTGTCAAACAAATTCTATGATCATATAAACCTCTGCTAGGAGCAACTCCATTGGCTCCTCAAAGACCCTAGCAAACCTGGACTTCAAAGCACCCAATTCTTCAGATTCACTAGCTTCACCAGATACCTGAATTAAACAGGTAGCCCTATTCATTCTGTCTTTCATGGACCACTTGCATCAAACACACCTGGGTACATATCTGGTGGTACTAATCAGTTTTAAAGTTGGTCCCTCCTGTAACACCTTAATTTTCTTTGGTGGCATTCCCCTGAGTTCGACTTCTTGCCCTTTCATTCAAAACTTCATGATTAATCTACTGAAATCCCATGATATTGGTCCCAAAGTACTTAACAATTGAATGCCAAGTACCATGTCACAACCTCCTAATGGTCTCAACAAGACATCACTGGAGTACTCATGCCCCCCAATAGTCCATGTAAATTGTCTACAAATAGATTGACACATTATTTGATTACCATCTGCTATCAATACAGGTATCTTTTCAGTCTTGCACCCCAGCCATACTCACATCTAAAAAATTGTGTGTACTACCAGAATCTACAAGAGTGTATATCATTAGCCTTGGCAAAAACTCTGATTCTCATAGTGTGGAAACTCTGACTTCCACTCAAGGCACTCAGAGATATACAAGAACCTACTTCCTTCATATCATCTACATTCTCCTTAGTACTTCTCACTTCATCTAGCCTGGAATGTCCACCATACACAACTGTGGCTCTTTAAATTGATATATTCTCTGCTCTCGCCTCAGCTGGTACATATCTGGTAGGCTTAGGTGTTATCAAAGGTTGTTTGGCTGTTGGTAAGGGTCTCAAATCAGGTGTTGGAAGCAAACGTGGCTTATGTAGGTTATTATTAGAGAAATTTGAGGAAGGTTTCTGATACGAGGTGCTTATTTTGGTTGTTTTCTGAGAGTTTACTAATAGAGATTCATCTTGTAATCTTGCATACTCTACTGCAGCCGCAATTGACTGAGGTTTGAAAGCTCTAACAAATGGCCTAACTCCAGGCTTGAGACCACCAATAAAACTCTTTAACATATATTTCTCAGGCAAGGAATAACTCTGTTGCATCATTACGCTCTCAAATTCTCAAAATCATCAATATAGGCTTCGATACTATCATTTTGCTGTAATTTGTTAAACTCTTCCACAACATTCACTCCACTTTCATCCTTAAACCTTCCATTAACATGCAGCACAAAATCATTCCAAGCTACTCTTGAACTTATGGATAAGTAGCTAGTCATGTTTAGTGAAGCAAGATCTACTTTCTGCTCATCATGTATTTTGCACAAGCTAAAATACTTGCAACACTTCTTAATCTACAATATAGGGTTAGTGCCATCAAATTTAGGAAAATTGAGTTTAGGAATGTACCCTAAGTTCATTGATTGATAGCGATCATCCATACGAGGTGTCCTGTTTTCTTGAAGAGAGTTCATGCTTTCGCTTACCTGATGCATCATTCGCACAATTTCCTCAAACTTTTGTGCTGAGGCTTGACTCTGAACCTCGAATTGCTATTCCAGTGCAGCAATTTGTGCTTCCATGATCATCCAAGACCGTAACAGCTCTGATACCGATGTTAAGATTGGAAACCTTAAGCGTGATGATTTTACAGATTACAGAGAAAACCAGAGAACAAGAGGAGGAAGAAGAATAAGAAAGAAGATAGAGAGAAGATTTGTGTAATTTTTCTTATGTATATTTCAACCACTTCTGCTATATATCTACATTTGATTACTACTGTAACCACCAGTGCTATACTACTCAAGGGTTCTTCATTCCAACAAACTTTCCCACCACTTCTAACAAACTCTAACAAACTCACACTGTAACAGTATCACAGTCATTTATTCACAAGTATCACAACAGATCAGTATAGCCCAGCATCTTTCCCCTCTGGTGCATATTCTAGAGTCATATGGTCTTAAAAAAACATAAACCATTATTCGCCAGGTAAATCACATAAAAGATTAAATGGAACAACAAACTCGGCAACTCACTTATTGTGCAGATGTGGCTGAATTGCATCATTCAAGCTTGTCTGGAATATAACAGAAATATAAGTTGGTAATAAATATGTATCATATACCCGATAGAATGAAATTGAAATCGGAACACTGTTAGAGGTGGATGGTGGTGAAGCCTGTAGGGGATAAAGAGGCAGCATCTGTGTACAGATTATCTCCTTTGAAATGGTTGTATTTGGCATATTGAAAGCCTCCTTGAAACTGGAAAATGAGACATTACATCAAAATCAAGGAATCAAGACAATATTTCCAAGGAAATGAAAACTTACTCATAATTACAAGCACAACATCAAAATGGATTAAAATAGATAAGTTTAGGGGACCTAGCTGAGGGCATTCTCCTATAAACATGTACATCATATGGTTCCAACATTACATCAAGAGTAACATCTTCCCAAGTGAATATTTTCCAGCAATACACTGGAATACTGGATAATAATAAACAGGAAAGATACTTGATTATAAGAAAAGGATCACGTGAAGGCCTATTCATAACTAATATTAGTATTTTCCAGAACTTTTCAGCTAATGTACAGAATGAACAAAACATGAAAAAATAAAATACACAAAACAATTTTCAGACAGTTACTATAAATACAATGTACCCTTTAAGCATTTTTATGATCAACATTATAAATTAAAAAGTGGTCATACAAATAGATACCTGGATTCCATGTACTGAAATTCTTTAGCTAATGTTCTGTGTAGGCACTCAGTATCAGCAAATCCCCCTAGTTTGACAAGTTCTTCAACTCGCTGAGTTGTTTCCCTGAGGCATTAGCAATATAAGACCATCAATCCAAAGTTCCTTCTGGCAAGTCAAGTTGAGTTCTTTCACATGTCAAGGCCTGCTCCCAGAAAGCATGAAATTGTCTTTTAAGTTTTGCAACATAAGGAATATATTTTTTTTCCAATATGAATATTACACTTACAATGTGAGCATTATCATGGTGAATAACTGGGCATGCCTGGGCAACAATTGGCTGCCCCAACCAACAATAAGTTTCCTACTTTCTCGAACTTCACAATGGCTAGAGTGAGGGCGGGAAGGAGCTTGCACATATTTTGAGCAAATGTACATAATCATACAGTGACAGGTAGAGATATATCCACAATGCAATTCATCAAACGAAAAACAATACTGAATCCAAATTATTAGAGCTATGACACAATCAAACCCCAACAAACAAAATGTTGAATTGAATCATACCAGTCTTTATTGGGGGCTATTACTCATTTTTGTACTTACTTTATTTTCTTATTGTTTTTTCAATTAAATAAAGAAAACCAAAAAAATATGGTTATCATGTATAGATAACTTACAAATTAAGTTGTACATAATGATCAGCAGCAGATTGGTCCAAGAACAACTTTACTGGATCCCGATCATAGAGGAACTTCAAAAACATTATTACAAGTTCACTGCAAAGCACAAGCTAAGTAACGTAACTACAAGAATGACATATGACCAATCAACTTTCCAAATAGCCATTTAAAATAAGAAGTGCTAATTACCTGTTGTATGGTGGAAGCTGATCAGTAGATTCTGACATTAGTATCTTTATACACCTCAAAAGCCAGTTGAAAAAATTTGAGAACTGAAGTAGAAGTTAAGAAAAGAAATTAAAAAGGAAGAAAAAGAGAGAAAATAAATAACCATTCTGTACAAGCTGATCCAGTTTAAAAGATTTGATTCTAGGTGGAGAAAGTAGATTGAGAGCACAATAATGGATTCATTTAATATGATAGGTTAAGTAGGAATTTTCTGTACAAAAAGATGAAGTAACATGGTTTTGGCTCCAGTAGTAGAGATTATTTTTGAGAGTGAGGGTACTTCTCATCACCTCATCAACTACAGGGTTGAAGATTAATTTAGATAACTGAAAAGTCTCAGGGATGAATCCAAAAGTAACAAGCCAATTTGAATAATTTTGAAAACCATATCATACAAGCATAGAATCTGTACAAAACAACAAAAGAACTTGGCCAATCAATGAAAGTAAAGGCCAAAAAAATACAGCCTAGATAGTTAAGTTTTAAAAAAGAACCACCTTTAACAAGCATACCTGCTGGGAAACAGAAGAAAGAATCTGCACAAAGCGACCAACTTGTACAAGCAACATTCCAACTTTTTCTGTTGCATTATCCGTTAGTTTTTCATCAAGGCCAATGCCTCCATAGCGTGCTCGCCACTTTGAAAGGCCTCTTAGTTCTCCCATTCGAAATCCAATAATTTCTGCTGCCGGCTGATGAAAGCACAGTTAACCATGTTTAACAGCTTTGTATCACTTAGTGATGGTGTCATGACTATCCATAACCAAAGGAGCCAAAGTCACCAGTTTTTGTCCTTTGGATAATGGACTAAATCAAAAAAGGGCTTATAAATCAATAGCATTTCATATATAATGTGACATAACAAAGGATTGCTGAGTATCGATGGAAGGGCCAACTTGAAACAATCATTTGCAATTACAAGGGTAAGGCTACATACATCTAACACCCGTAACCTTGCCATCTTGGGAGTCCCTTTAGGCTTTAGGGGAATTGGGTAACGTTCAAGGATGATCATGCTGGTTAGGGAAAAAGGCAGCAATAATTTATTTGTTTTGGTATTCTTAACATGAATCATAAAATAATGAAGTGTGGATTTATATTTCATATAGTAAATCTCAACTTACGTCAAACCTTGAAAAGGTTCAAGTAGTCTCCAGTCAATCTTTGCATAATAGCAGTACCCAAATTATTCTGTACAAGAAGAGTCCAAGCAGAGAAAAAAGAAAGATGCCTGGAGCCCTGGATTATAATATACATACAAAGTCTGACTAATTTTGGTGGGCAATCACGGTTGACATTGTTATGCAAGATTTTAAGAAATGAATCTAAAGCTTAATCGCATAGCTAATGGAAAGATAGAGGGGCAGATTCTACAGCAGTGGTGCTTAATGAATTCCAAACATAATTTTCAGGATTCAAAACATTCTCATTTTGTTTAAAAAAATTTGAGAAAAGCTTGTGACAGTTTTTAAAGTCCTAGCTGGTAAGTTCTGCCATCTGTAAAATTTTCTGTGTATGAGTGTGCAAATCATATTTTTTTTAGCAGAAGGATAAATCCTTTCAGAAGTAAATGGTGGTTCAGAAGTTTTGTGTAAAATAAGCCCCACTTAGAGGTCTTTTACAAGCAAGAGAGCTTGCTGATAAAAATTTTAAGATTTCAAGATGAAGCAACAACATCACTGAGAGCCCTATAGCAGTATAGCCTGATTCCCATCATGCAACCTCCATCAGGATGGCTGAAGCATCTGGTTAAGTCGAAACAGAGAATATGAAGAAGGAGAAGAGGGGAGGCAAATAAGTCTCTCACTGCTTTGAGCTATCTCTTAGAGACATTGAATTATTTTTACAAAATTACGTTTGATTTTAGATGAGACTCATGAGAGTGGAGAATCAGCTTGCTCCCTTGATGTTGCAACGTTAATATAACAGATGATCAAAAGTATGCAATGCATGAGATGAGAGTGAAACGATTGGATAATAAGGGTACCTGGATATGATCAAGGAGGATGAGCTGAAGTTCATTTCCTGCGCTAGATACTGCCTTCATCACACGCTTGAGTCCCTAAACAGAAAAAGGTAGAATAAGTGTCCTAAAAACAGTAAACAAACCTTCCACCCCCTCCCCTGCGAAAAAAAATAAAATAAAATTGGTGCTTATCATACCGCTTCACCAAGAGAATTGACCAGAAATTGATGAACAGGAGGACTTGTTCGAGCACCTCCTAGAAGACTCAAAAACTCCTCTTGAGGTGATGATTCCAGTCCTACAAACGAAACAAATGGAGTTCAGGAGTGAAGTTGAAACTAAATTTAGAAGCTGCCATAAAGTAGACCCAATTGACATTACCATTGCTAACAATAAGTGTAGATAAAGATTGGAATTTATCATGGAATATCTGCATGGCATCACACCATTGCTTATGCATGATTGAAAGTGATGCCCGAATGACCTCAGTTAAATCTTTAATGCTGGAAGCTTGTTGAGCAACTTGATGAAGCTCTTGTTTCCTACAAAAGTAAGTTCTTCAGCCAAATGCTAATTCTTTGATGCCATAAACCTCACTTAAAGCTGCACTGATTTTCACAATCTGGAAAACAAGACTACTATGAAGCAAATCTACTTCAAATTGTTTTTGATTCATGTACACATACAATTAAAAAAATTAACTATAAATATTACAGTTTCCAAGGGGAAGATGAATATTTCTCCAGAAATTTACACAAGCTTCAAATCCAAATTTCTAAAGCAATTAACAGATTCAGCACTTTATAACATTGTGCTTTCTACTGTGCATAAACCATAGCATATGTATAATGAAACATTCAATAGAAGCAGCTAGCACCATAGAATATTTCAATTCTTCCTGAACTTTCTTTTATTCATCTACAAGCAACTAATATTTGGAGCTAGAAATGACTTCTGAACTTTCCATCTGAAAGAAAGAGATGCCACTAGCTCATGAAACTGCCTCATCCAATTTACAAGACTAAAAAAGTATATAAAGCAATATTGATCTGTTGACCTAAGGGGAGATCATATGCACTGATATTATATTGATTAATATTCAAGAAAAGAATTCTGACAATCAAAGCCAATTCCCCAACAGTAGAGACAAGAGGATTCTAACACAATGTTCTGCATATATTACTAAGATCAGAAGATATATTTCAACAAGATCACCTCAATGCCTTTAAGAACAGAAAAGCAATGCTCTTGAGTTTTCAGGCATGCCACTAATACTTGAAGCAAGGAGGTTATAAACAGGAGTACAGAAATCAGGAGACCAGGATTCTCAAGTTCCAACATTTCTCCATACAAGAAGACAATGTATGCTAAATTATTTGGGATCTATGCATGTAACCTTTAAGTGGATGAGAAAGTGTGCCAGTAATGATTTGATACATAAGGTTCTAAAAACTATATCCCATTAAACTCCAACATCTTCATAAGACAATCTTACCTCTTCTGGAAAATTGAGATGTCCAACACCAAGCAATGCATACCACTGGTTTTGTGTCCAGACAATGGACTGTGATTGAAATCATTACTGCTGCAAGATATTTCTCCAGAGCAGAAAATGATCAGACGACAAAAATCCTTTGACAAAGCAACCTAAAGCCAGAAAAAGGGTGAACAACCATTCACAATCTAGATTGATTTACAATTGGAAAACAGCTAAATGATTATGCTTTAAGAATATGTTAAAGAGAATCAGCAAGCTGTATGGCCTGTACCTAAATGTCACTTACTAGACTAATTTGTGTAAGATTGAAATTGAAATTATCGTTTCAAACTGAAACCTCAAAAAAAAAAAAAAAAATTCACTTACCATTGTCATAACATACCTCTTTTGAGAGTTATTTTTTTAAATTTAAATAAGTACAGTAACAGATAAATGGAGAGTAGACAAGTATATCAACCAGATGAAATTATTAGCATACTTTAACTAGGTAACAAAGGGTTCTTGTGATAGGGAGAACATATGCATATGCTTGTAAATCATTCTTTGACCACAGTCATGCTTTTAAACGTAAAACTTCACTTTCAAGCTAATTTAACCATCAAAGAAACTCATCAGCATCTCATTCATACCAAAGTAGATGTTGTTACTAAAAATCCACATTTTGGAGTCAGGAACTTTTAAGAAGGATGGATTCGTTACAAAGACACTCACCTTATGAATCGAAGCATCCAGGATTTGATATGCTACTTGATTGTTTATTAGTGGAAGAGACAAATTGTGAATATTCTGGGGAAAAAAAGAGGTCAAGATTCATAGATACTGACAAAAATGATAGATTGGAGAATGAATTGACTAGCACAAACCAAACAGAGCAAGATGAAACACTATATACTCTTAATACATTCCAAAGACAAGCACACAATTCATTTTAAATCCCACATATAAGCTTATGAAAGTTCATACAGTGTATTCCATATCTAAACACAAGAAGATGCAGTCATTTTCCATTTCAATGTCAACAGGAAAAAGTCCAAACTCCTTCCCATGTGACCAGGATCAGACCATAATTAGCAGCCTATTCTCATTCAAAATAGTTAAGGGTACACAATAATCTTCATAACAGGAGCAGTTGCATGCTAGGATAGAAAGGAACTAATCCTCAGACAACGGTATCCAAAACTCAAAATTTGAAGTTTCAACAGTGTAGTTAACTCGTTATAGCATGTCAAACACACAAATATCAAATATGGTACTACCTTCATTAAAATAACATGGGCCTTATGTTACTCCAAACCTGAAAATGTTGAAAACTACAGTGACAATAATTAATATTAGAAGGCTCGGAACAAATGAGTAGATAAGGTCTGTCTTTTTGGAGTAGGAAAAAATGTTTTTATGGTAGTCGGACTACGTATAATTAAATTTTACATAGTTCAAATGATAAGCCATGAGATGAGAGATGGTAGTTATATTTAGAAGAAATAAAGCAGAGGATTAATTTCCATAAGGAACCCACTATATAATTTTAATGGCAACACAACTAGCATTCAGCACCAATTTTCAAAAGTTATCAAGTTACTCACAATTTTTCCAATGGGAAATATGCCAAATATGCTAAAGCAAATGCCTCCATCTTTATCAGCACTGCATAGGATGTTAAAACGTTGATGCAAAGTATTTAGCAGGTCCTGAAATGAATATTCAGTGCTATCTGTAAGAGTTGAATCTCCGGACACTACTCCAGACATCCGTGGTATTCTTGGAGCAGGAGGGAAGAAACGCAATGTACGGTCTTCATAAGACACAGTGTAGTCACCATTAACCTGAAATAATACAAGGAAATAAGAGGTGATATGACTAAAAAGAATTGCAAAGGGAAAAGACAGAATAATCCAAATTCCTGAAACATAAAAGTATAATATTTGGCATAATGCAATCCCATTTTACCTTCCCTTCTATTTCAGGGGTGAAGAAATTTTTTTACCTTTTTATAAAATCAATGGATTTCAAAGAATTTTAATAACAAGAAAGAATAAAAGACTAAATACAGAAAAAAGAAATACACGCTCTATTTACCTGTACAAGTCCATCCTCCTCCTCCCAATTAAGACAAACTACAGCAATGCTGTGACACTTCACGCTTCTTAATAATTTCCCATTCTGCATCCATAGAAGCATTCAGAATGAAATATAATAATCTCTATACTATCGTATAGAAAAATTTTCACCTATTGGCTGCAGCCACAAAATATACAAGAATGAAATAGCACTAACTTCTGGTTCATAAAGTTTTAATGCACATTGTTCATACAGAAAGTGTCTCATCAGTCATCATCATATCACAAAAAGGGTGATTTTCTCTTAGATAGACTAGTCAAGTGAGAGAACCAAATAATTCAGGAGAAGTCTTCTTGACTTGGCAAAACTTCTAAATGCCTCTTTTCTTCAAGTTAAGACAATAAAAGCAACTTAATCTCCTTAGCCGACTAGAGCATGTATTTTTACACTAACTGCTGCTAACAATATTTTTAATGCACTTTATTTTTACACTTTTTTCAACCATGGACTCCACTGCATTATATCCTCCCTCTGTCACACGTATGTTTTTCATTTTGAGAAGTGTGCCTCACAGCTGCAATCGCCTTAGTATGCCTTGAGCTATTCTTACACTGAAAAGTATGGATTATTGAAGATAATGAATCAAAACCACTTATCAGTTATCACTTGAATGTTTACACGTATCCCAAATTAGCTATTCAAAAATTTAACAAACACAGTAATCAAAGGGTTTTCCTTTTAACATACTGGAGAAATCAGACCAGTTTAGATGATTGCACAAGTTAAAGATTGTTGCACAGCTAGAGAATGTTATGCAAGAAACCCTGATTAGCTGCTTTCTGCTTACACTAGCACACTGTGAATCACCCCAGTAGTGTGAAAAAACACATTAGTTTAGTTGGGCATCAAGGAGAAAATTGACGATACTGTCTTTAAGAAGATTGAGTATCTCACTATCTCCAACTGATCAATGCATATAGAGATGGGGAGGTAGGGAGATTGAAACTTAAACACGTTGCAAACTCTCTCAAAAACCTTTTGACTTTTGAGTATGCAACAGGCACAATCAACAAAAAGGTTTTTTCACCAAAGCTTTCAGCTAATTTTTTGTGGTTGTTTGTTAAGTTAAGGCTTGGAATACATAAAAGAGAAGAATGTTTCTGGTAAGGGTCGGGGAAAGTTGAAGAACCAACCTAGTCAAAACAGAAACAGGCTCTCGTTGTGGAAAATAGATCAAACAGAGCTCTCAAAGTAGTAAAAGCAGTAGCACAGCTAGAAAAATAATCACAAATACAAGAAAAGTTGCATAAAAAAATATTATGATAGAACGAGATGGTGATTAAGTACAGAGTAAGAAAAAGCAACTGATAACACTTCAACATCATAGAGTACTAACTTCAACATCATGCAATGAAATGCTTCCGTCTTCAAGGCCAAGTGCTAGTGCTTTACCATCAGGACGCCAACATAATGATGTTACACACTTTCCTAAAATGAGTTTGGAAACATCAATTAATAAGTCATAATATTCACATCTTCTGGCAGAATGATCCGCAAAACATAGAACTACAAGTCAGAACATATAAAACTTAAAGTGCCATTGAAAAAGAAGTATAACCAAGTCAATATCTTCCAGAGACTACAGAATATACATGAAACTAGCAAGACCCGTTCCCCCACATATTACAAATAAAGAATTAAACACCAGCAGGAAGAACATATGGCACACAGAATATCCATTAGGTCTTCAGCTCATGAAATGGCAACAGTACTTCTAGAAAAGAAGATGATTAGGATGAAAAGAATACAAGTAGATTTTGTGAAGAACACAAGAATAAGAAGTCCAAAGGCAGCACATAAACAGGAAAATGGTAAAAGAAAAGATGCCTGTAAACGTAAGGAAGTTGGGAAAAAAATTCCCCATCATATAGTATTCAATAAATATTAATATAGAGAGGAGATAGAACAAAGTAAAAAGATCATTAACGATCAAACCCTATTGGTAGAGATCAGATAGGAGAAATGAGGACCATGACGTAGAATCAACCAGCGAATTAGCGCTTAAATATAAATTTTGCAACTTGAGAAAAGCCTCATGAGTGATGACAGCAATCTTATTTGAGTTATACAAAGTAAACAAGAACACAGGGAACAACAACGAATTCACAGTGGTAATGCAAGCACCGGAAAGCATCAGCTATTTTATATCACCAAGCGCTATTATTGACGTCTCTCGGATATAATATAAGGAGATCAAAATGTAAGGCGAATCGAGGAATAGCTATTGACTAATTCTACGGGTGCCTTACCCTGGACACAAACACCACATTCTACTCATTCATTCTACTTGCAATCGCATTTCCAGTTTCAAGTCATAATTTTTCACCTCAAAGCAATATCCGCTGTTATTTTGTTCCAACTAAACCATAATATTCACTTTCAAACTACTCTACATAAGTAGCCCTACCCAAACGCTAAATAATCCCAACATGCTTGGTGTTTAACTCAAGATATTAAAAAAAAAAAAAAAAGTCGAACTTATAACCAACCAAATAACGAATACTCAAACTTAAAGCAATGCCGTGAATTTAATCATAGTAGACAAAGCAAACACACACAAATACACACCAGGTGAAATAGTCCACAATCGCTGCCAATTAAAGCGGTGCAGTATAATTTTCGAGTCGTCGGTCACCATTGCCAACAAATCTTTCTCCGGATTCCATTCCGCCAGTTTTACCTAATTAAATTCAATTGTTTCACAAACACTCAAAATACTTAAATAATAAAATTTTCAAAAAAATTGTAGAGAGGACCTGAGAAGGTGCCGGTTTGTCGAATTGAAGTTGAAATGGCAGCACGCGCTCCGATTTATCGGTTTCCATTGCCCTAAAGTTAATTAATTCTGCCAAAATTAAGATGAAATGAAACCCTAATTGAGATTGGATTTTGAATTTTTGTTGGGCTAAAATTTGTTGATTTGAATGAGTTTAGTTGTTGAATTATTGTAAATGATAGTGAATGAATTGATAAATGGAGAAAATGTGAATTGGAAAGAGGAGAAGAGCGAATGAGCAAGAAAATGGAAGTAGCAAACTAGCAAGAGTAGCAACTAGCAAAGAAGAGAGTGTGTCAACTTTATGCTAAAAGGCGGGATTCCTTGTCGTGGACTATAGTAGTCAATTTTGAAGTATGGGATCTATTTTAACCCGAAATACTTTATAATCCGAAAGTATAATCTATAGCCTAATCTAACCTAAATTCAACCTGGAAATCGTTTAACCTAAAATAAATCTGATTTAAATCCGACCTACTTTAACTTGAATATAAATGGATATGAAATTAACTGATCGTTAACAACCTAACCTAATAATAAACCGACTAGTAACAACTTCAACCCGATTCAACGACAACAAACCAATAAGGCCGAATTGATAGTAACCCTAATTCCAATTATTCCGTCAAAAACTCAATAGTATAATTACTATACTCAATTGTCATTTCATAGTAGAGTTATTACCTTTTTCATTATTATTGTTGTATACTTGTATTCATACATTTCTTCTAAATTCGTAAAACCTTCTCCATATCTATTAATTAGTTGAAAAAGTTAATCTAAAACATACCTATATCCGAACATTCAAAAAAAATAAAAAAAATTTAAAAAAGTTATATTCATCTCTACTTTTTATTGTGTTAATACATTTCTTCGTGTATTCATAAATATAACCGTATAATGTACATCCAAAAAGTATTGTCAATTTTTTAAAAAAAAATATTGAACTCTGCTTATTATTGTATTCATAGGTACGTTTTCTTTCAAAACTGTAAGTACTAAAATTATTTTAAAAAAATAATATAGTACTAGGTAAAATGAACATCTTAAAAAATTGACTAGAAATACGCCGTTGCCGGGGATCGAACCCGGGTCACCCGCGTGACAGGCGGGAATACTTACCACTATACTACAACGACTTAATATTTGGTAATAATTTTTCTTTATTTAATTTAAATTAGATTACTTTCCATTTCGAATATCTCTTGCCAGGGGCGTATAACCGGGTGTATAATTATACTTTGTTATACATCAAAGTCGTTTTAAGTATGAAAGTATATCTTATCAGTTATTATCACATGATTCACATCCCTTCCAGCTTCGTGAACAAATCTTGCACGACGATTGTACCATCTTAGATTTACCACGAACCTTTAGTAATCGAGTTATTTTCCATTTTTACAAATATATTTGGGTTCTGTTTATTTTGTCATAAAAAATTTTAAAAGATTGTTTTTATTTTTTGCGAATTATCGTTTTTATAAGATTGTTTCTGAAAAAATTTCATTAATATTTATATTTGTAAACCATGGATCATACAAGTGCTATACTATGAATATTAGTTCGGTAAATAACGGGTCAAACAGAAGTCAAAGTAATTAAGTACAGTGATTACTCAATTAATGTAAAAGAATTTTATATTTATAGTTGTAAATCGTGTATCAAATAAGAGCTTTATTAATGTTATGAATACATTATTCTAAGTAAATAGACTGATCAAGCAGATACTACTCTCTTTTTCATTAAATATCATTTGATAGCAAGGTGATGGTGCATAACTAATACTTTAAAGTTCTCCCAATGAACATGATTAGCATTCGGGAATTGGGACTCCGCTTTTCACATAAGTTGGAGATATTACTGTTGAAAGAGATGAACACTTATAAGAGGGGGGTGAATTGAAAGTATAAGTTAATTAAAATTTTTTGCAGAATTAAATTGGAACTTGTAAATAGAAAGCAACTTGATGAAAGAAACACAATAGATTTTAACGTAGAAACCCTTTGTGCCCAACCCAAAGGAAAAACCACAATCCACTCTGGATTTTCAACTCTTTTCACTAATAGGGCAATTATCGATTACAATCTATTAGTTACCCTTAACTCGAGTTCCACTCAGAACTGAAATTCCCTTTCGTATTGACTCCCTCAAGTAAAAGCACTCTCTCTAGCCCTCTCTCAGACTTAACTCTAAGTCTATGCACACCCTGGTACAACTCAGTATTAGATTACAACTCAATAAATAACTTGCATAAGGACTATAGAGTTTGGAATAAGGATTTAAGCCTTTGACAAACTAACGTATAAAATATTCTCTCTCAAGAAAATTTGTTTAAGAGTAGGCTAGTTGTATGGAAAATAAGTTTTAAATAACGTTTATATATAGAGCTCTACATAGTTTTTGGTTTGACCCAACTTCTTCATGATCTCCTTGATTTAAGGAAAATATCCCATAGACTTAGGAATCCTCCTTTATATCAACTTGACTTAGAGCTAGAGTCCTTGTTATACAAATCATTTAGCTATTGAATGCAAATCCACTACTTTACATACTTACTAACTCAACAATATTTTCCCATAAAATAGGAAACTTGCTAAGATATAGTCTGTGTAAAGTGGAACTCGCATTCAATAAAATAGGAAATATGAAATATATTTTCAAGATCACGTTCTTATGATAGAATCATTTATAAAATCATGTTCATTAAATCAGAATTTTTCCATAAAAATCTTTTCCCAAAAACGTTAGTTTAAAGATTTATTTGCCATAAAAACTCCTATAAATCTCTTTTAATAGAAGAACTTTGAATCTCACCAATTAAGTTTTATACCTTGTGTGTTCCAAACACTTTGACCTATATGCTTACATAAATCCTAAGTATACTCCTACTAGTCTTCATGCTCTCCACTCCTTAGAGCTTCTCCTCTGATGCTCCATCTTGAATTTCGACTCTGAAACTCGAAGGCTCAATCAACTAGAACTCATATACTTAAGTTCCCATAGATGATTGAATTTTTACTATTTGCTTAACTTCATAATTCTTGTTAAACTTGATGTCTTCTTTGACTTAGTATAACAGCTTTAGAAACTCTCTTGCTCCTACTCCGGAACTTGCTTCCTTAACCTGTACAATACTTAGACAAACAACATCAAACGCGTTTGCATTGCCATCATCAAAACTCATCACAAGGTGGAACAACTAACCACTATAAGAGCTTGAGAGTGTAAAGCTTTTAGAAAGTGAGGCTCGTTGTCAATGTCATGTTGAAGATGTCAACATGTGTGCACAATACTTGCGAAGAAATGCACCCCTTTTGTAAAAGATGACTACATTTGGAAAGACCTCCCTGGTGATTTGCTAACATTAATCGCTCTTTGATTTACCTCTATGGGTAACTTAGGTAATAGAATTCAGAGAAATCGATTTCCCTTGTGTTGTTCATTGATATCAATAGTTCTATATATATACAAGAGGTGTTCTATTCATAATCAAACGCATATATGTTCATAAGAGGTGTCCTAACTATACCTATATACATATATGTTAATAAGCTATTTACCATATAACCCCTAAATAACCCTAATACCCCCCCCCCCCCCCCCCCCCCCCCCATGTTGGAGTATGAAGATCATAAATGCCCAACTTGGAAAGTAAGTATAAAAATTGACGCTTTCCTAATGCCTTCGTAAAAATATCGGCAAGCTGCTCATTAGTGAGACATGACACAGGGCAATGATTTCTTCCTGTATGGCATCCCAAATATAGTGGTAGTCAATCTCAATATGCTTCGTTCTTTCATGAAAAACGGGATTTGGAAAATATGTAATGCCGATTTGCTGTCACAAAATAAAGTCATTGCCTCAGGATAATCGACCCCAAGGCTACCAAGTAGTGCTTTCAGCCACTTGAGCTCAGAAGTAATAGTTGTCATAGAGCGATATTCTGCCTCCAAAGAAGAACGGGACACCGTATGCTGTTTCTTGGTTTTTTAAGAAATAGGAGAGCAACCAAGAAACACAATCCAATCCGTGAGAGAATGCCTCGTTAAAGGACAACTATCCCAGATCGAATCACACCACCCTATCAAAGATAATTCATTGTTGGACCTTAAGAGAATGCCTTGACACGGGAACCTTTCAGATATCGTATGACATGCACTGCCGTATCATAGTGCTCCTGATGAGGCTCCTACATAAACTGGGCTAAGATATGGATTGTATATGCCAAATCAGGACAAGTAAAGGACAGGTATATTAGGCGACCAACTAATCGACGATATTGCTCTAGATCAGGAAGCACAACAACTGTAACAAGGGACAGGCCGTGATTTTTCTCAATCGAAAATGCAGCTAGTTTGGCTCCAAGAAGACCAGCCTCTGATATAATATCCAGAGCGTATTTTTTCTGACAAAGAAAAGTACCCATCGTGCTCCGAGCAACCTCGATACCCATGAAATACTTCAATACACCCAAATCCTTCATATGAAAGTACTCCCCTAAATACTTTTTAAAATCAGCAATTGCGGAAGCATCGTTACCAGAAATTATCAAGTCATCAACGTAAACCAGAACATTCAGTTGAATTGTCCCTTGACAAAGAGTGAAGAGGGAATAATCCAAATATGACTAAGCAAAGCCATATGTCGTCAAGGAAGACGCCAACTTAGCAAACCAACACCTCGGGGCTTGTTTTAGGCCATATAACAACTTCTTCAATTGACAAACCATGCCAGACTTGCCACTAGTGAAACCTGGATGCAACTTCATATACACCTCCTCATCCAAATCACCGTGCTGAAATGCATTATGAACATCCATCTGATGCAACTCCCAATTTTTAGCAGCTGCAACTGCGAGAAACGTATAGACGGTGACCTTCTTAGCCTTAGGGGCGAAAGTCTCATTGTAATCAATCCCATCAACCTGATGATTTCCCAGAATAACAAGACGGGCCTTCAGATGTTCAATAGTGCATTGGCATGGAACTTTATTCGGTATACCCACTTGCAACCAAGTGCCTTCTTCCCGGGAGGCTATACCTCCATACTCCATGTCTCATTATCCTCCAGAGCAGCAATCTCCTTTTGCATCGCTTCTTGCCAACCAGGATCCTGCATAGCTTGCTTAAAACTATGGGCTTAACTCCATCAAGAATGGCCACAATAAATGCACGATGTCGTAAACAAAATCTATTAGAATTCACAAAATCGGTTTCCCTTGTATTGTTCATTGATATCAATAGCTCTATATATATACACTAGGTGTCCTAGTTATAATCAAACACATATATGTTCATAAGAGGTGTCCTAACTATACCCAAATATATATATTAATAAGTTATTTACCATATAACCCATAAATAACCCTAAAATTAGGGTTGTGGAAAATTTAAATTTCAAAGCTCTATTGGTTTTGAAACTTTTGAATGTTAGAAATCTTAGTACTACGGAGTACTACAGTTTAGCGACTCCTAAAACATTTCATCAAGGAACTTAAGGAGGGTTAGTTCATCAAAATCATATTGCACTATCAAACTAATCTCATTAATGCTCTATTTTGTGACAATCATGAAGACAAATTCTGAAGAGTCTTTGATTGTCATGCACTAATCCATGTGCAACATGTTATTATACGGCTTACCTGCTTTAAGTACTCCGTAGTCCGTACTAGTTTCAAGCATTGCATACCAGGCTACCTACTGGCTACTACTGCTACAAGGTTGTTTGTATGAAGCATTGTTAAATCTGCTCATGCAATATGTCACTTTGGTATAGACAAATTTGTGCCTTTGTGGAGTAATACATAAAATGATTTAGTATAACTGTAACCAGTGTTTATTTTCTCATTTAACCACTTACTGACAAGTCAAGGACTAATCGCATAGCGTGACTTAAACCCGAACCACCCGTAGTAATTCGAACAATATTCTTTTGTTCCAATGGCGCCCATGGGAGCCGTAAGGTAAACACTCCGCCATCACCCGAGCGAAATCCTGAATTACCATGGCTTCTTTAACCTAAGTAACATATGCGTTGCGCAATCTATTCACGAGTTGCTCGTTATCAAATCTTAGAGGTTTTGAAGGCGTCCTACTTTATTCTTAAAATTATAGCGCCGTTGGAGCTGTATGTATGCATACATAACATATAATATATTAGCTAGATAATACTACTACATAATTAGCGTTGACTATAAATCATTAGTGGATTTTGTATTAAGAGTGATCACGAGTAGCTAGAGGCCTATAATACATAAAGGCTTTCGATTGCTTGTTGATAATTGAAACCAAGCTAAAGAAGAGTGAAAAATGTTAACAACATAAACTTTAAGACAACCCATGTATAATTTGATTTATGCTTCTTCATTTTATTAATAAATTAAATTTATGAAAGGGTATATTTTTCATGGACGATATCTTAGAGCTCGAAATGTCATCTATTTATACTGCTAAGATAATTCCACACATTGGTATAATACGGGGGCAATATTCTTCTATTAGTATAATATCACAAGGATATAATGGCATCAAGGTTGTTGATTAGCTTTCCGTTCATCATTAATCAGACAAGGTGTAAGGTTTTACCATCTAAATGTTTTAACGTATACGATTGGTAATTATCTGTTAAGACATACTGATTGTTGCATTCTTTTTTATAAATGTTAATTTTTTTTTGTTTATTTTTCTAGGTAAGTTTTTTCTTTTCTTTTCATGTGATCTAGCGTAATCCAAACATTATTCCATAATCTAATACGAATTACTTTGTAAGTTCATACTTCGTGTGTATGTATGTATGTATATATATATCATGAGCACTGTCGTCTAAGTTTACTAAAAATTTTAGTTTTATAATAAAATAAGTAAAAAAAACATGCTTCAACACCATAGAAAATGATTATAAAGGTAGTATTTTATTTGAGACTGAGGAGAAAGGGTCATTTCATTAAAAGAGTTAAATAATCGTTGTCAAATTGAATATAACAAAGATATAGATAAATATTTTATACCTCGTACTTTAAAAATTGTGCTCTCTAATGCCTTATATTTTTTCTTTAATGCCTTCGTATTAAAATAAATAATTGAGGTATCAATACGGAGTGCTATACTAACATTAGATAGTATCCTAGCACTTTACATAGTACATTGGTACGCCGTATTGGTACTCTACTACAGAGAAATGGGTACTCAGCTAACCAAAGTCGAAGTCCAAAGTCCGAAGTTCCACAGGCCACAGTCTGGTGACTCAGGTCCGAGACGAAAGAATAAAACAAGAGAAATACCCTTTGAGATGTAGAATAACTTATATTTTAAACACGTGACAACTCCGGCAGACCATTAGCCGGTGATTCCCATGAAGGGAAACAACCCAATTCCCGGCGAATCACACGGCGGCGATGTTACCTCACGCGCCAAGTGCCCCTATCTAACTCGTATTGAACTCAGCGATCTTCCCGACTTAGCACTCGTCCACATCCTCTCCCACTTATACATCGAAGAAGCAGCAAGAACCAGCGTGTTGTCCAAACGATTCTACTCGCTCTGGAACTCGATCCCTGTCCTCAGCTTCTCCGACGAGCAGTCCGGAAAAGAAGGCGTATTCTTCATCAGTTTTGTCGATACTGCGTTCAAGCACCACCGCCGCAGCGAAATCGAGAAATTCTCTGTCAGTTTCCGGTACGATGTCATGTATCGGAGCTACGTGGATGAGTGGATCGGATTTGCAACTCGAAAGCAGGTGAAATCTTTGCATTTGAATCTGACTCAGGACCGAAGCATACATTCATTCCAGATTGGAGGTTTTGAGCATGAATTGCCTGAATTTCTGTTTAATAATGATAATTTGGTTGAATTGGTGACTTCTAGATGTAGATTTTCAACTGAAGGTTCAATTAATTGGAATTCACTGAAATATTTGTGCATTTCGAGAACGAAATTGGGGGAGAACTCGATTTCTAAGGTTTTGAGGGGGTGTCCTGTGTTGGAGACGATGGAGGTGAGAGAATGGAGTGGTTTTGATAAGTTGAAGATTGAGTCAGTTAGTTTGAAGGTGTTCAGGATCGTTGATGAGCAACGGCCGGTTTATGTTGTACGGCCCGGAGATGACTGCTCCTTGGAGATTTCGGGTCCGAATCTTGTTTCGTTGGAGGTTTCGGGTCTGTTGTATAGGACAAAGCTTCGTTTGAGTGATGTGGGGCGTTTGGTGAATGCTGTTATAAATTTTGAGATTATGCCTCAGGGGCGCGGTTCTAAGCGTTCGCGGTATGTTGTTAGGGATCAAGATGTTATAAGAGAGGTTCTTGAGAGTCTTTGCTTTGTAAGTACATTGACTCTCGGTGGAGGCTGCTTTAAGGTATGATCCTTTCTGTTGTGCTTATCTTGGGATTGGTTGACTTTGTTGATATTGTTGTTGCTTGAATATTATCTATATTTTGTGTCTTGTAAGAATCATAAAGTTCTGACGCGCATGTATTGTGATATATAACAAGAAGAATTCTTGCTATCTAAAATGGGGGCCAGACTGTTAGTGAGATTGATGGTTTTGGCAACTCTCTTCAGGAAATGCATGTGGTTTTGTTCATCTAGATGACTCATGTTTCAGTTTTGTGTAGAGGAAAACCTAATGTTCTTTCTTCTTACATTTGGAAAAAGTTGTTAGCTTATTAACTGTAAGAGGGTATGTAATACTTCAGCTGATTTGTGCCTTGCCAAACATAAGGGGTTCTATCATGCTCTATTGCACAGAAAGCAGAGGTAAGTTCATTAGATATGTGCAAAATACAAAATAATTCAGGAGAGTATGTGTGAGTTTCCAAAGATCTCAAGCAGTTTCATTTGTTTTATGATGAGAAAGTGTTGTACAAGTGTCATGAAAGTAAATTGTCAACTTTTTTCTTATTGCATTTTCTACTCCCCTGATTGCTGGAGTATCAAGGGTAATAGAACTTTTCGAAATGAACTTGAGGGAAGATCCTCTTTGTGACCCAAAGAATCAAGATATTTGTCTTCTTAGATTGTAGAACTAATTATTGGGAATTCCTGTTTCTTGATTTTATAGATGAGAACTAGACTGGTAGACTGTTTGTAGGAAATTCTGCATATGTACATTCTTATAACTATTTCTGTGTGGGTTCCATAACATAAGAATGCCCTTTTCTTCCTCTACTTTTTACTACCAGACCAGAAGCATTATCCTCTTAACATGAAATCATGAATGGAATCTATTACAGCTTAAACTCTATTGGTGTGAGAGTGGAAGATATTAAAAATAGAGACTCGGAACATTTTACTGTTTTTCTGTGTTTTGTGACTTTCCCCCATGATGGTGTATATCTTGGCCTGCAAGGCTGCAACTCCTCTGTGTTAGATGTCTGAATATGATGTTTCTTGTTTTTTCTTGGTAGTTTGCATATATTACTTAAACAAAATGCTGACTATTTTATCTGGTTGCTGAATGTGCTAGGCTGTCTCTTCGTGTGAGGCTTACAATCTGTCATCTCCTTGGTCAGAACGGCGAAGATTAACTCTGTGCATACCTGTTATCAAATGGGATCATCTTGGAATAGCAAGCCTTTTGCACAGTTCACCTTATTTGGAGACATTAACCATCAGACTCTCTTATTGTTCAGATACGGTAGGATTCCTGAACCTTCCTTATTTAAGTGCTCACTTGGCCCTGTAAGTTCCAAGGCATTTTTTCCCCAACCCTGGCCATGGGAGTGGTAAGAACCCTCTGCCACTTTAAGAGCTCAGTGATATCATGAGTTAGTTATATGTCAAAACCTACTGTGAACACAAAATATTTCGTCATGAAAATGATTGTATAACTAATAAAGCACCGCATCAACCTATATGAATAATCCTGTCAGGCTGTCAAAGATAGCTTAGCCAAAAATTGTTTTTCTATATCAGGACCTTCTAGCAATCCTCCTTGGGAAGGGTTGCCAAATACAGTAAGAACACACATGGGCAAGATTAAGGTCAAATGGTCAATCA
Source organism: Dysphania ambrosioides (assembly GCA_026401315.1). Lineage (NCBI taxonomy): Eukaryota > Viridiplantae > Streptophyta > Magnoliopsida > Caryophyllales > Amaranthaceae > Dysphania > Dysphania ambrosioides. The sequence goes on along the minus strand of CM048665.1, from coordinate 26,803,912 downwards.
AACGGGTTGAAACACTCATGGTACCGATTAAACAACTATACAACTGTCTCAGATTGTTTCATTGCATGCAATTCATTTTCATTTTCTCCCCAGCTTGGCAGCAAGATGATGCTTAAATAGCAAAGATCTTTATCATTATTACCTCCAATTTCCATTTTCAGTACCCTACCTTTGGTGGAGTCTTTTGCATAATGTAAGCCCTAAATTTAACCTGTAACTACAACTTGCTCCAGTATTTTTGACCTATTTTGTTAATCAAGAAGTCCCCTGATCAGAGTACTTATTCTTGGAAAAGAAAATTATGGCACCATTTCACTCTGCTTATTTCTCTGAAGTGCTTATAAAATCTTTGCATCCTAAAATATTGCTTCTTTACCATGAGGCTTGATGAGGAACCTTTACAGAGATTCTTGCTGATTAATATTTTATGTATGCACTCATTTCATCCATAACTTGTTTCTTTTATTGCTTAATTCTCGTAATTAATAGTATACTTTAGTCTTAATCCATCTAGCCAAATCTTTTCTTTTTATTAACTAGTTCCCATGAATAATGTGTATAATATGTTTCCAGAGCTCCTGCCCTTAGCAATTTTTCACTCCTTTCTTCCCTAGATTTCTAGACTTACTTTTGGCTTAGCACAGTTAGCAGTAAGCTAAGCTTCTTATGAATATGACGCACCTGATATGGTTACCTATGGGTGAAACAGTACCCTTGAATGTGAGAGATTCTTCTGAATACAAACCATCTCTATGTTAAATCATCTATGAAGTAATCAAAATCAGTTTTAGCATGTATAGTTAATATTTTGTTAAAGCACCTGATGCTAGCTAAGGGTGTGAATTGCAGTGTACTTTGGAGCATGCCTCTTGTAACAGCTGTGTTGAGGACTATTATTGGAAATCTTGGAGTACAATTTCAAAATGCCGCCTTCTGCATCTCAAGACAGTCAAGGTTGTTGATTTCCGAGAATCTTGCAGATCATTGAAGCCCTTGCTTCAATTTCTGGAGTTTTTGCTTCAGAACTCGAGTGTTCTTGAAGAGATTGTAATCCAAGCTTCACGATTTTTGGCACAGGGGACACTAGATGAGGCTTTGAAGCTACTTGCTGTTCCTACAGCTTCCCCTGATGCTGTAGTGTACTTCGAACCTCCTCATCTTTGGATTGATCCCTTCGTCATCAACCAGAAGTAAGTTCTTATTTGATTCACTAGTCCCCAGGCGACTTGGTGTTCTATTGTAATGTAGAATCTGTAAGCTTAAGAAATTAGCCACCTCTTAACTTTTCATAGCCCGTGCCTCCATTGTCATATTCATATGCCTCTCCTTAATCTTACTGAAGTTCTGTATCATGTATGTACACCGCTGGAAGAAAATCTGAAAAATAAAATGTTCTGCATTGCACTCAGGCTGATTCTACATTACACTCAGGCTGATTCTGCATCTTTACCATTATTAATTCGTTATGTGACATAGTATTATGTTGTACATTTTCCTTCTGTTCCTCATATCATGATATAGTGGTTCAAGAAGATGATTAGATGAGTTATTGAAGCAAAAAGAGACCAAAATTGATGCAATCGCGAAAACTGTAGCAATGAAAAATAGCTGTCAATGTAATTTCTGTCAGATTAAAATGGAGCGGCATGCAGTCAGTGATCACCCAATGCGATATATAGGATTGTCACAAAGATCTATTTACCCCCCATTCGTTCGGGATATGAGCATACTTTGTACCAATCGTACATGAGAAAGAAGTAATGCTTTAGTAAGTCCATAATTTGGCAAAGTAATTTCATATTTCTTCCAAGTTCTTCTGTAAACTGACAAGACATCAAAGCAAGCAAAATTGTTTGCTGCATTTTAAGGTCATCCTTAACCTGATTCAAGGTGTACGGTGAACTAAGCAACAGAATCTTCATCATTACGGATTCACATGTCAGCATTTTATTGGCTATTTAAATTAGCTGTTTAAGTTAGTTGTTTGACTATCGCTACTTAAAAATGTTTTTGAAAAATTTGGTTGTCGGTTGCTTGGTGTTTCATTATTTTATTTTCTGTATAAAATATCTTCATTAGTTCACTATTCCCACGACTTGGTTTATACGTTTTGACATGGGACTATTGTCTATTGGAGCCCTTGCTAGCGTCTTCACGTGACAGAGATAGCTTTGATCCATCATTCTACCATAATAAACTTCCAAAATAAGTAAAGGATATGAACCGCCAAAAACCACAAAGCCCATTTATTTATAAATGATCCATCAGTGTACCCTCACAATAGTACACTTACATACAAATTATTAACAATGAAGTAACGCTTAAGGGGATCCAGGTTGTGGTTTTAATATATTTCACACTTCATTACCCTATCATCAAATTAAAACAAATTATCTATTTATAAACTTGAACGAATGATTCTTATCCTATTTTATTTGAAGGGACACATCTTATCTTATTTTACTTGAAAGACACATATCTATTCAACCAAAATTAGATAGTAACTTTCAAAGTGAGTAAAGGATATAAACTGCCAAAATTTATAAATGTTCCATCAGTGCACCCTCACAATAGTACACTTAATAACACAAATTAGGGCCTATTAACGTTTATGTTTGATTGTTCTATTGTACTTCATTTTCATCTCATTATTATGTTTGATTGTTACCCAATTCCCAACAAATTAAGCTGGAAAGGATTGTGCTTAAACGTTTTAAGCCTATAAACTAAGTCATTATCGTTCATCTAGTTGTTATCTTGTATTTCATTCAATAAATTGATCCTACCTCAACTTCATTGTTATGCTGTATTGTTTGATGATAACATTAGAGTGTCACTAAGATCTCTTTACCCCCATTTTGTTCCGGATATCGCATACTTTGTACCAATCGTACATGGGAAGTAGTAATGCATTAGTAAAAGATCAAATTTTGATAACACGATATTATTCATGGTTTTAATGCCTTAATCAATCTCATTTTATCAATTCTCTTCCACATTTACCTCCTTTATGGGCTTTTATTTCGTATATTTTGATATTTCTCTTCTCGGGTATGTTTTATTTTGTTTTGTAGAATTTTAATGCAATAAAAGCACTCATGATATCGTGGTTGACTCATGTTGGAAGTATATGCGTCGTTTAGTAGCCTTGTATCGGGATTTTTGAAAACCTATTGTAACATGGCTCTAGCTAGACGTTGATCTTTCCATATGAGGTGCGGCTAATAAAGTTTGGCAAGCAAAATGATGAATTTCGCAGCATACACCACACCTCGATGGCGGTCCTTTAAGCCGCGCCACAACACCTTGGCGGCCACTAGAGAAGAATTTTTTTTGAAGCCCAAAATCCTAGTCATAAAAGCTAATGTTTAGGTGGAGTATTTGAGGTAGTCTAGGACTCCTTTTGGCTAGAAATCTCACGCCACTTTTGGGATTAGATGGAGGAATTTTCTTATTTTCTTAGTTAGAGTTTTTAGTTTTTAGGATTCTTAGTTTTTATTATTTATAGTTTTAGATTTATTAGTTTTTCATTCGTTTATTAGTTTAGGTTTTTAGGGTTTTCACTTTTGGTTCTTAGTTTTCTCTTTTGCTACTATGAAAGAAAAGTATTGGTGATTTATATTTTATATCAATCTAATTCAAGTATTGTTTTCTCTTCTTTAATCTCTTATTATGTCTTCTCTTATTCATTTTTTTGTTTATTTAATTATCATGTTTAAGTAGTTTTATAATCTAGGTTTAGGTTGAACCCTAATATGATTTGATTTATGAATTTATCTCAATCCCTAATTTGATTATATTATATGTTCTTGCTTATTAAATTGTGCTATTTTATCAATACTAGGTTAGACGTAATTTGGTATTGATTTGAACCTAATATCTATTTGTCAACGACAGTTGGATTTAGATGGTTGTGATTAATTCAATAAAGACATGAAATTCTCCATGAAAATAGGTAGAACAGATTGTTAGGAAGTTAGGGTGTCGTGTTTAATGTCTTTAATATGCATGATTCCATGAAAATAGGTATGGTTGTATGTTAGGGAAGCCAATAAGTTGATCGAAAGAAACTATTGGTATTGTAAAGGGCGCATCTTTCCTTTTGACTATTATAGTATGATTATTTGGGGTAGGGATTTATCTTATGTTAATTCATATTAGTGGGAATACCTAGTCCTAGATGTCTTTAGTTTATATTTTATTGATTAGTAGTATAATTATTCTCTTTTTTCTTACTCATCTAGTTTTACCAATATTAAAGTTGATTAAATAAGACCGTCGTTTCTCTGTAGGATTAACCCTGACTTACCCTACTAAATAGTTAGGAGGATTAGTTAGGTTTTTATTTTTGTTAGGTGCGCGACACGCCTATTAAATTTTTATATATCTCTTCATTTCTTCTTAACATTGATAAGACATCAAAGCAAAAAACACATGGTTTGCAGCATCATAAGGTCATCGATCCTTAAGCTGATTCAAAGGTGTATGGTGATTGGTGAACTAGGCAACAAAATCTTCATCATTACGGATTGAAGGATCTGCCATAAAATTTTCTTGAAAAACCAATAGAAGTAATAATAGCCTATGCCAGAAAGTTTTCTTGACTATAATCAGAGCAAAGGGATGTTATTAGTGGATGGTAGACCATCAACCTCAGGGAAGTGCATCATAGACCAAGCTAGCCACATGATAGCATACTTGCTCAGTTGCACATGACTCACACGAGACATACAAATGAGGTATGAGATAACTGACCTAACCTCTAATCGAAGCCAATTCCAACACAAAGTACAACGATGGTAGTCTTTTCATGACATTTGCACAGACAAGTGCTCGTATTTGACATCTTTGACACACATACGTGAAAATCATCCAGCAAAATGTGTTAAAGTAAGCTATTAAGATAAGATTCAGCAATGGCGGTTCAGATTAAACTGAAACAGTAAACAGAAAAGGGTAGGAGAATAAGAATGAGAGCGTGAGGAGAAAGAGAGGGAAATTGGGAGAGAGAAAAAAATGTTTATTGTAAAATATTCTGACAAAAAGATAAAAATAGCTAACACCCACACTTAACCGTTTTTCCCGCCCAAACTCATCGTCTTATTTTCATTCATCAAACTACCCGTTAAATCCCTTAAAAAAAATCAAATAAAATCCAAAGTAAACGAAGTTGACAATCTAATATAAAACTTGCCAAAAATCATATGTTGATTTTGAACTCAACATGTCCAGAAGTTTTACAAAAATAAAAGTGAAAAAGATCAAAAGAAATCATAAATTTGAATATAATCGATGTAAAGGAAAGCCATAGTATTTTTCTAACAAATTGAACTCCTATGAACACATGTGATAATTTTCATAATTGTAATGAAAATGAAGGATTAATTTAACAAAAATAAAGAAACGAATAGGAAAGTTGTTTGGGCCAGAAAAGTTTTCAATCTCCAGGGTCGTTCAATATATAGTAATAGATAGATAGTACTTTACATTTCCCAACATATAATTTTAAATATTATTATCTCCCATTTTCAATTGATAAAAGTTATAAAGGTTGATATCTTAAAAGTAAAAATATAGATAAATCTAACAAGATTCTAGTTAGTTATATATTTCGTTATGTAAATATCACCATAGATGGTCAAATGACTGTTTAAAAAGTAAAAAAGCCAATATACTATTATATTTTTAAAACAAAGGTAGATGTACATATGTTCATTATTTTGTTTTCTATATGGCATATTACATATTTGTATGTGCGTTGTTGCTAAGGCGGTATAAGGCTTATAACCCTTAAGGCCATAACAATAGGACTCCGAGTCATTAATATAAGGGACCATGAAATTGATCCCTTTTTTAGTAGTTCATGTTTCCCTAATCCATCTCCAACGTAACTACTCCCCACAACTTGTTCCTAAATCAACCCAAGTGTGTTTTCCGTCATCCCCTTGTCATCGAAGCTATAAGTGTTTGACTTGGCCCAAAAACAAAATCATTTTGTCAAGAAATGTGGTTTTTAATGAAACAGTTTCCCTTACACAATTTTGGGAAAATTTACTCTTCAAGGATAATCGTTTTATAGGGCCAGATAAGTGATCTCTTCTATAACCAACGCGAAATAAAAGTGATAAATGTCGAAGAAAAAAGATGCATTGATCTGTACAACACAGGTAGCAGAAGTCGGAAGATATGAAGCATGTAGTCTGATCTTAGTTTGTGTCAGTCATCTGCACTAAAACACATAGGATAGTAAAATCTAAGAGAGCCCAATGTGAACATTTAAACAAGCGAACATAGTTATATTTTCTCCACACCATCACAGCCACCTAATCACGAGGAATGGCCGAAATTCTATAATGAGCTGGATGTAAAATACCCTGTCGGCAGATTGAGCAGTGATCATCCAGACCTTCAGTATCTGAAACAAGGAGCAATCCAAACCATAACAGTACGAAATACTAGTATATGAAGCAGCTAATCAAAATAGCAACGGATCATATGAGAGTCTGTAAATTATCTTACTTTCTAAAATGCAACAGTCCCCTTCAGTACAGAGAGTAGACTTCACGATATCACCAAAAAACCGCTTCGGAGAACCATCGTCAGTGCTGTCAGGGTTCTCAAGCTTAGCCTTGAAGTTGCAGTGGAACTTGTAGACACCATAGCTTACAGGAACAATATGGCTTTCCAAAGGTTTGACCAGCTTATACTCGGTGCCATGTTTCTTGTTAAAAACATCCAAAGCGATTTCAGCATAGAACCTGTTTTTTCTAGCATTGAATTCCTTTATCCTTCCGAAATACAACCTAAACACTTCGTAAGAGCAACGAAATCGACTAGAATGAGCAAGATCAGGGGGGCAATATTCACAGCACATGAAATATGCTTTAGCAGCTGGAAAACCATCAAACAACAAACCAAAAGTAAGAGGAACACATAAAACCTTTATAATAGTGGAATTATTTGACTGATTTCCATCTTAACCACATTACTTACTTCAAATTAGGTCATTCTACAGAGATTAACCACAGATTCTTAGCATTTTTAGACATCCTGAATTAGTACAAGCGATTTCAGTTACTGTGCCGAGGACGAGGAGTATTTCATATGAAAAACACGACGTGTATAGAAAAAAGATAAGTGCAAATTCTAGCAGTAAGAGAAAATCAATCAACTCACGGTCAATGATGTGGCAATGCATACCCCGGATTTTTTTCCTCAACAAAAATGTACCAAAGAAGAGCTTTGGTTGAGTCCTAGAGCCATTCTTTTTCAGCTTAGAAGCAGTGAAGTTGCAATGGAAGCGAATATCGCTTTCCAGGTACCGACCACTAGCCAGGGGCTCGACAAGCTTATAATTTTTATCACGTTTGTCATTGTAGAATTCCAAGGCAGCTTTCGCACAGAAAATACTTTGAGCCAAAAGAAGCCCTTCTGGAAACTTGCAGTGTGGAAAAAAATCTTCACAAATATCTTGAAAGCCATTCTTGTATTTCTTGCCAGTTGAGGATACAAAGACAACTTGAGTTGTTGGAGGCTTCTGACATGAAACATTGCTCACCTCACATAAAACTTTATCTTCAGGGGTGCATCCTTCACAGTACCTTTCCTTTACTTCAAGGCTTATTCAGAATGGACCAAGGGAAGAATTACAAACAGTATCAATCAGTAAAACACGTTCAAGATTACTAATAATACAGTTTTTAAGATAGTTTTGACTTGTGTAGTAAAAAGTTCATGGATAAAGAACTTGGACGATTTAAAGCACACGCCTAACATTAAATAGAAAAAAGCATCTACTTTACAAAATTGAACCCCTCAAACAGTCAAAAGTCTAAACTTTTCAAGGTTCCATCAAAAACACCCTTAACTATAGTTGTATAGTTCCCTAATCTCTGATTCAATTAACCAATCATAGGCAACAGCATCTCAACTGACACACACTGAGATCGTGTAAAATTAAGTAACTGCAAAACAAATGAGCTTAAACTCTAATGACGTACATGCAGGTGCTGCAACAAACAGAAATCCAAAACGATTTTGAAGGGTAGAAGTAGGAGAAAAAGGAACTTAAAAAACTTAACATGGATGCTTTAACATTATCAACTCGGAAACTGGAGATTGATACAACATATGAGGATCACTAGACGAAAAAGAGAAAACCCTGAGCTACAAGAAACTGCAAGGTATTTAAGCAAAATATTGAAAAACTAACCTTTGGAGATGAGAAATAATCTGATCCTTGGCGGGTGGTGTTAGTGTGTTTACATATACATTAAAGACGTCGCTTCAAGGCGTCATACAGACAAAAACGGATAGATTGAGATAACAATTAATCAGATATAATATGATATAGAAAAAAGGAAAGGGCTGAGAAATTTACTAATAAAGACGCTGAAGGAGGTTGGTGTCGTTGGGGACGTTGCTGCTATCGATTATTTCCCCTAGCATAGAGAGATTTAAAAACGCAAACACATTAAGATCTGAAGGTTTCTGTTCAGAATCATTGGTATATAATGTCACAGCCTTTAGCTTTACCTGAAATAGACCCTCTGTATTGGGAGGTGTTGGTTCTTTTGAGGTTTAGGTACTCTTCCTTAGCCTCGAGGATGATACTGGAGTGGACCAACAGGATCACAAGATGGGGTCAGTTATATGAAATTGTATCAACTACTTGCACATTTACGAAATTATGGGGTGTACAATTTGAATGAAAAGTAAAGTCAGAAACAACAAGGAGCACATAATTTACTCATTCACTATAAAAACTTTGAACTACTTCCTGTTGGTTTCTCCCCAGTTCATCGATTTCCGAATTCCAATCATTCCCACCAACCATCTTGTTTTTTCTAATGTCATTCTTAAAAAAAAAGATGGTGGGAGTTTAGTGTTATTTTAAACTTAGAAATGAGTTTTCTCCAAGAAAAAAATTTATTTGAGAGAATTTAAATATATTATTTCTTATAACTTTGGGGTTAAAATTCTATAAATAAAAATACTGTAAATTCAATTGATATAAACGTCAAAATATCTTAAATATTTGAGAATAACATTTTCATTTCAACACTTCCGATACGAAAAAGAAACAATACCTTTCGATGAGAGCGAGATAGCGTTGTTTGCCTTGGCGTGTATGCATATTTGCGTTCCAGGAATAGCTTCAGAGAATAACAACAATTTAGGTAGGAAGATAAATCAAACAATAATATTGAAAATGGCAAAGATTATTATAAGCGAGGTATCGACATGCACCTATTCATATTCTTCCACAGGCTGAAGTCCGTACCACTGATTAGGTCTCCCATGGATTGGCCTCCGAGGGTAGAAACAGAGGTTTCTGGGTTTGCTAAGGTAAATTTCTTCCGCGCTGCGGGAATTCTGTGTTCAGCATCGTTATGAACTTATGATTACCCTTTTAAGCTGATCTATGGGCCCCAAAAATAGGAGGATTTCGGGCTCTAACCGAATTTTTAAAAATAAAATAAGTTTTGGGTAAATTAAAATTAACAATTAAGTCCAAAAATTAGATACTCCGTAATAATCCGTTCTTTTGAGCTAGAATTTACGAATTTGGACAAATAAGATTCGACTAGATCTTAAACTAGGCTTTACCCCATCTCCATGCATAGGCTTAGAATGACTACTTTTAAGGCAAAGTTCTACCCAGTATTTGACCATGTCTACGTTTTATATAAGGTAGAATACATTATTTGAGTTACCTAATACTTACCTATCTTATCTGGTCTTAGAGGCAAACATTTTCATGGCCCAATTAAATTAATATAAAGTAATAAAAAAAGTATCAAGCATTGATAAAATAAGAAGAAATTTTTATGATGTAATATGAACTTATTTTTTCTTAACTAATCTGTTATATATATATATATATATATATATATATATATATATATATATATATATATATATATATATATATATATATATATATATATATATATATATATATATATATATATATATATATATATATATATATATATATATATATATGAGTGAGTTCATGTGAGAACCCCTAATATGAGAACCCTTTAAAGGGTGAGAACCCATCTAACACCACACACATTGGCAGATCTAATGGATGACATTTAACTGAGCATAATGACAAATCTGTGATTAACCCAAAAACTGACAAAAAACATGTGCTTCAAAAATGTGACTGACACTTCGGTAAAAGGAAACACACATCACTTTTCATTCACTTCAGTAAAAGGAAACATACTATAATGGTTAATTTCTAATTCTAAACGCTACATAATTAGTTCAAAATAGTTTGGTGGGCATTTCCAAACTACTGAACATCATGTTCTAAACTAGTGAATATCATGTTCTAAACTAGTGAACTTGATGTTCTAAACTAGTGAAATTGATGTTCTAAACCTCAATGGACTGAAATTACTAAATGTTTTATTCCCGTAATTCTTGACTAATGTTCTAAACTGGTATACGTAATGTTCTATAAGAGTGAGCATAATGTTCTAAACTATTAATCATATAATTGTACTCATATAATTTCATAAATTCACTCATTTCAAAACCAACATAATATACTATAATGGTTAATTTAGAAAATATTTAGTTTTCAACATAATATATTATAATGGTTAATTTCTAATTCTAAACGCTAGGTAATTAGTTCAAACTAGTTTGGTGGAAATTTTCAAACTGCTAAACATCATGTTCTAAACTAGTGAACATCATGTTCTAAAGTAGTGAACTTGATGTTCTAAACTAGTGAACTTGATGTTCTAAACCTCAACGGACTGAAATTACTAAATGTTTTATTTCCGTAATTAAGTTCACTAGTTAAGAACATCAAGTTCACTAGTTAAGAACATGATGTTCACTAGTTTAGAACATGATGTTAAGGAGTTTGGAAATGACCACCAAACTATTTTGAACTAATTACCTAGCATTTAGAATTAGAATTTAACCATTATAGTATATTATGTTGATTACTAAATATTTTCTAAATTAACCATTATAGTATATTATGTTGGTTTTGAAATGTGTGAATTTATGAAATTATACGAGTACAATTATATGTTCAATAGTTTAGAACATTATGCTCGCTCTTATAGAACATTATGTATACTAGTTTAGAACATTAGTCAAGAATTACGGAAATAAAACATTTAGTAATTTCAGGCCTTTGAAATTTAGAACATCAAGTTCACTAGTTTAGAACATAATGTTCACTAGTTTAGAACATAATGTTCACTAGTTTAGAACATGATTTCACTAGTATAGGCTTAGAATGACTCCTTTTAAAGCAAAGTTCTACCCAATATTTGACCACTTCTACGTTTTATATAAGGTATTATACATTTCATTTTACTGTTTACCAAAGATTAACAGTAAGTAGAATCAACATTTCCTCCTCAACGACCAACTAGTAAACTACTTCCTTTACATCAACTACCAATTTCTCTTCATTACAACTAATACTCAACACACTTATGAAGGAAAATGTCCTTTGATCAAGTGTAATGATTAAGTATAACATGAATTAATTTATGGAGATAACTATAATAAGTTATTTTAGGTGATCATACTATTTTGCTAGAAACCGAATATGATTTGTGAACTAATTTGATTAGTGTACGGCTAATAATAAACCTGTTTTATGAGGTCACACAAATAGTATATGATTGAATTAAAGTACAAAAAGAGGTTAAGAAGCTAAATGATCATGCTCATGTGAAGTATGGACTAAAGAGTTTATTTTGTAACATATAGATGTTACTTATAAATAAGCATGGTCATGAGAAACAAAGGGTCTCTCATACTTAGCCATATTCTCAAAATCTCTCTTTTCCCCTCTCTTTGCCATCACCGAGAAAAGTCATAAGAAATTGTTCCTTATTCCATACTAGCATATGTGGAGATTCAATCGATGCTTATGGACCAACACTAGAGGAGCAACATTTGGTGTTTTAAGGATCTCTATATAGAAGTGTAAATCGCTCTTTGCTTTGTGAAAATCACGCTTTAAGGGTATGGAATTCTAATCCTATAATTCGTATTGAAATGTGCATGAGATACTGTTGTAGATGTAAGAAAATATTTCTTGAAATTCCTACAACTTAAGCACAAAAATCACAAAAAAAAAAAAATACCAAACAGAGTAGGAAAGATGAAAATCTAACAAAAACTCAGATTCAAGAAAGAAGGTATCAATTCTCATTAAGAGGGTAAGTTTTGCTCTCAATTAAAAAACAAGAAGCACCACTGCAAGCAGAAGTTTCATCAAGAACCAATTGCTCTCAGAAGGTGGAGATGGCCAACTAAAGTCAAGCATATTCTGCTGTTCCCTTGACCCCTCTCCTTGTTAAGCAGCTCAAAGATTTAAACCTGAGAAACCCATCTTTCTTGAGAGGCGTGCCACCCCCTGATTTCAGATGCTTGATCAACTCACTCACATAGATTTCAGTATTGTCACCACTAAGTAAATGCATCTAAAAGGCTTGGTTAATATCCATATTAATATGAGACTCCTACAGAAATTTATCAGTGGCATATATATAGCCTCTAACACTGGATGGCCTTGAGACGAAGCAGACTCAAGATAAGCTAAATATGAGGTTCTCATTGATAGCAACACTCAGAGCGTCACTGCTTCTTTATCAATAGCAGCCATTGCTAATCACAACTACATTAGTGGCGAGAGCTTCATCTTATGAACAGTTCCGGACCCTACATTACACTGACAAATTCACTGAAACTAATATCTTCCATCTCATATACTGCTGGTGTATTGTCAGCTATATCCATTAACCAAGGTAACCAAATAAAACAGGAACCAGAAACAAGTCAAAACTTAGTAACATGTCCATTAAAAACAAGGAACATAAACCCTATCTAGCGCTTTGGTGAAGACGACGCATAGCCCATTTTTGAAAGGCCCACATCGCATTCCATTAGAATCTTGAGTTAGGAAAAAACAACTCTTTCTACGCCTCAAGCCTTTGATACACATTCCCATCCTCGTGCAATTCCCATGGCCGATGATCACAAAAGAGTGGGCATATATGTGGCCCTCTTCTTGTATAGTGCCATCATACACATCGAAACCTTTTTTGGAATAAAAATCTGTTTCATCATTGCATAACACTCGTCCAACAACTGGGCCCTGCATGTAATTTTTGATGATTTCATCCTCAAAATTCTTCATATCTTCCCTTTTGAAAGGTTTCTTAGTTTGTGGATCTCTCTCGCAAAATAGAATGTCATAAGTCCTCGGAAATACTCTTCTTTTGGTCCTCCAACCAGGGCGCTTATAGTTTTTATCCAAAGTCACTCCTTTATGGAGAATGTATTCTAATATGTACGGCTCATTTAGAGGTCCTTGTCTATCAACCTCTTCATATAAGTTCATGGCATGATCAATCACTTGATCAACGGCAAGTCGAGGAAAGGAGAGGACAGAGAGCTCTTTTCGCCTTTGATTTCGTGTAAATCCGACAAAAACTCTTCTCTTGATATGCATTGGGAGCTTCACACGCCAAACATATTCCTCATCACTTTCACTGCTTTGAATATTTTTTACCACTACATTTACCTCTGCAATAACAAACAAAGTGAAAAAATCAAAACTCAAATACAAAGATTTTTTTATATATTTAGATAGTATCGTAGCTTAGCTCACTTTGATTCTTCCAGAGCTAACTTATTTCATTGTAGAAGACAGAAAACCATAATTAATCTTTGCTAGCTTCATTTGTGTTAAATTTCATCAAGCATTAAAATACAAACTTACCTTTGCCCCTTGGTTTCCTGTAGGAAGATCTTTCGAACAAATATTGATAACGGCATGATTTTGTAACAGAAATCCTCTTCCGGTATTCAATTGCAGCCACTACAGCATGTCTGGCACAAGTATCTGCTATCACATTTTACACCAAAATGTCGTAGTTACCGTTGGTTCGTTATTAGACATTTAGCTCCAATGGTCATAAATTATATCAGATTCAGTTTGAATAACATTATGATATTGGCAATGATTGTTGAAATTTATGGAATGATATTTGGTTAGGAAAGGAGACACTTAGGTCTTATCTAACAGGCTCCCAAATTACCATAGCCTTCTGTGCTAACATCACAAAAGACAATGATTGTTCTTCAGAAGTTGTAATAGAGCTCAGAGAGTTTGACTTACTATGAATATTCTAATCCAAAACCAGGTGTGTTTGATTCCTTGTTAAAAGAGAACCTGACTTATACCAAACCTACTTCTTTAATAAAATCCCTTCTTAAACCCTTTTCATCTTCACCCTCTTAGCCATTTGGTCTTGAAGAAACAAATGGACTTTCTCAAAGGAAAACCAAAACCTTTCCTCCCTTAAAGTAAACAGCTAATATATGGGCAGCAACCGTATAATTCTACTGCACTTCAGGACCTCCTGCTGCAATTAAGCCCATAAAAAAGAACCATGGACTAAACCTAAGCAAGACTGCCTAAAGTTAATTGTGTTGCATCATTTTTGCCACATTCCAAAGCAAGCAAGATTAGCTAACAAAAATTCAAAGTAAAGTGGTCAATTGCGTACTTCCTTTTTGTAGATGGGAGTTTTGGAGTATATTGTATCCACAAAACTTCTTCTGCCAACTAAATACCATATGGTACTTGAGAAGTTTTCGGCGGATGCGTAAACAGCTACGTCCACCTCGTCTGTAGTAAGGAACCCAACTCTCATCACGGAGGAACCATAGACCACGAGGTCTAGTGTTCACTAGCCGTGTATTCGAAGGAGACTCCACCCTACATGTAGAAAAAATATATATTATACATGTTACAAAGTATATGAGATAGAAATGCATGGCATTCCGATAAAAATTTATTGAGCTTACGTATTGCTCTGCCCTTGACCCACACCTTCCTTTTTGTCCAGCAAAACCAAACTCTCGGTATAAGAACAAGTGAACGATGAGTCCCAACACCCTTGCGCACCAAGGCTCTTAATCTGTTTCGTTAGAGGATCATAGGAAACCAACTTCTCTTTCCTAGTAAACCCCAATACATCTCCATTCCTCCTCAAGCACTGAACCCAATCTAAACCTATAGTTGAGTTCATCTCAACGCTAACCATTTTGCACCAAGAGCCACCCTTGGTATATTCTTCCATGACCCAGATATCACAACATTCCATCATTTCATTCGCAGGATCAGAACCAGGACCGTCTTGCTTCATCACATTATGAAGAATTGACAACTTAGAATCGTACTCAATGATACGCAGATCTTCTATGCACTCTTTGGCGAGGACTTGAGGAAACTTTATCCTCTTAAACTGCTCCTCCTCCACATTGAATACCAAGAACAGGTTTCTAAGGAATGCATGGGAGGTAGCAGTCCTTCTCTGACCAACCCAGTGAATTCCCCCATTAAGAAAGCATGGAGAGCACTTGTAATCACCTACGAAAATATCCCTAACATAGTCAGCATAAACTTTCCTCCATCTCCCTCCCTTAACCGAATACAGCTCAACTAATGGAGGACTGACGTCTAACCCCTTATCTTGGTCATGCAAGTAGCTTACTTTCACCACCTTGTGAGTAGCCCTCTTAGTGTCATACCCAAAACCAAAACAAGATCTGTGGCTACCCGTAACAGCATGATTAACGTTTGGCATTGGAAGTCTAATGTATCTGTGAAGCAAGGGATTCCAAAGGATTGCAAGATTGGTGTACCCAAAGAAATCATCAGATAAGCAAATTAACCCATTCACAGTGCCAACAACCCTGAAATACTTGTGATTTCTTGTAATGCAGGGACAAGTAAAGGTGTTTTGAGGCTCGAGATTTGACTGCTTTTGAGTCGAATCAAGAAACACGATATACTCCTCATATTGCTTGGGTGCATTAATGAATTGCCGGTGCAGAAGAAGTAAATTAGTCTTCAATTGAGAGTAACCTTGGGTGTGGGCATCCACAAATGCAGTGGAAGTCAAGAGAGCATTCAAAGATTTGCACACACAGAGGCATTGGCCAACAGTTTTTAATGGTAGTCTTTTCATGATATTTGCACAGACAGAACTTGTATTTGACATCTTTGACACACTCACGCGAAAATCACCCAGAAAAACTTGGTATAGATTGAACTGTGTTAATTTCCAGAATGCAAGATCAGTAAATGTATAGAGAGAGAAATGGGTATAGAGAGAGAATAAGAGAATAAGAGAATAAGAGAATAAGAGAATAAGAGAATAAGAGAATAAGAGAATGTAATTGTATTATTGTGTTATCTATTGTAACAATGTACAATGAATATAAATAAGAATTCTGTAATAAGTCATAGTTTCTAGCAGAATGCTGGAAGAATTTATTTGCGATGATGTGGTGTATCATAAGAACCTATTTGTTTCTGGTGGGAAAGTATTGTACTAGTGTCATGAAAATAAATTGTTTTCTTATTGCATTTTCTGCTTCCCTTATTGCTGGAGTATCAAGGGTGATAAAACTTTTCGAAATGAACTTGAGGGAAGATTCTATTTGTGACCCAAAGAATCAAGATATTTGTCTTCTAAAGCTTAGGAACTAATTATTGGGAATTCCTGTTTCTTGATTTTATAGATGAGAATTAGACTGGTAGACTGTTTGTAGGAAATTCTGCATATGTACATTCTTATAACTATTTCTGTGTGGGTTCCATAACATAAGGATGCCCTTTTCTTCCTCTATTTTTTACTACCAGACCAGAAACCTTATCTTCTTAACATGAAATCATGAATGGAACCTATTACAGCTTAAACACCATTGGCGTGAGAGTGGAAGATATCAAAAATAGAGATTCAGAACAATCTACTGTTTTCTGTTTTTTGTGAGTTTCTACCATGGTGTGCATATCTTGACCTCCAACTTCTCTGTGTTAGATGAATGTATATGATGTTTCTTGTTTTTTCTTGGTAATTTGCATCTGTTACTTAAACAAGATGCTGACTATTTTATCTGGTAATTTGCATAGTGTAAGCCCTATTGAATCTGTAACTACAACTTGCTCCAGTATTTTTGAGCTATTTTTTTAATCAAGAAGTCCCCTGATCAGAGTATTTATTCTTTCAAAAGAAAATTACTGCACCATTTTACTCTGGTTGTGTGTCTAAAGTGCATATAAAATCTGTGCATCCTAAAATATTGCTTCTTTACCATGAGGCTAGATGAGGAACCTCTACAGAGACTCTTGCTGATTAATATTATATATATGCACTCATTTCATCCATAACTTGTTTCTTTTATTGCTGGATGCTCATAATTAATAGTATACTTCAGTCTTATTCCATCTAGCATAATCTTTTCTTTTTATCTACCGGTTCCCTTGAATAATATTTATAATATGTTTCCAGAGTTCCTGCCCATAGAAATCTACACCTTTGTTCCCTAGAATTCTAGACTTCTTTTGACATGGCACAGTTTGCAGTAAGCTAAGCTTCTTATGAATATGATACACCTGATATGGTTACCTATGGGCGAAACAGTACCCTTGAATTTGAGGGATTCTTTTGAATACAAACCATCTCTATGTTAAATCATCTATGAAGTAATCAAAATCAGTTTGAGCATGTATAGTTGATATTTTGTTAAAGGCCCTGATGCTAGCTATGGGTGTTAATTACAGTGTACTTTGGAGCATGCCTCTTGTAACAGCTGTATTGAGGACTATTATTGGAAATCGTGGAGTACAATTTCAAAATACCGCCTTCTGGCTTCTGCGTCTCAAGACAGTCAAGGTTGTTGATTTCCGAGAATCTTGCAGATCATTGAAGCCCTTGCTACAATTTCTAGAGTTTTTGCTTCAGAACTCAAGTGTTCTTGAAGAGATTGTAATCCAAGCTTCACGATTTTTGGCACAGGGGACACTAGATGAGTTTTTGAAGCAACTTGCTGTACCTACGGGCTAATGCTTCCCCTGATGCTGTAGTGTACTTGGAACCTCCTCATCTTTGGATTGATCCCTTCGCCGTGAACCAGAAGTAATTTCTTATTTGATTCACTAATCCCCAGGCCACTTGGCGTTCTATTGTAACGTAGAATCTGTAAGCTTAAGAAATTAGTCGTTCATAGCCCGTGCCTCCATTGTCATATTCATATGCCTCTCCTTAATCATATTGAAGCTCGGTATCATGTATGTACATCCCTCGAAGTAAATCTTAAAAAGAAAATGTTGTGCATTGCAATCTGGCTGATTCTGCATCTTTACCATTATTTTCCTAACAAATTGAACTCTTATGAACACATGTGATAAATTTCATAATTGTAATGAAAATAGGGGATTAATTTAACAAAAATAAAGAAACGAATAGGAAAGTTGTTTGGGCCAGAAAAGTTTTCAATCTCCAGATGTCGTTCAATATATAATAATAGATAGAGAGTATTTTACACTTTCCAACATGCAACTTTAAATAATTATTATCTCCCATTTCCAATTGATAAAAGTTATAAAGATGGATATCTTGAAAGTAAAAATATAGATGAATCTAACAAAATTCTAGTTAGTTATTTATTTCGTTATATAAATATCACCATAGATAGTCAAATGACTGTTTAAATAGTAAAAAAAGCCAATATGTTACCATATTTTTAATACAAAGGTAGTATGTACATATCTTCATTTTGGGGTGTCAAATCGGGTCAACGGGACGGTTATGGGTTGACCCATCGCGGGTCGGTTATGGATTGACCCATCGCGGGTCGGTTCTTATTAGGTCAGTTCTTATCGGGTTAATTTTGCCTATCGGGTCGGGTCATTATCGGGTCAGGTTATTTGCTTGGTCGGGTTTGGGTTCAGGTCGGGTTGTATTCGGTTCGGGTCAATGTCGGCTCGGGTCGTATTCGGTTCGGGTCAATGTCGGTTCGGGTCGTATTCGGTTCAAGTCAAAGTCGGTTTTAGTTGTATTCGGTTCGGGTCAAGGTCGGTTTTAGTAAAATCGGGTCGGTTCTCGAACGGGTATAGCGAGTTATGTCAAATTCGGGTCAAGGTCGGTTTTGGTAAAATCAGGTCGATTATGGTAAAATCGGGTTGGTGTTTTCCCTTATAATGTGAGTTTATTAATTTTTGTTGCTCCCCTATTGTAATTGGTATTGAGTTTCATATATGAAATGTCACTGGGGAGTAAGTTTTTGTAATATCTTTGTTTTACCTTTTTTATTATTTTGATAGCTGAAATACCCCCCTAAAAATTTATCTCTATACATTGATTAACATAGTGTATATAATAAGTCTATATGCTCACTATTTAGTTGTCGAATATAGATAATAGGAAAAAATTCGATACCTTAAAAGAATAAGAGATTAACTTTTAAATGCGGAGATAAGTAAATATTTAGCAACTTAACATATAAACGATCATATATTGACATTGGTATAAATAGAGGAATTTTATGAAAACTATATTTTAGTTTTTTATTTAATGTTATTTATTTAAAGGTTAGGTTGAAGGAAAATGATTGTCATTTTGAAAAAAGAAGGATGTCAATGAGATTTATGAAACAATGAAACCCCAAATTGAAAGGCTCTAATCTCACTTTTCATAGGCATAGACATGTGGTTTTTCTTTTATTTAAATATTTAGTAAATCTTTTAAAAATTTATTTTCATAAATGTACTTATTAAATAATTAAATTAATAAAAAAAATTTGGTTCCAAAGTTATTAGATATATTAGGTAAAAATATAGGTCTGTTAAAATTAGGTCATATTCACGTATATTCAGATTATTAACACATCCAGTGAATTCAGATAACGAATTGTTATAAATCGGGTAATATTGGTTATGTGTCGGTTTCAATCGGTTTCGGGTTCTTTTCGAGTCGTCCGTAACTGGTGGGGTCTGTAACGAGTCGAGTCTGTAACGGGTCAGGTTCTTAACGGGTCGGGTCCCTAACGGGTCGGATACGAATCGAGTTCTAGTCTTTGAATATCGGGTCAAATCGATTTCGGGTTAACTTCTAGTCGGGTTGGGTCAGTTTTCGGGTCTCACTTTTCGGGTCATAATCAAGTCGGGTCCGGATCGGTTTCAGATAACTTATCGGGTCGGGTATGATTCTTACACCTCTATGTTCATTATGTTGTTTTCTATATGGCATATTACATATTTGTATGTGCTTTGTTGCTAAGGCGGTATAAGGCTTATAACCCATAAGGCCATAACAATAGGACTCCGAGTCATTAATATAAGGGACCATGAAATTGATCCCTTTTTTAGCAGTTCATGTTTCCCTAATCTATCTCCAACGTAACTACTCCCCACAAGCTTGTTCCTAAATCAACCCGAGTGTGTTTTCCGTCATCCCCTTATCATCGAAGCTATAAGTGTATGACTTGGCCCAAAAACAAAATCATTTTGTCAAGAAATGTGGTTTTTAATGAAACTGTTTCCCTTACACAATTTTGGGAAAATTTACTCTTCAAGGATAATCGTTTTATAGGGCCAGATAAGTGATCTCTTCTATAACCAACGCGAAATAAAAGTGATAAATGTCGAAGAAAAAAGATGCATTGATCTGTACAACACAGGTAGCAGAAGTCGGAAGATATGAAGCATGTAGTCTGATCTTAGTTTGTGTCAGTCATCTGCACTAAAACACAAGGATAGTAAAATCTAAGAGAGCCCAATGTGAACATTTAAACAAGCGAACATAGTTATATTTTCTCCACACCATCACAGCCATCTAATCACGAGGAATGGCCGCAATTCTATAATGAGCTGGATGTAAAATACCCTGTCGGCAGATTGAGCAGTGATCATCCAGACCTTCAGTATCTGAAACAAGGAGCAATCCAAACCATAACAGTACGAAATACTAGTATATGAAGCAGCTAATCAAAATAGCAACGGATCATATGAGAGTCTGTAAATTATCTTACTTTCTAAAATGCAACAGTCCCCTTCAGTACAGAGAGTAGACTTCACGATATCACCAAAAAACCGCTTCGGAGAACCATCGTCAGTGCTGTCAGGGTTCTCAAGCTTAGCCTTGAAGTTGCAGTGGAACTTGTAGACACCATAGCTTACAGGAACAATATGGCTTTCCAAAGGTTTGACCAGCTTATACTCGGTGCCATGTTTCTTGTTAAAAACATCCAAAGCGATTTCAGCAAAGAACCTGTTTTTTCTAGCATTGAATTCCTTTACCCTTCCGAAATACAACCTAACCACTTCGTAAGAGCAACGAAATCGACTAGAATGAGCAAGATCAGGGGGGCAATATTCACAGCACATGAAATATGCTTTAGCAGCTGGAAAACCATCAAACAACAAACCAAAAGTAAGAGGAACAAATAAAACCTTTATAATAGTGGAATTATTTGACTGATTTCCATCTTAACCACATTACTTACTTCAAATTAGGTCATTCTACAGAGATTAACCACAGATTCTTAGCATTTTTAGACATCCTGAATTAGTACAAGCGATTTCAGTTACTGTGCCTAGGACGACGAGTATTTCATATGAAAAACACGCCGTGTATAGAAAGAAGATAAGGAAGTGCACATTCTAGCAGTAAGAGAAAAGCAATCAACTCACGGTCAATGATGTGGCAATGCATATCCCGGATTTTTTTCCTCAACAAAAATGTACCAAAGAAGAGCTTTGGTTGAGTCCTAGAACCATTCTTTTTCAACTTAGAAGCAGTGAAGTTGCAATGGAAGCGAATATCGCTTTCCAGGTACCGACCACTAGCCAGGGGCTCGACAAGCTTATAATTTTTATCACGTTTGTCATTGTAGAATTCCAAGGCAGCTTTCGCACAAAAAATACTTTGAGCCAAAAGAAGCCCTTCTGGAAACTTGCTGTGTGGAAAAAAATCTACACAAATATCTTGAAAGCCATTCTTGTATTTCTTGCCAGTTGAGGATACAAAGACAACTTGAGTTGTTGGAGGCTTCTGACATGAAACATTGCTCACCTCACATAAAACTTTATCTTCAGGGGTGCATCCTTCACAGTACCTTTCCTTTACTTCAAGGCTTATTCAGAATGGACCAAGGGAAGCATTATAAACAGTATCAATCAGTAAAACACGTTCAAGATTACTAATAATACAGTTTTTAAGATAGTTTTGACTTGTGTAATAAAAAGTTCATGGATAAAGAACTTGGACGATTTAAAGCACAAGCATAAGAATAAATAGAAAAAAGCATCCACTTTACAAAATTGAACCCCTCAAACAGTCAAACGTCTAAACTTTTCAAGGTTCCATCAAAAACACCCTTAACTATAGTTGTATAGTTCCCTAATCTCTGATTCAATTAACCAATCATAGGCGACAGCATCTCAATAGACACACACTGAGATCGTGTAAAATTAAGTAATTGCAAAACAAATGAGCTTAAACTCTAATGACGTACATGCAGGTGCTGCAACACACAGAAATCCAAAACGATTTTAAAGGGTAGAAGTAGGGCAAAAAGGAACTTAAAAAACTTAACATGGATGCTTTAACATTATCAACTCGGAAACTTGAGATTGATACAACATATGAGGATCATTAGACGAAAAAGAGAAAATCCTAAGCTACAAGAAACTGCAAGGTATGTAAGCAAAATATTGAAAAACTAACCTTTGGAGATGAGAAATAATCTGATCCTTGGCGGGTGGTGTTAGTGTGTTTACAAATACACTCAAGATGTCGCTTCAAGGCGTCATACAGACAAAAACGGATAGATTGAGATAACAATTAAGCAGATACAATATGATATAGAAAAAAAGAAAGGGCTGAGAAATTTACTAATAAAGACGCTGAAGGAGGTTGGTGTCGTTGGGGACGTTGCTGCTATCGATTATTTCCCCTAGCATAGAGAGATTTAAAAACGCAAACACATTAAGATCTGAAGGTTTCTGTTCAGAATCATTGGTATATAATGCCACAGCCTTTAGCTTTACCTGAAATAGACCCTCTGTATTGGGAGGTGTTGGTTCTTTTGAGGTTTAGGTACTCTTCCTTAGCCTCGACGATGATACTGAAGAGGACCAACAGGATCACAAGATGGGGTCAGTTATATGAAATTGTATCAACTACTTACACATTTACAAAATTATGGGGTGTACAATTTTTATGAAAAGTAAAGTCAGAAACAACAAGGAGCACATAATTTACTCATACACTATAAAAACTTTGAACTACTTCCTGTTCTGATTTCTCCCCAGTTCATCGATTTCCGAATTCCAATCATTCCCACCAACCATCTCGATTTTTCTAATGTCATTAACTCATTACTAAGTTTAATATTAACATTAAACTTCCTCTATCCCATTTTTTTTGAAGCAAGGAAAAAAAGATGGTGGGAGTATAGTGTTATTTTAAACTTAGAATGAGATTTCTCCGAGAAAAAACTTTAAAATTTTTTATTTGAGATCATTTGAATATATATTTCTTATAACATAATTAGAATTTCTGGTTCAAGCTTTAACTCTATAAATGAAAATATTGTAAATTCAATTGGACAGAGTACAATATAAATGTCAAAATTCATCTTTGAGATTTGAGAAATACATTTTCATTTCAACACTCACGATACAAAAAAGAAACAATACCTTTGGATGAGAGCGAGATAGCGTTGTTTGCCTTGGCGTGTATGCTTAATTGTGTACCAAGAATTGCTTCAGAGAATAACAACAATTTAGGTAAGAAGATTGATCAAACAATAATATTGAAAATGCCAAAGAATATTATAAGCGACGTATCGACATTCACCTATACATATTCTTCCACAGGCTGAAGTCGGTGCCACTGATTAGGTCTCCCATGGATTGGCCTCCGAGGGTAGAAACAGAGGTTTCTGGGTTTGCTAAGGTAAATTTCTTCTGCGCTGCGTGAATTCTGTGTTCAGTATCGTTATGAACTTATGATTACAATTTTAAGCCGATCAAAATAATCCGATCCATGGGCCCCAAAAATAGGAGGATTTCGGGCTCTAACTGAATTTTTAAAATAAAAAAAGTTTAATTAAAATTAACAACTAAGTCCAAAAATTAGATAATCCCTAATAATCTGTTCTTTTGAGCTCGAATTTACAAATTTGGCCAAACAATATTCGACTCGATCTTAAACTAGGCTTCACCCCCATCTCCATGTATAGGCTCAGAATGACTACTTTTAAAGCTAAGTTCTACCCAATATTTGACCACTTCTACGTTTTATATAAGGTAGTATACATTTCATTTCACTGTTTACCAAAGATTAACAGTAAGTAGAATCAACATTTCCTCCTCAACGGCCAACTAGTAAACTACTTCCTTTACATCAACTACCAATTTCTCTTCATTACAACTAATACTCAACACACTTATGAAGGAATTGTCCTTTGATCAAGTGTAATGATTAAGTATAACATGGATTAATTTATGGAGATAACTATAATAAGTTATTTTAGGTGATCATACTGTTTTGCTAGAAACCGAATATGATTTGTGAACTAATTTGATTAGTGCACGGCTAATAATAAACCAGTTTTATGAGGTCACACAAATAGTGTATGATTGAATTAAAGTACAAAAAGAGGTTAAGAAGCTAAATGGTCATACTCATGTGAAGTATGGACTAAAGAGTTTATTTTGTAACATATAGATGTTACTTATAAATAAGCATGGTTATGAGAAACAAAGGGTCTCTCATACTTAGCCATATTCTCAAAATCTCTCTTTTCCCCTCTCTTTGCCATCACCGAGAAAAGTAATAAGAAATTGTTCCTTATTCTATACTAGCATATGTGGAGATTCAATTGTTGCTTATGGACCAACACTAGAAGAGCAACATTTGATGTTTTAAGGATCTCTATATAGAAGTGTGAATCGCTCTTTGCTTTGTGAAAATCACGCTTCAAGGGTATGGAATTCTAATCCTATAATTCGTATTGAAATGTGCATGAGATACTATTGTAGATGTAAGAAAATATTTCTTGAAATTCCTACAACTTAAGCACAGAAATCACAAAAAAAAAAAAAATACTAAACAGAGCAGGAAAGATGAAAATCTAACAAAAACTCAGATTCAAGAAAGCAGGTATCAATTCTCAGTAAGAGGGTAAGTTTTGCTCTCAATTAAAAAACAAGAAGCACCACAGCAAGCAGAAGTTTCATCAAGAATCAATTACTCTCAGAAGGTGGAGATGGCCAACTAAAGTCAAACATAAATTGTTGTTTCCTTGACCCCTCACCTTGTTAAGCAGCTCAAAGATTTAAACCTGAGAGACCCCATCTTTCTTGAGAGACGTGCCACCCCCTGATTTTAGATGGTTGATCAACTCTCTAACATAGATTTCAGTATTGTCACCACTAAGTAAGTGTATCTAAAAAGCCTTGCGACAAAGGATACTCAAGATAAGCAAAATATCAGGCTCTCATTGATAACAACACTTGGGGCGTCACTGCTTCTTTATCAATAGCAGCCACTGCTAAACACAACTACATTAGGGGAGAGAGCTTTATCTTATGAATAATTCCGAACCCTACATTACACTGGCAAATTCACTGAAACTAATATCTTTCATCTCATATACTGCTGATGTATGGTCAGCTATATCCATTAACCAAGGTAACCAAAGAAAACTGGAACCATTAAAAACATGGAACATAAACCCGCGTTGGTATAGCCAACGATGCATAGCACATTTTTGAAAGGCCCACATTGCATTCCGTTAAGATAGAAAACATCATAATATCACTTGCCTTCAATATGAGAAATTCCCCAATATAAATACAATCCCCTAAGGATTACCAGAGTACTAACAAACTCTATCTCTAATATATACACAAGATAAAGATAAAATAGGATAAAAGATATTCAATTATATACAAATATATCCCAAGATAAATATAGATAAAGATATCCTATTACATTCCATTAGAATGTTGAGTTAGGAAAACACACCTCTTCCTACGCCTCCATCCTTTGATGCACATTCCCATCCTCGTGCGATTCCCATGGCCGATAATCACAAAAGAGTGGGCATTCATGTGGGCCTCTTCTTGTATAGTGCCATCATACGCATAGAAACCTTTTTTGGAGAAAAAATTTGTTTCATCATTGCATAACACTCCCTCGTCCAACAATGCGGCCCTCCATGTAATTCTTGATGATCTCTTCATCAAAATTCTTCGTATCTTCCCTTGTGAAAGTTTTCTTAGTTTTTACGCACAGTCAATGGTGGAGAGAATATACGTCACATGAATTTTCACATTTCTTTCAAAAATGCTGCATAAGTCATCAATTTTCATGTACAAATACTGAGTCATGTCGGAGCATGCTACACACAAATAATGTCCTAGGAAAATTTTGGGCCGAAGGTTTGAGGATATCACCTATGTGATCAACAGCTTCCTTAAGCAAACTTAGGGTTCATTTCACCCTTTAGTTTGATAAAAAGGCAATTCAATGTATCTTCATTGAATACGATAATCAAAGGAAAGGGTGAAAATGTGTGTGTGTGTGGATAAAGTGTGTGTGCGCGCGTGCGTATGTGTGCGTCTATATATATATATATATATATATATATATATATATATATATATTTGAAATGGGGATTTTATGCTCTAGTTCTTGGAAAATTAAAGCATATAGTGCTATTTTATGCTCTGTTTTTCCAAGAATCGGAGCATAAAGTCTCCATTCTACTCCGGTTCAAAACAAAGCAAAAAAGCAATGCAATATTCTCCGGTAACATAAACTTTGGATCAAAATCGGAGCATAATGCTTTTAAAAAATCGCAGCATATGAGGTTTTTTCACTAATATTATAACTGGAAAATGCTACACTCCAAGGAATGTAGTGTTTGATAAAGCATCATTATGGTGGTCACTTCAAAAGGAAGAATTAGCAAGCTCTAAGGAAATAGAAGACAAATTGCAAAAGAAAATTGCGATTTGCATTCAGCGCTAGAAGCCAATGAAGAAGATCAGGGAGACGAAGATGAAGAAATAGCATCTAGTCCTTAAAATATAGAAGCACACCAAAGGGAGACATGTGATACAGAACAAAATACGCCACAACCTCAGAGATCAACAAGGGCTCGAAAACCAAACCCCAAGTACGCTGATGATGTTGTGGTTGAAGAAGAACAAGTGCCCGATACATACAAAGAGGCATCTCAAAATATTAAATGAGTTGAAGCCATGAAAGAAGAATTGCCTATTTTAGAGGAAAATCAAACTTGGGAGCTCGTACCAAAGCCCAAGGGAGTAAACCCTATCTCTTGTAAATGGGTTTATAAGGTAAAAGCTCTTTCCAATGGAACTATTAAGAAATATAAGGCTTGTTTAATAGCATCTCGGTAGATAAAACTACGACTGTACAAGTGTTGTTGACCCTTGTAGCATGTAAGGATTGGAGATTATGGCAAATGGATGTAAATAACTCATTTTTGCATGGGAGTTAAATCGACAAATATATATGACCCAACCAAGGGGATTCGAGAAAAAAATCCATTTGGATCATGTATGAAAATTGAAGAAGGCTTTATATGAACTGAAACAAGCTCCGAGAGCATGGTATGAAAAAATTGCAGAATTTCTAGTAAAGAGCGGGTATGTCATGTCCCTATGTATATTCAAGCTTATTTATCAAAGGAAGGGAAAATCAGTGCGGTAGTGGTATATGTTGATGATCTCATCATTACGAGAAATAATGAAACATAAAATCATCAAATTAAATCTAATTTATCGGTCCATTTTCAAATGAAAGAGCTTGGAGAAGTTAAACACTTCCTTGGATTAGAAGTTGATTGAACCAATGAAGGATTACTCTTGTGTTAGCAAAAGTATGAGGACTAGTTGAAAATATTTGTAATGCTTGAGTATAAACCCATATCTACACTCATTGAAGCCAATACCAAGCTATTTGCTTATGAAGGAAAGGACTTGCAAGATGGAGCAATGTATCGACACTTGGTTGGAAGTCTAATTTATCTAATGCTAACTTGACCTGATATTTCATATGCAATTGGTGTTGTAAGTCGATACATGCGACAACCAAAGAAGCCTCACTTGGAAGCAATGTGACGAATGTTGAGGTACGTAAAAGACACCATTGACCATGGCCTGCTTTATAAGAAATATGATGAAGTGAGGGTAACAGGATACTATGATGCTGGCTATGCTGGAGAATGTGATACATGTCGATCAACTACTGGGTATATATTGAAGCTAGCTTGGATCTGGAGTCGTATTTTGGTGTACCAAAAGACAACCACAGTTGTCATTGTCAACAACGAAAGAAGAATACAGAGTAGGAGCACTGACAACCCAAAGAGGGACATGGCTGATGGAGCTAATGAAAGATTTACAACAACCAACAGATTTCGCGACGTCACTCTATTGTGATAATTTGTATGCTATTCGTTTAGCAGAGAATTCAATTTTTCATGCCCGAACAAAGCATGTGGAGGTGCATTATCATTTTCTAAGAGAAAAAGTGTTAAAAGATGAGATCGCACCATTTTAAAATTAAAAAACCGGTAGCAAACATGTTCATAAAGGGCTCAATTATTACGAGGTTTCAAAAACTTAAAGAAGAACTATATTTGAAGAGTCGGTGTTGAGGGGGAGTATTGAAAAATCACTACCGAAAGTTAATGAAGTTATATAATTCTCTAAAGAATTTTAGAGAAGTCTAGAATTTTTGGAAACTTGTAAAATAATATGAAACCCTTAAGAATAATCTAGAGAAATATAGATTTCTCTAGAAGATTGTAGAATGATGTGGAAGCATGTAGAATGTTGTGGAAAAGTATGGAGCTTTCAAGAACCATATAGAATATTATGGAGAAGGTAAGAAGGTGAAGGTAAGAAGGTGAGGAGAATTCTAGATAATCAATCTCCACCCTTGAATAAAATAAATCTCCAGCATTCTTTGAGGAGGTAGAGTAGTATAAATAGGGGTGAATGCATTCACTCCTAACTATCCACAAAAAGTGAGTTTAAGTAAGAAAAATAAAGAGAGTCCCAAAATTACATACCATAAAATAAGTATAAATGTGTCTACAAAAGTATATTGAATGAGTTTTTTAAAAATAGGTATCTAATTAAGTATTGCGGTGAAATGTTGTATACAAGTATTAGTGTAATTACTTTTTATATGATAAAGTAGTTAAGTTTTTGTTATTATCACATGTTGTCATGTTCAACATCTAGCAAAATAGAATGCCACGAGTCCTAAAAATACTCTTCTAACCCTTCAACCTGGGCGATTATATCTAAAGTCACTCCTTTTTTGAAAATTTATCGGAATATATGCGACACATTTAGGGGTCCTTCTCTATCAACATCTTCATAGAGATTTGTAGCATGATCAATCACTTAATCATCAGCTAGTCACGAAGGACAAACAACTCTTTTTCTCCTTCAATTTTGTTTAAATCCAACAAAAACTCTTCACTTAATATGCATTTGGAGCTTCACACACCTAACATATTCTCACTTTCATAACTTTCATTGCTTTGAATTTTTTTATCATTTCATTAACCTCTGCAATAACAAACAAAATAAAAAATTAAAACTCAAATACAAAGATTTTTTGCTTATTTAGATAGTATCCAAGCTTAGCTTACTTTTCATTCTTCCAGAAGATTCCTTTTGTAATGTATCCTAACTTATCTAATTGTAAAAGAGACACAACCATAATTAATCTTTGTTAGCTTCATTTGTGTTAAATTTCATCAAGCATTAAAATACAAACCTACTATTACCCCTTGGTTTCCCGTGGGAAGATATTTCGAACAAATATTGAAAGCGGCTTGACCTTGCAAGAGAAATCCTCTTCCGGTATTCAACTACAACCACTACACCATGTCTGGGCACAAGCATCTGCTATCACATTTTACATCCAAAGTCATAGTTATTGTTATTCTTTTATTGGACATCTAGCTCCAATGGGCATAAATTATATTAGATTCAATTTTAATCAAATTATGGTGTTGGTAAAGATTATTGAAACTTATGGATTGATATTTGGTTAGGAAAGGAGAACCTTAGGTAATATCCAATAGGGTCTCTGTCAAAAGATCAAACTGACTTAAAACTTAGCAGTGTAACAAATATGCATAGCAATGAAAACCTTATTTATTTCAACATTACTGGAACCTGAAGTTTAGAAATTTCATATCTTACTTTTAATAACAAATCTGGCAGAATTATCTCAAAATGGAGCTACAAACAAAAAATTGACTCTTGTGCTGCTTTATATTTCATATTTGACTCCGTATAGAGAAATATTTGAACACTTAATTTGTCAACTTTGTTGGGAAAGACTCCCAAACCATATAAATTTTGACAAAAGAGAAAGTTTGAGTGTGAAGATAAAATTCTTGTTGGAATCCTAGCTTTTGGTTGTCTTTCTATGAAATTTTTTATTTGGGATGTCTCCACATATGCCAAGGCTCTTGGAGCCCTATTGTATTGGTATGCATCGTGCCTTCAGAAACACTTGTTTTCATTATATTTTGTCCCTCATCTATTCCCCGTGCCTCATAACACTTGTTTTGATTTGGTTGAACAGTGTATTTTTCCTAACGTGCTTTGTTTGCATTTTCACATGTCGAGGAGTCAAGGTTCCTTGTAGCAGCTAAAAGGCTCAGTGGCCAACCTTCTTTCTGCCTCCTCATTGAAGACTCAATGTAAGTGTCCTGTGGTTGGGATAAAATTGTAAGTGATTAGTACACATGCTAATCTTAAAGTGTATTTAGCTCATAGTTTTACAAAGACGGGAAATTACTCTCGGATGTGAGAAATTAGAAGGTTGATATAGTAGCATTACTGTTGGGAAACATCTCATCATGTAAACAGCATCGATGAAGTCAGTTGGTGTTGACTTCTAAACAAATGGGATGCTAAGTTAGATGTCTATTGCCTGCGCAGCCACTAAATTTACAATAGAATTCTGGAGATATACGTGGATGTTCGATTCTCAAAATTTACCAGCAACTGTTAGTACATGGCCGACTCA
The DNA here is from genome assembly GCA_026401315.1 of Dysphania ambrosioides. Taxonomy (NCBI): domain Eukaryota; kingdom Viridiplantae; phylum Streptophyta; class Magnoliopsida; order Caryophyllales; family Amaranthaceae; genus Dysphania; species Dysphania ambrosioides. The sequence goes on along the minus strand of CM048665.1, from coordinate 26,772,962 downwards.
AAACTTATCATGATCTACTCCATAGTATGTTTCTCTAAAATTTGTTGACCATTCATATGGACCACTCTTATATCTTGTCATTAAATCTCTCTGAATATATCCTTCTGGTGTATACATTGGTTGGGCGGGAGTTTCCAAGCTAGGTATTTACAAGGATTGCCCGTGAATCTCAACTTTATAAGGTATTATAGAGGCTTGTAGCAAAGATTCATGAGGACTGGAGAATATCAGAGCGGTCTTGACCTTCCCATTTATTGTAAATACAAAGATGACAGCTATTTAAGTAGCTTGTTGGAGACTGCTTGTAGTAGCCATTCTTAAGTCATAGTTTAGTTGGGTACCATTCGTACCAATTGCATGGGCATGTTTCATTTGGAAATCCTCTTGTAATGGACCTCTGGAAAAGTGATGGAACCTGCTCTCATTTACTACGTAGTTTACATTATCGACGAGACATTTGAGAGTGGATTCTTAAACAAGATGGCTTGCTATCTTCTTGCTATTTCCTGATACTCGATTCTTGTATAGTTGTGCGCTGTTCTAAATTCATGCTTGGAGCACAGCAATAAATTTTCAGGAATTTTTGCAGTGGTATGGGTACAAGAGCTTACAGATATAATGGCTAGAGCATTTAGCAAACTCTTATAACTTGTTTGCTATATGTTCAACAAGTATCTGCGATCACTTGTCTAAATGCTTCTAGTCGTTCTAGGCCATTTTTGGTTTACATCACTCGTCATTTGTTTTGATAGTAACGAGCAATTAACAATTAACCATTTATGTAGAAGTATGTTAGGTTTGAGTGTACATAATTGTCGATTTGTGCATACCTTTGAAGGAAAAAGTGGAGCACAATAGTACGTAGTGATATATATTTTGCATTATGTCAATTAGTTATCAATCTTCGTTGTAATTAGAGTCGGAATATGTCATTTAAAGAGTAAAAGGGGAAGAATATCAATTATCTTTATTGTAACCTAAAAATATCATTGTACTTTAAATGGTGATTTTCAAAAAGTGTTAAGGTATTTAGCGAAAGAAAACATAAACGAATTAAAGTACTAGAAGCTATAGAATATCAATTAATATATTATATATCATTAATTGATCCGATTCAAATCCATTCTACGTGATTATCCACGCTTAAATTAAATTTTGGTCTAATATTGATTTTTAACGTTACATTATTGGGTTTTTTTTGGGTGTGTTTTAGTATATTTTCGATTAGTATTAATTATTAAACCAAACTCATACGCGATAATGCAATATTAGCCAAGAAGAGAGAGTGAAGACTGAAGAGAGGAGAGTAAAATAGTGGAAGTTGCAGCACTACAATGGAGGAAGAGCAGCCGCAACAGCAACGAGAAGAGCAAGAATCGTTCACAGAAACGGAAGATATTGATAACAATGAAATTCAAGCATACTCATCGCCGGAACTCCGATTCGATGTTCAACCTTACAGAACCTACCATTTTTCTCGTCAATTCCGCTCTTCTTCTAACCCCTACAACTTTCTCAAGTCCGTCAAATGGTACTCTCTCTCTCTCTCTCTAATTTTCCTTTGATTTTTTTTGGCTGTTGAATTTGTTGTGCAAGTCGCCTGATGGTTCGTGCTTCCTTACTAAATCTGATGATAACTCTCTTCGCCTCTTTTCATTGTCAGTCTTCCTCTCTCTCTCTCAAACTTCATTCGAATGTTAAAGTTTCAAATTTGTGGCATTTTGGAATTTTTGTTGAATTTCTAGGCCTTGCAATTAGGATGTATGTTCAAGTTGTGGAATTTTATTTCCGCTTTCGACTTGATTTGTTCAGTGAATAATGATATAGAGAGTTTGAATACTTACTGACTCATGTGGTAAGTTGTAATAAAAATTGGTTATGCTATTGAAAAAATTTGTAATTGTGTAACGAAGCTCCGTGCTTGTGTTGTTAGCATCGTAACTTTATTTTGAGCAACGTTTTAGAATTGGTATTGATGAGTGGTAGTGGAAAATTATGAAGAAGACGAGATGTTCAGAGGTGGACATTAGCTTGAGATGTTGCTTTTGATTTCTATGTACGTTGCTACCTATTAAACAGGCTGTTATGGAATTTGAAATAAATTTTGTGGTAGTTCATTTATATGAGGGAAGTTCGCTATATTCATGAGTTTCTAGGCTTCTAGCGTTACTTGTAGAGTTGTAGTGTCCAATGTTTTGAAGCCGATTGTTTCAACTTCCAAGTTGGATACTTGGCTACTTACAGGTTTCTCTACCTTATGAAAAACTGTAAATGGCTAGTAGTTTTCCTACTTTTCCTACTGGCATCAAACATGGCACAAATGTCTTATGTTTGAATTGAGGTGGGCGAACATAGCAAGAAGGGAGGGGGAACTTCTTCTTTTTTTTGTTTGATGTTAGCAGAATTACAGTCTGCTTAATAACTAGTATCTGCATGTTGGCATATTCAACATAGATATTGCTGTCCAAGTAACATTATTCTGAGGTTATCTCTGGTTTCTTATATAACGCTGAGAGATTGTGTTTAATAACTAGCACCTAAGCAGTTCTGATTTGTTATCCTCATACTCTCTTTCACTCATTTTATGCTTTAGTGAGAGACATTTATTTGCTGCTAATTTGTTTCTTGTCATGCAGACCTGATAATGAAAATGATTACCCTGCTGGATCATTTTCCTCAGGTCCAGATGAAGGTGAGAGTTCACTTTGCAAACAAAAAATAAACTTCAGAAAGTACCTTTTACTCATGGTTTCAACTTTATTGAGGGGAATTATGATGCTATCATCCTAAGCACAGTGGAGTCTTTTTTTCCCCTGATTTTCTGATATGCTGGAATAGCTTTCTGAATTATTTATCTGGCTGCAGATTCTTATACTTCCAACCTTGTCATAAAGGAGGGAGAGTCTGTGTATGACTATTGTTGGTACCCTTACATGTCTGCTTCTGTTATGTGACTACCCCTAAACCTCCTTTTGTTCATTTATTTTTAAGGTTTAAATTTCTACTTCTCTGCACTTCTGCCTTTATTGCTTGATTGGTACACAAAAGATTCCTCTTTTGTTTCTAAGAGGGTGCAGGACTGCAGGGAGGAGGTGTCTAATCTATTTTATTATTCATTGCAACTTCAATCAAACATGTTTGATGATGTTGGCTTTTGGCATCTCTTCTGTATCATGTTATGAGGTTCTAGCTTATAACATATAAAATAATTTTAGATCAGTTTTGGCAATGCCAACTTCCATGAAACCCTTGAATGTGATATGCAATATTATAGCCCTTGTGATTTTCTTTTCAGATATGACTAGCTGTGTTTTTGCGACAACTACTCGGGACCACCCTGTTCATCTTTGGGATTCAACTACTGGTGAGGTGTTGTGCCTTTATTGTCTATTCTCTCGCTCTATTGATATTTTATGTAATGACAGTTTTCAAATTATGCTTAAAGTCAGTAATGCATTGCTTTCTTCTTTGAGTTTAAGTTTGTCTTATTTGTTTTATCCTTTGTTTTCATCATATTACAAAGCTTAGATCTTTTGGGTTTTGACATCCTCTCTTCAACACATAACTGGTTTTCTTATTTTCTCTTTGTTATGCAGCTACGTTGTACATATCGAGCTTATGATGCTACGGATGAGATTACTGCTGCCTTTTCAATTGCTTTAATCCTACTGGAACCAGGTATATTCCATGATATGCTTAGAGAATTTTGATGTCTTGCTTTTCTAGTGATGACTTCTATGTATTTGTATGTTGTCAAGTTCAAGCGTTGAAGTTCCTCCTTCGATTAGATCCTTGGCATGGATTCTCACATCTTCCCTTGTTTCTCAATTCTCTCATAGGATCTTTGCTGGGTACAAATGTACAACAAAATACTGAGGATGTTTGATGTTCACCTCCCAGGTAGAGATTTTAAACAACATTCAACTCTTCAAGGATCCAATGAAGGGCAGTCTGGTAAAGCATTATACCTTTTCAGATACTTGCACAACTTTTGCAAATTCTTTTGATTGTTGTAGATCTTTCAAGTTCAATTTAAGTAGGGTTTAAAAGAAGAGTTGTGCTGGTTGATTAGATGATGATTTCTAGTTTTCATCTCATGTTAGAGATGTTGGGGAATGGGCTGAAGAATGTTGTGGTTATAATTAGGCATGAAATGGATTGATTCCACTCCATCAACTATGCAAACATCAAAGCATCCAAGTTAGTTATCCAAATTTACATTCCTCATTATGCTGTATAATCTGTGTCATTGTGAACAAAGTCATGCTCCATATGCCCCCATGTAGATCACTTTCTGGAAGATGTCAAGTAGTAGCAATGTATGAACGGCTCTAGGTGCACCAAGGCTGTTGGGTTTTCCATTGCCTTAGGCATGCCTTGGGGCACCTTTTCGAAGTCAAGTGCAACCAAGTAAAGAAAAAAAATTGGAGAAATTTATTTGCAACTCAGGGTGCTCCTTGGTGCACCTCATCAAAATCTTCTTGCCTGGACAGAGAAAGGCCTATGACCCATGTTGCCTTCCGCCTAGAGGCGCCCCTATTTATACACTGAGGGGGTAGTTGATCAAGTGATATACCCTTGTGAACTAGTTCGACAAAATTTGTTAGAAATTTATGTCACTGTCTGCATACCTCATTCAATGTTACATGAATCAGTGTTTTCCTAAATGTCGCTTGAACCTATCAGGCTATCACACTGGTGTAAAGTGAAGTTCATGAAATTAAGATGTTAAGATTTCAGAAGTGTCTCTATTATTTCATAGTGAGTGAATCAATTACGGAGTTGAGACTCAGAATAGCTGAGGCCATTTTCAGCTACTGTGCATGTATCACTTGTATCTTGAGATCAGTCCCCCCTCTGTCTCGAGAAATATAAGAATGGGGGAAAAGGAAAGAAGTCTGGATTATATGGTGCTCTTTTCAGTCCTTCCTAGTTTCGTTTCTCCTCTGAATCTGGGAGTACCATATGTGTAATTAGTTCATTGTTAGGTTACTCTGCCTGGGTTGTAGGTTTCAGACACTGATACAGTTGTTGGGCCCAAGTCTAGTCTTGGCTGTTCGATGAAAATAAAATTATGTGTTAAGTCCAAAATGAAATGTTGAGTGTCCAGGATCTGACAGTGGCTTTAGTATCATAGGTTGATTGGACATATTCTGAATGTGTTAGTTTTTATTTTAAATTGTGAAGTAATACCATTGATTGTCATAGAAAGTGTATGTGAAAATGGGGATTACAGTAGTGGCAGTAAAGAAGCTTCAGTTTGGAGAGGGATTTTATGACAAAAACTTAGCCTAGAAAGCTTCTTGAGGAAAATGGTTGTGATGCATGTTTTTAACCCTCTTTGATATCATTTCCCTTTATACCATTTTATTTGCACAATAACCGTTTTACTTGCTTTTTAGGAGATGAAATTGTTAGTAGTGGATGTGACGCCCAACTGCGTAGAAAAAGTAGAGAAATGGCTTATCGAAGAAAGTATGGGGCAATAAAATGGCATGAACTGAAAAAGAAATTATGGTTTGGAAATGTATTGTGTTATGGAAAATGATTTTGTTTATATCAAAATAAAGATCTTATGTTGCTGATGCTGTGTAATGTTGTCACTTGTGATATTGCTGATAAAAGGTCTCTTGTGTTTCTTAGTTTCATAGTACCTTTTATTAAGTCTATTTCTCTTGATATATAATTCTGGCTCAGTTGAATTTTTGGAGACTAAAAATTGAAAGCTGCATATGGTAGTTATATGTTGATGCTTTTCAGTGCATTTCTCTATTAGCAGGTTCCTGTTGTAACTATTCCAGTTACAACTAACATTACTGAAGCAAAAGATTTGTATTGTTTGTAGGATCCCTATATAATGTGCTGGGACATGCCCAATACTGTAGAAGTTGTGTACAAGTAAGTTGTACATGACTCTCCTTGGTTGATATTTCTGTTGATTTAAATGCCATGTATGTTTATCGTTTTAACTAAAATGACATCATTTTTTATGATATCGGTATTGTACTATAGTTTTGCGTAAGTTTATCTGTTTTTTTATTTTTTATTTTCCAATCCTCTCTGAATGGTTCTTTATTATGACTTTGAAATGCTTTGTTGGTGATCCTCTGTATATGCTTGTTTATATGATGTAATATACAATGAATTATGCCTAAAGGTTGCTATTTATTCCATGTAGGTTATATAGATCAACAGAACATACTAATCAGTGGATATCATTCGACATTGAGCCCCTTGGTCGACATCTTGCAACAGGTGGACAGGTATGTTATTATATATCAGTATCAATTGTGAGATTGCTAGCATCGGTTCACAAAGTCCAGCATTTCTGTTGCTAGGATGGTCTGGTGAACATTTATGATCTGCAAACTGGGTAATGGACTTCCAGTTTGCGGCTGCATCAGGTATTTTTTGCACTGCTCAGCATTTATATTCATGAGAAAAAGCTGGGCTCAAGTTGTTTAGCTTTACTTATATTGCTTGTCAGAGTAAGACCTTTTTGATAACTTTGTGCTCTTCTGCAGATACTGTGAATGGTTTTTCATTCCATCCATTCCTTCCGATGGCTGTCTCTTCATCAGGTCATGGAAGGTTTGGGTTTCCTGATGACAATGACGATGCAAAAGACGTCACATTAAGCAGTATCTCTTCGAACCTCTGTTAAAGTTGAAGCACTTATTTTTCCCTTTTTTTTTGCTGTAGTCTGATTAACTTAACGTCTTTATATTACATCTGGACTCACCATACTGATTTGCTCTGGTTCTAGACATCGAAGCTTTCTGATTTTTCTAATGAACAATAGGATGTACTAGGTCATTGCCCTAGAACTGTTGTAGAGCTATTATAAAGCCCTTTAGCATAAATAATTGAAGGAACTGGATTCAGATGTCCGGCTTTCATATCTGCCGAAGGAACTCATCTGGAAACTTCATACTGACCAGTTTGCATAAGTATTAAAGCATAAAAAGAAGACTTATGAAAAATTAAGTTCAGATTTTTCGAAGTCCTATGTTTCAGATTATAATGAAATGCTAATTTTTTGCTGATGAGCTAGTCATACATTTGTCTTATCAATTAATAATTTGTCATAAAACTAATGAACATATATCATTCATTTTGTTCATAAGGCTTGCAAATGAAATTTGTTGAAATATTCATGTCAAGTTCACTTGTGTCTCCTTCCCCTGTTTATTTAGGTGAAGAGAATTGTGCTACTGTTTGGGGGCTTCTCATACAATTCAGCTGCTGGAGAAAACAGGATTAGCATTGACGATGCAGATTAAGTTGCAATATTAGAAGATGAGAAGCCGAAGGGGAAAGAAGATGAGAGTCTAAGCTGCCATTTTCTGTGACACACCACTGTTTAAGTCGCTCAATTTTCCTGAAATGAGCCATGGACTTCTTTTCCATGTGAGATTAACGTTATCTGTAATGAATATGTAGGCATTTGTGTAGGACTGTAGTTGCTTAACGATTTTCTTGTTTTTTCGCTTGCTAGATAACTAACACTTAAATATGAATGAGCCTCGCTGAAGGATTGGCTTTCTATATTTATTTTGAAGTACAGTTCGTTAAATAAAAAATTTCAAAATTTTTTGTTTGTCGGAACTGCAAATTATATAGTTCTTCTAGTCTTCGGTCGAAAATCGATTGCTTACGACCTGCCCCTCTATACTTTGCGGTAATGATTCTCTGGCATTACGACCTTTACCTCGACAACACTTTCCATAGATCAAATTATTTATTGGATTGGATTTCACTTGGTTGTCTACTGCTCCATTGCGTGTACTTGATGGTAAAATAGAATAACTGGATTGAAGTGTAATAATTATACAATAGAATAACTCGATTGAAGCATAATAATTATACATTTATAATGCATTTTATGGATAATATGGAGGCAAGCGTTATACGGTCATAGTGCTAGTTCCTATAAAAATTATGGTAGCAAGTGTAACTCTCAACCAATTACATTCGGTTCCATACCAATAATAGGGAGTATTAACTAAGTGCTGTAAGACTTAATAGCTGACATATCTTTCTTACGCCTTACTATCAGCGCTTGGACCCTGCATCCGGGTGCATGCGCATCATGCACCCAGTGTCAAATGCAACACAATTCAGTAGATTTAATTAGTTGTTCAGTGAAATTTATTAAATGTTTAGTGAGCAAATGTTCACTGAGATTTAGTAAATGGTCATTGAAATGAAAGACATATTCATTGGGCAAATGGTCATTGAAATGAAGGGTATGTTCATTGGGGAAATGGTCAGTAAAGTTTTGTAAATTGTCAATGAAATAGAGGAAATGTTCAGTGAGCTTTACTAAATGGTCAGTGAAATTGTTCCGCATCCGGGTGCAGGATCTTATTTGCGCCTTACTATGTTGAATTTAGTCTAAACTTTCAGAATAACTTGTTATTACTTCCATATATAGTACTGTAAATAGTTAACATCGTCTTACCTCTTACTCCGTAATTAATCATGCCTCCCAAAAAAAACGCAACTATTATTCACATAATCCCTATAATGTTTATTGTAATTTGCGGGAAATATTGTATATAGAGCCATAAAGAGTAATATGATGTAGATAGTCTATCAATAAGTAGATATTAACTAAATGTGGCAATGTCGACCCTCGGATACCATCTTCTATGATTTGTCGAACCTTTGTAGGAAAGCCTTCAAGGATTGGATTCTTGCGAGCTTATTTGTACGTCTCTAGCTCTTAGTTAGCACCCGTCCCTCTATCATTATACTTCTTTTTTGGGTGCTATGCGTCCTTGTGATTAGATCTCTAATACTGAACACCGGCAGAAAATATGTAACAAGAGTACGTATAAGTGTTAATTAAGATATATCAACAATAAGCAAAAAAAAGCCATGTCGGTGTCGAATTGGTTACACCTTATTCCTATTTACAATTAAAAATTCAACGATAGAAGGAGAAGTGAATTTTTTTACTCGGAAAACAAGTTGTGGTCAATTAAAACTACGTTAGAAAATATTGACATATGTTGTGTTGAGGTGTAACTTTTGTTATTTTACGGGGTCACTTTTACTGAATGCGCAATAACTTTATTGTGTCTCGTATGTATATAATATTTTTTATGTTAAAAATACACTAAACCCTTTAACCATTTAAGCTAATTGTACACTAAATACCCGAAAGAAAGCTAAGATGAAAATGCGAACAATAACTAATTGAAACTATTAAGACTTAATCGAAAAAGTGATTACAGTAAATTATAATATCATCAACGAAGGTTCGATAATAATAATCCATAAGTAAGTAGCTACTCATGATTATTGATTAAACATGAGAAAGTTGCACATGGCATGTTAACCTCAAAGTTTAGTAGGATGCCACCACAGCAAAAACTTTATGAACAAGGTACAACCATATATGACCCATTTGGCCATCACAAATCAGACTTCTTTGCTGTTATTCCAATTGACGCGTAATTTGACCCTTTACAGTTTACAACCCACATTGTTTTTCAAGTCCATTTTGTTCCTGACTTCTCACCCCCGTAACCGCCGCCTTTCCACTCAAACAAATTCTTTGATTCCTGTATTCGTCAAATTATGATGGCGTTCAAATTGGGTCAACCCCTTTTTTTTTAATACTCGTATTGGATCCAAACCCACCACTTACCAACTTCATTTAACTCAATAACTCCACTCTTCACTTTATATTTTTAGCCAAAATAATACAGGAAAAATTAATCCACCACTACTCTACTACTAACTCTAATGATGATCATTGTACTAATTTATAACAAATTTAAAATATTACAACTATACAAGTGTAATAATGAATGAAGACACCAACAATGTACTCTTTTTTTATTTTATTTTTATCTTACATTACTAGAGGCACCAATAGCATTCTTATGGTATTTGGGATGATTTTGCTTAAAGATGTATACTACCCAAATCCCAATGTCCTATCCAATTCCTTCGAAATTTGTGATTCGTAAGTTTGTACTAGTTCGTGGCTTAGCTAATCTCTTAAGCTATAACTATCGGCCATATAAATTCTTAGTAGAATGGGATGTGGCGATGAGTATATTATTCTATGAGCCTATTAGAATGCCATTTCGATAAAATATTTTCATTACAGTAATTTTGAAATAGTTTGGTCAACAACTTTTTTTTCAAAATTTTTTAATTCTAACTTTTATAATATGGTAGCACAGTAGTAGATTTCGGGTCACAAATTTAGAAAGATCAAAGTTATTATCTAAACAAAAAAAACTAGAAGAGAGGACAAATTTAAACCCATCTACTAAATTAAAAATCAAACTTTTTAACTACTAAGTCACAACTTTCAATCAATTCTAAATATTAGACAATATATTGGGTTTATATAATGGCCAAAAATATTTCTAGGGGGCCGTACCCCTGTAGAACCAAACTAAAATTAGGCCGGCACATACACATTAGTATTTTATACAGGGTACATAGATATTCATTGTTCAAAAAACATTAGGTGGCCAAGTTAAGCACATAAATCTTAACAAAAAAGATAAGAGTACGAGATAATGAGATTTGACAATACGACTACGCAAATTAAAATAGTTCACCTAATTAGATAAAACTAAACAAAAGTTAGATAATTCTATGACCTATTCCAAATGGAAATGCACCGATGCACGTACGTAGTATACAAGCACACTAAAAAGAAGAACACAAAGATACACAAATATCGAAATATATATCGGCCCATATATAATGGAGCATTCTAGATAAAATCTATCTACTAGTCCAGTTTAAGATGCTTGAGGAACAAGTACACCTAATCCCTTACTCATGAAGATCATACTTACACATGGGCATTGCTTAATAAACTATATACTTTGTACTTTCGCAAAAAGATAGTGACGCAGCCTATCAAATTAATTGTGGGTTTAAGCAATATTGTAAACAAACAAGAAAACAACGAAAATAAAAAGGTGTAAAAGGATGGAATCAAAAATTCGGGATTAGCGAAGTTCGGCTGGAGTCCAGATTATGCTTATCTCCTAAGCACGTAGTATTAGTATATACTATATAGTAGTGATGTAAAAGGAAGACATAATCATAGCCATAGCATTATCATCTATATATATATATATATATTGTGTATTTATTAGTACTTTCTTTAGATCGAGAGTGCAAGTGCTTAATTATATTATTGATGCATCACATCTTAAGTAATACTTCTTTCATTTTTTGCTTTTAAGACCTGAGATTGAGTTTCGTCAATATCATTTGTCCGACTCTCTATTTTTAAAAAAGGATTATAAAAATATGTGGTAACAAAAAAAAGTTTTAATTATAGGTAGCTCAAAAATATTAAGAGACGTAAGTGGTAGATAATATATCTGAAATTGCATCTAGTTTACCAAATACCAATAATAATATGACGACGGTAATAACTAGGCTAGATATCTAAATATGATAAAAGATGTGAACATCGATGGGCTAGATTCCGAAATTAGAGACTTAATGAAATTTCTAGGATTCCTCAAATACGTGAGGTGAGCAGTAATATTGAGCATTAAAATTTAGTCCAAGTTCCTAAACTGTACATTTCATATCGAATAAGGTTTAAACTAATGCGATAACACCTAATTAAATATAGGTGATGGAGATAGTTACTTCATGAGAATACTATGATTTCCCACTATACATTTGGAATTAATGTCGATTCATTGATAATGAATTTTGTAGTCCAAAATGGGTACAAGCCCGGAGAGGGCCATAATATAAAAAAATAGTGTTGTGTTGTAGGAGTACTTGATTTGAGAGAATTTTTTGGATCCGCAACCTAAACTCAATTACATCAATCATAAAGTCTTTAAGCTAAGTAAAATAAGGAATAATTTATTATTAGCAGTAGTTATTTAGTTTAGTATGTTTAATTCACTTGATTTTCACTTATGATAAGTTGATAACTTAACTAACTTAATTTTTGTAACGTTAGATTTTTCCTAAATTTTCTTATTATATGAAATTATCCAAGCTTAATTAGGCACTGTTTTACTTACAATTTCTTTGAATGATATTTAGTTTTTCTTTCTTTTTAAAAGTAGTTTCGCTTGCCATATATCTACTAAATTTGCTCAAAATAAATCCAGATAAGTTTAGAAAAAATTATTCTTTTTAAGTTATGTTTAGAACAAATTTTTATTGAGGGAAAATTTAGAACAAATAAGAGTTACACAAGTACCTACTCACCCTGTTTCTTTTGTTTATCATATTTCTTTTTTGTATAACATCTAAAGCATATGTGTTATTAAAATTATAAAAAAATACATTGAAAAGCAATATATCGTGACAAATCTGACGAGATCCCTACATAGAAATATTTTTAACTCATATATGTTAATGAATAATCATGTTTAACTTTTTCTTACCCTAAATAAAATATTCTAAATAGAATAAAATAAAGAAAACAAATAAAGTATTACAATTTAAAATAAATTCTACATACGTTCATACAAGTTTAGTTTAAAAAAAAGGGGAATTCAAATAAGTTAAAGTTAAGTAAACAAATACACCTATAGGTGGTTAATGATTGATAAACTTATTTTGCCTAGTAGGAAAAAATTATTAGTGGATATAAAGTGAATAGTGTAGGAGCTAAAATCCATTATTTTGAATCGTGGATCATTTTTAACAAGTCTCTCTCCGTCTCAAATAATTACCTTATATCCATTTTGAGTTGTCTTTAAAAAAAATTTCAATTTCCTTTTTGGTTAAAGTTGGACCATTAACTAATCAACTTTACTCTAACAATAACAGGATATAGTCCTACCAAATTTTCTCTCCTCAATTCTCCCAATTAAAAATTAATAAAGTATGTTTATGTAAATGGGACAAATAAATAAGAAATATAGGAGTAGAATAAAGATGTCATAATGCAAATTATCATTGCAAAAGAACATGACTATTAGACCCTATTAAGGTATTTAGGACAATCTTATTCCCCTTAATAATTTGATCGAATTCTTATAAATATATAGACAACGTATAATTTAATTTAGAGTTGAAATCATCTAATAAAAGAAAAAATATGTCCACATGAATTAAAACCAACAGAACTCAAATAAAGTAAATAGAAACTGTATAAACTTCATCAAGTTTAACACCAACCCTAGCCCTAAAAAGAATAATAAAAAAAAAGGGTTTGTCATCAACTCATCACCCAAATATCATGCACATAAAAACCTTCAATTATATTTAAAGCAAATCTTAATACGGTTCACCTAGCCCACCAAATTTTACTCAATTTCCTCAACTCATTATTTATTTTATTTTTAAAAATAAGTTCACCTAGAATTAGACTCCGTGTATGAGAAGAGACCGACACAGCCGACCACCCTCACACGTCACCTGAACTATCCCACGTTCCATCCTCACCCAATCACAACCATCCACGTGTCATACTTCTCTCCAACGGCTAGTTTTACAATTCCTTCTTTTTAAACCCAAAACTCTAGAGAGAGAGAAATTTCATAGGTAACCGCCATACATAAAGTTATTCCACCGTAATTTACCTACGACCGTAAAACACGTCTCACCATTTTATTTGAAAAATAACCAAAAATTGAAATCCTCCGTATCTTTTCCTTTTCCTTTTCCTTTATTTTCATATATATATATTTACTCCGGATATATATTCCAAGTCGCACCTATTTTCAGCAAGTATAACCAAACTTAACAAAACGAAGTTGAACACTTTCTGATTTCTATCCTTCATTTCGCCCTGCTAATATTTAGTGGTGACACAAACAACTCATTAAGTTCTCTCTCCACCAATTTAGGGTCCCCCTTTTTCGACGCATTTCTGGAAATTTTTGTGACGCATCTAGAGTTGGAGCAGAGGATATGGCGTTGACGAAGAGCTTAAGTTTCTCATTAGGAAGGAAGAGAGTTTTGATTTCGAATAATAGCTGCAATTTGGAGCAATTTTGCGCTTCTTTTGAGGATTATGGTTCGCCTTTGAAACGGTACTGCTACAGCACCCGTACTTGTGATGAGCAACATTGCGATTCCGTTCAGACCACGAATTCGCTCCTTGAAGCTCTTCCTCAGGAAATTCTGGTTCGTTTTCTCTGGAACATTCTTTGAATTTATTTTTTCCTGAACTGAGATGAATGCGAAATTGATTGGATTTGTTGATAATTTTATTGCAGATTAAAGTCGTGTGTGGTGTGAATCATGATGACCTTAATCAGCTATTCGCAGTTTCTAAAACAGTTCGCGATGCGGTGAGTTGGTTAATTAGCTGTTTGATCAATTTTGAATTAGCAAAGTTAATAAATTAATTCAATGAACTGAAATGAAGTTGCAATATAATGATACGACTGATCTTTACAAAAAGGAGGTTAAATTGGTATCCGCTATTGGAAGTACTGAGTTCCTAATTAATCTATTCGAAGTTGAGAATATTATGATACGACTTATCCTAAAACGCGTATAGATAAATGTATAGAGAAGTTTAGATTTTTAATTGTGTTTGGAATGAATTTGTGCAGGCGATTATCGCGAAGAAATCACATTTCGCATTCAGTACACCTTTAAAGACGAAAGCATTTAGAAATTCGATTGATTTGGTGAATAGTCCGAATGATATGGATGAAATCGAAGCACCGAATGCGCCGAAACAAGATCGGAAAATGAACCGGACGCGAATCAGCAAAAAGCGTCTAAGCGACATTTCCGTCGCTTTGTTCTCTGATGAAGGAGACGAAATGGAGGAGGACCAGAGGTGGGCTAGGAGAAGTTTATTTGTGGAAACCGACAGTTAGGTGAAGTTAAGTCGAGTTCATTTTAATTTAATTTTATTTAAATTAGGTTTCATTTTCTAATGTAAAGTATTAAGCTTTTTTTTATAATTATTTTTGGGAGATTGTAGAAGTGTAAATTTAATGAGTTAGGGGAAGCCATTGTTAGTTTTTTTTGGGTTCTTCTTCAATTATTCCATTGAAGATGTAGGAAAAGAGCAATGGTGGCTTGTCCTTCTTTTGTAACAATAATGTACTTTGTAACTACGCTAATTTTGTGTAAATACAAATTGAAATGTGATTTTTGAGCATATGTTATTGGATTTGGTTTGGAGTTCATAACCAATTAGCATATTACTCTGTTGTAGTATATTTATGAAGCATATATGATTGGATTGATATAAATTATAGTTTAGCCACACCTATTATGAGATGCACAAACTTGTGGATTTTAGTGTGGACTGTCATTTTGCTACACCATTTTCCAGCACAAGTACCTTTTAATGTAGCACGGTTTTGCAAGATGAATGCCATGAAACGGGTTACATACTTACATGCTTTAATAAGAACACCACCCTGTAATTTACTAATATGAAACTGGTTCATACTAGAATCTAGAGCTCCGCATGTGTTTTGGATATTGCATTTTACTATGGTAGCGAGCTCATGTTATAAAGGAAATATTCATTCATCCCTTAAAGATAGTTTCAAGTACGATTTATGTTTTTTTAAGGCAAAAAGAAAAGATGTGATGTACTGTCCAACTTTAAGTTGTCTAAAAAGAAAATATTTAGTTGATGCAAATCAAATTGCGTCAATATTAGAAAAATAAGATTTTTTTTTTTTCAGAGGAGGAGGAAGTATAAATAGAAATAAACCAAACAAAAAACTTGAGCCGCAAACAGTGGTTTGTAAGTTTGTTACAAGCACCAAAAATGGGTACACACACACCAATCATTTATAGCTGGTGTGACAGATTAGACAGCCAACCATGCTAGTTTTAGATCTGTAATTCTGTAAATGCCCCATGTTGCCTAAATAATGTCGCATAGGATTCCTAGTGGAGGCGGTGCAGTACCTGCATTGCAATAATGTGACATATCTAAATTAATCAAGACAGACCACATAATATAAAGATTGCTTTATATGTTAATAATACATGCATTTCTAGTTTTGCCTCTTGTCTACGCCTAAAAGGGAATCCTCATGTTAATTGAAGCCCCTAATTAAGATTAATTAAATGACATGGTTAGTGAAATGGTGGGAGGTGGCCAGGTGGGGGAGATTGTGTGTAGGACATAATCAAGACCTGTCAGATTAATTGTACATAGGTGGACATTTTGTACAATTTACATGTGCCTCCTTATGGGAGGGCAACGGTAAGCCGAGTGAACGACAACATTTCCAATTATGTTGCACATAAATTCGGGGGAAAGAAATGCCTTTTTGAGTGCTGGAAGTTGGGGAGATTTAGCATCTCTCTACAGAATGGATAGTGATTTTTACTATGCTTAGCGAGTCCATTTCTAAAACTATTAGCTTTCCAATGATGGAATGTTTGAAAAAGAACATCTGATTCTCTGTCGATCAAAATCGTTAGAAGGCCTATGAAAATAACAATAGCAAGACAATGTGATACATGAACAGCTATTACCTCTTTGATTGAAGCTCGATGAAAGTGCAAGTAAGCTAGTGCATATAGTTCATGGTTATTCGATCATGTTCGATATAATTAGCACCAATGATCTCAAGTTAGTGCTGTATTATTTGTTAAAAGTGGTCATTCCAAGTTTTGTATCGACTAAGGATGAAAGAATTATCAATAATTAACCAATCGGATTTTACTTCTCACAATCATCACGAGTAAGAAGTACCTCCAAGCATTGCCAATTTTAACCCATTACCTTTCTCAATTGACGTTGCAAATGCAATCAATAGCAAACAAGAAGTAGCAACTTACGTTACCCTGAATTGCCATTTCCAATGCTATCACGTAGTGTCCAAGGGAAGCCGCCTATTAAGATTTATGTCTAGGCTTCTTCAATTTTTCAAATCTTCATCTTCCTTCAAAATGCCTGGCTTTAAACAACACTTTTGCCACGATAGATCGTGTGTGTGTATTCGTGGCGGCTAGTCATAGCTTGGTGTCCCCCGCTTATGTGCATTATACACGTCAAAACCATGATTGGGCTGTAATTGTTGGGCCATGGGCCAGAAGATAATAAAGTAGCGATTATAAGGCTATTCAGCACATACTAATGGGCCAGATAAGAATCAAAAAGAAGAATTGAATATCGTCAAAAAATGTTTTAGATACATATCAAATAGGTGATACACTCCAGATCAGGTCGAGGATGTGATTGCTAATTTATTAATTTGTACTTGTTCGTAATTGTCACGTTGATAGCTGATCGTATTAACGTACTAAAAATTCAAATATGATTCTCTTTTCCTATAAAGAAATGTAAAGATAATTATAATTGCAAAAGTCAATATCATGAAATTTAACCGGCAAATTAAGGCCCAAAATTTCTTTCCAAAAAGCACATGAAATTTTTTTAATGGAACTTTCTGAAAATGAGTGAGTCGGTTAAGATAATTTTGCCAATCAAAAGTATTTAAGCCAGAACCCATTTCTTTCCCTTTGGGCTCAACACAAACTCCTTTCTAATGGCGACCATGAAGCGCGAAACTCCAACATACGAACAACAACAACAACTCCATGCAAAGCGAATCAAGCACGTACTATCACATTCATCTTCTAATCAGTCTCTTCCAAATCGTAGTGTTGTTCTCAATCCAGCCGATTGTGATTTGGGTAATCAAACTCACAACTCTCCGTTTCTTCCTTCACTCAATCCAGCGAATTCATGAATTTTTTTTTTTTTTTTTTTTTTTTTTGCGTCAAAGTATTGTTCTTTAATTTGTGTGTATTCATCCTTTTTTCCCATAAATTTCTTGAATAGACCCTTAGTTTTTCTTAGAAAATTTCATGTGTTATTCTTCGTAGTTTGTTTGAAATTTGGTGTTGTTTTCGTTATGGGTGTTGATAATTTTAGTGAATGAACATCTTTCTTAGAGAATTTTGATTATAAGTTGAAATTCTTAAATTTGATCTTTGAAAATTATGCAATGACATTTTGTTTAAAGAAATATATTAAGAGATGTGTAAATGATTGTAGAAGAGCTTTCTTGTAGGACCTATTTTTATGAGAGGACAAATGTGCGTCGTAGATTAAGTTGAATTCCCTTTGTACTTGGGTTGCATAGACTGTGGACGTAGTTCCTTAGGAGACGGCTTTGGTTGAGTCATGGGAGTTTACATCTAAAAAGAGGGCTCATCCGTCTGAAGAGGGGTTTTCGGCTGCAAGGCTTTTCCTCGTATAGATGCTTGATTGTGTAATGCAGTTTGTTCGAATGGAGGTGGTGCTAATTATGTAGAGGCCTTCTTGTATGAGTCTTTATGTTATATTGATGGAGGCTGTGTGACTAATCGATTTGTGTATTAGGAAGCGTTAGGTTGTTGTGTATGGATAAATGATGGTTTATGGTAGTGCTAGTATATGAGGTTGGATGTGGTTGAGGATCATTATTGTTCATTGAATTGGTTATGAACTTATGATATGTAGTCAGAAATTCTTATGTCAAAACCATATCTGACCCAATTAACCACATGCCTTTTCTTTATGTAGTCCTAAGGATTTTTTATAAGTGTGTTAGGAGGGTAAATTATGTGGCTGGAGAGGGGCATTACCTTCGAGGCATCTTATGAGTTAGCTGTGTTAATGGAGTTCCCTGACCTACCTAAAAACAGGTTGTTGTGAACTTTTGGAATAAAAGGAAGAATCATGAATTCAAGTTTGCTTTTAGAATTCTTCCTTTAGCACCTTTGTCCTGGGTAGACCTGTTCAAATGAGAGGGTCCCGTTAAGAGCCTTTGATCGGCCCGTTTGTAAAAGGGTCTAATCAATAATGGGCCTAATGAGTCGGTCTCTTAAAGGGTCATGTTTTATTGGGTCTTTAATTGGTCAAATTGGGTCAATAATGGACCAATAATTTTCAAAACTTTTAAACACTATCAAGTAATGAATTATTTTCACTTACTTGCCAATGGTCTACTACTAAAAATTGGAAGTTATAAATGTAAATTATCACCATTTATAGATAAAAATTATACTCTCTTTGGATAGCCCGACCCGACTCGACATGTTATGTATCTCTTTTGGCCCGACCTAGCCCGGTCCACTTTGCATCTCCTTTGGCCTAACCCGACCCGTTTCATATGACTCATACTGACCCTAACTCGACCCAATACACAGGTGTAGCATGGGTTGTGCTTGGTTATGAGCTAGGAAAAGATTATGGACATTTAACAAATGATAAAATGGTTTTGATACCTATGCAGTCTAATCTGTTTTCTTCAGAAGATGCCTCCTGGAGATAATTGGTGAATAATAACAAATTAAACTTCAACATATGACACATTAGGGACCTATCAGAAAACTTATAATTCTTGGAGTGCCTAGTGGCTACAGATACTTGTGTTTTTGTGAGAGATGATTATATGAAAGGGGTCAGTAGTTTTTATGTCTATGTTTTGTTCTGAATTTTCCATGTCACTACTGCATTGGATGGTTAGACTCCATTTTGTGTTAGTAAAAACTAACAGGAAGTGGTGTAGAGGATTTCTTTGACCTTTTAACATTTGTCTTATCTGTTGGCTGAATGGAAGAAATGTGATCTAGAAATGCGAGTGGTGGTGAAAGGTTGCACTGTCTACCTTATTTGATCTGTATACATCGTTTCATTTCATTCTAACTAGTCTTGAATCCTCGTGTTCTTTGCTATGTGTGGAAATAATATATTGTTACCTTAACTGCTCTTCACGAATAAATACTGCCGCATGACTTGCACTTGCGTTGTTGTCTGATATTGATGAGGACTAACTCTTTTTTCTTTTTCCAGCTTTCAATATTGATGCGGATGGGCTCACAGGGCATGCACTTTACGAGCAGGGATTTGCTTATTGCTGGTCCGGTGCACGGGCAAACATTGGAATTACGGGAGGGAAGTTCTGTTTTGGATGCAAAGTCATTTCTGGTCAGCCTGTGCAAATGGAAGACACTCCTGTAGAACAGCACCATAATTGCCGAGTTGGCATATCAAGAGGTGATGATCCTGTAGGCAACCTTGGTGAAACTAAAAGTAGCTTTGGGTACGATGGGACTAGAAAATTTTCATCTGATGACAGATTTGTGGAATATGGTGAAAGGTTTGGCGTAGGTGATACAATTGTTTGCTCAGTAGATCTTGAAAATAAACCTTTTGCTTCAGTGGAGTTCTCCAAAAATGGGAAACGGTTAGGTATTGCAGACCTTTTTGATGTTGGTCCCCAAGGCCTTGGAGTGATTGATTCTCCAGCTGGGAATCTGCAATGGGGATCTGCGCTATTTCCTCATGTTCTGTTGAAAAATACTGTTGTAGAGATGCAATTTAGCATAGAGGATGGACTAGTACCTGAAGAAGGGTACAAGCCCTGGGCCTTGGCTGTGAATGATGGAAAAGCAGTAGCTGGACCTGCTTTCTCTGACCCGAAAGATTGTGAGGTAATAATGTTGGTGGGATTACCAGCTTCAGGAAAGACTACCTGGGCTGAAAAGTGGATAAAAGAACATCCTGAAAAACGCTACATTTTGCTTGGAACAGACCTGGCCCTTGATCAGATGAAGGTTTTCTTGCTTCTTTTGCTTTACTGGCTTTCTCTGACACCCGTTTCACCATTTTCTGCTAAAATTACAAATTGATTTGCCACAGGTTCCAGGTTTGCTGCGGAAGTCCAACTATGGTGAACGTTATAATCGTTTAATGGACCGGGCAACTGGAATTTTCAAAACTTTATTATCAAGGGCGTCGAAGGTGTCCCGGAATTTCATAATTGATCAGACTAATGTTTACAAGAATTCTCGAAGGAGGAAATTGAAGCCATTTTCCAACTTCCGGAAGGTATAGATATCATTTTTAGGAAAATGGATTTATATGAATGTTACATTTTGTTAACTCTTCTGTTCATCTTGTAGATTGCTGTTGTGGTCTTCCCAAGACAAGAAGAACTGAAGTTACGTGGTGAAAAAAGTTTAAAAGAAATGGGTAAGGAAGTGCCCCGAGAATCATTCAATCAGATGTTAGGTATGCCTCAATTCCGATTATTTGTATTCTTGAGATGTTAAATGCTTGATCTTGAGGATTGAGCTTTATGTTCTCTCTTTTCCTTTCTGGCAGCGAATTTTGTTTTGCCCTTGAGCATAAATATGCATGGAAGTGACGAGTTCTTTGATGAGGTAATTGTATTATGCTATATTTGATGTCGATATTGAAGCTGATAATTGGTTTAAGAACTGTCAACTCTTATAGACATGGATATTTAGATCAATGGCCTTATGATCTGGAATAATGAACTTTATAGTATTATACTCTGTATTTAAATTGAAAAAATCATTTGAATACTAATTCTGGTGGTTAAATCAATGGCTGATGCCTCATGCCTGTATATCGCAGTAATGGCTAATTTGTTGATGTTTCCGTGCCAGGTCTTCTATACAGATCTCAGTATGGGTGAGGCACAGCAGCATCTGGATGAGATGAATCTTGCCCTTTTTGTATTATTAAGCGTGAATCCCTTGAGTAACCAGTCAACAAATTCCCGTGAAAGTTCTGTTCATTCATATTCTAGGTTATCAGCTTGTTCTTTGCATGGTCCTGGACATCTCTACTCAGGATATTCAAGCCCCTCGCTGGGACATCAAAAAGGTTCGTTTTATTACATTAAATTTGTTTTGAATTGGCATAATCGTTACATTTTTCTTTTCCTTCATTGTCATCGTATTCACCTGTAACTTTTTCTCTTTTCAACTTCCTCTTTTAAGATTTGGGCACAGGAGGCTCTTGGATTGGTTGTCCTGCACCTGCTTTGCAACCAAATCCTGCCAACGTGAGTTCTCTACCTGAATCTTGCTAACCAAACCTTATTGTAATTTCACCTTTACTTTATTCACTGGACATTGACGTTATTATTGATGTAGGTGAACAGAGGATATACAGGGTTTGGGCATTCTGCTGCGACAGAGTCAATGCAGCCCTTTTCCTGCAATGTGAGTTGATGTATTTATGGCATGATCTTTTCTGGGGGGGGGGGGGGGGGCTTAAAATATTCATTGTTATATCCAATACGAGCTCTATTCAACTTATATTGTGAATAGTGGTTGACACCATTTTAGCTGAATGTTTCCTGCCAAGTCCTTGTTGCAGGGAAACATTATGAAGAAGGTTATGTTTTTCATTCAAGAAGGAATTTTGAAATTTGAAAAACCACTTTCCTTGATTATGATTCTCTTATACCTAGGCTCTTCCCTCTCTCGGAAAGCTGAACCTATAGATGATAGATACCGGTACGGTTGTAATCGCCTTTTTTAATTTTATTTTTTTTATTCTGCTAATCTCTTTTAACTCATGAGTCCAAGACATTACACAGATATATTCTTTATATCCTATTTTTGTTGACGACGGGATTTTCTTGTTTTTATGATCAATCTTGAAAATTTTCTTTTCTTACTTTCTGGAAATTTGTGTTTTCTTGTTTACCTGTTTTACTAATTCCAACTATTTTTTCGTGCAACAACAAAAATAATGATATTCACTGTTGATGCAGGTTGATACTAGAAATGAATGTCCTGCATACTCTGGTAGATTTACTGATGGACCTTACATTTCCTATCAAGGAAGTTTGAATCCAATGTTTCCTAGGGATGATGATCCTAGAACATACTCAAGTCATAGCAATCCTGTTCCTAGAATTAATCTCAACCCTGTTCCTGGAAGTAATCTCAATCCTGTTCCTGGAAATAATCTCAACCCTGTTCCTGGAAATAATCTCAACCCTGGTCCAGGGAGTAATCACAATCCTGTTCTGGGAAGTAATCTCGCTCAGTATGGCAGCTCTATGCCTGATCCTCGTTGAACACTTGAAGCTATTCAAGCTACCTACTCTTATGGAACTGCTGGATATGGTAATATTGCAGAAGAAGCAGGATCAGCTTACAGGCCTCCTTATGGTTAGATTCCTCCCTCTTTTACTTTGTTATTGATGTCTAACCCCCATCACTACCAAGTTTTCTTCATTTCCACTGGGGTAAAAATATGTGATGAGCATTGTTAATTTGGAGGTTAATTGTGTATTCGTGTGATATACTTGGCTCTCGAAGGACCCGTTGGACCCTAATCCCGAACTTAGTTCTACCAAATACTCATTTACTGCTGCTGTTTACCATTGCCAGCTAGAACGAACTTGATTTTTAACAAAACGTAAATTACCATGCAACGATGCAAGCAATTGTGGGATGCGAAAACACCTCAGATAAATAGAAGGGATACATTTTTGGGGATGGTTAAATCATTAAAACGAATTCCTGCATGTAATTATCAATGTGGACCTTTGTGATTCTCTCAGCCTTTGGGCTCATTAATTACTCAGGCCCCTTATAGTGGAAAATAGAATGGCTGGTTCAGCATCGAACGTTTATTGACCTTGTTTCTTATATGTCTGAAATTGCAGTTTTACCTTTTGGAATTCCCTATTCGAGGCCTCAGGGAAGTTAACCTGCTGATGATATACCAGCATCCTGGAACTTCTTATCAGCCTCCCAGATACTAATAATTGCAGATGTCGGAGCTATGAAATCGAGATACTGCCTAGTTTTGCTGATCACGTAAACAAATTACTGATTATTGTATATCTGTGTGAATAGTTTTCCTTATACTCTTACTTAGGGTACTTGTAATAATTCACAGTTCTGACTAATGAGGATTCAAACAATAATTTTGGTTGACTGCATTTCCTTAGTTTTGTCCCTAGTTAAAGTGTTAACACAACACAAGTTGACCATGACAGTAGTAGCTTCAGATGATCACATCCCGCACGGCCACACCCCCTTTTATGCTGTGAAGTGACAGAAGATCCAATCCAGAAAAGAGTTCAGGACACCCACAATTTATGATGATAAACTAGCTCAAGATTGTCATAATTTCGTTACATTATTTGGATTTCCAAGCACTCTGCCCGTTTTAATTTTTTCATCATGGCTAGGGTAGTACAAATTTATCAGTAATTTCCCTTTTGCTTGGTTTGAGATATACTAGAGTAAACATCCATTGTGAGGGTTACCTGCTCACCAACATCGAGGATGTGTGTCGTCAACACTGCACCTTTGTATAACATTGATTTTGTACTATAATTGTCCATTGAACGTCAATCAGCTCTCATTTAACGTAATAATTAGTATGAAAATAGTAATAGCCTATTTTACCAAATACACAAGAACACCATTTGATACGTTAAAATCTTTTAACTAACTTTTCCTACCCATATCCCTTTATTGATTTGTTGCCTATTTTACAAGTCTATATCAAGTGTGTATTCATGATATCCGTTCTATTCAACCTTAATTGAAAATAACATTTATAAGACGATAAAACTTACTTGCACTACACTATACTCCCTATGTAGCACTGAAATCAGATTATCAGATTAGAATCAAATCATAGTGGTCAAACATACATGCTTTCTGTGGTCAAAAATCATGTTGATCTATCCAATATACCAAAACTCTTGATTCAAGTATACAAACTCCAAAACCGAGAAGGCAAGAATATATAAAATACTTTATATTTCCTAAAAATAAAGCTCGTTTAATGGTACGAAGATAATGTGGTTGACCCACTATTGTTTTTCTTACTACACCAGCAAATGCCAAATGGTACAACTGTACAAGGGACGATCCTCCCCCCACCCAACGTTTGATTACATATTAACCTAAGAAATTCAGCAATAGCTGCTTTTCTTTCATCGGTGACCTCTCCTCTCCTTTTCAAGTCATAAGCTTCTCAATGATAATTACAAAAAAAAAATAAAAAATAAAATGGTGACTTTGAACATTGGAGACACCTAATTTTCCATGTAGGAGAACCAACCACGTGATTTGTTTTGGTTGGAAGAACAAATACATCATATATCTACCTCTTTTCTTTTTCAT
The DNA here is from genome assembly GCA_026401315.1 of Dysphania ambrosioides. Taxonomy (NCBI): domain Eukaryota; kingdom Viridiplantae; phylum Streptophyta; class Magnoliopsida; order Caryophyllales; family Amaranthaceae; genus Dysphania; species Dysphania ambrosioides. The sequence goes on along the minus strand of CM048665.1, from coordinate 26,748,101 downwards.
CTTTATAATGCATGCATCATGCTTTACACACTTTGTGCTTTAAGAATTACTAATAATTTATTATTATCTACATACCCAATTATATTATGTCCTATTAATTAATGATTGATGGAGGTAATTGTGCAAAAATTGAAACATATGTTTTGGTCAAAATCTCAAGCAATACTTGGTTCTTATTTCCTATTTAAAATACATCCACTTTTCAAAAATTATCTTAAAACAACTATTTTCTCTCAAAAATGATTAAAAAAAAAAAACTTGTCACATTAATGTTCAAGCAAATAAGAGATGACAACTAAATCAAGATAAAGATAGTATATAGTGTATTAATCTCTTGTTGTTTGCGTCCAAAGAAAATTACAAAATAAAGTTTCATCGGTTACCCTAGCTAGTGTTTTCAACAAATTTAAATTTGCTAGGTTCACTTCAAGTTTCAATAATTGTTTCATGTAGGTATTACTTGCATGTGACTAATAGGTGGATGTTATTATTTCAAAGGGTAGAGATGAACCTAATTATTATTACTTGATATTTTTTTGGTCAAACTTCATGTCTTTTTAGATGAATAAATGATCATTGATGGATTACTGTTTCGCGAAGATTGAAAGTTTGAAACATGTGTACGTTGAAACTTTTTGGTTAACCACTGAAATTGTTATTTGTCGAGCACTAATATTTTGAGTTTATTATTAGTGACATGTCAAAACACTACACATGTCTCGACTCCAATTAATTACATGTCCTTTGTACGTATGCAAAACCTAACTCATTTGCCTTCTTTAATTAGCCTTGATTTCTGTTTGCAATCAACCTCTGAACGACTTGCTAATTATCTAAAAGAAGGCAATAATTAACTTTAATTTGTTGAAATGAAGTTTAATGGGAAGACGTGCCAAAGAGCAAGAGAATTTGATGTTGTTGTGCTACGCGACATGAAGTGATAACACTTTGACTATAATTCAATAAGGTAAAGTTGTGGTCCTCAAAACCGTGCAATATATCCACTAAGTCGAAGAGATGGACCTCATAAAAACATTAGCTTGTCAAAATTTGCTAATCTCATGAATCTTATCCAGCTAAAAAAATGTATCTATACAAATTTATGAACATTATATTGAGAATATAATAATTCATTGTCAATGACTAGAGTCAAGCAAGAGTACTAAGTTGCTGGACTTTGCCAAATGAGAATCCTAGTAAAAGTAGAGATTCGGTTATAGAGATATAGCAACTAATCAAATCCTTCTACATTAGGATATGCACCTCTAGCCCTCTACAAAGACGTCTACCAACAAGAGGTGGAAGAAAATTTTGAAAACGTAGTGTAGCTATCTTATATTATAAACCTAGGTATATGCATGCATCGCATTCTTTTTATTTTTTATTTTTGTATGAGAATGCATGCATCAAATTCTATTCACTATTTGGGGATACAACTTTCTTCAACTTAACAATAAATTAACTGTACTGCAACTGGAAAAAAAGGTGTCCATTAATTTGAGTGTATCTGCCATCATATGAGGTAGGGCAGGTTAATTGAATGCTGAGGGTCGGACAAGAAAGAAAGGACTCATCCTTTGTGCAATTCTAAATATATAAATTAGTTAGCATTATTTAGTATTCTGATCAGTTTCAAAAAAAAAAAAAAAAAAAAAAAAATCCATCCTTAGACAATCAGACTTGAAAAAGCTAATCTCATTGGACATCATTATCATAAAAGAACTTTAATTCTTATCATAGAAAGAGTGGTCTTGTGTCAAAAAAAAAAAAGAAAAGAAAAGAAAGAAGAGTTGTCTGCCTCCATGAAAATTGAAAAGATGTAATATGACCAAGTGATAAGAGTTAGTAATATAATAGATGAAAGTTATGTCAATAAATTGATCATAATGCCAATGAAATATATGATTCTATGGTGCCATAAATCTTTGATTTCCATTTGGCAAAGCCTCTTTATATTCCACATGCATTGCAAAATTCAAAGCTGTCCCAAGACACTAACTCCAACTTACACTATTCATCATATCCTTCCTTTAAAATCCACCTCTCAACTTTTCCCTTTAAGAATTATGGGACTTCTCCAACTTTTCTCTTAGGCAATCATGCAACTTACACCACGATTTTAACCCATGAGAATTCCTTCATCCCTTCCACTTACACCCCTTCCACTTTCACCATCATGGAAACTATCTCTCATTCCTCCTCTAACTACCCTCTCTTATCTACCATTGTCACTCTCTACACCCTAATCCTCCTTTACTTCCCTCAACTCTTCCTCAAATTACTATTGTCCCCTCATCTCATCTCCACCCTTGTCCTCTTACTCTATCTCTTGCGATTGGGCGCGTCCCAACTACAAGATCTAGAACAACAACAGCAACTCAATATAAGCACCGCCGAGGATGAGCCCCAACCCGATCCCAAGCCTGAGTCTCAGGAGGTGGAAAGTGTGGAAACGAACTTTAGGCTAGAAGGAGAAGTGGCAAAGCCACATTGCATTATAGCCGAAGCCCATTCCACAAGGGAGCCCGACCCAAGACCCATGCCCAAAATTTGTGATCCGGACCAATCAGTTGATGCTAATACTTTTGCCATCCACGACCAGGAGAAGGAAAAAGAGTTATTTCCTACGTTGGACTGGGCAAAGCTCGAGCCCGCTCTCAGCCCGAATATTTTCCTAGAGTGGGACGTGGGCGCGCCCCTTGAGGTGATACACGAAGTGGGAGAGGAAGTGGAAGAGACGGGGGATGAAACACAAAACGACGCTTTTTGGAAGGCAGGAATAATAAGAAGGTACCCATCACTATCCCGGTATTACCCGGAATCAGATTCGGATTCGAATTCAGATAGCTCGTCGTCAAGATCATTATCGTTGGAGGAAGAGGAGGAGAGGGAAGGACTTATAGTCATAGAGATAGCTTTAGATAGTAATGCATATAGTGGTGATGATAAGCAGGTCGTTAATATGATAATGAAACCTAAGTTAGTAGCATACCGGAAGGAAGTTGATCATCATTTTGATGACGAGGATAACTTGATTGAGATTGATATTACTCCCACCAAAAACATGTCTTCATTTTCTTGGTGAGAATTTTCTTTGGCTATTTGGTTTAGTTTTATTAAATGGATTGCTACATATTTTGCATGTTTGTTTTAATATCATATGCTGATCACTAAGACTTTGTAATAGGAAAGCAGGGCTTTTGTAAAAAAAATATTAGTTCGTACTTTCATGATCATAATATATAAAGTCATGGTATTCTATAACCACTTTTGCGTACGAAATCCACGTAAGGGCTTGACTGCCGCATGATACCCAACCGGCTTAACCATAGCGGTGGTGCACATCGCATGAGAATGAGATCATCACAATGCAACAATCGGCCGGCATTAAAAGTGCTCCATGAGTCCGTCAAGAGTCATTATTACTTTATCTCCACTTGCATGTGATGTTCGTTCAAGGAGTAGTGATTGACGCCTACATGCATATATATATATATATATATATATATATATATATATATATATATATATATATATATATATATATATATATATATATATATATATATATATATATATATATATATGGGAGTGATCAAATGAGAAGGGTGCTTAAAATAAGAAGGATGAGAAGGAATCTTGACCCTTTAAGTGGTAAGATCCAACGGATGAGATTTCACGTAAAAAAAATTGGTTAATTTAACGATGAAAATAGTCACTATAATACTGAAAATTGTCACTATAACAATTAATATGGTCACTATAAGTGAAAAAAAAATGTTTTAGTCACTATGAGTTAAAAAAAGGTCACTATATGTACGTAAAATGTCATGCGTTGGATCTATGAAATGAAGGGTCAATATGCCTTCTCATCCTTCTCATTTTAAGGACCCTTCTTATTTTAACATATATATATATATATATATATATATATATATATATATATATATATATATATATATATATGTTAAAATAAGAAGGGTCCTTAAAATGAGAAGAATGAGAAGGCATCTTGACCGTTTATCTCATAAATTCAACGCATGACATTTTACGTACATATAGTGACCTTTTTTTAACTCATAGTGACCAAGACAATTTTTTCACTTATAATGGCCATATTCATTATTATAGTGACTAATTTTTATCATTATAGTGACTATTTTCATTGTTATAGTGACCAATTTTTTTTACGTGAAATCTCATGCGTTGGATCTTATCACTTAAAGGGTCAAGATCCCTTCTCATCCTTCTTATTTTAAGCACCCTTCTCATTAAATCCCTCCCCTATATATATATATATATATATATATATATATATAGACACACACCCATACGCGCGCTCTTTTCCTTATTTGATCAAATTTCAATGGACTATATATGTTATATGGCAAAGAACATTACCACACCAAATTGTCTAAGATTTTAAGCCTCCTTAGAAATGCAGCTTCCTTTAGTTTTGGTGTTTACAATGGGTATCACATACCTACAAATAATTGGTTCAGCAAAATTGTATTTGGGTTTCAACTTTTAACTAGGTAATGTGGTCAAACAAAGAAAATCATGTCACCTTATGATTTATCGTTGGTTAAAAAGACAGCTTTTTCAATCAACAAATTATTGCACATCTAACCGATAATATATGCTACAGCTGAATATCATCAACACGAACGGTATATACGATGGACAAGTCCAATAAGTTACGCATGCAAACTAGCTTACAACGAAAAATTGGCTACTGATTAAGGCCTAGAAGAGTTGTATGTCCAAAAAATTGGCTATAGCGTGATCTTGACTGAGAAAAAAGTATCAATAAATAATGTAAAAGGAATTCGATTTCAAGTCAAGAGTAGCAATAAATAGTATAAAAGGAATTCGATTTCAAGTCTCGAATACCATTATTCAAGACTTAACCAATTATATTAGTAATTAATACATAATTATCTTATGTTTGTACTAGAGTTGATTAGTGGGATATTTCTTCCTTTTCTTCTTTGTCGTACTCCAGGTAACTTGGGTTGCTTCAATATATGTTGATGAAGAGATGATGGGTGGAAAGTAGAATGGTGGCAATGGTTCATTTGTTTCAAAGTGGGCATTTACAAGAGAAAGACATGAAATTGGAACAGTTTGTGTAAAATTGTCTCTAGGAAAGCGGCCCTGTAGCGATGTATCTGAATCAACAATGCCTGCCTGCATCTAAATAATATCTTGTTATCTATGATGGGGAATAAAACTACTAGGGTGAAGTTAAATTATCATTAGTTTTTTTTATTTTTATTTTTGGGATTTCTTATCCTTCCTCTCTAATCTCTGAATTTAAAATTACTCCTTTGTATGAGCCGTAAAGGGTTTGGGTATTGTGGCATAAGGTCCTCCAAAAAAATCCAGTTCAATAAAATGAACGTATAATGAGCTTTTGGGAGGCCCTTCCTACAACAGTACAACTTAAGCCCCTTTCCTAGAGTTTAGCACTTGGTTGTATATTGTGTTATTTGGCAAAGCATTAAATCCTTTTTTAGATTATTGGGTATATGGAAGAGAGGCATCATCCAGCAGAAAGCATGTCCTTTTTGCTAGACAGAGGTGGAATAGTTGAATCATCTTTTTCAGGGGTTGTGAACTGATGAAGCATGTGTAGTCAGCTTCACATCCGGGACTTAGGATAAGCCCCCGGAACCTGATGACGTGGAAGTATACAGGAAATCATGCATTCGTGAGCCATTGACTTTGGCTCTATAGAGATGAAATGTGCTTCTGAGGCTCTTGTCAATCCAAACAGAATCTTCGGTATCCCAGATTCATGAAAATCAAGAGCTTTTCAAACTCAATGCAAAGATGATGAGATTCAACAGACGATAATGCCCAAGTCGGTTTTGAACAAGAGCTAGTCTTTAGGGGCAACATTTCAATATAATCAAAATAGATGGAGCTAGCTTGGAAAAAAACTCATAAATAGAATTCCACAGTCAACACCAAAGCGGGAGTAAGTCGATTCATGTACGTGGGAAGGCAGCATAGAGCAGGGAGAGGTGATTAAACATTATGAAATTTTGGCCATTTGGACGGGAATGTAGGAGTCTAAGAAAGTGGGTCCTTACTGGCTGATGAAAACGGACTGCTCGCTCGCGGTACAAACTCTAAAGAACCCAACTAATACTTAAAGGATTCATGATATCCATAAGAATCTCTATGTTTCCAGTTTTTGTCTATTTCTAAAGTTTCTAAACTAGTTGTTGGAAAGGATCATGATCTAGCTATCAAAGCTTGGGATTATGCCTAATTGTCTTATTCTCATTTTTTTTTTATTTCTTCCCTCTGCCAATAAAAAAAAAAATTCTTTTTCGGTTCATTACAAAACAAAACATATGACACATGGATATTCTTCATACAACTCACCACTAGTACACTGTCCATGTAAAAAAAAAAAAAACCCACACGTCCTTTTTTATAGTTAACATAATTCGGAGTGACCTATTCCTCATGGTTCATCATCAAGCACGAGAATCACCTTAATGATCAATATCACGACCATTACCATATACCTCACCCGGTCAGTCGGTCAAGATTTTAGGCACTAAAATTCACTCAATATTTGTCTCATTCCATTTAGCAAATCAGCGCAATCTAGATGCAGTGAACAGCTAAGAGCTAATGAATATAAGATTTTTCCCCACTTTTTAGGTTCCTGGAAATGGAAATGCTCTCACTGTAATAAATGTACATGTTTGCCATGCATTTTGGCCTGTGAATGATCTTTTAGGCCAGTGTATCCTATTGCATTTGGCCCAACATTGCAACTGGGCTACTAGACATTCCTTTTTGGACTGTTCTGGCCGGCCTTCTGTAGTTCATTTTGTACACACCAAATGTATTTTTAGTCCCTGGAAAATGTGAGCAAGCAGATCTAGGATGTGCTGAAGATAATGCATTAGGACATTTTTACAGCCGCTCTTTCCTGTCAATTGTCAACGTTATATTTTAATCTTAAGCCAACTTTTCATACCACAAAAATGGGAGCACAAAATGAATCCAGAAACTCCAAACTGGTCAATTGTCATACGTTAAGTATCAGCCGTTGGTTGGTCCATCAATTATTAATCTAGGCCAACATTTGAGACTGCTTCATGCTTTATGGAAATAAAAGTGGGAGAGAATTTTGGTGATTTCTAGCCCAACTCCTAAGCTTTAAGCCCATCAATTGACAATCTGTTAAAGACTATATGGTACTTGTTGCAATTTGTTTTTATCCCAAGAACTTTTTTATGAGTAATATGGCATTAACATTAACCCCAAAATCCTTCATATCTTGTAATATTCAAGGTAGCGTCAAATTTGTAATCATACCTGTTAACAAAGAAACTTATTCGGACTATTTTTTAGTTCATTCGACCTATTTAGGTTATATTCTTATACTTATTTTTGTTGAATTTAACTTATTTTTACTGAATTACTAATATTTTGTTTATGTTAATCTTATTTTAAGCTGAACTATTTATCTTTGATGAAATATTATTCGTAATTAATTATTTTCAATCAAAAATGTATTTGGGCACCATCCAACCATCCTTGTACCTTACACTGAGTGACTGAGCAAAAGTTTATAAACATGGGCTCATAAGTCATAACAATAATTTAATACAAAGAAAACGCAAAAAAAAAAATATGAATACAGGTTTAACTCAAAAGTTGCAAAGAAAGACAGAATGTATCTTCAATAGTCCCGCCATCACCACTCCAACGCGGACCATTGCCTTGAGCAACAAGTCAAGAAATTCGAAAAAAAAAGTGAAATGAAATACCAAAAACACCTTTTATTTATGTCCTTTTTTCACCCACTTTCCAGTTTTATACTTTTATTGGCTCACCTCTCTTTTCAGTTTTCACACCAAGCGTCCTTTTCTCCAAACTTCTGGCGGTAATATTCCTAAATTCCTCCTTTCTCGCTCTAAAAGTTTTTGTAGCTGTAGAAATGGCGAAGTTATACGAAAAAGCTTCCAGAGCCTTCTACAATCATCCATCTCTCTCCAAACTTCTTGTCGTCGTTGTCGTTAGGTAACCGCTCCTCTGTCTCCTCCATTTTCACTCTTCTTCGATCTCCGATTTTGTGCTTTCGCTCGAAATGTTTGCTCTTACACGATTCCGTAATGAAATTGTGGATCATTTTGTGTTATTTCATCTTGTAATTTTAAATTCCGCGATTATGCGAGGTGTTTATGTCAATTGCGCGTTCTACAAGTTTTGTTGTGATATGTGATCAACGTGATTGTACCTGTGATGTTGAATATTGGTTTCCATTCTACGAGTTTTGATGATTTTTCTTTTTGTTGTTTTACGATCCGCTTGACGTGAATCTGCGTCAATATGTGGTGTTGTGAGAGCACCCACATTCATGAAAAAAATAATGATTTGTCATGGACAAACCATTTAAAGGGAATCTTAACAATGAAAAGTAAAAGCTTGTGAATGAAATATTGGGACAATCACTCGTACATTCGAGTGAATTGTTGAAAATTTTTTTGTTGAGGTGGAAATGAGGTCATAATATTTTTTGACTGAAAACAGATCAAAACACAGTGTTTTGATAAAAAAACAGATCAAAATGATGCGTCTTGATCAGTTTTCAGTAAAAAAAAATTCAGATTTAGGCGGTTGGGAGCGCAACACTGGGCCCAGTCGCGGAGTGACACGTGTACTGGCCGTTGGAAGTTTAACGTAATAATTTTGTAACGGCTATAACTTAAAAAATACAATTCAAAAAAAAAAATTATACCAACAGTCTTAATTTTTTCTGTATAAATAGAAAGCCACTTTGATATATTTTATCCATCTTACAAAAACCATCATTTTTTTCCTCCTAAATTCTTAATCTCCCTTTCCAAATTACTGTATTATTTTTTCCAATTCCAAATTAGACTAAAAAGTTTTAGCTGGTATGGATGCTAATACTAGTTGCAACTCCAAACAAAAACAAAAAAAAAATTGGCTCAAAATATTATGACGAATCCAATTAATTTTCCCCCAAACCCAATGAGTTTTTCACAATTCCCCTCAAATTTTCCTCAAAAATTTTCTAGAATTTTTCTTCAAAATTTCCAGCCGAATTACTCATATAATCCCTACAATTTTCTACCCAACTTAAATTTTAGTCAAAATAGCTCAAATTCTCCACATTCTTCCATGCCACAAATGGATTTTAATGAATTTGGTTCCGAAATTGGCTTCAATGCGTTCCAACAATCAAATCTCGGTGCTTGGGAGACGAATAATGTCTTTCTGCAGAAGACGATAAGGATAACGAAGACGAAAATGCCGAGGATTTTGGGACTCCTCCCCCATCAGAACTTCACCGAATTGTTGATGCAGCAAACACTCCCACCAATGCACGAACCTCGTAGTAGTGGTTCCGAGAAGAGGAGTTGGTTGAGACTAGAGACCATCACTCTAATCTCAACCTTTATGAACACGAGCACCGATACAATTGTTGAAAAAAATCAGAAAAAGGGCATTTTTTCTGGAAGATAGTCGTGGAGTCATACAATGCTGCTAGGGAAGCAAATTCAAATAAAATATCCTTCAAAACTCCTAGTAGTTTGAAAGGACGTTGGTTGCGAATTTCTAAGGCCGTGTTGAAATGGTGTGGAAGCATAGATAAGGCCAAGGCCAGGAAGAGAAGTGGCCATAACGACGATGATGTCGTCCATGAGGCACACCTAATCCATGAGAACTTGTTCGGATGATTCTGTTTCTACGAGGAGTGGGTCCTAATAAAGAAATGGAACAAATATCGCTCCATCTTGGACCGCCAAGGACCGACAAGTGTTCAGGCCAACGCGTGAACGTCCGTCGACAACTCCTACAACAGTTGAGTCCTTAGGGAGCGGGAGCAGCGGGAAGAGGACACGGGATGAGACTAGGGTGACGGTTCCTCACCAAACACCCTAACCAGTGGAGGTATTGGTGATGATTTTGTACCTCGTTCAAAAAGAGTGAAAAAAGAAAATTCAAGACTGAAGGGCAAAGGTTCAACAAGTGATGTATCTGAAGCTTTTGAGACATTCAACGAGCGATTCAAGCTTTTATGGTGAGGTGAGGAAGGAGTCCGGCGAGAGAGAAATTCAGAGACTTAAAATCGAGAGGCTGAAGGAGGCAAGGAAGCAGAAGCAAATTGAGCTGGAAGAGAATAACATTGAATTGCAACAATACAAGATCAATTGAGAGCTTCTCGAAAAACTAAAAGCAAAAGAAAATCGAACATCGTGGGAGGATGAAATGATAAACACGCTTCAGAATAGTATTCAACGTATTAAAGGTTTTTAGACTTTGAATTATCATAACTAAGTGTCCGTAGGCAGTCTTATTCGTATTTATGTCCAAAATTCGCAATTTGTAATAATTAAGTGTCGTTTGATAGTGTAATTTGTCTTTCTTTTCCTAAATTCGTGTTGTAGTTCACCTTGTCTTCATTTTAAATTATTGTACATTATCAATCAATCAATAATTTGGTTTTTAATTTGTCTCTTAACTGTAATCTATTTATTTACTCTGCAGTGTCCATGTGATGCCTTTTCAGTATTCACTAAATAAGTGTCCATGTGATGTCTTAGCTATAACTTGTTCATGTGATGTCTTAACTGTAACTTATTCATGTGATGTCTTAGATGTAACTTGTTCATGTAATATCTTAGCAGTACTAATCAGTGTCCTTATCTTGGACCAACAAGTATTCAGGGCATACCTGTAGTCCATTTATGTACAATACAGTGCGCATGAGATTCATTTATGTCCATTTATTTGTTTTCTATATTTGCATTGCCCAGCTAAGGTCTTAGCTATCTATTTATGTACAATTCAATGTGCATGGGATTCCTTTATGTCCATTTATATCTATTTAACTTGTTTTAGTCCATTTGCAGTGCCCATTCAATGCGCGTAGGATTCTATTTATGTCCATTTAATGCGCATGAAATTCCTTTATGTCCATTTATGCACCGTTACTTTGTAGTGTCACTATGATGTTTATATATTTCAAATTCCATCACTAAAGCCCTTCTCGCTCTAAAAGTTTGTAGTGCCACAGTAATATTCCTAAATTCCCCCTAAAATTTTATGTAACTGTAGAAATGGCAATGTTATACGAAAAAGCTTCTAGAGCCTTCTACAATCATCCATCTCTCTCCAAACTTCTCGTCGTTGTTGTCGTCAGGTAACCGCTCCTCTGTCTCCTCCATTTTCACTCTTCTTCGATCTCCGATTTTGTGCTTTCGCTCGAAATGTTTGCTCTTACACGATTTCGTAACGACATTGTGGATCATTTTGTTATTTCATTTGTAATTTTAAATTCCGCGATTATGCGAGGTGTTTATGTCAATTGCGCATTCTACAAGTTTTGTTATGATATGTGATCAACGTGATTGTACCTGTGGTGTTGAATATTAGTTTCCATTCTACGAGTTTTGATGATTTTTCTTTTTGCTGTTTTACTATCCGCTTGACGTGAATCTGCGTCAATATGTAGTGTTGTAATTGATTTTTCCAAGAAAAATTGTAATTAATTCGAAAGGTTAATCTTTGCCTTATTTCACAAAAATACAATGCTTGAGATCATTATATTTACCTTTATCAACCAGATTCATAAAAGGTTGTATTTTTAAATTTTTTTTTTATTGATATAAGATGATGTACTACTAAATTAAACTTCGGAATCACAGTGACAGTTGTACGCGGTACGCCTGTCTTAGTCTCCAATATTTGAAGATTGAGAAAATTTGGAGATGCTTGAGTAGAATCGTTGGAATGATGATCAATTGATCATATTAGTAATTTTTTGATGAGGTAATGAGGTGATTAGTATTTAGACTTGCCGTTTATGTGCTAAGCATACTTGATTCTTTGATTTGGTATTACATATCATGTATCTCGCTCAAAGATGACGGATCGTATCATTTTTAGGCGTTGGGCTTTCTATAATCGCCTCTAAAAACTTAGTAGCTCAACTGGAATAGTTAGATAAATTTTTAAAGATATTTTTCTCAGAGTTTTTGAAAGAAGTTGCGGATTTATTGTCAAGTAGAGCGAGACGATAGTACTATGTAATGAAATCAACTCTTGAAATTTCAACCAACTGGTCTGTGATTGTAAACTGATGATGTAATATAAAGAAATGGTTATCTCAGTGTCGTGCGAATTAGGAGAATCGGAAAAAAAGGAAGAGTAACTAATGCTGCTGGTTATTAGAAGAGATTGAATAGTTATAATGTAGCAATTTGTGAAGGAAAGAAGCTCGAACAGGTCATTGTGTATCAGGTTCAGGCTGCCTCTGATAGCTGCTCAGTGATTTTACAGAGAACTTTTGGACGATATATTTTTCTTCTTATAGACAATCAATGAAGTAACGATTGACCTCACATTGGTTCGCTTGGTTGACTGTTATTTCTAGAATTTAAAGGGATTGAAATGTAGAATTTTGACTTTGAAAGTGAAAATTGTAAGTTTCTCAGTATATTAAGATAAGGTTTGAGTTTTGTAAGTCTACTGTCTTGGTAGACTGTTTCTAATCCAGGAAGAATGTGAACTAAGTTGAATCAGGAGTCATAAATGTTTTGTTGTCCGTGGTCTCTTCTGCTACTTGTTTTTGGAATTTGAACGAATTGTGGCCGAAAATATGACATGGAAGATTTCTGTGGATAAAAATAACTAACACATATGTCTCATTTGTGTCATTTAAGTTTAAGGTTTTAGGTGTTTATCACTTCTTCATACTGCATCAAGCTTTATGCATAATCCACGACAATTATCAGTCACACTTCTCTGTCTTGTATATTCTGCTACCTTTCATCAATTTTTGAGCTTGATTTTTCGTCAATTGCATCTTGTGTATAATGTTGGTTTTGTAATTAAAAATTTGTCTCTACTTGCACATTTTCTAACTTAATGTTGTTCTCATTGTTAGTGGGAGTTTTGGTGGAGGTCTTTTGGCTTATTCAGATTCAAAGATACACCATGTTGAAGATGCAGTCATTTCATCTGAACCTGAAAACAAGAAAAAGAAGGTTGTGGTGCTCGGAACTGGTTGGGCTGGAACCAGTTTCTTGAAGAACCTGAAGAATCCTGAGTATGATGTTCATGTCATAAGCCCACATAATTACTTTGCATTCACCCCTTTGCTACCAAGTGTCACTGTTGGTACAGTTGAAGCTCGTAGTATCTGTGAACCAATTCACAAGATGGTTAAGAAGGTATGGAAACAGATTTTGGGAATGCCTGTCTGCTACATTCTAAAGAGCACTTTTGCCAGAGTCAGGGCACTGATACTTTTCGTTTTTCATCCAGAAAGATGTTAGTGTTAGCTACTGGGAAGCTGAATGTCTTGGTATAGATCCCGTGAACAAGAAAGTGAACTGTCGATCAACTCAGAATGCTGATTTGAACGGGAAAGCTAATTTTTCTGTGGACTATGACTACCTTGTCATCGCTATTGGAGCTCGTTCGAACACATTCAACACTCCTGGGGTGGAGGAGAATGCTCATTTCTTGAAGGTATATAAAGTGTGCATAACTATCTGATTTAATCTCTTATTGTCTTATTGATATCAATGATATGTCTGATTGTCTGCAGTGTGTACAACTAAGTATTGTTTCAAGCAATTTGGCTTAGCAAGTGAAGTTTATTATAATATTGCAAGGGTTTTGTAAAGTAACTGTTCTGCGATTGTAAGAGGTGGAGGACGCTCAAAAGATCCGTCAGAGTATTATTGATTGCTTCGAGAAGGCCACCCTCCCAACTCTTAGTGATGAGGATAGGAAGAGAATACTTCATTTTGTTGTTATTGTTGGTGGTCCAACTGGTGTTGAGTTTGCTGCTGAACTTCATGATTTTGTCACTGATGATTTGGTGAAATTGTATCCCAAGGCTAAAGCGCTTGTGAACATAACACTGCTGGAGGCTACAGATCATATATTGAATATGTAAGATCTTCCTCTTCCATAAGGCTTCTATAGTTGTTTATATGTAAGTGTTACTAAAACTGAGAGAATAAATCTGCCTGTTATAGGAGACTTTTTATCCTGTATTTTTATATGGACAATGACATAGTTTCTTGTACATTTGAACATGGTTGGCTGAACTGTCTTCAAATCTGACATTAATATGACAATAGTTTGCAAGGATTTCCAAGTTGGTGGAACTGGATGTTGGATAAGCATGTTGAAGCCATGGAGAACTTTAGAATGCATGTGATTGTGGTGGATGCAACTAGTTTGAGTTTGTTTCCCTTTTAGAATTTCAGAAAATAACACATTAGATACAAATCATACTATGATAACAAGTTTACGACGTGGCTGATTCTGTAAGGGATCTTCCCTTCTCCTTGTCAACTAATTGGAAATTTGGAATTGCACTGATGTGATTTCTAGTCCAAGTAACCTTTAAAAATGTATTTGATTATTTTTTGCAGGTTTGACAAGAGAAGTACAGCATTTGCCGAGGATAAGTTCCACAGGGATGGTCTCAATCTACAAACTGGATCAATGGTTGTGAAAGTGACTGACAAAGAAATATCTACCAAAGCACTCAAGAATGGTGGTGATGTATCCTCCATGCCTTATGGAATGTTGGTCTGGTCTACCGGTATTGGAGCTCGTCCAGTGATAATGGACTTCATGAAGCAAATAAATCATGTATGTATTTCTCAGGACTTCAACTGTCCATTCGGGCTCCTTTAGGAGTATAACCCTGCTATTGAATCAAGCAAATCATTTAAATATGCCCTTGCAGGGTTTCAGGCTTTGATCTAAAGTACATGTTAATTCTTGTTTCGCAACTGCAGGGAAAAAGGCGTGCCTTGGGAACTGATGAGTGGCTTAGAGTGGAAGGAACTGATGAAATCTATGCATTGGGTGACTATGCAACCATAGTCCAACGCAAAGTCATGGTACATTTACTAAAGCCAATATATGCTTTTGAAACACATTGTTTATGTAGAAATTGTATTTGCAATCATGTCTTAGAAATGAGAATAGTATTGACACTTCATACTTCAAAGTTTATCATTGATTTCTCATTATGCACCATGTAGTATTTTCCTGTAGTCCTATTTCAGAAGTTGGTTGTAATTCTCTTTACAGGAAGATATTGCAAATATATTCAAGAAGGCTCACAAGGCTGACAAGGATAACTCTGGAACTCTGACTGGGAAAGAAATGCAAGAACTAGTTGATGACATTCTGGAAAGATACCCACAAATTGAACTTTACCTTAAGAACTAAAACTGAAGAGTATTGTTGATCTGATGAAGGAAGCCAAAGGGGATGCAGCCAAGGAATCTATTGAATTGAATATTGAAAATTCAGATTGGCTCTCTCACACGCAGACTCTCAGATGAAAAATCTTCCAGCAACTGCCCAGGTGCCACCTTGTTCATAAGATGAGAGGATATATAGATATTTGTCTTGTTGCTAGGCCTTGGTTTATATTTCTCATTCAAATTTATTACAGGTTGTCGCTCATCAAGGTGCCTACTTAGCTGATTGTTTCAATCGTATGCATGAGTGTGAAAAGAAACCTGAAGGCCCTATCAGAATCAGAGGAGAAGGTCAGCATCGGTTTAAACCCTTCAGGTAAGAAGTTGCTGCTCCTTTTTGTTCTCCTCTCCATCACCAATATTGTTCTCAGTTCTCATCCATGCTTGGACACATGGCCTTTTCCCATCCACGATAAAGCCCCACTCCCCAACAAAATGTTGTTAGTAGTAGCTACTCCAGTACTCCACCTTGAGTTAGGCAGTGTTCTAAGATGGTAAATTTATTAAGTTCTTAATGCTTGTTACTTCGTGAGTTTCTTGTTTGGAACTTTATTGACTAGATTTCACAAATGCAAAGTGGTTTTGGGTACATAATCCATGTTCTGACTTAATTTTTAGAGGGGACGCTGAGGTCTTGATTTTAACATTGCTCCCAATGGGTAGTATACCTTAGTCCACTACTTTGATCTGAAATCTTACCAACGAGGTTACAACTGAAACATGGGGTAAAAACACCTATGCTTGTTACTTTGTGAGTTTCTTGTTTGGAACTTATTTAACTAGATTGCACAAATGCAAAGTGGCTTTGGGCACACAATCCATGTCCTGAATTAATTTTTAGAGGGGACGCAGAGGTCTTGATTTTAACAATACTCCCTATGGGCATTATACCTTAGTCCACTAATTTGATCTGAAATCTTACCAACAAGGTTACAACCGAAACTGTGGTTGGAATTATAATGTATGAGCTGGAATTAAAGTTAACACTTCCCGTCTTACATCATGTGTTATTGTCTCCTGTATGATCTTTACTTTTCAATGCCATGCATCTCGGGTTTTGATCAGCTTCACGATTTACAGTTCAGTAGCGCGATGACAAAAAATAAAAACTAGTGTATTCCTAATATAGGGATGAGTTCTTAAAATAAAGCCAAATTCTACTTTCCCTTTATGTGATTGTCCCTTGCCAATTGACCTAGTTAGATTGGCAGTTGGCATGATGGTACTGCAAAAGGCAAAGCCTGACTGCTTTACTAAAAATGTGACTAATGTACTAAGTTTGGGGCTGATGATGTTGATTACTTACAGGTATCGGCATTTTGGTCAATTTGCTCCCTGGGAGGAGAGCAAGCTGCAGCTGAGCTTCCTGGAGATTGGGTTTCCATCGGGCGTAGCACTCAGTGGTTGTGGTACTCTATTTATGCGAGGTACAACATTTATACAATGCTTCCCTCTTGAATCATATTCAGGTTAGCAACTTAGTGTTGTTGCTTATATTAAAACTTATTCAATTAAAGGTAGACAGCTAGTAATACATCGACCTTAATCTTACAAAAAATTTCAGCAAACAAGTCAGCTGGCGTACAAGAGCTTTGGTGGTCGGAGACTGGTCAAGACGTTTCATATTTGGTCGGGACTCTAGTCGCATTTAGATGTGGCCTACGGTGGTATTGTTCCTGACCTTGATAGGGAAAAGTTTTCATATGATTCATCAAAACATTATCCTAAGCGTAATGCATTGACAACATGCACATATCGCCATTGGAGGTGGCAAAATTTTGTCTATATATCTTGATTTATATTCCTTTTTGTTTGAGGTCGGTCGAACTCAAGTGAGCTAAAGTGTTGATGATCAATACAAACAGGAAACTAAAAAGTGGTGATATCGGATGCACTAGCATTCACAAGCTTGGTGTTCTGCTATAACAGTGCATGGATTCCACAATTTTGGGTTGATGGAAAATTTTTAGTGATAGGTCAACCAAGTTTAAAGGTTTATACTCTCTGATTTTGAGATGCAAATACTATTTTGATTTTGTGATGAGGTGCAGGAGGAGAAGTCTCTTAAGAATCGTGATTGTGATCAGAAAGAATTTATCTTTTCATGAATGTTATTCGGCTTTAAGTTTTGTTTTTTCTGTAGATTGGGCTCAAGTTTCGAATTAATTTGATGGCTAAGTTTTGTCGTATGATAAAAACAAAGTTTGATGAGTTACGTGCCGGATTACCGGTATATTTAGTGAGTTAGTCGGCAGGGCCATTGCTATACTTATATTTTCAACTAAATCAGCACCTATCTGACCATCTCCAAGGGCGTTTGACTTGAGATTTGAGACTGGTCCTCATCAAAAGGGGGAAGCTTTGCCATTTTGGGCAACGACGCACTTGGGTGCTACCGTGCTAGTGTATTGCCTGCTGCAAAAAGTGCAAATACAAATTCCAACACTTATCCATTGCCAAAAGTGTGTAAGCTTGTGCTTCTTAAAATGCATCATACAAATTCGCTAATCAAACTTAACTACGTAATATATTAACCATACCTATTATTTATAATTAAAAGAAATATAAAGAGTTTTTTGTAGGAACAAAACTTAAGAGGGGAAGAAGATATATGCCATATAATCAACTTTATCATAGTGTGATTTGTATCTAATGTGTTAATGAAGATCCAATTACTCCATGCGTTTGAGAGATCGAGAAGCTTTCATTAGTACTTGTATTTTATTGGGTACCTATCAAATTCTGTAGAAGCTTTACACTTCGATTGAAGACATCAAAAGCCCAATAAGTCCTTGTCACATTCTTATTTTCTTAATTTATGTCATGTCTACCATAGAACCATACAACTAATGCAGTTGCCAACTTTAGCACAACCATCACCAATGGAATAACTTCATATGTGTGGCTCAACAAAGGTCAATTTTGTAATTAAAATTTAACTTTTAAGACAACCCTAGATTTGTGTATCCTCATATTTTCTATAAAAAAAAAAACTTAAAATTCTCCTTTTTTTTTTTTTACATGCATGATCATTTTATATTCAAACCAAGACAAAGTGAACACTAAAAATATGCGTAAATTGAGGTGAAAACATACTTTGTTGAAATGCAAATTAACTTAATCTAGACAACAAAAAATAAAAAGCAAAGTAAAGCTCACAGGAGGAAAATGCCGACGTGCTTCAACAGTAGACGCCAAGAGGATGTTGCTATCTTTTATATTTTCCATGTTTCCCAATCATCTGAATCTTAGTCCACTGCATTAGCCGTGCATACCTGTAAAATGATGCTCCATTATAATGACAAAAAGTTTATCCTGCATTAATAATTCTTTCTTACTCTGTATGTGTGTGCTGTGCGCCTGTGCATGAACTACTACTACTTGCCGTTTTAGTCATAAGTGGTTGTGGCAACTCAACTTTTCGGGAGAATTGTGTAACTCACTCCCCTAATTTCCAATTTGGCATCAAAAACTTTTTGTTACAAAATTTATCACCATGGCATGGGAGTTCTCATTCTTATTAAGCACAAGTAATTAGGAGAGACTAACGTGAACTTAAAAAAAAAAAAAAAGTGTTAGTGGGTATATGTAACTAAGGTTTTGACATTTTGACCGACATATCGAAACCACCAAACAGTGACATATGACTTGGGCACGTACATTGACATTTTTAGAAGAGCTTGCTCTCTTCTTCCTCGACATTTTGAGTAAAATTGCTGTGTTGGCCTTGCTCATCTCAACACCTTGCTTTAACATGACCATATGTGGTGCAATAATAAAATCGGATGATATCCTTGCCTAACGTTGATCTACATCTAGACCACCACGTCCTCTCGCACGGACACCGAAATCGCCTCTAACTTGACCACGACTTCCATAATTCTGTCATTTATAGTTTGATGGTTGTCCCTTCACTTGAAAAGCCTTTGCTTCACCGCCTCGTCATTAGGCTTGTCCATTCTTTCTTCACGAGCCATCAAAGAACTCATCAACTAGTTGATAGGTCCTTAAAGCTCGAAAATTGCAGTCACAATATGTCTATAGTCTTTATGTAAACTCCTTAAAACACTAGTGATAATCATTTCATTTGTGACAGTCACCGTATATTCTCGAGTTTGCTACTTTACCGCGCGCAATCACCTTCTTATCATCAAAATACTCTTGCTTGATGATTTCCCATGCTAGCTTGCTTTGATGTTGATGCAGCTGAGATAAGAGGAAAAATCTCATAATCCAATGTCATTTGAATAAAGAAAAGAGCCTTAGTATATCAAAGCACCAATTCTTTTGATAAGTTAGGGGATATGAAAGAAATACCATGATTTCGACAAAAAGAATGAAGCGATGATACTGAAGATTTGGGTACAAAACCTGTACAACCCTTCAACTTCACAAACAGACAGTTATATTGATTCCATATTTGATTTGGAGTATTTGACAATCTCACAGTAACTTAATAATCACGAGACATTGAGATCAATCAACAGATAACCGTCAATGAATACGGTGTATCTTAAGACAATGTACTTCAATTATATATATTCGTGTTATGTATGAGATGGTCTCTTGCTTTCGTCACTAACTATTCTTAACGATCATGCATGTTGATAACGTCTTTGAAAGAGCATAATGCAAGCTTTTTCTTTTCGATCTCCTCCTAACCTAATTAAGGTTCTAAAGAAATATGATTACTCTTGAAGACGTTAAGCGTTACATGATTGTTAGTAAATTGACACCGTCCTTTTGTTTACCACGATGTAAACCACAGTAAATCAATCGATCAGAAGCTCATAAGTCTCACAACTAATTATGTCCGCCATTAGCTGTCCTTAGATAATTATAACCAATTGAAAGGACAAGATAAGAGCACCCCTTATAAACTATGCACCATAGCTATCACATACGGAGTTATGAGGTTTTCTTTTCATCTCGGTCTTATGAGAGTGGTCAGACCTAAAAGTTTGTCAAACAATTAGCCAAATTAATTAGAAAATTAACTAGGACCAGTGAATGAAATCTATAATTATGTAGTAATTAAGACACCCATTACGTGCAAGCTAGGACTACTAAGTTGATAAACTCCATTCATCAAAAGTTCAAAACCCAAAATCATACAATCTGTTACCAGCTGTTCCTTATCTCCATGCTAGCTTGCTAGTTCCTCTCTGACTTTGCATTGCGTTGTTTTTTGGATTAACATGAAGAAGCAATTAAATGATTGGATCCAAATTCTAATTAATTAAACTAAAGATAGTGATTCTTAGGTATTAGTGTCTATAATTAAAACTTGTACTCGTGCGGGTGAGGTAAGCACGTGATGAATCACATGATTGCACACGCTTGTGTCAGAAGACCAGCTAGATTTAGCCATCATCTTAATGGGCTTAATTTGCACTTAACCATGTTATAATACGCGGGGGACGGCGGACTTAATACCCTTATTTACGCTAATAAATATTTGTTGTGTTTGTATGTGCAAATATAATTAAGTTCCATGATTGATATGTGCAAACAATCTTGGTCATCTGTGTACTGGATTGATCAAAATAATCATTAAGTATAAACTTTTTGGGTGTACGGAGTTTCAAGATTATATACCCCCATGTTCATACAAGTAACAATTCAACAGAATAAATAAATAAATAAATAAATAAAAACAATTTGGTGTATCTAGTTATTGTCTTGTGCAAATTGAAAGTATGATGAGCTTATTACATTTCATTTTGAGTTGTAAATGAAATTATAATCAGTAGGATTCTTAGGGGGTCACTATGAAGCTCGAGCTTAATTATAATGGTGATGTGCTTAGCAAATGTAGTTGGTATACTTTGCTGTATGTTGTTTGTACAATTGTACATGTTCAAAGTTTGTCGCCTTGCGGCCATGTGTAAACCTACTTATCTTTAAATATTGGTTCAATAAATTTGTAGGTTGAAACTTACTGATGATTTCAACTATAAAATTTACACTTATTAACGCTCCATGTTAACCTGACAAAACGAATTAGACACAAAAATTTGCATCAAAGTTAGGATCTTTAGCACTTCTTTGTTTGAGATCTATCGGGCTAAAATAAAAGAAATCGAAATAAATTAACCTATTATCCACGAGATAATCTCATATAATTATAAAAATGTCCCTCAATATATTTATATTGGGTATAAATTAGTAATTTATCTATTATCCATACTGTCAACATGACATAATAAAATTTGATGTTAGTTGTCACCTACCTACCTACCTAGTGCAATCCTCCTCCTCTATCAATTTAGTTTTAAAACTAACGCTTAATAGGATACTCTTTAACAGATCAGAGTTGATTTGAACATAAAACTTATATAACAAATGAGAACCTAACTAGAAATATAACTGGCCCAGACTAATCATATTAAATATATAGAAGTATTTTTATAGAAGTATTTTTTTAACCTAGTTATTAGGTGAAGACTTCAAGTGATTGTTTTGAATTGAGCACAAATGATTAGAGTTACGGGAACCTCAAAATCAGACCTAAAGTTCTAAGAAAGCTCGAGAAATTAATTTTACACGAGCGGTTCATACTCGTATTAATTTTCAAGCTTCTAGAGTTGATTAAATATGAGCTGGCGAAAGCCGACCATTTGCATAAACTATGATTATAAGCTAATTTCGTGCAAGTTTATAGTTGGAGAAATCTTGATGATAATCTTGGCATATATAAATATATATATTGACAGGATAATCTTGATATATATCCATGTATGTTCATTATATAAATCATAATGCATCTTTACCATCATATGCCGTATGTGTTTTTTTTAAACAATTTAATTACTCATTATACCTTGTAGAGTTGCAGTCCCTTTGTACGTTTTTAGTTCAAGCAACAATAAGTTATTATTTATAGAATATGTAAAAATGTATTTCTTTTCTCATTTTATTTGTATCAACATTGCCTCTAACAAGGAGAAATAATTTAAGTAAATATTATCTTGGAAAAGTTAAGATTATAAGACTACAATAGGACTAATATCTTTACTTTTAAAATTTTATTACTTCACCACTTAATATAATCATATGGTAAATTTAAGGTAACACGTACAATTAACTTCACCCTTTATATTTTCTGTATTCGATCTTATTATCTAGATTTTGATTTGTAAGCAAAGGAGGCCCACTTGATGCAAGAATTCGGTGTTAAGAGTAGTGAAAGTACAATATTATTAATCATATGGTTGATAACAATGAAATAATATCATCCCTATCCTTGAAGATAAACCTGCAAACTTATAATCATTTATCTTCACATCCCAATCTTAATATATATGCGGGTGAGCCGTTGAAGATTGGCCTCAAACTTCCCATCCCATAGTTCATTAGAGTTATCACAGAGTCACCGACTCACCATACTTGTACAAGTGAAAGGATGAAAAGACAAAGGGGACAACGTAACTTTATAATAATAAGGATCAATCAAATAAAAAAGATCGAGAGGTTACTGTTAACTAAATTAATTAGTACAATTCATTTTCATAACATGTAAGAACTTGTTACTGATTGACTCAATACTTTATGCAACAAATCTACTAGTTTATGAAACTTTCCTTCATAATTTGCTGAAAAATGTAGTGCTAAAATATGTCACCTGAAATAACCATAAAAAATACGGAGTATTAGTTAAAGGCAAAACAACGCTAAAACCCCCCCCACTAATAGCACATTAGCACACACCCATTCCAAACAAGATGACACAATCACAGTACACAAATTTATTTAGTTCATTAATATTAAAAATACAAATTTATTAGATTTTTAGTATTCTCTGTCCCATTTAATTGCTCTATTTTTCATGTCTAAATGTTAAAAATTATTCATTTCATTTCTATTTTTGAAAAATGATCAACAACTAAAAATACCAATTATATCGCTGATAACTCCTTTTATTTCTTCTCTCTTTTTCTTGATTGGTTTAGAAATGAAATCAAACTCTTCGCATATACTAAAAGATTATTAAAGCAATCGGCCAATCGTATTGTATAAAAAAAAAACGTAGAATTAAAATAGGACAAAGTAAATATTATAATCCATTGTGAGGTGAGGATGAGGAATCCGCAATCACTCCTCCCATCCCATCCCATCCCATCCCTATTGGTTTTTTATTTCTTTTTCTTTGGACTCTTGGGATGCTTCAAAGATTCAATCTTTTTTGTAATTATTTTTCATCAGTCTCTCTCCTCCACAGGTAGATTGATTCTGCCATGGCAGATCTCAGCTTCCATTAACCTTCTTTCGGTCTTCCTTCCTTCATTTGAGCTTCCTTTTGCTATATATAATCTCATTTCTCATCCTCTCTTCCTAATAATTCTGCTTCTAATCCTACATTCATCTCCTCCAACCTCAATCCCGGTTTTGTTTTTGTTATTGTGTCGTTAATCCAGACTCCACTGAACTCCGACTGATTCGGATTCGACCCGGTTTCTTCCCATTTCTGTTGTTCTGTTGAAATTACTAGATGCATTTTATTTTTATTTTCAACGCCCAAGTACAAAGCACTTAGTGCGCTAGGTACAACTACTGCTTCTCCCTCCACCCTTCCTCATTGTAGGTCCATTACCTTTTTTTTTTTCCTTTTCCCATTATTATTAGCCTCTTTTATCTAATTCTCTCTCCTCCCCCACTTGTTTTCTTCATTTCCTTCCTACATTGTAATTTATCCACTTTTGTTCTGTCTCTTTTTATTTATTTTTGTTGGTTTTGATGATATAGAAATGAGTCCAAAAATGTGCCAAACTCCTTAAATCCATCAATTTGGTTTCTCTTTTGCAATTTTTTTGTGGTTTCTTGTTAATTTCAGAAATGGGTTCAAGAAAGTGCAAAAATCCATCATATTGAGATCCCCCCAACACACACAATTTTTCATGGGTTTTTGATAATTTTAGAAACGGGTCCAAAAAAAAGTGCAAAAATCCATGAAGTTGAAAATTTTCTAAAAAAGAATATTCTAAATTTTGTGGGTTTTTTTGAATTATATTAGAGATGTGTTCAAAAAAAAGGAAAAGCCCATCAAATTTGCCCCCAAAGATTTCGTCTTTTCCTGATGAAGTGCTGGAAAAAGTTCTTGGTATGTTAAAATGTCACAAAGATAGGAGCTCCGTATCATTAGTTTGCAAAGATTGGTACAATGCTGAGAGATGGAGCAGAACCCATGTTTTCATTGGGAATTGCTATTCTGTGACACCTGAAATTGTTGCTAGAAGATTCCCCAAAATTAGGAGTGTAATCTTAAAGGGGAAACCCAGATTCTCAGATTTCAATTTGGTGCCTGAAAATTGGGGGGCTGATATTCATCCTTGGCTGCTTTGCTTTGCTAAAGCTTACCCTTTTTTGGAAGAGTTGAGGTTGAAGAGGATGTGTGTTAGTGATGAAAGTTTGGAGTTTTTGGCTTTGTCTTTCCCTAATTTCAAGAGGATTTCCCTTCTTAGCTGTGATGGGTTCAGCACTGATGGCCTTGCTGCTCTTGCCACTCATTGCAAGTATGTTACTTTTCTTTTTACCCTTATTTGAAAAATTTTAACTGCCCTTTTGTTTTTATTTTCATGTCATTTGTGGAATATTTTGTTTGCATTTATGTGGGTTTAGTTTGTATTACTGATTTGGGTATGATCCTAATGATGAATGATATGAAAGATCTGGTCTCGAATCAGTGTAAAGGTGAAAGATTTCATCTTTGTAGCTGATTTTCAATTAGTTATGAATTGTAATTATGTACAATTGTTGAAGGAAAGTGCATGTCTGGAGTGTTGTTAAGTACTGCAGTTGGATCCATGGTGGACGCGAATTCTTGTATCAGATGGTCTAACGGGGTTGGGATTGTATTAGGTAAACAAATGGAAAGGGATGGAGTGTTTACATATATGTTTTCAAAGCCTTTGTGATGTACATGGAGTGACATTATTGGTGAGCTAAAGATGTTTTGGATTCTTTTCAATTGTTTTCCTCACCTTGGGTTGATATGACATTTGCCTTAATTAATGATCATTACTTGTCCCATTAACTGTCGTTGTCCCCATTAATATTGTTACCAAGTGCTACTAAAATCACATGTTATCAGGTCATGAAGGTCTCCTCCATCCCCCCCAAAAAAGAAAAAAAATGTAATAATTATAATTTTCAGAAAAATTTCCCCTTTTCTTCTGTAGCTCAGTGACTGTGTATGGCCAGTCTATTTGTTTCATCTCCAACTAATTATCAAGTAAAAAATTATTTAATATGTAAGTAACATATTTATATTGGAAAAAACTGATGTGGTTCACTTTCTTGACGGTGTATTCACCTTTGTAATTTTGAACGTGCATTTAACTTTAATGCCACATGCAAGTGTTAAGATCTAAGTTTCTGTCTTGTTTGTCATTTTTAGATTAATGTGCTATCCGTTGGTGACTCTGTGAATGTACTTAATGTGGATGATATCAAACGTAGCATGAAGATTTGTTTTGGTCTTGTGATGAAGTTATATCCCTTATATAAGCTGGACATCACATAACTTATTTATGTTTGATACTGAATGGGCTGTAATGGCTACTTGAGGCTTGAATGACATCTGGATTTTTAATTAGAATAGGGTATAATTTCCTACATAGTTGGTTGTGCACTGTTAGTTATATCCTACTTCCTTTTTGTGTATATACCACATTAATAGCATGAGGATATGACAAATTTTCATTCTTGTTGTGGCGAATTTGTTTCATGTAAGTACAGATAAACGGTTGCAGTAGCCACCTCTTGTCCTATATTGATGATACTGATGTCTCTTTATTTGGATCTTACCTTATCCGGCCACAATTTTTTGCATATATATCTCGTGAAGCTTATCTTCCATTAACACTCTTTTGGCACTTATGTTCAGCACCCACCTTAAGTGTAAACTTTACATGAAAAGAAAAATATGGTATAGTTGACATGTAAAACCCTACTTTCCTAATTGCTCCTGTTGGCATCTGATAGTTGATTATTTTTTTTATTGATGAATATCTAATGCCAACACATTTCAGCTTCTCATTACAGGACTTAATCTTGGTTGATTGTCCTATTATTCCTATTGATTGATCTGTTTGAGTGATCATCTTTCTAAAATCCTGATAATCTTTCTTTCTATTGATAATCTTGGTTATTTTATTTACTGTCTCTAATAGTTATTGTGGTAAATCTCCTTAGGATAGGAATTAGGAGTCATGTACTCCCTTCAATATACACCAGTACAATAGAAGTCCTTGGGAAATAAGGTATAAACAAGATAATTACAAACTATTCATATACAGAGTAACATATCTAGAATTTCCATTCTGTCAGTTATATCTTTATTGAGCTTGGTTGGGTTTTGTAAAATCCACATTATAACACTGTTTGTTTTCCAGAAACTTAGTTGAGCTCGACATTCAGGAAAATGGAATTGATGATCGCAGTGGCTGCTGGCTGAGTTGCTTTCCTGAAAATTTCACGTCATTGGAGATTCTGAACTTCTCCAATCTTCATTCAGAGATCAGCTTTTCATCCCTTGAGAGGCTTGTAGCTAGGTGCAAATCTTTGAGGGTCTTAAAGGTGAACAGAAATGTAAATTTGGAGCAGTTACAAAAGTTGCTTAGTCATGCTCCTCAGTTGACACAGCTAGGGACAGGTGCCTTCTCACAGGAACTCCAGCCTTCCCAATATGTTAGTCTCGAAAATACGTTTAACAACTATCGCAGTCTTCAAACTATCTCTGGTTTATGGGAAGCCAATTCACTTTATCTGCCTGTTCTCTATCCCGCCTGCACAGCGTTATCATTTTTGAATTTGAGCGATGCCCCTTTACAATGTGATGAACTTGCTCAGCTTCTTGGTCACTGTCCAAATCTTCGGCGGCTTTGGGTAGGCATTTCTATCTCCTTTTTCCAATGTGAGAGCAAATATCTATTTACTTGCATGGGATAGCTGCCTCTTTGTGTAATTTATAAAATCGTGGATGTGTTTATTGTTTTGGGGAGAAATTTGGTATTAAAAAAATACAAGGCCCAAGCTGGTTGAATTTGTATGCATGATCACAACACTTTGTTTTTGCTTATTACTTTATAAATGTTTTCCTTGGTATATCTTCGCCTTGCTATTCAAACATTTAAAATGAACTCGAGTCTTTCTTAAGCTGTGACAAGTCTTGTCTCCGTACATTTTGATTATGTGGATTACCTTTAATCATTGATGTTTGGACTTGCAGTTTAATTGAGTGATAATGGTCTTATAACAGTTCAATTGTTGTGCATGGCTATATTAAGATGTATATGCGGTATATGTTGCCGTTTTTGGTCTCTGAAATTGTCTGTATTTAACACGAATAGAATATATTGCTTTGAAGTTTTTGGCTTCTAGTGTAAAAAGCTTTCATCTCTCTTAAGTTTGAGCTTGTAGATTCAACCATGCTAGGCAGCTAGTAAAGTTTGTCTCATCCAAGTCATATACTTCTTCTCACAGGTTTATGTGATAGTTTCTACAAATCTTATTAACATTTACTGACTTTTTCATAATGTTTTCCAACGCATTTCCAGTTGAAGTCAATATGATATTTAAGAGGTGCTAATCTTGCTGCATGTTACTTGGGTTATAATTTTGCTGGCCTTTGTTTTAGGTGCTGGATACTGTTGGTGATAAAGGTCTGGAAGCTGTTGGGTCCAGCTGCCCTTTGCTTGAAGAACTCCGGGTATTTCCTGCTAGCCCGTATGATGCTGACATAGTCCATGGGGTTACAGAGACTGGTTTTGTTGCGGTGTCCTATGGGTGCCCTAAACTTCACTATGTCCTCTACTTCTGCCGGGAGATGACAAATGCTGCTGTTGCGACCATTGTTCAAAATTGCCCCGATTTTACTCATTTTCGGCTCTGCATTATGAATCCAGGTCAACCTGACCACTTGACTAATGAATCCATGGATGAGGCTTTTGGTTCAGTGGTAAAATCTTGTACGAAGCTCAGAAGACTTGCAGTTTCCGGTTTATTGACTGACTTAACATTTGAATATATTGGCAAATATGCCAAGAACTTGGAAACACTTTCCGTGGCTTTTGCTGGAAGTAGTGACCTGGGAATGCAGTGTGTTCTAGCTGGTTGTCCTAAGCTGAGACGGCTGGAAATAAGGGATTGTCCCTTTGGTAATTCTGCTCTTCTTTCAGGGTTGGAGAAGTACGAATCTATGAGGTCTCTTTGGATGTCAGCATGCAATGTCACTATGAATGCATGTAGGCAGTTGGCACAGGAAATGCCTTGGTTGAATGTCGAGGTCATAAAGGATGAGGATGCAGATGAGTGTGAAGCTAATAAAGTATATGTTTATCGTACAGTTGCAGGAGCCAGAAAAGATGCCCCTCCTTTTGTTCTCACTCTTTGAAATCGATGCATTTACTCGGTAAATATTCATCTCTAGTGTTTATTGTGTGGTTGTATGACTATAATTTTGATTTCACACTTCAGAAAAATGATGTTTTTTTTGGTGTTCAAGCTGCTGAGGTCACCTGAATATTTTCCCTTCTGAAGTTGGAACGAATTTTAAATGTGCCTCTTTGGCTATTACTTATTCTTGCGAGAATAGCTTCCATGATCTTTTAGTAGATATTTTTTCTGATGTATGGTATGGTATGCACACTGGAGTCTGATGAAGGCTGTCCTTTCATGCCGAAGTACTCTGCATGAACTTTATCCAAATCCTATCACTCTACAGTTCATACTAAAATATGTATATGTTCTTGGAATTCTTCTTTCACTTTTAGCTAGTGGTCCTTATTTCTTGTGTCCAGCTTGTTATTGTATATGTTTAATGTGTGTGTTTGCATATATTTGTTGCAGGATGAAGTTTTGGAATTATGGAAAAGAAAAGTGTGGATTATAAAACTTGGATTCCATGTCACCAAGTGTCTCATACGTGAAAGAACTAGTGAAAAATCCTGCACATTCAACAGTTCAATGGCTCTCTCTCTGATCCCAAGTTTTGTGTGACTAGAACTTGTTGGCAGCTGCAACCTATGTTACTTGGACTTGAGTAAAAGGGTTATGGAATGGTGTGGATCTGATGTCTGAATCTGGGAATCATAAACTGAAAACCCTGTGGGTTGATCTGAAGTACTCTTGTGCGCCGTGGATTGGAGTGTACCTGTAACTGAAACAAAAAACTTTCTGAGTAAATGATCGGCTTGCTGAATTAATTGGAACTACTGAAGAAACTTATCTCTGCGAAGCAGTGAAACCTCTATAGAGAGGGAGTTCATTAACTCTTAGCATGGATGAGAGAGCAACATCTGGAAACCAAGAGACTAAGATGGCTAATGAATTTCGAAGGTTTTCATATTCTGGGTATGCTGGTGTATCGTGCTACAGCGTGATGTCAACCTGTTTGACTCATGCATGGCAGCGCGTACGGTTACATGCATAGAATGTAACTTTGTAAGACCTTGACAACGGGGTCTAGGCTGGGATGTTGTAATTGTTATTATATCATGTAATTGGGATTTGTGAAAAAATTCACTTAATTATCTTAGGAGTTCCATTAATAAACATGTAGTTGATTCAGTAGAAGTGCTGATGAGCTTGCTTGGTCTTATTTATTTCCTTCGCTAATATGTTTAGAAAGTTAACTGCTTAGCCAATATGTTTTGAAAGTGTTTACTTGGGACCTTGTGTTGATCAAAATTTGTGGACTGTATTAAAACCCACTGGTCCAGTTAGGGCTCTTCCCTAAACATTCAAAGAGGACCTTCAATTGTTTTAGTTTTCACTCGCTACGAGATTTGTTAGATAAGATGACCGGCTAAGTAGGTAACTATTCAATCCCTATTGTATTTGCGTAGGCATGTTATGTGAGTGTTTTAATACCTAATTTACTTTTATTTTCCTTAAGATGATGAGGAGGTTGATGAGGATGACTAGTGTATCATTGCACCTCTTATATGTTTTGATTGTGTAGAGTACCATCTGCTGCATGCGACGATACTAACGGTACCGTTCACGACAGGTTGTACCTCCTCCAGCAGATACTGGCCTTTCCTTGCACCAGATAAATCGACAAGGCAAGTCAACGTCAATTGGATGGTGGAGCATCGCCAATACATTGATCGATGGGACATATGATTCCATTTTGGTGTAGAGGGAGACCCAGCTGAGGGCACAATGGATCACTATGATTCGAACCTAGTTTGATATTGTAGTATCACTAGCCGTTTCGTTAGCCTAGAATTCCAACCGCCCCAAATTTTTAGTTATATTAATCTTTGTTTAATGTCGATTGCTCAACTTTTATCAATTCTAATTGTTTCATTTTATTTTAGACTGAACACTTATTAGCTATTTGTAACTATTGTCATGATTACTGTGATTTTAGTCATGTCATGGCGGTCAGAGTCATAAAAATGTGCACATGAGGTATGGAGAAGAGTAGACGCTACACACACAACATAGTTAGAGCACTCAAATCCCTCACGTGAACATCATTTTTAAGGAGGGGACTCTAGGTTCACATTCCTAGCTTAGTGTTCTAGTTACATTTTATATACATGTATAATTACTTGTATTCATATGTAAATATTACATGTTAGGCATGTAATTTAAAATATTTTCAAACTTTCCATGTCAATATCAATCTATATTTTTGAGGTTTCATAGTATAGTTCATTCATTGATTATGAATTCTTATATATATCGACTTTGTTACCTTCAAATAGTTTGGATGGGACAATCTCTACCATGGATGAACCGTTCATTTCTACATAATTATTTGTATATTAAATGAATCACAATTCATATAATGGTCAAATTATGTGCAAAGTACGTATTTTATACGGGTAATAGGTAAAGATTCACAAGTGATGTTTAGAGATTCACTTAGTTTTTTGGTATGATTTTGCGTGGGGCATAAATTTTGGAGCTGTTTGAAAATATGATTTCGTAGAATGGAGTGATTTTTATTAAGGGGAGAGGGTTTAATTGGGGTTTTAGAGCCTGCTCACGAATGTGTGTGCTTTATTGATGATCATAATAGGTTTTGGGTTGCGAGTTTGTTGAGGTTATGCGTTCGATCAAAGGTGGGTATGCTCTATGTGGGATTGTGGGGTTAATTATGTCTGTTTGGAAGGCGAGGAGTCATATACTGAATAGGTGATTATTTTGTATTTGTTTAAGAAGATGGAGTTGTTGACCATCTCTTGCATGTGCTTATTTCAACTTTCGAGGTTTGTTTAGCGCGTCGTCGAAGTGATTGGAGCCAAGAATTATATTTGAGGAAATGATATATAGTATCTCCTTATCTTATCTCCTACCGCTTCACTTGACCAAACACAGAAACAATGTAGATTTATACGAGCTTTCTTGGGTTTTTTCTCCCATTACTGTTGGGGTTCATTTTAGGGTTCATTTTGTACCTTTTTCTTATAATATTTTCTAGGTTTGATTAGAGGTTTATGTTGAGCTAATATTTGTGATAATAGTGTGCCCATGTTTTCCTTAATGGTATCGTGTTTTGTGTTATTTGAGTCATCAATGTCGGCCTCATATGGCCACTACCTCTCCTTAATAGCGTAGCCATTCTGAATACCATTTGAATTGATATCTAACACTCTTATAAATGAGTCTTAAAATTTTTTCAAGGCTTTTAGAGATTAAGTATATAAGATATTGATTAATTCTTAACATCCTCTTAAGGTCCTAAGAAGCATTTAGTTCATTTTAATTTAATTTTGGAAATTTATTAGAAATACCTCAAAAGCAGTGGATAATAATAATTTTCAAAATTTTGGAACATTTCAAATCTTGTGAGATAACAACTTCTTATGCTTACCATGGATAAAAAGGCATAATAGCTCTAGAAATTATTGAATTCATCTACTTTAACGCTAAATAAATTTGATCGAGTTTCAAAACTCCTACAATTGAGTCATAAATTCTTTTTTTTTCCTTAGTGACATCATAAGGTATTAATGGTTGCAAACTTCCTCATATAATCCAAAGAAGCATCATATAACATTAATACAACATCAATTTTTAAAAAAAATATTCTCAAAAATAGTGTATTATAAACCTTTAAAATGCGATCATTTTAAACCATTTTTTTACCCGATAACAAAATAACTTGATATGCTTATAATGAGTCTAAAGACTCTATTACATCCTAGGAGTGACTAAAACCATTTACTTTCACTCTAAATATCCATTTCAACTATCTTTCAAAACTTCTACAATCGACACTTAAACTTTTTCTAGAACCTTAGGATATTGAATGGTTACGTTCTAAACTTTCTCACACAACTCTAAGAAGCATTTAGTTCCTTCAATCCATTAATGGGAATTTATTGAAAATATCTCAAAAAATGTGGATCATAATTTCAAATTTTGGACATTTTAGACAATATTTAGGTCCGAAAAGAAAACAACTTGATACATTTACTTTGATTCTAAACAATGAGTGGAATAATTTATTTTGATTCTAAATATCCATCTCAACATATTTTCAAAATTCAAAAAATTATCTACTAAACTTGTTTGCAGTACCTTTTGATATCATAAAAAAGGTAATTAATAGTTCCAATCCTCCTCATGTGACAAAAGTAACCATTCATTAGTTTCATTTCAATTTCAAATATTTTTTTAAAATATTTCAAAAACTACGAGTAATAACCTTACACATTCGATCTTTTTAAATAATTTTGGATCTGGTGAGAGTAAACTTTAGTATTTTTATCATGGGTCTTCTAAGGTCATATAATTTCCTATGGGTGCTTAATACCATTTACTGTTACTCTAATTAAACACCTATTTAAAGTGATGAGTAAAAGTCATGTTAAGATATCCTAAACTTGTTTTTAGGGTCTTTGATTGAACACCCTCATAATAATCTACTTTTGCAAATAATTTTCTTGAATAATAAAATCCAATAAAGAGAAAAATAAGAACATTACCGCTTGACGATAGACATTTGCTCGACACTTCAAAGTTTTATAGCGGAAAACTAACTACTAATAATTACAAGACAACTTTTAAAAAGTAATCAAATCCTTTCAAAATCCACAACGTAAAATAAATTAACTAAGTCTTTTAAATACAGTCCTCAAAACCAACATATTCATAAACCAAAACCAACAATCAATGATTCAACAAAATAAACAATTCAACAATAGTATTCATAACCAAATTCAGTAAAGTACGTAAAGAGCATTGTCCACTCAAATCTCTATTCGAATATGTCATTTTTAAATTTGCAAATTAATGCCACAAACTTTTTCCCTTCATCACGATTGCTTACAAACAATACATACATGAAATTATTGGGTCATCATAAGATCAGTTAAGAAATATGCCATAATCAACAAGAAAATATACACAATTAGTAAAATTGAGTACATATATGTTAAATACAGTTTAATTTCTAACCTAAAATGCATCATTCCAAAATATATCGTCAGTCACGTGAACAAACAAGGAGTCGTTGGAGAAAATTGAATGATCCCGCTAATCGATAGTGCCTAACAAAATTACATAAGACACCTCCTAAAGTCCT
Organism: Dysphania ambrosioides; assembly: GCA_026401315.1. Taxonomy (NCBI): domain Eukaryota; kingdom Viridiplantae; phylum Streptophyta; class Magnoliopsida; order Caryophyllales; family Amaranthaceae; genus Dysphania; species Dysphania ambrosioides. The sequence goes on along the minus strand of CM048665.1, from coordinate 26,714,258 downwards.
AAGCATGCATACACATATAAATCCAAAACAAAAGAGACAAATGTAAAAAAGATGATTAGAAATGAAATTGAAGGCAGCTTCATAGTGAAGTGTGGGGGATGTCACCTCAATTGTTCAATTAAGTAGCTTTTTAACAAGAGTTTGAGTTACCTTGACGGTTTCAACAAACAACCTTAACCCATTCATCATCATTTACTACCCTTCTTCACTCCTCTTTCTCCTAATTGGCTGCCTCTTCTTGAGTTAACATACAGGAAACACGTGATATTCAAAGATTTCTGATCCCACCCAGAGACATTAAAATTTAGTGCTTATCTACTTTCGCAAAAAGGTTATATGACATAGATCTGACTCAAATTCATGTCATCTTATTTTATTATCATTGAGTTCGAAACCAAGTATGCTATGAAAGAACTATATGGAGTACCGTAGTATAATTACTATAATACTATAGTAAGGATAATGCCTAACTACCATAATAACAGGAGTATATAAGTAATTAATAGATATGTAAATTACTTAAGAAGAATAATGATCGTATGTTTTTTTTTTTTTAACACTTTCGATGTTTGGGCACATTTTAAGGTAAATGATTATGCATGACTTGCTTTGCGCTTCAGTTTCCTCTATTGCAATTAGATCTTCAATTATGATATCAATCATCACAAGCGAGAAAAAGAAGAGATGAACAAATTTGGGTTTCCAGTTAATTTAAGTAGGTTAAAATATTTATAAGTAGATGATTAAGCTAAGATACAAAGTCCAAACCTAAGGTTTCTAAAATATTTTAATTTTTTGACAAAATTAGAGAGGATAAATATATATCTAAACTTCATAAAAAAATACATTTAATCTATATGATTTAATTTGTTTCAAAACATAGCTAGTTTTACTATCAGAATTGTACTAACATCACTTCCGTCTTATACTTGGTGTTTAAGTCCACATACCGCATAAAGATATTCCAATTTTTGTGTATATGTATAAAAGACGTATTGGCCGGTCATATAGGCAGAATAAAGTTGATAATCTCAACATCAGAAGCTGAAAACTAACAAACAAACCAAGCAGTAACCTTTGTTAATGAGCTTAACATGGTTTAGTTCAATCGCTATACCTTAAAACGGTGCACCTTTTAAATCACTAAACCATTCTCCAAGCTGAGACTTGCATGGCCCCCAGTTACTGGTAGCCCCTTGGATAAAAGTAGGCAGAGGAAACCTATAGTAGATGGCTTAGACGCCCCCATAAGTTTGGGCACTAAATAGACCTTCCCTTTGAAGTTTCATAAAGATGGGTTGTTTTTTTTTGTTCCTTAGACGAGTATGAAGTAGGACATGGTGAATTATTAATTGGACATCTCGATCAATTTCCAACGAGTCATGGACCATGTTGCAAGTAAAATACAAGTATATCAAGTAATGCTTGCTAGGTACACCTTTGGTAACCCATCCTATTCAAACTTTTTCTCTAATTTTTGACAATGATTTAAGCCTTTCAGCAATCACTAGGCCCATGCACATCATATCCTTCTTCTGAAGATTATAGAGTTTTTTTCGACTTTTGGACTGAAAATTTTACATTTCCATTTATCATATAGTGTTCAATTGATAAATATAAGTATTCACATCCAATATAAAAATATACATAATTTATTATTACCAATGAAAATGAAAAAGTAAGTGATGAAGGTTAGTCGGCTCCCTATATATCCCATCAATATTAAACTAAATGTCAACTCAATGAAAACCAAGTGTAGATCGTAAGTAAGGCCAAATCAAATTAAGAGTGTTAGGTCGATGGAGATAGGAGGCTAGAACTATATATTCAACTTCTATTAACACTTCACATCAAAAAAAAATGTGGACTTTTTTATGTACAGAACATTGGGTCAAGTAGGACAATTAGCCCTAACTATTTCCATATTGACTAATTAATAAAGTGAAACTACGATATGACAAGACTTTTAACAACTCCATTAACCTTGCTAATGACTCGTTAACTATCACCCAAACATTTTTTAGACTTGGCATGTTATTATATAAAAATATCTATCTCTCTAGATTACATTGTTTGGTATGTAACAATAGACGAGCTTATAAGAATGTAACACACTCACTTACACTTGGGTTCCGTTTAGTAGGGTGTAAAACGTTTTCAATTGAAAATGGTTTTCTATGAAAAACCTTTTACGGTGGAAATCCCATTTTCATGAGACTTTTCCGTTGTTTGGTTGCATGAAAAATGATTTTACATTTAAATATTTTCCGTTGTTTGGTTGAACTGAAAATCAGTTACTCCTATTAACTTTTCTAATTATATTATCTTGCCATTTTTAACTCTTTTTTCCGTTATATTTTTTATTTATTTGTCATTAGCTAAATTTGTAATGCTATGATAAATATATTTTTTTTTATGAAATCTACAATACATTTATCTGATCTATTAATAACATATTACATTATAAAGAATATCGCCATAAACTAGAGAACCCTAAAAATTTGGTTCAACATTATAGAAAGATCTTAAGCTAACTATAAAGGAGTATTCGCAATTGAATAAGCAAACAAATTAAATAGGTAAACCAATCAATTGGTTGTAACGTAATATTTGTTTTACATTTTAAATTCTAATTTTAAATAAATTGTTGATTGTCCACATTTCATGAGAAACTTACATGATTCAATCGAATCAGAGGGAAATCTAGGGGGTTTTTTTCGAAAAAAATGGATAAAAAAGTTCAAATTCATGATATAGTTCGATAATTTAATAATCAAAACATGAGATTCGAAGAAAACGTACTAAATTGATGATATTTGAAGAAGATGAAAAGAAATTGTGAATTTTCCCCTAATGTTTAAGACAGAGAAAGTATGGAGTAGAGAGAGAAGCTACTGAGAACTCGAGAAGATGAGAAATGTAAAATGCTTGAGTAGAGTTGGACATGGGTCGAACCGAGCAGACACACTTTTTGGCACAGTACGACATAAGCAAAGTCATGGTACGACACAATACACTATCCATGGAGTGGGCCGTAGGCCAGACTGCGGACAACAAAAAAATATTATTATTTTTAATATTATAATATTTTTATAATATAATTTATATTATCTAAAATTATTTTTTTTCAATTCTATTGTATACTTTATTTTCATTTTTTTTGTTAAAAGAATTAGGCCAGCACAAGGCAAGACACGACATGCCAAGCACGTGGGCTGTGCTAGGCCATTGGATGAGTTTTAGGGAAAGGTAGCATGACACAGCGCGACACGACCATAATTAGGCACGACACGACATGATAAGAGGCCAGACCTGAGTTGACACGATCCATGACGAGCATGGCACAACCCGTGCCCACCTCTATGCATGAGTTGGTAATGTGTGAGTTGTTTGTTAGTGGATATTTTTTTAGAGCGAATGGATGTAAAATTATTTTACTCCCAATTTTAAAGGAAAATGTTTTCAATAAGGTGTAAATTGAATTTACACTCCAAGTTTTACATCCTATATTTTACTCCAAACTAAATAATGTAAAATGGGAAAACAACTTTCAGGAAAAACGTTTTACATCCTACTAAACAGAGCCTTACACCATATGCATCCTATACGGGCCTTTGGAATAGCTCAAGCGCACTGTTACTCCACTTATCAACTTATATTATTAATGAATAATGATGCCATATTTCCTAACATAACAATATCTGGCCAGATCCAAAGTCATATATATATGTGTGGTATAGTTGCATTTGAATGCATGGAGTATGTATAAACATATATATTTGTACTAATTTAACTTAATACGGAAGGATACAATTTAAACTACGAAGTATTTGGGAATATATATGAATGCAGAAAGAATTATATTGCCTCTATTTGAAATATGTACACATATAACTAGAATTAGATTACAGTAAAAAGCTTTGTGTTTTGCATTTCTTAATAATTGAATAATTTGATACAAGCTAATCAGATTTACACTAACATCTATTTTATCTTTTTCACGTGACAAAATTGACTAGAACTATACTTTCTCTAACCGATTTTTTATCTAACAAGATAAGTTGATCCTTTATGATAAGATAAATTTTATCTCTTCTACACATATGTCATATTATGATGTCCGGAAAAAGTTGCCCTATATGTATGTCCTTATTCAAATGAAGTGATATTATGGAAAAGAGGATTTGTTATATGAATAAGTGGCAACTATCATGGATCTTATAATAATAATAAAAGTGTAAATGTTTATGTAGTGCGTAACCGTGCTGGTCGCAAAGCAAAGTAGTCTACACAGTTATTGTACTTAGAAATTATAACCGAATACATTAGTATTTTAAAGGAAAAAAAAAATAAGAGGAATCAAATAGCTAGGTAATTTGCTCATTACAAACCTTCTCATTCAAGGGTATGATCGATATGGACCGGACGCAATGCTTGAGTAGTTCGTTAAGGAAGCTAATGAAGACCAATATAATATTTATGCCTTTCTCTTGCAAGCTAAGATTTTTTTTTTTTTTTTGCTCCAACACTGTTTATCCTCAATTAAACTTTCCTTCTTCCTTACTCAAAGGGGTTCTTGAAGGTTAAGATCGAACACCACTTTAGTTACTGCATTATCCCATAAATCTGCCAACTAAACCCTTAATATGCATGCATTAACATAATTGGTTAGTAATACGAAGCAGTACTCTGCACAACTTCTCCCATATGTGGCGCACTCGTTCTACATCACCCTAGACTTTGTTTGAAATAATGATTGGTGAATTATTATTAATCTTTAGTATGACTTGAATTTGTATGTAAGACTGTCTCACTTTTACCCTGTTTGTCATAAATTTTTATATGATTGTAATTCTTGTTTGAGACTATATGGAGTATGGAGTAAGACATAGGAAAAGAAAACTTATACTCTCTTCATCCTCAAATTTTTATTTTATTTGATTTTTTACGATGTTTAAGACGCGAATTAATAAGTTTTTATCTGTAAATGGGTAAGATAAATACTTTGAAAGTTTAATATTTTAAAAATTAACATTGAAACACATCTAATAAAATCTCATTTGAATATATTATTTCTTATAATATAATGAGAATTTGTAGTCAAAAATGAGATTTTGTTGTCAAACTTTTCAAACTTTGACTAAAAAATTACAATGGAGTAAAAATAAAAAGATATATAAAGTACTCACTTTTTCCTAACACAATTTAACTAGAGACCTATCTATCCTATAAGAAATGTTTAGATCCATAGGAGTGTGATACTTAAATTTCGTATATTCATAATTCGCGCTATACATGACAATTATTATTTAATATTTATAACTCCACATTTTCTTAATGGTTATATATAGATTAATCATGTTAATAGTGGAGAAGTTAATAAATAGGTGAAAGATTAAGGAGAAGTATATGAACTCCTTTATACGTAAAAATGAATTATCTAGTAATTTGTAAATGTTTTATTCTCTTTAGTGTGTTCTTTAGATGTCGTAAACAATGAACTACCCAACTTGTTTGTATGATTGACAAGTACATTAGTCGCATACATGGTAAATATTCGATTACCCTTAATTTATTAACCCGATTTCGGTAACTGAATAATTAACAACGGCCCAATAAGGCTAACCCGGCCTCTAAAATCCAGGCCATGCATGAACTACTCTTCTAATAACATAACATAACATAACAAACTGATTTCTTGAAAATTAAAAGAACAAAGTCTTCGTACATTTGTGAAAAAGGTGTCGTGTTTATGGATTTTTAAGAAGACCGACTTTTTTTTTTTTTTTTTTTGAATGGGTAGGAATAGAATAGTGAGAATTACATGCTCTAATATGGTAATCAATTTTGTAAATCTTATTTCAAGTTTTGTCGAATTGTAAAAAAGTGTTGAAGTTTTCGAAAGAAAGACAAGTAATTATAGCACGAGTCACTATCCATTAATTTTAGGATCGTCATGTTGTGACAGCTTAAGATGAATACTACAAAATTTAATTGATAAACAAACAAACATCACCCCATAATTTCCTCCATAGGTTATGACTAATGCTCCTTTATAATATGCCAAAGATAGTCAACTACCCTTTAAATGTTATATAATTGTTCTTTCTTCTTACTTTCTTCCTATGTCTTCTTTTACTTTGAAATTATCTTTCTCGGAGTGTAAAATGGTGCCACCTTTTTGCTTTTATTTAGATACAAATACAACCATATCTTGAATGGTTACAAAATGTGTAGAAAAGAGATCACCTTTTCTCTTAGTGGATGGAGTTGTGAATTGTGATTCCACCCCACTATATATCTATAGTCTATATGTACAAAAGGAAATTTCCCCCGAAGAAAAAACATTAGGAAATTTCTTGTGTTTTGGAAAATAAGCAAACCATACTTGGTCTAATTAGAGGACATCACATGGGTGGGGTGGCCATTTTTGGATCAACCTTGTGCCTAACATATTGACAACTATTTGTAAAAAAAAAAAAAAGGAATTATACAAAAGGAGTTAAAAAAAATAGAGAAAATAGATTTATAAAAAGATATGGTTTAAAATAAAAGGAATGGAGGAGAAAGATTTTTTTGTAAATCATCACTTGAAATATACTCTTAGTTTATTTAACGGACTCTATTTTTTAGAATTAAGACAAAGTATTGTTGTTGGTGAATGAAAGATGACCTTGAGAATATTTTCTTACCTCTATTAGGTATCAATATAACAACTATGTCTGCTCCTTTTCACTTTGCATTTTTTAGCTTACTTTGCACCTTCAAACAAAACTTTATTATATATCACTCATGGGTGGGTCCTTTATAATTAACTTCTTGATCTTCATTAGTGAAAGGTATGTGTAGTCATCTATTATATGATTTTCAAGACTAATCCGAAACACGACTTATTTATTATAAGACTTCCAATAACTTGTAAATTAAATGGAATTTTGAATATGGAAGGTTCATGCGTCAAAAGTTGGTACTCTTCAACTCTTGATGCCTCAACCTTTTTCAGATTAATTAGTACCATCAATCCGGTAATATCTTTTTTTTTTTTTCTTTGTACCATAAACTCTACTTCACTCTTACACCGTTAATAAAGTTGTAGTTATCCTTTTTTAACAATCAAATTCTAATTTCCTGCCAGAAAATAAAGTAAATCCTGATAACTTTTTCAAGCTGTATATGCAAAAATAATTCATTAGAAAATGCTAGGTAGGACATTTATAGAGTATTGGTGAGGGGATAGCTTTTAAGAATCATGTTATACCTAAGGGCTGAGGCCGTACTAGTTTTTTTTTTTAATCTTAAACGTATTGTCAAAGCGGCATAGAATAGAGTAAGGTAGTGGCACAATGCGTAGTCTGTTATGGGAGACGATGATTGCAACATATCATCAGCTATGCTAAGATTATCTACTCCGAACAGCAACCCCCACATGCTTGAATAAGTAACATGCGATGAAGTCCCTAACTGAGCAGAACTAGACACAATCTGACAACAGTAATTTTACTGTTTAATTTCTTTGCACTATTTATACTAGTTGTTATCGTTATTTTTACTCCATTTTTATAAGTGATGGTCACCGAGAACCATAAAAAGTCGAATAAGTCAAAAAATTAAGAACAAACGGAGTATTATCCTAATAAATTTAAATTCAATGCTGCTGTAAACATGGTCAAAACATCATGTAAGCCAATCACAATACAGTGATACAAGGGGAGTTTGTTAAAAAATGTGAAGTGAATCAAATGAGTGAATTTAGTAGTTAGTCAAACGCAAAGATATTGCGAATATTCAGAAAGTCGTTAAAAAAGCGAGATCTATAATGTAGTTGCTTCTCCATCCACATTCAGACAGTTGCCGACTAGCCAATATTCGTAGCAAATCTTTCAGCAAACTTATCGTTCATGTTACTGTCAACTATGCCATGAGGCAACTTGCTCACCTATTTAGTAGAGCCTTGGATCCTGCTTTGGGACCTTAACTACAAACTGGTCCACCTCTCATTATAACTTGAGTACTAATAGGACTGCATCAGGTCCGAGTTTAACTTGTATGTATATGTACACAGTACATTACTACATACACTAGTTAAGTTGCTTCGTTTCTCTTGAATTTCATATGCATATACAAATTCTGTAAATTAAGCTAATATAAAACCGACAATGAAATCAAATAAAGTTAACCAACACCTAAATGGGGAAAATCAGTAACTGAGAAACAACCCCCAATATTCAAAAAGTTGACTGCAAAAACGAAGAATATAGATACACTTTCAGAATCTTTCAATGTTTTATCACTTTTTCATGCTCTGTGCTTTCACTATCACCCGTTCGATTAACATCACTCCCCCATTTTGTCCGTAGATTTAAGGGAACTTAGATCCTCTCCCCTCCATTTACTACCCTAGATTTCGTTCATCAATCCTCCTACTCGCTACTGTTTTTGTTCGCACTTCACACTCTCTCTCTTCTCAATATCACAACTTCCAAATTCAATGGGTTCCTTGCTTAGGTAACTAACCCAACAAAATTTACTCAAGAATCTCTCTCTTCAAGAAAAAAAACATGGGTGAAGAGCAAAGCCCCAATGAAGAATCAACGACTTCCCGGAACTACCCTTTACCGTCGACCACTGGAGAAGAGAATCTCCGGCGAATAATCGAGGAGATTGAGTCTCTATCCAGCTTGACTCACAGCATCCGCGTGTTCTCCGTGAAATGGCAGGTCATCCGGAAGAAGCTTGAGGAGATTAGCAACTTCCTAGTAGCGGCGGAAATCCCTCAACCTCATCAACAACAACGCGGAACTTTAGACAATGCAATTACCTCGATTTGTAATACCTTGAAGGAGTGCCGTGATCTGGGCTCCCGCTGCATTAGCGTATCCTTCAGCGGGAAGCTGCTAATGCAGAGTGATCTAGACAAAGTTATATCAAAGCTAGACTTCGCTGTCAAAGGACTTACCACTATCTTCAGCAGCTCCGGGGTCGTAACAGGAGATCTCGCGCTGGTTGTTCTAAAACCGAATCTCGGCTCTTCCCGCGAAGATATGCGGTTCTACGTGAACGACTTGCTGACTAGGATCAAGATAGGTGACTCCAAAATGAAGAGGCAAGCGTTGGTTTCGCTAAACGAGGTGATTGTTGAAGATGACAAGTATGTGAAAATTGTGGTTGAGATCGGGGATTTCGTCATACTGTTAGCGAATTGTTTGGACTCGAGCAATGAAGGTATACAAGAGGAGTGTGCATATGCTGTTGCAGTCATATCGGGGTTCGAATCGTACAAGGGGTTGTTGGTTGTGTCCGGTGTGATTGGGCCGCTGATTCGAGTCGTGGAGAAGGGGAGCTTGAAGGCGAAGAAATACGCTATTAGAAGCCTTGAGAAGCTTACTGAAAGCGGTGATAATGCTTGGGCTCTATCGGCTCATGGGGGAGTCACTGCGTTGTTGAATCTATGCTCTTCTACTGATGAAAATGATGCGGAGTTTATAGGTTTGTGTTGTTCGGTGTTGAGGAATCTTGTCGGAGTAGAAGAAATAAGGAGATTTATGATTGAAGGAGGCGCGATTAGTACCTGCATTAGGCTGATTAAAGGAAGGGATGAGTCAGGACAGATTGGTGCAGCGGAGTTGTTGGAAGCTATGGCTTCGGGAGATGAAAATGTTGGACGATTGATCATTAGAGAAGGCGGAGCCAGAGCTTTGGCCCGAAACATTGACCCCAGACAGAGTTTCTCCTTCAAATCGAGGGAGGCCGCGTTGAAGGCGCTTGAGAATTTGTGCTATACTTCGGTGGAGCATGTCAATATGTTAATAAGTTACGGGTTTATGGACCAACTTTTGTATTTTCTTCGCAAAGGCGACATTCCCATCCAAGAATTGGCGTTCAAATCAGCTTGTAGACTTTGTGTGACATCAGAGGAAGCCAGAAAAGCAATGGGAGATGGTGGCTTTATGCCTGAATTCGTCAAGTTTTTAGAGGCTAAGTCTTATGACATTCGAGAAATGGCAGCAGAAGTTTTGTCAATCATGGTTTTGAATCCTAGAAATAGGAAGAAGTTCGCGAATGATGATCATCACATTGTGTTAATCCTTCAGTTGGTTGATCCAAAAGAGGGGAATTCTGGGAATTTCAAGTATTTGTTGTCTATAATATTGTCATTAAGCAGCTGCAATCATGCTAGAAGAAAGATTGCACACTCTGGGTATGTCAGAAACATAGAAAAACTCGCTGATGCTGGTGTTTCTGATGCCAAAAAAATTGTGAGAAAATTATCAACAAATAGGTTCAGAAGCATGTTGAATGGGATCTGGCATACTTGAGGAACCTAGAAATATTGTAAGTTTTTATTTTTTATTTTTACTGTACATCTGCATATATGTGGGATGTTTTTTTCCTTCATTCTCATTCTAATTACTGCTTTTTAATCCACTCCATAAATACTGCTTTGAATGCAGCATTTTTGGTTAGCTTGTAACTATTACCAAAAAAATTGTAAGGATGCGAAAAAGGTACATTAGAAAGTTAAAGTTATAGATTTTGTTTGATGTAATGCTATATAACACTGATTGAATCACAATTATGTAACTTTGGTATTGTGTTATATGCTCTGTGCTTCTGAAATCTGACATTGTTGTACAAATCCCCCCCCCCCCAACACACACACACATCTCTTTAAATGCACTGGTTTTACAAAGATGATGAATTTTAACTAGTCTGATAATATCTGTTATGAACCTGGTGAGCATGGTGTTTGAGAAGTTTTGCGTATGTACTTGTATAGGCTTGCCTCAAACTAGTTTGGAGCTGTTGTGGATGTCAATTGTCATAACTTTGGGTCAACTTTGGGGATGCTACTTGCTAGTTTTACCCTGTCTACATTACTATCCACCGTAACATAAAAACCTGTATCTATAAACGTGGGGCATCAGATTGGTTTTAGTCTACTGGAGCTGCAAATTTGATTAATATGAAAAATCAAGCTATTCTGGATTACTTATGTTCAGGCCACTGTTGTCAGTATGGCTAGGGTCAAAATCGGGTTATTAGCTTAACCGTTTGGGTTGGAATTTGATGATTTGGTTTAGATAGTCGAGTACTAGTTTAAGCTTAAAATTGACAAATAAAGAAAATACAGAAAGAACACAAACGACACGGGAGATTGATGACGGGGGAAAAACATGGGGTAGGGGGAGGTTTGTATAGCGATGGGTAGATTTTCACTCAAACAATTTAAATAGACGAGTACTAGTCACTATTCAGTTGTAATATTTCTTGATTTTTGGAAGATTATAAGAAACTACACGGGGTTTGAACTGAATTCTCGAATGCCATTATAATATTCTAGTATCTATTTTTTTAGAAGAGTGGAGTCGGTGTTTCATGGACCATTGTCACAGACTACCCCCAGGCCCTACTTCCCTAACCTAGAATGATAATGGTTTTGTACTATGGTAGATTACTAGGGGGCTAAGGTCAACTAAATGAAAGAAATGGCATTCTTGTAGTGCATTAAGTGGACCAAAACCATAAAAAAAAAAACCTAACCTAACCTAACCTAACGAACTGCTATAATGAGATCCTGTAGGAAGCATGTTACTACTAATTAATTCCAGATTCCTGTGGTATGGCTCAAGATTTAGAATCGAAACTCGTATACAATGCTTGCATTGCACCTTTCATCAGCTAATACGATCATCTTTAGAGATAAAGAGAAATAAGGGGTGGGATAGAAGGGAGAGTAGACAGCTTGTGAATGGGACCAAAAAAATAAGAACGAAGTGGTGTTTTTGTACTCATACAAGTGGAAGCACATGGGAAAAGTATGAACAAAGCTCTGAAAGGTTAGGGGGCATGTGAGATGTGGCAATCAATGTTTTGTCTAATCTTCCTTCTTCCCCTAAATGCAGACATATGAAGAAAGTGATTGTTGATTGTATGATACATCACATATACACGTAATATACTATCTGTATTTGCATGTCATTTGTTACTTCTTTTCTCTCTTTCATATTTTTTCTGCTATGGCAGTTTGTTAGTTGCTAACTTGCGACCCTTTGTATAAATTAACTTTAATGATCAATTAATTAAGAGTAATGGTGTTATTGGTGTTATGTGGATTTATGTGAAATCATGGATTCCACCGCAAACAATTCACCAATTAAGTGAGTTAACATCCACACCAATTAAGTGAGTTAACATACATTGTAATCGTTGTTTCTCTTTTCCAATAGGCCCTTCTTTGACGAGAGTTTTAGATTATATTTTCTTTACCACAATTAAGTAAAATATGAGTGATACGGTGTAATTTGACAGAACATTTTGTTTCTTCTTCTCCGGTCGTTCTTTGTCAAGGAAAAAGGATTCTCACGAATATAGTTTTTTGGGTGTAAAATAAAAGCGTCAATAAAATTATGCACTCATGCATAGCATATTCTATTCCGTAAATCCTTGATCCATTGAAAACAAGATTACGATTTGAGGAGCATTATAAATTATAAACTGATAACAGTATGAATAATTCGCATATTCACTAATAATAATATAGCTCCAAAGAACACGCAGTACGTGAATATATATGATATGCAGCATATGGGAGTTGCTGGAGCAAGTACTCTGCTACATGACAAGTGACGTGAGTTGAGATTTAAGAAACCCCCTAATATAATACTTCGATGAAGAAGATTCTTGTAATATGAAGGGTGGGGCTTATATCCATCGTTATAAATTGTTTCATGTGCAATTGTGCCAATATCAACACTAAACTTGGTAGTCACCACTAGAGGTGTTTAAATGAGGGATCTGTTAAGTACCCTTTATCGATTTGTTTGTAAAAAAGGCCTAAACAATAATGGATTTATGGGTCAAATCTTTAGTCATGATGTTATTGGGTTTTTAATGGGTTAAGTCGAGTCAATAATGGCCCTATAGTTTTTAAGACTTTTAAACACTATTAGGTAATGAATAATTTCCACATACTTATTGATAGTCCACTACCAAAGATTGGATGTGATACATGTAAACTATTACTCTTTATAGATAAAAATTATACTCTCTCTAGACGGCTTGACCCGTTATGTATCTCTTTTGACCCGGCCCATTTAGCATCTCCTTTGGCTCAGCATGGCTCGAACCGTTTTGCATGTAACTCATTCTGACCCTAATTTGACCCAATGCATAGGTCTAGTCACCACCGCCCTAAGAGGCTAAGAGCAATAAACGAGGTGGTATGTTACATTGTAAGGTTATAACAATTAAGTAATGTCATTATTGGCGATTTGGCATGTCTAATGAACAATGCTAAAGAGCCGTGTCTCGTTTAATATATTTTGCTTAATACGGAGAAGTGTATTTTCCATAATGCTTAATACATGAATTTTGTGGCTATTCACATTGACATACAGATGAGTAAATGACTAACAATCGATTGTAGGCTTTGTAGCAGGTACGGATATGGGTCAACATAATTGTCTTCTAAAATATGGACACAATGGTTTAGCCCAAGTTTTTCGGAGTGGGGTCGGACATAGAACGGACCTGCAGACATAAACAAACTCATCCAAATACGGTTCTCTGTGTGAGCAAATTTTGGGCCTCTTGGCCTTCAGGTTTACGTTGCTTAAACGTATTCCTCATTTCTCTTTGGCTCTTTGCAAAAAAAAAAATTGTTTGATTTTCTTTAATTTTTTTGGAATTCAAGTTTTGATAAAAAGAAAGAAAATAAAAAATAATTGAAAAGGGTTGTGTTCACATTTTTCTTTGGATGATATATAATAGTGACATTTATAGTGGAGAGAGTAGTAAAAAAAAAAAAATCAACGTCTATGGATTGTAAAGGATTTATTCCTCTCTATAATTAACTTCCCACCAAAGTTGAACAATTTATAAATTATTGAATAATGAAATTTTATAAAAAGACTCCAAAAAGTCGTATTTTTTGGAAATCAGAAAGAACTTAAAAAATCATTTTCATTGATAAATATATATAAAAGAGGTCCACTAGTCCCACACTAAAATGCGTGATTGTCTTATAGGACTAACACCAGGGATAAGAAGTTGACTTGCCTAAGAAAATGGAAAAACGATTAATTTGTGTTGATCAAGAAATGCTGACAATAGAATATATATAGACGGATAGACCCACCACCAAATTAAACAACATACATGTGCTGTTTGCCAGTTAAAATGAAGTGTGTGAATGTCAAAAAAATAAAAATAAAAATAAAATATGAGTATGTGTGGTAGTTGTCCTGTTTTGCGCAACTTGAGAAACCTAAGTATTACAGGAGTTATTTATACGGATTATCTAATTAATTGTTCTAAATGAATACAGAGGATTATTCATTTCATTGTGCAATGGTGAGTGGTCAACTTGCAGGGTGCAACTATTCGTGCCCACTGTTTCTGCGAATGCGGATATTAATAAAGCCATTTAGTTGTTATTTGGTGGCAATGCTACTTATAAATCATGTGATGCCAGTTGGTTATCTTCTAGATTTCAAGTGGACTCGTAATTGAAATATGATCATATTCATGGCCGTCAAACTTTACATTTTCTCCCAAATAACCTTGTTGGATTATACGATAACAATAATATCGTGTATTATATTTCTTTAAGTGTTATATTTTTCCATCTTACTAGGAAAAAAAAAGATTAATTAGATAGGTATAATCCTGACAAAAATGAACTTGTACTCAAATACTTGAGGTACATACACATATCAATGTATTGTATGTATACAGAATACATAAAGTTATTTTGATATGTGTTGTATTCAGAGGTAACTTTTAATTATATTGAGATATTATTTTTACTGAAATATAATAAAATTAATGTGTTTATACAATACTCGTTGCACACGTATTATGATAATTGGATTTTGACCAAGCCAAAACGAGAAACAACTCTTAATAGGAGTATATAGTCAAACCCACTTTGACTTGAAGAATACTAAATGACTCATCACTCAAAATTTATTTGCAATAATTATTTTTATCAATTATGCATGTTATTATTTTATTTTGGAAATTATATCAACCATCATTTCTACTTATCATGCATATTGATGTAAAAACGGAATCAAGGTGGTCGGTGGAAATTTTCACTACTGTCAATGGTTTGGTAAGATGCTTAGATTCAAGACCCACAATAGAGTCCCAATATGTTCACTGTGATAAGTCACAGCTATATGAAGAAAATAATGAGGATGTTTGGAGACATGGAGTAATTTGATACTATTGATAGTGAGCTATATAATAAACTTTGGGGCCAATAACGTATCTTGATGCTACTAGGTTAATTATTTCATGTGTTAAAAAAATGTGTTCGATGTCAAAAACACATAGTTGATGTCAAATCTCAGTGCCCTAAATTACACGCTGAATAGGACATAAAATATAGTCATATTCCTAGTTCCAGGGAGCAACCTTAGCTTAGTCATATCAACATAAGGCAATCTTTGCCTTTTTTTTTTTTTTTTTTTTTATATGCTTGCATTAATGGCGTAATGTCAATGTACTGCCAGGAGCATATAGGTAAGAAATGATCTATTATCTTCAATTCTCATAAACCCTTTAAACCCATAGTGTTAGGTGATTCATTATCTTAGGGAAATTCTATTTTGTTGAGGTTAAATGATAAATGTTAACTTTGAAAGGAATGGAGTTACGTACTCCACTAAAGCGCGCTTACTAGGATTCAAACCAAAGACGCACACCTAGAAGTCGGATGAGTAGGATAACTGCCTTAAACTCCCCTCCCTCCCTAGCTAGCTAGCTAGCAGTTAATATGTCATGCATGTATGGCGTAGGCTACCGCTCTACTCTAAGTTAATGAGTTAAGAATTAGTGAGTTACTTCACCCATGACAAATGTCATAGTAGTGTAGGGCTCAGACATTATCTCTAGGTTTCACCTCCTTTCTTGCGTAAGATCTTCTCCTTTAAAATTTAATACATACCCTCTTGCTTGAGGCCATGATTGAAGCAATCCGCTGGATAAGCTGTGGCTCAAACATTATCCTTAGGTTTCTCCACCTTTCAATAATGAAAGAGAGGGCTATATCTGATCTGTGCCAATTAATACATTGCTTAGTTTTATGTGATCCCGAGTCCTCACTAGCTAGTACAGTACACCAAGGTGGATTGATGGAAATTTTGCCAACTATATTAAATTCATGAATTATGATACATCACTAAGCTTTTAGTACCTACAAACTTAAAACAAGCAGCGTAATTACAATTTTAATTGACAAACCATTCAACAAATTAAAATGATTATCAAACAACTCACATAAATTTGATGATTTATACACAATTGTATAAAAATACTCTAGACTCACACGTATAGGTATACTCACATGTAAATCTAAATGTACTATAAAAATATAAGAATTGGAAACACACAATCTTAGCTAGCATGGTATTAGAGCCTTAACTTAAGTTCACTTTCTAACATAGTATCAACAATTAGGCTCAAGTTCAGCGGCCACTAGTCTAGCTAACCTCCTTCCTATATCTCTTATCCTTTCCCTATCTTCTATTTTCTCTTTATTTGATAAATCATAATGTTTTTATTTTTTACTTACTTAGTTTTGGCTTACTTGAGCTTCACAAACATGGACTACAACATATCCTTTTGTAACTCTTTAAGCACTACTTCATCTCCTTTTGATATTGTGCATGTCCAACTTCTAGCGTTGATGGCATAAATATTACCTTGTTATTTTTAGTAACTTTTGTCACTTTCTATGGACGTCCCCCACAAACTAAAATCACAAGCTTTCTCTTCTTTTCACACACTAAATAACTATGTCCAAACTCAATTTGAAAAGAAAGAAAGACCCCTTTATATGTGACAATGGCCAAACTCAAGGGAAACATGTGTCTATCTATTTATATATGTAGAGGATATTGTCCTCTCTACTTCATCAAATGAGCTTCGAGAACATGTCACATATCTCCTCCAAAATGAATTCCGTATGATTGATCTTAATTAGGCCATTAAGTCTTGAACTAATGTTAAAAAAATGATAATTCTTTACGTGATGAAAGTCTTGACAGAGCTTTCAAATAGTATACAAGTCATTAACAATTTGACAATCAATGTCTCATACTGACCAAGCAATTAACTTTCAAGTTATAGGTTGATAGAAAGAGCGAGGAGAGCTTTTTTTTGTATGCTATTCGTATTGCATGACTACATGAGCGACATGGCATGCTAAGTAGAGGCTTTAACTTAGAGTTTGCACTGTTCCACTAGATATTTCTAGAAGCTCACATGTCAAAAACGACGACGAAATGACACTACAAATCTAAGTCTTGTGGATAATGATCATGGTGTAAGACTTTTCATTATGCGGCTTTACTTGTATGTACATAAATCTAACTCTAATGTGGTTAGTGTTGATAAGTGTCGTTGAAGATTTAAAAAGATCATTCAATAATCATTAACGTACGGTATGAGCAAGGAGCATAGGTTAGTGGAACACTAAAGCAGCCAAAGAGGGGGGGGGGGGGGGGGGGGGGGGGGGTGCATATGAAAATGTTTGTCATTATTAAGACGTCATAACTCATAAGGGGCCTTAGCTCGATCGATAACGATAGATAAAGATGGCGACCCAATAAGTTTGGATTAATTATAGTGTCGATTACGGAGTACCATTTTGTGGAGGGGCCTCTGCCTTTAAAGCTATTTCAAGTATCTGATTCTCTGACGAATTTACTCCTACAACCTGAAAAATATATCATTGACTAGTAAAACTTCTTGGAAATATCTTCATTTCTTTTAAAATTTAATTAATCTTTACTTTTATATAACTACAAATTAGTAGGGCACGATTTTGACTGGATATCAAATCACTTTATCCAGCTAGGGGGGTAAAAGCAAAAATATGGCCCTTCCACGCGTAAATAATTTTTTTTTTGCGACTCTTCTTACATTGATTTTCATCAATATCATTAATTAATAAGAATACAGTACATAATGTTTGTTAGTTGATGGTATTTTGCATGTAGAAATTAGAATCGTAAATGGGTTGGTGACAAATGACAATGCTTAATAGATAAACTAACCTTGTGTGTCTGTGTTGCTAATACGGAGTAGATCGATATTACTAAAACTAATTGAGCAGGATGAGTCATACATACAAGGAGAAATTAATAAAGGTGAATGTTTGTAAGCTAATTTATGAGTCGTTTGGTTCGTCATTTATAAATGAAATGGTAAGGGAAGTCCATTCATTGAGACTTTGAGAGAATGTATACAAATAGTCATATCACTTTAAAATTATTTGGTAGTACAGAGGATTTGATAGCATAGAGAAATGAGTTTTGAATCTTTGGAGTTTGGGCATGTATGGGATTCCAAGGAGTTGATAATGAGATAAAATCCATTGGATAAGTAATTCCATTCAAAATATATATTTAACTAAATTAGTCCAACTAAGGTATTAATTCAAAACTCATTTCAAAATATTGAACTAAACACCCCTTAATTAGTTGATAAAGTCATATAATGTGGTTTACGGAACTAGTTAGGACTTAGGATCGACAATGTTACACCCTTAATTTTACAATTTTCTCTATATTACATGTGAAACGACCTTTCTAATTATTTTGACGGAAACAATATACGGAGTATGCATAGTCAACAAGAAAGTGACATGCCGGACATCCGACTATATGATAGACATTATGTGGCCTCTCTTACTCGTACCTTTATAGTATAATTGAAACTATTATCATGATCACAGGATTTGATCAGATAATTGACAAAGTTTTTTCCTCTTAGTCAAAGTTTATGTTAAGGGATTTTTGACAGTTTATATGCTAGCTTGCTACTAGACCACTGGCAGTTTATTATATGCTAGCTTGCCTGTTGCTACTAGACCACTGACTGTGACTTGTATTTTGGGGTTTCATGAATGGCAAGCATTCAGTCAAATTATTCAAGACTTTTATGGGCATTCCCAGTCAATGCAGTGCTTAAACTTGTCCCTTTGTTTTAATAGTACTAGTTTTGAAATCCGCTAAATACCTGTTTATGTTGTACCGATATGAGTCCGAATATGCTTATTAATACGGATATGAGTACCAAAAACAACAAAATTAGTTAGTTGCTAGTGAAATATTACATCGATACAGAAACAAATACGAATACGAAAAACATGTCATAATTCACGTGCAATGTATAGTTTCAAAATTGTGGTTAATCTAGAATTGATACTCTGAATCTTTATTATGTCTTGCGCAGTTGCGCTGCCTGTTTACAATCAGAAGGTAATGATCACATTATTCCAATTTTTTTTTATTTCCTCAATCCATTTTAGGGACATGTGAATGGCTCTAACTTTTGCTCCAAGCCCACTACTAGCAAACTCCTTGCTGCTTCTTCCTGAAATCCAATCACTACCTGTGTTCCTGCAAACAACTACATTTAAAGCCTGTCAATAGGAGGCATCAGTATTAACTATTTTTGTAGTTCAGGTTAGGGTTTTCCCATAGTGGGGGGTTGATGAACTTTATGAGAGGTAAGAAACTAGTAAAAAATACCTCAGTATATAGGCGTTTGGTTCATTGGTTGCACTCATATTTTAACCTTTGTTGCGCCGAGAAAATAGAAAATTAGAGAATAAAATACTTTACTATCAAACAATCTTTACATGGAATCCTAATGTTGTTGCTCTGTACCATGATTTATAGTCTACTTTTGATCCCTAACAAACTATAATTTTCTCGGCACAAGTAGTCCTCCCTAATAATGGAGGGACAAATATGATGAGCTAGCGCGCTGATTTTCATCGCATTACGTTCGACGTTGTTGATTTTATGTCATGTAGACTTTCTCCTATAAAATGAAAAATGTAATGTTGACTTCCCGTCATTTATGGATTTGAAAGGTGATATTCTAACGAACTAAGAGATGCCACAGTGCCCACAAAGATAGACACCAATTTTGAAATTGGTTGAGCATTGGATATACTTCAAGGCATGCAATTACGCATTATCTTCTATATATTTATATAAAAAATAAAAAAAAAACACAAAAAATTACCACTTAGTTAAGTTTGGGATTAACACTCTAAGTTAAATTTTGTTGGATTGATTTTAATTTTCAATTTAAATTAACAACTATAATTACAAAGGTGTCATTTAGCTATATATATCATTTGATCAAATCGATGTTGTTTAGTAATACAATTAAGTTAATCATCACATACTACATTCATTTTCTACCCATCCAATGACAAATAGTTCTCAAGATGACTCAATACATTTATAGAAAACTATGGAGTAATTGATATTGATATAAGAATTATATCAATGGAAAAATAATATTATTTAAGTAAACTATAAATAAATTGATGTCTTAAAATGAGCATAGAGTCGTATACTCTAAAGCTGAAATCAATGGGGCAACCATTGCGTTTTTGGTTACTTTTATAGTTGTAAAGAATCCTACAGATCATGAATAGTACTCGAGAAGATCTTACTCTATTATGAGATTAAAAAAAAAATCCCCAGTTAAACAACGGAATAATTAGTTAAGTAGTGCATAGAGATAAAAGATAACGATATAAAGAGCTAGCTAAGATGGACAAGTCATGAACGGTGGATAGGGAATTAAGGGGACAAGCAATAGCTGTCCTGAAAAAGGATTCACATGAATAAAACAACATACTTGAGTGTTAAAAAAGATGTTGTGAAGTCACATTCTTCGGCAAGGAAGAAAACCTTTATTGCAAAGGTGCATTAAATCGTTTAATTATCATTGACATATAATGTGAATCTCATATTCGGATTAATGCGACCGACTCTAAAGGCGCTTCCTAGCATTATCCAAATCAGATAAGGTGAATACTTTGCTGTTCTGATTTGTAATATCCGACTCAGCAAAATCTCATTTTGCTCTGAACTAAGAAACTTCTGTCCATCCAACTATCAGAGATCATATATACCCTTCTTTTTGCCAAATACTTGTATTATCTAGTTATAAAAAAAGTATGGTATATATACGGGTATAATAAATCTCGTATAATATGGTATGACAGGTGATACTTTGTCGCTATACAAATTTTCTCAAAAATTCAAACTTCAACATTGCTTACAAAGTGCGGAGTATTAACTGTTAGGGGGAGCTAGAGTTATTCCCAAGTCATTTTTTGCTCTAGTTGATATAAATTTCTATATAATAATAATAATAATAATAATAATAATAATAATAATAATAATAATATTTGATACCAATAGAATATAGTACTTTAATTTAGTAACGTATATAGTAGTAAATGAATTCTATTATAGGGTCTACATCATGTGAACATAGATGACGTCGGCTATTATAATCTGCTTGACCCAAATAGTAGTGATGGGGTATTGGGGTTCATATTGGTGGACCGTGACTTGCGATTATAGCAAAATAGGTGGGACGTTGCTTGAACAGTCTGGCTCCGAATCATCTAACCCCAGTTGTAATCCGTATTGGTTGAAAGTCGTATATTTGACCTAACTCTACATTTCTATCACTATAATCAAATAGTACAGTTATTATTCCTTATTATCTAAGCAACAAATATTATTCCTTACTATCTGTCTCACTAATTTTGAAGATCTTTTGATTAGTATTATTCATTGTCGCTTTTGTCTCAAAAATGTTTTCACTATATTTTTACAAAAAGTATTGTATATTTACAAGACATGATCGAACTATTGTATTTTTAATAAAAGTAAACCCTCAAATAACAAAAATTACATTTCAACAAAACGTTTATCAGTTTTTATCATTTAAAATGTTTTAATACTTGTATTTTTGTCCAAATTATTTATTTATTTTCATCTTGAATAAAAATTTAATAATATCCTGACTTATACACTCAAATTCTCTATGAAATATCAACTATGTTGTCAAAATACACACTCGTATTAGTCAATTATCACTGACGATACACTAACTAACAACTCTTGAAAACTTCTTCAAACTTGGAAAACAATTAATTAAAATAAACAGTAAACTCTCCCATACGTCGAACATTGAAAAAACACTTGCATAATTTTATAATTGATGCTAATTGTTTAAGAAAGGACCTCCTTCAGCCGCAATCAACTTAACAATTACATTAAAAAAAAAAACTTAACAATCACATAAATCTTTACACATTTGACCACCTAAAAAGTCTAAAACCAATGAACTACAAAGTCTAAATAAATCTAACAGACACTCAGCCAGTGAAGTTAGTCAGCCATAACGTAGCACGTTCATCCAACGTTCCAATTTCACACCTAAAGGGTTTCCGTTGGAGAATTTGCATGCAATTTGCACAAAACCTGGGAAATTCCAAGTCAATTAATGCACCTCTCATCAATCTTATCCTAATAAATTTACAGCAATAACGTATTCAAAAGTTTATTAATATGGAAAAATACATTAATATAATAAGGTATTATCATCATAATTGACAGCTAGTCTTTTCCTTGATACTAATACAAAAAAGATACCACGATATTGTAGAAAAGATAACAACAATTTGTGTAAAGATAGAATTACATACATACTTAGATTCCTTAATTCGAGGGGAATAGGTTTAACACCTTTGTAGTATAAATACGCGGTACATCACCCTGATTCAATACAATTATTCAGTCTTGTATACTGATTTACAGATATCTCTCTATTTAAACTCCTATTCCTTACCTTACCCCACTTCTGTATCATCTACTTCCTCACTTTTTCTTACCAAAATTAGTTCTTGCGCTTCTTCATTCATTCCTCTGTCTCCTCCTTGCTCTGTTCTAAAACTTCCTCTAGTCCTAAATTATCATACAAGAAGGAAAAAATGCCGGCGGGTGGGTTCGTTACGCAAGGGGGGAAAGAGTACCCCGGAAAACTTACCCCTTACGTCCTCGCAACATGCATTGTTGCTGCCATGGGCGGTCTTATCTTCGGTTATGACATCGGAATTTCAGGTAGTTATATAATATTTCATGATAAATCAATCTCCTGTATCAGATTAAAGTCGCAACTTTTATGATATTTTGAACAATTTACAGGATCATTTTCCGACTGCATAAGTGGTATGCCTAATGTTTGATGGTGTTTTTGTGTAGGTGGGGTGACATCTATGCCTGATTTCTTGTCAAGGTTTTTCCCATCAGTATACAAAAAGGAAGCGCTAGATAAGTCCACAAATCAGTACTGCAAATTTGACAGTGTGACATTAACGTTGTTCACATCATCTTTGTATTTGGCTGCGTTATTGGCTTCACTAGTTGCTTCATATGTGACAAGAAGATTGGGCAGAAAATTATCCATGTTATTTGGAGGGGTGCTTTTCTGCGCTGGTGCTCTCATCAATGCTTTCGCCCAAAATGTTGCGATGCTTATAATTGGTCGTATTTTGCTTGGTTTTGGTGTTGGATTTGCCAATCAGGTACTTAATTACTCTCTCTTCCATTTCTATTTTATTTTTTAATAAAAGAAAGCCCAAAGAATGAATAAATTGAACTATTTGATGGAGTGATTGTCTTTTACTTTTGCTTTGTGATACTCCATATTTGGGCTCTGAAAGGCTGTTCTTTTCTGAGAAACTTGCATAAAATTCCATACTTTTTCTGCCTTGTTAAATACTTAAAATTTGGGGAAGAATACATATATTTATATTTTTTCACACGGTTTTTTGTCTACTTACTTGAAGAGTTGAAGATCCTGTTTGAATTTGTCCTGTTAACTTGTTAAAAATAATGCATGTACTTTTACCTTTTTGTTCTTTCAAAATTAATGGAATTTGGATATGTTCGTGTTCCAATGGCAAAGTGTTGTGTTGGTAGTAATGTTTTGTTGTTCTTTAAACTAGTGTTTAGCGTGTAGGCTTCATTTGTTAACTCAATGGCCGGCTTATGTAAACTAATAATATCCGGCCCGTAATCGATTTATGTTCATTTACCTTGCAAACTATGGAGTATTCTTCACTTGTGGCTGCCATTTTAGGTTCATAAGAAACTGAATCCTTGCGATCAAATCTTTTACTCCTAAAGACTTTATTGTAAGATATTATTCGATATGATCGATCTCTTGCTTAAAGATATTTATATATATGGCCATATCTACACCATCTTGAATCATTTATATATATTTGAGCACGTTACAATTTAATGTTTGTTTCAGTTCCTTACCTTCAAAAGTGGAATGTCATGTTAATTTTTTCCACCCACTTGTGCTTTTTTTTCTTCCTTACTTTCAATTTGATCAGCGTAGGTGTAATATTTAATCATATCTAATCAGTTGAAACTTTCTTGGTTAAGGACAAATGACAATCAATGGTCTATAGTCCAAAATACTGAACTACTGTGCCTAATCTGTACCTCTTGTGGTCCATCCATTTGATTTCCTTTTCCTTATTTCAAAAACTTTTCCACTAACCAATAGAATCACTCTGTGTTTGGTAGAAAGTGGATTATAAAATGTTTTTATACATTTACACCTTTAAAAATGTTTACCATACTTATTTGGGATTATCAGATTAAATTTTATTGTCGCCTAAGTATAGGTCAAAAAACGAGATAACTAGCACTGTTAAGGAGTGTGGACTGTGGAGTACACTATGTGGGAAAGAAATTTCCTATGATGTGATTTTTATGAAGATAAGTAGCGTATGTTGTGATCTTATGGGTTTGCTTCAATTTCAGACATTTTAATCTTATTTACAGAATTTTGAAGGTTTTTGATATGCGTACTCTACTAACTTATGCTTACTTTTGTGTAATTTCAGTCAGTACCACTATATCTGTCAGAAATGGCACCTTACAAATACAGGGGATCACTCAACATTGGCTTTCAACTCTCCATTACCATAGGCATTTTGATAGCCAACGTGCTCAACTATTTCTTCGCCAAACTCCACAACTTGGGTTGGAGATTGAGCTTAGGGGGTGCCATGGTTCCTGCTATAATCATTAGTGTGGGCTCCTTGATCCTCCCTGACACCCCTAACTCTTTGATTGAACGTGGTAAGCGTGATGAGGCCATCCAAAAACTCAAAAGAGTACGTGGTATCGATGATGTGGAAGATGAGTTCAACGATCTAGTGGCCGCTAGTGAGGCCTCCAAAAAGGTTGAGCACCCTTGGAGGAACCTCTTGCAGAGGAAGTACCGCCCTCACCTTACTATGGCTATCGCGATCCCTTTCTTCCAACAGCTTACCGGTATCAATGTCATTATGTTCTATGCTCCCGTACTGTTTAAGACCATTGGGTTCAAGGACAATGCTTCGCTTATGTCTGCTGTTATCACTGGAGGAGTCAATGTGTTGGCTACTTTGGTTTCTATCTATGGCGTTGATAAATGGGGTCGTAGGTTCCTCTTTCTCGAGGGTGGTGTTCAAATGTTCATTTGTCAGGTACTAATGATTTCTTGCTTCAAACTTTCTTTGCTTTAGGCTTAGTTTTGTGTCATTATATCATTTTATGATAGCATTGCTAAGTTACACATAATATAGCAAGGTCTACAGTGCACTGCATTGTTCAGTATTACACTACTACTTACTACTACACAAATCACACCAACTCAAACATAGCCTAATGAACTTTGCAAATCTTATTACATTTTACATATGCTGAAAATCTCTGGTCTTCAAATGTTGAAATATTTGGGCCTAATTCCTTGGTTCTGAAAGCTTATTCAAAGAGGTCCAAAGAAAATATGGACTTTGACAATTAAATGGAATTCATGTCTTGTTGAAAATTGTATGAAACGTGAAGTTCAAGATTAACCCCTTGCCATGTTATACAGGTAGTTGTGGCTGTCTTCATCGGAGTGAAGTTCGGAGTTAATGGAAACGCCGAGAACCTCCCAGAATGGTACGCGATAGTGGTGGTGCTCTTCATATGCATATATGTGTCCGCCTTTGCATGGTCATGGGGTCCATTGGGATGGCTAGTGCCCTCAGAAATCTTCCCCTTGGAAATCAGGTCCGCGGCTCAGAGTATCAATGTGTCCGTCAACATGTTCTTCACCTTTGTCATAGCCCAAATATTCCTAATAATGCTTTGCCACCTTAAGTTCGGGCTCTTCCTGTTCTTCGCCTTCTTCGTGGTGGTAATGTCAGTGTTCATCTACTTCTTCCTCCCCGAGACGAAGGGAGTCCCTATCGAAGAAATGAGCCTGGTATGGAAGAACCATTGGTTTTGGGGTAAGTACATCCCTGATGAAGATCTTCCTCATGGCGGTTATGCTCTTGAAATGGGCAAGAATGGACATGCGTCTAAGACTGTCTATTGAAAATCTTTCACCAACTTGTGAGTTGTGAGGAATTATATTTACCCTCATTTGCTAGGATTGATACACAGAAATGTATTTAACTACCTGATTAGGTTAGCTCTTTCGTTTACTTGTTTTTGTTTACGTGGTTTGTGGTGGTTATATTAAGGAGGGATTGCTGTAATAACTCGATTTTTAAGTAAATTCATTATATAATCGTAATCTACAATTAATTTGATTTGTTTCTGAGTATGAATAATTAGTAAAAAAAATTTATTTATTATAAGTAAAATTCTTTTTATTTAAAAGTTAAGCTTTTGAAATTAAAATAGTTTCAGAAATTAAACTAATTTTAGAAATTTAAATTTTTATTAACTCTAATTTATTTATAATAAAAAAAAGTGCAAACTCTTTTGGAAATCTTTAGAAAATTATATGTTCCATATATGCATTAGTATATGTATATACTATATTAGAGGAAAATATATATGGTTAAGGATTGTGAAAAGACCAAAACTTGATTTCATCACCCACTTGTCTTTTCTTCCTCTCATCACACCTTCAACTCACCCTCATATTCTCACACTTGTGATAGCATGTCATTAAACTCGGTCTAACTAACTAGTATCAACAGTAAGTAGGGATCGAACTAAAAAGAAGTAATTATTAATCTCTGAAAAAACTAATATTTAAACAAGCTAAGCACCTATTAACAATTTTAATGATTTTTGAGTCAAAACTAGTGATAAAACTAAATCAAGAGTCATAATAGACTTACATTGATAAATGAAGGTCAAGGGAATAGGTTGAACCACTCAAATCACTCGTGAGGCAACCATTTACACGGGGAGAAAAAAAATCAAGGATAGATTAGGGAAGTAATATAAGGTCAAGCTCAAGAAGAGTTGGAATCATGAATTACAACCTATTTTCATGGCACGATATGACCTAATGAACCAATGCAAAAGTAGAGATGATTATTGGGCCGGTTCAACCCGACCCAACCCCAACTCGGCCCACATCTGACCCGTATCAGACCAGCCCGCCAACGATCCGGGCCAAGCCTGGTTCGACCCGCTAAAAAGTGGGTCGAATCCGAATCTCATTTTCCTAACCCTGACACTATTCGATTTGGTTCGAGAAAAAATTCGATTCGGCCCACTGATTCGGTTCGGGCCGTTGAACCGACTCGAACCGACCCTAATTCTGCCCGCCTAAATCTTCTAGTTTTGTAAAATTTAGTTTATATAAATGTTTGTTTAGTTGAACATAAATTAATTTATACGAATATTAGTTGATTTGCATATAATTTAATTTATATGAATGTTAGTTTATTTGAATACATTTTAGTTCAATTCTTATGAATCAATGAATGTTAGTTTAGTTGAATATAGTTAAGTTTATAAGAATATTAGTTTAGTTTATATGAATCATGTTAGTATAGTTAAATTTAGTTTAGTTTATATGACTCATTAAATATTAGTTTAGTTATATGAATGTTAGTTTAATTGTGTATAGTTTAATTTATATAAATGTTAGTTTAGTTTATATGAATCAATGAATGTCAATTTAGTTGAATTATATTTAATTTAGTTTATATTAATAAAATAATATTAGTTTAGTTTAATATAGTTTAGTTTATATGAATTAATAAATGTTAATTTAGTTAAATATAGTTTAGTTTACATAAATGTTAATTTAGTTGAATATAATTTAGTTTATATGAATCAATAAAAGTTAGTTTAGTTGAATTGTATATAGTTTAGTTTATATGAATCAATGAATATTAGTTTCGCTGAATATAGTTTAGTTTATATAAATTAGTGAATGTTATTTAGTTTAATATAGTTAGTTGAACATAATTTAATTTATATGAATGTTAGTTTAGCTGAATATAGTTTAATTTAGATGAATCAATGAATTTTAGTTTAGTTGAATCTTAGTTTAATTGAATCTTAGTTTAATTTATATGAGTGTTAGTTTAGTTGAACATAATTTGGTTTGATTCGATTTGATTCAGTGTGAATTCGGTTCGATTCGGTTTTGATTCGGTTCGTGAATTCGGTTTGATTCGGTTCGATTAGGTTTGTGATTCGATTTGATTCGGTTTGTGATTCGATTCATGATTCGATTCAATTCAGTTTGTGATTCGGTACCGAATCGCTTCAGCCCAGCCCGGAATCGGACCAGCCCGCCCCCAGGACCGGTCTGATCCCGGTCCCGAATTCTCCCTATCGACCCGCTGGCTAGCCCAGCCCGCACAGACCGGCCCGGTGGCCATGTCTATGCAAGAGTATCAAGGTGTTTTCTCATTAGATCAAATATTGTTCAAAATTACCGAATTTAGAAAGTTATAATACTTTATTTTTGAGATATTTTTGAATAATATTTAAAATTAACATAATGGTACTGAGGGTCTCTTAGGGTCATATAATGAGGCTTTGAACAAATCATTGCCTAATATTCAAACTCACAAGCCTATGAAAACAAGTTTATGATTTAGTTATAAAAGTCAAAAAATCGATTGAATGGATGTTTAGAGTAACAAATAGATGTTTTTAGTCATTAGTTATCTCTTATATAACTCTATGAAACCCCTGGTAATCTTATCAGGGTATTCTCTTGTGAGTAATTGTCTAAAATTGTCGAATATTAAAGGTTATTATACATTATTTTGATATATTTTTCAAAAAAGTCTGAAATTGAAATATAGAGCCTATTTGTGCCTCTAATTCAGGTTTGGAATAAAATATTGTCTTATATTCGTTCTCTAAAGATCCTATAAATGAGATTAAAACTCAATATATGAGTTATAGATATTGATTAAAAACGAATGTTTAAAGTGAAAATTAAAAATGATCGTAATCTTTGATTAATTTGATTGTGTTTCTGAAGTATGAGTAATTAATCAAAAAAAAATTATTTATTATAAGTAAAATATTTTTGATTTGAGAGTTAAGATTTGGAAATTAAAGTAGTTTCAGGAATTAAACTAATTCTAGAAATTAAATTTTTATTAACTTCAATTTATTTATAATAAAAAAGTGCAAACTCTTTTGCAAATCTTTAGAAAAGTATGCATTTCATTTATGTATTAGTGTATGTATTTTATAATAGAGTAAATATCAATGGGTGGACTGTGAACCACATGAGCATGGTAAACCCGCTCCAAAACGCTGGTTGCAAAGAACGAAATACAATTGAAAATATACATTACTTGCATGAAAAATATACAGACTCAATATCAATTACAACATGAAACCAAATGCAGTGTCCCCACATAACCTTTAGTTGGGAACTGAATTGTCCTCTCACACTGCAAGTGCCAGCCTATTATTACGGAGAAGAGAATTTATTAAGACCCTAGTACTAGCCTTCCACATACAATCATTCCCCAAATCATAATTTTTTTGAAAACAAATTATCTTCTCCTTCCTTCAAATTTGAATTGTATTCTAATGTACATGTATACATCTTTTTTTATCTATATATGTACATTTCATATCAGGAGTATGTACATTGTATATCATAAGTATGTACATTATAGGTAACTTCAAAGAACATGAGTTTATTGGTCTAGAAATTGCATCTATACATTTTTTATTTATATATATACATTTTATATCATGAGTATGTACATTTCACGACAGAAATATATACATTGCATATATAAGCTTTCCAATGTACATTTTAAGATAAATATATGTATATTGCATATTAGTAGTATGTACATTACACGTCATAAGTATGTACATTGCATATATAAGTGAAATTCTGTTCAAATAAGTGAAATTTTATTTCAAATTCGAAAATTAATGTAATCTATGTCAGATTTCTTGTTTGTTGATCCTTGATTTCTTTTTTTTTTTTAGCGTGCTGCCATTTTCTTCCTCGATCATATCACCTTTTCCAGTTCTCAGATGCCACTTCTTCTGGTTTGCATGTGACTCCTTTGCCACGTAGGACAAGTGCACATTACCTCCCATACACTCGAGTGCATTATCTAATTTACAGTAAAATATAACTAGTCAAGGATTGTGAAAAAAAACCAATCTACCCAACTTGGTTTCTTCACCCACTTGTCTTTTTCTTTCTTTCATGATAGTGTGAAACCTTCAACTCACCCTCATATTCTCATACTTGTGATAGCTTGTCATTAAACTAGGTCTAACTAACTAGTAGCATGAGTAAGTACGGATCGAACTAAAAAGAAATAATTATTAATCTAAAAAAAAAACTAATGTTTAAACGAGCTAAGCCTATATTGTCAATTTTAATGATTTTTGAGTTAAACCTAGTGATTAAACTAAATCAAGAGTCGAAATAGACTTAAAATTGATAAATAAAGGTCAAGGGTATAGCCACTCAAATAACTCAGGAGGGCAACCATTCACATGGGGAGATAAGCAATCGAGAATAGACTAGGGAATCATAAATTACAACCTATTCTCATAGCATAATATAATCCTAATAAACCAAGGCAAGAATATGAAGGTGTTTCCTTATTAGATCCAAAATTGTCATTAAATTTAGAAGGTTATAATACTTAATTTTTGAGATATTTTTTTAATAATATTTAAAATTAAGATAACAGTATTGAGTGCCTCCTAGGGTTATATAATAGACTTAGAACAAATCATTGTCTAATATTCAAACTCAAAAGCCTCTGAAAACAAGTTTATGATCTAGTTATAAGAATTAAAAATCGATTGAGTGGATGTTTAGAGTAAAAATAGATATTTCTAGTCATTAATAGGGTCTTATATAACCCTATAAAATCCATGGTAATCATATCAGATATATTCTCTCGCCGAATCAGGAATTTTCTAAAATTGTTGAATTTAAAAGGTTATTATACATTATTTTGATATATTTTTAGAAAAAGTATAAAATTGGAATAAAGAGCATAGGTGCCTCTATTTGTGGATCATGTGATCAATAAGGTTTGAAATACATCATTGTCTTTTATTCGTTCTCGAAGGGTCTTAAACAAGCTTTAGACTCAATATATGATCGAGTACTAGATATCGATAAGAAATGAATGTTTAAATTGTAAATAAAAAATGATTTCCCCATAAATATGTATTACAATATCTAAGTTTATAATAAAAGGTGATTTGATAAAAACAATACTCAAACTATTTATGTAATTCTTCCTAAAAACTTTGACATAATTATGTTTATTTTTGTAAATCTATATCTATATTATTTTTAAAAGTGACGTCAACAACATGCTATCATATATACATTCTTACCACATGTCATTGTCTATCAAAAGGTGACAAACAATTATTTGTGTAGTGACATCACATCTAAATATTCAAGTGATCTTCTCGCACTAAGACTACTATTAGGGGGCAAAATTTTGCCATCCAATTATCTCTCTAACCACTTTCTCACTCATCCCAACCAATTATCCTCATGAGTTTTTTTGTCATTAAAATGTCATCCTAGCAGTGAGTAAAAAAAACCCCTCATCATCTCTCTATTACTTTTTCCAATACCCCATCACACTTTCTCTCTCTTCCATATTCACCAATTTTACTTAATTTTCTAATTAATGTATGATTATGATTAATAATTTTGTATCGTTATTAATTAATTTATGTTATTATTGCATAGTTAGCGTTTTAATTAATTTGTAATATACATAATATTTTTAATTAGCGGTTATAGTTATCGTTCATAGGTACAGTATTTAATTATCATTTTTAATTATCGCATTTTTATATCGTTATTTTTCATAATCGTTTTTTAATTGCCTTTTAAAACTATCATTTACTTTATTATCGCATTTAATTAGCATTTTTTTTAATAATTATAGTTTTTAATTAGCGGTTAACAATAGCGTTTTTATAATAATTATCACTTTTGATAATCGTTTTAAATTAAGGTCTTAACTAACGTCTTTATTATCGTTTTTATGAAAATAACAGCATAATAATTTACCTTAACAAAGATTTGCAAAAATAAATGTGTATGATAATAGTTGGGAACTAGATAATGGTGAAAAACGAATTCAATTAGGAAAATCTATTTTTTTAAGTTGTGGAAAAATATAGCAAAATAGGTGTCATTTTATAGAGAAAATTTTTTTATGACCGTTGGTAATTTTTATTTTTTTTTTAAATTTTTTTAAATGACGAAAATAGTCATTGAAGTGTAAAACGGTATAAAAAAAATTTTTCCTCATGAGTTTTATCATGCGATGAGAAAACTCGTGAGTTTTCTCACGGGTGACCACTGGCGGGATGCATTTTTCACTTATTTTACTCACCGTTTTTACTCGTGAGGAAAATTTTACTCACTGTCAATAGTGCTCTGAAAACATAATGTCATAGTAAGATTAAAATCTATATATAATCTTTCACTTGTAATAATAATGAGTTATCACTTGATATATGTTCTATTATTACTTATAGCCGTTATATCTTATATTTAAAATATAATAGGCATGGTCTCTCCAAAACAGTAAAACGAGTACATTATTGCTTGATCAAATATTACTGAATTGGATTGCAATATAACCAACATCCATTTAGACGCATTTAGACCGCTTTAACCAATAGAAATGGCAGTTAAGAGAACAACATTGGCGGTCCAATAAACAGTTGTGGTGACCAGAAGGCCAGCAATTTCGCGGAAATGGCAGTGGCGACTGCGTGGCCATAACTTCTTTCAACTCATCATCCAACTTTCTGCTGTGTAATCCACTCATGAGTTGCTCTTTATACCCAGCTGCATTGCCTGTAACCTTATCAAATTCAGCCCTTGGCTCACTCATAATGTCGCCTGCTGGTTGCATTCTTCCCGCAATTGTTGGAGCTGTTAATATATCAGTATCATGCATTATTATTGGATAGCTTAATAGATATATAAAACACCAGATTAAAAAAACATCAATCAATATAGCGAAAGGCATAATATCATTCAAAGCACGTCAAATGTACACTCCCCTCGTCCATTCATTTGCGTAAACTTACTTGTTCTTGACAGTGTTTCAAAAAATAGGCTATCAACAAAAAAAAAAAAAAAAATAGGGACAATTTTTGTTCCTATGTTTTATAAAATAATCAAACTTTACCTTTCTCGCACATCTTCACCATTAAGGACTATATATAAAATAATTACTAATGGCGAGCCTCTACTTGAATCTTTAAATTTGTTAAATGTAATTGTTGAGTTTTTCTCTAATGTTGAACTCTAATATTTATTTTGTTTTTAAGACACAATTCAAAACATAATTTCGCTTAAAATTAGGTGTTACTCGATATAGTTTCAAAGTTTAGCATAGGGAAATTACAAAAGGCGATCGAGTGTATTAACTCATATGCATTGATTTAATTTAAGAATGACTTGTGCATGTTCATATTTTATTTTTAAGAAAAAGTTTTCATTTTCAAGACGGAACCACTTTTTATTAAAAACTATAATTTTTAATTAGAGTTGTCGCATCAATAACTCATTTCTCATTTAATGAGAGGCTCGTTTTTACACCACTTTTGAGCCCCCCTTTGAAAGTGGTTTTTAAAAAAACAGTGTATTATGTAACAGGAATTAATCAGTACGGTTAAGACAATTAACAGCTAAATTTGTACACCAAAAATTGAGGGAAGATAATTATTCCATAAAATCTGGTCTCTTGTATTATAATGTACTTTATTTTATTTTGAGTGATCATAACATTCAGAAGCTAAATAGAGTAAAATGTGACTAAAAAAATAGTAAGAGTATGAATGTGACCATATATATAAAAATAATAATAGAGTATGAATGTAGTTACACGCTGATTTACTTGCTAAAAGTGAATTAAATAAATCTTACCCTATTAGTTAAATTAGGACTTCTTTGGTATCATTTTTGTTTTCGGTTTTCTATGTTTTAGAAAACCAAAATATGTTAACCGCAAAAAGTTATTTTCAGATTTTGTTGTGAATTTTCAAAATTAATGTGACTAGTATAGATAGAACTTATTTAAACTTTTATTTCAACCTAAAACATATAATTTGAAAAATTAAAATATCAAGAACTGAAAATTAGTAGTGAATTAGTGATAACAAACGATTCCTTAGCTTATAATGTAATAGCTAATAAGGGGAAAACATACCTCACCATTTTCTTTGATATATTATTTTTCTTTAAAAAAAAATCTTATATATTACAGTATTGTAGGTCGAAAATAGCCATACACAAAAAGGAAAAAAAAAAACAGAAATTTGGCTAATTTTCCAATCACCATGTCTCATCAATGTCTATTTTTTTTTACTCCAATTATATCATCAATAAAGGTACATTTTTTTATTGTGAAATGTGTGTCTTGTGGTGGAATTAATTCAAGTTGATTTCATCAACTGTTATTAAGTATGTAGTACAAAAACTTATACAAGATTTAAAAACATGTCAATCCTTCAACTATAATCAAATGGAGCAACATAAATTGTCTCTATGGCTAACAACAAATTAACAAAGGTTGGAAAATACGGTGAAATGGAAGAAGGCTTACATAAATTAAGTTTATATTGCAATGATCATTTAGAGCTTTACGAAGAAGAAGATTTCTACTCCGTAATTGATTTAATTATTGCGTATTTTTTGAAATTTAATGTCTTTTGAAAATAATATGGAGTATATGAGTTTTTATCTTAGAATTAAGGTTTCTTGACTAAATGAGGGAAAAATATACCTGATATAGTCAACATTAGAATCGCTAAGAGAGCCATCTTAGAGATTGATATAAGAATGGTTTGCTTCTCCATTGCTCTTGTTTGTCTATTGCACTTGCAAGATGTGAGAGATAGAGAGAGATTGTGTAGATGACTCGGTAGTGAATGGATTTATGTCCGCTTTTTATATTACTCAATAAATGTTGTCATTAATATATTCACATTGGAAAATATAGTTTAGGAAAGATCGATGGTAGGAAAAGAGTAAATAAAATTAAAGAAATTTATTATGATATAATAGAAATAAACCAAAAAAAATAAAAAAAATAAAAATTAACGCAACTGTGTATAGTTTTTAGGAAAATCTGATGGTCAACGGTAGACAAATTCAATCCACTAAGATCTTTTTTTGACGGGGAATGCACTAAGATCAATAATTCAATAGTCCATAGAATTCAGTAATTCACTATATATATCAAAATGTTAAGTCTAAACACCAATAAGTTCTACTGATTTTTAGTTTTTACTAGGTTAGAATTACTTTTAATATTTACGAATTTAAACTAATTTTTGCTAATTCACGAATTTCTAAAAATTATTATTTTAAGATAAAAAAAAAAAAAAGAAAAGGCCTACTATTTTAAAATAATAATAAGTGAGTGCTCGGACTTGCTCTAATTTATGTTGTTTGTTACGTGTTATACTTTTTAGTCTATTCTTTAAGAGTGAGTAAAACCTAAATCCGTAAAATTCAATATAATTGGTTTCAACTTTTGACCTGAATTGCGGTATAATAAATGAAGAAGAAACAAGAAGCCAAACAACGCTTCATCTATTAAGGGTAGAACCTTGAGATATTCATGAACCTTGAGCTATGAAAGACTATATATATATATATATATATACACACTTTTCATGAAACTACTCCTTACCTTAGTGAATGAACATTTATCTTAAATTCATGGTTATATTGATACTACTACTAATTGGTACAATAGAGGGAAGCTTATTTAAAAACATCTTCACAACTAAAGACTAGAAAAAGCATAATTTGATTACATTCTTACAACAGTATCATTTCTACTTACTGTACAAAACCACGATTTTCTTTTCTTTAAAAACCATAATTTTACTTAAAGGTTAATCATAAGTCGGCTTGGTCAGGATGGCTTCATCACCCTTATTGGTGTTTTCTTGATTAACCATCTCATACCATTAAACGTATAGCCGTACAAGTGATGCCGTCATAATATTATGTCAAGTCATTAAAAATAGAATGGTCCATCTTCAATTACGTTTTGCATATAGGTTAACTAGCTACTAATCCAAATTAATGGACATGAAAATATAGCTCTTTGATTATTAAAATTAAATTAGCAAGACCTTTATTTGGAAATATAACTAAAATCATACATATATATAATTTACAAAAATTAGAAGTCTAGAACAATAAAAGAGCATAATATAATTTTGGATTATAATGGTAAGCTCCTTAGGTTAATTGATTGTAATAATATGGTAACTATCTAGTTCAGTAAACAACCATGCATAGGTCCTCTCTTATCTCTTTTAAAATGATCACCTCGTCGAGTTTTATATGAAGATATTAATATATCGAGGGTTATTTTCGTAAATTTATTTTTATATCTAATATCATAATGTCCATACCTGACATGAATTTTCTATATTTTTATATCTTATGTATTTCTATATCTAATATAATAATATTTATATCTAATATTAATATATAATATCTATATCTAATATAATAATATCTATATATAAGATTTCAATATCATAATTATGCATCATATTATCAACATAGATGATAAGACAAGTAACTTTGCTACCACTTCTCTTCAGAAATAGGGTATGATCTGAGTTACTCTATGTAACACCCCGGTAATTCCCATTTTTTGAAAACCAAACCTTTAGGAAACTACTAGTGTGCTACTGCCACGTGTTAAAATGTTAAGGCTATAAAACAGAGTTTTACAGCGGAAAACCAAAAAACTTTTTGAAATAACATTAACCGTAAAACAAACTCCTAACATAACAAACTGAACCACTAAGGCCCTTACTGCAATGTATCAAAATAACATTCAACTCAAATCCAAAACCAAAAGTCTAAAATCAAACCAAAGAAACATAACTTATTTTGAAATCTAAATTAAAATAACGATCCTCTCAACCACCCATGCATGAATGCTCGGTTGGATACCTGTCAATAATCTGCTCCCCAATAATACAAATATAAGTATTGGATCATTACAGTATCATTTATAGGCAAAAGTCATAACCAAAAACATAAAAAGCATGTAATCAGCAAGTTGAGTACATACAGATTACAAAGTATAACAATTAAAGTATTAATTAAATAAGAATAAGTACATAATGCAAGAATGTATCACACAACATTTTACTCAACTGATATGATAAATTAATAAATTACTTGAATTAAGCAATAGACAAGGTTTTCACCCTATGTCCTGATTATGATATCAAATAGATAAATAACTCATGCACTCCCGTCGAAGACCATCAAAATGCAATATAAAATCCAGATGATAAATGGGCGCGACTCCGCCACCATAGTAAGATGAGTTCTCAACTAACCCCAATTTTAAGTTTAAAACTTTAAAAAAGAAGGACTCGTAGATCACACAGCCTCCAATAAAAGCCACGGATAATGTTTCGTTAATCTCCAACCCTTGATTATCAATATTTTAGACATGCACTAACCCATAGTTTTAGTGCTTATCCTCGTTCTCTTTACGTGATTTACTATTTAAACTTAGTATACATAATCACCACAACATACACATAAAAACTTACAGTTACACAATCAATCTCTGTTATACTATAATTTTTAACCTTTTAATTTACATCTTAACTTTTGAACTTGTTGAACAGAGTCAACTACCCTCATCATTAAGACTTGAAATTCATCTTTACTCAACTCATACTATCAGTAATGAAAGAGTAATAATAAACAACCTCATAGATTAATTAACAAATTAATTCCAATTTACTAAATCAATATTTATCACCATAAATAACTCTTTCTTGATTAGTATTGACAAATCTTAATTATAACTTACCAACAATACCAATCATGCCTCTAACACAAAGAACATGAATTTAAGTCTCTCAAAACATAATCTAGTATCTCCAACATAATACAACAAGTATTATTTGAAAACTCATTAAAATATCTATTATAAAACTCCATTTTTATAACCCTTCAAATCTGAAAATTTGTATTCAATATAATATACCCAAATTACTCTCAATTATATCATAAAATAGTCTTAATATCATATATATACTAATAGTATATAATTTCAAGCTTTAAAACATGAAATCTCAACAATTAAACCATAATCTAATATGTATAATATTCTGAAAATTTATTCCAAATACCATAATATTAAATTTTTATCAAAATACATCATACTATAGTCAAAATTTCATGAAATAAATACTAGTATAAAATCTAAGCCTTAAATCATGAAAACTAATATTTTAATACTAAAACATATTCTTATAAAATCTGAAAATTCATTTAAAATACAACCCCATAAAATTTAACATAAATGATTCACAAAATATTTATAAATTTTATGTAAAACTCAAAATCCTAGTATTAAAAAACCCTAATTTATGATACTAGAATACCTAGCCCTATTATTTATGCATGAAAACTTGTAGGATGTATAAAAATAATTTATAGAACATATAAATTTATGTACTTTCAATATAAATTTTACCCATAATAAAATCACATAGGTATCATATAATAAATTATAAAACATGCATACTAGGCATAAGAATGAAAAACAAATGAAGAAGAAAGGACTAACAACGACGGCAGCGACCGGTGGACGCTGGCAAGGGGAGAGGAGGTGGTGACATCAGGTGGGTGCCCTCTTCTTCACGCACAAGTGGTTGGGATTTTTTTTTGGATCTTCGTGTGAATAATGGTGTAGGGGGTTTAGGATTTGTACGTGACTCATGGGGTGGGCTTTGGGTTTTATTTTATTTTATATTATTATTATTATTATTATTTGAAGAGTTTAGACTTAGGTAAAATGCTTAGGTTTAGGAAATATAGCATTAGTAGAAGTGTAGTACTAGGTTTAGGTATATTGTGCTTAGTGGGTTTCTTAGGAAATAAAATATATTTTATAGAAAAAGAATTTTTATTTTAAGATTTAATTAAAAAATAAAATAATTTGCAATTTATTTTGGAAATATGTATGTACATATATGTATATATGTAAAGTATATGTATTATATTAATGCATAGAAAATATTTTCGATAACATGTTGTATCCAAATTTCTTCATAGCTACCGTGAACCTCCCAAACCATGTTCTAGGAGACTGCTTCAGTCCATACAGTGCCCTTTTCAACCTACATCCTTCTTCCCTTGAGAATTCCTCATATAAGCCCAGAGGTGGTTCCATGTACACTTCTTCTGATAGTTCTTCATGTAGAAATGCATTCTTTACATCAAATTGATGTAAAGGTCAGTTTTCATTTGCTGCTACTGAGAATAGTACTCGGATCGTATCAATTTTTGCTACAAGCGAAAAAGTTTCTAAATAATCAATCTCATAGACCTGTGTATATCCTTTCACCACAAGTCTTGCTTTGTATCTTTTGATACTTCCATCCGCCTTGTACTTAATAGTGAAGACCCATTTACATTCTACATGCTTCTTCCCTTTAGGAACTGAGCACTTTTCCCAAGTCTTAGTCTTCTCTAGAGCTTCAAATTCCTCTTGCATATCTTTCCACCATAATTTGTCCCTAAGAGCATCTCCAATTGTCTTTGGAATTACAGTGGAGTATAAGCTTACATTAAATGCCAGGGCAGTTTCAGACATATTTTATGAGCTCGTTGTTACTGGATATCGTGACCTCTAAGCCTCATATTTCGGGTCATATCTCTTTGGAGGAATCCCTCTTGTGCTTCTATGGGGTAGAGGATACTTGACTGGTGCTTCTTCTTCTCTTAAGAAGGTTTCAGCTGACCCTTCCTTAACTTATTCCTGGGATTCATGGTTAACGGGTACATTATCAATCAAAGTAAGATTAGTATTTGTAGATACCTCTTCTTCAGGATTTCTAGATGGGATCAAGATAAGTGACTGAGGAATCAGTCATACAATTTCAAAGGTCATCTCGGTGGCATTTCCTTCTTGTTCTTTTGGGTCTAAAGCAACAACTCCAAGATAGCTAAGCCATCTTGGACTCTCAATTTGAGTCTCCCCCTTATGTCTAAGGTGGCGATAAAAATAGTTGGTCTCGACAAAATTGCAATCCATGGTGGTATACACCTAGTTAGTGTGAGGGTCTAGACATCTATACCCTTTTTGGTTAGTTCCATACCCTACAAAGACACACTTAATGGCTCAGGGTTGTAATTTGGTTTGATTTCGTTGAGGAAGGTGAACATACACAACACAACCAAAGACCCCCGGGGGGGGGGGGGGGGGGGGGGGGAGGAAGTGATGGATGGATGATACATGCATATAGGAGAGAAGGGTGTCAAGGGGTGTTTTATATGATATAATTATGGTGGGAAGGTGGTTTGTCATATAATTTTCTATTGCAATAGCCTCAGGCCAAATATGAGTTGGGACTAAAGATTTTAATATTATTTTCAGGGTCATCTCGAGTAAAGTTTGGTTTTTCCTCTCAGCGACTCCATTTTGCTAAGGAGTATTAGGGCAAGTTATTTGATAAATAAGGCCATGATCATAATAAAATTTTTTCATGTTAAGTTTTACGTATTCCCTACCATTTTTTGTCCTTAAGGTCCAAATTTGTTTTTGAAATTGGGTGGAAATCATCTTATAAAATTTCACAAATGTCTCATATACTTCAAATTTATGTTTTAAAAAATAAATCCATCTCATTTGGGTGCAATCATTAATAAAGAGAACATAATACGATAAACTATGGTTTCCAGCATTTGGGGCTGGTCCCCATACATCCGAATAAACTAACATAAACGGTTCAACAACACACTTTAAAGTAGGACAGTATGAGTGTTTATGACTTTTAACTAAAATACATGATTCACAATTAAAAGAAGTTTTAGAACCTCAAAGTGAGGGAAACAAATGTCTATGTACCCTATTGATGGATGTCTAAGTCGGCGGTGCCATAACCAAAGTTGGTGCTCTTTAGTCCCACGAACAAGTGTTGTGTTGCCTTGTTGAGACTCCTCATTTAAATAGTACAACCTGTCACGCTCAGTATCATGTCCAATGGTCTTCCCTGTCTGGGAGTCATGTACAATACAAACATTAGCACCCATTAGAATAGTACACTTAAGTTCCTTAGTTAGTTGACTAATCGACAATAACTTATGAGATAATTTTGGTACTAATAAACAATTGTTTAAGGTAATATCAGGATGTATGTTAATGGCCCCTACATTTCTAAGTTCAACACATTCTCCATTAGCTAGTCGAATGAGTTTTTTTGCTGAGGGTTTCGAGGAGATGAGATCGTTACGGTCGTAGGTCATCGTATCCGTAGCTCCGTAATCAAGGATCCAACATTAACTATTGAGTCCGAAGCCCAGATTCAACCTTTGGCCTGTCTCGTGTTTGGGCCTCAGCTTTAAAATATTATTCTCACCATTCTCAACCCTAGCCTCCTCACACTCAACCCTAGCTCCCTCAGCTGCGTTTTCCTTAATTAATTTCCACAATTTCAATTTCTAACCCTAGAATGGTCTCACCTTCGTCCTTGATGTATGTCGTGGCTAAGGCTGCTCTTTCTCCCTTTGGTGAGTCTGTACTTGTAGTGAGAGAGACATTTCCCTTCATTTTTTCCTCGATTTTCTTTGGGTCTTTTGTCGGAGCTTTGCCGGACTCTTTCTCTTTCTTCTTTTGAGCTTGAAGATATGACCACCATTCATGATATCCTATAATCCTGAAACATCCATCCTTAGTATGTCTTGCTCCCCCACAATATGTGCAGTGGAGATTTGCTTTTTCTTTATCTTGTCAGGCTCTGTCATTTTTGGTTCGCATGATAGGCCGCTTCCAACCCATAGTAAGACTGACTCTAGCAAGGATGATGATGTAAGTATTCCCCTTCTTGTTATCTCGCGTCTGATTACTCCATATGCCTCTTTGGCTGACGGTAGGATGCTCTTGCTCAGTATATCGTTTCGATCTCTATCAAATGTATCATTTATGCCAGCCAAGAATCGGTAGAGCCTATTTGTCCGTGTGATTTCATTGTATATGGTAATGTCTTCTGCGTGCTTCATTGGATTTGGGACCCTTCAGTCGATCTCTTTCCATATTGTGAGCAATTTCCCATAGTATACCTCAATTGAATCTTTACCTTGCCTCAATGTATTTGCTTTGGCAGTGAGATCATACACCTAGAGCCCATCTTATCCACTGCTATACAATGATTCAATTGCCTTCCATAGTTCTCTTGAGGTTGGGTAATCAAGAAATTGATTAACCACATCAGATTCAATGTTCTCAATTATCCAAGAGAACACGTTTACATCTTGTTGGGTCCACTTTGTATAGTTTGTAGTAGGTGGAGGAACGACAATGATGTGGTTGAGCCTTCCTCGCCCTCTTATAGCCAATTGCATGAGTTTTTCCCACTTGGTGTAATTTTATGATTGAGTTTCTCTCCAAGAACCACTAAGGCTTGTTGTCCTCCTAATTTTGGACTGATTTTGTTGGGTTTTAACTCTTGTAAGTGTTGCCACAATTGGTTTACAGTAATCTGGGTCTTAGTCACCTTTTGGTTGTTCTTGGTTTCATTGGTTTCATCTAAGTTTGACATGGTTTAGGTCAGTTGTTTATGGTGAATGATGTTGGCTGAGAAAAGGGATGATCTGAATTAGAATTATAAACCTTACGGCTCTGATACCATAAAGAGAAGCAATATGTAAATTTGTTCACTCAAATCTGTTGGTTTTTCATATATTAGAATACTGTTACATTGACCTATATTTATACTCTTTGATTCTAACGGTTTTCCTATGTTTCAAATACTTTTTTCCTATTTGGACTCTGCCTTTGATTATTCTAATTTTATCGTATAATACAACTGTTGTATCTTGTATTCCTATACAATATTTGAATTGTATTATACTTTAGCCTTTTCTACAATATCTAATCATTTGATCATATGATCATTGATTAATAAGATTTGAAACCAATCATTATCTTATATTCATTCTCTAAAAAC
This sequence comes from Dysphania ambrosioides, assembly GCA_026401315.1. NCBI lineage: Eukaryota > Viridiplantae > Streptophyta > Magnoliopsida > Caryophyllales > Amaranthaceae > Dysphania > Dysphania ambrosioides. Next base: position 26,671,107 of record CM048665.1, on the reverse strand, counting down.
CCTATCAACGAGCTATGAGTTTTGAATATTGGTTAGAAATTGATGTTTAAAGTGAAAATAAAAATGATTTGACCACAAACATATATTACAATATCTAAGTCTATAATAAAAGGTGATTTGATAAAATAAAATAAAAATCCCAAATAATTTACGTAATTCTTCCTAATTAATTTGACATAATTTTGATCATCTTTCAAAATCTATATCTATACTATTCTTAAAAGCCAAGTCAATGGCATGCTACCATACCAGACTACATGTCATTATGTCTCAATAGGGGACAAGCAATTATTCAAGTGATCTTTTCGTACCAAAAACATGATGTCAAAATAAGATTAAAATCCATCTTCCACTTGCAATATAAATGACTTATCACTTGATTTAGGTCACATTATCAACTGATCACACGTAATCAATATATTTTATATTTGAAATATAAGAAGTAATAGATATGGTCTCTCCAAAAAAAGTAACAAAATAGGTACATTATTGCTCGATCACCCATTACAGAATTGGATTGTAATATAACCAACTTCCATTTAGAGACATTTTGATCGCTTAAACAAATAGAGTTTGCAGCGATGAGAACAACATTGGCGGTTTAATAAACAGTCGCGGTGACCAGAAGGCCAGCAACTTCGCGGGAATGCGAATGGCGACTCCGCGGCCATGACTTCTTTCAAACTCATCATTCAAATTTCTGTTGTGTAATGCACTCACGAGTTGCTCTTTATACACAGCTGCATTGCTTGTGACATTATCAACTTGAGTCCTAAGCTCATCATCACTCATAATGCCGCCTGCTGGTTGCATTCTTCCCGCAATTGTTTGAGCTGTTAATATATCATCCATTAGTATTAGATAGCTACATTGATAAATACAACACCATATGCAAAACCATCAATCAATTTAGCTAACGACATAATATCATTTAAAGCACGTCAAATGTACGTACACTACCTTCGTCCATTTCTTTCGTGTAAATTTACTTGTTGATAGTATTCGAAAAAATAGGCTATTAACGAAAAATGAAATTATAATTTTATGGATAATCTACGTACTAGTTATAAATATATATATGTGCATGCGCCTGTAAATGTATATAAATATATATATGTGCGAGCGCCTTTAAATGTATATATGCATTGATTTATTTTAAGAATCACTCGAGCATGTTCATATATTTTTTCAAAGAAAAAGTTCTTATTTTCGAGATTGAACAACTTTTCATAAAGTTATTAAAGACTATAACTTTTAATAAGAGTTCTCACATTTTTTATTTGACGAGAAAGTTGTCACATTTAATAACTCATTCAATGAGAGGTTCATTTTTACCGCACTTTTGAGCCCCTTTGAAAGTGGTCTAACAAAATAGTATACTACGTTACAGGAATTAATGAATCAGAACGGTTGACAATTGCCAGCTAAATTGTACACACAAAAATGAAGGAAGATAATTATTCCATAAAATTTGGTCTCTTGTAGTATAATCTAACGAAGCGACATTAATTGTCCCTAAGACTAGAACAAATCAACGAAGGTTGTAAAATACGATGATGTGGAAGAAGGCTTACATAAAAGAAGTTGATATGCAATTATCAATTAGATCTATTTGCAAAAATACTTTCTATTTGACTTAAAAGGTATGTATTTTTTTGAAATTTCAATATCTTTTGCATGGAGTATATGCGTTTTCATCTTGGAATTAATTTTTTTGACTAAATGAAGGGAAAAAATATATACCTGATGGAGTCAACATTAGAATCGCTAAGAGAGCTGCCAACTTAAAACTTGATAGAATGGTTTCCTTCTCTATTGCTCTTGTTTTTCTATTGCTCTTACAAGATGTGTGTGTGAGAGAGAGAGATAGTGTAGATGTCAGTAGTGAATGGATTAATGTCCGTCCGCTTTTTATATTACTCAATAAAAGTTGTCATTAATATATTCAGAATATTTTTGATGCAATCATAAGAATATAATTAAATAAATATAGAATGCAATCATATGGAAAGAAATAATTAAAGAAATTTATAATGAAATCATATGGAAATATATAGTTAATGTAATGCGGCAGTCATATGGAAAGATATTAGTAAAAGAGTAGAAACTAATCAGAACATATAATGCAATCATATGAATATAATTAAAGAAATATATTATGAAATAAACCAAAAAAGGCAGCGCAACTGTGTATATTATTAGTGATTTAGGATAATCTGATGGTCAAACGATCGACAAATCCAATCCACTATGCTGAAATTTAGGTTTTAGAATGATTTTTCTACCTTCTCATTGATGTATGTGTTGGAATATATACAGGTACGTAATACAACTGACAATAGATACAAGGCCTTAAACTAGAGTCCAAAAACTAAATACAATAGTTGGGATTGTCTGTACATGAGATGGACTAATGTAACAGCTGTCATAGATTGATACTCTGCCTCTGCAGAAGAACGGGAAACAGTATGTTGCTTTTTAGTTTTCCAAGAAATTGGAGAACCACGAGAAAAACCAACCAACCAGAAAGAGAACGTCTCGTCAAAGGGCAGCTAGCCCAATCTAAATCACACCAGCCCGTCAAATGAAAATTAGAGTTCGAACGCAATAGAATCCCCTATCTTGGAGAACCTTTCAAGTACCGTATCACACGAATAGCCGCATCTCAATGATCTTGTCAAGGCATCTGCATAAGTTGAGACAGTATATGAACTGAGTACGCCAAGTCCGGACGAGGGAAGGATAAATAAACCGACCTACAAGTCCTCTATACAACTCAGGATCAACAAGGAGAGGGCTCTCTGATTTAGCCAGAGTATGATTCTGTTCAATTGGTATCATGGATAGTTTTGCACCTAATATGTCAGCCTCGATAATAATATCGAGAGCATACTTACGCTAACATAAGAATATTCCCTCTAAACCTCTAGAAACCTCAACACCAAGAAAGTATTTCAAGACACCCAAATCCTTTATATGAAAGCAATTACTCAAATACAACTTAAAGACCGAAATGGAAGAGGCCGAATTTCAGGAAATAATCAGATCGTCGACATACACCAAAACACTGAGATGAACATCCCCATAACTACGAGTGAAGAGCGATTGTAACACAAATCATACTTTACATAGTGAAACGGCGGCCTAATGAAGCCCCCGTTGTTTTTCCCATTTCTTGGGTTTTCATCATCACCGACTCTTTGTGTCATTTTTTTTATTTCCTCATTTTGTTGCTTGATTTCAACTTACACGTAACCAAACTAGTTGTTCAATCGTCCCAACCTCAATTTATCACTAGGTGACAAATTTTGGCAAAAATAGTAACACCAATAACTGAAATCCCAGTAAAGCAATTTTTTTCTTTTGCATTTTTTTCCGAGACAATATCACCTATATATTTGAGAGAATAATACCTATATCTGACATAATAAAATATATATACAAAGACCAATCGAGCAAGGCCTAAGCAACCCTTTCGAGGACACTAAGAGGTTCATTTCTGCTTTGCTGCTTCGCATATGGATACGATTGTTTCCACCATTGAGGAAGTCGAGGAGGAGCTGAATTTGAAAAGTTTAGAGGGAAAAGTTTATAATTCACTTGTATCTATCGGGCTAATGATAAAATATGAAGATTCAGTTTATAGTAGTGCAAGCTGGAAGGAGAAGTTGTTACCCAAACTTTCTGCTATTTCGTTTGAGTGATTGATAAATATTTGGAGTACTAACATACAAGGAGATAGCAGGTTGCCGATTGTTGTTGATGAATGATGATGAACAAGTTGAAGAGGAAGACGTAGAAGAGCTGGTTGAGTGGCGCGAATTGAGTGATATATATAATAGTGGGTTAATTTAAAGCATTTTTTCTTTTGCTTTTTTTTTAACCGTGATATAAATTACAGTAATTTATACCGGTATAAAGTAGGAATTCCTCATTTTTAACCTTTGCTTTTAAGGATGGAAAAACTAATAAAAAGGTTTGAAACAAATTTGGAAAGAAATAAGCATTTTTAAATTTTATTTCAGATTATAAACATGTTTCCCTGAAGTTTCCTGTAAACTTTTGAATGATTTACTTTGTAACATTATACACGAGTTTATGTGGATGGTGATGTTAGCTAGTTAGTCCAACTCCAACCAATCCCACATAGACTAGACCATTTGATGAGTCATAATAAAGAGTTTATAACGAATCAAATTATAAGTATTGGCAAAGAGTCTACGCCCGACCTATCACCATGAGTTTTACGAGAATTTGGTTGAGCAATTGTGCGGTAATCTATTTTGTATACTGCGTGAGTTGAATATGTATGATATAATTTGTGACTTAAAAAAATTACATCCGTCTTTTGTTCCTCACTTCATCCGCCTGTTTAGTTTTTGAAAGACTACGTACTCTTTTTATGAAACTCCTCCTTGCCTTGCTGAACATCTATCTTGAATTTATATTCATATTGATATTCCTGCTTGACAGTTGACACAAGAAAGGGAAGCTTATTTAAAAACATCTTCACCACTAGAGACTAGAAAAACATTATTTGATTACATTCTTACCCCAATATCATTTCTTCTTAGTGTACAACACCACATTTTTATTTATAGGTTAATCATAAGTCAGCTTGACAAGAGTAGCTTCTTCACCCTTATCGGTATTTTCTTGATTAACCATCTCATACCATAACACATACATTCTTACAAATGATGCCAACATAATATTATGTCAAGTCATATAAAAATAGAACGGTTCATTTTCAATTATGTTTTATATATAAATTTAACTAGCTACTGATCCAAAATGGAATTGAAAATATAACTCTCTGATTAATAAAATCAAATTAACAGGACTTTTATTCGAAAATACAACATAAATAGTACATACCCCCATTGTTTATAATTGTTTGCCCTATTTTACTTTTTATGATCTTTTAAACACGACTTAAAATGAAAATATAATAAACAATTAGGGACAAAGATAGTATAATTTATAAATACTAGTAAATGAGGAGCATAATATAATTTTGGAGTATAATGATAAGTTCCTTAGGATAATTGATTGTAATAATATTATTAACTATCTAGTTCAGTAAACAACCATGCATAGGTCCTCTTCGATCTCTTATAATTTGATCACCTCAGCGAGTTTTAGATGCATTCTGTTCGCTTGAACTAGCGCCACTTGCAGTGTTTAGAACAACAATGGGCGTCATGTAAGCAGTCTTTCGCACCAAGAGACTTACAGTTAGGTTTCCAAAACCTCCACGGCTTCTTGACTAACTTCTTTCAACTATTCATTCACCACTCTGTTGTGTAAACTGTTAGGTTATGAGCAGTAGCGGAAGTCAATTAATCGAGAAACCAAATCAGATGTAAATAGCAGCAAGATAAAACAATGGACTGACACACAAAATATAGAGTATAATCCACTATATATGGATTAGAGAGTACAAAAGGGAAGATTACAGCACTTATATTTTGAGGAATAAACTTACAGAGAATAGTGGAATTGAATTGAGCTGAGAATTGTGTGTGCTTCCTTTTGTAATTCGGCTCCCTTGTTCTACGTCTACTGCCCCAGCTCCATATAGATATACTTAATGATGGTACATAAATGTATAATAACCACAATTTATTGAAGTTAAAATAAAAGGCGAAATGATATATATAGTCCGATCCTTTAGAAGATTTCCTGAAATGCTATTCTGACATTGTTGCTACTTCAAAAAATATAGATCCTTATATTTCATTTTACTACTTTATGTTGATGATATGTTAGTAACAAGTTCAAATATGGATGATATAAGAAGGTTGAAGCAACAACTGTCGAATTTGACATGAAGGAGTTAGGTACAACAAAGAAGTTTCTTGGAAATGCAAATCACAAGAGATAAGCATATATGGAATTTGCAGTTATTTCAATCAGAGTACATCAAACCTGTTTTGCTAAGATTTAATATGGTAGATGCCAAGCCAGTTAGTACACTCTTGGCATGTCACTTTTGATGATCCAAGGATCAGTCCCGTCAGGCGTAGGAAGATAAAGATTTCATGGCTAAGGTACCTTATGCCTAAGGTAGTGGAATATTAATGTTACACAATGGCTTGTACAAGACTAGATATTGGAGATGCAGTGAGAGTTGTTAGCAGGTGCATGTCAAATTCGGGAAAAGTTCATTGGGAAGCAGTGAAATGGATATTGAGGTGCTTGAGAGGGACCACAGAGATGTGTTTGTACTTTGATGAAGGTGAATTAAAAGAACTAGATTATGTATATGTTGACTAGGGGTGGTAATGGATTGGGTTTGGGTTTGGGTTTGGGTTGAAATATGTTAACCAAAATCCTACCTATTTTTTAAATAGGTTGAAAATTTCAACCCAACTCAAGTAAAAGTCATTTGAGATTTTATTAGTTTTTCAAGTTCTAAACAATGCAATATAAAAATCTCAAAACTTAACATAGTCTTAATACAACCAAATTAAAAAATTCACAATATGTTAAGAAGAGATATAGAGTACTGACAAGTGACGAAGAAGGCATGAAGAGAAGAAAAAATGAAAAATCGAAAACTAAGAGTGAAAAGATAGAGCGGCAGAATGCAAATCGAAAGTAGAAACTAGGGTTGGCTAGTGATAATTATGACTTGAGTTTATAACCCGCATTAATTAAATCCAACCTATATATATAAATCAAACCCAATAGTAAACATGTCAGGTCGGGTTAAAATCGGGTTGGAAATTTCAACCCGACCCAACCTGTTTATTAATCGGGTTGGGTTGAGTTTGAAAATTTCAACCCACTCCTTTATAAATGGGTTGGGTTTGAGTTAGGTTGGCGGATTGGGTCAATTTTTGCCACCCCTAATGCTGACTTTGTTGGAGAAGTTGATCATAGAAAAGGCACCACCGGCTATGTATTTAAAGTTGCAAATACAATAGTAAGACAAATTAAGAACATCGTTGCTTTGTCCACTACAAAGGCAGAACATGTTGCAGTTAGGGATGGCAACGGACTAGATCTAGATCCAGAATCTTTTTTTAGGATGGATCCAGATCCATATCTGCTGGATATGGAAAGTAAGGATCCATATCCAGATTCAACGGATTTGGGTCTAAAACGAAGCCTAGATATTTTGCCTATTTTTTGCTACAATAATATGTTTCAAATTTATAAATCTGCATTTTACATCTACGACAACAGTTCAATGAAAGATGTAAGTTCAATACTTGAATACAATTCATATAACTACTCAAATATTACAAAACAATAAAGTACAAATGAACAAAATCAATTTTTACATGTATTTTGAATAACAATACAAATAAGTACAAATAAGTAAATGAAAAAACGGGTAACGGAACAGGGTCCGGGTATTATGGTTAGACCCGTACCCAGATCCGATTTTCAGTCACAAGACTCGGATCCGTCGAGTCTAAAATTTGAAGACCCGTATCCACAAAAACAGATATGGATCTACGGATCCAGATCGGGTTCAATTTCTATTGTCATCCCCAGTTGCGTTAACTGAAGCTAGTAAAGAAACTATATGGCTTTAAGATTTGTTAAGTGAGTTAGGATTCAAACATGAATATAATGTTTTGTATAGTGATAGTCAAAGTGCAATACACTTGGCAAAGAATTTTCAACATTTCATTCTAGAACAAAGCATATTGGACTTCAATGTCATTTTATTGATACTTACTAGACGATGAAGTGTTGGAACTAGAGAAAAATTCAAGAAACTAAGAATCCAACAGATATGTTAACAAAGACGGTAACCTTTGACAAACTGAGGTTTTGTTCCACTTTAGTTGGCCTGCATGGGTAACAAGTGAGAAAACTCTACTGCATGGAGTAAGGTGTGAAGACAGATTAAATGAAGTTGAGAAAGTGAAGATGGTAACCAATGACAAACTGAAGTTGTGTTCCAAATATATTATTAACTCGGATACCAAATGTTAGGTTATGAGCAGTAGCGAAGGCGAATTATCCGAGAAATCAAATGAGATGTAAATAATAACTGAGGGAAATACAAAATATATAATTTGTAATAGCGGAATTGAAATTCAAAATTATTTGATTTTTTTTTTTGGCTCCCTTATTCTTCATCTACTGCCCCAACTCCATATGTATGTATATATGTATACTAGATGATGATGGGTAAAAACAGAAGCATTTTTATGGAATTTTACCGACATAAGATGATATGTCTAGAGCTGCTGCTTGTTGTTGACTTTGTTTGGCTGACAGAGTGAGGCAGTGAAGGGGGGGATAGGAAGCAGATTATTCCCTATGTCCCTTGAAGATTTTAACTTTTTAAAGATATAGTGGAAAATCTTTGGAGAAACAACCCAAAATAGAAAATCTTTAAGAAAATGGGATAATCTTTCGAAGAGCGGACCAAAATGAAAAATGAGAGCAATATTTGAGAAACGAAGGTTGTTAAACACCGCCCCAAAATTACTCAAACCGCCCCATATAATTCCCGTTTTACCCTTGTCCTTCCCACTTCCTTCATTCTCTCTCTATCCCTCTCTAACTCTCCTCCCCAGCCGCCGCCGGATCCCCTCACCCGTCGTCGCCTGCCGCGTCTCCCACCCGCCGGAAGCCGCCGTGCCGCCACTATTTGTCGCCGGAAATGAGTCGTCAAAATTTAAAATTAATACCATTGTCGCCAAAATCTTATGTTGGAACCTTTAAAAAAAAAAAAATCTGCCGGTGGGCTAGCCGTCTAAAAAAAACGGCTCCCCCTAGGGCTAGCCGTGGGAGCCGTTTTTTTTGGACGGCTAGGCCATTATTCCCCTTTTCCGATCTCGAACTAAGATTTTTACCTTCGACGTTGTCAACAATGGCCCATCCATAGTTTTCGGTGAATTCCGGAGTCCCGAAGAGCGGATTTCGTCAACTAAAACACGATTTTCCGGCCACCGCGGAGGCCGACGACTAGTTGTCGGAAAATTTAGTGGAGTTCGTTTTTGTTACGTTTTTACGAGATAGTGAAGTGCGAAATTAGGATTGAAGTGTATGATGTTCGATTTTATTAAAAACGAGTCAAAGGGCAAAATCGTCATTATTGGGGGCGGTTTGAGTATATTGGGGGCGGTAAATAGAGCTCCACAAATAATTAAGTGGCCTTAATAAAATTTGGGCCACACCCAACATGATCTACTCATGATTGCTCGTTAGGCGTGGCTGCATTGTTGATAAACCTTATCAGCTTCAGTTGACATAAACGTGTAAAATCTACCCTAAACGGATATCGTACTCCTTATATTAAACAAACTAGTGAACCATTTGTTGAATTGCGAGTATGAGTTAGAAAATACACAAGGCATTTTAGGGAAAATACTTCCATGTTACGAGAGCAACTCTTTTCATTGGGGGCCTTCTCTGTCTTGAGAAACTGCAGATTTTTCTCTGAAAACCGTCTATCTTCAATGGCATCTATTTTGAATCCTAAACCCAATACTCCTCTACGCCAGAAGGTGAACCATACAAGAATGAAAACGCTTATTTTACGTAAATTGGAGTACGGTGAAATCACTCAATTATTAAAGCAAGGCTCACTTAAAACATCATCAAAGCAACAGAAGAGAAAACTACAGTTTGATTACATTCTTTCACACAATTATCATTCCTGCATAATACTCCGTACAAAACTAGAATTTTATCTACAGGTAAATCACAGGTTGACTTGGCAAGGGCAGCTACCACACCCTTACCAGCCTTCCAAGCTTTTCAATGATAGTGCTTTCCTATTTAATCATCTCACTTTATAATACAATCCTAGGTGATGCCACAACGAAACAAAGCTAGTTGAGATCAAACACTACAACTTAGCGTCCTGGGATCAGATCTATTTATGCAGAGTCCACCTCTTCCCCCTGCTGTCTAGCAAGATATCTCTCTCTTCTCTCCTTCTGAAACAACATATGATAGACAGAAGTTGAGCATGTAGGTGCAGTTACAGTAATTTCAAACTTTCAACAAATCTAGAAATATGGTATAACTCACCCATTCATCTATAACAAGTCCTTCACCAATGATCTTTGGTCCATTGTCCTCCGGTGGCTTCTTGCGTTCTTCGAGCTCTGCCTCTGCCTCTGCTAACTGACGCTTTAATTTTTCAAAAGCCTGAGAAAGAGAATGAAGAATTCAAAAACTGCTTCAGAGATGGCCCTTATTCATTTCAGAAATGAACACATACACATTTGGATGTTTTCTGAATGAGATAGATCTTATCAAAAGCAGCCAGACCTGATTCAACCCAGTCCAAGTTATCAGGTTTTTTATAGAGTGTATTGAATATAGCCTTGGCCAACTATTTTGGTCTTTGGCCTGATTTTATAAGACCACTTTTTCGCCAAAATTTGAACTGGCCAGTGGGGCAACCATAACTGGATCTCAGTATGGGATGTCCTCGCATAAAGGGGGGGTATTTAATGAGCCGCATTCTATGCTATTAATTTTATTTATGGGGTAAAACTATAGTTTAAAGAAAAGAAATCAGAGAACTTACTGAGCTGGGACGTTCTGTGTCTAGAAAAATAACACGCAGTATCTGTTCTATAGCCACTTCATCCTTCTGCTCATCAAACTGTATTGAGTGTTCAAAAGTTAGACAAAAATGGCCATTTTATATATAGATAATACACGAAATGAAAGTTCAATGGAAAACATTCAAGAGGGTCCTATCTTAAAGCTTTCATGGTTATCTGTATCTCTGAACCAATATTACACACCAAACAATCTCACACAACCATGAACAGAGTACATGAGAAGCATTGTTCTGGCTCCCACCCCAATTTCTCCTCTTCCTTCTTGTCAATGAGCTTACTAAACGTAGGATAGTGAACACCCAAACAATGACAATAAGAGCTTTTCTAAAATAAAGTAGTTGTAGCACTGTTGTCAAGTCAATTGCAGATATAGATTAATGTTTGGACGTCTATTTGAATATTTTATATATGTATTCGGCTATAAAATGTAAACTTTTAACTAATGAAGAAAATATTAATACTGCACAATTTTGAGGAATTAGGTTGTGGTCAAACACTTCAGCCCTTTTGTGTTTTTGACAAGCTCTTCATACCATTTAATCCCACTGATCAGACAGGAATACCGCACATGAACTAAAACATAATGAATCCCATCAAGATTTGTTTACCTAAACAGAAATTTTGCAGCCATTGAACTCTTCAGATTGAAATACTTCATAACTATTTATTGCCAAAAAAACAAAAGCAATTGATATGACATCATTATTGAATAAAATAAAATAGACGCACCATTTCAGGAACATAGTCCATTGGTCCTTTCACCTTTAAACTCATGATTTTGAATTTCACCCTGCTCTTCTGCTCTAATAAGGGTTTCTCATTGTTTTCTGGATGCTCCACAAACTTGAAAACTAGCCAAATACATAAATATCAAAAAGATTACTGATTATATTCCAAAGAAAAAAGCATGGGAAAAGAGATCATACCAGTCGCTATTAGGCTCTCGCCAGGAGCAAGAATAGCTCCAGGTGGGCGCATGAAACAGCTTTTTGGTGCAGTTGTTTGAAACTGAAGAAAAGAAAACAAACTTGAGATGGAGAGTTTGGCTTTGCAGGACTCATTCATGTATATAAAAGCACAACAGTACCATAAATTAGCAAAACCAAAAAGACCACAGCTTTAAGAGTTAGTATTAATAACTAAATCACTTATCAGAGAATATGTATAGTGAACATGCAAAAGCAGCATCCGTACCTTGAAAGCTACATGAGACTTGCTTGTATTTTTAATCTTTATGGCACTCCTTACCTGCTTACCAGGTTCATCTGTAAGGCAAAAAAACTGGACATTAGAGCCTATTAGAAATGAATAATGCAAGCAGTTCACATAAATATATATATGTAATCAAACACATAAGAATCGCTCTATAGCAAAAGAACTTACTCAACCATTACCCAATTTAACTGTTTTTGTCTCCTCCCCTCATTTCCACTATACACCCTTCCCTAGACTCTAGCCTCCCTTCCACAAAACCCCCCTACTCCCTGAGTCGTTTTTGGACTGGTAATCAGCAAGGGCAAGCAACCCTGGGAAAACCCACCTCGTCATCTCCTATGAAGGGCAGGAATGAGCTTCGGCCACACATGACCTTGCCCTGATCAAAAGGTGTTTGCTCAGGCCCAGTCAAATCAGTAAGACAAGCCCACCGCTTTCGTTCCTGGGCTCTTTGACTTTCTCCCCCTCCATCCTAGGACCCTGATCCCTACCCTTCAATTACCATCCCACAACAATATTTATGTGGCAGTACAAGTGGAGTGACAGGGTTGACCTTCACCTACTAGCAATTTCTGAAAAAAGTAATTTTAGGACGAATGTAGCTCTAGAGGGATAGGTAAAACAATTAGGCCATACAAGCACCTTAGGTGAAGTGACAGGCATTTAGCACATCAAGTTACCGGCGATTTCCAAGCTCCAGAGAGGTTGGAGCTGGGATTGGGATACTTTGATGTAGAGAGAGGAAAGAGATGTATGTTGTGGAAAAAGAACCCTCACCTTATCAACTTAAGGTAATGTTCTCTTCTATAACTATTTATTGAATTCTCACACATCATACCTTTTTCCTTGCCAAAAACATAACTTAAAAAGAATGCTAAGACTTACATATACACCTGCATAAATTTAAATATGTACAAGTGCATCTGTTTAGTATTAACTCTAGAACACATATCATACATGCACCCATTTACACATGGAAGATAGCATTAAAAATAACAACAATCAATCTGGTGGGAAATCCAATAAATGGTCCATGTGAGAACAACTAACAATGAATATAGACAGAAAAAGATCTGTTCAGACAGCTTTGTTATTACTAAGAAGCATTCCCAACCTGAATAGCAGTATTTGCTCTTTCCTAAAGTTGATACAAAAAGGGTTTCCCTAAGAACCCTTCACCTCAGGAAAAAGATCATTCCCACCTAACCCTCACCTCAGGAAAAAGATTTACTGTTAAGATCAGTTAAAACAGCTTTGTGATTACTAAGAACCCTCACCTTATCTACCCTGAGATGAATAAAGAATGAGAAAAAAGGTCCACAGTATTTATGGAGGCAAACAATTTTTTTGAATATGACTTGACTTCAAAGAATCTAAAGTTCTTTCTTTGATTAACAGGCCAAAAGTATCTATGACCATATTCCCATTTAAGACGCCATCATGACAGTTAGGAAGAGAAAAGGGAAGACAGGAATTTTCACTTCAAAATTTAAGTGAGAAATTGAACTCCAAATCCTAGTTAAAGTAGATTTGAACTCTTTGAATTTCCCGGAATCCCAGCTATCTAAGGGTCCCTAACTGTCTATGTGGTTAAATGGATCTTTCTATGGCTCTTACCACTACCATTGCTTAGTAACATGTACATTACTGGCTTCTCTCATTCAACCTCTTTTACTTTGTTGCCAGGTAAAAGTGAGATTGGTTAAGCAAGAACGATACTCAAGGCATCAATTGCCTCCTAGAATGTAAAATATATTGTTTTACCATAGCCACACAGTTCTTCACACTAAATTACTCAGAAAATAGAGTAAAGGCAAAATTAATATATTACCAAAAGGAAAGATGTCAGCATAGTCTGAAAAGGTAACAATGTCAAGAGCTATATGGGATCCACTTCATATTCTACAAATTCCAACAAATCAAGTAGGTGAATCTTTGACATTCTCTCTTAATTCCCCCTCTTCACATGCAGGTTACAAAACTCATGCTCTCCCAAACCCCATAGTAGTGATGGTGAGATCTGTCATTCAATTTTTTCTTAGCAAAAATACAATGAGTGAACAATCAGGTATTAATTACTAGACCAAACTAAAAACGATAATGTTCCACAAAAAAGGTACTGTTCACGCAGAAGGCTCAGTGCTTCATCAAATTAGGCGCGCTGAACATTGTTTCCTTATAATGTGTAAAGAAAACTTGTTAAGCTAGATTACATGCACCTGAAAGGTTTCTGCCACTCAATCACATGAGCTATCACCACCCATACACAACAAAAAAGCACAATATGAGCTTTTTCTAAGCATTCAAAACTCATCACAAGTACCATTCAGCAACAAAGGGCTTGGTTTGACAACAAATGAAGTATCTAGAGGGACACCTAGTTATTATATAAGGTCAGCTCAAATACTGGCCACAAAAGCTCATTTTCTTGCCTAGCTAAAGCTAAACTTTCACCTTTTAATGATAAGATGAAGATCTCCATGATCTCAACGATTCTAAAATCTTACAAACCATCTTGTAGAGGTGTATGCCGTGTACTCAAGGGTATAGGTGAATAGCGTGAGCGCTAAAGTAAATTAATAAAGTCACAGAAAATATTCAAGTATATAAAGGAACGTTTGGGATTCATTCCATTAGCTTGTTTTCTGTTTTATTTTTTTAAATAATAAAATGATGTGTTAGGCGGTTTTATGGTTTTGGTTTTCTTTTGAGAAAGCTCATCGGCATCATTGACATTACACACATGTACTCTCTTTCCTCTATCAGTACCTATCTATGCTTCTTTGTTTTAACTTTAAGCAAAAGAGTACCCACGATTTACTAACTAGTTCCAGCACCCACACACCTTTGCACCCCAAAATTCAAGATTCCACTCTACAAAATTCACTATTCTCATCATCAAAACTCCACCATCTATCCTCCAACCACCAATGGCTCCCATTACTACTAGAGAAGGTCTAGGAAAAGGCATGACAGGGATAGTATCAGTGACAAACCAGAAGGAGAAGCCAAAATGGTAAGATTTTTTTGAAACATGAAGCATTGTCTGGTGGGAAGGCTCTCTTTAAATGAATCAGATATTTTAAAAGGATACTTATTTGTTTTTTCCTCTCCAAGGTATAAAATATCAAAGAAAACACTTCCCCTCTTTCTCTTTAATAATCCTTCTCATTTCCACTGTTTTCAAAACTGCCTCTACACCAATTAACCTCCCAAACCTAGCTGGCATTGCAAATTTAATCTAGAACATATTACAAGATTAAGCAAGCAAATAAATAACTGTCCACTTTTCCCGCATGTCAGCATACATACACAAATAGAAAAACCTACCATAAGGGTTCAATCATCAAGATGTCAGTACTTTCTTTGTCATCACAATGTCAAGGGTACTTCACTACCACACATGAGAACAATACTTTCCAATTTACTATACACTTCCAACGATAGTTTCTAACTTTATGACCCAATAAAGGGGTAAAAAATTAATTTATCCAAATGTAGTAGCATCTTATAAACCACCTAGTCTTGAACAAGTTTTTTGCCCCACTTCTCAATGCCTTATGAATCTTCAACTTTCACTTTTATGAACCATTGCCAGTTTTCACTTTTAGCTTTCTAAAAAGACTAAGGATCAAATTTTTTGGAAATCAAAATTGTTGTTTTTAGTAGCCAGTTTTAAATGTATAGGATCGGTAAAAGTATGCTACGTTGAAGCTCATTGTTCATCTTTTACTGTAATGAATCTAACAATTTATAAACAAAACTAAAAACTAATAATGATACCACCTAGATCCTTAGTTACTGGAAGGGTGAATCTGAATGGCATCCATGTCTACTGTTAAGATAAATTTTCAACATGTCCCAATCCAACACAAATACAGATATATACCCTTTATATTAGTTATTTCTTTCCCATCTCCCTTCCACCAATCTAATTGAAGTATTCTTTCTATTTAGCTTGTTAACAATTTGGTTGTCTTGCCATTCTTTTGATGTTTCATGTATCACACAATAAGATGTAACACAATAACCTTAGAACAAGCTAAAAATTTCCAAGAGGGCAAAATTCTTGACTCAAATGAAAAGTATGAAACTGTTTCCTAACAAACTTGTACTACTTCAAACAGATAATCCCAATTTTTTTCTTCTTCCCCACTGCGGCACCTGCACTAGATCATACAATGGATAAAGAGACCTCATGGTACAAAATAAGACATGTCTCTTGGTAGCTACTAAGTGAAAGCTGAAAGGGGTTCTTTACAAAACAGAACTAGACACATTTCATGAATCAAGTTGAATGATATTTCAAAGAAAAATTTATCAAGCAACTTCATACAGTGATAAATGTCTAGATCCCATCTAATTAAATGGGGAAGATACTCAGATAGCATCAAGAAATTGTCCACCTGTTGTCTTCAACAAGAATAGGAACCCAACACAGCCTATCAATGTCCATGCAGCACCAACTAGCAGCATTCCATTCTTACACCTATAAGGTAAAATGACCCCTTTTCGACATTGCGCCATCCATTTCTTCATATCTTAACAATCAACTCAAGCAAGGAGCGAATTCCCAAACAAACAACTTTACCAAAACAATCAAGAAAAGGTTTTTAAGGCTTGAATCACATCATCTAATGATAAATTCATTAACTTCAGCAATAAGATACCACATTCTCATCCACTGTCAATTTTTATACACTACCATCAACAATCGAAGCCAAGAACATAACCTTCAAAGTTCTTGAGAATCTTTAATAAAAACCTCACACAATGTGCATCTTTTTCCATAAAATCAACCAATTATTGCCAATTATAAATAAATCAATAAATACCAAAAATTAAACCAAAAGAAAGGAAAAAAAAGAAACCAAACCCTAACAAATCACCACCAAAATTAAAATTAAAAAGTACCCAGATTCACAATCACACCACAAATAAAAACCCATATCACAAAATCCATCAGATCACCAAAAACCAAGAGGTCAAAAGCTTCAGAAAGATAGTCAAATGAGAGAGAAATGAGAGTATACAGGGGAAATAGAGCTTGCTGGAAGGATCAAGCCGAAGACGACGCCGAGTAGGGAGTAAAGATCTGGCAACAGAAGTAACAGAAGGAGCATGAGGCTGTGAATTTGAAGGTTCACCATTGCTGCTGTGCATGATAACTGAAGAAGCAGCAGAAGATGATGAAATGAAAGAGGGTGTGTTGGTTTGACGAAATGGGAGCTTGAAAAGACCCCACTTTTTGGATGATCCTGCAGCTGCTGCGCCACCTTGGGATGATTCTTGATCAGTTAGTGCCATTTAAAGGTCATGAAATCTGCTCAAAATGTGGTGTTAATTGCTGTTTAGGGGGATGTTTAGAAGAAGTTTGGAACGCTAGGGGATCTATGCTTTGTTGAAGCTGAAGCTGAAGCTGAATGAGGGTGACTTGACTTCTTTTGGGAGAGAGAGAGTGGTGGGCCGATTATGATGATGGGGTTGTCAACTTTTTTTGGTTTTGATGGAGGAATGAGTAAGGTGGTGACTGGTGATTGATGTTGGATTGTTGAAATATGATTGAGTTTAGTTGAGAGGTGAAATTGAATAATGGCCTAATGGGTTAAAGTAGGATCTTTGGATAATTCTGAGAGTGTATTTGGTGAAACTATTTGCAATTTGAGATGCCCTTTTGGGTGTTGGTAAGTGAGTGAAACTGGGCAGTCATAGCTTGAGTTATATACTTATATCGGGTCAGGCAATGTAGATTGTGCTGTTCAATGCTCGACTTCTTTCAAGAGCTGGAGAAGCCAGAAGCGTCTGCAGACTGCAGGTGGAGGAGGAAAGATGTCAAACAATATGGTTGTTTGACATTGAAAGGTATTCTCCCAGCTTTAAATGACCAAGTAGCTGAGGTCGATTAGGTACTTGATACGTTGATATACCTAAAAATAAATGTGTTGGTTTGCATAAAATTTATTGTGATTGGTGTGTTCGATTGTTGCCTTTGAAGGAATATATATGGCCAAAAACATTTGTTTATTGTCCCCGCTTGGAATAAGCATGTTTTGTTCTTTGATTGGTATGGTATGAGGTATCTAGATTTTAGTTGTTTGTCATACTTGTACCAAGTAATCCAACAAAGGAATAAGGACACATTATAGTACGTAGTAGCTCATTCTAGTCAAAATGAATCAAACCAAGCTATAAAAACTCTTTTCATAATTATTAACAACTCATTACATCATGTCAATTGTGTAAGAATTGTGAAATGTATCCTATTGGTAGACATTGTTTTCCCAAAAGTCTACAATTTTCTATTAAAGATGACTAAATAGACATAGTTATTCTATTTTAAAGTAGTCAAAATTCAAAAGTTGAAATTTTATGAGAAATATTGACTTAGCCAACTCAATTTTAGAATGGTTTTACATTAATTATGTTTTACAGGGTCTTTCATTCCATAAAACTTTGTCAAACCTAATGTTCTTGGTCCGAAATGAGAAGAATTTTGGGCCAAAGTCTGGCCCAACGCAACCATGGACCCTACTTATTGCTACCGTGCGCCTTACCGGCTAACCAACGTAATGTATGCTAAGCCCAATTCAATCTTGTCGTGGCTGCATCTCCTTTTTCTTTTCAAGTTTTGTTGATTTTATTATTTACTTTTTTATGTTATAATTTTCAACAATAGTTATAAAAAAAATATTTTTCTAATATCAAAATTTATATTTTTATTGATAACATTTTTTTGATATTTTAGTATTACTTTAAATTAATATTAGAGACATTAAAGTGGATTTTAATGCCCTAGAGTATTAATTTTAAGGTGTTTGTCAGGGTCTTGATTACTCATTTTGAAATATAATTTCTAGTCATAAATACATTTTTAACATATTTAAGAGGGTTTAAAAGTTAGTTAAGTTATGTTGTTATTTCAATTTAATGGTGATTAGTTATAGTCCCCTTGATACTATAAAAGAAGACTTATCTTTGATTTCCAATGCAAAAGTAAAGATTTTTATTACCTATTCAAGGTATGTACAAGTAAAGTTACTTGTACGAATTAGATTTTTCAAAGTTACATGCTTTATTTAGCATCATGACTAGGACTTTGTATTGATTATAAGCTATCTTGTAATACATGTTTGTTGGCATATTTTGAAGGAGTTAATATTTTTATATGAATTTTAATATGCATAGAAGCATGAAGATAGATTAATACATATTTTTAAGAATATTGTCAGAATTATTTCCATAATAGTTGATCATGTCAAGTAGTAGCGAGTTTATGCTTATTTTTATCATTTAACTCGTGAACTGAACTATGGGGAAGAAAAGGATATTTTCTTTATTCACATATATTAATAGTGAAGTATGTTATAAATATTGTTCGATTTCTTAGTAAGCAAGGTTGATTTTAGAGAATAGTTAGTGTCATAAATGTGACCTATGATCACTTTTATACAAACTAAGATAAAAATGATTTTTTTTGTGATGAGCATGTTTTGTCTTATGATTCAATTATGGCTTTTTACGATCATTTTAAGTTGTAAATCACTTAAAGTGAAAAAATATTAAGCAATAAAATTCAAGATTTTGATTTACCTTTAGTATTGAAAAGTGAGGAACATGAAAGTGTACTTGGTGGTAGTCCAAAACTATTGCAGGTTAGATGACAATACAGTCTACATTTGTAGGGAATCTCATCACTTTCATAATAGTGACATAATACTCAAATAATATTGAATACGGACCTTTGTGGACGTTCCTTGCTAGTCCCCTAGCATTAAACTCGTTTATTGTTTATACCACTAATAATATAATAAATGTAGTATTGTTAAAAGAAAGATCAAGATTTCAATTTAAACACTAGTAGAAAACACTTCAGATGCTTCGTCTCAATTGCTGCGATTAAATACATTTCGAAGCACATGAACCTAAATGATGCTGTTATTTAAAAAACCGAAGCATTTATAACCACAAGTGTTGCGGTTATTTAAAAAACCGCAACACTTGTGGTTATAAGTGCTGTGGTTATTAAAAAAAACCGCAACATTTATTTCCGTCATGAAATGCCCATGGAAAAAAGAATTCTGAGAAAATAACATGGTCATAAGTGCTGCGGTTTTTTCTAATAACCGCAGCACTTGTGTTATAAGTACTGCAGTTATTTAAATAACTACATCACTTATTAATGGGCTGGAAAATGTAAATATATCCATGAATATTTGCTGCGGTTATTTAAAAAACCGCAGCACTTATAATACAAGTGCTGCGGTTTTTAAAATAACAGCAGCAAATAAGCATGGCCTAGAAAATGTTAATATATTAATGAACAAGTGCAATAACCGCAACATTTGTTAATTAATATATAAACCCAGTCTTTTCTTTTCCAGTCCATTTCAAAACACGAAAACTTTCCCAGACTCTCAACACTTGAGCGCATGAAAAAAAAACCTAACCCTAACCCCATAACTTAGCATCCCCTTTTTGTCTCTAGCCCTAACCTTATAACACCCACTACCTAACTTTCTTCCTCACACAAGTTGAAACCTACTCCTCTCTCCCACTCGTGTCTCCATGGATATGGCGTAGTGAAACGTTTTGAAACTTACTCATGTCTTCCATTTTGAAGAAGTTTACATACTCTAAAGTTCAAAATCTAACGGTTTGTATATTCCTTGAACCCTAGTGTATATATTTTTTTAATTTTTTTTCATAGTTTGTTAATATATAAATGTGAAGATGAAAAACTCTTATATGTTCATATCTACATGTTATATGTTGTGTTTATGAAGCAATAACCCTTAAAAATCAAATTTCATTGATAATAGGGTGTTAAAGGCCTTTTTTAGAGAAAATAAGTGAACAAATCTCCCAAAGGATATTTGCTCCTGTAAATCTCTTAAAAAAGAACAAGTTAGACATATTATAAGCCCAAATCGGAGTCCCATAGCCAATTTTATGGCTTTTCAAAGTTTTTTTTTTCAATATCTCAAATAATACGTCACCGAGACCGCTAAAGGGTAACATATTTGTGTAGTACCTCTAAAAATAGGGGGTTTCAAAAAAATACATCATTCAGACTACCAGGCTAAGAGATATGCCTCTCCGAACTTTCCGAAACCTCGGAATAGCACCCGAAATCTATGAAGAATGAATTGGTTGTTTATTTTGAGTATAAAATATTATAGATCGCGATTTTGCATGCCAAAACGAGTGGTCATAATAGAATTTTGGATTTATATACTTCACGGTTGATCATTTCTTAACTTTTCTTATCTTTTATGACATATATTTTAACACATAATGCATGACCTATTAATTTTTTTTTGTTCTAGAAACCATCAATTGTTGCGGTTTTTTGGAAAAATCGCATCAATTAATTTATATGTGTTGCGATTATATTAGAAAACCGCAGCACATATAAATTTCAAAATAAAAAAAATAAAAAAATCAATTAAATGTTGCGGATATTAGAAAAACCGCAGCAAATAATGCTATAAATTTTTTTTATTTTTTAAAAATATTTGTTGCGGTTTTTCTAATAACTGCATCATTTGTTGTTTTTATTGGTGCGTTTAAAAAACCGCAACATTTATTGTTTTCCATGTGCTTCGCCTATATGTGCGTCTCAATAATCGCAGCATTTAAAGCTAAAAACCGCAGCATTTCTCTACTAGTGAAAGTTCAAATAAAGTAAAATGCCTTTTTTTTGGTAAGTTAAAACATGGTTTGTAATTTTGAATGTTACATGTACTTAGTGTTGCATTTGATCACCTATTTATTTTGAGATGGTGCATGTTATGTTTAAATTGACTTCTTAACATGTATGTATTCAATTTTACCAATTGTGGGAATCTCGTCACTATTTCCATAATAGTGACATAGTACTCAAATAACATTAGATACGGGGACCCTCGTGGAAGTTCCTTGCTAACCCACTATGGATCAAGCATTAAATTTGTTCATTTCTTATGCCATATATAAATAAAAAAAGTAATATTGTTAAAGAAAATGTCAAGATTTTTATTCAATGTTCAAGTAAAAGTGTCTTTATTTAATTAGTTGAAGTATGATTTGTAAATTGAATGTTACACTTATTTATTATATTCTTGTACGTGAACATCTATTTATTTTTAAATGATGCATGTTAAGTCTAAAATGACTTTTTAACTTGTATGTACTAAGATGTGTACTTTGCTATTAGTATGGCCTATTCCTTATAGGCTCTATGACAATCAAACTCTACATTTGTGTTATTGGCGAGGAGTCTTTCATTAGGTAAAGATGAACTTTTGCAAGTGATTATTGAAGTCATTTTCACATGAAGGAATTGTGTGGAATGTTTCTCTAGTTTTGTTACAGTTTTGGATTAAATTGTGTTTGAATTAATTATTGTTGGCTTTGGACTATAACTATGTCAGTTTAAAGACAGTGTCTGAAGGCCTTAATTTATTTATGTTAATTGAAATTTTAAAGGAACTTTAAGCATTATTTTTGAATGATTTTAGTAATTAGTTCATTCTGATATAAATCTTTGAAAAATTAATCAAACTATTATTATAGTGCTTTAATATTCTTTTGATTCTCTTTATTATATTTTATGCCAATTAAAAATAATTTATAAACTTATTACATATGATAATGTGATTAATACTTCTTTTATACGGTGAATTTGGATAACCCGTAATAATTAAAAGTGACCCACAAAAGGTCTTCATCAGTCCATTGGAATTGGAGTCCTCCCTTTTGAGCTTATCTTTCAAGAACCAATCACAAATCCTTCCAGCATTCAGTTCCTCGATTGAGTATCCTTCTTGCTCTGCTATCACTCTCAGTAGATTCAAAGATGATATCTGCCGATTCATTTACATTAAACACAATCTGGGTTTTTTTGGTACATCAACTAAAACAAAGAAAGCCAAAAGAAGAAAAGAAAAACAAAGGAATAGAAATAGTAGTTGAAGGAGACAGAGTCTGGTCGCCACTTATTAGCTAGGTCAAGCGCCTGTTGAATTTAACCTTATGGGACATTTGGTGACGGTGCAGCTGTTGAAAGACTTCCCCAAGTCGAGGATACGGTTCACAGTATATATATACTGCATAAGAATGCTTTTTAATTATAAGTTTCAAGAGAAAAAAGGATTAATTGGCCGTTATTCACAGGCCGGCCTTTGCCTTCCCATGGCTTAAATTGTAGTCTTCTGGTAAATTCCATAAAAATGGAATAATGGTGCAATCAAAGTTTGCAATACAGAGAACTTGTTATCAAAAGATAAAACAGCAATGCGCACATATATACAGTCTTAAGCGTGTCCAAACCAAAAAGAACGCCGTACAGTTAAAGGAGAGAAAGTTTTTCCTTTCCGCTATCCCATCTTCATCTTTCCCGGCTTCTTCATTGGTATAGCAAGCTCAGTTCCTACTGTAAGAGATTTTTTTTGACATGGCCAGCATATTTGGTTTGTTTTGGCCTATATAATCTTATTTTATCAATCGTTCCTAATGCAATGCAAGCTTGGAGTTGTGTTTGAGTTTGATAATCTTGTAATAGGAGTAAAGTATATTTTCATGGTCTGACTAAGTTCATCACGTTTGACTTTGATAATAGGAGAAATTTTGGCTAATATTGAAATAAACAAGCTGCAAAACTGAGGCTTTTGTTATGTGTGGTAGGAATGAAGGGTCAAAGATAGGCCAATTGGTGATGGGGCAGTGTTCTATGAAGATGAAAATTGAACCTCGTAAACTTGGTATCTATATGAAGTTGATTGGTTTTTGACTAAATTGTATTATTATTATTTTTTTACATCCCCGGCCTTCACTGACAGTGTAATTAATTGTGGGATAAGGGTAATAAGTGTATTCCATATTTTTCTAATGGTGAATTTGTATTTTTTGAGGGAACATAAATCAAAATTTTGTAAGAAACTATTTTATATACTAAAAAAAATTATATAAGAAAGAATCTTATTAAACTAAATGTTACGAGACACTATTTTTTACGGAAATCTTGATTTTGAACATTAAATTTTACGTATGTGTCGTATACATAATTTTTTAATAAGAGCATTTCTTAGGTTTTTCACCAAATTTTCCCTTTTTCTTTCATTTACTTTCCCATTCTACCTCCTTAATCTCTCAAGTTTAACAAAAATTAGAAAGTAAAAGAGAAAAGGGGAAATTTAGTGGGAAACCTAAATGAAATACACTAATTATAAGTAAAAGTAAAGCCCTTGATACACGCTTGTCAACATCAGAATAGTCAAACTCAAAATTCTAGCAAAAAGTACCATCTTGCAACACTTATAGTTTTTAAGGTTGTTTTTTTTAATATATAATTTTGGTTTCATATGCTAGATTTTTTACAACGTTTTTTCTTTTATAAAGTATTTTCTTGCAAAAAAATTATAACATAGTTTTCTTACAAATTTTACTACTATTATTGTAAATCCATCTCACCTAAAATGCATTTTTATCTTCACATACATCACTTTTTTTTTCGTGGAGAGAAATCTCCACTAATGATTGTACAACATTATCTTACACAAAATATGCTATTCTTTTTTTAGTATACCTATCTTCTTCGAAAGGATTGTGTTGAAGTAATTGCCTTTTTATTAGATCAGTCTAGCCCCTAAGGAGCTGAAGCAATTAATTCAGGATATTAAAAGTAAAACTTTTAATTTTTCTTTCTTTACTTGTTTTAAAGTGTCTAGATGTCTTGTTGATAAAGCCCACACGCTAGCTGTTATTATTTTATTGACGTTCTCTGATTTCGATACTTGCCCAAAAAAAAAGCTTCAACTAATTACTCTCAGCATATACTCGTATTATTTATTGTTGCTAAAAAAACTTCGTATAAATCTACGTTGCCCTAAAATATAAAGCTAGTAGTAACTTAGTCAATCAAAGAAAAAGTCTAAGTTGGGCTAAATCAATTAACATTTTGCCAGGTATTTATTGTTCGTTGAAAAAGGTCCATAAGTGACATCGCCAACCTCGATTGTAAATTTGTAATGCTCGTTCTCATTTGTAGTACTGCTACTTCTTAAGGAACACAATATTATATACTCCGCATTTTTTTTAATTTTGTGCAACCAACTTATAAAATACTATGAAGTGGTATATGTTAAATTTTAAGAGTTATTTTTGTAGATGTCAAATAATTAGTTTAATTGGTAAAAGTTGGAACTAGTTTTTATTGACGTCAAAATATTTGTAAATAGCTCGATGACATTTTTGCTTTAAATAGTACCATAGCTTGATGACATTTTTGCTTAGTTACATCGTCTTGATCTTGATATAGAGTATGTAGTAAAGATTTTCGGGAGGAGTGAAGAATAAAGGGGCCTTTTAGATTAGGCATATCAAGGAATATAGTTTGTGTTTTATATATATATATATATATATATATATATATATATATATATATATATATATATATATATATATATATATATATATATATATCGGTTATTTAGTAAAAAACTAAAAATTGACTAATTAACCTTGATAAAACTTAACTTGAAAACTTCATCTATTTCTTTTTGTTTAAATTTTATATATTTTATAGTTAAATTTTGACTATAAATCATAATATATATAAAATAAAATAAAAATACGATTATGTGTGATCTTAATAGATTTTTTTCAATGTATAGTTTCAAAATATCAACTTTTTAAATATTATAATTAAAAATATTAAAATTTAAGTTTATTTTGAAATTTATATAAAAATAAACTATAAAAAGCAAAGAGAGTAATCCACAACACGGAGTAACATGCATTAATTATTCCTAAGTTGGTCACACGCATCAAGAGTCATTTTTTGTGACTCGGAATCCTCTTAAATGGGCACACGAAATTGATTACATGGTCTTTGTAATCAATTTGTGAAATTTTTACCCATTTGGTTCAATCTTCGTCTTAAGTTTCAAAGATCACTTAAATTACATATCATTGTTTACCATGTGCTAATAATTGTTATTTCTATGGCTTCTAATGTTTTGTGTTTTAAGTGAAATTCGTATTGATAGTCTTGTGTGTTATGGGTGTGAATAACCTGAATAATATTACTTGTAATAATAATGTTTATTTTACCTGATTTTTTTAAAAAAAAAGTATTCTAGAGTTGATATCATCAATTATAAAAAGTACCCAATCCCTCAAAATAATATAGAAGTACTCATTAGACGTTAGACGTATAATTTGTATAATATTTACACAAAAAGTACATAAACATATAAAATATATTTACTAAAATAAGATGAACAAATTTACACAAATTACATACTGAATGATCAACCAAGACCCCAACAGCTCAAAAACATGACCATTCTTAGAGACTCCTCAGCAAGCCGGAGTTTATCCGTGGAGGTGGTGGTAGCAACCATAGCCTCTGTGGCGAACCGCCATGTTTGACTGTTTAATCCGGAGGAGTTCTTGAAGGACATGATGAAGGTAGAGTCACATTTTGAAGAAGCTTGATCGAGTTTGGTTCCTTGCAACATCACCCTCGTGTTTCCTGTTGCTTGGTACAAAACCCTCCCTACGTATCTTAGGCTCATTTATAAAATCTTGTTACCTTAAACTATTGGTTTATTTTTGTGAAATAATTGTATTTTGGGGATTGCGAAGTATGCTTTTTTGGTGTTTGGTGCTTGGAATTTATGGGTGTAAGAATTTGCCAAATAGGGGAATATAAATGGCATTAGGAGGACAATAACTGCAAGATTAAAAAAGGTGAGCACTGACGTGGAGATTAAACTTTGGGGATTTAGATAATGCCACGTCCATGACGCGTAGTTGACTAGTATTTTTGCTCATTTCTAGAAATAATGCTTTAATTTGTAAATGAAAATGAGTTGAGAAAAGGCTCGTACATTAAACAAATAAAGGGGCCTTGTTAAAATACTCCGTATTATTTTAATATTTATCAATCCGTCCTTTAAATTTACCATCCTATTTCGATCTACTCTTATTCAATAGTCTAGCTCTCTCTCTTCTCCGCTCTCCCACTGCTTTCTCTCACCGCCAGTGCTAGACAAAGGATGCGACCGTTTAGGGTCCAGGATTCAGAAGAGCCCAAAAATATTTAAATAAATTATGATTAAATAAATTTAAAATTTTTTTAACTAAAATTTTAATGTTTGATAATTACTTTAAATCATTTATAACATTAGGTTTATGGAGTCTTATAATGAATAAATTTAGTCTATTTTCAGTCTTATTGTGTCGTATATACAAATATTTTAAATTTAAGATTTTATTTTTAGTTTTTTTATAAAATGTAATCAAAATTTAATCTTAGTGGATATTATGTATAATAATAATGGTAGGTTTGTATATACTAGTATTTTGGATATATTAAAATATATAATATATACTATATACTACATGTATGCTAAATATACATCTAATATTCAATAAGACACTCAACTATTGAAGGTTATAAGTATTCTATTGACACTTATCTAAAAATGTCATCATTATTCTATTCTATTTGATTAATTTGCTTCTAAAACAAATATTGTTTCACTAGTAAACCACCTTTTTTTTTTAAAAAAATTCCAACTATTTTTATAACAGATAAATTATTTTACGGATGAAATTAGTAATATAAAATAAAATAATCATATTATATACAACCATGTTTTACTACCCGAAATGGAAAAAGAAAATTTTTACGCGTAAAGCATAAAAGATCCGTTAATATTATTACACCCAATACCTTAAAATGCCAAGACCAGCGCTGCCACTTGCCAAAACGTCCAAGAAACAAGCCCAATCCGCAGGGCAAAACATCCGCAGAAGAAGCCTTGCCCCAAGGCAATATGTTTGAGAAAGTACAGCCCTAGGCAAAGACGTCTTTATCAGATGTCTTGCCCCAAGGTAAGGTTTCTTTTGGGGACGTTTTCCTTGCCGGGGAAAACATTACTTGGGATGAAGTCGACGATTCTTCGGCCATATCGATGGACGGTGAGATGGCCTTCTACTGTGCCAATTCGTGGTGGATAGGCAGTGGCAGTTGGTAGGTCTCCAATTTTGGTAGTGGGGTTGCTGAGATGGGTGGCGAGGAGTAGGAATGTGGTGGGCGAAGTAGTGAAGCTCTGACAAGGGAGGATGTTTATGTGAATAAAAGAATGTCATTTCACAAATAGTTTGAACAATTTTTGGATGTATTTAGCACTCCATAAAAAAAAATTGATAAGCGCAAATATAAAAAAAAACCCTTAATGAATGTTAACGATAAGAAACTAAAATTAGAAATCTAAACATAAATTAAACTAATATGGATGTAACTAAAACCTGATTTTGGCTTTTGCATTAACTTTGCCATTAATAGTACCATACGAGGAAATATATTTATATTTACATTGTTGCACCAACTATAAATTAATCAGGTCCAACAAATAGTACGACCTTCACTAGGAGCATTCGTGCAATCATATCTTATTCGATTTAGATGGTATACAAACCCAAGAACCAATAGACTAATAGACAATGATATTGAGAGATGACCGTAAACGGACCGCTAGAGATTGCAACTATGTACTCTCTCCGCCTCATTTTATTTATTATATTTGACTATTTATAATCTCTAAGATACAATTTAAAATATTTTTTCTTAAAATTTATAAGACAAAAAATTTTAAAAACTTAATATTGTAAAAATTTACATCGAGATGCATCCAACAAGATCTCACTTGGATAAATTATTTGTTCTAATATAATTAGAATTTATAGCCAAAGTTTTTAAACTTTGACTCCCAAAATAAAAATGTAGCAACTAATATGGAAAGTAGGGAGTATTCCGTTATCCTGTACCTTCCTTGCACTGTCATCTATTGCTTGTATTATTTTGGATTTCATGCTCCAATTTTGCCCTATGACAATTCAATTACGGACTAATCAACCATAAAGAACAACAAGTAAATTTGCTTTTGTTTTTCCTTACAAAATACGAAGTATACATACATACCACTTTGAACAAATAAAGCTACAATTTTATGTCTTACGGAGTTTATGTAATAGAAAGAGAAAGGACATAGATGTAAATGTGCCGAAGCAGATCTATATTATGGCATCTTCCAGATCCAACAAAAAATTGAAGTAGATATCAAATAACTTGGTGGGTAATTACAATTATAATTTAGACTAGTATATAAGTATTCTTTTATCTTTATAAGAAAGCTCTATTATTTGACTTTTCACAATTTACAAGACACTACTTTAACGATTTTATTTCTAACTGTAAAGTAAAAGATTATGAAAATTTGATATTTTAAAAATTTATATATTAAAATGCATCTAACAAAATCATACATATATATATTATTTCTTATAATATAATAAAATTTATAATTAAAGTTTTTAAACTTTAACTTTATAAATAAAAATTAAACTTTTTTTTATAAGGACGAAAAGATTTTAAAATTTATTACGACGGTTTCGACACACTACAAATATCATATTATAATAATATTATATATGTTTCCTTTATTTTTTATATACTTATTATACTTCTCGAAACTTATCATTAATATCTTTAATTAGATATAAGTAAAAATTAGAAGAAAAAAAATGAATATATTACAATTGTATATTAAAGATAAGATAAAAGTCAAAGTTATAAGTTGTACAAAAATTAAAGGATTATAAGTAAAAACGAAGGAAGTATATGATAACATTATCACTAAAGAGTGTTTAACTACGAACACGTCCAACAGCTCATGAACATAGCAGTCCGGAAAAAGTCCTCTCCCTGAGCAGCACTGCCTCCTGCCCTCAGCACTTCATAGCCTTTGTTGGCGGTCTCGGTGGCGCAAGAGGTTGCGAATGAGCTTAAAACGGTGGCTTTGGTAGCGGTGGCTGACGGCGATGATATGGTTGCATCCTGCCAAGGTTGGTGCCGGTACGAAGTAGTATTAGTACACGTTTGGTCATCCAAAACTTTACCTACGTACTTTAGGCTCGTCATGATGTGTATGTTTAGAGAACTGAATCGGAGTAATCAAGTTTGTAAGAGTTAGAGAGTGTAAGACTAGCTATATGAAAGAGTGATATTAATAAGTTTTGGTATTGTATTATGTATATATGGATTACAAGTTACTCTTATCTTTAAGAAAGTTTGACATATGAGGAAGGGGTCCAATAATATGAAAGATGCAGTTCTTAAATCTTAATGGGTAAGGTTGAGAAGATTTTTTTCCTTAGATTCTGTGGAGTTTGTATTGTTGTTCTTGATGATTCCTTTATAAAGCATATGCATTTGACTTATGCTAGCACACGTGATTGCACGAGGTAAATGAGTAGTGACGATTCAATAAGAGTAGATATACATTATATAATGTTTTAACTTATACTAATAACTCATAATAATCATATATTTCTTATTATAATTACGATATTTAAGTATCAAAATTGATAACATATACATTATATACATCTATCATTCTTTTCTTTTTTTCTTTTTTTTTGTTGCAAGACACCTTATTCATTACTCCGTATTAATTAGTTAAAGTGTATACATTGGCCACGTGGCCAATAATACCTATCATAGATCCACTCCAACATAATAGACTAAAATAGGTTTTGTGATGGCTATAAAAAAATATATTAACTTTGACCATATAAAAAAGCATACTAAAGTATTAAGTTATGTTTTAAAAAGTATAGGATTTCGTATTAATTTTAAGACAAATAAATATTCAAATTAAATGCTTAATAATCTCTACTAATTAAATAGATTAATGATAAAAGTAGACAAAGAAAGTCATAAGAAATATGTGGTCACTAATGGATAAAGTTTGTTTATAATATCACGTAATAATTATATTAATGGCGTACCAAGAATCGTATTTTAAGAACAAATTGTGGATAAGAAAAGTTAAATTATAATGTGAGGAATATTTAAAAGAGATTGAGTACAGATAACTATTATATATAGTTTTTACAGAATTTTATATAGAAATGGCATAGAATTACGAGTGCGTCTACAAAATAAGTAAATAACCTGGTGGATGTGGACTGGGCCAGCAAAAGGTCAACAGTGGGATTAGGTGCCACTATGCTTAGCTAATATGCTTATATTGGCTGGTGTCCCGTAAAAATTCAGCAAAATCTAATAACCTATATTTCATAAAATTTTACTCCGTATTTACCTTTTCAATTTCCAAAACACAACTATTACTATTAATATTTATAACGCATTATAAATAAAGATATTTATCCCTCCCTAATTCTCCTTCTTTAATTTCGTTTGTAGTTATTATTTGTTTTATGATATTGTTTGTATGTTGTTTAAATTGTTTGTTTCTTTAGTTGGCTTTTGCTTCATTTGGATAGAAAAAATATTTTATAATTATATTTATAAATTTTTTTTATAAAAGTTACATTTTGATAATATCAAAATAAATCAATTTCAAGCATTATTAATATTATACATATATAAATAAATATATTATCAAATCCAGAGTTTTAAGATAGTTGGATTCGTATAATCAGACTATTCTCGATCTCGATTATCGAAGGTCGAAGATACTTTGCTGCGACATCTTCTTCTATGCTTTGAGTCTTTGACCCTTCTTTTTAGATCACGTGATTGCAATTTGCAAGCATGGGATGGAGTAAGTAAAGTCTTCTACGTTCACCAATTTTCACATATGAATGGTTACATAAGCACTTACGAAACCGATTTTACAATTTCTTAACTTTAATCTTCTTTATGAAGACATGGGGTTAATGTCATATACAATACTTGCTCATGTGGTTACTTTGGTATATTTCTTAAATGAACGTTGAAAATATATAAAGGAGAAAAATAATGGAGTACATGTGTACCTTTTTTATGATTGTATATAATATTTTATATTATTTAAATTTTATATTTATTTGGTTTCCTTGGTATTTCTTAAATGAACGTTGAAAAATCTACGTAGGAGGAAATAAGGAAATACATGTGTCTTAGTTTACTCGACTTTTTATATAACTGCAGGTAATTCTTCATATTAATTTAGACTTTTATCTTTATCGGGTTATTTTCGTATAAAATTTTACAAAGATGGAAATAAGGGAGTACATACATCTTAGTTTACTTGACCTTTTATATAATTGTAAGTAGTACTTTATTTTAGTTTAATAATTATATTTGAAGATAGGAAGTAGAAGAAAATAAATTAAAATTGAAAATATTTATGCTTGATAGGTACGGAGTACATATTAATTTATAAACAATGAAAATACTCAATGCTTTATAAACAATGAAACAACTCTATATTTCTAATTTCTCATAGTATTTTAATCATTATAAATTTTTAAAATATTAATTTTTCATAATTTTATCATATAAATTTAGAAATAAAATCGTGGATACCTACACCCACACGCTATACTAATCCACCTTTAGAGACAAAAGGGAATACTCCTTATTACCGACCCCCCACAGGCAAGTTACACTACTAATCCACCATTAGTCCAATACACCCACCCCCTAATTATTAATCATAGGGACAAACCAGACCTACTCCTGTCCTGCACTCCTCTTGTCCACATATTTATTGCGAGAGTGCACCTACCGCTCCCCGTAATTCCAAAAGAATTTTTGCCCTCATATATATTCAATCTTTATTTATTTATTTGGCAATTTATTCAATCTTTATTTATTTATTTTGGCAATTTATTCAATCTTTATATTCCATAACATATGAAGTATTAGAAAGCCTTCATCATTTGAGTTGTTTTTTCTCTTAAAACAAATAAAATATAATATAAGTTACTTTTACAAGGAATCAAATCCATGACCTAATGTAGGAACTCCACTATTAATTCAAGGACACATTATTATTAATGTCAACAAATAAAAGATAATAAAATATTTTTTTATTGACACATCATTGTTTGATACTATAAAATAAAAGATGTTTTGCACTTGAGTCTTATTTTAAATATTTCTTTCGGTAACATAGACCTTCGATACGGAGTACCTAATTATATCAATAAGTGATTATCCCTTACTCATAGTTTTTTCTACTAAATATAGAGTATGAAGTATGCATTTGAGTAATTATTTTTCTGAATTCCGAAGAATTACTTACTACAAAGGTTTCCAAGCTCAATAAAGTTGAATGATAGGTAATAACTTGGAATATCGCTTGTATCACTCGTCAAAGCATCTATATTAATAAGGAAAATCCCTAATTTTTTTCCTCATAAACCCTATTTATGAAGAAAAATTTCCTTAATTATGAATAAAAATGAAACTTTTCCATGGGAAACTAATTCTTTGTGAGGCTTTGTTGGTCTAATGAGAGTCCCATACTTATTTTTTTATTTGATGTGTATTTCGTAGCCACTCATATATCATTGTAAATGTGGAAAACGATAAATGATAAAAAGATTGATGAGCAGTTTTTTTTTTTTATTTGTTAAAGTGGGTAAAAAAAACAAATGTGAAGTTTTTTTTCTTTACTAATGATAGAGATTATAGTAAATCACGGGAGTAATCAATACGAGTATACGACAATACCCACTGTATTTTCGTCAATTTATCATCAACCACATCAAATATAAATGCAAGGAAAAAAAAAAAAGAAAATTGAAAGGGTCCTTCCTCCTCCTTCCTAGTCTCCTTCTCTGCAATAATCTCGTCAAGTTGCCTAATAACACAGAGACATAATCTGGTAATTCCAGCTATATCTCCTCTGTAAAGTGCTGGCTTTTGCTTCATCAATGGTAATGTTTTTTGCTTAATTTTATTGATAATTTCTCTTTTTTTTTTTGCGGAAAATTCACTGATATTTGTTCAATTCTCAAAATTTGATCTTTCTTTGATTTTTGATCTGATATTTTGTCCAAGCTTTTCTGGTTTTGGCTCAATTTTTTCTGGGTTTGCCTCAAATTTTTTTGTTGTTGAGGGAAGTTACTGTTTCAGTTACTGTTCATTTCTTGTTTTTGTGCTTTGATGAGCAGACAATGGAGGAAAATTTGGCATGGAGGATTGTTTCAAGTCTGTGGTGAACTCTATTTATGTATTTGTAGTTTTGCTTTTGAAATTTAGTTGGTTGGTAGTTTAGTTTCTATTTATGGTTAGGAATGTTAGAGAAAGTGTTTTGTGTGCTTTATTGAAGTTAAGGGGTGTGTATAGTTTGTAACTTTATGAAAATTGGCGGAAATAATTCATAGTTAGGTGCATAGGTGTATAAATATTGCTAATTTGGAGTTGGGTTTGTTCTGAAAAATGCAAAGGGTGATGATATCTTCAAATCATTCACCAGTGTTCAAGCTTGGTGATTCTCAGCTGTCATTATCTCCAAAATTTAGAGTAGCAGCAATTAAGTCATACTTAGTTGATCCCTCTTCAGATTTGGAGTTGGCTATAAAAGGGCAGCCCCTTATTCCCGGGCTTCCTGATGATGTTGCTCTCAATTGTTTGTTGAGGATTCCTGTTCAAAGTCATGGTGCTTGTAGAGCGGTTTGCAAGCGATGGCATTTGTTGCTCGGTAGTAAGGAACGCTTTTTCACTCGGAGGAGGGAGTTAGGGCTATATGATCCTTGGCTGTTTGTGCTTACCTTCCATAAATGTACTGGAAAGATACAGTGGTTGGTTCTTGACCTTATTCATTTCACATGGCATACCATTCCTGCAATGCCTTGTAGGGATAAAGTTTGTCCTCTTGGTTTTAGGTGTGTTTCTGTACCTAATGAAGGTACACTCTTTGTCTGTGGCGGTATGGTGTCTGATGTGGATTGCCCCCTCGATGTTGTATTAAAATATGAAATCCATAAGAACCGGTGGACTGTGATGAATCAGATGATAACAGCTCGATCATTCTTTGCGAGTGGGGTGATTGATGGGATGATATATGTGGCAGGAGGTAACAGTGCAGATCTCTATGAGATTGATGCAGCTGAGGTTTTGGATCCCATCAGGGGGTATTGGCACCCCATTGCAAGCATGGGAACGAATATGGCATCTTATGACGCAGCTGTTCTTGATGGGAAGCTTCTTGTGACAGAAGGCTGGTTGTGGCCTTTTTTTGTTTCACCTCGAGGTCAGGTTTATGACCCAAAATCTGATAACTGGGAGAACATGGCAGTTGGACTAAGGGAAGGATGGACTGGCTCCAGTGTTGTTGTATTTGGGTGTCTGTTTATTGTCTCAGAACATGAAAGGATGAAGCTTAAGGCCTATGATATGAATTCTGATTCGTGGGAAGCCGTGGAAGGCCCGCCTTTACCAGAACAAATATGCAAACCTTTTTCTGTGAACTCCTGCGATTCCAAAATCTATGTTGTCGGTCGGGATCTTCATGTCGCTGTGGGTCATATATTGAAAGTGAACCTAGGAGGCCATTCTGAAAAGAAATTGTGCTTTTCTGTTCAATGGCATGTTGAGGATGCTCCTTTGGCGTTCTCTGATTTGACTCCCTCAAGCTCCCAGATTCTGTTTGCATAGCTTGTTTGCTTCTGTTTTCAATCGTGTTGGTTTATATGTAATGATATGTAATGATTAAGTTTGTAGAGTTGTAATTGCCCCATTAAAAAAGGTCTGTTGTTTAATATATAGAGTGATGAAATTTATCAGTTGACAAATTGTAGTTTACAAGTACAAAGTACTTATTTAGTCTCCGATACACACGGCCCATTAAACACATACCATGATCTTTCGAGGAATTTGGTAATGTACTTTTTCGGTTTGAGTTTTCACTTCAATAATTTTTTTGTTCAAAGTTCCAGGAGTGCATCAAATAAAAAATATGCAGTTGGAATTCTCGCTATGTACCTGATCAGGATCCAAATTTCCTTTCTTATGTCCTCCTCATCTTTGGAAGTGCTCCATCTAGAAAAAATACTCATATCCCTGGAAGTTTTTTTATTCTTAATTTGAATAGAACTCGTGAATTTGTATCAATATCTGTTTGGTGGATGCCTGAAAGGAACCTGCACTGACATTGGACGCAACATTTCCCCACAACTTCCCAGAAACAGGAGAGGAGACAAAGGAGAGAACATGATTCCCTCTTTTCACTTTCATGGCTGAAAAGGCTTCTCATTCCTTCATTTCATTAGCCATAGCTGTTGTGGATTAATGATATTTTCAAAGCTTACTGATAAGCAATGGATTTTTAACGTATTATTTATTACTTGCAGCAAGTGATTGACACGAAAGGGAAAATTGCCTTGTTTCCTGGCCAAGTGTGCACATATGTTGTCCTATACACTTGGCTCTCTTGTTACTTGGATTTTTTTTTACTCTTATCAGTTTTATGATTTGTTTGCTTTGTTCTCAAGGTTCATAGTATGTGGTATCGTTATTTGCATATATCTACTGACGTCTGTGTAATCTTGGCAGTTGTCCAAAAGCCTTTGAAAATTTTATATTAACCACTACATAAATTTGATATTAATTCTCTGCAAGGGCTGAATTCAAGATTAGGCCACTCTATAGTTTGCAAATGTCCAAGCATAAAACCCTCTCTGGTTATTAGTTCTCAGTTTTTGCACTTCATAATCATAGTGTTATAAGCATTTCTGTGTCTTATTTTCCCTACTATCATCTATCATAATAATATTTGAGGCACTACACTGGGGAACAGTAAAGTCTTTTAGGACATCGGTAATCAAATTGTTTCCTAAAGAATTTGGTGAATCAAACCATCAGTGGATTTATATTGCATGAAATACTCTTTGGCATCAACTATTGTTGTTTCAGATTCTGAGCTTGCTTTTAAAGCATGCATGAGTTCCCTTCACTTAATAAACAGTCTTGAGCTCCCAGCTGCTAATGAATGTTCTGGTAATAGCTGATGGATATGCGAGTCCTGTTTATGTTCTTTTCCACCCTTGTGCAGAAAATGGATCTTCCAGAGGGTATTTATGGTGTTGTGTGTTGATTTAACTTCTTTTTCTCCCTTCTTCATAGGAAAGTGGTTTGCTGTTTTGTCTTGTGTTTGCTGTCCCCTCTTTACTTTTGAATTTATATGATGAGCCTCAATGTTGATGCATCGCTTCCTTTCATCTTAGAGATTTTTTGATGATCTTGGTTATATATTTCTCAGTTTTGGTCTACCAAGATTTCGAGAGTTTTGTTAATCTATCTTGCCTATATTGTGTGGCCTTTTGATCTCTGTATTGGTGAGTTAGCTTTTCAGTGTCTTACCTATATCTTGAATTAAACAAGGTTTAGCCTTCACAAATAGTCAATCAATGCTCTGGTTAGATGCCTGATGTCTGATAAAAGAAAGGGTTTTTAGTTGTTGAATCTGATGATATGATCGTATGAAGGTGCTACATGGAAGATTACTTTTATACCAGATGAATCATGGAGGGCACCGGGCAGTGTTGGAAATATATTGGTGTTGATACCAATATCAATCCCATTGTCCAAATGGGGGGGATATCAGTATTTCTAAGCTCTAATCGGCTCACTGCTGATGACCACTGTTTCCCTATGCTGAGTGAGTGAAGTAATCCTGTTCTGGATCAGGAGAATAATGATGGTGAGGTTGTATGATTGGAAAGTACAAGAGCATGAAGGATGGTCAAAGCAGAGAATGGACAGTTTTGAAGCCATCTTCACTTCTTCAGTCATGTCTGGCAAATATTGTCATGCTACGAGGCACATGCATTCAACTTCTAACAAAAAGTTGCTTGATTTGTTTGGTGATGAAGGACAAAAGGCGAAAGTTAATTTCTCAACTTAAAAAATCAACTGAATCGCTAAATATCACCCGCAATTATAAAGACAAAAGACGAAACTAAAAAACTACTACTGATTGTGTTTAATATTCTGAATGAAATCATAAGGAAAACATCAAAGCCCTTATAATTGTTTTTTTTTTTTTCAGTTGGAGTATAAACTCTTGCAAAAATCCACAAATTTTGATCACAAAAACAATTTACAACTCAAATTCTGAAATTTCACAAATCAAATGCATAGATTTTCTTCATCAAAACTTTGTTTTCATTATTAACATATAGCACATATGATAATGTAGCTACACTATAAGTAAAATTCTTCCTCAACACAAATTGTGGGGATAAAGATTGAGGGAATGGTGTATGATAGTTTTAATATTAGGGGAAAAAGTTATTTCAATTTTTTTATTACTTTGTGTGGATAACGTAAAAGATAGATTTAATATATATTTTCAAAATAAAATATGCAATTCCAAAAATGCTCAATGGTTTGATTGCACCATAGTAAATTTTGTCCTAAAATAATAATACTTCCATCACTTTTTACTTGCTACTCAATCTCTTGGCCTATACTCTTTGGGTAAGGAGAAAGTAAATGGACAAATTTAGCTTACAAAAACTTAATCACACCAATCTCTTAGAATACGATAAGATTACCCCAAAAATCACAGAAACCCATAGCTTTCACTCTTCAAATTCTTCCGCATTCTGATTTCAGCTGGAGTTGGAATTCCTACTTCTGCCAAACTTCATATTCAAGGTAATCTCCATTCTCTCTCCTCTTTCGTCAATCAATTAATCACCGACTTTTAATTTTTACAATTTTGCTGCGCTTAATCAATTGAAAAACCTGATATTCCAAACCCTTGAAATTCAAATTTGTGCAATTATTATTCTGTGATGAAACCCTAATTTATGCAGTGTGTAATACATGGCGGCATCATCAAGTAGTGGCTTAACCTTCAAGCTTCACCCACTCGTAATACTCAACATCTCCGATCACTTCACTCGAGTCAAGTCTCAATTGCAGAACCCAGCTCACTCCAATGCCGCCGAGCCCTCGCCTCCTCCTCCCCGTGTTTACGGCTGCGTCATTGGCATTCAGAAGGGACGAATTGTTGAGATCTTTAACAGCTTTGAACTTCTCTATGATTCCGACACTCACTCTCTTGACCGCTCCTTCCTTGAGAAGAAGCAGGAACTATGTGAGTCCCCCCCTTGTTTTCTCCCAAATTGTGTTTTTTCTCCTCGTTTTTTCGGGTTTTATTGTTGTTGTGAATGATTAAATTGATTGATTTAGAGTGTTGTTGTTGTGTGATTGATGGTCAGATAAGAAGGTGTTCCCGAACTTTTACATACTAGGGTGGTATTCGACTGGGACTGATGCTCAAGAATCTGATATGCATATTCATAAAGCTGTGAGTTTTTCTCGGTTTCTCTCAATATTTTTGTTATTTAGTTAGTGAGTTATTTGCTTGAATTATATGGTGCATTCAATGGGGTTTTAGTGGGATTTTCGCTGTTTTTCTCAATTCATGGGTTACTTTGTTAGTGAATTACAAAGTATTTGTTAGAACTCAGAATAATATGGTGCATCCAATTGGTTTTGAGTTGATTGATGAAATTAATAAGTTTATCTTGCTTTTTTATTTGATTGGGTTTGAGCGGATTGTTGAAATTGAACTGTGTCCGTTTGTTTAGTTTGGTTGTTAGTTAAGTGGTTCATCTAGGTTGTAATCCCATTGAAGGAAGGAATTTTGGACTGAATTATGTCGTTGATGGAAATCTGGTTTTCAACAGCAATCGGTTCTTAAAAAGCATTTATTGTATTTGGTTCCTTGCTTGAAAAGTTAGTGCGTGGAGAGAGAAGAAGGAAAATTTGGCGTTTCTATTTTCAAATAAGGAAAAGCTTTCCACCGTCAAAATGTTTTCTTTCCTTTATGAACCAAATAGAGTAACATGGAAGCAACGGAAAATTAATATTTATTCCCTCCCTTTTCTGGAGAAGAATTTGCCTTCCAATGAAACACAACGCTGGCCTAGTTCCAATTTGTGGGGGTAACAAAGTGGTTTTCTGAATCTGAGGATGTTATTGGAGTTTCTAGTATTTAGCTTGAGTATGGGCTCTCATCATGCAATAGTCTGAGTGTGTTGGTATGCTTGTTATTTGTTAACTCCTACTATGCACCAATCAAAGATTTGTATGGTTTTGGTGAAGTCAACTTTGAAGCTTCCTTTTAGTTAAAAAACATGGTCTGATGCCCTGGTGTTCTTTTATCAGCTGCTACATATGTTGAAGATGTTAATGATCTTGTTTATCCATTCTTGTACAATGAAATTTTACTTTGTAGTTTCTGGTTTGTTTGAGAAATTTGATTCATTCTTTATTTATTAACTCAAATGCACCATTGTGGTTTTAGTAATTGTTGTTTGGGTCTATAAGGTGTTTGTTCTAAATAGCATGAACTTGTCTTTTTGAAGGCAAGCACTATGATGGATTTGTTTCTTACCCGGTAACAAATATTGATTTTGTACAGCTGATGGATATTAATGAGAGTCCTGTTTATGTCCTACTCCACCCATCTATCAATCATGCGCAAAAGGATCTTCCGTTGAGCATCTATGAAAGTGGTATGTTTTGATTTCTCCCTACTTTTTCTTTCCCCATTTGTGCATTATTGTGCATGCTTCCGAACTTGACGTCTTAGTCCCTCTTTTTAAAAATTTCAAAATCTGGAAAACGATTTTGCTGCTTAACTTTCATCTAACTTTGTAATTCTCTTGTGCAATCGCCTTTATATGTCTTATTTTGGTGTTGAAATAATGCTTAATATATTTCTGCCTTGGGTACCTTGTGTTGCATTTTGCTAATTTCTGCCCGTTAGCTTGGTGCAATGACATCTAAAGATTAATGTGTTTGAACCTGGAGGTTGCTTTGAACTTTTGATGCTTATGATGACGAATGATGTAATAATCCTTCCTTGCTCAAAGAAGGGTACCATGATGCAAAACCATTCACTACTAGTGTTAGAGAGAGGCTTTTTCTGAGATGTTTCTCATGACAGCAGACAGCCCTACAAAATGGAAAAAGGTTTTTGGGAACGATTCTGTTTCTCTCTTGTCTGAACTGTAAGGGAATTAATGTGTGGTGTATCTATGCTCTGAGGTCTCTGATTCTCTGTTTTCCTCTCATTTCCACATTACTTTAATCGTTGATTAGTTATCAAATGGATACCAGGTTTGCCATTATGATTCAGTTCTTTTTTTCTGTATCTACGTAGTTGGCTTATGAGACCAGTTATCCATTTCATTATTATTTCTTTTATCAACTTTTTTTGTTGGTACATGCCTTCAGTCTGGTCTACAAGCTGGTTGTCACCACTCTTGCTAGATGCTTGATGTGTGTCAAAAAGCATATTTCTTCATTTGTGGCCTTGTTAGTGAGAAAATCTGAAGAGTATTTTGCCGATGAAACAGTTGTTTTCATATTTTGCAGAGATAATGCTGTTAATAGTTCGAGT
The DNA here is from genome assembly GCA_026401315.1 of Dysphania ambrosioides. NCBI lineage: Eukaryota > Viridiplantae > Streptophyta > Magnoliopsida > Caryophyllales > Amaranthaceae > Dysphania > Dysphania ambrosioides. The sequence goes on along the minus strand of CM048665.1, from coordinate 26,630,129 downwards.
TAATGATGTTTCTACTCATTTGGAAAGTGGTCTCTTTGCTCCTTTTAACTTGACAGGATTGCTTGCATACTTATTATCTTCCCTAGAATGTTATTTAAGCAAGAGCTATTCTGGTGGTGGTGGTGGTTGTCACTAATGAAAATACCACTTCTGACTGATTGCACCCTGAGTTTATTGCTTGATTGCCCCTTGAATTAAATGCCTCTCAGCTAGGATTAAGAAGTCATGAGTTATGTCTTCAGGTTGCATTTTGTGACAAGGCAATGCCTTGTTATCCTCCTTGACCTTCTTTAATAGTTGTGATTGCTAAATTTCAGAACTGCATGTCATTGAAGGTCTTCCGCAGCTAATCTTTGTTCGTTCGAGTTACACCATCGAGGTAATCTCTCCCATGCTTCACTTCTTCCTCTCCTGGTATCACTGCAATAGTCTCTGCTAGTTTTGCTCTTCATGAATGAGCCCTTTGTTCTATTTTCTTGTAGACTGTAGAGGCAGAAAGGATCTCTGTTGACCATGTTGCGCATCTAAAACCATCTGATGGTGGTTCTGCCGCCACTCAATGTGAGCTCAGCTGCCTTGTTTTCCTTCTGACAACGTAAGACGAGAGAGTTTGACAGATTTCTTATATTCTGCCTCTCATATTGCTTTTTGTACGCAGTGGCTGCTCATTTGACTGGTATCCACAGTGCAATAAAGATGTTGAATAGTCGAATTAAAGTGCTTCACCAATATCTTTCTTCAATGCAGAAAGGTAAATCATATTTTCATATTAACCTTTAACTTCTATTAAAGGGTAATTGCTTTTATTTAGTGATGGATTGTGAAGCATGTCCTTGTTATTAAGAATTTGATATTCTTTATCAGATAATAATGCAGCAGAACCATACATGAATGCTATGCCCTGTTAAGTGGATGTGCTTTATGATGTTCAATACAGTCCTGCTTAGCTGCTAGTCAAACGATGTTAATATCTTTCATCACTGATTCACTTCTCCCTTGGGGCATATTTACTAGGCTTACTTTGGCGTCAGTTAGCATGGAAAATGGAGATGAGAGGCTTAATATTAGTATTACTGATGTGGGTTATCCTGGGCTATAATCGCATTCATTGTTCATTGCAGGCGAAATTCCTTGCGAGAACTCACTGCTGAGACAAGTTTCAAGCCTTCTGCGGAGATTACCCGCTATTGAATCTGGAAAATTTCAAGATGAATTTCTGATGGTGAAGACCTATTCATCACTGCCAGCTTATAGGATTTTGAATTTACTTTTGTGCTCTGATTCTCATATGCTTAACCCATCTACAAGATTCATATTTATGATTCATGAGTTTTCTGAGTTGAGCTTTTAATTTTACAGGAATACAATGACACTGTGCTGGTAACTTATCTTGCCATGTTGACCAACTGCTCAAGGTAATGGACATTCAGAATTAAGTTTTCTCCTGAATTAAGTTTTTTTTTGGGCCGCTCCTGAACTAATTAATATTCAGTGTAATGGACATTTAGAATACACTCTTACTTTTCCCCTTTACAGCTCTATCTACTGAACTAATTAATGTTGTTATGTATCTAGCAATGTTTCTACATTACTACTATGGATTCATGGTAACTGCAGAGTTGTGTATACCTTGACTTCCCTTGATCTGATACTTAATATTCAGTGTCATTGACATTCTTTTTAATTTTTCCTCTTCTCTTTCATTTAATATGATGATCCAACTTGGTCTTTTTGACTTGTCTTTTTGATGTGAGTCGAGGATGCATTCGCTATGTCTGTTTGAACTTTTACATTGAAAGGTTGTTGCCATTTGTATGGGGATGTGTGATATTGAACAGTGCTGATGTTTAAAACTTCTAGTTATCTAATTGGAACAAATCTCATCATTTTTTCAACTCAGGTGGGAAGGCTTATTGTCGTCATGACATTTTTGAGAGACTTTTCCCCATATGACAAATTGATGATGTTTCAATTTAGTAACATGAATTAGGAATGAACTGGTTCTAATATCTTTCATGTCTGCGTTTTGTGTTTAATATCTTGTGCACAAATGCCTCAGCTTGCTTCAGGGCTAATATTTGATTCTTCTAATGCAGTACAATGAATGAGCTTGTCGACAAAATCAACACTGCATATGACAGGCACGGTAGAAGGGGAGGACGAACTGCCTTTATCTGAGAGCAGCAGCAACATAATTTACTGCAGGCATCTTTATTGATGGAACTGAGTTTTTGATTCTGAAGGTTAACTTAAATTTGAAGCTGATTTGGGATCAGGATTTTGGGTGTCTGATTAAAAATGGTGCCAGTAAAAGTAGACTGTTAGAGAAATTAGTTCTGTTCTTACCTTTTTGTTACAGGGTTACTTTGGACAGTGTTTTTCCTTGTGATTTTAGGTCTTGATTTCAGTATGGTGGCTACCTGAGTTCATAGTGTCTGTGATTTTGATTCACTATGGTGGGGCAAGTTATTGCTTCTTTTGTGAATATTATGATGGAAAATGGATTACAGAAAATTTCAGCGAGATTTATTAGGTTTAGAGATTTTCGCTGTCTTTCATTGTTGTTTTCTCGTTGGAAATTCGGCAGGAGGTATTTGAGTTAGGAAAATTGGTGGTGATTAGACATTTGCATTGGGTCGGATGAGGAATGAGATAGGTCATGTACAAAACGAGCCGGGCTAAAGATGTAAAACGGGCCGAGTCAAATCGAATTGGTTCGAAGAGAGTATATTTATATTTATGAAGGGTGATTTTGTGCCTATATTACCTCTAATTTGCAATAAACCGTTGGCAAGCAAGTGTGAAGTATTAATTACTTGATAGTGTTTAGAAGTTTTGGAAATTATTGATCAATTATTGATTCAACATGATCCTTTAAAGATTTATTAAAATATGACACTTTAAAAAATCGATTCATTTAAGCACATAATTGATTAGACCCTTTTATAAACGGGTCGGTTAAGAGTCATTAATGAAGTTTCTCCCATTTGAACAACTCTAGTGGTGATTATCTTAATCAGACAAGGTTGTATGGATAATCCACAATATCAAATTTATATTTCGTATGTGATTAAGTGATTCACCTAAAGGACAAATGATGAGACATCATTATGTCTGTTTAACCAATTGTTTGGTACAAATTACTCGTACTATGGATTGTCCATATGAACATCTCATAATATATTGCTCTCATCGCATTCTTGTTAACTTACCTAAACTGACATCAGACGAAACGCTCTGGTATAAAAATATTTGAAAAATGATAAAAAAAAAAAAGGTTTTATCTTTGAAAAAAAATGAAGGTGACCGTTGACGGTTGGCAACAAATCCGATATCTGTCATGGGTTGACTCATGAAAAGTGTCACTGGCAGCAAATAGCAATCCTCCTTCACTCTCTTCCCAAACTTACCATTTTCTCAACCAAATTCAACTCTGTCAATCCTCTTTTATCTTCCAAACTACGCTATTATCAATCCTCCAACTTTTTTACTGTCAGTTTTTATTATATGTTCTTCTTCGCCATTATCGCATTGCGTTCTTTTACTTCTTTAATATTTAGGTTTTCCCCCCTTATTTTCTTACTTTTTGATTCGAATTTCAAGCATTATTATCAGATTTTGATGAATAATTTGTCGGAATTTGTAGGTCAAGCTTGCCGTTTACGCCTCAGAAAGTCAATTATTACAAAGAGTCGCTGAACGAGCTGACGTACTTCCTCTCTTTTTCTGATGAAGCGTGATTTTGCTTAATTATTTCCTCCATTTCTTTGTAGTTGCAACATTTACATGTCAAATTTCTACTTATATAATTGTTATTGCTACATAATCAAATATATTGATAGTTGAAAATCGTGCATCGGAGATCTTGAAAAATTGCAACCAGAAGGAAATGGAGGAATTATAGATTTGTTTCTGTTTGTTTGTGCTGTGTGATTTACAAGTCAAGTGTTGAATTGCAGGTGCAAAAGTCGTTGTTCTCTGATGATGGAGGAGTTTTGGAGAAGAATGACAATACTCCGGTAACAAATGCCGATTTTAGTGTGTAGGCTTTAATTAGTTTAGGTATTATACTTCGTATTTCTAAATTGTCCAGTTCCTAACTTAACAATTGGGAAAAAGAAATGTTGTTTTGCGGAATTAGTAAATGAATTCTCATTTAACCGCTCTTTTATTGGATGTTAAAGTTGAAATGTAGGATCTTTTTGGAGAGATGCAATTAGCTAACTTAAAGCTACATAACTGTTATTCGAAAACCATGTTTGTCTCCTGGAAATTCCAACTTCAGTTGTGCCTAGCAGATAGTGATAAGTTTACTATGTACTATTGACTTAAGAATGCCGATAGCATTTACATGATAGTTTGGCTGATCGAGAGAGAAGATGCTATCTCTTTATCCTTCCATTTTAGGAGAAAGAAATTAGGACTCCCACTAGTGTGAACTACTCTAATAGATACCAAATTATGCGTCTACTCCTCCGCATTATTGTGAAAGTTGTAGAAACTTGATTTACTCTTTCATGCTCTGCAGGTGAATTTGGTGTGTCTGATGAGTGGAATTTTCAAATCTGCATTAGTTATTTTTGAAAGAATTTTATTGCAGAGTAAGTATAATCTTGGAATGTGATGCTTTTGAATGTATTTCAGAAAATATGCGCTTGTATTATAGAAATAATATGTCAAGAGGCATATGTCTCTGCAAAGTTGATGATTAACTTGCATTTGAGAAACATAAGTCATGAAGGGCAAACCAAAAATTTGAAATGTTAGACATTGGCTATATTATGATGGTTATCCAAGTTTGGACTTCGGAGGAATAATGATGCGACAAGTTATTTTTATGACTGGTGGGGGGTGCTGATGGTGTGCCTGCACCTATTGCGTAAATGAGTCTCTATTAGGCCTCTTGTGTAATATATAAGTACAGACAAATAGTCCAGAAATATAATCTGTTTCTCTCAGGGTTTCCTGCTGTTGCTAGCAAAATGTTGCCTTGCAAGGACACACTCCTGGATATCATTTTTGATTGTTTGTCCAAGATCAGACCTTACGATTATAAGCATGGACCCTAAACAAAAAAGTTATTCCGTATTTTATTGTTTCTTCGTCAACCTTTTTCTTGTCTTCTGACCGAGGTTCTCTTTTGGCATTTCTCATATGTTCTGTCCATGTGTCTTCACATCATGTCCTTTGTTGATAACAAGTTCATAGCTTCCGTAAATATTGTATTGCAGGTGCTAGATCCAATAGATGGGACACGAGGGTTTCTCAAAGGTGGCAGTGCCTTACATTTGGTATGTCCCATTCTAAATCCTGATAGATTCCATAATCTTATTAGTTAGTGAACACAAGAATTGTGTTTCTGACGTTTTGTGAAGCAAACATGTTTATGAAAATTAATTGTTAATTTCTTGTCTGCTAAATGAGTGGGCATGCAGTAATGTGGAAGCTTGCTTCCCTAACATGTGATTGTACCTATTTTCTTGAGATCGAGCAATATAACATTTTAATTTCTTATGAATCCTAAAAATCAATTCCACCTATTTTCGTAGCAAAAATCATGTTTGTATTTGACATCTCTGTAACCCATCTTAATCCAACTTCTGCTGACATCCAGATATAAGGGTTCAATAATATTGCCAGTTGTGCAGTTATCGCATCGATAATAGGCACAATTCTGATAAGCGGAGCATATAATCTAATAAAAGGAGAATTGGAGGAATCATGTATTATATTCATGGGTAGGCATTAATAAATAAAGAAAAACAGTAGAAGAGTTAAAAGCCATAATGAACATTAAGAAAAGAAAAATAGAGAATGAAATGGATGATAAAGTGAGAATTTTGAATAAACATTGAAGTATATTAGTGTTCCTTTTTTTTTTTTTCTCTTCCTAATTAAGTCAGGTCAATCTTCCTAAGCAATTGGGACATGAAGAGAATATGACAACATTTTTCAAGATGTAAAATGTATGCTGATGATTGCAGTTATGTAAAGAAATGTGACTTTGCTGATTTGTTAAATATTTCTGACAGTTAGTAAAGAATATAGAACATTGGGACAAACATCTTTGACATGTTCCTCAGGGATAATACTTAAGTGCAATGTGTAACGCTACTCTTTGACTGCATTCCGTGATATTGAATGTTGGGATAATAAAAGTGAGAATTTTGAATAGACATTGAAGTATATAAGTGTTCCCTTTTTTTTTTTCTCTTCCTAATTAAGTCAGATCAATGTTCCTAAGCAATTGGGACAAGAAGAGAATATGACAACAATTTTTAAGATGTAAAATGTAAGCTGATGATTGCAGTTATGCAAAGAAAGGTGACTTTGCTGATTTGTTAAATATTTCTGACAGTTGTTAAATAGCTTTGACATTTTCCTAGGGGACAATACTTAAGTGCAATGTGTAAAGCTAATCGCATTCCATGGTATTGAATTCAGCCAATAGAGCCAACATAAAAATCATGCAGCTTCGATTGTGAGATTAGTGAGCCTTTACGTGACAGTGTGACACAATAGTCAAACACAGTTCCATAATGCATGACAGCTAACGTGAGTCCGTGAGACTGTGACTACAAGTGCAAATTGAATTTTGTTTTATTCAATAAACTTTTGTGTGAGGAGATTGTAAAATGCGAATAAGGAACATCTGGTATCAACAATATCATCACTGTAGCAACAACAACGACGCCCCACTTAGATTCCACATTTGGCCTAATCCTAAATATAATTAGTGCTCATCTTTACCGAGCAAAAATATCAACAATATGCAAAATTAGTGGCTTTTTAGGCTCTTAGGTTTTGTTTGTTATCTCCCATTTTATTTATTTCTTTTATTTGCTGTGATGTCATTTTCAGGTTGGACTAGCTCTTATAGTTGAATGGGAGATAGTATTGGGTGTTATGAGTTAACTAAATTGGAAAGAGAACTCTTTAAATGAATCTCCTACGGATGTCCAAGAATTTCAAACCAACCAATCTGTGTCAGGGATCATTATGGTGGCCCGTATGGGATGTGGAATATGGAAAACTGGATTACCTGACTTACTGGGTGGTCTAATGAATATGGATGGTTTTTGGGAAGGATGCTTTGTTGATGGATTTTCTTTACTTCACGAGGGACGTTTCTGTATTCCTGAGAGTCAAAATTGGATTCCTTTCCTCTCTCAAATTCTCTTAGGGCAACTATAGCCAACTAATGTTGGAGATAAGCAAATTTCTGCTCCCAATATGCTTTGGAAGGTATATTAAAAACTTTTTTGTACTTAAATTGAGTGCATTGTTTAGTCTTTAGTTGTCTTAATATGTTACTCGTAATATCTTTTTTCGTTGGTTTCTACTTCCTCCATTTTTTTCACTTGTAATACTTTGATTTTTGCACTATTTACAAGTTTGGCTTTGATCTTCTAGGTGAATTATCCTTAAGAAAAAATATAGTCATGTAGAATCTAGTTAGATTTGTCTCGATATATAGTTTCAATATATCAACTTTTTGTTATATTTACTTATGTATAATTAGAGATATTAACGGTTAAAAATATGCATTAGCAAACATGTTTTGAGAAGTGTTGTAAGTAAAAAAAAAAACAAAAACAAAGTATTAGATAAGATTATATAATGGTCCTTTACCACACCCAAATACCTTGGAAGATTTTGTTTTCTAGTTTGGGGAGGGGCCATTGAGGTTGTACACTTAAATCATACAAAACTAGTGCCCGTCATGAATGTGAGATCTGATCTCCAATCAAGTGGAGCTCTAACCAACTAAGCTATCCACCTCCAGTTTACAATGATTATAAGTTGTAGGCAGAGAGATACTCACTGTGTGTATCTTCCGTAAAGTTTAAACCAAAAGGATATGTTATGATGGAAAGACATCATACAAATACCAGGCTGTATGATTTTAAGGGGCTTGTTGATTTGGGGATTGTTTGTGATGCTATCTACATGTGAGATGCATGACCTTTTCTATGTTTGCATCTCTACCACTATAAAATTGTTTGGGACTTTTTTTCCTTTTCAGGTCTTGATCCTAAGCCCAACCTTCTTCTCCATTTAAATAGTTCATGGCTACCTTGTCATTGAGGTACACTATCCTCATGCTACTTGCTTGTTAGAGGCATTACATAAGGTGTTTTGGCTATTCGCTGCTGTATATGTTGAATGTTTTCCTATCAGTTGGAACTTATTTTAAATGATTGTTTGCTTTCTCCTGGGCAGTTTATGCAAGTACTTGATAGTTGTCAGGAAGAGCATCTGTTTTCATTGATCGAGTTAGGGCTTAAAGAAATATGAAGGTATTTGCCTTTGTTAATATTTCATTTTGGTTACTATTCCAGTGAAGATCCCGGGATTTGTAAATTTTCCAAACTTTTTAATACTGCTTGACACTTTAACTCCGTGAAAGTGTAGGCTTGCGACCATTCAATTGGGATGATCTGTGTGCATGAAGCTTGTGGAAAGGTTGTGTCACTCTCTGACACCAGCTTTGAACTTCAAAGTTCATAATTTTCTTGTGTTTTGAGAGAATGCAACAAATCTTAGAAGCAATCTGACTGAGATTCAAAAAAAAGTAGCAAAATGTTTTATCTGCAGCTTTTTTGTATGCTCAAAACTCCTTGTAACTAGAAGTGTTTTACGCAACCTATTCTCATTTAACCAGGTCACTGATTGGAGGGGAAGCAAAGTTGATCTTGCTGCTGACGAATGGCGCGCAGATTCGATCTCTGTCAGGCTTCAGGTGGTGTATTGGTGACAAATGGAACCTTGCATGGTCAGATCTTGGATTTAATCTCTCTTAAGTCATCAGTTGTGTCTTAGAGATCTTACTACAGGTCTACAACCAGGTACTCACCAGTGATTTTTTTTAACTGCAATATCATAGTATCTGTTCATTATCCTTCTTGTAAATCATTTGATTAAATCATCATGTTGTATCAAGTGCCTTGGTGTCTGATGGAAAAAACTTATCTATTATTTCGATATTTGTGTACAACAGACCCCTCCTATTCCTCTATGGCTGTGAGCTTCTTTTGAAAAGGCATCAGTGTAAGGCTGAAATTGAATTAAAAGAAGAAATTTCTCTTAATCAAGTGATTGCTTATGGCTAGTCATTGGGAACATTTATGACTATGAAAGGCAGTACTTTCATGTAAAATTACTAGTAGCAGTACTCTGTCTGCATAAAATAGTATGAAGGGCAGTATTTTTCACATTAAGGTATAAACCTAGTAGCATTCCTCTGATATGGATTCTGGACCAAGGCCCAACACAAAAATAATTGGGGGCTCTAGGCTTTCAGTAATATTATGAACCTTATGGTCACAACTGCTACGAGAACAGGAGAAAAAGTTTAGACCATCCTTATTGGGAGCTTTCGACATCTTCTTGCTCATGATTAAGGTCTTCGAGAAACTGGCTGTCAGTATTTACTTGCAAGGCGGGATCATAATCAAAGAAGGAATGAAAATAAAAATGAGAAGGGATATAGATAAACTAAAAAGCTATGACATATAACGAAACACAAACAATAGCGTGACTGCATTAGTTGAGAGCTATTTGTTCTTCTATTTTAGGTTGACATTTTCTTTTCATTCCAATTATTGTATTTATCACTACTGAAGTTTAATCTATACTCTGAAAAATATTATTTTATAAGAAAATCTTTGTTGTCACTTTTACAACCTGTAGATCCACTACATATCAAGTCTAAATTATTATTCATTGAATTGATTAGATCTTCTTTGTAAAATGAGAACTACTTTGTAACATCTCTTTTAAGTTTTAGATTTATCATATATGGTGTAAAGATAACTGAAGTCTAGCTAGACAAGGGCATGTAAGCTAGTTATTGCACAAAGCTTTGGTAATGAGTTTCCAAATAGTGTTAGTCTTCCTGTAGGAGAACAAGCATTAGTCTAGCCTTTCCCACGGGGAAAACTAATTAAAACCTAGACTACCCGTTGCTGAGGCATTTAGATCTAGTCCTCATTGTTTTTTCCGGGTGGTCTTAGATGGTGGTAGAGAAGAGTTGGTGGGTGGTGTTAAGTAGGAGATGAGAGAGAAGGATGGTTTAGGGCCTCTATGTTATCGAAGGTAGACGGTACTCCAATCATTTTTTGGGCAGCGCTCCAGTGGTTGATGGGTGGTGCTCCTAATGGTGGTTTTCATGGTGATGGTAAGTTGGGGAAGAGGGAGAAAGATGGTAAGAGAAGAGAGAGAGAGAAAGAAGGAGAATGGTAGAAAGTTGGTGGTAATTGGGAAAGGGTATACTGGGAAAGATGGGTGATTTTTCGGGCTTTCTTGTATATTATAGGGCGTCATTTAATGATCTACGTTTCAATTAGTAGTTTAGAGCTTAGAGACAGTATTTAGTTAGCATTAGTCTTCCGTCGCCAAAAATTAAGGAAACTTTGGATCTCTGGAAATCACTTACAAGTGTTATAGCATAATCTTCCGTTTGTAGCTTGCCTACATCGATCACTTAAGCATGTGTATGTTGTCTGTTAAGGCCTACTTTAATGGCGATTGTTTATTTTCAAGTTTGCCTTTTCCCTTCTTATATACTTCACATCAGATAGATTGTAAGAACCTGTTCTCTTGGATGTATATTGAAAAATTGATTACTGCAGAGTGTTGTATATTGAAGAGAGTTCTTGCCAGTTATTGCTATCTATGATGTCATTATACTATATACTTGCTTGGTTATTGTCTGGCTACATATTACGACATAATGAATAATGTGCATGGATTGCCATTGGGGATTTAGAGCTTGCACGCCAACCACAACTAGGTTCTTTTACCAACGCTAGCTCTGCAAATAGTTCATACTTTACACTGTTTATTTATTAAAATTAGCCTCGTCTTTTTTGTTTTCTTGAAATTGTGGCTAACATATTCAAACAGCTGTCCTAATTCCAATCAGTTTCTAAGTTTGTTAGAGAAACTGAACAGCTATGAATAGAAACAAGGCAGCTTTTTGATGAATTGCGTAATTTGTACAGATCACCCATTTTAACTTTAGAAATATGTAAGCCTATTGGAGTAACCATGGACTAGAAATCCTTAGATTAGGACAAGTTATTACCTAATCAGGTACCAGTAAACTTTCATTAAACAATGCAAGTAAATCAGATATTTTCAACCACGTGGATTACTTAACTAAAGTCATTGAAATTTCCTGGTGATCCATGATCACAAGCACTGAGACATGTGTTTAGGTTTATGCTTGTATATTGTGGATACGAAAGGATATGCTTACTTTCTTTAGTAGACTCCATAAAATATAAAACTCATCTACCAGAGTTTATCATTTTGTTTTTGTCTTATATCTGGATACATTTGTTGCTCCAGGGGGGTCTGGGGAGGGGGGATGGTGAGTATAGCTCTCATCCATAAAATAGTAAGCACATTTCACGTGTTCATCCTTTTGCTTTTGTCTTATATCTGGTTAGCTTTTGGAGGAGGGATGAGCTTAGCTTCCGTGCAACTTGGTGTCTACTCCTACAATAAATTAATGTAATGCATCAGAACAAAATGAGATAAGACAAATTGGTAACAACGGGAAAGAGTTGTTAACTTTCTTAATAATTTATCAGGAGAAGCAAAAGTAACTTTTGAAACTTTTTTATACCAATCACGAATCGTTATGTAAATAAAATTTCTAGATGCTTGCTCTATTTCCTTATTTGTAACTGGTATTTGGATAATCATCCTGCCCTCCTCATCATCCAGTTTTGACTCTATACTTAAATTAGTGCCATGAGATGAAGTATTTAATAGAAAATTATAAATTGTGCTCTTAGCCTGATAAATGTCGCTGTTAATCTGGAATATTTCTTTGTGCTTCCTGAGGAGTGTGAGGACATATATAAGGTTCCAGATTAATGTTTGGTAAATGGAAATGGCAAAAATAGTCATTTTAATATTATACTAAAGCAAGAATGAGGGACTATGACTTTACAGATTCAGATTTCCTCAACAAAAAATAAATGAAAGAAAAAAAAAATCTAGAATCCGATCAGACTCATTTTCTTATAGGTTAAAAAATATTAAAGCTTTTTTGAGTTGGAAATGTTTTGTAAGTGCCTTATTGCGTCAGACCTGTCAGCTGGTGGGAGTAAGGGTAATACCTGTGTTCAATTCGCATCCCAATCATATTTCTTGATGGTTCAGACTTAAGTAATACATTGGTTGAGGCCCTTTAGAGGGCTTAGTCAGTGGTTAATATCCATTTTCTAAACTGGTGGATGACTTCTTTTTTTTTTTTTGGATTATTGGACATCTTTCTTATTATGATTTTCATTGTCCTGAGGACCATAATCTGAGTATTGTGATAATCTCATTTTGGCAGTATGGTATTTGCCACAACTTTTTTCATTCTCTCTTTTTTTTTATTGGATTTTGATTGTTTTAGTGCTTTGCCTTCCGCTGGTTACAATTTTTTTTAGCAAGGTTGCACTGAAAGAGGGGAAAGAGTTTTTTTTTGTGTGCATATGGTGTTATGGCCATTAGACATCTCTGACCTTTTCTTTTTGTTTCGGTTAGAAGTAAGTTGCAAATGATTTTCTGACTGGTAAAAGTTTTTGTATTGGTGATATTATCAGTTGAGGTACTTCATACTGGATAAATGGAAGTTGATGCCTTTGTGGGGATTTAGGATGCATGCAAATGGCAATTATACCGTGTTTGGTACGAGGTTTTGAGGGAATGATAATGAGTTTGTGATGTTAACTTTAATGTCCCTTGTGAATATCTTTGGTTACGCATCTCCACTTCCAAGTTTTTTTCCTGGTTGGTTTCATTCTTCATTCCTCATACACCTATGTTTCTAGGTGGTTGTAAGGGGTAAATGAAAACTAATTATGTACACACTTGATAGTGAAGATATTACCTTGGACATTTTAATGGAATATCTCATGGAAGATTTCGAAGTCATAATTATTCCTGTAATTGATAACCTTGTACTAAACAAGCTATGAACATTAGACAATGAAGGTAAATATTGTGCTTTCTTATTCTATGTTTTTCCGTGAATTTGTTAACGATGATAGTGCTCATGCTCTTTTGCTCTTTTTTTTTTCCCTTGGAGATGCTTAAAGTTGATGAGACGTAAAGATTTGTATTTACTTTTTACATATTTCTTTTTTTTATATATATATTTTTAATTGTCCCTCCTTTCGCCCTACAAAACTCCCAGTTTGTAGTTTGCTACTGTTTTTCTTTGTTGTGCAGCATTGTACAAGAGTTCTCAAGTGCTCACATTTATGTGCTATAAAGCTTCCTAGTGTTAGATTACAGCTATCATTTGTGAATGTGTGTAGCATCTAAAATATAGTTTTGTTCAATATGTGGCCTTTGAGTTGTTCATGAACATCAGAAAAATAAGGGTAAAAAACATACAACTTTGACAAGTGACCACAACGTTGGTTGAAATTTGAAAGGAAGTAGACAGCAATACGTCATTTGTTACTATGTGTCTTCTTTGGATAGGCTTACATGGGTTGACTGCTATATGTGATTCAGGCGTTATGCTGATAATATTACTATTTCATCATACAAATCTTTGTGGGAATACGTGGAAGTTTCAAACAGGCTGTCTTTTTATGTTTGATTCTTCTCGTGGTATAGTTAATTTACTCAGGCTTTCATACGAACCTGCGAATCTGTAAGATTTGGGTGCTTACTTTAATGTAGTAAGACGAAATCTGTGTCTTACACTCCAACTACTGAGATGTGATTTCTGAGTTAGGCTAGAGCAACTTAGTGAGTTCTGCTGAATATGTTTGGAACTTTGGATACTTGTCTAGGAATGATAAGTCGAATCGGACTTCTTCAAAGGATGGTCTTTGACCTTTTTACACATTGCTGTTCTTCTGCCTGCTCATATTTTCAGTATATTCTCATTGCTACACTTGTTTGGGACAAAGGTCTCAGAAGTTGTGGCAAAAATTTCTGGTTACTACCTAGAACTTTTGCTTAAAGTTTGGCCTTTCATGTATAAATGGAGAAACATATTAATTACTTCCAGTAAACTAAGGCAAATTTACACGTCAGCATAGATAATGAAAATTCGGGTGTAAAGCAATGAACATTGGCAGTTTAAAAAATTTTCCCTCATAAACCGTCAGTTATGAAATGATTACAATTGTCTTTTTTAAGCAATATGACTATTTGTATTCCCCATGCAACTTTCTCAGTATTATTCATCATTTCCCATTTTTCAAAAAAAAAAAACCCCTTGGTCTTCTCTCTCGCTAGCCGAAACAAACCCCTCTCACTCTCACTGTCACTGTCATTACCATTTAATTTTCATTGCCTTTCAACGTAATGTTCATTGCCTTTGAACTTAATATTCATTGCCTTTGACCTTAATGTTCAGTGTCTTTTAATGTAATGTTCATTGCCTTTGAACTTAGTGTTCAGTGGTTATGTATGTAATCTTCAGTGTATGTGAGAGTAATGCTCATTGCCTTTGAACTTAGTGTTCAGTGGTTATGTATGCAATCTTTAGTGTATGTGAGAGTAATGCTCATTGCCTTTGAAAGTAATGTTCAGTGCCTTTAAATGTAATGTTCATTGCCTTTGAACTTAATGTTTAGTGGTTATGTATGTAATCTTTAGTGGTTATGTATGTAATCTTCAATGTCAGTGAGAGTAATGTTCATTGCCTTTAGAAGTAATGTTCATTGCCTTTAAACGTATTGCTCATTGCCTTAGAACTTCATGTTCAGTACCTGTGACCTTAATGTTCATTGCATTTGAATATAATGTTTAGTGTTTTTGAACATAATGTTTAATGGTTATATATATGAATTGTTCAGTGTCTGTGAGAGTAATGTTCATTGCCTTTGGACTTAATATTCAGTGTCTATGAATGTAGTTCAGTGCCTTTAAACGTAATGTAAAGTGTTTTTGAACTTAATGTTCATTCTAATAATACATAATATTCGTTGGAAGAATACGTAATGTTCATTTCTTTAAAACACAATCTTTATTAAACTAATATGTGTACGGTGCATACTCTCAATGCAAAAGTTCATATTTTTAAAAAAATATTGTAAATTTCTCTTTTTTGTACGTATCAATCATTGTAATATTAAATAAAAATAATAAAATCCCAATACACCACTGCCAATGCATCATTATTGCAAATTAATGTTTCATCCCAATGCATTCTTTTTGAACTGATCGTTAACATTTAGTTCATTCAATTGATATATTATGTTCATTATGGTAATACTAAATGTTCCTTATAGTAGTACATCATGTTCATTGTAAAAAAATTTCTTCACGAATGTTCCAGCTTCATTTCTTGATATAACATGTTTATTGTTATAATATACTATGTTCAGTGAGATAATATATGTTGTTCAGTAGAATAATATATAATGTTCATTTCATTGTTTATGTACAGTATGTAAACTATTTTCAATAAAAAAAATTTAGATTTTTAAAGAACCTTGGGACCTGTTCTACACCCACTGCAAAAATAAAATTGCCTTTTCCAATTACGAAGTCAATTACAAGAGGAATAATGAACATCGCACATCCCAATGTTCGTGATGTTCATTGCCTGGTAAAAGAATGTTCATTCATTTCATTTTCTGTGACCTTACCTGCGTTTTATATATAATATACCTGCGTCTTATTTGTGCATTTGTATAGCTTATTGTCCATTGAGAGCGTCCACGACTAGAGGTTGATGCATTATGGGTTCATGGTATATACATTCATCTCAACTTTCATCATTTTAGCTATTCAAACACAAGCTGTTGAAGTATCACGAATTTCTAGTTTTGAGTATTTCAAAGATGAATGTTACAGAAGACACTTATATTTTTTTAGCACTTTTGTTCTTTGAAGGATAATATTTTTATTTCTAATTGTAATAACACAGAAGAGTTGCGTGAGATTTGTTCCGATTGTCCTATTGGGAGGACCTTGCTACTTCCCCTGACTTGTTTTAGGTACTTCTAATGGTCATTTTTTCCACGTACCTTGGATATTATAAGCATTATTGCACCATGAGATGACTGGTAGGGGTGTCAAATCGGATCCACGGGCTGGT
This sequence comes from Dysphania ambrosioides, assembly GCA_026401315.1. Classification (NCBI taxonomy): domain Eukaryota; kingdom Viridiplantae; phylum Streptophyta; class Magnoliopsida; order Caryophyllales; family Amaranthaceae; genus Dysphania; species Dysphania ambrosioides. The sequence goes on along the minus strand of CM048665.1, from coordinate 26,614,057 downwards.
TTTGGGTTGATCACTAAAATGGTTCTTATCGATTTGGGTTAAATCGAGTCAATTTGGCCTGTCGGGTCGGATTGGGTCAGGTTATTATCGAGTCGGGTTAAATTGGTTATTTGCTTGCTTAGGTTCGGTTCGGGTTCGAGTTAGTTTGTATTCGGCTCGGGTCAAGGTCGTTTTGGTAATGTTGGATCGGTTCATGAACGGGTTATAGCTGGTAATTTCGGGTTCGGGTAGATTTCGAGTCAAGTCAATATGGTAACGGATTGCCTCGATTTCGGTTGAAATTCGATTTAAGCTTTATTGGGTTGACATTGGGTCATTAATGAAAATGTTTGGTTTTAAGGTTATTAAAAATTTAATAAAAATAGGTCAGACAATATTAAGTCATATTCACATATATTTAAATTGTTAATATATCGAGTTAATTCAGGTCACAGGTTGTTACAAATTGGGTCATATCGGTTATGTGTCGGGTTCAATCGGCTTCAGGTTCTTTTCAAATCGGGTTTATAACGGGTCGGACATAGATTGGGTTCGGGTCTTCAAATATTGGGTCAAATCGGTTTTGGGTGGGTCGGTTTTCGGGTCTTACTTTTTGGGTTATAATCAGATCGGGTCCTAGTCGGTTTCGGGTAACTTATTGGGTCAGGTCGAGTCTGATTTTCATAGCTCTATTGACCAGTTAGCCTCTTACTGTATCACTTTGAAAGGTAGTAAACTGCACTGATGACATTGTATAACCGGAACACTGACTTTAGTGCTCAAGTTTAGAATGCTGAATTGGGGGTTATCAAGTGAGTGCTCCTCTCTTCACCTGAAATAAGGCGATCTTATCTGGATCTACGGTCTATTTTCTAGTCTGAAATCTTTTTGGTGTCGTCGACAGAGTAATTTTTTTGGGTCTGATATGTCCTTTTCTGTAATCCTTCCTGAGATCCTCCCCCTTGGGTTAAAGGGTGAATTTATTTTTTAACTTTTTCAATTTTTTGTAATTGTGTAAGCCTTGGTATTAGCTTAGCTTATGGCCCTCACAATTAATTTGATATAATCTTTATTTCCAATTGAATATGTACAAGACAGGTTGGAATTATGATCTCAATCAATGATTAAAGGTTACAGCTACTGAGGAATCTATATGATTGTGAGCAGCCCACCATAGGTTTCATTGGTTCGGAGAAACTTTGCCACTCAGAGATCAAATGAATATGATAATTAGTCTGTAAAATAAGCCATGCTCATATAATGTTTAAGCAATTTAATGTGGCTCATTTGTTTGATTTATAAAATTTCAATTTTGCAATGAACAAAACTACTTGTTGACAATTCTATGAAATGATCATAGCAAGGTTTATAACATAGTATAAGTGAATAACTATAAATGTACCTCTTTAAGTACATTATGGTATATGATAAAATTCCTCAAATTAACCCCGATTATATTATCCCACAGATGAATAGATATGGATAATTCAATAAGTTTGACTTCTCATTTTCCGTTCGTGTTGATACTATTATTGTTATCTTTTTTTGATGTAAAGAAAGTCGCAAACAGTAAGACAATAATTGATGTAGACGGATTCGATTCTAAATTTTGGTACCATTTTTCAAGATTTTAACCAAGTAAGCTAGTTGTCATTTATAATATGATTGTTATTTAACTAAGTAATTAAACATTTTTTTCCTTTATATGAAATAACATAATTTTGCCAAATGGAGGGGACACGTTGCAAACTTATTGGTAATAGTAGATGAAAGCAATCGGTATATTTTATTTTGTAAATTTGACTGCTCTATCCTTTCTCTTGGTTTCTAGCTATTTATATATACCTAACCTAAGTCGATGTTTCCCGTGCAGATACACCTCCAACATCCTAGTGAGAACCTCCCCTTCAAAAACAAGTGATTTCAGTTTTCTCCAGTTAAACAAACTCAGGAAAAAGATGGGGAGAAAACCCTGCTGTGACAAGGAAGGACTGAAGAAAGGTCCTTGGACACATGAGGAAGATCAGAAGCTTATAGATCACATCCAGCAGCATGGCCCTGGTAACTGGAGATCCCTACCAAGCAAAGCAGGTACGTAGTAGCTCCATGATCTTGTAATCTTTTTAGTCATTTTAATTGATATTATCAATTTATCATCGGCTATGTTAGTTGGACTCTTCATTTCACCTCACGTAGTCGTGCTGGATGCTTGACACTCAACATGACTCCAGAGCTTAATACTTTGGGCATGCATCATTATTTGACATCCAATACTCAAGTAGTCCGAGTAACATAGATGTATATTAATTAGTTCTAATTCTGCTTTATTAGATGACTTATTATAGATGATTTCTTAGTATATAAGGCTGTGCTAATTAAATTGTACATTTGTATACAGGTCTCCAAAGGTGTGGTAAGAGCTGCCGGCTAAGGTGGGCTAATTATCTCAGGCCAGACATCAAAAGAGGAAGATTTTCATTGGAAGAAGAAGAGACCATAATTCAACTCCATAGTGTTCTGGGAAACAAGTAATTGAGCTTTCTGTCTTGTACTATACTGTGCTTTTAATTTCACACAAATTTGCAATCATATAACTGATGTTTTACCTCCCTCTTTGATAAAAATGTATAGATGGTCTGCAATTGCTGCTAGATTACCAGGAAGAACTGACAACGAGATCAAGAACTATTGGAACACTCACATTCGAAAGAAGCTGCTTCGCATGGGCATCGATCCTGTCACTCATAGCCCTCGACTCGATCTCCTAGACCTCTCCTCCATCCTCAGTACCTTCCAGAACTCATCCTTGTTGAATTTGCCTGCTACTTTCCTTAATCTGCAGAGTCTCCTTAACCCAGAACTTCTGAGATTAGCCGCTTCACTTTCATTTTCTTCGCAAAATGGAATTCCAAACTTCATCAGTACTCAAAACTCAATTCTTGGCCATATCCCAGTGAATAACCAGGCTGACCAAAGTGCACAGACTGTTGTCAACCAAGTTGGAGCACCTATTCAAAACATCACTTCTTTTAATGCATTGCTAAGCTCGCCATCAGCTGATAACTCAGATTTTACGCCAAACAACAGCAACCAGAGTTTCAGCCACGGCAGTAGCTTCTCGTCGACGTTGTCATCATTGAGTTCAAGTCTTCTTATTCCTCTTGAAACAAATCTTACTTATCTCAACAGCAACATGAGTAGTGAAGAGGAGATAGATAGCTACCTCAGCAATGTAGAGAAGATGCTCCAAAGCCCAGTTCTTGAATAATGTCGTTCATAATATTTTTTAGAGCCAAACTGCGGCAAAAATATAACCTCACTTCTGTCTAGGCAAGGCCATGTAATCGGACTGCAAAATTCTGCCAGAATTCGAAGAAATCAGGTCGAGCCATACTTGATCAACTATAGATTTTCCGTACTTTTCTGCGTATAATGCAGTCTAAGCTGATGTATATCGTAGTAGGTAGACAAGAACAAGGTTGATATCCTCCGGCAAAGTCAAATATTGACAATTGAACAAGTTTACAAACATTGTATTGATTCCAAGTTTACATATGAGATTATAGCGAATTGGAGTAATTTTTTTTTATAAACCCTAATATGTTTAGAATTTTGGATCCATTTCGTCAACTAAAATCAAGTCTGGCTAAAATTTTCTAACATACATGCAATTCACTCAATTTCGCCTCGTGAAGAAGGTTCATTTTTTTTTTATTCAAGTGTCAATTGTAAATGCTTGAATATATTGCATTCGAAGGACGTATACAAAAACATTAGCATTAATTATCCTCTATAACGTTATATTCTCCCCAAAGTTCATTGAGATTCACATGTTTGCACAAGGATCATATATGAAATGAGGATATTCACGAACAACTCTTACGATTGCGTATAAGTTTTGAATACAACAATGTTTTAATTATGCTTAATATAATGTTTCTGTTTAACACTTTATATGCTGCTTTTAAGGTTGAATATACATCAATATATTCCATGAGTCAATGGATTCTTAAATTAAAAAAGTTGTCCTAACCAAGTTTAATTTACAATCATTTTAGTGAAATATATCCCAGTAATTAAGATACCGGATATTACACTATTAGATAGAGGTAATACTGGTGATGAATATTTAACTTAATAAATATGATAAACCTTACGAGAACATAACTTAAGATGCATGCTTGATGTGGTTATTGGGTGAACGACTCAGACATCCTTACCGGAACCAAGCAACATAATTTACGTAAGGTTAGCATGCTATGAGGAGAGTAGCCACTAGCAAGGATTGTCCGTAGCCCCGTACCTACCTATGCGGCTATGCTACCCATCGAAGACGACGTAGCTCTACGAATACATTTGTTGATTTTTAGGCTAGACTTACATCGACACTTGCATAACACATTTGGTTTAAATGTCCACTTGTCTTAAAATAATTACTCTACGGCGTCTCACTATAATCTTTTTAAGGGTCAAGGGAGTTTTGAATGATCTGATGTACTCAACTATATCCCTTGATAGTAAAAAAAAAAAAAAAAAAAAAAAAAAAAAAAAAAAAAAAAGTGTGTCAGTAAAAAAAAAAAGTTTAGTAGACGGAAATAAATATTATTATTAGTAGTGGGAATGTGCCATGATTCGCTTACTACTTTTCTAATAGAGCTCTGTTAGTCAGCTACTTACTATATCAGCACCCACCAGAAAATCACAAACAAAAGTCAGAAGGAGAGATAAGGAAATGGAAAAATACAATTTTTTTTTTATGGAATTAAAGGGAAAAATACAAGTATAACAATATAACAAATAAATGTTGTTCCCGGAATACATAAAACTAGTTGTTTTATTATTATTATCTTGTTCGATCTTTTTGTGTTTGACTTCTATGAAATATTTTTTTTGATTAGTTAATGTGGTTTTTAATTTTCGTCTAAATTAAGTTTCCTACTTTATCTTTAATTTTTCAATTTTGTCTTCTCATGGAATGATCCGTTATCATTTATAATAATATACTGCCCTTTTCGTATTTACCTTGACAATGCTTCATACAACCCGAAAATTGTTTATAAAAAGATTTAGATTTATGTACAAAGACTTTAGTTGACATAAATAATTAGTATGAAAAGAAGCAACCCGTGGCATTGTCCACTAAAGATAGCTAAGAAAGGGAATTTTTTTTATTTTTAAGCTTTTTTAAAAAAAAATTTTAAAAAATAAGTTACTGTTCAAACTATTTTAAAAAATAAGCCGAATTTAGGGTCACACTAAAAACGCTGCCTCGGGCAGCGTTTTGCATGAGGCTGAATTTTGATGGAAATTTTGGGTCATATGAAAACGCTGCCCAGGGCAGCGTTTTTCTTTATAAAAAAAACTAAAAAAAAAAAAAAAAACTGGGCCTTAGAAAAAACGCTGCCCAGGCAGCATTTTTCTTTTACCTAAAACGCTACCTCGGGCAGCGTTATACCTAATAAAAAGGGCAGCGTTTTGCATGAGGCTGAATTTTGATGGAAATTTTGGGTCACATGAAAACGCTGCCCAGGGCAGCGTTATAGGTCAGAAAAAAACGCAGCGTATTTCTTAAAAAAAAACTAAAAAAAAAAAAAAAAAATTGGGCCTTAGAAAAAACGTTGCCCAGGGCAGCGTTTTTCTTTTACCTAAAACGCTACCTCGGGCAGCGTTTTTCCCTGACCAAGAATTCACCCTAAAACCCAGCCCCATGCAAAACGCTGTCCTGGATAGCTTTTTTTTTCAAGCTAAAACGCTACATTGAGTAGCGTTTTATTTCCGAACCTAAATTGATTTATTTTTGAAATTATTTTAAAAACTAGCTTATTTTTCGAAATTTTTAATTTTTTTGGCTCAAAAATAAAAAAAAAATTCTAAGAAAGGGTTTAAATTCATGCACAAAGACTTCAATTGACGTAAAAAAATACTCCGTACAAATAAAACGTACTCCAAAGCCCTATTCTATACAACCTTTGAGATGAGCATTTAGGACATCATAAGAACCTTCTTCGAGTTGCTTTTAAGCAGATTATGAAGTACAGTGTTGAAAATTGGCAAAATTACTGCATTATTTATTAGTCAAATAATGTTTGTGCATTTCTCATCCTAACATGCGCACTAAAATTTCAGCCTCGAAAACACACACTTTTTCAACAGTTAGATGTTGCTGTGTTGTTTGATAAACAGTACAGTTTAAGTGGCACTGAATACTTTTGACATTTTGATTTAAGATAGACCGTACGATTATCTCTCAACATACAATCGTCACCTTCGGTTCAGGAAGATTCTGTGCACCAAGTGTCCACATATGCTTACCTACATAACAGTCATGCGAATGCTAATTTGTGTGGTCTGCCATACATGAAAGTTTTGGTAGGTTTAAATTTGTTTTATTTCAATTCCCTCCCTTATAAAATAATAATTATGTGAAATCTTGTTATAATTCGCTGATCATGACTGTTTTTTCAATCACACCACTGGAGTAGATAGCTGACTACGTAGGAACTAATAATGTGCATGGATCATGGCTTTTAATAATGTCAACAGCTGCCTTAACATCCACACACATGCATGTTTGTTTGTGTTTTTTATCCCCTACCGAAAACTAAGCTAGCTAGCCATCCTTCAACTTCAGACAGACTGTCAAGGAGAAAAAATTATAATAAAAGTTGTGTTTGAATTTCAGCGCATACAATGAAAAGGTAAGAGTTTAGCGAACTCTAAACCAGTTTATTTTTAAAACTTCAGTATGCTAACGAAAATAGTTTGGGATGGATCAACCAAAATTAAGTTAGTATTCATTGATGAAAATGTATCCATATTCCTAATACATACGAAGCTTAATTTGTAATTAAATGGGATCGGATAAGTCAGTCAACAACAAAATTAACACATGTTTTACTTAGCTAGCTTTGTACGTACAATCATAAAATTTTACAGAGTGTTATTTATCTCAACTCGAAACTGAAAGAATTACTAATGACCCATATAACAGGAATAATAGTGTAACATAATGCATGCATGTGGTGTTCCCGATGTGTGAAGCTATGAACTAATTTCCTCGTATTCATAGTTTGTTGCATCCTCTGAACAGCTCATAACAAGAACTAACAACAATTTCGTCTCACACACCTAATTTTTACACATAAGCAGGTCGTGATGTGCTAATACCTTATTTGGGCAACCACACGCAAGGAAGCCTTGGATTTGGACAAGTTAGTACCAAATCAAGCATAAGATCATAAGATATTGTAATTAACTATTTAAACAAGTGAATTAGTTATCTTTTTAGTAACTAACTGCACGAAATCATGATCGAATATCTTTTCTTAATCTATTGTTTAGTGCTCAAGTATTTCCTGGATTTTAGCAGACATGTATGTTGAAGATCTGGCTCATTTTCTTGGTTGTATATACACAATAGTACATGTTTATGATCACCTACAATTTTCAGTTGAATTATTAATTAAGGGATACCCTAAATAGAAGGTCAAGACATGCATGATGTTGGTCTGTTTCATATTTAAGTATGAAGCAAATATCTTTTGGCCATTGAAAATGTTAAGATTAAGCTTGTAATAAGTTAAGTAATGAACACATCTTTCCTCAACTAAATTCTAACCTCTTTTTTGGCAAGGTGGAACTAGGGGGTGGCTACAGGTGTGCCACCTGGATTCCCCTATGAATTTAGATAATATATAATTTGTTAAGTGTAAATTAATACATACGAGACTTGTAGTATTTTTAATTGGCTTGTCTATGTTTAATCGATTATTCCATTATTTATTTATGCAGGATTTTGATGTTTTTTATGTAGTTGAATTCAATCATATATTTTATAGCCAGAGTTCAAGCTAGTTAGGTTTTGAGGACAATCAAACTTTTACTGGTCAGTTTGACATTCAATGGAAGAAACACCATGGCCCTATTAAATTTATTGTAAGATCATATATATTGAACCCTAGCACTTAACTATATTAATAAAGTCAAACATTGGATAACTGAGAACAGTAAAAAAGAATATTGACTTTAAGGATATAGGTGGAATTCAAAATTAAACTAAGAGATTAATCTGAGTTTTAGCAGATAGTGGCTGGAGAAGATCAACTAGGACAAGCTAACGAATGGAAGGTATAGGGGGGTTGAGGTTGTTATAAAAGGTAGAAATCTGAGCATACAAATACATAATTCCCTAATAAAATACTATTTGACCAAAGAATTAGTTGCTCCTAAATAGATCGTGAAAAGATTTAGGAAAGACAGGCGCTCTCTCTCCATTGTATGAACTTGACACTTGGATTCACGGTTTCTAAGTTAAGGTTAGTTTAGGTTAGTTTTACGCTATGATACTCCTTCTATTTTCTTTTGTTCTTCTCGTTTGAAATCTATAGATTTTAGAGTCAAACTTTGACCATAAATTATTCTTAATGTATAAGAAAAAAAATATAGTCATATAAGGTCTTAAAAGATTCGTTTCAATATATATATTTTGAATATCAACTTTTTATAATTTTTACAAATATACAATTGACAATATTTAAAATTTAAGTTTGCTTTATAATCTGTACAAAAAATAATGAGAAAAACAAAAAGAAACGGAGGTAATAGTTTATAGGTCAGATAATAACATATTAATTAATTAAAATGGTTTCTAATTGGGGACTTTCTTAGTCTTAGGGCTTCAACTCCTATTTTTATGTTGACAACTTGACACCTGTGTCAAACTGATGTAAGCATGTTTTTTTTTATTTATTTTGAGTGACAAATCACCAAGGGAAACTAGTGTGTCTTAAAATCTTAATAGTCAAAAGGCTTTGTTAGATCACCAAATAATAGGTTCCAGAAAAACGTGTGTCAAATTTGAGAAGGCATGTATTCATGTATAGAAGAATTACCAGCAAGCTATCATGGTTTTTATCTTCTTGATGAGTTGCTGTACTATTCTTGCATGTTTAGGGTTATTAATGCACGCTATATATGGTAAAATACGAAAATGTTTGGAAAACTCATAATTCATAAGATTATATATTCAACATTTGAACGGTTAAACCTATAGCCCGTAAGGCATTAAGGATGGATATTATTTCTTACAGTAGTATCATCCTTCTTGATATTAACGTACTTATGCTTCAACAATACAATATTTTTGTTCTATTTGATATCATAGTTGGGTCATTGTAGACCCTCGTGACCTAATGAAGAAGAGAAATACATAAAAGCATATATATATATATATATATATATATATATATATCAAATATGTAAAAATAAGTTATTAAATGTGACAAAAAAAAAAACCTAGAGTTAGTAAAAAATAAGATTGATTTTAGTATAAGAAAATACTATATTCAACCCTTAGGATTGTTAATAAGACTCCTAAAATAAAAAAATTAAACAAAGTCAAGTATTAATAACACTGATATACGATAATTATGTCATGCATTAAGAAATTAAATCCATATAAGGGATGCATTTTTTACAATTTTAACAGTTGTATACGTTATTATCCTTTAATATATAAGATTAATTTGAATCAGTAAACTAAAGTGAATAATAATAAAAAAAAAAAGTGGTGAATTGAACATGGTTATATTAAGTAAGTTCCATAAAGTAATATACTTGTTCGATTATCCCAAGTAAGCATTGTTTACTATTGAAGGTCTAATATGACTACTTAAGAAAAGGTAAAAAGCGAAGATACAGGCCACTAATATAGTAGTAAAATAAGTCTTGATGCCTTGCTGTGAACTGAAATGTGGTGCGGAAGCTGGAAGTTTTAAGGACTTTTTGGAACTTTTTTTGGTACTCTTTGAATTTGTGGGGATAGGATGAGAAAGTATTTCAATACTATTAAGAATGGGAACAAAGTCAAAATAATGTTTTTGTCTGCTCTGTGAATTACTTTGAAAGTCAAAATCATTTGAGGCTCCTTTTGATTTTTGGAGAATTACTTATGCCAAATTATTGAGGAAAGTCGGTTCAGAAGCTATTTTTTCTTGCTTAATCCTTCCCCACATTTTTTTGATTCGATGTTTTGCATAGTTGTTAACGTTTGGACTTTCCAGCTTTTCAATAGGCTGCTCTATGACTTGGACAAAAAGCTACTTTTACAATACATGATTTGTTAATTGATAAGATTAAATCCAACGGTACCCCTTTTTAGATTTATAATGGATTAGATGTGGACTTCATTGGTCTTTGAAAGTCTTTTTCTCAGACTCATCACCCAAAATGCCTTAGCTTATATCCAAGTCCATTTCAGTAAAATATGTATGATTATGTTTATACGATCATCTTAAATTGAGGTTATCCAACCTAATCTGAATTCTTTAGGTTTATTGCGGCATAAAGTTTTCAAATTGACATTTTTCACTTTTCTTACAGGAGTGCCTATTAGGTTGTCTCTAAACTATAAAGATGAAAATGTACACAAACAAGAGTTGTAACCTTATACGTTTGGTTTTGATAAATATGTCATTTGATTTTTCTAAAATGCTTTTTCTTATTATTATGCATATTAACCAATCTCCATCATTTGGACCTCGAAATAAAGCTTCCCTAGGTACAAGTTGCTCATTCATAGGGTCTTCGATCCTTATCGGCTCACAATATATTGGTAGCGAGTAGCCAAACTTAGCACAATAAAAGGCCAATCGACTCTTTAACACTCACAACTTATATATACTGGCTATACCTGAGGACTTGCTAGCAATTTATACTAAATTACTAACTATATTTATAATGCTCTCAAGAACAAGCCTTCTTGTTGGGTAGTATGTTGTATGCACATGCACATGAAAGTACTTGCTACCCTGGGGATCAGGATCAGGATCAGGGAAAGTATCATTTTGAAAACTTAATACTCCTTATTATTGATAAATCTTATTAAACATAATTTGGTTTTATTTGAGATGTTCTGAACATATTCACTTGCTTAGCTCAGTCTCCATATTATTTTAATTTTTCTGGTCATGCGCAACGTTATTAAATATGATATATATAGACATGAAGACATGTTTATCCAAATCACTACAGAAATGCACATGTTGTACTAGAATCCCTTGAATTTGATTCTTTTATACTTGTTAATTAGGGCCCAATTTTCATTTTGCCCTAGGCTTTTGAAATCTTAGGAACGGACCTATTCGTACAATTCAACTAAAAGTTTTCATATATGTTTAAGGCATATATGATAACACTTACATTTGTAATTTTGAAGATACATATGAATATCATGGATGATTTTTTTTTCAATTGAGCCTACAAAAAGGATATCACATAGCGTACATATAACACATTATAGTATATAAATCACAAAATATTATATAAGAATTATTGTATCTTTAATAAAAGTGACACCTTAATATAACAAAAAGTTTTATTTCATTGATATGTCACTTTTACGACTTTATTGTATTTCTCGTATGTATGCAATATTTTTGTATATAAATATGTATAGGTATATATATCCCATCCGATAGAAAAATTCATTCTCTTCTTCCGATGTGGTGAATATATCTTTTGAAGTATGTATTTGCAGTTTCAAGTCAGACTGTATTAGTACGTATTATGCTACTCTTAGCTGTAGATTTCATTGGATTTAGGTACGGCATGGGATGACGTGGCCCTAAATTATTACAGGGCTTATTTGAAAAAGTTAAATACATGATGTACGTCTATACTCGTTTCAGGAATGTGACATCATAATGTAATATTTCTATAATTATAATTACTGAGTGAAAAGATTATAAGGCTCCAATTTCCCCCAAATAGGGGGACACGTTGCTAGTGTGACTAATCGAGGACGGCAACAAATCTTGTTGACTTTCCCTCTCTTTAACCATTCACACACACATATATATATATACACATCCCCTCATGCATTTATAACCAGCAGCCATAACTTCAAGCTCTAAGAAAATATTCAAACATAGCAAACTATTCAGATATAAGTACGTACTTTTAATATACTTAAGCAAATTAAAATTAGCTAGCTTTATCTGTTTCTACAATCTTACCAAAAAAAAAACTGTTTCTTCAAACCGAAGTAAAAAAGTTGTACGAGTTTGTTATAGTTAAGAAGACGGTTGAAGAATCGAAAGATGGGAAGAGCACCATGCTGCGACAAGGATGGCCTTAAGAAAGGTCCATGGCTACCTGAAGAAGATCAGAAACTTATTGATTACATTCAAAAGAATGGCCCTGGAAATTGGAGAACCCTTCCTAAGAAAGCTGGTACGTCATGTTCATTATATTTTTTACACTCTAATTATACGGTCAAAATGTATAGAACTTGAAATTAATAAAATAACACACTAATAAATGTTACTCTTATTTTTTTTTTTTTTTTTTTTGAGAGGATATATATTTTATAGGTATCAATAAAAGTCCTATTCCACCAAAATAATAATATTAATTTTGCGAAAATGTACCATTACAAACATATTTCGAGTAATTTCTTGTATCTACACGAGTTACCATTCCCTCCCTTCCTAACATGAAAAAATTAATGGTTCTCCCTTGTTATGAATAAATGAACGAATTTTTGTAATGACTCGAATAATTTTGTAAATAAACAGGTCTAGAGAGATGCGGAAAGAGTTGTCGCCTTCGATGGACTAACTACCTTCGACCAGATATCAAGAGAGGAAGATTTTCATTTGAAGAGGAGGAAACCATTATTCAGCTCCACAGTGTGTTGGGCAACAAGTAAGATTTTCTTTTTGGGAAACGTCCAAGAAGCAAATAGACAGATTTTAAACGTGTGCTTGTATCTTACTTTGGCTAATTGGCTCTATATTTTGTGTAGGTGGTCAGCAATTGCTGCTAAATTACCGGGAAGGACAGACAATGAGATAAAAAATTACTGGAACACCCACATACGGAAGAGGATGCTTAGGATGGGAATCGATCCCGTGACCCACACACGTCGTTTCGACTTGCTAGACCTTCCTTCCATCTTTAGCCACCATTCCTCTCTTCTTCACAATTCCTCTGATCAACTTAACTTGTTGAAGTTGCTTGGTTTGCAAAGCTTAGTCAACCCAAATCTATTGGGCCTTGCTTCTCTTCTTTCAAACAACCAAAGCCAACCTCAAAACACTAACTTTCTCCTACAAAATCTTCAAGCAAATCAACTTTCTAACCCTTCTCATCAAATGATGCAACAAAGCCAATTCATAAACAACAGCAACCCAAATCAAAATACTATTCCAACTTGCTCTCCCATGATCACTCCTTCAAGTACTACAGTTTTCGGCGAAACCAACGGAACGAAGTCAAGCTTATTCGATCAGCAGCAGCTACAGTACCTAACAAGTTTATCAAACTCGAATGAACAAAAATTTGCACCAGCGGCTCAGACTAGTTCCTTGCTATATGATCAGTGGCAACAGAACAGTACTTCAGGAATGCTTGAAACTACTGCAGGACCCTCAGGTGTTACAGACTGTGATAATTATCAAGCTATTATGGACTCGTTGTTAGAAACTTTGGGCTTAAACTCGGGTAATAACATCACCAGCAGCGATAATCATGAATTTAGAATGCCTTCTTTGATGTCAACGCCTTGCTCGAGCCAGCAGACGACAACACCGCCTTTAAGTACTTCTAATTCGGGGTATCAACCCAACAGCACCAGTACTACAACTACTAGCAGTGAAGATGAGATTGATAGTTATTGTGAGAACTTGATGAACTTTGACGTTCCATTTGAGATTTTTGATCATAGTGTGTTATAAACTTATAATAATGTTCGATGTTTTTGGTTAGTTTTAGGTGATCATGTAAGTTTTGCTTGATGTACAATATGTTTTATGTTAGTTTTAGGAGATCATGTCAGTTTTGCTTGATGTAATATGTCTTATGTTTCGTACATTTTGTAAAAGAAATTTGCTTCATTGTTTCATTAAAAGTCCCCTAGCTAGCTAGTTTCGACTTTCGAGAAAATCACTCAAATTAATGCCAAACTACAATCATTCTCTTACTCCAAATTGAAGGGCAATGTTTTTAACGTATTATAGTTCCTCCACTATTTAACTTGTAAACTATTGCTCTATTTACGTATTGATGTTCTACTTTAATACTCTATGATGGATTCTAGTTTTTTTTTTTAAAAACATAATCATAGCTCATTAGATTCATTCATTTATATTTTTTTTCAAAATATTAACTTTAAATAATATTTATAATTTTTACTTGCTGATATAATTATTGATATTAATCAAATAAAGTTGTTGATATTTTAATATTCAGTAAAAAAAAAACCTAAGCGTTACCAAGAATGAAAAATGTTGCAGCTAAAAAAAATGTATAAATTGTTATTTTCGCACATTACGTGTCTCTATATAAGCTCTCTTATTTTTCAATTGTACGCTAACTGGTTGATGTGAAGGAGGAAAAAAAATTGATGACTATAACTTAAATTTTTTACTATAACATACATAAATGTATCAAGCTAAGAAAATTGAAGAATCAATAGGAGATAGAATATGATCAAAATACTATAGAGGGGGGGTGAATAGAATATGGCCGATTTTCGCAGTTAGGCTTTAAAGTTTTGAAACGACTTTCAGTTGCGGAAAACTTAATAAAAGAATAAAACTGATTTCAAGGGCTTTGAAACTGCTGGTTTCAGGATTTTGACTTGAATGATCTATTGTGGGAATACAAAGTAAGTGAAGTAAAACGAATATGAAAGTGCAAATGTAAAGGGGACGAGTATTTGTTACGAAGTTCGGCAATGTGCTTACGTTTCCGCCTAGGGTTTCCTACTTTTAGGATTTAACAACTTTTATTTCTTCCCTTAGAGATCTAAATTCACCTAGAAGATCTTCACCCTATCTTCTTCACCATAGCTTTCCCTAGCTACACTTTAGCATCTCAATTCCTAGAAATAAAAATAACCTCACTTTTTATGAACCTTTGAGCATTATAATTCTTACTCAAAGTATATCTCTCTTTTGATTTGATTTTTTTTTTCACATTCAGATATACTTGATATTCTTTTTCTCTCAATTCTAAAATACAATGAAAAGAGTAAGTACTATAGAGAAAAATATGTTTAAGTTGTTGTAGCTTGATAATTGGATTTTACGTTGAAGGCTTGTCTCTTTTTCAATGCTTCAGCTAACAATATTTATATAAGCAATCGCAACGGATAGATTTGATCTTCAAGGAGACCGTTGCTTTTGAATCGGAGCTTCACCATTTGACTGACTGCTTCAAAGTCGTTCCACAAATTTAGCACAATTATGAAAGCTGCTAAAATAGACTTACAAATGCTCTTGAAGTCCACTTAGTTGTTTTGAAATTCAACAAATAAGACTTTGAACTTTGAATTGCTGTTGAGAAGTTCTTGCTAATTGGATTTGAATATTTCTTCCAGATTCTTAGAGATAAAAACATCCAACAATCATCCCATGCATAGCTTCAACAGAATATTCAACCCCACGAATTTAGGAGTAATCCATTCTTATCTTGCTAGAAGTTTGACTTAGACCAAATGTTTCATAGCCCACGGAATAACCAACTCCACAAAATAAGGAAGTACTTTAAACTGATTTGTTATACCTGAAAAGTTATTAGAAAATATTCCACTAGTAGCAAACATATTAAACAATAATAGAAAGAATATGTTAGAAATATAAACATGGTGCATTAGCATATTTCGGTTTGCATCTTCATACGTGCATACATTGTGTTCATCTGTTCATCAATGACTTTTGACTTCTATCATCCATAAACAAATTAGATCACATTAAGGTGAAATCTTCAAAAATTATTGGTAATTAGTCCAAAAGGAGATAGAGAATTAGAATTTCATAATTCTACTTCGTATTACGGAGTATACAATAATGTAAGACAAAGCATTACAAATTAGACCATTAGATGACTTGAATTGGCACAACTAGTAATTCAGGTAAATTCTCCCAACCAAAAGTATTTCACAATTTTCTTCCAAGTGTATTAAAAATTACGGAGTATTTGTTTTACTTTTCACTCTTCATATCCCATCGAATCATGTTTCTCTTTACCCAACATTCTCCCTAACTGATTTTGTGTACCAAATATGGAGTATAATATACTACCTTTATTTCAAATTGATAGAAATGATTTGTCTGCGCACTCATTTGACCATTAATATATTTGAGTATTCTTTAGTAAACAATTTAAGTAGTTAATATTTTAAAAATTTATATTAAAATAAATCTAAAATATTATACATAATATTTTATTTTTATATATCAGTAAAAATATAAGGTCAAAGTCATTTCAAAAATAGTATAAAAAAGTCAACATAATACATTTAATTTTGAATGGGAAGTAGTATCTACAGTACAAATTTGTAACATATAATCATCCTTTTCAACCATCCTTGTTAAGAAATGAAAAAAACGGCAAAAAATTTTTTTGTCGTGCTAGGAGCTACGCACCGCCTAGGCGCCAAGCTAAATAATATTGGGACATTCCTTCAGTTCACACAAAAGCACAAAAATAATTAATGGCACCAAGCTAGCTTAAAAAAGACATTGTGTAGCATTGTGCTGCAGTAATTACTAGGGAGGGGAGCAAAGTAACAGTTACCGTTAATCGTGTATAATCGATTCATATTAAAGGTTATTTTATTGAACCATTAAACCTTAACAGTTAACAGTTTCGATTACGAAATTTTTGTAATGGTTAACCGCCGGTTAACTAGTTATTATTTTTTTTTTAAACTAAACTTAAAAGGCTAAAACATGAATGAATATCATAAATTTTTTTTATATGCTTGATCATACCTTATATAAATATGTGTACAAGTGTATTAGGTTAAGAAATTATACAAATAATGAAATGAAATTATACAAATAATTTTACAATATTAGGTGTACAAGTGTATAATTTTACAATATTAGGTGTACAATAAGTTAAGAAATTATACAAATTATTTTACAATATTAGGTGTACAAGTGTATAAAAATGGAATGAAATGGTTATGTACCGTTAAACAGCGATTACCGTTAGTTAACGTACGATTACGGTTAGTCTTTTCCAATTATCGGTTAGTCTTTTTCAATTATCGTTATAACGGTTATTAACCGTTAACACTTAATAATACTATACACCTTGTAATTACTAACTTACCCAGATACGAGCAATATTATGTGGTGCTGTCACCTGTGATGTGAACATGCAGGGCGTCAGAGCTTCCACAAATCACAAACTCGCTAAAATTTAGGTATTGTTGGTACTTGCTACTTTGCTAGCTATTTTAAACAACCACTTTTAGCTTTGTGGATTCCACGTAACCTCTATATCTTCTGGTAGCTAGCTACTTGTAATTTGTGGAATGAGGTGCCTCCACTTTAATTTTGGCCACTTATATACGTGATCTTAGTTTCTTTTCAGACAATGGCCCTTAATTTTCTAACAAAAAGTCTGGAAATGGTCGTGATGGTTTACAGGTATTTTGAGCTTATTAACTTGTTATAGTTAACTTTATCGAACCAGTTTCATGGTTAACTCTTTGAGGATACAAAATTATTCTTAACAAGCATTTAGCTAGGTTAGGATTATTTGTTAAGATCTTTTACCAAGTTTATGCAGTTCAAACTGGCTAGTCCACATGGTAATTAACTCTCTAGATTACATGGCCGGTCTAGTCATTAGTGGTGAATGTTCAAACTTTAATATGACATGAATGACATTTATATATATAGATTCAATGAAAATTTAGCTTAGTTGGTCTATGTTTTCCTCATAATAACACTTTAATATAAGATGATTAAGATGTGAAATCTAATTTCTTACATCATATCAAATGAGCTTAATTATGTAGTTGGCTCTCTATACACCATACTAAAATATTTATAGCTACCAAATTCATATAATTTCAAATTCAAATATAATTATTTCTTATTCAGGTTGAGTCAATTTTACGAGTTTTAGACACATCTCCAAAAACGGAAAAAATAACATAGGGATAGAAATTTTGGGCCGTTCCAGCCTCAGAACGGCTGGATCATCTCAAGTTCATGATCAACACTAAAAAAAAGGAATTCGTATAGTTCATTTTCCTGAGATTCAATAGCGTCTTCATCACTCTCCCAACCTATTTCCTCCAAATCACCCTTCCAGAAACCCCCGTACTCTCCCAAAACCCTAATCCCATCATCTAATCACTGAAAAACGGTAATCTTTCATCCTCACAATCTCTAATTATAACAACTCCGATTCCAATTTCGCCGAAAAATCCCCAATATCTAGGGTTTTCGATATAATTTTCTTTAATTTTTTAAATTTTGTTGAAGTTTCAGGTCAGTTATCTTCACAATTTCGAGGTCCGAATAAGATCATGTTGTTGTTGACGTTGTCAGTATATTTTTAATCAATTTAGTTTTTGGAATTTGTGGTTTTGCAGTTCTCAAGCAATTGAAGTTTTTGTTTTTACTTAACTAAGCTTGATTTAAATTTTGTCATTTTGTTTGATATTTACGTATTTAAATTGATTATTGTTGTGTGATGTGATAGTTGAATATGTAAGATTACCAATTTTTTGTGCTTATACACCTACTTTTATTAATCTAATTATATTTCATAGTTTAGAGTTTTTGATTCTAAGGATGAAGTTTCTTCACATGAATGTTGTATCATTTTAGAATTTAGTAATTTGAGTAGCTGTACGTGCGTGTTCCGAATCTTCTCTCGAACAATTATGAATATCTTTGTTAGCTCTTTGTTTTATGGATTGATTAATTGGAAGAATCTGTCAGGAATTTAATATTGTACTAA
The DNA here is from genome assembly GCA_026401315.1 of Dysphania ambrosioides. Classification (NCBI taxonomy): domain Eukaryota; kingdom Viridiplantae; phylum Streptophyta; class Magnoliopsida; order Caryophyllales; family Amaranthaceae; genus Dysphania; species Dysphania ambrosioides. Next base: position 26,595,307 of record CM048665.1, on the reverse strand, counting down.
TTAAAATTTTGCTACTCTACTCTTCGTTTTCATTAAGTGCCTTGTCTGATACTCAACACTTGGGGCATATTAGACTATTGGACCAAAATCATACAAATTTTCCGTCAAACTAACACTTATTGAGTGCAACATTATTCATACCATCAAATTGTCAGGCAGATTTCTGAAATTGTTACATTTAGAGGTTCATGCCTGATGATGTAGGCTATATATGTCACAAGTCACCAGAATAAAAATTTATAATGCAGCCATGAAACGAGTGGTTAACCTCTAGCATTAACTGTGATTAGTTATTACAAACTTACAAAAGGATAAATCCAAAGTGAAACTTGTAGGTCAGGTGAATGATAGTCATGCTGAATTCTCTCGACAATTAGTTTTGGCAATTCTGTCAACTTCATTCGTCTTAATCAAGATGCAACATTTCTATCTTATCCAACTCACATTTTTGTGTGACATTTGTAGATGTGCATTATCGCCAAGTTTTATTGACACAAAAAATAAATTATTATAGTGACGATAACCAGAATAGTAAAGAGTATATCCCTACTTATTCCTTAAGTCAAGGTTTCTACACCACCACAATCATTCCACCTCTTTCTCGTAGATTATTCACCTTGTATTTGTCTTAAGGAGTCCATGCTTTTTCGAAGTTGTCTTCTGAAATTACGTACTCTTATTTTGAACAAGAGATTCCTTTATTCTCAGTTAATTCCTGAAAATAGTGGACAGCCATGTTATGATTTTCCTGTCCGGTCGTGCTTTTCAATGATTTTCAATTCTAGCATGTGGTGGGGGTAGAAATTGAGAAGAACTTTAATAATTAATCTCTCGTATTCTTGATATTCTTTCCCAACTTTTGTTGTCACCTTGGCCTGTGAATAAATAATGGTATGACGGTAATTTTGAGCTTGTAATTTCTGAAATTTGATAAATAAATCTGCACAAAAGATTGAAGTCTCATTTGCCCATACTTGAATATCTAAAGCTACATTGGTAGCTGTGAGGGAAGCTAACGAGTGAGGCCACAATGTCTTAGATGAGACGATTAGTTAAATAAATATTTCCTGCTCTAACTAAGATTGAGATAGATGAATGATCGTATTATGACATTGAGAAAAGACCAAGTAGAGACTTAAAATATGGTTTTTATGTCACCTAATTACTGAATACGTTCATCAAGTGAGACCTGTTTCATGACTATATTTTACTCTTCTTCAACAGAGATACTCCATTTTTCAGCCAGAAGTTCTGTTTGTGAATATGTCATTTAGCTTTATTGTACAAAATATTAAAATTAAGAAGCTTGCAGGCTCAACTGTTCAACGTTCAGAGATTGAGTGTTTTGTCATCTTCACTGCTCCTATCTATCAAGGCCACATGTCCACAGTGTGATTACATGGACGAATGAGAAGCCTTTCAATTATTCAATTTCGGGAAAGTTCTTCTCAACGGTCAGCTGATTTTTCCTGTCCCCTTGCCAGTTTATTTTATTAGTAAGCTTCTATTAGTTGTGTAGAATTATTATCAGTTCATTGGACTAGATTTCTGATTACGTGCTAATAAACAATATGCATGTATTGCTTTACATAGTATGAGCTTGCACAACATCCATAAAACCTTTGGATCTCATATCCTGAAATAGCTCTAAGTTCATAAATATAACTCACATTAAGCAAACTATTACCAATTCCCAAAAACTAATAAATGTTTGTTGAAGCTACTGATCCAGCTCATAACAGAACAAAACTTTTAGCAACATTTTAAATACTACACCTAATCTGTGTACATCAGCTTGTCAATAAGCTTTACTTATTGGGGTAAAACATGCCTAAGCAATCTCCAGTATTAGGACAAAGCTATTGCCGAATCAGGTATGAGACAGGTGTAAGCCTGGCATTATTACTCCTCTTAATCTGCCGTTATCTTGGGTTTATTATTAAACTCTACGGTGTCTCCTATTCTCTAGCATAGAAGCATATCGTTTCTCTTAGTTATATTCATTAATTAACGTAAGCTGATTTGTTATGGACGCTAATTTATAATTATTGTTTTCATTCCATTATGTTTAAGGTAACTTTCTGCACACACTAAGAGAATATGAGAGATGAAACCTAGAAGAAGCAATTTTGCAAAGCTCAAGAAGCCAAGTAATATGGAATTGTGGGGTTGGATTTGTTAATTACTATTATTGATAATATAAGCCAAATACACAAATCTCAGTAGATAATATAAAATTATTTGACCGTGGCGGTGTTTTATCGGGGGATAGAAAGTTGGATTGGGACACTTGAGCACATGATCTTTGATGCCCCCATGAACACCGTTCACATATCTTCGCTCGAAAACATCTTTTGAAAGAACACTATATTATTTGTGGATAACAACAAAGTTGGAGTCTATCAAATGATATTGTTTACAGCTTGTGAAGTTGTGATGCTTAATTAAAGAAATGCATTCTGCTACTCTGTTCTTGACACCTGTCCAAGTTGATTCAATAATGCTTAGTTCAAGGTGACAAATCATTGCTTGTCTTCAAACTAAACTGCCCCTTTGATCACTTAAATTCTTCCATGTGGACTTTACAGGAAATTAGAGGAAGCAGAAAGATAACCTATTTTTACTCTTGATACCCTTTGATGGAACAAGTTAAAGAATTGATATTTACAGTGGGAAAATTGTATCGTTATGTATTTGGAGTCGGGTATTGTTAAGACATGGGAATGTATCCAAGCATCATATTTGGGCCATTCGGCGGCTATTCAATGAAAATATTTTGTTACTCATCCTAAATGAAGTTTCAAATTACATAGCTGTATGGTGTTGGGTAAGATGTCAAGTGTTCACATACATTGAAGCCCTTTCTCCCCTCATACAATCATACACCTCCCTCAATCCTATTGAAGGCCCAAATTACTCCTTACAGCATATTATCATCACCCTCAACCAGTAAAACTGTCGCCAGACAAATGATGAGTATTGAGTATCCAATTACTCTGCAGGATGTTTTATTTAATTTCAATTTCAATTTGTTTCCTTTGCATATTGGAAACTATCAAGAGCTCTTTGCTCTCTTTCAACTGGGTACTTAAGTTTCCTTCTATTGATTATCCTAAACACCTATTGAGACAGATTTGGTATATGTTTTTGATGAGAAGAGTGCTCTGAACTTTTACGTGAAACATTACTACATAAGAGCTTGTTTAGGCGTTTTAGAAATATTTGTGTCAGACTTATTATAAAACATTAAAAGTTAACTGCCTCACCCCTTGTAGTTTGATTTTCTGAGAGTGTCTCATATGAGACTTTACCTATCCCTTATAGGTGATACAAATGCGTTTGAAATTTCTGATTTCAGTTCATTGTCTGTGCTCCTCGTTCTAATAATTTTGGTATGGGTAAGCAGGCTAACCACTCTACTTCCCTGATATTTGAAAGTTCATATATTCCTTATACCTTTATTCTAGCCAATATATCATAAACTCCAGCAGTAAATAGTAAGAAAAAAAAAACAGTCGTCTGACACATATTCTTATAACAATCCAGTGCAGCACTTTCAGCCTTGGTCTTCTATGAACTATCTTCAGAGTTCCAAACTTACATGGAAAGTGCAAAGTCAAGTGTAATGTGGACCCCACAAAACCTAGTCTGTCACTTGATTGATGCCACGTACTCTCGTTAAATCTCATACAAAATCACTTGTACTAATTAATGTAGGTACAAAAATCCATACTAGCTTATGCCTTAGTGGGTTGTACATGGAAGATTCCCATGCACATTGTTGAATTGCATTGCTTAAGCAGTAATACTAGATTTTGGTTATAAACTACACTTGTATGTTGAGAATATTCCGAAAGGTTTTGGTGGATGCTTGAATCGTGGAAACATATAATTGGACAAAGTGTTATTTTTTCTCCTTAATTAAAGTGTTTAGAAAAGTTTAAAAATTATAGTTTAAACTGCTTTCTCTCTAATTGGCTTGATTTCCATCAGTTATGTCAACGAAGGTTTCTCTTTTTGTTTGTTTCTTCCTACCGCTCATGGGCTGGAATGGGTGGAAACTGGAACATATAATTTTTTCCATCAGGTTCAGGAGATAACTGTAGAGTGTTATAATTTTATTTTTTTTCTTATTTGTCATTATGCAGTTGATTTCCATTGATTTGTTTGCTAAACCAACTTTACACTAGAGTGGGAGAATATAGGGGAAGGAATTGTGTTTCAAACTAAAAAGATAGACTTTTGCCTCCCTTTTAGATAATTGTTGATTGATTTGTTTATTTGCACCAATTTTCACGAGATCTTTCCTAGAATTTATGTGCGACCTTTAGTACAGGGTTCTTTATTTGCTCTTCTGATGTCCCCGCTTCTATTACTTGCATTTGAAATTTATTCATATTGATATTTTGGGGAAGGCTGAAGACTTCGAGGAATGAGTTTTGCTCTAGGACAAACCCATGTATTCTATCATTGACTTTATGTGATTCTCTGGACCATATACTTAGACACTTAGTTCAGAAGCATAGCATCATATGTGTATAAACTCATGGGTTATGGTCACAAATTAAATGCGGAACTTGCTGTTGATAAACATTCCTGCAATCGGCAGGTCAACTGACAGCAGTATGGCTGATACCGAGTACTTATTAATATACTCCCTTGGTACCTCAAAAATTGTCTCATTTTCTATTTTGATCCGTCCCTTAAAAATTGTCCCATTCTCTTAAAGATTTTTTATTTTGGGCTGTCCCTCCAAAGATTTCTCATTATATCTTAGAAAAAATTAAAATTCGTATTTGGGACAATCTTTGGGGGACGAAAGAAATATAAAAAGGATTAGGGCGCATTAAGGCGACGATATCCTAAGAGCATTAACATCTACAGGGAATTCCCTTCCTCATAGGTGCCATTTTCCTTTATTAAAGGTCTACTCATTCCAACCAATTTCACTCATGAGTCCGAGTTCAAATGTAGTTATACTAATAGACATGAAATTACACTATAAGAAAATAAAGTAATACATTTTTGTAAGAGCTCCTTTTGTTTACTTTTGCTTTTTTATAGTATTTTTTTTTACTTTTTTTAATAAAAAATTCCAATATGTCTACAAATCGTATTTTAGATATTTATTAGGATTATCTCTAAGACATTAGTCCATATTATTTTTAACTTAGACTTCATCCAAAGTGTACGACTAAGTTTTACCGATGATACAATCAATACTAGAACTAGAAATAAATTTGGCGTATACGATTCTTGTAAATTTACAGTAGCTACAAGAATTAATCTGATAAAAAACCGGAGTAGCTTATGTCAGCGGTACGGATCATTTGTTTTATCTCATGCTCCACATTTATCTAAGTCTACTAGCTATTTACCTCCCTGATTCGTATCCATGAAATGAAGTACTTTGGTACCCTTAAAACTTTTGAAAATAATAATATTGTAGAATGTAGACAGATAAAATATCATAAATTAAAAGAGATTAGGGTACAAAGTATAGAATTAATAAGAGGAGATTTCAAATCTTAACTTATCTAGCAGAAGTGGTGAAAAACAGAGTTGTTGGAAGTCATACTTCACGACTTCCAGCAAACCAATTGAATGCTTTCAGTTCTTGGCATGACCCACCTCTCCAGTCTCCACCATTGATTGCCCAAATTTATTACTGTTAATCTCAATGCACATCAAGAATATTATTTTATGGTTATGAAACAAGTAGCCCAATGGAAAGCATACAGCGAAGCCAAGCTTCTACTAACTCATGAGTAACAAAATAAGTTATTTCGTGGTAGTGATTGGAAGAATACCTTTACCTTAGCTTGGCCCAACATTGCCTTATTTTGGGACTTTATTAGAGGGCATCATCATAAAATCTTGGGATCCTCTCTCGAGAAGTGAAACTTCAATTCATTGGCCGCTTAACTTGATGGATAATTTCTCTCTTACAAGTTTGAAATCACTTTAATTAATTAAAATAAATAGAAAAAACCAGTTTATAACCCCTTTTAAATTGAGAAACCAATAATTAGAGTTTTGCTCCGTTACAAGTAGGTCGGTCTCTATCGGTATTTCCTTCCTTGTGTGGATTAGGTAAGAAGTTTTCCAAGATTACAAATGATTATGGCTAGATTTGGTGGTGAATTTAGGGATAGAGTTTTTGAGAGCTTTTGTTACGATGATTTAGCTTTGATGATACTTACTCCTTATGTGAGTTCTGGATATATGCAAGGCGCTAGGTCTTCATACCATTGTTAAATGATTCTAACTTGACAACATGAAATGTTTATTTTTAAGGACATACCACCATGTACACCTAATACAATCGTTAGTCATTGTGAATATAGCCCAAGAAAAATCCTCATTGTGCTTCCTTTTACATCACATACACTACGGCTCTATTTTGCTCATCTTAATTTTTTTACATTAATCTGTTAACTGTTTGCAAATATAATAGCATAAGTTCACGTAGTTTACTTGATGGAGAGGGATAGGGGCAGTAACCAGTAGGATATACAGTTGGAGTAAAGCAATAGGAAGAGGATCTTACCCGTCTTGAAAGCTATGTAATCTATTAGCCAAAAGGTCTTTGGAAAAGCGTCATTTGACGCTGATCGGGCGGGATAGGGGTACGTGGCTTTATTAGCGTTGATGACAGCTAATATGAATCCTCAAAGCAGGCAGCGAGTCTACGCCGGAAAATGATAGTATTCCTTTTGTGTGTATGCATATGATACGTATCAATTTCATACAACTCAACCTATTACTGATTAATAATCATTATGTTTAATTTATAATACTTACAATACATTACTTATCTTACATGTGTCTTTGATATGGGTTGAAAAAATCTTACTAAGTAAGACGATTATATTAATTTTCTTAGACAACGAAAGAGTTAATATAGCTAAAGTGTGCACATTATTATAGGAGCGTAGAGTATTACTCCCTCGTCTTTTTTTATTTGCTACATTTCCATATATTTTGAAAGTCAAATTATATAAACTTTCACCATAAATTTCAATTATGTTATAACAAATAGTATATTCAAGTGGAATCTTGGTAGATGCATTTCGATGTAAATTTTTAGAATATCAACTTTTTATAATTTTTTATCTTACGAATTTAGAGGAAAAAAATATTTTAAATTGTGTATTAGAAACCATAAAAAGTCAAATATAACAACTAATATTGGACGGAGGGAATATTATGTTAATTATAGTTTAAAATCAAGTACTATTGATAGATGAAATGTTTTAAAGAAGTGTGACTCACTAGTCCTCCTTTTATTAATTTCCTATTGATACCATTTATGGTACGGATTTAGTATTATTAATTGTGATTAATTATGGAACTTTAGATGTTATTAGGACAATTATAGTATTATTATGACAAGGAGAGATTATGTGATCTTTGGTGCTTAACTATCTCCAAAGAGAAGGGACACGTCGCCTATGTAATAAACTGAGGACGGCACCGAATCATGTTGACTTCCGCTGTCTGTCAGCGTCGGCTCCTTTATATAACCCCTTGTACTCCTCCCACGGACCCTACAACATTTCTGCCTCATCCTTGCAAATATTTTTCCATCTAAAACGGAAACCTCTCTCAAAAAGTTCTCTCTTAAGGACTCTTGAAGACTTAAACTCCAACTTTAAAGGACACATTCATAATGGGTAGAGCACCTTGTTGCGACAAAAACGGTTTGAAGAAAGGTCCTTGGACCCCTGAGGAAGACCAAAAACTTATTGATTACATTCAAAAGCATGGTTATGGCAATTGGAGAACTCTTCCAAAGAATGCTGGTAAGTTCCATTTTCTTCTATATTTCTCTCAAGTTTAGTCTTTGTCCATAGTAACTCGCAAAATTAATTAATAGATGAATTGTTACCATTCCCGATTCTTCATCTCCCTTCCTGTGCTGCAGACACTATGGATATGATGCAAAATTGATAAGTGGTGGTCTTGAAAACTTAAACATATGTCTAATAATTCCGAGACTTAGTAATTCGAGCATCAAACATATTCACTTTACCATCAAGCTAAGAAGTATCATGTAAACTAAACCCTTTTGTTCTTGTCATGTAGGACTTCAAAGATGTGGGAAGAGTTGCCGTCTAAGGTGGACAAACTATCTCCGACCAGACATCAAGAGAGGGAGATTTTCCTTTGAAGAAGAGGAGACCATAATTCAGCTCCATAGCATTTTGGGGAACAAGTAAGTTTTCCTTTTCGTACTAAAAAACAAAGATGAGTGGACTACAAGCTTTGGCTTTTGTCGACAAAAGATTTTTTCAATTTTTTCTTCTTTGGACCACTGTAGGCATGTAGATTTATATGGTTCATGGACAAAAAAAGCTGTACTACGGCCACAATCTTACTTCTTTTTTTGACTGTCAAACAGATGGTCGGCTATCGCAGCTCGCTTACCAGGAAGGACTGACAATGAAATCAAAAATTATTGGAACACCCACATAAGGAAGAGGTTGCTTCGGATGGGAATCGATCCCGTGACCCACAGCCCTCGCCTCGACCTCTTAGACCTCTCATCTTTATTGAGTAACTCTTCCTTTTACAATAACACTTCATCACAACCTTCTCAAATGAACATGTCTAGGTTACTTGGGCTGCAACCTTTGGTAAGCCAAGACCTCTTGAAACTAGCCACCTCACTTCTCTCAAATCATCGCCAAAACCCTAATTCTTCCCTAATCCAAGAATTCCATGGAAATGACTTTATCAGCACTGCCCAAATGCAAAATAACTTAAATTCAATTTTACAAACTACTCAAATAAATACCCCTATTCAGAATCCCCTTCCAACATGCGCTACAATGACGACTACTACTGCTATTACAACAGACGCTACGCGTCCTTTTGCACCGTTTCACGACGAAGCTCAGTTGAACTTTGATCAGTATCCCACATGTATTTCGAACCTTGACGCCCAAAACTTTGATCAATGGCAAAGTAATGGCTTGCCCATGTCAGATGGCTTGGTTAATATAGAACCTTCAAGTTTTGGCTATTATGGCGCTGATCAAACGTTTATGGACCTTTCATTATCTTATAATCCCACTTTCCAATCAAACATAAGTGGACATTTAAATCTCTTGAGCTATGGACCGTCCGTTATGTCAACTCCATCTTCAAGCCCTACACCGTTGAATTCGAGTTCGAATTCAACGACGTATGTCAACAGCAGCGGGACAGAAGACGAATATTGCAGTGAAATGATTAAATTTGAATACTCTGATCTTCTTGATGTTAATCAGTTTTGTTAGCTCAGACCAACTGATCATGTAATGACTTCATGTCCTATTTAGTATTTTTTTTATTTATATAGATTTTCTCTTTTTAACTTAAACATGTTATTTTTTTATTGTGGATACACTGTATAATTTTAAAGAAATAGTTTACGTAATTTTCAGCTGATATCTGCATAAAGATTCAGGATATCCAACAAATCCCGCTTTGTTTTTGCCTTGATTGGAAGGTTCCCATGATTGGATAGATAACTCTTGATATTGATAGTTTCTTCTCTTAATCAACTTAGTGAATTGATTATATTTTTCTACATCTAAAGTAATAATTTCTTGAATTTAGATAACGATCAAGAATATTTTGATGTTGCGTACATAGGTAAAAATTATGAGATGTGTGTCATCAGTTTAGAGCATTGTTTTTGAGTCAATCGTCCTTGATTAAAAAATTAGAAGAAGATAAATAATCTACACTAATTTTAATAATATTTTTTCGAAAATCAAAAATATAATTACACCTCAAACTTGCATGTATTATCTACACGCAATGGTGCATGCAGTTAATTCATCAATGATAGATTAGTTAATTGAAGAAAGTTAATGGATTTCAAAAATCAATGTCGTCGTCTTTGTCCCAGCTGGCAAACCTAATATGGTATTCTTTAGCCGTAAACAACCTATAAAAAGCAAGAACATATCTAAGATGCAGATTTTACATATTTATATATGCATTTCAATAACAGTGTATGATGCCCTACTAATTATTGGAAACACCCCTTCCAAAATGATAAGGGTCTATTTATTTAATTACCTTTTTGTTGAAAATCTTGTCTTGATATTCATTCGTTGTTTTTCCCCAATTCAGTCTTGAATAAATGAATATTATCCGTCTAATAATTAACATAGCGAATAATTGCTGCTGCTATCAACTCTGTATCATCATCAGTCATCTTTTCTTTCATATTATGTTCACGTACTTACTAAGGAGTGACAGAGTATTTGAGGCTTATTAAAATATGGTTAATTGTAAGGGGGATTACTTTAACGGGTCATTAATTTTGGTTTATTTTTTTTTTGTGAAAAATAGCCAAGGTCAATCATTAGTTGAAACTTGAAATACAGAATAAAATATAGTAGAATAATACATTCCAATTGTAATAGACCTCCATTAAGTCAGACTTAGGTACCCATGCTGTGGAGATGGAAGTGTACAAATCAAAACAAAGATATTGACTAAGGCCTTTTTTGATCGTAGTAATTCGTAGGAATGAAATAGAATCATAAATGATATATGGGAGGAATGAAATCAGTTTTAAAGAGTCGTTGGGTTAAGTATAGAATGAGTTTTAAACTATTTTCAGTTGTTTGGTTTAACACAGGAATGATATTCAGTTTCTTATTATTTGGTTCAAACATGAATAACTGTGATCTTAATATTAACAATCAAAATATTTAATTTTTATACATTCACAGGATTAAAATTAAGGGTGTCAATTCGGATCCACGGGTCAGTTTTGGGTTTGCCCGTCGTGGGTCGGTGTTTATCGATTTTGGTTAAATCAGGTCAATTTGGTCTATTGGCCGGATCAGGTTGGGTCAGGTCAAATCAATTATTTGCTTGTTCGGATTCTGATGTATCGTATTTGATTTAGGCCAACTTTATTGACCTAGTCATAATATTATTGATTGCTATTGACCTAGCCAACTTTTCTTTTACTTTGTGCAAAGGGGTTCGAAAAGAGGTATATCTTGATGTGTTTTGGCATAATACGAGAGGTAATTAAGTATTTTCATTTTAGTGACTGGTGATTAAGTATTGAATTGTACAGAGGTAATTAAGTATTTTCATTTAATTACCTTATTTGATTGTGGTCATGAGCACCCATTTTGCCAACTTATTGCTCACAGCTACATACGAAGCGATAATGAGTAGAGCATTACAAGTGATCAGAACAAATGCAACAACTAACACTAGCTAGTAAATTTTACGAGACGTGCCTTGCTAACAAAAATAACCACCCTTTCGAAAAGTTGCACAATTTTTCTTTCATTTTTTTCAATCTTACTGAGACGGAATGATAAAAGACACTAATAGTCCTATAGCTCTTATGAACTTAAATAGTAATAGTGACTGGTGAAGGGAAAAATGTTTGCACTATCTTCAATAACTATTGTTAAAGTAAAATCTTTATTGATATTATACTAGATACATTTTAAGCTATTATAAAAAATTTCTCGACTTTTTTTTTTATAATGTCATCTATTTATTTTTCCTTTCTTTACATTAGATTGGAAAATCATATATAAAAAAGTGTATGAATATATAAATTTCTATATCATTTAAAACTGTTTTATTATGGTTTCGTTTCTATCTTTTTATATAATAATTTATTTATTTAATATGATGAAATAAATTATTTCAATTAGATTTTCAACTTCATCTTAAATGATATGATTACTATATGTAATTTCATTAAAAAAAACTTATAAATTTTCATTAATAGATAAAAATATTCTTATAATTATATTCCATAATATTTAACAAATTGATTTATTATCAAATTGTACTAACGCACGAGACTTTACCAATAATTCTACAAAATAACTACACTCTTATTAAAGATAATGCATGATTGTTGATCACAAGTCAAACCAAATATACTATTAACAGCTTGCAACAAATGAATAGTGTAGTAGTAATAAGGTACGACAGGTTTTACGGATACCGACAGTGAAATCTCGGCGACGTCGCCAAAGACATAATGTGATACGGGCACGTGTACGATCACGTATGAGACTGCGGCCTCCACACGCTTATGAATTATATATACTCCAAAGTAATTAATTAATTAATTAATTGTCATTTACTTAAAAATTTGAAGTTAATAGTACAATAATTTGTATGATCTGTGTTGTCCTTTTGAATTAAGATTATCCCGATTGGTGGAGGATTAATTGACTAATGATACGTCCACGTGTACCATCGCAAGAGATGACAAGTTATTTCTCGGACCACCATTTTTATGATTTCCTTCAATGAATAAAAAGGGGGGAAAATACAATGTTTTTGACTTTTTATTGAGAATTTAAAGCTGTGGCAGGTGTCTTGTGTGGGATTTTAAGGCTGTTTTCGCCTTTAAATAAAATAACTTCTTTTATTTTAAGCATTTTTATGACTCACGGATTCACACTTGAGAGATTATGATTGTATTATTCTAATAGGCTAGCTAGTATTGTGATCACTAATTACAAGTCTTGTAGCAATAAGTTACACTTTTTACTTCTAGGATCATATTTTGCTTGTTTGGGGAGAAAAGATAAAAGATAATAATAACATGATGTAGAATTAGAGTCCATAATTAAGTAAAAGTATAGAGTCTAAGATAAGTACAAATAATAAGGTACGGGTATAAATACCCAAGGTTATGTACAAGATTATTATTCAATCAATATATACAAAATCAAATTCTCTTAAATACAGTACGTACAAATACAAAATACGAAGCATATTAGTCTTCTTGGTATCAAAGCCTCCGATGGTGGAGGTTTCTGATCTGATGGTAGTTTTTCCGACATTATACTTCATCCTTTATCTTGGCTGGGCTTATCTGAGATGGGTGATCCACCGAATAAAGACGTAGAGGCTCCAGTTACTATGGCCTAATTATTCCAAATCTTGAGAAATTGAACAACAGTAAGGGCCAAGACAATAGCGTATCCTCTCTAACGATCTCAGAAAAGTTGAACCAACAGTATTACGCTAAATGGTCCAGGCTAATACTCATGGTGATCAAAGGGAGGGGGAGGCTCATGCATATCACAGCCCCCTCACCCTCCATTGACACCTATGAGTACAACCAGTGAAGCCAAAAAGACGCAGTGGTTCGAACTTGGATCGTGGAGAATCGGATTTCTTCAAATATTTGATTTAGCCACCAAAGCAAACACAATTAGACAGGGTCAAGAACCAATCGAAATTTATTACAGCAAATTAATCACAATATGGAAAGAAATAGATCGGCGGATGCTGAATCGGATGACATGCCCAACAAATGTTACCACATACAACAAGCTACAACAACAGACTGGTTTGTATCAATTCCTAACTGGGTTGGATGACTCGTTTGACAAGGACCGAAAATACCTAGTCAATCTTGAACCATTGCCCACCGTAGACACGGCCTATAATATCATTAGGAGAAAATTGACAAGGAGGGAGGTGATGAAGATAAACATACCTCACTTACCTAGTGTTGAGGGTGTTGGAAGCGGATTGACCACCCAAAAAGGTCGGTTGGACAAAGCTTCATCCCAAAGAGGAGAGGAGAACAAATCTAAGCTTCGGTGTTCTCATTGTGGAGGGACCCAACATACAAAAGATGGGTGTTTCAAGTTGATTGGATACTCGAAATGGTGGATCGAGAGCTAGAAAAAGGGAGGAAATTGAGGAGATGAGTCACAGAGGCAGAGCTGAGCAACAATGGTAGCAGAGAAAGAAATAACACAAGAAGGTGACAGAGGAGACACAACGGATAAGGGAGAAGGTAAAGAGGCCATTATCCTTAACCCTTATCCCACAAAAATCCCAAAACACATTAGCCAAAATCCCATAACTTACCCCTTTGTGATTCCCTTGTAAACCCATACCAATCTTTTACCTAAAACCACGACCCAATTGAGACAAAAACCCAAAATCCCTTGTTTATTTTGCTAAAAAAATAGAGGAAAAAACTTCGAAGCCCGGGATTTGAGCCCAAGTATTTTCCAACCCGGAGTCACGTGTCACGTGTCACGTTGGCCCAAAAAGTCAGTGGATAATCAACTGTGGGGCGACTGACATGATAACTAATGATAAGAACAAAATCCTAAAATTCACAAACCCCAAAAAAACCCTTATCCAGACAACGAATGGAAATTTTATGGAAGTAGCAGGAGTCGACTCTATTAAATTTGGAGATCGGTTTTCACTGGATAACTGCCTTTATATACATGACCTCTCTTATAAACTTCTCTCTGTTAGTCATATTACAAAAGTTTTGGGATGTACATTATTACTTACTTTAGATGCTTGTGTTGTACAAGATGCTCAAATCGGGAGGATTCTTTGGCATGGTAGTGAAAGGGATGGACTGTACTCCATGGATGACAAACCCCAACATGGCGATGCTGGAGTCTGTTCAGGGTCAATCGAAGCTCAACTAAAATTATGGAACCGTTGTCTGGGACATCCATTAGTAGGGTATTTAGAACGTCTCTTTCCTATTTTTGCTAGATCAAAAATAAGCCTAGACTGTGATGCATGCTATCGTGCTAAAATTTACAAACATTTTTTATTCTGACAGTAAGAGTCATAGTAATAAACTTTTTTACCTAATTCATTCTGATATATGGGGTCCAACTCCGGAAACTAGTAGTCATGGTTTTGCCTATTATATTATGTTTATTGATGACTGTATTAGGATGAGTTGGGTATACTTTATAAAACATAAATCTGATGTTTTCAATATATTTGTTGCTTTTTACCATATAATTCTGAACCAATTTCAAACAAAAATAAGTATTTTTAGATCTGCTACGTACTTATAGAATTACTATAGAGTCATGCATGATCATCTAATTATCCAAAAACCCTATTCGGGTACCAACTACTGGTTTGATCGGTCATACGGAGTAGTCCATAAAATATGCTTACCCTTTTCTCAGTCTTATCTATTGTTTGAGTTGAAATAATAAGCCGAAGAGTAAATATTGACTTTAGACTTTGCAACTGTACGGGAACATGGCTGCGGGGACCCACCTACCGGAGCTCATTAGCCAAGGACACACGCCCACGAATCAGAAATATACAAGTTGGAACTTTTTTGTAATAATTTTCAATTTGGCTGACTTCTCAATTTTGGGAGAAAATGAATAGGGAGTAGTCCCTATCTAATAGCTTAGGAAAACATCATCACTCTAAAACTTAGACAATAATTAAACTTGGAGGATAGGCTTTAAATCTACTCACATTATATATTTTTGAAGTTAAAAGATAAGAACTTTTTATCTGTAGTTTGTAAAACGAGCTATAAATTGTCATATTTTTCTACCATTGTATTTACCCCCTAAACATTAATTTTCAGTGCAATGTTTAGTGTTAACTATGGGGGTCTAGGCTCTATATTAGTATATTACACTGTTGTCTGGAGATAAATGAGAGCTGCAAGTATATTCAAGTATTCGACCCACTCACATACATACGCGGAGTAACCTTTTCTATGGAAATGAAGAATGACATGAACAAAAAAAATCATACAATTACCAAATGGAGGGACGGTTACATGATTGTGGATTAATCAATCAAACCTGTAATCATGTCTCTTTAAAGCTGTGGGCCAAAGCCCTGTTGGTTGACGAGTCCCAATTAAAACGTGATCGATCAATCATCCAAGTTTAGAAGGCCGTGCAATGCTGTCGACCTCATCCTTGCGTGTTTTGGTTGCCCATTGGATTTGTATCTCATTCCTTGACCCGAATTTTGGCCCTAGAACCATTTCTTCATTCATTGAATTTCCATGTTAGATATTTCATGCATAAAACGAGGGCGATAAATATTTCATGCATAAAATAACTTGGATACATAATAGAACCATTATTCCACTCCTATAGTCCTATGTTATTCTTGGATCATTAATGCCAAGTGGGAACTTGTTTAATGGATAGCAAATGTCAAAAGAGTGGAATGAGGAAAGGAAAATTGATTGTCATTGGTCTTTTCTATTTTTTATAGTCGTCACAAAAACCTTTGGAGTAATAAATGAAATACTAAATCAGATTATTGTTTGAAAAGTAATACCAACTCAATTTTCTTTTTATCTTAATTTGAGTTTTTGAACAAAAAAACTCCAGGGTTAGAAAGTTAGTGACCTCGCAAGAATTTCTTTTAATATACATTATCACGGAGTAATGAATGGTAATTGTGCAAAGAAGTTTGGTTCCTTAATATTTGTTTCACTTTTTTTTTATTTTTTATTTTGTCTTTCGAGTTTCCTCCTCCACACTAAAATTGGTCATAAGAACCACATCGATACTTTCATATCTTTTATAGTTGATCCTATTAATTTCTCTCTTATGAACCCTATTCAATCAAAAATTAAAAACGTAATTTCCCTCTAATATGTGGGCTTAGGAAGTAGTACATAAAAATCGTACTTGTATAAGGAGAAGTGTAACATTTACCGGAGGTTCTACGAGGGTGCAAGATGTTTAAGGGAGCAGTGTAAGCCATACGTCATAGGGACGTCAAGAGTGGACAGCGAGGAAGTTTAATAAAAGTGGATAAAATTCATAATCATGCGATTATTTTGTTAATAAATGCAACGAGTCACGAACTTCAAACACTATCGCTGCGGAAAAACTTGCGCCAGTCTTTTGACTATCAACCGACCATAGAAGAATAGCATACCCCTTTGGCCCTTTCCTTTGAGTTCCATCACTCTCGGCTTGCATTTTAGTGTTATGTCCACTATTATTTGGTCCCGCCACAAAATACAAATTAAAGAATAACAAGGCTTTTATTTGGTGTTATTATGTTTTCGTTTTCAATTTTCAGACAATGCTTCCTTTTGTGGTTTCACAAATACACTTTCCAATTTTCTATAAAGAGAAAATGTTACCAATTTTCATAAGATTTTTGTTTATATTGTCAACACAATCAAATTTACATCCCAAAAGTTATCATTCTACTTTCTTCCTTTTAATGTGGAACATCCCTTTTATTAATAATAATGATAACATGAACTAATTGTGAGGAATAATGATGACTAAAAAAGAATGATAAAATTACAAATAACATGAACTTATTGGTTCGGGTTTAATCGGGTCAATTTGGCTTGTCGGAATTAGGTCGGATTGGGTTAGGTCATTATCTAGTCAAGTAAAATCAGTTATTTGCTTACTCGGGTTCAGTTCGAGTTCGGGTCAGGATGTATTCGGTTCGGGTCAAGGCCGGTTCAAGAAAAATCAGGTCTGTCCCTAAATGGGTTGCAGCAGATTATTTTGAGTTTGGGTAAATTTCGGGTCAAGTTAATTATAGTAATCAGTTGCCTCGATTTCGGCTTCATCGGGTTTGCATCGAGTCATTAATGAAAAATGTTTGGTTTCAAGGTTATTAGAAATTGGGTAAAAAATAGGTCAAGTAAGATTAGGTCACATTCATATATATTCACATTGTTAACATATCGAGTTAATTCGGGTCACAAGTTGTTATAAATCGGGTCATATCGATTATGTGTCAGGTTCAACCGGTTTTGGGTTCTCTTCGTGTTAAGTCTATAACGGGTCGGCTCCCTAACAGATCGGTCACTGATCGGGTTCGGGTCTTTAAATATCGGGTCAAATCGGTTTCAAGTCTTTAAATATAGGGTTAAATCGGTTTCGGGTTGTCTTCATGTCGGGTTGGGTCGGTTTTCGGGTCTCACTTTTCAGGTTATAATCAGGCAGAGTCCAAATCGATTTCAAGTAACTTATCAGATCGGCTTTGATTTTGACAACTCTTATTGCTCAGTAGATCACATATTCTTATTAGAAAGGTCTTCTAATGCATCAAAAAATCACTTTACAATATAAATAACTGGTTAGGTCACCACGGGCAATATGAACATGCATGATACATCTATTCACAATATAGTGAAGGGCAGGATAAAATCATGAAAATGGAAAGCAAAAAGGAGCTTATATGACTTCAAATCATTCATAGTGCAACTTTCCATACCTTAATTATGCATTGTGAGTGTATATGTGTCTCTTTCTTTGAACATCAACAAAATTTCACTTTCGACCGCCCAATTTTGAAATGTGCCCCAAAAGGGTTAGTAATGCCGTAGCTCATTGCGCACCAATTGAGTACTCCGTAATTGCTATTACTTCCAAAATTTGCCATCTTTCGATTTCCTGGTGCACATTATTGTTTGCTTAATATCATTACACTCACAGTTCCACGCAAGCTGGATGGAAAATCTTACTTGGCTTGAAGAGCTCCACCAATCACCAAATGAGTAATCAAGGAGCAACTATCACTATCACCCTTTGTTGGCTAGCAGCGGTTCAATTTGACCATATTATTGGATTTCGCTTGCAAATTCCAATATGATCTCTAAGCCTCTTTTTTGTTTTGTTTTTGAAAGACATTTTCTTAAAAAAGATGGTATATGTATAGGCTACTGTACAAAATTATGTATTCATTAGCCGGTCTATCCAAAACATGCATGCATATACTTAATAAGATACAGATGATTTTCCTGATTTTTTTCATATATTTCAATTGTACATACATATGGTATTTATAGTTGCTTGATTATGTATTTGATTCCTACTAAACTTCTACAATAGATTATCTTATTACTTTGGTAAGCCTTATCCTAATTTTTATGCTTAATCTTATCTTTTGATTATCTTATCTTTTCTACACTCCCCTTCAAGTTGATTGTCGGGACTTTGTACATTCAACTTGCACAAAACTCTCTCAAGAGCATTAGCACTGACTCCTTTAGTTAGGATGTCTGCCATCTGATCTTTTGACCGCACAAATGGTAAACTTACAACCCCTGATTGTAAGTTCTCTTTGATGAAATGTCTATCAATTTCAACATGTTTAGTGCGATCATGCTGGACTGGATTTTCAGATATACTGATTGCAGCTTTGTTGTCACAAAAAAATTTCGCAACTCTTGTCTGGTGGAAACCCGAGTTCTGTAAGAAGTTTTTTTAACCAGAGGACTTCCGCTATTCTTTTCGCAACCCCACGAAATTCTGCTTCTACACTTGACATTGCGACCACTTTCTGCTTCTTACTTCTTCAGGTTACTAAATTTCCTCCAACAAGAGTAAAGTAGCCTGAAGTTGATTTTTTGCTATCTTTATCTCCTGCCCAATCTGCATCAGTATAAGCTTGAAGCTCTAAATGACCATTTAACCCGAACATAACTCCTCTTCTTGGCGTTCCTTTTAGATATCATAAGATCCTGTAAATTGCTTCCATATGCTAGATCTGAGGTTTATGCATAAACCTACTCACCACACCTAATGCATATGCAATATCAGGCCTAGTATGAGACAAATAAATCAATTTTCCTACTAGCCTCTGATATTGTATTTGGTTCGCAGGCTCTCCATTTTCATCAATCCGAAGTCCGTGATTTACCATTATCGGAGTATCTACTGGCTTACAATCCATTATACCAGTTTCTGCTAATAAGTCAAGAACGTATTTCCGTTGAGAAATGAAAATACCTCTTTTTGACCTGAGCACTTCAACTCCCAAGAAGTATTTAAGTCTTCCAAGATCCTTCATTTTGAATTCCTGAAATAACCTTTTTCTTAATTGATCAATTTCCTCCTTATCATTTCCAGTGATGATCATATCATCAACATATATGATAAGACATATCATTAAGTTTCCTCTTTTTTTAAGAATAATGTATGATCCGAGTTACTCTATTGATATCCGAATTTCTTCATAGCCAATGTAAATCGACCAAACCAGGCTCTTGGTGACTGTTTTAGACCATACAGTGCCTTTTGCAGTTTACATCCTTTTCCTGGGGAGAAATTCTAAGAAAATCCCGGAGGAGCTTCCATATATACTTCTTCTGTGATAGCACCATGTAAAAAAGCGTATTTTACATCAAACTGATGCAACGACCAATCTTTGTTTGCTGCAACTGAGAATAGAACCCTAATTGTATCAATTTTTTCCACTAGTGAGAATGTTTCTGAGTAGTCGATACCATATACCTGAGTATATCCTTTCGCTACTAATCTTGCCTTGTATCGCTCAATACTTCCATCAGCTTTGTACTTTATGGTAAATACCCACCTGCAACCTACGTGTTTCTTTCCATTGGGAATCAGACATTTCTCCTAAGTTTTATTCTTCTCCAGCGCATCAATCTCCTCTTTCATTGCCGTTTCCCACACTTTACTCCTCAAGGCTTCATCTAAAGTTGAGGGAATCTTTCCTAAGTACACTGCAGCATTGAAGCACATTGCTATATTGGACATACATATGGTATTTATAGTTGCTTGATTCTGTATTTGATTCCTACTAAACTTCTACCATAGATTATCTTATCACTTTGGTAAGCCTTATCCTAATCTTTATACTTAATCTTATCTTTTGATTATCTTATCTTTTCTACACTTATTGTCATATAATCCTAACTTCATCAAATTATTTATTAAAATCTAACTCGAACAAGGTTAAATTTTACCTATATATACTCCATACTTCATATCTTAGCAAGTTTGCAATATGCTAATTAGCAAATAATTACCGTTTTATGGGACAACCAACATTACAAAAATGATGATGGAGTAATATTAGGGGAAGACCAAAACAAGCTTGTCATGCTATGCTATCATAAACCTTTATCATAATTCATAAAAGTCGCAGTATATTTGGAGGCCAAATATTTTCAAAAAGAGCCAAACTTTCTTGTAGAAGCTACACCCAAATTTCAGTCTAAGCAAACTTTAATCATTTAGGGTTGGTTTCATGCAACAACTCTTTCCTTCCATCGCTTCATATATCATCTACCTTCTGGAAATATAAGATGATCGATGATTATGAAGATAAATTTCTCAAATCGCAAGTTATCATAATCCACGATGTCTCTAATGCTACTCCGTACAATATATTCATGTTATTGTTCATCTAATTATAAGGTAAAGAATCAAGGGTGTTGTACCTAAGTTTCAAAGTTAAGGACAATCAGTAATTAGTATATATATATATATATATATATATATATATATATATATATATATATAAAAAGCTAAGTATTTGACATCTTTCTTAGATGCCATCAAGTCGTTTTCATGTTTGATTGGCATAACACTATGCAACTATTAATTAATAAGATTAAAGACATGTACTTTTTTTCGCTGAAGAAAGGTTATACTCGGTGACAAGTACTCCATATTAAATATTGACACATATATGTAGACTTCTTTTCTTTAGTACACTGAGTCATACTATATGCATTCAATTCTTTAGTCACATGACATTTCCTAATTTTGACTGTATTTTAATAAAATTTACTTATCTGGCACTTTTAGCCTACAAAAAAATTGATCAATTAAGTTGCTCTTGTAATATTCCTTTTTTTTTTATTTTAGGATATGAAAAGGTTGAGTTTACTTGGCTAGCCTTTATATTCGTGATCAATGCTCATATCGTGTACTCCGTACATTTTTCTTAATATTTATTTATGATTTTTTTGCGGCAATAGTACCTTGACACCAAAAAAAAAAAATGTCAAACATATGAAGTATAACCATAGGTTGTAGGCTTGTAGGAATACATTTTAAGTTAAACTAAAATATCATGTTTGTCTTTGCAACACAAAAACAACCGTCAATACAGTAATTAAAGAGGGAGTGTTAAGTTGTTAACCTAGTTAAATTGGTGTCTAAGTTAGTAGATAATCATAATCCTAGTATGGGTTCCTTTTTCTTATATTGTTTTGATGAAAACAATGGATACTAATCGGTCCAATGCAAATGGCCATATGGGTCCAAGTCATGGGCCCATCTCAGAATCGATGTAGTATCATCTGAACGGGCCAACACCTACCAGATCCAGACCCTTTCACTTTGTACTTTATTTGAGTTTATATTTTCTAAGAGAATGAAAAGAAAAAGATGCAACCCAAGTCAGTCCGATTGCAAATTTCGGAGTTTACAGGCTTCTTAATGAGGCCTGGCTTGTAGCCTGTGGCCTATGGCCTATGGCATAAGCACCTCTTATAAATGATTCTCATTACAATTTACAAACATTGTGCTTATTTTAAATGATTCTTATTACAATTTACAAACATCGGCAAATACCTCTTTCTCTTACCATTAATAAGGATGCTTTTAAGCTATGCCTTTAAAGGAGTTTAGCATAGTTTTATCACTAAATTTAAAAAAAAAAAAAGTAGGATTCTTATTAAGCTTTTTATTTGATTATTATTGGCGACCTAAATTCAACTTATTTTTACTTCAGATGATTTTCATAAAGCTAGGTCTTGACTTTTCCTTGATTTTACTATATTTATATCCTTATTAAGCTAGTTTTAGTCTCGTGGTAAGAAGTTGTCTTAAAATTTAGAGGTCACGACTCACGAGCTCACCTCTTTACTGGCAGAGCATTTACGTATGAGATTATCCATATATCATTTCTCTCCCTAGCAATCTTGCAATGTCTGGAATTGTCATTTCAATCGTAAAAAACTATTATGTCATTGTCTGCATTATCATTGTAGTAAGGAAATTTATGCCAAAAAAAAGTCCCCAGACGACATATAGTTGGGAAGCCGATGACTATATTAGGACGGGTATGATAAATAAAATTAAAAGACAGGTATAAAAATAGGGGATACACGATATGGATGGTAACACGAAAATCTCTTAATACGGTCAAACTAGCGCTATCATTCCACTATTAATTATATTGAGGTTCCACCCTTGTATGAGAAACAAGTAAATTGTGTATTTATGCCTAAATAAATAGTAGTATTGTAATAAGCATAATATAGAGAAGATTCAGCTGAACAATAAGCATATGTACTCGGGAGAATAAGGAGACGATTATGTATATTGTAGAAGTTTTAGATAGTGGAAGGCGGAGATTGCATAATGAAGGTTGTAGGATAATTGTGGGTTACGTATGATAACTTGGTTTAAACATTAGGCTTAGAAAAGGTAAATGGAAGTAAGTGAGATACATTGCAGGATAATTTTATCTTATTTATCATTTAGAATTGCAATATACTTAGAATACTCTTGACTAAAAAATATATATACTGAAAATCAAACCAAGGAGTTTCACATATTTACATGGTATCAGACATTTTCCTTTTTGTTCGATCCTTTCCCATACCCTTCTCTCATATACCTTCTCAAACCTCCAATGGCAGGTGTTGACACCAACACCACCAAGACACCTTTTCACCTGGCTTATGCCGTAACTAACATAAAATCCTTAATCCATGTGATTCTTGACACAGTGGATGACCAATATTCCACATGGGTGAAACTCTTCAAGATTCATGCCTGCACATTTAATGTCCTCTGCCAAATTGATAAAGCATTCCCTCGCCCCTCTAACATTGATACTGCTTATTGGAACCGTCTCGACGCCATTGTTAAAACAATGGATATACGGGACAATATCACGAGATCTAGTTCATATGATCATGAAACCCGATGCTTCTGCACTGGAGCTTTGGACTCGATTAAAAGAAATATTCCAAGATAACAAAAAGACTCGAGTAGTGTACCTGGAGGAAAAAATTCACAAACATTCGACTCGAGAATTTTGCCAATATGACTGAGTATTGCAAAGAAATCAAACTCTTAGCTGATCAATTAAGCAATGTTGATAGACTTGTGTCAGACCAATCAATGGTCCTCCAATTGATTAAGGGATTACCCAAAGATGAATTTGACACCCTTGATGTTTTGATTCAACAATCGGATCCCCTGCCTTCCTTCAACAAAGCAAGGTCACAATTCCTTCTAGAGGAGACCCGACGCAATAAACAAGACGAGCACACCAACACCATCGCCCTCGTCGCAACTTCACCATCTCCCTCAACACCATCAACATCCCCATCTCCGACACTGTCTGATGGCTTGACCTGGGGCAATGGTCGCGGTGGCCGAGGGGGCAGAGGTAGAGCACGAGGAAGAGGTGGTTCCTTCTCCAATGGTAGCCTCAACTCGTTGGTTCCTTCTCTCAATCTGTTGGACAAAATGCTATGGGACAACAACAACATAGTAATTGGAACCCTACCTGACAGCCTAGCACATGGGCCTCCCCCCATGTCCTTACCCCACAATCCAATCCAACCCACCTAGCCCATCTCACATTATCATGGACCGTCCTCCACTTTCATCCCAACAACACGCAATGAACACCCCGATTCACATATTTACTCTAACAACCCGAGAATATTCCGGTACTTGTCAGATGTTGGTGACATAATTCAGGTGACAACTGTTATTTTGATCCAAGTGATGTTTAACTATATTAATGTCTTTTTATCATAATGACTGAATTTTCACCATAATTGTAGTGGTTGGAACATTTTTCTCTATGATTTTCTCTACCTTCCTTTGATTCCCTTTAACCACTTAGACCTTATCCTAAAATAATATTAATGAATAGGACCCCTTAATAATAGAAATCTCATGCTATATTCCCTTAAAAATAGAATGACTTCTAACAAATATTTTCTTATTCTATTATTTGGTCAACTGCCACGTATTTTTTCACTCATAATATACAGATTACTCATTATACTCTGTAAGCAAATTACTAGTGCCACACTTCCACTAGACTTCTGTGGAATATCATGCTGCCACTTGGCATGGGACTTCCACTTATATCTGTTACGTCGATGATGCATTTGATTAATACATATATCCCTTAATTATCAATATAAATAATTTATTTTGGCGTGTGTAGCTTTTCGCGTGTACTATAGTTTTAGTGAACGTCTGAACTAACCAATTGAAAACATATCTCTGCGAGAAACAAGGGTTTTACCAATAGGGGTGTTTATGAGCCGAGTCGAGCTCGAGTTTGGCTAAACTCGACTCAAGCTCGAAAGCTCGTGAGCTAAAAAACCGAAGCTCGAGCTTGACTCAAAAACTCAATTCTCAAGCTCGTTTTAAGCTTGACTCGAGCTCGATTTAAGCTCATTTCAAACTCGACTCAAACTCGAGCTCGTTTCAAGCTCGACTCATTTTCAGCTTGTTTAAAAGCTCAATAAGTTTAAGTACTTATACCCCAATTGGGCCAAGAAGAAGGCTAAATTTTAGCTTTAATAAGTTTAATTTGGTTTTAGGTGGAAAACACTATTGGGTTTATATATACTAATTGGTTCAAACAATCTATCATTTTTTTCAATGTGGGACTTTGATTTCATATATAAAACTCTCTCTAACCATATTTCATTTTAATCCAATGTGGGACTTTTGTTTATATCAAACTATCTTTTATTATTTCTATTTTATATTTTAAGTATACTTTTTAATAAATATATATACTATAAATGAAAATTCAAGTTTCTCACGAGCTTTTCGAGTCGAGTTTTGATTTGTTCGACTTGGCTCGTTGACCTATCGAGTTGAGTTCGATCTCTAGTCGAGCTTTGACCGAGTCGAGTTCGAGTAGCTCCCGAGTAACTCAACTCAATAAGCATCCCTATTTACCAATGGCCTATGTGTTCCAAAAAAAAAATTGGAACCACCTTCTATGACCCATTAAGGCTTCATATTCTGCCAAATTGTACGGTTTTGCCAATTTCATCCCTTACTAATTAACAAAAAATTATACTCGTTAATAATAAAATGTCTATGAATTACTAAAAATTGTCTATAATAAATGTTAACTACTTTAGTTAAAGTTTTGAAAGGTGATACCAAATACCTGAAATTAAACCCCTTCTACATCAATTATTAACTTAGCGCTTATTAGTCTCTTTACATTAAAGATAAAAAATTGTCTCTAGATCAAGTGATCAGCTCGTAGTTTATTTTTTTTAATTCGCGACTTTATGACCTTGAAACGTTAGTGAATGAGATGATTGCTATTGTTTTGACTTTTTCTTAGTGCAAACAACTTTTCAACTTTACTTCCCAAAGTTAGCGTGTTGCAACATTTGTTATAATTGGAAGGAATTGTGTTATGGTGCCATAACCTTTTCATTCTGTAATCAATAATTTGACATATTGAAACATTTTATTATTTTGGTTGAGAAACAATATGCAAAATAATTTTTCACTTTTATTCAGTGTGTAATAGCAAATGAGCAGATATGATTTCCTTCGAAACAATGCATGCATGATCTGATATTGATGTACAAGACACTATATACAAGTCTTGTACAAGTACCCTCTATTTCTAAATTACACACTAAACTAAGCTTGTTGTTACTATCTATAAGAATTAGCACGGTTGTTGTATGAATTTTGAATTTTATTATACATAATCTAAAGTTGCCACATTATATACCACTAGTTGACTTTGTTACAAGATTATATAATTCAAATACTCCGTTAATGGTTAATTGCATACTAACGTATGTTTCAATTTCGCCACTGTCTAACTGCATATATCGTTTTCGCTAGTGATAACCAAACAATTCAGCGGATATTATTTGCATGTAATCCGTCCTTTTGTGTTGCATCATACTCGGATCGGAGTAGTAAGACGGCAGGTGCTAATACAATGATACAGTATGAGGGGACAGAAAATCGTCCGATATCCCACACGTGTCCGACTAAACCATTTAGAAGAACCATACGTGTCACTCATTTGACGCCACTTAGCAAAGTCCACTCAGTGACATGTATATTTTCTATAAATAAAAGACAAAGGCACATATGTAAAAGCCCAACACTGTCATATATTGCTATGCTGTAAATTTGCAGGCAAAATCTTAGCCTACAAGCATGCCTAACTTGCAATAAAAATATAGCTTGATAAAATAAAATGTCAACAATGGTTCGATCAATTGATCCTTTGGTTGTTGGAAGAGTGATTGGAGATGTACTTGATATGTTTGTTCCCATGGCAGACTTTAGAGTTCAATATGGTACTAAACACATTTTCAACGGTTGCGAAATCAAACCTTCACTTGCTTCTGAAAGGCCTCTTGTTCAAATTTCAGGCATTCCATCAACGGATAATTTCTATACGTTAGTATGTCTATCATCCACTACATACCTTTCATTATTTTTATATAGTTCTCGTAGCATATTTGATGTCTCTTGAATGCTCGATTATGAATCTATACGAGTTGCAAATAGTCTGGAAAAATAGTTACCTTGGTCTTGCAATTGTACGTATGCATACTTAGCTTATATGTAGGAATATATGCACCCGTAATTGGTAACTACTAACTATTTGTGGTGCTGAGGGAGGCCGGGCCTTCAGGTTAGACCATGCAATGATTATTTCTTGTGCCACAGTACTTGGTCATATTTATGCCTAGTGGAGATATTTTTGGTGTGCTTTATTAATAGAAATTTTTATGTGAAAAAATATACATCTTGATATAATCAATTTGTTCGTTGTAGGTCATGATTGACCCAGATGCTCCAAGTCCTAGTGAGCCCAAGATGAAAGAATGGCTTCATTGGTAAGACACTTTCCATTTGCATGCTCGTTTATCTAATTAGTGGTTATAAGGGGCCATGAATATGCATGATAAGAAAAATTGTTTGTCTATATGTTATTCTCAATTTTGTTTGTTACAACTGACTTTTCACGATTTTTAATATACAATTAAAATATATTTTTCTCTAAATTTATAAGAAAATAATTATGAAAACTTAATTAAGAAAATAGTTGTGAAAATTTACTTTTGAGATATTTGTAATAAAATATATTATTTATTATAATGTAATTAGAATTTGGAGTTAGATTTTTAAAGTTTTAGTAATTTTTTTCATATAGTTAGTTGATTGAAGGTTGTTTTGAGTAATTTATCAGGATAGTAGCTGATATTCCCCAAGGAGTGGATGTATCTAAAGGTGAGTCTGCTATCAACTTAAATTTTCCAATTTCCATCATGTAGCTGCTATTCAAGTACACATACTAGCACTTCTTGTTCGTATTAATTCTTTACTTAATTTGAGACAAATCATTTCTTGTTCCTCAAGTTTTAATTTCAAAGTGGTAGCATCAATCTTTGCTGACCATTGAAGGTTGGTGTATTGGTGTATCGTGATGTGCTCATTTAATTTGTTTGGCCGGTGTAATTAATCTATCACTCTTTTGTTTGTTTAGTAAATACTGTGTACCTCAGACTGTTTAGGGATAAGGCTGCAAACATGGAGAGCATATTAGTCATTAATAACCATTATTTTTACCTTATTAATCAATCATTCAAATTCGTTTATTTGAAAAGTAAAAGTTTTCGAAGACAATATTTACCGTTCTCCAAGTTAAATTGAGATGTATTATGTATTTAATTTGGCCTTGATGTACGTTTTTACTTAGTGTAACAAAGCTATACATGTCGTCAACAATATTTTCTTAAAGAGAAGCACAATGAAAAATGTGGGTTACCGAATGCAGGAAGAGAGTTGGTAGAGTACATGGGACCGAAACCGCCCACCGGAATACACCGGTATGTATTTGTGTTGTTTAGGCAGAAAGGGTCAGTCGCAAAGCAGTGGCAACTGCCACTTGCCCGTAACAACTTCAGCACTCGGAATTATGCTGCACAAAATGGACTTGGTTTACCGGTTGCTGCTGTTTACTTCAACTCTCAGAAAGAGGCAGCAAATAAAAAGCGTTAATGGGAAGGGGGGTTTTGTGAATGAGATGAAGTGTTGTAATTTGTAGCGATGAATTCTTTTGTGTGTTTCAATGTGTTTGTTGTCTTGTGTGATCAGCGCCTTACCTCAGTTTGCAATTATATTATTGCTTATGTAGTATGTGTTGGTATTGATGTACTACGTATTCAACTATGGAACTTTGGTGTTGTTAATACAGTTATTTACTCTAATTACACTAAACGTAGCGCAGTAGTTGATTTGAATTAGTTTTAATAATGTTTATTTTTAGAATTTTAGTTATCTATTTTTAATCCTTATTTGAAATCAATGTAGTAATGCATATTTGTGGTACGTGTGCAAATAGTGTGATATAATCGTATATGTGCTCTGTGGTACACAATGGAACTTAGTACGCATATCAAGCAGGGCTAGTAGTAGTTACCCTCAAGGCCTCGAGCAAGGTTTCGGGGTGGGGGCTTTACCATTCCCTTGTACTCGATTAAGACTTGTCTCATTTTGACATTTTGTAAGACTGTTTTTTCAAATTCTAGAGGTTTGGGGTTTAAATCTTGTCAAATGAGGGTGTTTTAAGGGTGGGGATTTTACCATTCCTCTACTTTCGACTCCCAAGTGTCTGGCTTCCAAATATTAGACCCAAAAAATGCAAGAATTAAGGTACTTATCTTTGATTGATAAGGAAAAAATAAATTCCCAGTAGTACATTCACTCAATGTCATGAGAACCAGAGAAAATACTTACTACTTCATATCATGTATTTGCTTCGTTCCAGCTAATAGGCCCCGTCCAGGCAGCTAACCAGGCATCCTATTCCTTGAAAATTTCAGCACCCCCAAGGCCTGAAGTATGCAGCCTAGAGTGGCTTGTGCTTTGCTGGACTTACTGCTCTTTATTTCATCTCTTGGCCTAGGATCAACTGCAGGCTATCTTTGTGGTTCGGGTTTGGAGGAGTGGGCCCTTTGCTATTCACTCCGGTGTCGATGAAAGTCAACCTTTTTGTGATCTTTCTACCCATGTCCAGTTGTTTTATAGTGACCGAAGGAGTCGCTAGAGTTATGTATTTGGACTCTAATCATCCATTTTAATCGATTTTCATGTATCTACAACTAGGTTTTAACTACAGTTTTTTTTATGAAGGCCTTTAGATACAGAATATACGACAATGATTGAATCCAAACCTTTTCACAAAACCCTAGGAAAACCCAATAAATTTATTATGATTTCGGAGAACTTTGAAATTATCTCAAATATGGTGTACAATTTCAAAATGCAGTAGTTTTGAACAATTCTATTTTTGGTGACAAAATACTCTTATATTTTAACCGTGTGTCTTATAAGGTTATATTAGACCACATGAGTTGTTATTAGAACCATCTATTTTAATTCTAAATATCCATTTTAACTTATTTGAATGTATCTACAATTAGGTTCTTAACACATTTTCAAAGCCTTTAAAGAATGAATATAACTTTATAAGATAATGATTAGTTCCAAACCTCTACAATTGTTCTATGGGGCACCTAATCATATTAAATGATTTTAGTCTAAATTAAGATTATGTAGCAGATGAACCTACATCATCCACTTGTGGGTAAACGAGGTGAGCTCTATAGAGATCATCTCCCTTCTTGGTATATTTGAATTTGCGGAAGGATAAAAAATGAATGTCTGTGCAGTATCTTCACATATCTTACGTTTCATATTCTTTCCAACTATGCTATACAGTAAATACAATATACAAAGTGGAGCGCTATTTACCGCCCCCAAATTACTCGAACCGCCCCCAAAAATGACGATTTTGCCCTTTGACTTGTTTTTAATAAAATCGAACATCATACACGTCAATTCTAATTTCGCACTTCACTATCTCGTAAAAAAGTAACAAAACCGAATTCCACAAAATTTTCCGACAACTAGTCGTCGGGCTCCGCCGTGGCCGGAAAATTGTGTTTTACTTGACGGAAACCGCTATTCGGGACTTCGGAATTCACCGAAAACTATGGATGGGCCATTGTCAACAATATTAGAGGTAAAAATTGTAGTTCGTATTCGGAAAAGTGGTTTTTTTGCGTCGCCGGTGGGCGAGCCGTCTAAGAAAAACGGCCAGCCTCGGGGCCAGCCGTCTGAAAAAAACGGCCAGCCCTGGGGCTAGCCGTTTTTTTCAGACGGCTGGCCCCGGGGAATTTTTTTTTTTTTAATTTTTTTTTGTAGGTTCCGACAAAAGATTTTGGCGGCAATGGTATTAATTATTACCCTCATTTTACGACTACGGAAATATTTCCGACGAAAGATGCGGCTTCTGCGTGGGCTAAATCGGTTGCTATAAAACATGGATTTCAATTGGTTCATTCGTCGTACAAAAGAGGAAATCTGTACATGAGATGCAATCGGGGAGAGAGAAACAGAGGAGGGAATAGAGATTTAGAGAATGTTGAACGACCGGGGACTAAATCTCAAGCTTGTGGTTGTAAGTTTTTGATTAAGATTTCATGTTCTGTAGAGGGGTGGTTGATAGTATTGGGTCCCGAGGATAATGGTAAGCACAATCACGAAATGATTAAGTATTTGGAGGGAAATCGGCAGATTAGTGGTCTTAGCCCCGAAGCGAAGAAGTTGGTGCGAGATATGTCCGTGGCTCAAGCGAAGCCCAAGGTTATTTTGGCTGCGGTGAACTCTCAGTTTCCCGATGATCATCCAAATGCGCGACATATCTACAATTTCAGAGATAGAATGAGACGGGAGGAGGCTGGCGGACGGGATTTTATTAGGCAGTTCCTTCATCTTGCTACTGATAGCAAGTACGTGAAGTTTTTACGCTCTGATCCTGAAACGAATGTTGTCACTCATGCGTTTATGGCGCATCCTGTTTCTGCGAACTTGTTACGTACGTATCCATGGGTTTTGGGCATGGACTCCACGTACAAGACGAACATGTACAAGATGCCTTTGTTTGAGATATGCGGTGTCACTCCGTGCAACAAGAATTTTCTGATTGCATATGCATTCCTATCTGATGAGACTACTGGTAGCTACATATGGGTGTTAGATAAGTTGAAGATGTTGTATGGCAATGACTTGTCTCCATCGACAATTGTCACTGATCGGGAATTAGGGCTGATGGCTGCTATTCGTGAGGTTTTTCCCGGAACTGCAAACTTACTATGTACATGGCACATCAACATGGACGTGGAGAATAGGGTTGGTAAAATTTGCAGAGATAAGAAGGTCGGGGAGAGATTCAAGCAAGGAAGATGGAGGAGTATCATAGAAGCGAAGTCTCAAGAAGACTATGACCATGCCATAGGAGTTCTTCATGGGTCGTGGGGAACTGCATTCCCTGCTGTTATAACGTATTTGGAGGATACATGGCTCGTTCACGCCGACAAGTTCGTGAAGCGGTGGACAAATGAGAAACTTCATTTTGGGAATACAACTAACTGTCGGGTTGAGAGTGCTCATTCTATGCTGAAGAGTTGGTTGTCATACTCCAACGGGTCGTTTGATACTGTTTGGCGGAAAATTAACACAGCCATTGATGCACAACTAATAGAGATTCGACAAACCCTCGAGGCATCGAGACGCTCACATGGCCAACAATATCGACACATTCCGTTCCAGCATCTGTGTGGACGAACATCCCATTATTGCTTGGAGTTGTTGGTTGAGGAAGAGAAGCGGATGAAATCATTGGGTAATGAAGTGCATGATCTATGTGGTTGTGCGTACCAGACAAGCCACGGGATACCGTGCGCATGTCAGATTTACGATACTATTGCGGACGGCCAGTTCTTTAAATTGCAGCAAGTCCATCAATTTTGGAGAACACTCGAGGTGAATGAAGGAGATAGCGTGCAGGTGCTTATCGAACCTAATTCTCCAACGCAAGACGTGCAATTTTTCTAGTCACTCGTGAGTGAGGTTACCGGAAGTGATCCTGCTGTTGTTTGTCACGTGTCTAGGATTATCCATGCACAGCTCCATCCAGAGGATTCGGGTTACGTTGAACCCGAGCCGAGGATGTCGAACCGTGGACGACCTAGCACACGACGTGAACGATCCTCGTGGGAGTACTCAAGTCAAGGGCGTGGACGAGGGTCACGTACGACGTCTAGTCGGGGCCGGCGTTCTATGTCGTCTGTGAACATGTCGACTTGTCATGCAGATATTACAGCGTACCCGAACGTAGATAAGATTCCGGCGATCATGCTTGAATATGTAATTGACTATCTCGACGTCCGGGGTGATGGTAATTGTGGTTTCCGAGTGGTGGCAGACTTATTCCTAGGTAGCGAGGAGAATTGGATTGAAGCGCGGAAAATCATATGTAATGAGTTGTTAGCGAATCGAGGCATTTACTCATCCATCTTCTACGAAGGCGTTGACAATGCCGTAACTCGTATTACATGGTATGGAGGGAGTTGCACTACGGAACATTGGATGGAGGTACAACAAGACTTATTTCCAATAGCGCAGTTTTGGAATTGTGCTGTCATATTTCTCAGTGTTGGGTTAGATGGAGCTCTTTATCCTTGCATGACTGTATTGCCATGGTCTGCACCCATGAACGTTAGTCGGCCACGAAGAGAGATATGCATTGCACACCTCGGTACCTACAAGCATTACATTAGACTAACTCTATCTCGTGACTGTCCTATGCCGCCCATATGCACTTTGTGGTTTCAGGTACGAGATCATAGTGTTGTAGGTTGGGAGCATTTGTATGAAGCACGTTTAAGACTTTGGCGGAATTTGTCTAGTTTATAATGTTACGATTTTGTAATGTATGAGGCACCTATATTGTACGATTTTGTAATGTATGAGGCACCTATATTGTACGATTTTGTAATGTATGAGACACCTATATTGTACGATTTTGTAATGTATGAGGCACCTATAGTTTATAATGTATGAGGCACCTATATTGTACGATTTTGTTACGAACCTATATATTTGAACATGTTGAAGATATTGTTGATATTGTTGAACATGCTGATAATATTGCTGATTAACACATATACAGGACCTTATTTAAAGTAACAGTTTCCTAATTATACCTCTCTTTGGCAACGTATATCTATGCACCGATTATGGGGCACTAGCGAGAGAGTTGATAGAGAGGGAGGAGGATTTGATGAAGGAGAAGTATGTTTTATGCGAACACAATTGCATACTTCCCCTTCCTCAAACCCCCCTCCACCCCTATCAACTCTATCGCTCTTGCCTCGTAATCGGCGACGAGAAATTACGCTTACAAAGATTGATATAATTCGGGAACTTAGATAATAAATATTACAGTCTGAATATTAAAGTCCAACTACAAATGTTTACAGTCCAACTACATAATAAGTAAGAAAAAGAGAAAAACCGTGCGTAACTACAAATGTCTAAATAAATAACTACATATATAAAGAGCCTCATCCAGCATAGTACTCGTACATAAATGCATCGATGGCGTCAGCACAAGCCCCCAACTCGGGTGTCAACGCCCTAGCATCAGTGATAGGCTGGACGATCCTCAACAACTTCTCGACCCACTGCAAATAACGAAAAAATGCATAAATTAGTATAACGTTACAGAATATAACATAATATAACTATAAAGCTAATCAAATTCAAATTAAACTTACGTAATGGGTGTTGGTTCTCTCTGGTGCCCCCGGAACAACCTCCTCGTCTATCAGTAATGGGTGAGAGACCCGGAAAAACCACTGAATGTAATCCGGAGATGATCCCTCTGGGGCGTCGTCTGCCGGATGGAACCGCCCAAGCTCGAGTCGGAATGCATTAGGGAAAACCTGCCAAGCCGACTCAGTTGCAGACTCCGCGAACTGTACCCGGTAAGTACCCTTACCGGGTCTCGATGCCGACTCCGGCTTCAGAGGTGCCATGGGAATCACCTGTATAAACCCAAATTGACGGAGGACTCGATCAGGCATATATGGCTCGATGATGTCCCGATATCGAATCCATCCAGTGAATGTCGACCTCGGGACACGTTGTGCTGCGTTCATTCCGTAAGGGGTCCAACAAACCTAAGAAATCAAATGTCAATATATTGTTCAATATAAGTACAACTACACAACAAAATAGAAAACGTAATACCTCAGTGGCCTGCATACGGTCCAAATGCCGACGTAGGGATACCAATCGCCCCCCATCACCCGGCTCCTTCCGAGGAGTCCAGAGCGCAGTACGAGGTCGATCACGTCCAATACCAATATGTGGCGGATGAGGACGCAGTGAGGGAAAGTACTCGTATATCCATGCCTGTAGAAGGGTGAGGCAACCTGCAATGTGTCTGCAACCCGCTCTACTCGCCTCTCCTAGCTGTCGATATAACGCAGCCAATGTCGCAGCACCCCAAGCATAACTCCCTAAATCACGTATGGATCCGAGTCGGAGCTCATGTAAAAATTGGGGTCGCATCCTGTTACCGCTCTTGTCCACGAACAATGTGGACCCAAACATGTACAACAACCAACCAGCCTCAGCAAAATATCTATCTCCTCGGTCCACGCCGCGACAAGTATCGACAATTGAACTCATAAGGACACCTCCCTTACTCCAATGATCTTTCGTAAATTGTGGCAACGTACATCCCATAAACTCTCTAGCCTCCTCCATCAGATCATCGGGGCCCAACGTTCTAGAGACTGCACGTCCCTCAACCGGAATACGTAGAATGTGCCACACATCCAACAGTGTGATAGTCATCTCCCCAAACGGGAGGTGGAACGAGCTCGTGTCAGGCTGCCAGCGTTCAGTAAAAGCTGTAATCAAAGCCATGTCCAGGTGTTCAAAGAGAGAATACGGCAAATGAGATAATCCAGTACCATCAACAACAGCTTTTGACTCCCTCGACAGAAGGTCCTCTCTCCAAGAACGCAGTACAGCGCAACCCTTCATCCTACCATGGCACTTCAGCACCCCTCTCTCTGATCTAGTCCAAATCCCACGTGCTACGTGACCCCCGTAGCTAGGAATGACACTACCATCTAGCGGCCCACCCGGCATCGCTCCACGTACAAGCCAGGTGTCATCTGCGGGTGCCTGGCGCTTGTGGCTACGTGAGCTGGTGCTAGTGCTAGTGGTCTCTGCCCTAACAAACTGACCCCTCGACCGAGATGGGCCACGACGACCCTGTGACTGAAGTGGCACGAACTCGCCGTCAAGTTCCTGGTCAAGCTCCGTAGCAAAGTCCTCCCAATCCTGATCACTCTCATCAACATCATCATCATCCTCGTCATCGAAAGGACGGGAATCAGAAGCCCCAGAAACAACAGCTCGGACAGTTCTCGGGGAAGGGAGACTCGAACGCGCTAGCTCAGGCTGTGGGTGTGGTTGTGTAGACCTCGCCCTCCTAACAGAAGCATCAACACCTCGATCCCGGGTGTGGCGCTGGCCGGAGAACTCATCCGTAGTCATAAAATCGGGAATGACATGTCCCGTACCCCTCTATTCAATAAATAACAACATAATTTTTCATTATAGTACCGAACAAATCTCATATTTATCCTATATGTACGCATTCTCATAACTTAACATTCATAACTAGATTCCTAAATTCTTAAGTCAAATTCCTAAATTCTTAAATTCTAATTCAAAATATCCTAATTAAAGTTAATATTCAAAATTTCATAAATTCTAATTTTCCTAAATTAAAATGTCCTTATTAAAATGGATATTCCTAAATTATAATATTTTCCTAAATTCAAATACTTTAACTACTTACTTAAAAATTCAAATTCATAAATCCTAATTTTCCTAACTTAAAATATCCTAATTAAAGTTAATATTCAAAAATTCAAAAATTTTAATTTTCCTAACTTAAAATATCCTAATTAAAGTTAATATTCCTAAATTCATAAATTCTAATTTTCCTAAGTTAAAATGTCCTAATTAAAGTGGATATTCCTAAATTATAATATTTTCCTAAATTCAAATACTTTAACTACTTACTTAAAAATTCAAATTCATAAATCCTAATTTTCCTAACTTAAAATATCCTAATTAAAGTTAATATTCAAAAATTCATAAATTCTAATTTTCCTAACTTAAAATATCCTAATTAAAGTTAATATTCCTAAATTTATAAATTTCTAATTTTCTTAAATTAAAATGTCCTAATTAAAGTGGATATTCCTAAATTATAATATTTTCCTACATTCAAATACTTTAACTACTTACTTAAAAATTCAAATACATAAATTTTAATTTTTCTAACTTAACATATTCCAACTTAACATAACTTAATATTTTCCTAACTTAACTTAACATATTCCTAAGTATTTATTCCTAACATATAATTTCCTAATTTTCCAAAACTAAATTTTATTTTCTATTATTTCCTAATTTTCCTAAATCAATTTTAAATTTTCTAACTTAACATATTCCTAAGTTAATTCCTAACATTTTCCTAACTTAACCTAACATATTCCTAAATTATTATTCCTAACATAACTTAACATATTCCTAACTCAATTTTATTTTCTATTATCAATACTCCTAATTATTAATTATTTATAATTATAATTTAAAACTACTTAACTATTAATTAACATTTAAACAAAAATTAAATAACAAAATTAACAACAATAATTTATACTTAAACAATAAATAACAAACAAATTAACTACAAAAAAAAAAAATGGCGGCCGGCGGGGGTGAGCCGTCCAAGAATTCCGGCCGGCCCTAGGGCGGGCCGTCTAAGATTTCCGGCCAGCCCTAGGGCTAGCCGTCTAATATTTTCGGCTAGCCCTAGGGCTGGCCGGAAATCTTAGACGGCCCGCCTTAGGGCCGGCCGAAATTCTTGGACGGCTCCCCCCGGGGTTGGCCGGAATTCTTAGACGGCCGGGTGGCCGGAAAATTTAAAAAAAAAAAACAAAAAATTACCCTTGAACGCGGTGGTCTTTCACCCTCTACGGTGGATGCAAGATCCTTTCCGGGGCGATGACTCATTGCCGGCGACTTTGTGGGGTGGCGCG
This sequence comes from Dysphania ambrosioides, assembly GCA_026401315.1. Classification (NCBI taxonomy): domain Eukaryota; kingdom Viridiplantae; phylum Streptophyta; class Magnoliopsida; order Caryophyllales; family Amaranthaceae; genus Dysphania; species Dysphania ambrosioides. Next base: position 26,557,725 of record CM048665.1, on the reverse strand, counting down.
GTGGCTTCCGGCGGGTGGGAGAGGAGGCAGGCGGCGGTGGCAGTGTTGGCGGCGGTGGAGGAGGAGGATGAGAATTAGGGTGAGTTAGGGAGAGAGTGGGAAGTAAAGGGCGAGAGCGTAAATATAGGGGGCGGTGTGAGTAATTTGGGGACGGTGTTTAACAAGACCCTATACAAATCCACCCACCAAGTATTCTAGCTCAAAATCACGATTCAAGATTGCACAATTAACACCTTTCAGACCAGAAAATCCCAGAGTGGAAAGCTTTGATAGGCTATTTTCTGTTGAAAAATTCCATTGCGCAGAGGATCAAAATGAATACAAAATGTATCAGGTTATATACAATCCAAATAAATGTTTAACTAGAAACCCTTTTCCCGGTACCTATTACAGGTGCTATTCTTTATCACTTGAGAACTTTGAAATTTAAAACAAAGTTGAAACCAAAAATTATGTATGGAACCAAGAGGTCCAAAACTGGAGAAGATGATCAAACGTGACCTAAGCTAATTGAGCTTATTCCATCAGGAAACTATGTATAATATAAGATCCGTCAAAATTTTGTTTAAGCAGCAGCTAGTAGCAAGAAGCAAATTCTTATGGGGCCATAAGCCCCTCAATAGTGTATGAAAGAGATTTTGCCCAATCAGCTTTGAACAACAAAGTTTGAAGGGTTTGCATCACATTATAATCTGGATCGAGCTTCCGCTGCCAACCCTACAATGATAGAGCAAAGACATATAATGCAGAAAGTTACAAACATTTCAAGATTTAAGGATAATGAGCAACTACATATTTTTAACAAAAAGTCATGCAGTGGACTCAAACTGCCTCCATCTCTTCCTTCCCCAATGGTTGATAAAAAGGATGGGGGATTCAGCATATTATGGGATGGAGATGGGGAAATTGTTTGGTTGACACCCAAAACTGAAAATGTAGTGCATTACAAAATTCCTATAAAAACATGGGAATTTTATTATCCTCCATTGGGTCACTCAAAGATCCCATGATTTGTCAATCCCCATATGCCAACCAAACAAGTTTAGGACAATTCCTATGAATTTGATGTGAGATTTAATTACCATGTCAACCAAACAAGCACTTGGTTCTAGGCAAAATCATCCAATCTCAAGGGTTTCTCTTTCAAATTAACACCCCTCTTAGGAACCCCAAAATGACCCCCAATATGTCAGGAACCACCAAGGCTTGTCACAAATGACCCATAAGATTGGACTGTTATAACCCATCTCCACCAAGGCTTGTCACAAATGACCCATAAGATTGGACTGTTATAACCCATCTCCCCCACTCCGCAAAGAGTGTGGCATTCTGTGTCTTAATGGTGCCTGAAGATGCAGAGGGCTTTGACATTGACAACTTTACCAAGTGTGGCTAGTATATGGCAATCACATACTCTGTATCATTTGATGGGTAGAAATGAACTACTACATTCGATTTTTTATTCTGCCGTCTTCAGCTTTATTCCATAGCAAACACCTATTAGTCTTGCCTCAAAAAATTATCTACCTTTCAATTCAATTTATCTTACTTTATTCACCTTTTTCTTACACCCATCTAACTTTTTACTTTATATCTATTACTTTATCCGCTTCTTATAAACACCCACCTTTCTCAAAATTTCTTAGGTTTGTACAGTGAGTTGAACAAAATATAAAGAGAGAACTAACAATAATTGATCAACTTCAACAAAGTATCAAACAATCACTCAAAGCATTGGCGATGCAATTGATAGTGGGATAGGATAGTGGGGGGCTATTGGGCAAGGTTTTATTTGCCAGATTCAATGAAATTATTATACGAAACACATGTAAATAATAGTATAGGGCGTCTAAATAACATACTCCGTAATTTCTCTTTTTTCCCTGATAATTCCATATTAAATGTGAGTAAGCACTATATGTCAAATCGAAATTACATTAAGTCAAAACAATTTCTGTTTGTTAAACACAAATGGACAGGATAAAGTTTTTACCTCAAGAACCAAAGTAGTCACAATAACTGTGCACACATCACCATCAATGTTCACCTTGTGACGTCTAACTTGCTCAAGTAACTGTTGCATGGCATCTGCTGGATGAACCAGGTCACCATCTGGAGTAGCCCAGAAATCAAAAGACTTTTTCACCTCCTGCAAAAATGTAAACACGAGTTTAAATCTGCTGAATGGCTGAATTCATAAATATTGATTCCACAAAGGAGAGAGAAAGGAGGATGGTGAGAAAAGAAAAGGCCCTAGTGCCCCCACTCACTTTTACACTGTGTTTGGATGGGGTGATTTGCAGGGAAGGGAAGGGAAATGAAGGGATGTAGTTTCCTTTCTTTGGTTAGCAAAAAGAGGAAGGGAAATGGAGGGATTTATGACCCTTCATTCTTTAATACAATTCTTCCATAATTGGAGAGATTTGGAAGGAAAATAGAATTATAAACTTAAAAATTGCGAAAATACTAAACTAGCCCTACCAATATCACCCAACCCACCCAGGTTTTTTCAAGTCTCTCTCCTCCCAATTCAGCACCTCTGCCTCTACTCTGTCATCGACGCCACGTCACAGGAGCTCAACCCTCTCTCCCCTCTGAATGAGCTGCCATTCTGCTTGACTAGGTTGCTGAGGGTATCGATTGGGATCTTAGGAAGAAGGCGTCATCGTTGGAGTAGATGGGTCAGATTTGATGTTGTTAGATGATGAAAATTGAGAGGCAATAAAAGAACCTGCCCATTGGTTTTGGTATTTTTACCTCCCCTTCCTTTCTCTTCTCCCTCATCCAAACAAAGGGGATGGAATTTCATCCTCCATTCCCTCCCTTCATCATCCCTCCCCTTCCTTCTTGACATGCCATCCAATGACACTGTTAAAGATTCTAATAGAAGACGTAACAGCTCTGGATGAAAACTGAACTAGAACTATGAACCAAACAGGAGCAATGAAATATGGGAAGATAATACAACTCTGGAACAGAGTTGTTCTGCTGATGAAAATGCTCACTACACCCCCAAAAGCTCCCAAAGTAAGGGAATCAATTTAAGCTTTGCTGGAGAAGAGGAATTTAGGCTCTATTCACTTTGGTTTTTTTAAGTGATCTCCACCAATTCTTTGCTTATGTAAACTTAATTTTGCTGATAAAACTGATTTCACGCCTGACCAAAATTATCTTTTGCTGAGCAAAACTGACTTAAATCGATCAGAATAGACATAATTACCTTAGTCAACTTTCTATGAAATATTAAGCAACAATACACCCCATAAGGAAGCATATCTTTCAACAATAATAAGAACAAAACTAAGCGGTCCACTTAAGATTTATCAAAAAACAAACGTGCTCATTTACTTTGGCATAGTATTTTCAGAAGGTATATAAGAGATTGAAATTTCAATACAAACCAGGTTAGTCTTCAGACAATAGAACCAAAAAGGACAACCTCATGAACTAGACATCACATCTACTGGATTGTAACTAGTTGCATAGTGTTGCCAAAAAAAAAAAAACTAGTTGCATCGATAGTCTTACTTCAACAACCAGCAAAAGTAAAGTAATACAGAAAAATCTGATTTTAGGTGTAACCAAGTATCATGATCGAACCATAGATTCACGCAGGTAGTAAGTATTAAAGTAAACACAGTACCTGTATGAATGCCTCAGGATTGGGACAACTCTGCTGTTTTGATAGTTGGAGAGTGCGCTCAGCTACAGTGCGGCCATCCCGTCGAGCAACAGCCTTGAAAAACTCCAGCAGAATTACACGGTCATTTTTTGAAAGCTCAGCAGTCATGCCTACATCTATAAAAACAACATGAGGCTTTGACTTAGCACCCCCTTTACGCTTGCCATGTTTCAGTCGGACAAGAATATTTCCAGGATGCATGTCTGCATGAATGAAGTTATCCACCTGTAACAATAAACAATTAGATGTAAGAGCTTCCAAATAATAGCTTCCCAGAAAAATCGAACGAGAAAAGGTATTCATATAACAGACTACACAAACAAAAATTTCCATTGCACACATGACAGTCTTTGCTTAGCAAATATTCTCCCTGTCCCTCAAAGATTGCCCCATTTTCCATTTGGGTCCATCCCCCAAAGATTGCCCCATTCTCTTAAAGATTTTCCATTTTGGGTTGTCCTCCCAAAGATTTCCCATTGTATCTTAAAAGAGTTAAAATTTGTACTTGGGCCAATCTTTGAGGGATGGAGGGAATAGCTAAGTAGAAAATGGCCAACAGAAAATTTAAACCTTGTAGACGTAACATACCCTATAATTCAATTTAAATCATACCTTGTGAATATCAAATTATATGAAGATTCCAAAACTAACACATTACGAAATCAAATAAAGCACAGAAGACATAAGATCAATGAACATCCAAGACAAAAATAATGCATTGTTTTATTTACCAAAAGCATCTTCAGAAGAGCATGGGTGCCAAGATGAGCCAGCGCAGTTTTAAAGCGTTCATGCCCGTCAAACCCATCATCAACATAATGTGCTACACTTTCCCCATGCTCAAAACTTTCCACCAAAACTGCAGGATGAACAAGTGGATAGAGAGGTTTTGGAAAAGATACATCTCTCCATCTCCGGAAGTTGTATATAAACCGGTTAAGATTAGCAGCCTCTCTGGAAAGATCAACTTGTGACATCATAAAAACTGCAAATTGCTGGACACTTTCATCTAGTCTCAACCACTTCAGTGTAGGGATAAGTGTGGATACTTTTGCTACTGTGTTAATAATAACAAAGTCCCTTCGGATAGAATCACCAACTCCTGGATGCCTAACTTTCACTGCAACTTCAGTGGGCTTGCTCTTACGAACAGGGTGTCGGAAGCGCAAAACAGCTCGGTGCACCTGCGCAATACTTCCAGATGCAACAGGTTTCTCTTCAAAACTCTCAAAAATTTCGGTAAGTTTACGACCAAAGGCTTGTTCCACAGTTCTTTTTGTATAAGCATAGCTGTGCTCCGGAGCTTCAGAATGAAGCTTTGCAAGCTCTGAACATAAATCTCTGGGAAATAGATCAGGTCGAGTAGCTGCCCACTGCCCCCACTTTATAAATGCAGGGCCGGCCTTTTCTAGGGTACGGTGCACAACCTGAAGCCAAAATATTCGGAATTGAGGTCCAAAACTATCTGCAAATGGAGCCATGGCTACGCTTGGTGAAAATAATAATGCCAGATAAACAGCTCTAAGTAGTAAAATAAGAACCTCTAGTAAGTTCAAAATCAACCTTCTCATGTAGGCATGCCCATCTTGTGCATGCGTATAAACAGCATTGCTAGGGGAAAGATAGTCAGATTCAGCATATGCTTTTTGGGTTAGTGCTAGCTCTCCAAATATCAAGGTGAAAATACCCGGCAACAAAATATGAGACTTGGTTGAGGCTATGCAGAATAAACCAGCAGCCCTGCTAATGACAGGCACCTTTGAACCAAAGGAAGAACGCATCCTTGAAATACTTTTCCAAGCATTTTGAGCATGATGTACCATAGTGTTACTTGCACACTTGGAAAAATAGTTCCTTGGAGGGCGACTCTTGTAAGTAAATTGCGGATGTTTATACAAACTATTAGGCATATATCCTCCATAATTGTGCCTAAATTGTGAATACAATCTGTATTGTGGTCCACATGGCTGCAAGAGGGGATATATTCCATCCCTTTTCAAACCCAAATTGCTGCTGCCACGTGTTTTCAATATGGTAGGTGCAGCCCTCCTAATATTTCCATACATCAAAAGTCTGCAATCAAACAATAAAATGGACCTAGGTAAGGATGATCACATCAATTGTTTCCAATTCGGCACCTTAAGGACATTCCACAGACTTATACAATATACTAAAACAAGTAGTCCTAGTAACCCTTTTTTGCAAGAATAGCATATTTATATAAGTTCTCAAGTGCAAATGTATGCTCCCATATAGCAACCACTCAACCAAGCAAGTTGCATATTAGGGAGGGACAAAAACCAACAATGCCAATTTGTATTTCGTCGACTGAAAGCTAATTAGAAAATGTCAACTATTCCATACATACAAAATTAACGTAGCTCACAGCACAAACTTGACTAGCAACGAGGAGGAAATTCTCAAATCAAAGCAGCAAAACCCTTCAAGGATGAACCCTTGTTTGAATAAACTAATCGGCACTCATCAATCCGCAACAACCAAACAATCAAGCAAGCATACATTGGAGGTGTATTACATACTCCTCGTTTACAGTCAAAACCTACATTCAAGATTTCGAGCACTAGACACCAGCGACTACTCGCAAAACACATCCCTATTAAGCGGAAAGACCACAAGAAAGGCATTCACAACAAGTTACAAACCACCAAAGACACATCCTTTCTTTAATAATACATTACACTCCTTAATATCTCTACCTATCCAATTCCCCAATCATACGCATACCTAAATATTATGCTACTAGACCAAACCTACAAGTCTACTACCCAAGTTCCATCACAAACAAAACAATTAAGCTAAATTTAAGTTCATCTCTAGTATGAAACTCAAATGTATACAAATCAAAGTCTTGATCACACAAAATCTGGACAATAATCCATTCACCAAAACCCAATTAATCAACAACAAAAATCTAAACATCGCCTAGAAATCAAAACCCCACAAAAATTTCAACTTTCTACACTATAACCAGTTTCCCAAACCCCAAAACAGATTAAAGGGTACAATGATTACATCATAAAAATTGCATAGAAAACAAAGAGGGAAGAGGGTGAGAGAAGGGACCTTGACATTGAAGGAGTGACTGAATGAAGAAAGGAGAGAAACCTAAGAGAAGAAACGGGAGGGAAGATTTAGGAAAGAGCATTTTCTTCTCATGGTTGGAATAGCTTGTTTGAGAGGAAATCAAAGGCAACAGCAGTATTGCACGGCCCGTGTTGGGAAATGTAATGCTAGCTCGACGGCGAAGGGGAGAGAGAGAGACAGGGGAGGCGCTGTTGTGGTGATGGGCTTCTCTAATAGTTAAGTGGTTAGAAGCGTGGGCCGCAAGACGTCGCTACTTCAGGACTTGTTGATTATTTCCTTTTATATATGGTGGTTGTATAGTTGAGTCGTTACCCTTTTTGAGTTATGGTAGTCTTTGTATTGGGTATTTGGGTTTGTTCTTAATTGATACCAAAGGGTGTGGTTGTGGAAGTATTTTGGGTTAAGGTCAAAATTCATACAAATAGAGTAATTGGTAGCCTGATAGAGATAGGAAATATAATTAATGGTTTAATATGATGTCCTTAACCATCATAATATATTACTTGAATATTGGCTCATTTTTGCTTTTTTATTCTTATTATTTGACTTTATGTTGGGCATATGAATTTTTAAAATTTGCTCCTTCTCGTCTTCAAGCCTTTTTGTAGTAAGAGTGTCTTACAAATACTAGAAGCATTTGATATACATCAATTTAGTTTAGTTGGTATACTATAAGGTCCATTTTATTCATATAATATGGCACAATTGTTATGATTCAAACCAAATAAATATGATCCAGTTCAAACCCTCTAATTGTCAGGTTTTGATATGATCCTTCCACAATGTAAGGTTAGTACCCAATGCACATGCCAATTGTGCTATCGGTGGGTGAAATGACGACTGACGAGGTATATATGATGAAGAATTCTATATTGATGAATAATGTGTGTGTTTCTCATTGAATCTCAGGAATATATATAGTACAGATAAGTTGTGAAGAGATTAATAAGATAACAAACTCTGATAATCTTATCACAATCCAAACTGATCTCTATCTCACCTAATCAAATATATTTATCATATATAACAATCCTATTAGATATCAGATACATTATCTGATATATCGTAACCACCCCCCCCCCCCCCCCCCCCCCCCTCGAGTTGGAGATGGTTCAAGTATGCCCAACTTGGAAAGAAAATAGTCAAACTGAGATTTTCCAAGTGCCTTTGTGATGATGTCCTTAATAAGATGATGTTGACACATGAGAAGGATAAATTAAACCTTCATTAATTGCATCACGAACGAAATGGAAATCCCCCTCAATATGTTTAGTTCTTTCGTAGAAAACGGGATTTTTTGCAATATGTAATGCAGATTGACTATCAAAAAAGAGCGGAATAACTTTAGGATAATTGACCCTCAAGCTTCACAGCAAACCCTTGAGCCATTTTAACTCACATGTGATTACTGCCATGGATCTATATTCGGCTTCTACAGAAGACTGTGATATCGTTTGTTGTTTCTTAGTTTTCCATGATATAGGAGACGAACCAAGAAAGACCAACCAACCCGTCAAAGAACGATGATTGATAGGACAAGCTTCCCAATCTGAATCACACCAGCCCTATAAAGTCAACTCACTATCAGCACGAAGCAAAATACCTTGGCATGGAGTTCCTTTAACCACTCAGAAGGTCGCGTCCCTATGTTTTGTGTGAGGTTCTTGCATGAACTGAGATAAAATATGCACAGAATATGTCAAATCTGGCCTAGTAACACTGAGGTAAACTAAACGTCCCACAAGCCTGCGATAAGATTCAGAATCTCAAAGTAATTCTCCCGTTGCCATGCCTAGCTTGTGGTTCTGTTCAATAGGAAATGGACTTGGCTTTGCACCTAACAAACCAACTTCAGAATTAATGTCTAAGGTATACTTTCGTTGACAAAAAATATACCTGATGAAGAACGGGCAACCTCTATGCCCAAAAAATATTTGAGGGTGCCAAGATCTTTCATTTTAATACAATTGCCAAGATAAGATTTAAATACTTTAAGAACACTAGAATCATTCCTAGAGACAATAAGATCATCAACATAAACAAGAACATTTATATGAATGGTGTTTTTGGTATATATAAAGAGAGAATAATCAGAGTATGATTGAAGAAATCCATATCCTTTCAAAGTTGTGACCAATTTTGCAAACCAACACCGTGGAGCCAGTTTGAGGCCATATAACGATTTTCGCAAACGCCAGACCAAAGATGGATCATAACAGTTGAACCTAGGAGGTGACTTCATGTAAATCTCCTCATCAAGATCCCCATGTAGAAAAGCATTATAAACATCCATTTGATGTAGTTCCCAATTTTTAGAGGCCGCGATTGTGAGAAAAGCTCAAAATGTAGTCATCGTTATAACTGGAGCAAATATATCATGGTAATCTATTCCTGCTTGTTGATTATTTCCCAATACACCCAAATGGAACTTGAGGCATTTAATATCTCCATTGGACTTAAATTTTTTCCGATATACCCACTAACATCCGATAGGGCGTTTCCCTAGGGGAAGCCGTACTAAAGACCATGTTTTGTTATCTTCCAAGGCCTTAATTTCTTCGTTCAACGATTGTCGCCACCCTGGAAATTTCATGGCCTCCTTGTAGACACAACAACTGCAATAAACTTTTGTTAATGCAATGCAAAGTTGTAACAATTCAAATAATGTGCTAGGGGATACATAGTACCTAAAGGAGGATCAAAAGGTGAAATTGAAGACTGTGTACTATTTGCAACCACGGAATGCATGACAAAATCACGAAGCAAAACAGAGCGGAACTTATAGCAAAAATCGCGACCCATTCCATCTGGCGGTGCTAGCTGTTGAAGAGGTGTTAATAGCTGTGGAGATCACGAGGGAGCTGTGTTGGCCTACTCCTGGCCGCGGTTCTCCTGCGGAATAGGCTGCTAAAGAGATGTTGCCGCGACTTCCTCCCTTGGTCCTCCATCGGGTCAATTTGGGTATCCATATGGCCATTATTACCCACTAATTCATCATTAGAAATCTTGTATTCGACAAAATCGGTATGAATCTCAAAATTATTGTCATAGGTAGATGAATCAATATCAACATCCTCTGGTGAAGTAAAAGGAAAAACATCTTCTACAAATTTTACATCTCTAGAAAGAAATAACACTTTTGTCTCTAGATTATAAACACGCCAAAATTTCTTCCCAAAAGGATACCCCACAAAAATACATTTTCTACTACGACTAGCAAATTTATCACCATTGGTTTTTTTTTATTGTGGGTAAACAGAGGCAACCAAAGGTACGAATTGTATCAAATAATGGTGGTTTATTATACAATATCTCAAAGGGGTTTTATTTTGAAGAATGGGAGTGGGGGTGCGATTTATGAGGTGAGCTGCAGTGAGAACACATTTCCCCCAAAAATAGATGGGTAACTTGGCTTGAAAGTGTAATGCTCGCGCAACTGTTAAGATATGTTTATGTTTTCTCTCAACTCTCCTATTTTGTTGTGGAGTTACCACCCAAGATGTTTGAAAAAGCATTCATGTTGAAGCAAATAAATCAAATAGACATTTAAACTCTGTGTCGTTGTTACTTTACACAATTTTAATGGTTAGGGAAAATTGATGCTTAACTATAGCTACAAACTCCAAGAAAGTATGAAAGACTTCAATTTTACCAATCAATAGATAAATCCATACTGCCCTAAAATAATCATCCACTATGTCAAAAAATACTAGGTTCCACACGACAAAACATGTCGATATGGTCCCCATAAATCACAATGGATTTTCTCAAACATTCTAGAAGCTTTATAGTTACTCAAACAAAATTTGTCTCTACGATATTTAGCACGCATAAATACTTCACATCCACAACCTAAGCTACATTTATTATTGCTAAGATGAGGGAGAGACTTAACCCCTCTTTCGGAGGGATGAACCCAATCGCCTATGCCAAAGTTCCAAAGTTGACAGCCGTTGATGTGCTTGTGTGTTGAACGGTTGGAAGATTGTCAAAATAGTACAAGATGTTTTGTTTAATTCCCATTCCAATCAGCCCCTTTGTTTGGTCTTGTATAACACATATATTAGAATTAAATTAAACAATACAATTTTGTGCATTAGTAAGTTTTGAGACACAAAGTAAATTGCAGCTTCATTTGGAACATAGAGGACTCCTGTAAGAGTAATTTTATAAGATAAACGAATGGATCCTACAAAAGTTGCCAAAACTATGTTACCATTGGGCAATCCCACGTGACAACCATATATTTAAGAATTAAATAGCCATGAATTTTGACTTATAACATGATGTGTTGCACCGGTGTCAATAATCCAAGAGGTAACGTCAAACGTACCATTCAAACGCTCATCTACAGTTTTTGTATTACCCAATAATCCTGTGATAGCCTTCCATTGCTCGGATGTGAATATCTAATTAGAAGAATAAACGTCATTGGGAAATGCCAAAGAGGTGCTACCATGAATGACATTCGCCTTCACTACGCCCCGACCACGACTAGGTGGCACTTTCCCTCCAAGACCTTCGTCTACCTAAGATGCTGGATAACCATGAATTTTGTAACATCGGGATTCTAGATGTCCCTGTTTTTTGCAGTGGTTGCAAGTCACATCTGCAAAGCATCGTGCGGTTTCGTTTCCCAGTTTCTTGCACTTCTCGCAAACGGGTCGATCGGAATTTCCTTTTTCTCGGCCGGCATTGGCATGTACAGCAAAGCCGAGAGCATCAATTGAATTTTGTTCTACCTCTTGCTTAATTGTTCGAACCCTAAGTCTTGAATGAACAATTGATATGCACGGTCAAGCGATGGAAGTGGATCTTGCGAAAGGATTTGTGATCGAAGAGGCGCATAGTAATCTGAATGGAGGCCCATCAAAAATTGGTGAAGCTTCCCTTGACCGCGATACTCCTCATAAAGTTTTCCGGCTGTACACACGGAACAACAGGAACAAGAAATTAGGGGGTCATGGTGGTCTAACTCTTGCCACAAAGCATGTAATTTTCCATAGTAATCTACTATGGACATTGTTTTTGTCTATTCACACTAAGCAATGGAGTTCTTGAATTGTTGAATGCAAGGTCCATTGGTTTGTGGGTCGCGAATTTTATAGAGTGAGGAACACACCTTCGGGTCGATGGTTGATGACTTATTTTTAGTCACTAATTATAACCGCAAGTGCACGGCTGTTGCAGTACAATCACTAGTCGTCCTCTAGGAAGCTAATATAAAGTCAAATTAGCTCAATTTTACTAGATTACATTAGAAATGAGTTGTTTAATAAAACTAATAATTAAAATTGCAAAGATTAAAATGTGATATCAATAAGAGAAAAGCCTAGGATATTAATACATCCCCACTAACATGCATTAACCATCATCAAATACACCAACATCAATGATCAAATCAAACAACCCTTCAATTATCCTAACCTCAGATTTCGCTTCTTGATTAAGCTAATTGTATTAGGTGTAGCCCTCTTAATCTTAGCTCTCGCTTCTTGATTAATTAGCAAATATCATTAAGACAAAGGAAATAATTAATTTCAGTCGTCGCTTCTTGACTAATTAAACCAATGAAGTTAACCTAATAATCAATTTCAACAACCTAATAAACCAACCTTAATTTGACATTGAGTTGATACTAGAATCCACTTAACACAAGCTAGGGTTCATATATTAACATTCTAGAAAAGAAATTACTCACTAATCATAATTAAAGCCATATGAACAATAATAAAATCAAGCATAAATATAGAAATCATAAAACTATGAGGAAATTAAATTAAATAACAAAGTGCAATGAATAAATCAGCAAAAATATAATCAACCAAAGAAAAATAGAGAAACTTATTTGAAATTGAAATTGATGATGAAATTAGGAATAAAACTAGAATATTCAAGAGTAAACAATAATTTTGAGAGAGAAAAATCTAAACAAAAGCCATAGACTAAAACCCTAGAGAAAGATAGAAGAGAGGAAGAAGAGAGGAGAAGAAGAAAACCTAGAATAGAGAATGATTGAATAAAAAAAACTGCTCAACTCCCCTCCTAAAAATCAGAAAAACCTAGCTAAAAAAATAGCAAAACTAACTCTAAATCAGAAAAATTAAAATTAAATAATAAATAAACCTACCCCCCCCCCCCCCCCCCCCCCCCCCCCCCCCCCCCCCAATGCTTCAATTGCCCCGTGAGAGTCTTTAAGTCCATTTTGGACTCTTTTCCTTCCTTTGCTTTTGCCGTGAGTCATTCATCTTTTTTTTTTTTTTTAGAGACTAATTTCTTTTTTGTCTTTTATTGGCCCAATTTCCACCATCAAATTTAATACTAGTTTATTATATTTTTGCCACCAATATGCATTTATACTAAAAGCCTTAAAAATTAGCAATAATCGATATGATTAAAGCCAAAATATAATTATGGACTTTTAGCATAATTTCGGTTAATAAACCCAAAATCACCTAAAACTCATCCAAAAGGAGTTTGAATCAACACCTAAAAGTACAAATAAATGTACTTATCAATGGTGCTCGAAATCCATGAGATTAACATGGCATTAATAGCCTTCTAGTCCGCCGATGAACAAGGCGGCTTAGGTCTGGTGATGGTACCATCCAAGAAGACGAACTTCCTCTATGCTTCTAAGGCGATTTGAATATCCAATGCCCAGTCATCGTAGTTGTTTGATTTTAGACGAGTTGGGGTTATAAAATCCCCGGATTGATCTTGCGACCCGAGATAAAAGGGAGAACAAGAATCCATTGCAATTGAAAAAAAAATTAACCTGCTCTTGATACCATGAAAAATTCTATATTGATGAATAATGTGTGTTTCTCATTGAATTTCAAGAATATATATAGTACAAATAAGTGGTAAATAGATTGAGAAGATAACAAGCTGATAATCTTATCACAACCCAAGATGATCTCTATCTCACCTAATCAAATATTTATCATATATAACAATCCTATCAGATATCAAATATATTATCTGATATATGGTAACATATGGGCATAGGTAGGTTGGTAGGGGAATGTGGTGTACTGGTGTAAGGTGTTCGGAGGAGGATAACAAAATTTGTTATGTTTATGGATATGTCGTACAAGGGCATAAGCTTGAAATCGAAAAGAACAAAACATTTAGCGATGTTTGAGATTCGAGTCAAGGGAGGATTTGTTGGGGGAAAATAATGAGGAAATGGGATGGTTGAATTGATAAAACTGACAGGTAGATTTGTAGAAAATCCCATAAGGTACCGGGTTGTAGAACATGTAGTATAATACTCTAAGCTCTAAATATATCCTATATTGAATGTGACTATCTAAGCTCTTTTTGTATTCTTTTTGGTTGGTAATTGGAACCAAGGACCAAAATATATAACTTTGAAAGCATTGATCCCTTCCATAATATCCACAATAAGCCTAGAATATACACTTTCATATGCTTATCCTAGGGATGGATCTAAGGATCTTAGACATATTAAGCCCTAAAAGTTATTAGAACCGTGTATTTTATCTCTAAATAAGCATTGATACCTTAGTCTTAACCTTTGATTGGTAAAACTTTAATTTCAAACCTTTTTGGGTTCAAAAAGGTCTAATATTACCCTGACTTAATTAATTTCTTTTGTGCTCACAAAGGATTATATTTACTATTACCTACATTTTTTCTGAATTCTACCCATTTACTATAGCAATAGAAATCAAAGCAAAATAAAAAACATGACAACACATGTAAATAATTTTACTTTTAAGAGAGAAGATGGATAGTTAAAGTTAATAGGGGCTATAAGGATTAGGGATATGTTATCGCCGTCTAAAATTTTAGAGAAAGGGGTGAAAACAAGGAGAACTGAAAAAAAGATAGTGCAATTTAATTAGTCCACCATCTGCAAGTTTCATCCTACATAGGTTAGGTGGATGCAACGAAACATACTTTTAAGTCTTGGAATCTGGATTAGCTACAATATAGTTTCATTCTGTAATGTGGATTATATATAGAGTTGTGCAAGATAGTCACACCCAAACTAGAGTTAAAAGTCCTTCATCAACTACAATTTTATAGTAACTGTGCTTTGGACGCCAATTTACTGGTTAACTAAAAGAGTGAGAACTACTCTGGAGCACCAAAGAAAAGGATCACACGAAAAATAAAGGCGCAGAAGTTTATTAAGGAACGCTAAACAATATGAGCACCTAAAATTATTTAAACTAACAGAAGAACGACAAGTCCCAAGAATTTCAATTAAACCAGCAGTACAGGCACCATATAATCAAGATGCTCTCCCCGAGCACAGTGTCTTCACTAACAAAGTGCTACTGCAAGAATCATTGAATGAATAACCTATTAGCAATACTTACTCCTACAACGGGGCACAGCAGGTTAGAAGACAAAAAAAACCCCTACATTCCTTGCATTTCCCACCAGTTCTGCTCAATCAATTATTTTGACATCAGTGGCTTCCTTCTTCACTCCGCAGTCTGTATATTTCCTTTATTGCTTCATCTATGCTGCATATAGTCATTTTCTCCACCTGATCCAATGCTCAAATTAAGTAACTAAGGACTCAAAGAAAGTTTGATTAGCGAGGAACACTTAAACAGGATTACCTCCAACTTCACTTTTTTAGCCTTGTGATTATTAGGAAGAACACGGATCTCACTGATTGACTTGATGCACTCCAATGCATTTTCAGGTGAAATGAATCCCACTGCTATACTGACACAGGATGTCTAAGAAGAAAACGCAAGACCCAATCAAAAAAAAGACGGCAAAGAGGAAAATCCAATAAAGAAAATCAAAAGGAGCTTGTGGTACATTTTGTCAATGAGATTATGCGACACCGGAACAATGCATTTAAAAAATCGGAGCTCCTCTATAAAGTTCTAAAAGCCTCAAAACGAGAAACTCTTCAGTCATGAATTAATGCAAGTTGCTAAACATACTAATAACTCTCAAGGTCCGAAAAAGGAACTAACCTGGACATTTCGTAGTTGATATGGACATCCAACAGGAATAAATACAGCCTCTCCAAGGCATTGACTAAAGGTCCAGGGTTCAATCCCTAACAAAAAAAATTCACAATGATGTCTAATATCCAAATGAGGAAAACACACCAAAACAAACTGGCAGTAAAGAAGATGATTACCAAACTCCTCTTTGAGCTGGATTTTATGAGCTGCATCCAGATAAAAACTTCCATCAAAAATTGGATGAATAACCTGCAGGAAAGTTGCAAAGACCAGGGAAAAAATAATCAATCACTTGAACCCAAAAAAAAGTCATTTCTAAGCAGGTTTTATTTATAAGTCACGGGAAAGAAACAGTCCATGTTTTACGCACATTATCTGAAAGGCCATGACTGAGCCTTAATTCATCAACATGCTTGGTAATGTATTCCAGGAGCTTTGGAATGTCTTGCTGGCGGAAGACATCCCACTGGGCCCCGCAAGACCCTGGAGGAGGTTTGTTTGTATTATTGAGACCCCCTAAATCAACCAGGTGAGGGATTTGATCTACCGATTTATTGGGAATATGACTAGTCCTGGAGCAAATCATTGAAGCATCAGAATCAGTATCAGAACTGTTAACTAGCTTGGCAGGTGAAGATTTATCATCCCTGACATTATTGACTGCACCATTCGTAGCAGCTGAGCAGCAAGAAGCACCAGCTACTCTATGCAGCTCTCGTGCTTCAATTGAGGTCTCACAATTTATTACTCTATGATTCTCATCTTCCAGATCCTTGTCAGAAGCCTGACCTTTATCTTTTGCGTTACTATTCTGATTCATTAATTTCTTAATCTTATTGAGCTTCTCTATGGAACAAGGTGCATCACCCACATGAACTAAGATGTTCACCTGCAAAAGAGCACCGAGGAGAAACGAGTTCAAATTTTTAGTGTCCACAAACCAAGAATCATTAACATTACAAAAAAAGCATATTGTAAAAGATTTTACGCTAATAAGCACTGCTTCATATGACTGTATGAGTAATTGACTGATGATATACATAGTCGCTAGATGTTCAGTCTCAAGTTTATAAGACTCCAGCGACAGAAAGAAGTATACCAGATATTACTGTCAGGGAAAAAAAATTCCTATTCCCCATCCAACCCCGATCTGAATTCCTAAGCAAAAGAACGGAAAGAAAAAAAAACTCTCATGCAGTCATATGAACCTGGGCTAATTAGCTTTTGCCATGAAAATTTCAAACACTTAGCAATGTTGATAAGAACTGTTGGATATTGACAAAGACCCACCACATCATAAGAGTTGCAACACATTTTAGCCACCAATTCACCCCGAGCAACTTCCTTACTGCTCCCACATGAGATGCATACATGTGGACCAAGTTTAGAATCCGGAAAATCCTCCGGCAGCTTCCCAGCAATATTCAGGAGGCCCATTTCAGGATTCGTGTATTCTTGAAGTGGTAGGGCATGAATAATCTCACTATAATATCCATCCAAGAGTTTCCGAGAAAAAGCTGAGGAAATCTTTGCCTGCACTTTAAAAATTTCATGACGTATGTGCATATGCCCTTCCTCTATGGATCCTGTGAATGACTCCCTTGTACCAACTTCAACATCATATAAGGCTGAGCAACTTGCAGCTTCAATAGCATCTTTTGAATTTTTACAATTACTAAAGCCGTTTTCTAAATAAGCACAAAACATGGCTAGCGGGTCCCAATTCAAGGTCCATACACACTGAAGCACATTACGAATCTTTACAGGAAGTCCCCTTTGCCAATGTTTCTGGAAGTGAGAAAGCATACAGTCATGATCATCAGAAGTACTAGGGCAATACAGAAAGTTGTCATCAGACCCTTCCCGTCTAGAAACCACTTGCCATTCTTTACTTTTCTCACCTCCCTGGGAGATACTGACACAAGATGAACAATGCACAGCATCATTTGTATGCTGTAGGAAGTCAGATTCAGAGGCCATTTCTTTTGCACTAATTTCCAATTCCTTAGTCCAATTTAATGGGAAAATACATCTCAAATCAAGGAGGCTATTATCACAACCACCTAGTTCCAGAGGTGGACATGATATCTGGAGACAAGATGTTGAATCCAGTAAAGGGGCAGAAGCAGCAAGGTCTGCACTCTTCTCTGAGCAATTCTTCAGATGAGGAAACAATGTTTTTGTTCTGTTACGATATCTACCCCCAAGAGACCCACCTTCAGAGTATTCTCGACAGCAACTTAAGCAAAGGTTGTATGAACAATTTGGGCAGCTTCTGTGAAAATCCAATATTGGGCATTTGCAGTTATTGCTGACACAAAGGTAAGCCAGTGAAGTAGCCATTAAAGACTGGATCTCAAAATCAGTTATTAATTATGCATTTCAAATTGAAGTTTGACCAATTTACATACCAGCAGCATTGACCCCTAAAGCCAACATCAGCTTGTCGAATCTCAATATCAGAAGGATTCTGCCCTGTCACACATTTATTGCTTCAGAGAGGAGAAACCCTCAAAGAAAACTTTTTAAAAAAATATATAAGCAAACACCAAAGTACAACATCCGTGTCCAACCATACCTTTGTATTTGGCCTCGATCTCCACTTCAACACTCTGCACCTGATTGATTTGTACAAGAATAGGAAGAAGGTAATTGATCAGGTACTGTAAGTGTTCTAATTTGCTTCTCTTACATTTCACCTTCATTACCTCCTACAACAGTTTAGAGTAAATGTTAAAAACCAGCTCAGAATTAAACAGTGGTGTAAACACCCCCCTTCCCCAAAACCAAAGAGTTCATAGTTAACCTTTGACCCCATGTCTTTTGATCTAGTGTAACAGGCTTTGCAATCACAATTTCCACGACAAACTGGGCACCTCAATTTAACTTCTTCAGTATCAGCAGACCTGAAGTATAAAGGCAGATAAAAAAATGTTGATAGATAATTCATGGTATTGAAGCTGTATTGTGGCAATTGTAAGCATTAATGCCACTAAACATGGACAAAAGCCTTAACCAAAACATTAACGTGTACCATTGGTGTCAAAGGAAATTGTTGCAAATGTGCAAAACTTCCCATTGCACACACAAATAGTTTTAAGTAGATCAACAGTTTAATAACATACAGTATTTTCTATTACCTACATATTTGAGTATTTCCTAGTTGTTATCCAATCCTCACTATATAAAACAGATTTCCACTACAGGGCTTCCGAATGCATGCATGGTTTCTCCATTGCAGCAGATATCATATGTTAGCAAGCATACAATTGCATAGTCATTCAAATTTGCACAAAGCTGTACAGAAAATACTCCAAGAAAAGATTTGCTTTGAGATCATTGGACACTTTCCAGCTCTAATTATAGGAATTTGAGTTGCAATCTTTAGAGATACAAAGTTCAAGTACAGAATTGTTAAAAGTGCTAACATAAGCAATCATAGAATGCTAGCGTTTCATAACAAATATGTTAACCATTAATAGAAATACTCCTCCCTTTTATTCCATATTACGCCTCCATCAGACTAAACTTTCCCTATTCCATATCATCTATTACTTCAAACTGCAATATCACTAGTTACTTGCCACTTTGTAATACTAATCACGGAAAATAAACAAATCAATACAATGTACCTTGCTTTAATGCAATTAGAACAAAAGAACCGCTTCTTACAGCTCGAACACTTTGTTAAACACAGCTTATCAGACTTACGACACCAATGGCATTTCTTCTTTCCACTATTCCTTACTTTCTCCACATTCCCAGGATAAGGCACAACCTAATTAATCAACAAAAGCACAAAACAAGCAAAACTCAACACAAAAGACCCAAAACAGAGCACAAAAAGAACCATGACTCAGAATCATAGCAGGTAAATAGAGACTACCTTCAAAGAACTAATGGGAGTGGGTTCAATGTTCTTAGACCGAAAACGCCTGGTAACCAAAGCATTAGAGCAATGTGCCCCAATTTTGATCCCCAGAGACTCAGCATTGCCAAGAAACTGAGTAGGGGGAGCAGGAGGGATTGCCATTAACCCAAAAGGCAAGTCCCTAGTAACTTCCCCTGAATCACCAGGCCGTTTTTCGGTCTTCTTAGTACTCTCAAGAATCTCCCTTCTCAAGAACACCCTAATTAATTCTGCCTTCATACGCTTCATTCCTTTATCGGAATTATTCTCGAGAATTTCCAAATCCCTCTTCCTCTTTAACCTTTTCTCAATCTTCTCCCCTCCATCACCCCTCTGAAGCTTCAACTCTTCAGGAACTGCAATCTTCAACTGCCTCAACCTTCCTTGCTCATGATGTATCTCACACAATGTCTTTCCCTCCAATACCCTCCTCTTACACCTCCACCCCCTCCCATCCGTCCTCTTACACCTCAACTCATCCTCTTCAACCACCGACCTACCTTGCTTCGAATTTCCCTTCTCCGATACCACCCCTTCTTTATCTTTCTCCTCCATCACTCCCACACCAACCCCATCATCCTGCTCCACTTTGAGTACCACCTTACCACCGTCCCCACCCAGGACCGCCCCTTGTACCGCCTTCTTCCTATTACTTACCTTCTTACTCTTCTTTTCCACACCCATCAAATGCTTAATCTTAACCCTCTTAAAATGCGCCTCACATAAACTCTGCCCTTCCAAAACCCTCCTCTTACACCGCCATTCTCGTCCATCGTTTCGCGTACATCGTAAACTCTCCGGCACCCCCGGAACCGGTATCGCCACCACCACACCACCTGCACCTCCACTGCCTACACCCACATTTCCCTTCTTCCTCTTTGTTACACAATTCCCAACCTTCTCCTTCGAGTGAATCTCACCAAGTGACTTCCCTTCGACCACCCTATTCTCCGGCACGTCTTCCCTCTCCTCCACCGCTGCCACCTTATTGGGCTTGGGCTTGGGCTTGTTCTCCTTATTCTTCTTCTCCTTCCGCAATGCAGGCCGCTTATGACTTTGGGCCTTGGCCTTATTAAAGTGAACCTCACACAGTGTCTGCCCCTCCAAAACCTGTTTCTTACACCGCCAGCTCCGCCCATCATTTCTATGACACCTCAAATTATCTGGCACCGGCCCCGGAAACGGTGGGGCCGGCTCAATCGCCGGAAAAACCAATTCAGGCAGAGGAGGGAGCGTTTCAGGCGGAGGAGGGACTATTTCAGGGGGAGGAAGGGCTGTTTCGGGAGGTGGGTTGAACTCAAATTCGTCGATGGGTTCGGGTTTAACTGGAACCCGGATCCGAATCCTAACCCGGGGTTTGGGTTTGGGATTGGGTTGGGATTTAGGGCTGGGGGTAGCGGAGGGAATGGGCTGCCTTTTTTGGCCGCGGTAGATGTGGGAGAGGCAGAAGGATTTGCCGTCAACAACAGGGCGCTTGCAGCGCCAATCACGACCATCGGTCCTCTTGCATCTGAGATCGTCGGGCGGTAAGGGCTCCTCCAGAACAACCCCTTCCATTGTGAATCGGGAAAAAGCTTTAGAGAGAGAGAGAGAGGGGGGGATTTAGATGGAGAAAGTGGTGGTGAAGGTGAAGAATTGGGGTATCGAAGAAGATTGATTGGTTTGGTTTTAAGAAATAAGATTATTTGTGGTTTTTTGGTTTGGTTAATTGTCTCCTAAATGAGAGGGGTCTCTGTTCAGGAAACAGAGATTTTTGAGAGTACGTTTACAATTTACATAGGTATCTGAGACTCTCGACACTGAATACAGTCTTGCTTTTTCTAAATAGAGTACTCTTCTCGTAACATTTTCTTGTTTTGTAAATGGTTTAAGAAAATCGAGTTAAGACCCCCCCCCCCCCCCCCCCCACAAAACTAGAAGCCCATGGTTCATTAGATCTTGAATTTGGGTAATTGCTAATGAATTTGTGATTATGGTTGTGTAGTAGCAGGCAATAAAAGCTTTTGCCGTACCAAGGCATTTGCTGCAGCTATTAACATGACCAATTTGATGCACCCTGCTCAGTGAACTGTATCTGTTTCAGTTTGCTACATTGCTATGCAGTCCAATGTTGAATCACTAGAATGGGAACTGTCATAACTGATGCAAATTTTTATTATTCTTAGTTTTTTTTGTCAAATTTCCTATAAAACCACCCAATTCTATTCTTAATTACTGATTTTTAGCTTGTGGACGATGTAGTACATGGTTTTGTTCATCTTATATGCTCTCTTTCCAAATCATACAATTGATTCAACAGAAAATCATTCAATGTAGTTATGTGCTGTACACTTTCCAATAATTTGACTTTGGGAGAACAAAAGAATTGATCTGTCTACAAATTTACTAAAAGTAGTTGACATACACCATTTGATCTACAAATTTACTATATCAATCAAACTAGTTGAGGTCTACTTCTACATTCTAAAAGTAGAAGTACTGGACATAGTGTACTACTTTGATAAAACCAGCGAGTACAATAAAAGTTCAATCGTCCACACTTTAAAGCAGTAATGCGATTAATGTTTCCGAAATGAGTTTCAGAAATACGTAGTAAAAATTCTTGGGTAGGCAGTTTTACCAATGGGCACAAAAGCAGTCTGATGAGAGAAGCTTAAGGAAAAGACAACTGGTGACACATTTCCCAATGCGACGCTCAGAATACCCACAGACCACAGTTACTGACTTGTGACTTTGTGAGTTGAGTACTAGTTTTTTCAGGCATCAGAAAAGCTCAATTCCTATGTTGCGACATCAGTTGGGCTTTATACAGAAATCAAAGGTGCCAGCCAGTAATTCTTGGGCAGTATGGGCACCCTCTTCTTTACTAGATCAAACGGTTTAGTGGGAAGTGGGAAACAATCTGCAAGACTAGCCGATATCATTGATCATTGAATTTTGAGACCTTTGCAACTATTATTAATGTACAAACCACAAAGTTGCCTACTTCACCACTTGATATATTTTTACACACATCAGTACAATAATCTTAGATACCACTGAAATACTTATTTGATATTGGACGTTTAAGATAGCAACTTTCCTGCGTTGTGTATATAAAATGAGCACATTCTGAATTTTCTTAGAACGCTAAGTTCATACGATTGGTTCCGAATCACCAACCGGTTGTTTCATAGGCTTCTGTCTTAAGGATGGGCTCCCTGCGGCACCAATCGAGTTTACTGTAGTGTACTGATTCTGTCTAAGTAGCTAACCCCTCGTGATTCTACTTCTGTCTTCATCTTTTTCTGAACAAACTGAAATCTGTCAACGAGCTAGCGTTTTCCTGGTCTCCTCAGCTGTTTCTACTTACCAGTGAGTCTGACAGAACCTAGATTATATATTCAGATGATGCACATATAAATGAGTTTCCTGAAAACAGAACCAGTGTTTTGACAGAAAAATGGTCAAACATTATAACGTACTATTCTGTCATCTAAGGAAAACCAAAATTACTACACTACCGTCGAGAAAAAATAGACCATCACAAAATTCACACTATGCAACAGCCTTACAACCATATCTACAGCTCGTAAAATTACCAATCAAATGATCTAAAAGAAATGAGCTGCAGGAAAGTAGTATAATGTGGTTTATTAAGAACTTATCTGAAGAAAGATTTAGGGACTCCGGACTCCAAAACTAATCCGAGATGCCAAAAACATAATTGAGTGCAGCGCTGACGAAAATCGCCTCAGAAGTAGAGTTAGAAACGAATTTTCATCAATGCTGCACTCAATGATGTTCTCACAATCCGGGTGCCCCATAAAATTTTTGATGTGCAATATAGCGTAAAGGTTGCAAGTCTTTTTATAGTACTTATGACTAAGTACTCAGGGTTTGTAATTTGTCAAGTACGTAGTACATAACTTGCACTTTGACTTTGTACAATTGTACTGCTAAGTTGCTAATTGCTTATGCATGTTACTATATGATTGATTCCTCTATGCAGACTATGCCAATGCCGTATAGTTGGAAATTTCGCAACCAAACATTGAAAAGTAGTGGAGTAAGAGTATTATAAGACAAAATTTCAGATTAGATGTCCCAAAAATAAGATTATCTTATATTATGCACAGATTTATATCATTTTTTCGTTTTCTTCTTGAAATACCCTTAAGGTTAGAATAAATTTATAAAATACATACTCTCAAGTATCAGTATTTCTTGTTAGGGCGCGGTTTTAGTATGAGTTTAGTGGGTTCAGCTGAATTCATACTAAAACACACAAAAAAATATGGAAAGTTTTTTTTTAAAAAAATAAGCTATATACAATTCACAACAGTCTTATACATATATGATATATGCACTCCCTAATTTAGTGGTCTAGCCTATTAAACTAAATATAAAATGTCATTGGTTTTAATATCCTTGGACTCGTATACTCCATCCTTTTTCTTCCCCTTCACTCATGACCCATTTCGAACCTATAATGCAAAAATTCTGGCACCGCCACTAATTTATGTAACCCCAAATCTAATAGAGCTAACCTAAGTAGTCACTAATGACATTTGATGAATTTTTAAAATGCTTAGGGGAATAGAGTGAATTACTAAAACTTTAAGGGTATTTCATGAAAATACCCTAACGAAAATGGGATCATTAATCTTGATAACGTATAGACTTTACCTATGATTAAGCTAGGTGGCACAACACATACATCATTGACTCATTGTACATATATTATGCTATATATGGAAGTTATTTTACTTTTCAAAAAAAAAATCAGACATACAGTTGATAACCGAGTTTTAATAAACTGTCTTCCATACACGATCAGTAGAATATAATTTGGAAATTGCAAATAAAGTTAGTTAGGAGTTGGGAAAAGGAAGAGATAGTTGGTCGCAAGTTGCAAATCAATGAACCATTAGAAGACTATCGGAGGTTGTACCGTACTACTCCACACTAGTCACTAGTTAACATTTAACAAAGGTGATTAGATTTGTACTGCCATTTGCAAGACTGTACTGCTTTACTGCACATTCTTATGCCATCACTCAAACCGGCCCCCAGCTCTTTTCGTGGAGTTTTTCTTTTTTATTTTTTTATTTATTATGTATAAACAAAAAACAAATATTTTCTTCAATAGTTTAGGAAAGTGTGGTAGACAAGATGTCTTTAGTAATATGCTCCATTTTCCTTTTTTAAGTCAATAACGTACGAAATATATGAATAAAAAATATTGTATGACATATATGTTATACTACTCAATTACGGAGTAAATAAGTTAAAAGTCTTAGAACAACCCTAAATAAACAAGGTTGAATGATTTGTGGATTTTTAAACACTTTTAGAGTCGTTTGGTATGAGAAACTAAAATAGAATGGGAATTAAAACTCATTTTCGGCTTTTGGTTTGAAGAAAAAAACGGGTTTCAAACCCTTTGGAATTTCAAACACTCCCAAATTCCACTTTTTTATTCTTTAGGTTTTAGTCAGTGTTTATCTCGTTTTCATTCAAACCCCGCCACCCTACTCCATTTTTTGAATGTCGCATTATTATAATACTAAGAATAATAATAATTATATTATTATCATTAATATTACTATTATTAATGGTATTATTATTTTTATTCTATTTATTAAATTGATTACTATAATTATTATTAATAATATATTTATAAATTATTATTATTATTATCGTTAGTACCTTTTTATAATATTTATTATTATAGTTATTTTAATTAGAGCTGACAAAATCTGACCCGACCCAATAAACTACCCATAACCGACTTGGACCCGACCTAATTATGACCCAAAAAGTGAGATCTGTAAACCGACCCAACCCAACTTGAAATCATTTCAAAACCGATTTGACTTGATATTCAAAGACTTGAACTCGCTCTGTGTCCGACCTATTACAAAACCGACTTGAAGACACCTCAAAACCGATTGAACCCGACAAATAGCCGACAACTGATATGACAAGAATTATAACAACCCCTGACTCGATATGACGTGATGTGAACCCAATAAAGTCTAACCTAGATTTATTTAACTCAAAACTCGCTATAACCCGTCTAAAATCGACCCGAATTGACTTGAGCTTATACTGACCCGAACGAAATACGACTTGATTCGAACTTGAGCAAGCAAATAACTTATTTGACTTGACCCAACTCGACTCCACCCGATAGATCATATTGACCCAATTTAACCTGAACCGATAAGCACCTACTCACGATGGGTCAACACAAAACTGACCCGTGGATTCGAATTGACACCCCTAATTTTAATATCGCGGATATATAAAAATAAATTTTTTTTTGTTAATATCAATATTGTAGTTATTTAGAAACAAACAATAAGTAAGGAATTAAATCTCATTATTGTGTTAAACCAAACAACTATAAAATGTTTAAAACTCATTTTTGTATTTAACCAAACAATTATCTGAAACTGATTCCATTTCTCTCAAGTATCATTTCTGATTTCATTTCATTAAGTTTTTCACCCTTTTCACAGTAAGTTGCTTTTCAAATACAGAGTAAAAAAAGAATAAGAATTAAGAAATTACCGTTTCAAGTCTCATAAAAATTTGAACCATTCTAAGATGATGTAAGAAAACTTAATTGAGTGCATGCATCGCTACTGAAAATCGCCTCAAACATAAGCAAGGCGTCGGATCAAAGGACTTCATCAACGCTGCAATCAGTGATGTTTCACAATCTGGGAAATCATCGAGGATTAAATTTGATCAACCCTAAAACTTTATTTTGATAGAGCTACTACTCTTGAAAGGACTTGAACAATGTAGCATAAAAATACTCACTCCGTCCCTAAAAGAATACCCCCAATCCACTATTTGGAGTCAAAGTTTAAAAAGTTTGACCACGAATTATCATCATGATATAAGAAATAATATATTCAAATGAGATCTTATTGGATGTATTTCAATGTAAATTTTTAGAATATCAAATTTTTATAATTTTTTGTTTTACGGATTTAGAGATAAAAATGTTTAAAGTCGTATATTGGATACTGTAAAAGTCAAATTGGGGCAATTTTTTAGGGATAGAGAGATTAGATGTTCACTTATAGGAGACTATTAGACTAGTGGCTTAACCCCTTAACTTCGTTAAACTTGTCATGAACAAATACAATGACTCAGTAGTTTGTACTGCCAATGGCAGGCTATACATTTTATTGCATATGCAAGTTTATTTCGTAGGGGAATCGTGTTGCTTGCACACCATGAGAGAATTATTGTACTAGACAACAAGGGGGGGTTGATATCGCTTTGTACGACATTGACCACACTTACAAGTGATGCAATCATGGATTCATGGAGCAAGTCCCCTCCCTCCACTTTTCATAAATAGTAATCAAACATTACTTTTATGTTGCGTCTCTTGTTCTCCTTGGCACAGCACAGTTATATTAAGGGCAATGGTCGATCTTATATTTTTAGTTCGATATCAATGTAATCAAATATGACATCTTGAGGTTCATCCAAATGATAAAAGGGTGACAAAAGACTCCTTTGTTCACTCCACGTAAACTGATACACATACATTAGCCATATTAATCTCAAGAATCATCACTCAATTTTTTCCCCTTTTGCCACCATCTTGTACCCCAAACCTCAATTTTATCGACTCTAATCCCTGTTTTGGCGGATTGGGCCTTTTTCTTAAAAAGCCCAAAGTCATTTTCATTTTCCTTTTGATCCTATTAGTCTAGCATGTCTATTGTATTTCTAAGAATATCTTCTTCAAGGGGCAATTTTGTATTTACGATAACTTTAATGGGTGGAAAAGAATACCTTTCTGTATTCTTTCACCCCAACGATTCTAGTTTCGTTCAACTATCTTTGCTCGTTTTCTCGTCGATTTAGCTCTAGATTACAATAAAAATGGTAGTTTCTAGGTTTTAAGTCATAGTCATATTCAATTTCTATTTTACACCATGAATGATACACAAAGTTCAATTTCACACGAGAATCATAATAATGACGAAATTGACTCCAGTTGAAAATGATACCCCAAATCATCAATGAATATTTACACTCAGGTATTTACCATAATCGGCTATATTTTTTATTACATTAACAATAATATCGTCAACAGAGAATCAAATCTTGGTGTTACTATTTTTGTGTGATTTTCGATACGTTGTATGTTAGCCCGTTGCTTGGTTTCGTGGTGTTGGGAGTTATTGATGAAATTTGGAGGCTTGTTTGATAAGTGAAAAGGGGGAAGAAACATATATTATTTGTTTCAGAATCACTGTCGGAGAGCAATTGTGGCAGTGATTTAACAACATTGGAAGTTCTGATTCATGCACTATCAAACTTGAAAAAATAAAGAGTATGGTGGTGGTAAGGTGAATTGTTATGCCTGTACACTATTGATTATTGCATTGTGTAAGAATGGAGGACTTAAATGCAATGGATAGCCATGGACATATTTTCAATTCTTATGTTTACGTTGCTTTAATAAATTGGTATGTTCAAGAATCTAAATCAGACAATACCATTACCTAATTCAAGGATATGATAAGGGTTGCCAACCTACACCTGTTTTTATAAGATCATTATAAGTGGTTTTTTATGCAAGTCAAAAATATTATGTTTACATGTAAAGGATGTGCTTAAAAAAGGTTTTAAGCTAGATGTGATTTCATATAGCTTGTTGATAGACGATTTTTGCTGAAGTGGGGAGATTAGCAAGGCACTTAATTTTAGGTAGGAAAATTAGATTTTTTTTGCTCAAATTGACAATATTATTTTTTTCTTGCTCAAATGAGCAATATTTTTTATTTTTACTCAAATTAGTCTAGCTTATATAGGAATATATTTCACAAATTGAGAAATTACTTATGCGCTTATCTTTTAAATGAGGAAAATTTGTTGCTCATTTGTAAAAAAATGAGAAAAAAAATTTATGGTTTGTGAAAATTAGCATGTTGGTGTACAAAACGAACAAATTTGAGTTAAATGAACAAATTATAGAGAAAATGAACAATTTTGAGTGTAATGGACAATTTTTAAAGAAAACCAAATCATTTGAGACAAAATGATCAAATTTGAAAAAATGAACAAAATTTGAGACAATGAACAAATTTAATTACGAGAGAAAACTAAAAAATTTATGATAAAATGAACAATTTTTAGAGAAAATGAACAATTTTGAGGAAAATGAATAAATTTCAAGTAAAAATTAATGAGTACTAATTTTGGTGCTTATTTGTTATATGAACAATAAATTTGGTGCTCATTAGTTAAATGAGCAATAATTTGGTGCTCATTTCTAAAATGAGTAAGAATTTTGGCGCTCAGTTGTTAAACGAGAAAAATTTTGGTTTTTATTTCTAAAATGAGCAAAAATATTGGTGGATATTTTTATAGCCGATTTGTTAAATGATGGGAATTTTTGGTGCTTAGATTTATAATGTCTATTAGCTCAATCGGTAGGCTTTGTGCAATTATATAATGTTGTAGGTTCGAATCCTACATAGGTTATGAAAGGTCACTATATGATAAAAATGATCACTTTATTTAAATTGGGTCATCATACTTTTAAAAAATAGCTAAATTATAGTAACTATATCTTAGGTGTAAATGTGTAGTTATAAATGAACTATGTTTTACAGGGGTGATTATACGAGAAAAGAATTACCATATAAATTATTTTCACAAGACACAACCAATAGCCTATGTAGGATTCAAATCTACATATTTTATACAATGCAATAATAGAGCTCTTGATCAGTTGTCCTAATAGACTTAGAAGAAACACACTTAGGTGACATAATTTGGCAGTATAAAGGGTAAACATTACTTTGTACTGAAAATTTGATAGCTTCTCATTTGAAAAATTAACAATTTTCAAAGTTTATGCACCTGTTTTTTCTTATTCTTTTATAAAAATTAGGATTTTGGCCCAAAATTGACACTTTACACCAAATTTCAACATGTTAACCTAACATATCAAGCTTAAAACAATGTTTTTCTATGTATGGAAACCCACATTTATTTTAAGTATGTAAAAAAATCCTGATGCAAAATACCATTTATTAATAACAATAGGGATTTCAAGTTATGTGATGACTTTTGCTAGATCACTAATGTGCTTGTTGGCAGTTAAAAGGATGTTCAAAATTGCATCATCGTTCAACTTTTCTTTCTGATTTAAAATGTTCTGTGGGATTTTGATCTACTTTAATCAATTTTGGTAAGGGGGAGTCCTCTTCGATAGCTACAAGGTCCTTCTCATAGTAAGTAGCGGTGGCTAAGGTCACAAGTCCTACATGCTCGTAGCTACTTCTTTGACAACCTGAACTATGAGAAAGGTACACCCTATGTAACCCCAACAAGCTAAAGCTTTATATTACCTAGCTGAGCTCTTAGCCTTATTCTACATTCCATATTTGATAAAAGAAGTAGATTTTCAATACTTAAAAAAATATAAAGGTTTTTTTTAGGCAGACAAGCGTATTGCTCACTAAAAAATTTAAAGAAAATAGGCATTAAAGTCAGCAACAAATTCGTGAGCAAGACCTTAATTAACAAGGATTATTTACAAAGTATATCTATTAGGATAATCAAAAGAGACCATAATCATAAAATACCTACACAACTAAAACTAATGAATTCTAGGTCCAGTATATGTTGGGGTATTTGATAACTTGGACAAAGAAAGGATTGAATAGGTAGCTAGTGAAGCAAACAGTTCAACACCTAAGGAAGTTGCAAAGACACAATAAGATAAGAAAATAACTCGAAATGCAATCAATTTGATTCATAAACATCAAACATAATTTTAAGCATCATGAAAATAGAGCATCACTTATGAGGTTGTTAGAAGGATTTAGTGAATGGCTAATCCATTAGAAACATACATGTGCTTGACTTGCTATAAGGAAAGCTCTTGAACAACAACAAATCCAAACATTTCGAACAACAACAATAACATATAAATTCAAGTAACTGCACATAAATCACAACAAAAACTCAATAAAACTTCAAAACACCATTCACAATGCCTATAATTCATCTTGTCTAACCTAATTTAAATTAGATAGCCTAAAACTTCATTTAGCTAATCAATTAACAATGCAAATCAAATTGACTTCAAAAAGTTTAGGTCATTGTTGAATAATTGACGACAAAGGAAATAGAACGAAGAACAAACCCTATATGAGCTCCAATACTACTTGTTACAATATCCGGTGTACAATGCTCCAATTAACAAGATTTTGGGACTGTCAAACTTTGGTTCATCAACACGATTTTCCATTGAAGAAGTGAGCTATTTTCAGTTATTCATTATACATGTAAAGAAATAAGCGAAAGAGTAGTGTGCCTTCTTATTTGGGCTGCTTGTTTTGTGGCGTGGCTTGGTGTGAGTACTTTTTTCTAGATACTACTGAATATATACCAAAATTTCTACTAAACTTTCATTACAAGCCCCATCGAATAAACTTCAAAGAATTAGTCTCAATATTCTTTAACCATAACCATAACCATAGTCCTTATTATTATTATTATTATTATTATTATTATTATTATTATTATTATTATTATTATTATTATTATTATCCTACGAAAAAGCTAAGGTTCAAAAAAATAAAAACAAAATTTAATTAAATTACACACCATCCAAAGGCGGTGACCGTTGAGAAAGCAGAACCCTTAAAAACCGACCCAAACCCAGAAATCCAACAACAAAGGGCGTCTTCAGAATCATCAATGGAGTCCGACAAAGCATTTTCAATGAGAGTGAAGAAGACTTTCGGATCCCTTTTCGCGACTCTAGAACCCTCTCCATCCTCCCTCTCAAACCCACTATGGTCTCTCACGGATTCCCAGGTGCAGAAGAAGGAGTGGCGCCGTGACATCGACGATTCTCGAGATTCCAATCCTTGTTCTTCAAACTTCGATGATTTTCTCTCTCATGCTCGTAGAAATTCCAGGAAGAATCTCAAGAATTATCGCAAGGAGCTGCAGGATGATGGGTTGCAAGATCTTGATCTTGATATTGATATTGATGATGATGAAGAGGAGGATGATGAAGAAGTAGGTGGGGTGAAGGGTGGTGTTGATGATTGGGATGTCAAAGGTTCAATTGGGTTGGATTCTACTCTTGATAATGAGGTATTGATTTAATAGGGTTTTGAAATTTTTATCTTTAGGTGTTTAATTAGGAGTTTTGAATTTAGGGTTTTTGTTGGATTTTGTTGATTTGGATTTTGATTATTGTATTTGTTTGATTGGGGTTGTGTTGCTTAATGGTAAATGTTGGCTGCTGGTTGCTGGTTGCTGGTGTTGTTAATGTGGCTGCTAAGCTAGAGCTGTACAGTTGTATCTTTCTTATAAATTTTTTGGTGAAAATTTTGAACCTTGTTTGGTTGGAAGAACTTGAATGAGTTGGTGTTCATGTCAAATCAGTGTATCAGTTGAGAATCAGAGAAATTTGTGTTGGGTATCTCATGGAGCTGGGGGGATGGATTGACACTTAACGGCATTGAGGGCGAGGGAGAAAGGGTGGAATTTGAGGGGTGGAAGAGGGGGTATTCTTTATGGATGATATGCTACTAGAACATCCGATGCTCATATAGATTTAGGCTATTTTGGCGAGGGAGAAAGGTTGGGACTTGGATGGGGGAGGGAGGGGTGCTATTGTGTTGAGTTTTTACGATGGGGGGAGGATTGTTACAGTGAGTGTTATGTTGAATGTCCTTGTTTTGTTTTGAGTTGGGTAGTTGGATTGCAGCGATAGGTTGCCTCTGGTTCACTTGATGTTTGAGGTTGTAAGGAACTATCTATAACTATAACTAAAACAAAAGCCCGCTAACTTCATCTTCCCCCAAAACTGCATATGTGTCTCTTTTGCATGCTTTATTTTCCCGCCTAAATGCCAAGATGTGGTCATCAAATACATTA
Source organism: Dysphania ambrosioides (assembly GCA_026401315.1). NCBI lineage: Eukaryota > Viridiplantae > Streptophyta > Magnoliopsida > Caryophyllales > Amaranthaceae > Dysphania > Dysphania ambrosioides. The sequence continues at coordinate 26,525,135 of CM048665.1, read as the reverse complement.
TCCCTCTTAAATTCTGGACACTCTGATTTATTACTAAGTACAATGAAAACTCTTTAACTTCTTTGGCAAATAAAGAGTCTGAATGAATCTGGAATACATAGATTTAGGCTATTTTGGCGAGGGAGAAAGGTTGGGACTTGGATGGCGGAGGGAGGGGTGCTATTGTGTTGAGTTTTTAGGATTGGGGAGGATTGTTATGGTGTGTGTTATGTTGAATGTCCTTGTTTTGTTTTGAGTTGGGTAGTGGGATTGCAGCGATAGGTTGCCCCTAGTTCACTTGATGTTTGAGGTTGTAAGGAACTATCTATAACTATAACTAAAACAAAAGCCCGCTGACATCATCTTCCCCCAAAACTGCATATGTGTCTCTTTCTCATGCTTTATTTTCCCGCCTAAATGCCAAGATGATGTCATCAAATACATTATCCCTCCTAAATACTGGACACACTATGATTATTACTAAGTACAATGAAAGCTCGTCAACTTCTTTTGCAAACAAAGAGTCTGAATGAATCTGGAAGGTTGTTGTCAAAATTCATGAAAGTCTGAAAGTTTGTAGTAATTAATCATAGTCTACAAGGAATCTGAAAATTCTGGAAAGTCTGAAAAAATCTACACTAATTACAAGCCAAAGCAATGATTCTGAAGTCAGAATATGAACAACAATGAATCTGAAAATGAATCTGTTATGCATTGGGCTATAGTTGTCAAGAATGCTTACAATACGACAAAATCATTGTCAACAACGGGTACAGGGTCAAGATTAGTTTTGGAATATAAATTTCACAATTTTTACAAATATGTCAGAAAAAATTGTTAGAAAAAATTGTTACAACCGTGCTCACGGGTACTAACCTAGTATTGTACTGAGTAAGAACTTTTCGTGATGTTGCTTTCGTCTCAAATATCAGAGATAAATTGTGTCGAATGTAGTTTTTCCTATTTTTGTTTCTTTTTAGGCTGCTTATATGAAGAGAAGGTTGAATTATGGTTTCTACAAGATCACAGCTGGATAATTGTGTTAAAAATTTGATTTTGTATTTATGTTGGTCTTGTCATTTATGGGTTGTGGATCTTGCAGGAAGAGGAAGATAATTTTGACAAAGTTGCCTTAGGAAGGGAGAACGCTGGTGATCGATTGTATATGAAGGATGTTACTGGTGGCCATGATGCAGATTTCAGCTCCATGGAGGATCTACCTTGTGCTACTGGGATCGGAGGAAGGGATCCTCGTGCTAATCGCCGAGCTGCAAGGATTAGATTGAGAGAGGATGATGCAGAAGCTGCTGCATGGGCAGAACATAAACCTGAACAGTGTCCTTCAACTGCAGAAAGAGTTTCTGCTATGTCAGCTGAAGGAGTTGACAAGTTGAAACCTATATTAAAGAGGAAGGAGCGTGAATTAACTTCAAAGCCATCGAAACGTGTCAGGTTTGACCCTGTATGTATAAACAGTGACGAGGAAGCTGGTAAAGTTCCGAGTAATATAATTTGTGCAGAAACTATTACCCAAGCTCATGGGTCTGCGTTAAATAAGAATGTTGCTCAGGTCCCAGATTATGTACAAAATCCTTCCAAATACAGACGCTATACTCTTGATTCCGCAAATGAAATGAGTGACAAGTCAAATGTGGGTGCTTACGAGATGATGAATCAGGCAAAGAACGCCGTTGTTCTTACTGATCTTCCAAAATCAGTAACCTTTGTTCCGAAGAAAAAATCAGATACTTCAAAAGATGCTCATAGTGATGTGAGTCTAGAGAAAGGAAGTGATGTAAAGCGTCCCTCATTTCAATCAACCTTTCTTGATAGAGCAGCTGAGGAGCAGGAATCTGAAGTTGGTGACATGGAAGTTGATGAACCTGAAACAAGTGCAGAGCCTGAAAAAGACGTCATGGTTAAGAAGCTAAGTCGTCAGTATCGAAAGCCCCAGGCAGATGAGTCTGCCTAGATAATGAGTGCCAGGTAGTTGTCCCTTGAAGTTTGCTAGATCTCTGCACCTTCAGCAAACATGGGATCATCTATGGAGAGTTTATGATAAAAATTACGAAAAGCCAAACTGTGGATGGATTTACTTGATATATTTTGTAAGTTAACTTCTTCGTAATTTTTTTCCCCCTCATTTGTGTATGAAATGTTGGAACGACGCTAATACTTGCTAGAACTTAAGTTGTTTTCTTAAGCATGGGGAACAATGTCATCTGTTAAGACAAAGCTTTCAGTATGTGACTTCCAGTTTATGCTACAATGTCAGCGTTCAAATCTTGTTCCCCTTGCTTGGTTAGGGCAGCATTATATTTGACTTCTCTACCCCACTGTTCCTCTCCCTTGCATTGTCACCGTGATATATGTGGATGTTGTATCTTATATGCCGAAAGTTTTGAGCTATAATTGTGAAATGTGGTGTTTTCCAGTAATGTTACGGATAGTTTTGTATTATCCTGATTGACACGAATATGAACATTGTTTAGGGAGATATGATAATTATTGTTTTGGTTTTGCTTGCTATGTTTCATGGTGAGTGTCCATGGTAGTACTTATCTAGTACCATGTACAACGTTTTCTTCATTGACCTTCCTGGCTTCCTAACCATATTTTTATTTGGCTGGACCAATTAAATTTTTCTAAATTGCGTACTTGGATGTGTTTTGAATGTTAATAAAAGTAAATGAAGTAAACAAGGAAAGCACGTATTAAACTAGTAACTAGAAAATACTTGGTTTTGAATTCCTTCCGATATCTTTAATCTGTTTAAATAGCCATACATGCTGTAAGACTTGTGACTTACAAGCGTTAAAGATCCTGAAACTGCACATGGAGCTCTGTTTCACTTGGTTGGGCTAACTTCTTAGGCGTAGGTCCTCAGCCAGACAGAACAGCACCTCTTCTTTCTGAACGCCTAGAACCTAGAGAGTAGAGACCTCCCTTTCGGCTCTTTGTCATTTTGAGGAAACATGTACTTGTTCACAGAGCCCTAACTAACTCTATCTGTCTTTAATCTTATCCATTGTGCAGGAGAATACATAGGACGTGCTGGCATTTTTAGTCTATCTCGCAAAAGTTGATCTAATTTTACTCGTTCCCTGTATGATACTGCTGAAATTTGGCTCATATATAGTTTGCTACCTCAGAAACAGAAATCACCATCTGGTACTGATACAATAAATGAAGCTTGAGGAAATATGTCTTATTGAAACAAATTAACAAAACCTCAAGTTGACCTCTACAAAATGTGTATAATGATGAAGATGAAGTGATGAATTCATGAAGATAAGTAATTGAAGAAAATTATATGTACCAATAAATGATTTGATCAAGTTTCTATGAGCTTGCTCTTGAGGCAATTTTCTTTATGTTGTACAATTTGAGATTACAAGTTTTGCAAGAGTATAATGTGAGTAGCTTAATAAGCTACGTTGCAGTTTCACAGCTATGTACTTCTGAATTCTGTCATACTAGATTTGAATAAAAAAATTTAAAAGCAATCCGTTGCAAAAATTATATACATGCATCCCCTAGATTATGTACATTATAAACTCCTAGTTAAATGGTTCTTTATTTTCTCCGAAGAACAATTTTTCCCTGAGCATCTTCATGCATTATGAGCAACACCTCATCTGGTGGAGCATGTCTCCAAATACGAGGCTTCTCCAAGTGATGACCAAGCTCAGCAAATTTATCAGCAGCTCGATTACCCTCTCTATATATATGCGTCACAGTGCAGTTGTTTATCTCAGGTATGATCGTGTTTATATGACTAACATACCTTCGAGCTTCCACCGACTTCATTTTGCGTCTCTTAACAATGATATTTACCAATGCCTTGGCGTCTCCCTCAAGCCACACATCGCTCCACCCATTTTCAAGGATGAGCTCAAGAAGGAACTTTGCATCATGGTCTCGGAAAACCCCTCCAATGCTTGCTTTTCCCTTCTTTCCCATGGAAGACCCATCAAAGTTCAGTTTGGTCCATCCTACCTTAGGCTTCTCCCACGCAACAGGTATAAGCTCCTTATGAAAGTTTCTAACTAGTAATAATCCAGCAGCTGATGAGTTTTGTGTACTTATCGTATGGCACCTAAACAGTCTTGGTATGGACGTCAACATATTGACAAATTATGCACAATATCACAACGTTAAATCGTATTAGAGATTGGATATTCTAAAAGGGGAAATAAATCGAAAGTATAAAAAAATAACAAGATGGAAAAAAAGGTTTATGCTAACGTTGGTGTCAAGAAACTTCAAGTTTACGCTCTAATGAACAAAAAAACAGTTCATCACAGACTAATATTATTCTCCAACACCTCCTAACTGTCCCATGATACCCAAAACGAACACCTTGTAATGAGGAAAAGACGTTCGCCACCTGATGAATTTGGGAAAGCTAAGGGTGCTTTTGCAAGCATCAATATTGAACAATGAAGGATAAAAAGAAGCAAAAGGATGAGTAAGGGATGCAATCTCTTGAATAAATCAACAAGTTGTCCGAATTTGAGGATTATATTAAGGGTTAGAGGTTCCTTAGGTGAAACGTATTTAGCAGTTTGGAGTTGCAAGTGAAAGCAAAGAATATTCACTCACTACGCAAAACGGCAACATCATGAAAATGATTATGGATGAAGGGAAAGAAATTGTCCTCATAGTAATTCTCATCATCACATGGGCTTCGAGCGGAACTAGCTCGCGAGCTACTCGAGATCGAATAACTTTACTAAAGCAAGTCTAAGCTCGAGCTCGAATATTTTAGACTCGAGGGCCAGACGAGCCTAAACAAGTTATATATATATATATATATATATATATATATATATATATATATATATATATATATATATATATATATATATATATATATATATATATATATATAAAATGAAAATTAAATGCTTATATGTACACGGCACTACTGTATCCCTCTCATGACGAAGAATAGAAAATTTTATTGGTAAATGGAATAAGGGCCTCGGCATTGCTGCTATTATACTAACATTGGTCAAGAGTCTAATTTCCTCCAACTTTAATTGTTATACAGACTTGTACAATACTACAATGCATAGTTTTTTTTTTGGCAAACAGTACAATGCATGGTATGGTAGTATAGCAGACTAGCAGTAGACCAGTAGTAGATGATTGTTAACACATCAAAAGTAAAAAGTATTATCAATGTTCAGTCATTAAAATCTTACAAAAATCCCCACAATATCACTTCACCTTCCTCACACGGAACACATCACTCAAGTACCCAACCCCAAGTCCCAACAATCATCTTCTTATTCTCTAATCTCTATTACCTAGATTATACCCACATGCACAATTTCCTTCCATTTCGACGCTCCACTTTGTACTACCAATCTCTCGAGTCCGGCGGCTGTTCCAGTCCCTCCCTTCACTCTCGGTATGTCTCACTTTCAATGAGTATTGCCATTTCCAACCATCTCTCCTCCTACCCTCTTGTATATTTTAATTTGCATGTTTCAAGCCAATTGCAATTAGGAAAGAAGTGTTTCCCCATTTCAAACAAAGATTCAGGTATATTTCAAACAAATATTTTTCGGAAAGGATTATTTTTTGAGCAGAAAAATTACGGGATTTTTTTTTGTTTTTTCAAAAATTATTTGTTAGGAAAAAAGTATTTAATCGAATTTTTTTTTTTCAGATTATTTTTTTCTTGAACACATTGTTTTTAAGAAAAACAGATTTTATGGATACAAACACTTGAATTAGATTAGTAGGTGGTATTGGATACAAATAAAATTAAAATAGATTAAAGGACATATTGTTTATAAATGGTGTTTTTGGTTATAAAGTCACCTTATATAACAATTTTAATTTCAATTTGTTGTAGTAATAATAGACCTTATACCGGGAGAATGTTCGTCCCATTTAAATAAAAGTCCATCAATGAATAGTGCCCATATACAAAATGTTGTAGATCCTGAGTCCAGAAAATTTAGAGCAGCAACAAACACAATTAGAGTCATAAAAAATATATTGAGTTTATATCAAAATAAACAATTTTAGAATTCCGTGAGTCACGAAACCCGAGCCCAAGCTTTAGGTGTCTTGGACGAGCCAATTATTCACATTATCTCATTGTATACAAGCTAAGTAATAGTTCTAATTACCGGCCTCTTCCTCTACTCCTAAGAAATGTACAATTTAAGACGACACAATGTAAAAATTCTATGAAGTTGCGTGACATATTGAGTTCACATGAAATTGCTGTTTTTGTACACTTGCATTGTATAAACATAGGAATGAGTTGGATTTTGCTTCCTATAACATTAACTTGCCTAGTGTCTACCATAGAATTTTTCAGCTTCAAGAGAATTCGCAATATCCTCGCGGATTTACTTGGTATACCCCTTTAAATATCGAATCCCAAGTCCCAAGCAACTCTCTAAGATATCTATCTAAGACAGTAATTAATCTACATACGACTTGTTAGCTTTGAGCGAAGAAGATGAACAAATAGGCGAGTCCATACGTGGAGTTTCAAGGTGGTGCACATCATGGTATGTGAGCCACGTTGGAAGTTCTCGACACACATTCAAAGCACATACTAATAACATTGCCAAATAATTAATAACTAGGTAAGTCTTGTATAATGCACGATTTGTTAATAAATTATTTTTATTAAATATTTTAATTATAAGAATATTTTCATTTTTTTGTGAAAGCTATATGTTTTATAGAATTAACGTATTTATAGAATTAACGTAGAAAATTTAATTGGGATAATATTTTTTTTACCATTTTAAATAAAAATTTATTATAGAAAAATATAAAGATGAAACATGAAATAAAGGTAGTTTTATAGTCATACAATTTTCTATATATAATAATTTTCAATCTAATATTAATATAAAGTAGAAAAAAAGAGATAATATTATTTTTTAAAAAAAGACGGAAAATTTTTAAATAATAGCTTGATACGTGCATAACATAAATAGGTTTTTGCTCTAGTAATAGTTATAAATAGATAGATAAGCCAAATTATAACCAAACACACTAGAAATAAAACATACATTTAAGTATTTAACAAAAGTTGTCGTGAACAGCTACAAGCAAGTCCTTAATGAAGCGATCAAGATTTTGGTGTGAAGAGCCACGCATCGTAAGTGCATTAACAAGTAACTGGTTGATCCCTTTGAGAGTACAGCGGAGGTCAGACCCCTTGGATCCACTTATTAAATCCCTTACCTTATGCGATACCTCCTCCTTTGTCACGGGCTTTTCCTCACAAAGATTGTACCCAATTTTCAAATCATCAACCAACAGTTTGCGGTTGGTAAACTGATCGGTCAACAAGGGGAAGCAGAGTAATGGGATTTCACACATCATACTTTCTAATGCCGAATTCCAACCACAATGTGTTAGAAACCCTCCTACTGCACGATGAGATAACACTGTTGTCTGGCAAGTCCATGTCACTATCATCCCCCGATCGCCAACCTCATCCCTATATCCAGCCGGAAGTGGATCCGGGTCATCCGAACTCACCATATCCGGACGGATAACCCAAAGGAAGTTCACCCCACTAAGCTTGATCCCATTAGCTATCTCCTCCAGCTCCTCCTTGTTCAGATGTGCATAGCTACCAAAAGATACATACAAAACTGAGCCAGCAGGTTTGGAATCTAACCATTTAGTGCAGTCTAACTCGGCCCACAGGCTAGTGGCCACTGGGCTTTTGGTCAACCCTGGTGCACACATAGGCCCAATAGCGAAAAATGGGACATGGGCTTGAATGGCTGAAATGGTATGGGCCTCTAGCTCTTGGATCGTATTACCTAGGAGAAAATGAGCTCGTCTAGTGTCGTCCAATGATGAAAAGTTGTATTGAGGATGCATAGTTGTCAAGTCTTCTTCTTGAAGATATGATGTCAAATCCGATCGTTTAAGTGATCTTATTCCTGGTATGTAGTCAATGGAATCCTTGCGTGTACTTGATCCTAATTAACCAAGTAAAAGTTGATTAACTACTTGTCAAACTAACACTAATAGTTAAAGTAATATATTAAAACCGTTGGATTTAACTTCTTGATAGAAATAAGAAAATACTCACCCGAAATTATTAGTTTTGAACAAGTAACACAGTAGCTACAACTAAATCTGAATCATATTTTCAAGGTAGTTAATCTATAATTATTATTAAAATAAAACTTTTATTAACATTATATTTAGTACGTATTAAGCTATTATAAAATTCTTTTTGCTCTTTTTAAAGATAATGTCATCTTTTTTTTTTTTACTTTACATTACTATAAGATTAAAAAATATTATATGTAAAATTATGCGATTATATAAATTCCTAAATCATTCAAAATTATCTTTATTTCTTCTATTCATTCATATTTTTTCTCTACTTTTTTATAATAATTTTTTTATTTAATATAATATAAAATATTATTTTAATTAAATTATTTACAGTATTCTATAAAACCTATAAGTTTTCACCAATAAATGAAAATATTTTTATAATTGAAATATTTAACAAGATAATTTATTATCAAATCATACATCATACATCATACATCATACATCATACATCATACATCATACATCATACATCATACATCATACAAGACTTACCTAGTATTATACTAAAAGAAATAATGTTATTTACTCGATTTTTTTTTATAAGGTGACATCTAAATTTTGACTAAGATACTTACCGGGGCCAATATGCCCATTTTGCTTGAGCAAGTGACGATGAAAGTAGATATCAAGCACCATGGCAGGCTCAGTCCAAAACGACACATGAACCAGTCCAAACTTATTAGCCAACTTGGACGCCCAAACAAAGTAACTATCAAAAACCAAGCAGCAACGGCTAGATGATTGTCGAGACCTCACGATCTTGGCCACAGCCACCTCCAAGTGAGCTGGTAAGGTATACAAATTAGCCCCAACCCACTGGTCATGGTTCAACGAACGGTCGAACTCCAAAGGTAAACCATCCGTGATAGTCACGTATTCGATGTCGAGGCCCAAAGAGTTCCGGGCATTGGCAAAGATATCGCCACCGCTTTCTAAAGCGGTGGCGTTGGAGAGAGAAATCTGACGGTGGATGTGATCGGTGTTGACGAAGGTGATGGAGAAGCCCTTGGATGCTAGCTTGATTGCTAGTTGTACGAATGGGATAACATGGCCTTGCAGTGGAAGAGCCACTAGTATAGCATGAGGTTTGAGTTCCATGATGTTTTGTTGAAAAAATTGCAAACTTTGTGGAAATGTTTTCGATTTTGAGGGCTATGACGTATGGTTGGGGATAAGTTCAATGATGTTTGTTTATTGGCGGCTAGATAAGCATTACTTACAAATATACACTCTGTCTTTCTTTTAAAATTGTAAATTACTTATTTAAATATTTTTATCTTTCAATTTATAAGTTAAAAAATTATAAAAATTTAATATTTTAAAAATTTATATTGAAACATTAAAGAAGATTTAATTTGAATATTATTTTTTATAATATAATGAAAATTTATAGTCAAAATTTTAAAACTGACTCTATAAAACAAATAGAAAAATATTTAAAAGATAAAGGGAGTATAAAACAAAGATTTTGATTGCTGTGTTACTTTTATGAATGTACTAAGGTAGGCCATGTTAATATATTGTATGTAGGACTAGAATTAATATCATACTATGTATTAATATGGGACTATCTCAAATTATTCTCAAGGTCTTAAAATTTTTAGTCATTTAATTTAGTTGCAATTATTAGACTATTATACCGATAAACATAATTACTTTCTCATGTTTCTATATAAGAGGACGTATAAATATAAACTCATACATTCCCTATTTCTTTTATCAATTGCAACATAAACAAATAAAAAGTTTCACATCGATTGCAAATGACAATGAATAATGATGCCTGATTGGCAATGTAATTACTTAGTGAGACTGTGGGAGAGGAATATACTTAGTGATTAGTTTTAAGAAGACCTTGCCATTTAAGGCTTTGTTCCTTCAATCCCACCTCTATGAAAAACAGATTAGTTTGCGTTAGTAAACTAAAAGAAAAAATTAAAGTTCATTGGTCGTATCACCTCAATCAATAGACTATAATTTAATAAGTTGCATTTGAAAGAAATGTCATGGTGGTCCTATTTGGGGTTGGTTTTAGGAATATATTAACACAAGTTAGTAAGTTACGACTTACGGAGTATTAGGTACTTTCTTCGTTTGTTTTGAGTACACTTACTCTAATTTTTATTTTATTTTTCTCTCTCAAAAGAACTTTAATCTGTGGAATTTAGGCATTTGAACGTAATTTAGAGGCAGCAATAATGTTGAAAAATCTTTTCAGTTCCCTCGCCTTTTACATTGACATATCATGCACTGGACCAGTGGTGCAGTGGTGTCTTCCTTGGTGGGCTGGAGGGTCCATCTCTTTGAGCAAGCTTTAATCGTGAATTTGTGATCTCATGCCGTGTTCTGTGAAGTTTGTACATGTTTGTGAATTATTGTTATGTCATTTTCAAAATTTTCATATAGGGTCTCTCTTTTTGCAAGCTTTTGGATCTTGCAAAGTAAATTGAATGGCCGTTTGAAATTGCCAGCTCATAGCATTCAGAATATCCTTTAATTTTACCTAATTTACAGAAAATTTAAATATAAGTTTCTCATTATCCTATTAATTATGATAATTAGCACGCTTGTTATTATGCATGCTAGAGGAAGAAGGATTCAACGCAAAACGTCTAGTTTAGAAGTGCTTATTTGTTAGATGGATCCAACACGAGACGTCTGGACTAGTGAGCCTATCCTCGAGGGCTTCTTTGTTAGAAGTGCCCGAGACTGGGCTTCTCGTCCAAACGGCCCCATATAGTTGGATGTCCAAGTTAGAAGTCCCCTGGGGTAGAACATATTATTTAGAAGCCCCCCCTCAAAAAAAAGGTACCTCAGGATAAAGATATTGTTGATTCGTCCATGTCGTCGTCGAGTTTTGTGGTGCTCAAACCAGTTGATGGGTGAAAGCGGTGGTAGGCTGGTGGTGGAAGTGGTGGTTAGGAGGAGTGAGGGAGAATGAAGAGGAAGGAGGAAGAAAAAGGGGCAAAACAATAACTTTTAGGGAAAGAGTAACCATTCCCATTCTTTTTACAAATTTTGGATGTTGCAGGGTGGGTTTACCCATACGTGTGAATGTTTAAAGTTTTGGTTCTCAATAGAGGAGATCGTGTTCGTAATGTTATAACCTTGTTTAATTTGCTGTAATAGCAGTATTTATTACTTAACAAACAAGAAAACAACAAAATTAAAAGGTTAAAAGAGTAAAGGAAAAAAAAAAAGTACTCCGTAGTAATAAAATCATTCCTCGGACAAGGAATTCAACTGATTCTCTTGGAAGCACTCAATTTGTCAATGAATTGTTGGACACTTTTCTCGGAGGACCCTTCAGTTGCTATTGCATTTTGCTGTACTCGCTTGATCCCTTTGATATTTTGTTTGAGCTCATATCCCACATAGCCACCTATCAAATCCTTAATATTTTGTGACACTTCGTCTGTTTTCATGGGCATCTCCTCACAAAGGTTGCGCCCGATCTTCCAATCATCCACAATCAGTTTGCAGTTGGTAAATTGATCAGTCAGCAAAGGGCAGCACAATAGCGGAACTTCACACCAAATGCTTTCTAAAGTAGAGTTCCAACCACAATGGGTTAAAAACCCTCCTACTGCATGATGAGATAGCACTGCTATCTGACAAGTCCAAGTCACGATCATCCCTCGGTCACTGACCTCATCCTTAAACCCTACTGGAAGCGGGTCTGGGTCATCGGAGCTCACCATATCGGGTCTTAAAACCCAAAGGAAGTTAACCCCACTGAGCTTGATTCCATTAGCTATCTCCTGGAGTTCCTCCTTGCTAAGATGTGCATAGCTACCAAATGAAACATACAAAACCGAGCCAGGGGGTTTGGAGTCTAGCCACTGGATGCAGTCTGACTCAGCCCATAAGCTAGTTGCCACTGGGCTTTTAGTGAAACCAGGTGGAAAAAGGGGGCCAATCGCATAAAATGGGGTTTGGGTCTGAATACCTGCAATGGAATGGGGTTCAAGCTCTTGTACCGTATTACCAAGTATAAAATCAGCTCGTTTGGAATCTTCAATTGATGGAAGGATACATTGATGTGGTATACTTGTCAAGTCCTCTTCTTGAAGATAAGATGTCAAATCCCTTCGTCTAATAGAGCTTATTCCTGGTATGTAGTCAATAGTATCGTTGCGCGAACTTGATCCTAATTGAAAATTAAACGGTTATGCTCTTATTACTACTATCCAAGTTATATATAACAACTACTTCAAGTAAAGGAGAGAAGTCGGCGAAATCTATGTTGATAATAACAACTACGATAAGCAAATATACATTGAAGAATAAAAGGCCAATTAGTAGATCGAACAAAATAGAAATATGTGTAAATATTACCCATTCTTCAAATATCGCCTTATTTTTCATTTTTGGTTGTCTCTAACAAATTGCTTGATTTTTCATTTTAAATTATCTTTCTACAATTTTTTTTTATTTCTTAAAAATGTTATTTTTCATATTTGGGCAATATTGTGGAGGAATATATTATAATCATAGTAATAATCTGTTAAAGTAATTAAAAAAGGAAAAGACTTACCTGGACCAATATGACCATTTTCTATGAGCAAGTCAAGATGATAGTAGACATCAAGCACAATGGCAGCTTCAGTCCAAAATGATGCATGAAACAAACCAAACTTATTAGCCAATTTAGACGCCCAAACTGAGTAAGTATCAACAATCAAGCAGCAAGTGGATGGCCGAAATCTCACGATCTTCGCCACAGCCGCCTCTACGTGAGCTGGGAAGCAGTGGATAGTAGCCCCCACCCACTGGTCGTGGTACAACGACCTGTCGAACTCCAAGGGCAACCCGTCGGACACTGTCATGTAGTTAATGTCGAGATCCCACGAGTTGCGGGCCTCGACAAATATGTCGCCGTCCTCACCAACGGCTGTGGGGTTGGAGAGGGTGATTTGGTGATGGATGTTCTCTGTGTTGATAAATGTTATTGACAAGCCTTTAGATGCTAGCTTGATGGCTAGTTGTATGGTCGGGATTAGATGGCCTTGTAAAGGATGAGCTATTATTATTGCGTGAGGCTTTGCCTCCGAGTTCCAGGTCGAGTTTGAGTTTTCCATTTATGACTTTTTGAAGAAAACACCGAGTTGTAGTGACTAACAAGAGAGTTTAGAGGGAGGGAAAGAATTTGGGGGAAGATGAATAATATACGGGGAGGACTTGGTTGACATTGAAGTCTTAATTTGATGATGGATTTATCATGTGTGATTAGGGTATGGACAAAATTGGTTGGTGACTTTGAATATAAAATCAAGAGCAGCCACTTTCACATTTTTTAAAATAAAATACATGATACTTTAAAAAAGAGGTTTGTCCGAATATTCTAAAGTAAGGCAACATTTTTACTTGATAAAAAACGTTGGCCCAAATAACGTTTTCTTCTATCCCAATTTTACCTATCCTATTCCAGCTCTATGCAAAACGTTGCTTGGGACAATGATTTTGCTTAATCAAAAACGTTGCACGAGACAACATTTTAATTCGAACCAAAATTAGCTTATTTTTTAAATTATTTTCAAACGTGGCTTATTTTTCAATTTTTTTTAAAAAAAAGCTTATAAAAGAAAAAGTGGAGCGCTATTTACCGCCCCATAGTTACTCAAACCGTCCCCATTATTGACGATTTTGCCCTTTGACTCGTTTTTAATAAAATCGAACATCATACACTTCAATTCTAATTTCGTATTTCACTATCTCGTAAAAACGTAACAAAAACGAACTCCTCTAAATTTTCCGACAACTAGTTGTCGGCCTCCGCGGTGGGCGGAAAATCGTGTTTTAGTTGACGGAAACCGCTCTTCGGGACTCCGGAATTCACCGAAAACTATGGATGGGCCATTGTTGATAACGTCAAAGGTAAAAATCTTAGTTCGAGATCGGAAAAGGGGAATAATGGCCTAGCCGTCTAAAAAAACGGCTAACCATCCAAAAAAAACGGCTCCCCTAGGGCTAGCCGTTTTTTTAGACGGCTAGCCCACCGGCATAATTTTTTTTTTTTTTAGGTTCCAACATAAGATTTTGACGACAATGGTATTAATTTTAAATTTTGACGACTCATTTCCGGCGACAAATAGTGGCGGCGCGGCGGCTTCCTGCGGGTGAGGGGATCCGGCGGCGGCTGGGGAGGGGAGTTAGAGAGGGATAGAGAGAGAATGAAGGAAGTGGGAAGGACAAGGGTAAAACGGGAATTATATGGGGCGGTTAGAGTAATTATGGGGCGGTGTTTAACAACTCGAAAAAAATGGAGATAGACTATCTCAGAGTAACAATGCTTGTTGTACATAGTGCATGCAAAGTTACGTTCATACGAACATGCCCAAATATTGACCTAATATTCAAGCCATGTATAAACTGACTGATAATTAAGAGGAAACAGAATTTATAATATAGGTATAATACGTACTTTGTATACGAATATATAGGGAAAGAAACATTACTTGCATTTAAGGGACATATTTGTTTTTTTGAAGCATTTGAAGGGAAAGTTTAATTACTTTGATTTGGTAGATACGAAAAATCAATGATATAATTGCTTTTAATTTGGATTATGAAACTTAATGTGTAAGAATGTATAATGCTCAAGACAAACCTTCAAAACCTCAATGTCGTCCTTGGTTACTTAATACGGATATAGTTATCTTATAAAAAGATAATAACTAATCCTAAAAGATAGAGTAAAAATAAGTTGAGGAGAGTTTTAAGTAGAGTAAAATACAAATACATGTATATATAAATATATTTGTATACATGAGCAGGATCAAATGAAAAACATTAACCCTAAAATTCTACATTACTCACCTCTTGCCATCTTGTTCTTCGCAACACAAGTTATTCATCAACCATTATAAGATAGTCCCGACACCCTACCATCGTGTCGATCGTGATCTCCCAAGTATACGTAATTACATTATTGATATCCCTCTTTTTATCCTACAGATGAATGCTTGATGGGCAAGTCGTAAATGATGCAAGGGTTCAGGGGCAGTTGCATTTATTCGTCGAAAGGGCGGACGAATGGTCGAATTTGTGTTAATTCGTGGACGGCAGTGACCGTGTGATAATTTTGTGTTATGGGTTTGGAATCTACCACCATTGCAAAAAACTAATTAACTAACTTACATTCTAAACTGGACGGATTGGTATATGTTATTCTTCATACTTCTGCTTTGAGTGGTTTTCCTTTCGTTAAGTTATTCCTTAGGCTTTTTGAAAAATTCTTATCATAAAATCACCAGCTAGGCTTACGCATATACAGTTTTTTTTTTTTTTTTTTTTTTTTTTTTGAAAATAAGGATTGTGGTATATTAATAGTACTCCACTACTCCCCGTATACTTTATCTATGGGTTTACCAGTGCTATATGTTTTCTATGATCTTAGATATATGTAACACATAAGCTTATTCTTTTTCGGTAGTCAAGTTTTGAAATTATATACTAACCCTATGTATGATGCTGGCATGCAGGGTTTTACAAGTTACAATGAACTCACCAGTCAAGGATCACAATGGGTGTAGACCATGGGATTTTTGGTCTGTACACACGACTCCTGTGTGTTCACCAGTCCGAGATGAGTATTCTGATAACGAGTTTAAGCTTAGAGATATGAATGTTTTCCAGAACTCATCTGTCAAGAATCACAATGAGACTGAACTATGGGATTTCTGGTCTGGAAATATGGGAATAGAAACTCCTATGTCACCAATGTCTGGGATAGAAGTATCCTCGGAGTATGTATACAAGTCATTAGGTAATGGCTATCCAAGTCCACCCCTCTACCCGATGAATAGGCCAATGCAGAGTCCACCACCCTATAGTCCAATGAATAGGCCTATGCAGAGTCCACCCCCCAACAGTCCGATGAATAGATCAATGCAGAGTCCACCATCCTACAGTCCGATGAATAGGCCAATGCAGAGTCCCATATCCTACAATCCGATGAATAGGCCAATGCAGAGTCCATCCCCCTACAGTCCAATGAATAGGCCAATGCAGAGTCCACCACCCTACAGTCCGATGAATAGGCCAATGCAGAGTACACAATCCTACAGTCCGATGAATAGGCCAATGCAGAGTACACCATCCTACAGTCCGATGAATAGGCCAATGCAGAGTACACCATCCTACAGTCCGATGAATAGGCCAATGCAGAGTACACCATCCTACAGTCCGATGAATAGGCCAATTCAGAGTCTATTGCCCCATAGTCAGATGAAAATTTCATCTCTGAGTTCACTTTACAGCACAAAGAGGCCGCCATCTCCGAGTTTACCCCACATCTTAATGAGGACTACATCTGAGAGTCCTCAGATAATATCAAATTCAAAGTCTGCAAGCTGCAGTTGGTTTAGATGCTCTGAAATCAGCTGTGAAAACAGCATATCTTCCTCAACATATAAACAGAACTATGCACCTGATTCAAATTTTTTCTGAAGTTGCAAAAGGCAAGGAGACCTTCTCTGAGTAGAGAAAAATCATTTCCGCTGAAAGATACAAGACAAGATGAGATGCGTTATCCCTCTCCCTGGGCTAGTAAATGCTTTTCTGCGGAAATCCCTTGATGTTGCTAAAATCTTGGTAACAGAACGTTGGGCTTATCAGATCAATTTTACTGTATTATATACTCTATGTATTTGGAACATGTTGATGAGCTAACTTGTAATGGTTAATTTTACCTAGATCAGTCTACTGGATAAATGCCACTCTCGAGGTAAAATTCGAGAGTGTCTCACAAATCATGATAGTTAATGATACTAAGTAAATTGTTGTCGTTGCCAAAAAAAAGAAAAGTAATTCGAGAGTGTCTCACTATTGTTTATTGTAAATTTGTGATAATACCAGCGCTAATTATGTGTCTCATAACCCAATACAGCACAAACGCACCAATAATGCTCAAGCAGCTATTCATTTTGTTCGGAAAAAAAGTTATTTTGGGTCAAGTTCGTGTTTTTCATGTTCTGACAAGATATGAATTTGCCGACATTTTTCATAAAAAACCTTGCTCTAGACTTATTTTTGGATTTTATATCCAATCTTAATGTACATAAATATTATGACTTATTCATTATGACGGTTAAGGTGTAATAGATATTATATTTTATATAAAATTGTCATAGATTTAGGATACACTAACAATGAAAATATTCCTTATCTCACGAGGTTTCTAACACATTTTGGACTAACAATATTTTAACCCTTGTAAATATGATCAATGCATAACCCTCTCGATTCACTGAGTTTTACCCAATCTAACGTCATTATTCTGGTCGCTACCACTTAAATAATAACCTGTTCTGAGTTCCAACCTAAAGATGAAATGATATTGAACAAAGTTATCGCCCTTACGAAGTTATAAGCTTTAAAAGACAGGACAGGCGCTCTGATGTTTACATTTTAGCTGTTCACCACATTTTGTCCTCTCTTCTCCATCAAAAGCTTGCGTGGTTTATGAGCCACAACCAATCAAGGCAAACACCAGAAAATATGCCGCCCAGAAGGAATAACACCAACAAATTCCCAATCGCGTTTTGCTCTGGTCCCTATGTATCAAATTAATGCCAAGACTTAGACAACAGCCCCATGTAGCCTTAAAACAACACTATATACACAATGTTACCAAAATAAAGAGTAAATGAGTTTGTCAAATTACTAAATACTAACCTTGTAACCTTTAGGAGCAGCAGTCATCACACAAACAGTGAGATGGCCATTGGTAAATCCCAATAAGGAGACGAGCATGATCATCCATCCTTCATCTCCATACTTTGCAGTGAAGTAAAATGCAGGGATAAACACCAAGCGAGCTAGTATCGTTATCATAAGTCCCTTTCGAGACTCCAAATTTAAGAACTTTATCAGGGGAGTGTATCTTCCAACAAGGTCCAGAACATTGTACATGGCAACTAACACAACTGAATACCTGAAAACATGTTGCCAACCTTATCAGCATATACTCTATATGTTGACTTTTGATAATAGACCACCATAAGAGGTTAGTTATGATATGTACCATGTGCCTAATGTGTGATTTCCTGTATTTTCATATAGAAAACCAGGGAAAATTGACAGTGTCATTACGTATATAAGGTATAAATCCAAAAAATAATCCCAATTTTGATATAGCAATTGTTTAAGTGTCAAACGATCGTCCACTTTCTCGTCAATCTCTACCTGAAAAGTTTAAGGAACAATCTCATAAATGATGCTTAAACATACAACTGAAACTAAAAATGCAAGTGAGATGTTAAACTTACTGGGTTGAGACCAGCAGCAACAAGATCAGCTGTAACTGTTTTAGACCCTTCCGAGGCTGCCTTGGAGCGGAAGTACTTGACAATTGGCAACTTGGGAAAGTAAAATGCATACAAGAAGATGCATAAAAACTCTATTCCAGTGGAGATAGCCAAAAACAGTACTGCAAAAGACACAGTTCAAGCATCATATCAGTTACCAAAAGTTTTGACCAGGAAAATAGTCGCCCTGAGAAATAGATTCAAACATACATCAAGAAAAAAAACTTACAAGCACCCTTGCGTAGGCCATCGTTAGATTTGTCGAATGCTTCTTTTGTCAACATCCTTAGACCAGAGGTTAGAGCACCCGAAGCAGCCAAACCAGCAAAGAATGACTGTAGGAAGGCATCACAGTATAAGTACATTTTGTATACTTTTATGATATTCTAAATTCAAAAGAGAAAGTACGAGGAATATAGGCCGATGGCAACAACACATACTTGTAGAAGCTCAGGCACCATGAAAGCCAAGTCTCCACACATTCCACCTTGGACATGAGCATCTGCAACACCAAAAAAGGCCACCAGTATGCATAGTCCTACATAAGGTCCAACTCCTCCTTTTCCAGATGTTACTAAATCTAACTGCCATGAACAAACAAAAGTGATGAAATTCAGTGTTATTCCAACAGAAAGAACCTGAAATTTGACATTCAAGATGAAAATACCAATATACAACCCAGAGTACTAAGGAAGAAAAGTATGTATCCTGCGATGTTTCTCTTTCTAGTACTGATCCGCGATTCCTTGTATGCAAGTATCGCCATAGTTCCAAAAGCAAATGGTTGATATACGAGTGTAAGTACTCTCGAAGGATGGTAGTTCTTCATAAGAAAAAGAGGAATAGAAATCAATATTATCAAAAAACACATAATCTTCTAAATGCAAAAAATAAATATGAGATAGTTTAATTATATTGGTATATTTCCTCGTCAAACAAACCAAACAACGGAAAACTACGTAAAGCTCTTGATTTTGACATGCCAAAGAATGAAACGGGGGAGTTTCTTACCGGGAAAACTTTGTAATAGTAATCTCCAACGGTGAGCATAGTGTTCCATGAGAGGAGAGACCCCATTCCAAGTAACCAACATACTATCATAGCTTTACATTTTCCCTGTTCAACCAATACAAAAACTATTCATCAAGATCACATTTTTACATTGAGAAATGCCTAATTCATTGAAGATTAATTCGTTTGATCATCGACCCACCTCTAATCTAGTAGGGCTACCATCGGGTATACCAGCAGTAGTACTCATGTTTTTATTCACCTGTGACAAAATTTAGAAAGCAGTTTAATTAAAAATCTTAGTATACATAACACGTGAATTTTATTATACTCTTTTGTAATTCGAGGTGTTCTTTTATTAAGTGGCTTGAACGTTGAGATTTCATGCATGTCAAAGATTTCATCAAGTATAATGCAAAAAGTGCGCAGAAAAAAACCTAACCCATCTCACAAATCATATATAAAAAGCATGAAAATGTGTTGCTTAGTAGAATAAATAATATTATCTATCAACATGACTAAATTATGGATGGGGAATACTAGTGGTACGACTGAAGGAAGCAATATCAGTTAAACAAGATGAAAGAGAGAACAGTTTACTCTAGCCCGTGCTCTGATTCGGTGAATTACGTGAGAATCAAACGTGACAAGACAGATTCTAAGGAACTCTTGTTTCCTTAGACTGAGAGTTTCAGAATTTGAATATCTATCACAAAATATGATAAGAGTTTAAATAAGATAAGACTCTTGTGAAAATAAGGAGAGAAAATAGCTAGAGTTTACACAGAAACCAAAATTCCTAAACCTAGAATACATTTTATCAGGATATAATTGGCATATTCTAAAATATTTCTTATTATGGTTATAATGGACTCTCGTATATTACGTAGTATCACATACCATAGAGACTACTAGCTGTTTATATTTCAGATATATTGATAATAAAAAATTATTATATTCTGAAGATAGAATTTAAGTCCGGCCAATTAGTAGTTTCTTTGACTTATCTTTTTCTAATTTCCCTAAAAAAAAAAAACTTGTTTCTAATTTTTTTTGTAATTCAAATCTTTTTCCAGGAATATAAACTTATTTACAGTAATTAAGTGGGCTTTGGATTTTTAGATGTAAAAGGGTTTCTAAGATTGGTAGTACAAGGCCGTAAAAGAAAAATAGTGGACTAGAGACTTATTTTTAAAACCATAGGGATACATAACGCTTTTTTAAATATATAAAAGGATATTTTGTGCATTATTTAAAACCTCAAGAATATCTCGTAAAGCACTTAAAAAAATGATGAGAAGAACGTGATGAAATCTTACTATAATAATGAAAAAAATATAAAGAACATAGTAAAATCACTATATATGTACGGACCAGAAATGTAGAAATGTAACATTAAACCCAATGTTAGTAAGGCACTAATTTAATTTTTTGAAAGAATTTCATGTATGTTGTTCATTTTTTGCCTTATATATGTCCAGTCCAAGGGTCAAATATTTGTCCTGTCACCTGTGCATAGGGATGGCAACGGATATTGGACCCGACTCATATTCGTGGATCTATATATGGGTCTTCAAAATTTGGATCCGGGTCGGATCCGGGTTCTATGACTGAAAAACGGATTCGGGTACGGGTCCAACCATAATACCCGTTTTGGACCCGTCTTGAAATATTTTTCGTGATACCAATATATATACAAACCAGTACCCAACAAAGAAAGGAGAGAATGATAGTGAGGTAAAGTTCGACCATTAGTAAGAAGTATTCAAATTAGGTCGATTTGGGTATCTATTAAAAAAGAATGAAAAATTGATTTTGATAATATTTTTTTAATTTGCCTAATTTGAAATATTGTAATTTGCTTTATAATTCAATCTGAAAAATAAAGTTCTTTTCTCATTAATGTATAGGCAAATGTTCTAATGTGTATAATAAAGTCCATAATTTCAATTACAAATTCAATTTTCTAGTTACGGAGTATTATAGACAATAATATAATAGCATAAAAAATGTCTTATGGTGGTGTATGTAGGACCCTAGAAATTCACCTAAATATGCAAGATCCGTTTTGGACCTGGATCTTTACTTTTCATACCCGACGAATCTGAATCTATACCTGAATCCATCCTTGAAAAACAGATTTGGATCTGAATCCATAAGGATTCGGTCCAGATCCGATCTGTTGGCATCCCTACCTGTGCATTCTAATCTACCAAACGGCCTAACGTCTAGCAACCCTTGTGTAGTCCAACAAAGCAGGAAGTCCAAATCCTGTCCAATGGGCTTGCCTAACTTCGTGGGATCACATGTGAATTTGCTGCACTTAAAAGTTAGATAAATTTTCTTAACAAAGTTCATGTAATGAATTAGTTATATAGAGGATTATGCAGCAAGGCCATCAAAACATAGTATACCAATTGCTGCATAAAATAATTAAGTTAGAAAACAATGAATCAAATAGCATGGACTTTGATCCAACTTTGTTCCATCTTTGCGTTGAGTTGAGTCCATTGGCATTTCCATCAAGGCCTTTGAGTTCCATCACATACCAAAGCACTTCAAAGCATTATCCTAATTAAGGTGGAGACTTCACTGAATTTCTATATATTTTTTTTTAATTTTTAGACTTACTTTAATACCAAACTTTCTAATGATAAGTCAATTGCCATTTATAATTATTGGAATATTTTAGTACTTGATGTTCGATTTAATTTGGGATTGATTCACATATATTTCTATTTTTCTTGTAAGCAAAACCTTTTTTTTTTCAAGGAAAAGAAAAGATTTTGAGTAAAGATATAAATGTGATAACTTTTGACAAGAGTTACCTTATTTGATAACTAATTCAATGAGGGCTCGATTTTGTTACTCAGTTACTCTATATCAGTAGTTACATAATTAGATTTTGTAGCCACTAACTTTTTTTTTTTTTTTTTTAACTAACATAGTCAAACATTAAAGAATTACATTTTTAGTGCAATTGTGCAAATAAATAAACAAGTACTTCGAAAAGTATTTGATATTCAACTATGCATGTACAACAAAGTAGGCAGCCATATCCTGTCTCATACCCTCATTGGTTTATTGAAGTTGACATAACAAGTTTACGACAGTGTCCTGTTTATTCCTTGGCGATCTCCAACTCCTTAGACATAGACACGGTGTGACCCCGAAGTGGCTCCATGCAACCATGCCTCCGTGGATGCAGAATTTAATGTCCATGTTTTTTGCTGCTCCAAGTCTCTCAGCCTGTGGGAAGTTTGGCTTGGTGACTTGGTGTTGGATCTGTTGGTGCAGGACAATTTTTTATTTCGTCCAGTGCATTATATTGGCTGTGTAGTGCATGGAATCTAATTAAGTCTTTGTCATAAAGTGAGCTGGAATGAGCAATGAATGTTATACAGCAGCTTGGAATACACGTTGAATTCTTTAAGTGTATCGGGAATGGGATACTATGAGGCATCATTCGAGGGGAAAGTATGGTGGAGGATAGCATGAGCCATGTATTGTTGGGCTCTGCAGAGTGGTGGAGTATTATTCTTGTCTGCCAACGAGGGTGGCAATCGCTATATTTGCAAATGGTTGTTTCATGTTAAGTTGTTGCTAGCTGATTAATTCTGTTAGTTTAGCAGACCATTTGAAATCAGAGCAAAGAGTTCGATGGCTTAATTAGGTGCCTAATTCTTGATCATAGGACTAATGCAAGTCCATTCTACAGCTTGCTAACCTAAACTCCAATTGCTGCAAAGCCGTGGCCCCCTTCAGATTTACCTGGTTTTTGTCCATTCTGGTTGTAGAATGGTGAATCCATCTCAAATTACAACAGAAACATTCAAAAGGGGCATCCAAGAAGAAGCACATATAATTGATTCAAATTGAGACATTTCTTTCCATAAAATCAAAAAAATGATAAAAGTTATGCACAATTCCCTCAACTTTAGCAATCTACACACTATTGCAGCTTCCTGTAAATTTCTTGTTCTGTATCCACTCTCCTAAGTTCGTGAGTTTCAAGACACGAAGGAATAAGGAACAGTTTAGTAATACCCATCAAGAATAGAGAAGCAAACGAACTAATCTTAAATTATGGCTAACCATGACTCGTTCTCTCATCTCCCATCAAAAGCTTCCATTGCCTATGATCCACAACCAATCAAGGCAAACACCGGTAAATATGCCTCCTAACAAGAACAGAACCAGCAAATTCCCCATCGCGTTCTGCTCCGGTCCCTAAAACAATAAAACCGAATCTTAATTGGAATTTGGATCAGAAAATCCTATAAGAAATGTCAAACATATAACAATTTTAGCAAGGAAAACCATGGTTCTATTAAAATGATTTATTTATCAATCTCCTCAACAAACCTTGTAACCCTTGGGTGCAGCAGTCATCACACAAACAGTAAGATGGCCATTGGTGTATCCCAACAGGGAAGTGAGCATGATCATCCATCCTTCACCACCATACTTTGCAGTGAAGTAAAATGCAGGGACAAAGAGAAAACGAGCTAGAATCCCCGTCATTAGGCCTTTCCGAGACTCCAATTTTAACCACTTTATAAGGGGTGTGTATCTTCCAATTAAATCGAAAATATTGTACATGGCAATTAACACAACAGCATACCTGCAAAACCAAATCCATCAGCATATGCTTTACATGTGTTTGTGATAATAGACAAGATAGACTATAATATAACATACCAGTTCCCTAATCTATGCTGTCCTGTATTTTCATAGAGAAAACCAGGGAAAATTGACAATGTCAGCACATATATAAGGTATAAACCCAGAAAATAATCCCAATTTTGACGTATCAGTTGTTTGAGTGTCAAACGGTCTTCAATTTTTGCACTATCAATCTGCAAAGTTTCAAGAAGCAGCTTCATGAATTATAGCTTTAATGTACATAAGAAACTCACCACTCACGAATGCAGTCAAAACATACTAGTGAAGCCTACCTGGTTTATACCTCCAGCAGCAAGGTCAGCTGCAACTGTTTTAGATCCTTCCGATGCTGCCTTTGAACGGAAGTACTTCACAACCGGCAACTTAGGGAAGTAAAATGCGTACAAGAAAATGCATAGAAACTCAATTCCTGTAGCGATTGACAGAAACAGTACTGCAACAGACAACGAAGTGATCAGCATAAATGAGAACTAAATGCAAATATCAACAACACCGCCCTCTATTCAATAGTCATTCTTATATCTGCAAATTCCAATTCAATACGAAGAAGACTCGGACATCTGATCATAAACTTAACCGAAACACGGAACAGATGGTAGTAATGAGCTTACAAGCACCCTTGCGTAGACCATCCTCAGATTTATCAAAGGCTGCTTTCGTCACTAGCCTTAGACCTGAGGTTAGAGCGCCCGAAGCAGCCAAACCAGCAAAGAATGACTGCAGGTAGGATTTAAAGGATTAGTTAAACAAGTCGTAGTACAAGAGAGATTCAAAATTTAGGGTGAAAATGCAAGGAACAAAGTAAAAAATCATAACACACATACTTGAATAAGCTCAGGCATCATAAAAGCCAAATCTCCACACATTCCACCTTGAACATTGGCATCCGCAATTCCAAAAGCCCCAACGAGTAAGCATAAACCTACATAAGGTCCAACTCCTCCTTTCCCAGATGTTGCTACATCTAACTGTCATAATCAAACACAAGGGATAACTTTCACTTACATTCCAAGAGAGTAACCTATAAAAACTCCAACAAAATTACATTCAAAGTGACGTACCAATATACAACCCAAAGTAGCAATGAAGAACAGAACGAATCCTGCAATGTTTCTCTTCCTAGTATCAATCCGCGATTCGTTGTATGCTAGTATAGCCATTGTTACCACAGCAAATGGTTGGTACACTAGTGTAAGTACCCTTGATGGATGGTAATTCTTCATAAACAAACGAGGGAACCAAAATTAACCAAAAGAACAAAAACCAATCTTCAATATAACAAACACATTACAAGTTACAACAAGGTGCAAAAATCAGAAACTTGAATCAATTTCATACAATCATTTAACTTACATACTTAAAATACAAAAAATTTAACACTAATATCATGCCTTAAAATTGAATCAAAAGAGCAAAAACAAGCCTCAATCTCCATAAGCACAGCGAACATCACACTAAGGTGCAAAAAAATCTTAAATCTCAACAAAGTTTCATACTTTCATGTAATCTTAATGCAGCACAAACACTAATATCATACTATTTATTGAATCATAACAACAAAAAGAGAGGTAGTTTCATACGGGGAAAACTTTGTAATAGTAATCTCCAATAGTAAGCATACTGTTCCATGATAACAGGGACCCCATTCCAAGTAAAAAGCACACTGTCACAGCCTTCCCCTTCCCCTGAATACGCGAACACAAGAACAAACAAAACCCATCAAAATGTCATCTTTACATTTCCTGAAAACATAGAAACAAACTTTAAAATGACATCTTTAACTCATTGAAACAAGAGTTACCTCCAATCTTTCAGGAATGATAACTTCATCAGCCGTACCCATTGCTCTAGTTTACCTGTCACAAAATTGACATGAGCAAATGACAGTATGAATCAAAGCATAGTATATATGTATATATATAGTCAATTTTATAGTATTATGCGTATTATATTAAGCAATTTGAATCTTATCCCATAAATGGAGGAGTAATGTGAACAAACAGACAGAAAAAGACGTCCCATTGAGGAAAAAAAAAAGACAAAAAATCCCAGAGTTAGTTGATGAATATTTTGTAGAAAAAAGAAAAGAAAAAGGAGATACGAAGTAAGTCAAAGAATTTGGGGAAGAAAGAAGTTTACGCTGTTGGGCTCAGCCGCATAGGGATCGCCGGATCGGTGTGTACTCGTAACAATTTGACAGGTTCTACCGTGTATTTATTCTTGGATAATTGAGATTTGAGAATTTCATGAAATGGTAAGAATATATGGTGAACGAATGACAGCTAGATTTTCACATTTCCATTATAAATCGGGTGTATTAGCTAGGATTCTAAGAAAGTAAAAATATTTGGTGTGTTGTTAAAATGTGCGTTATAATGTAGGCATAGTTTTTGATAATTTATTTGAAAAAATATTATATTTTAAAAATAAGTAAGCAGATAAAATGTTATAAAGTTTATTTGTTATAAAGTTTATTTTTTAACTTGAGTGGAAACTATAGTTTTCAATTCGGATGCTCCAGTCAGTTCAGATTAGGTCATGTCAAGTTTCGAGTTATATATTTAGTCGGGTTATATTAAGTCAAGTATTTATCGTGTCAGGTTTGGACTTAGCTTGGGTCAAATCATGTCAAATTATTTACCCTTTCGGGTACAAGTCGGATTCGGTTTGGCCAATTCGGGTTTGGTTACCTTTCGGGTTCGGGTTGTATTAAGTCGGGGTTTATGGTGGGTAATTTTGAGTATAGGTCATATTTAGGTCGGATATTATCGAGATTAACTCAATATTTAGGATGTTTAATCAACTATTTCGGGTTCAAGTATGATTTTAGTCATATAACTAACTCAATATTTCGGGTCCGAAGAAATTCTTTTCCTTACAGAAGTAACAAAACATTACAAAATATTCAATCAAAGTTAGGTTAAATAATTATTAAGTAGAATGATATATTATGCAAGTCAAATTTAAGTACTTTATAGAAAGTAGGTTAATCTTAATTGGAAAAACTAAATTAGAAAAAGCATATCGTACTTTAGATTTAAAACAAAAAAAAGAAGCATTTAAAAAAAAATAAGCGATGCCCTTAATTTGGATCGGTCGTGTAAGACACGTATTGCATTAAATTAAAATTATTTAAAATGGATTCTGCGTAGGAGAAATTCTCATTAAGTAAAGGAGCATTAATAGGATCAAAGTAGTAGTTCTTAGAATATTGGGCACAGCCGCAATGGGTATGGAGTTACAGGCTGTCGTTGGTAGGGTTATTGCTATGAGAAGCGAGAACGCTACAAAATAATTGAGAGAATCAGACAATAATGTAGTCTCTAAAATGGGAGGAAGGATTTTGTAGAACCCAATTTCTTTTATGTGTGCCGTGTGCGTACGACCGTTGACTAATCATATTGAGAAAAAAAAAAAGAAAAAAGAAAATTGATATTTTTATAATTCACATTAGGAGCCTTAAACATATTGATGAAAAAGAAGGAATTTCATTTGAAGATTCTTGACTTAACCCCATTTTAGTTTGCTATGTGGTTGGGTAGGACCGTAGGATGGGAATTGTAATGGAGGTGGGGTTATGGAACAATATTGGTGTCATGACTCATGAGCAAGTATGGTGATGCGTCCGACTCAGAACTTTTCAAACTTTTTAATAATAAATATACGTTCACATTCAATTTTAATTTGATATTATTTGGTATTTTTCATTTCCTTAATTCTTTTCAATAGATATTATAACCTGTTCCTTCATCAATATCAATGTACACATGGAAGGTTAAACAAGATGTATGAGTATGACTTACATAAGGCAACATATTTAACCCTTAAATACAGGGGAATGCTAAGATGAAAGGTGCATTACCAAATAAATTGTTTCCTCTAAAAATGACAATGGTCTAAGGCTAAAGATCAACAATGAAAATAGTAGCCTGAAATCTACTCCATCCAGTCCAAAAGCCCAATAGTCTCAATCTACCAACCGGCCCAGAGTTCTAGCCCACCGCAGCTTAATTTTAATGAATTTTATATCCACCATGTACTTCAAATTAGTTTCTTGGATATGTTTTTAGTACTACATACAGAGTAGTTATTAGTAATGTTTCGTAGCAATTAAATTGATCTGTCATTTTTGTAAAGCATAGTCATCTACTCATTTAGTTGTATTTTTTTAATGTTACAATAAATAGAATTGTTTAACTTTGATAGTTTTGTAAAATGACCTAGCAAATGAATTAATAAAATGGCCTGGTAATACAAAGAATGTGAATATTCTATAAATTTTTTTTAACCATAATGTTATATAAAATGTAAATTTATTTTGTTTTTTTGTTGTTGTTATTTTTACATAATATGTTAAAATTTGTATTCGTCTAGATCAAAAAGTCAAAACAGTAAGGTACGAAAATCAAACATTCAATTGGTTTCATAATTTCATATACTTACACAGAGAATTTGAGCTTGGATTGTCCACTGTTGGAGTATAAGAAGACCCCTGCAAAATACCAACACAGTTGGCAACTTAGAACCATCAGTATGAAGACAACACTTTCATTCGTCTAAATGAGGTTTGCGTGATGCAATCATGCAAGAGATTGTTTTTGAAATTCCGCTGAAAAAAAAATTCTCACTATTATTTTTTTTTACCTAATTTTCCCACTTACTTCCTCACACTCACTAATTTTGTGCACCCTCACATTTGGTAACTCAATCATGCACGTTCACATTTGGTAGCTGTGTGATTTGAGTTCCAACCATTCATCTATTAGCACTTGTACCTTATGCAACAATCAAGAACCTAAAATAAGCATCTATTGAGTTACTATTTTTTACTTTACACCGATTTTCAATTAAGAAATGAAGATATTAATCAAGATGTTGCACATAGAATAAAATGTGGATGGCTCAAATGAAGAGCAACTCATGACTATTATGTGATCGCAGTGTCCCCTCAATGTTAGAAATAAAATTATATATGACGATAATTAATTAGACTAATATTATTGTATGGTTCTGAATGATGAGCTTTTAAGAAGGAGCATGCTAAGATAATAAGTGTAGTAAACATGTGTGTTAATGTGGATGTGTAGAATCACTTTGAAGGATAAAATTAAGAAAGTGATATCTGAAATAAAGTTAAAATAGTGAATATTAAGAATAAGTTTTGGGATAATAGGTTGCATTGGTTTAGACATATTAGGCGTCAACCAACATATGCACCAATAAGGAAAGTGAAAGGCTGGGCTAGAGGAGATCATCGACGTGGATAAAAATGACTTGGATGGCGAGAAGATATAGAGAAAATGAGTTTTAAAGAAGTTGTGACTACTAATAAAAGAGAGTGAAGGAGGAGCATTTTTGTAAATAATCACGTGAATTAGATATTTAGCTCATTTTAGTCAACCTCGTCTTTTTAGAATTAAGTTTTGGCTTCATTATTATTGATTTGTTGTATGCCAAAAATCCCAGCAGCATATAGTTTTACTAGCAGGCACTATTTAAGTTTCTAACCACAACATAAAGTTCTTTTCAATAGCTTTATAAGATAGAACCAAGTGCTAAACAATCAATTAATCACCTTTCCTTGGAGAATAGAATTTACGGAATAGAATTTACAGACCTTGCTCGTCCTACAGAGTAATTAGTTCTGAATTTGAGATCTGCGGAGAACTGTCCGAACATTTTACACCTACACATGTATATCCCAAATAATAGCTCATTAATTTTAGTCTAATTTCGGCCAATAGATGGCTCATAGTGATTTTATTTTTTGATGAAATCATATCTAACTTGATCATTTATTGACCAATCACTAGTAGAAAACACTTCAATTGCTTCGTCTCAACTGCTGCGGTTAAATACATTTCGAAACACATGAACCTAAATGTTACGATTATTTAAATAACCCCATCACTTATAACCACAAGTGTTGCGGTTATTTAAAAAACCGCAGCATTTATTACGAATGTTGCGGTTATTTAAATAACCGCATCACTTGTGGTTATAAGTGCTGCAGTTATTAAAAAAACCGCAGCATTTATTTCCGTCATGAAATGCCCATGGAAAAAAGAATTCTGGAAAAATATCATGGTCATAAGTGTTGCGGTTTTTTCTAATAACCGCAGCACTTGTGTTATAAGTGCTGCGGTTATTTAAATAACCGCAACACTTATTAATGGCCTGAAAAATATAAATATATCCATGAATATTTGCTGCGGTTATTTAAAAAACTGCAGCAAATATTCATGGCCTAGAAAATGTTAATATATTAATGATCAAGTGATGCGGTTTTTTAAATAACCGCAACACTTGTGGTTATAATTGCTGCGATTATTTAAATAACCGCATCATTTGTTCTTTAATATCTAAACTCAGTCTTTTCTTTTCCAGGTCATTTCAAAACACGAAAACTTCCCCATACTCCAAATACTTCAGCGCACGAAAAAAAACCTAACCCTAACCCCAAAACTTAACATCCCCCTTTTACGTCTCTAGCCCTAACCTTATAACACCCACTACCTAACTTTCTCCTCACGCAAGTTGAAACCTACTCCTCTCTCCCACTCATGCCTCCATGGATATGGCATAGTGAAGCATTTTGAAGCTTACTCATCTCTCCCATTTTGAAGAAGTTTACATACTTTAAAGTTTAAAATCTAACGATTTGTATATGCCTTGAACCCTAGTATATATTTTTTTAAAACTTTTTTTCCATAATTTGTTAATCTATAAATGTGAAGATGAAAAACTCTTATATGTTCAGATCTGCATGTTATATGTTGTGTTTATAAAGGAATAACCCTTAAAAATCAAATTTCATGGATTTTAGAGTGTTAGAGGCCTTTTTTGGAGAAAAGAAGTGGACAAATCCCCCAAACGAAGATTTTCCCTTAAAGATTTTGAAAAAATACACAAGTTAGACATATTATAAGTCCCATTCGGAGTCCCGTAGCCAATTTTATGGCTTCTCAAAGTTTGTTTTCAATATCTCAAATAATACGTCACCGTAGCCGCTAAAGGGTAACATAGTTGTGTAGTACCTCCAAAAATAGGGGGTTTCAAAAAAAAATTACACCATTCGGACTACCAGGCTAAGAAATATGCCTCTCCGAACTTTCCGAAACCTCGAAATAGCACCCGAAATATATGAAGAATGAATTGGTTATTTATTTTGAGTATAAAATATTATAGATCGCGATTTTGGATCATTTCTTAGTGGTATTTATTTTGGATCGCGATTTATTTTGAGTGGTCATAATAGAATTTTGGATATGCTTCACGATTGATCATTTCTTAGTTTTTCTTATCTTTTATGACATATTATTTAACACATTATGCATGATATTCTTAGCTTAGATCAGATTATGTTCTTGATTAAATGTGTTGTGTTGTGGTGTAATTGTATACAACAATTAGATTTGCAAATATAATAATTTTGAGAGATATTAATTATTAATTATTAATAATATACTTTTATATGCATGTAAATTAACACATAAAATGGCCTATTAAATTTTTTTTGTTCTGAAAACCATCAATTGTTGCGGTTTTTTGGAAAAACAACAGCAATTAATTTATATGTGATGCGGTTATATTAGAAAACCGCAACACATATAAATTTCAGAATAAAAAAATAGAAAATAAAAAAATAATTACATGCTGCGGTTATTAGAAAAACCGCAGCAAATAATGCTAAATTTTTTTTTTTTTTAAAAATATTTGCTGCGGTTTTTTGGTAAAACCGCAACAATTAATAGATATAATTGCTGCGATTTTTCTAATAACCGCAACATTTGTTGTTTTTATTGCTGCGTCTAAAAAACCGCAACATTTGTTGTTTTTCCATGTGCTTTGCCTATCGTATCCATAACCGCAACATTTAAAGCTAAAAAACCCGCAGCAAATAGACATTTATCTACTAGTAAATCATGCAAAAAGGTTACACCATACAATCGCTCCTAATTTCCAATGGCTCAAAGCTTTCCGTACATATCTACTTCTCCGAATTTAGTTTAAAACGAAAAAAAAATTAAAGTTCCTACTACATACTCCATAACACGTATCATATTGTGTTATATATCGATTTCTAATGTGATATTACTATTATGTTATAAATCGATTTCCAAGGGGATTGCTAATGGGGGTGCATGAGACGTTTTGGTGAGAGTGAGATCAATAAACATTCCATGACACTCGATAGAGCTACATAATCATGACTATAGGGATGAATAGTCAATTGGCAACTACCTTTGTCTCGTTGCTTAGATCGATCTAGGACCATGCATTTCATTGGAAATCCGTATTTTTCATATCCATACGACTGAGTCCTTAGATTTTTGAAATAGTTTTAAAATAAGTGCTTTGACTTTCATATAACCTCCCTTGAAAAGGACTTTCATCTCTCTAAAGGACCTTTATCATCCTCTTCTTAATATAGATTTGTCATCTGTTTTATTAAAAGGTCAGTTCAAGCTATCAATAGTTGTCCTTAGGTTTAGCACGTTAGTTAGTTGTGTGTGCGCTTACTTTAAATGTGTGTGCATAAGAAGAAACTGTTATAAATTGATTTGATGACAAATTCTGATCTAATTGTCATGTCGTGAATAAAATTAATATGCAGAAAATATTATTAAGAAAATGTCAAAATTTTGATTGATTTGACTATAAGTATATATTTAGAGTACTTTATACGACGATATGCCACATTTGTTGTCCGCACAATAACATTATGTAGTTTGAATACTTATTTTTGAGGGAAATTAGCTAAAAACAATTGAAAAACAGACGTGCAAGTTTATTTTATGCTATGTTACAACAATAAATCATGTAAACAAGATAAAAAAGTAACCGTAAAGCAAAGAAATAGAATGCCCATATACGGAATACAATTATATCAAGTAGCAAAGTTGATAAATGAGGAAAGAGACAAGTGGCATCACTCTTTAGTCTTTACCAAAATATTAAGAATAAATAAAATAAACTCTCCATGATAACTCCACATTCCTTGATTTTGAAATAGAGTTCTTGGGCAAAAATTACTCTTTATACTTTCGTTTTTCATATATTTTGAAATATTATTTAGATTTCTATTTTAGGAATGGCCTCTACTAATATTTAGTACTTCTCGATCTCTTTTCACTACGAAATATTTGGCTCCAAACTCTCTCTCAAATTAAATTAGAATAATATCTCACTAACGACTACCACATATTATTTTTTTTATAAAATAATAGTTGATAACCATACAATTATTTATCACCTAATATCTTGTATAAATGTGAGAGTCAATATTATATTGAGATAGAAGGAGTAACACTTAAAACATTTATGTTACTCCTTATTTTCCTCGTATTTCTAATAACTACGTACAATACTAAATCATGTTTCATGAATGTAACTAGGGTTTGCAATGAATCGAATAGAACTTGATCCGCCTCCATCTGCGACCAATCCATCCATCACTGTCACTATCCACATCCGACCCATTCATCATCCATGGATGAATCGGGTGATAAATGGGTTAGAATTTTTGCTCGCTCACCTAAAATTAATTGCATATTAGAAAAAGTACGTAAGTAATATGGAATATCAAATAGTTTCTATAAGTCGTAAGCTATGGTCCACTATTTCAACAACTAGAGTTTTAACTCCAAAAATAAAACAACTCGATATGATAATGCACTTGAACCAATCTTAAAATCGAACAAATTGTAGCCAAAAAATTACAAACCAACTCAAAACTTTGCAAGACATCAAGCGAAATAGGTATGACTTCGTGTTTATCTCAATTACCTGGGACAGACTTGATGTTCACCTGACAAGTGGTGCTGCCTTAAATCAGTGCAGTGCCTTGAAGTTGGTGAACAATGGTAGGAAGGAGGAAGCAGCTGTCAGACTGAAGAGAGTTGAAAAGGAAACCTAGAATGAAAAAAAGATTTGTCAGTTTTATTCTAGGGTTGGAAGGAAACTTGGATATTTTTTGTTTTTTTTAATATCACTAAAGGCGGATGGATGGATAGCAGGATAGGTCAGGTGGTGGATCGGATTTATATCAACTCGAATCCAGCTTGATCCCAGCTGAAATTCAATTTATGTCGGGTTTTAGTCTATATATTCCACTTGGGTTGATCGGAGATCTATCAAGGATGAAATCACCATCCCTACATGTATCACGTATGCATCCCCTTCATCTTCTTTTTCTTCAACTACGGTGTGTAGAATGTAGTAGCAAACACCAAGAATTTAATTATCATTTTTCCTATTAAAAAAACAATTCAATAAAACTTATTCTCAACTCTAATTATTTTAATCTTAGACAACTAGTCTTTCATGTCTCTTTTTAGTCGCTACATTAAACTTTTCACAATTTCCAAGACACATCTTAAAACATTTTATTTTATTCTCTAAATTCATAAGATAAAAAATTATAAAAACTTGATATTCTAAAAATTTACATAGATACGTATCCAATAAGATCCCACTTAAATATATTATTTGTTATAACATAATTAGAATTTATGGTCAAACTTTATAAAAGTTGACTATCAAAATAAAAATCTAGCAAAAAAGATGGAGGAATTATATTTTTTTTATTACAACTTTCACTAAGATAGCCCATGAATAGAGATGTGCAATGGACAGGGTTGACACCCACGTAAAATATGGGCCGGTTACAAATAAAAAAAACCCTAGCCTAGTCTAGCCTAGCCTCGACCCCGTCTCAACTTGAGCCTGCCTTACCTCACCTCTCCCCTTGAGTCGGTCCCGAGCCCGGCTCGACCCGACCCTATGACCATCTCTGCCCAAGGGTTAACAAATTGAATTTTGGAGTACTTTGATAATAGTCCCCTTAGTAGTTTGATCTCATTTTTTATGGTTTTGATTGACAAAGCTGAATTGAATTGACACATGATGTGGATCCATTTAAGTCCTATATATATTTTTACCTACCTAAAATACAAAGTACTCTCTATCCCCTTATTTTTGCCCCATTTCTATTAATGCATTTAAATGTAAATATTAAAATATTAAGTTTTTATAATTTTCTTTAACGTATTTGAAAATAAAAATATGTTAACTTATGTTTCAGATATTATAAAAAGTTAAATGGGGTAAAAAATTAGGATAAAAAAAATATATTTTAGTGAAATACGGTCACAGGCCATTAAAATTAAAGTGGACTGTATGTTTGAACGTTGTAATTCCCTAATGATTCCGAGGCGTTGTACACTTGTACGTGAATGCGATCAAGTGCCCATATGGCCATATCCGGATATGCCAACTACATTATGATGGTTATACCATTTTCAGCATACCCTTTTTTCACACTTGAGGGTTTAGTACTCCGTATTTAACAGATTCAGAAGTCAGAATACTCAGAAGCCTATTGATCAAAGTTGATTAATATGTCTTCTTACAACCATGAAGACGCTCCTCGCAGCGGCGCCAACAGCACCTCTCCTACCCAGCAGATTAGCCTAACAAAGAATGATGAAGGCTTCGCCAACACACCTTCCCAGACTCCCCTTCAAATTATTAGCACTGGTACATGTTCCATTTTATCTCTTGCTTATTTTAATTTTTCAATCTTTCTTTCTCATGCTTTTCACATTCATGTTTTATTAATTACTTTTGTAGTTTGTTTGAGGGATAAGAGACGGGATGAGGGTTATATCGGTTTTCATTTTAACCTAAAAAGATGGCACGAAATATTCACATAGGTTTAGTTTGTTATGTGATAAAAGTTACATCTAGTTTGTTTTATTTAAAGATCAATATGAATTTTGGATTCCGTAAACTTAGGTGAAGAATATATAATTAAATATAATGATGAATGAGCATTTCCCTAGTTTTTATCAAACATTGTGAGGTTATATGTGCGTGTAGATTGGGGTGAAGATTAAATTCTTTTAGTAATCAAGAAAATGAGATAATTTTGACAAAGTTTTACGTCGTGATTCAATTCCTATATTTCCGTCCCACCGTTCTTCACAACTCACAAGTGCAATTTTTTTTAAGACAATTGTAATTAGACCTGTTCAAATGGGAGGGGCCCCCTTGACCGGTCTGTTTATAAAAGAGCTTAATTAATAATGCGTCGGTCTTCTAAAAGATCATATTTTATTAGATTTTTAATGGGCCAAGTCGGGTCAATAATGGGTCAATAGTTTTCAAGACTTTTAATACTATTAGATAATAAATTATTTTCACTTATTTGTTGATGATCCACTGCCAAAGATAAGAGGTGATACATGGACGGTTATATATCTTTGGACGGTTCGGCCCAACTCAGCCCCTTATATATCTCTCTTGGCTTGATCTGCCCGACACGTTTTGCATTTTCTTTGGCCTGACCAAGCCCGGTCCGTTTTTCTTGTGAAGGATTTTCGGTCCCGACTCGATCCAATACATAGGTTTAATTGCAATATAACATTTCATTAAAGACGCAAGGTTATAAAAGTTTTTTTAAAAAATGTAAGGGCTAAAATTACACTTTTTGGTCTTCAAAAAGAGGTAAACCGATATGTGGATCGTTATAGTTGGACACTTGGACTTACATTAATGAAGTATTACGTTAGTAAAGAGGAAATTATAAACCTTTTCTAAACGCATTCGATGATATTAAAGAATTATGCACATTCTATGATACTAAGGTAAACTTAGCTTTAAACAAAAACAGGTCTCACACACTTTACGCACAAATCATGTCTTCACTCTTCCGTAAGAAAATAAGGCATCTAATGACTCCTCACTCGATAAGCTCGGACAAACACTTTGTTTCAGTGAAAGCCTACTTCATAAAATATGGAAATCTACGTAGTTAACCAACAAAGTCATTTCTCAATTAGAGACTCCTACCAACTACGGATACACGAAAAAGGTGTTATTTTATGCTTGTGAGGATAAATACGTTCAAATTGATACATATTTTATGGGAAAAGGTGATATGTTTATTTGCCATCTAGTTTATAAGTCAGTTTTATATATAAAATGTAAGATCGAAGCATTAGTTTAGGTTGATTTGATATAAATTTAACACCCACATTTTGTAAAACTCGGCATAGAAAAATCATACCGTTGGTATTAGAAAATTCATATGTAATAAAATTATATTGTCATTTGAATTTTGTACATGGCAGATGAAATAGCCATGGGCATCTCCGTTGAAAATGAAGTTAATGTTCAATCGACCCTGGAGGTAATCCTAGCTAGCTAATGTTCAGTACAATGTGATGGCGCTACTGTCATATTGATAAAATTATTTTAATTTTGTTGGTGATCAGGGGAAGACTACTGCTATGGCAATATGTTGGTTACTTGGGATAGGGTCTCTCCTCTCTTGGTACACTATGCTTAGCGTTGGAGATTATTATTACAAAGTTTTTCCAGTACGGTACTCCCCTCTTTTTTTTCATGCTCGGTTATGAATGTTACGTTTAGCAATCATACTGTTTATTTCGGATTAAATTTACCTTCATTTCCTTGTTTTTTTTTTTTAATGAAGAGCCACCATCCTTCGAGGGTACTTGCACTAGTTTATCAACCATTCTTCATTGGAGCAATGGTAGTACTTGCTTATTACATATCGAAGATTAATAGTATATGGAGAAATACGGGTGGATTTACACTTTATTTCTGTAGTAGCTTTGGCTGCTTATTGGTAAGTCACCTTCATTAATCTTGTAAAGATCAAAGATATAAGTTCGATTTGATTGAAAGATGGTATGATTCCTCGCTTAATGCCGATGACAGTTAGATCTAGCTACTTCTGGAAAAGGAGGAGGCAGACCTTTTGCAATTCTATGCATACTTGTAGGCCTATTTGGTGTTGCAGATGCCCTTGTTAGAGGTGGAATTAGCGGGGACTTGGCTTCCATGTTGCCAGAGCTTATGCAATCGTACTATGGAGGCATGGCTGCTTCGGGTGCTTTAACTTCTGGTTTGAGGTTTGTGACAAAAGCTGCATTTGACAAATCTGTTGGTGGCCTACGCAAGGGTGCCCGTAAGTTCATTTATTCTTGATGTTGCATCTAATTCTCGTATCTGTCGATGAAGTTATGAAATACTACTGACTCCAAGTACGTACTTGCTGCTTGCATATCTTCATTGGGAAGGTGTCCCAAATTTCTCTTAATTTATTAATGTTTTGAACTTACTAATACGCATATATTTTATTTTATCTCATTCCCTACATATTTGCTTCTTCTGGCGCTCAAGCACTCATAACTCTAAGTAAGCCTAGAACTGCACATCTGGTAGGCAAATAAATCTGTTAGAATTCCATGCTACATTTTCTTGAATGTGAGCGATCAGACATGTATTCCTAATACGACATCTATGCATGTATTCCTAATACGACATGATCTTATGCTTATCATAGAAAATGTAGACCAGGTAGTGCATTATATATATTAAGACAGAAGTTATCACTTCATATACTTAACTAAATTAAGTTTATAGATACTCGGGGAAACAACTAAACCACCTACCAATTCTAGTTTCCTATGCCTTATAGGATCAATATTACGCAATTATGATTAATTAAGGGAGGGGGATTGAGCAGTATTTCTAATCATTCTTAGCAAGTAAGGTGCAGAAGTCTGAAGAGCATAAAGGTGAATTCAACTAGACAAGATGGGATTTTCTTGTAGTTGGAGAACAATATGCAATCTCTTGACCATTTGTTACATTATCATATTAGGGGGACAACTCGAGTTCATACTCTAAAGTCCAATTAACTGTCATTTCCCCAATTACAAAGAGCTTCAACTCTTCAAGCAGTGTATGCACGTCAGATCCTTCCATAACATAATTATATCTAGCTAGTAATGCTTATATCAAGTCCAAATGAAAATGGACTGTTTGAAAATAAAATTGTACTTTTAGAAAATGAAGTTTAGAAAACAAAATTGTACAACTTTTCACCTTTTCAATCCAAGAGTTTTTAAATGGGCCCTTGATAAAGTTTTACTATTACAAAAGGAAATTATTATCATACCTCTTTATATATATCAATTTATATTTTCGGTAGCCCTCCTACATAATTTCTCTGTATATATGCTAGGAAACTAGAAATTAAAACCCAAACATAGTAGTAGCAACTAGCAAGCTAGCAACACATAGCTTAGAGCCTTGGACTACTGCTTTGAAAACTCTCTCTCATATTATAATAATTTCTCAAATGACTAGCATGGTTTCTAGAAGAATTTCTTGATTCATTGTTTCCATATTGCATGAATTAACCAACGGGAAATACCATTGTTTTTGCAGTGCTTTTTTTGTCAATCTCCACGGGAACTGAATTCTTATGCATTTTTCTGTATGCAATCTGCTTTTCCAAATTGCCGATCGTGAGGTACTATAGAGCAAAGGCGTACTCTGAAGGATCTAGCGCCGTAGTTGGCCTAGCTGTTCCCGATCCCAACAAGGCAAGTTTGATTGCATCTCTAAATAACTGTTTAATTTGATGCCAGCTTTGTTGTGCATCTAATGCTCTTCTTACAAGCCTATTCATTTGCCATTACAGGTTATGGATGCGGAAGTTGATGAATGTTTGACACTCAAACAGCTATTGTTTTTGAATTGGGATTATGTTCTAGATTTATACTTAACTTATGCGATAAGCTTGTCCATTTTTCCTGGTTTTTTGTACGAAAATGTTGGCTCACACTCATTAGGCACATGGTAATCTTCTAAACCAGCTTACTGCCGAAGAATACCATAGAATATATGAGATTATTCCCGTAAAAAAGTACGTATATGAAAATATGTTGATTATATTTTACTATACTTTATGTAGGTATTCATTAGTGTTGATAGCCACATATAATGCTTCAGATTTTGTTGGGAGATATACTCCTCTCCTGAAATATATGAGTTTGGAGTCTCGAAAAGGCCTGATGATAGCGTCATTTTCTCGATTAATCTTTGTCCCCATATTTTACTTCATAGCAAAGTTTGGGGATCAAGGTTGGATGATCATGGTTACAGCCTTATTGGGATTTACCAATGGCCATCTGACAGTAAGCGTGATGACTTCGGCACCTAAGGGTTACAAGGTTAGTAGACTAATAAGATAGTAGAATCATATATACTACGTCGGACATAATCGTAGCACAATGTAATGTTTATGGAATTATCTAAAGCAAACTGAAAATAACTGTACTTGTTACGTAGGTATCGGAACAAAAAGCCTTGGGAAATTTGCTGGTTTTGTTCCTTGCGTTAGGCCTCCTTAGCGGTACTTGCCTCGATTGGCTCTGGACTATAGGCAGCTGAAGCTTCTGATGATTCTAAGAGGATAAGACAGGGTGAGATAGATAAACTGGTTTACTCAACTATGTTGATTTATTATGAATCTTCATAGTATGTATAATTATCTTGTGTAATCATTAGCTGAAATGAATGAGAAAATTATAAATATATGTGTACAAAACATGTCATATTTTTTTAATTATAAAAGAATCGAATGACATTAAAAAAAAAAAAAGCAAAAGTAAATGGACAAGACATGTTGAAATAATTTGGACACCAAATCGAATCTGTTTCAAACGAATGAGGAGGATGAGACTTCATATGATGATGAACCGCCAGAAGGTTTCGTGGAAGATGAATGGTGTCAGGTTATTATCCTGACCAAATAGGAGAAACAGAGAACGCGAAAACCCTATAAAAATTTGCTTATCAACAAGACGTTTGAGGGTAAGGTGGATTATATTGGCTTAATGCAGAATCAAAGGAAAAAATGGATTGTGAAGGGAGAACTTTGTCCTAACACAGGGTCCTTGGATGATTGATGAACATTCCTTTCAATAATTAGGAAATGGGTACCTGATTTCATAGTGGATAATGCCCCTATGAAAGTTTTGACTGCTTGGGTTCGGATCCCCAATCTTGTTGTTGTGGAATATTTTGATGTTAATTTTATTAATAAAGTTGGATCAAAGACAGGCAAGGTGCTCCATGTTGACAAAACAAACGCCTCAAGCTTAGCATAGCTTATTCACTCAACTTAGTGTGGAAATTGACCACTCGAAACCATTATTATCAAAATTAGTATGGAAGGGATACAATCATCATTCAAATTATGATAGAATGGGTCATGTAGAGGATGATTGTCCCTCCCTTTCTAAGGTCCACAACCTGAATGATACAGTGGATGTGTTGACAGATTCACATGTTCAATAAGGAAGCATTTGAAATAATGGTGCTCAAGTCCAACCGGAAGTGAATGTGGATGTTGGTAAAAAAACAAACCAGCTCGAATGAAGCAACCACTTTCGATTCCTAATCCAAAAATAAATAGACACTAGAAGTGTGAACACAAGTCTTTTAACCTAGAGCACAATGAATCCAATAGAGCCGATCAAAGCCCTAAGCCATGTCTTATGAATGAGAAAGACTTGGGTTTGAGGTTTTCAATTCTACTCAATCAAGATAATCTCGGTGCTGAGAATTTGGTGAATGGTGATAAATAATGTGGAGCATCTACAAGGGGAATATTTATATTATTTGCTATGATTCATTTGCGAGATAATTCTCAACCTTTATCTATCTAAGGATAAAGCAAACATATTGAGAGATAATATAGGGATTATGCCACCAAGTTAACAGCGAATCCACCTTTCCAAGAATAACCAAAGAAAAGAGCCAACTATATTGTAGCACTCGTTCATAAATCACTCAGGCAATGAAAATTTCTTCATCTATAACACATTACCACTCATGGTTCTAAGCAAGTAGTTAAAGAGTCTAACACAGTGAAGTCATCTCAAGACGTGGTGGAAGTAGTAAGTCACAGTGAAGTTCCTCAATCTAGGTATGATAGAATTGGAAGTGCCAAACGACTAATTCTTATTTATGTTAAACTCAAGAGGAATTGGAGAAAACGACTTGCTTTGCATTACTCCAAAACACAAAATATATAGTGTACAAATAACTTGCCCTACTTGCCTAAAACTCCCTAAAAGATATTTACCAAAGATAACAAGATGCAAAAGATAATATCATATCTTCACCTTCCTATTACTTATGTGGCATCCATTGGAGAGGAGGACATGGTAACAACTAGGTTAGGAGGTACATTCGGAGACTTGTATCGAACCAGAGCCCTCGGAGAGGACTGATGATAGCATGGAAATTTCGCATAGACAGATTGGAGGTTCAGTTAGATGATTTGGCGTGTGTAAGAGCATTGGCCATCCGTAAGGAAATGTGCGAGGAGTACCCCAGACATATTGGAGGTTTAGCTAGATAATTAGGGTATCTCACATGTGTACCAACAAGGGAATCGCGCATCAGATAGATTGGTTTGCAAATCATGGGACTGATCACCCCTCTCCCTTTGGGCACTACTTGAAAGTGTTCCTTTAGACCTATAACATATCTTGGATGATGAGGACATAAAAAGTGTCAGTTTTGTATCTAAAAATTGCAAAAATAAGCTCCAAACCAAACTAATTTGAAAATAAGCCAATTTAAGCTTGGAATAGAATCGATGCCCCGGGCAACGATTTAGCTAAAGGAAAATCGTTGTCTAAGGCACCGATTAACGATTTGTAGTAAGCTGGATTAGGATTCTGGCAGAAAGCTGGGCGAGTATAAATCATTGCCTAGGGCAACGATTCAGTTAAAAGAAAATCGTTGCTAGGAGCACTGATTTAGCTGACCCAAAAAAAAAAACAGTTTAATTAAAATCACTGCCTGGTTTTTTGTTAAAGGAAGGATTTTTTAAAGATTATTAAAGGAAGGAAAGTGAAAGAAAAGAGAAGAAAAGAAGAAAAAAAACTCGGCCAACAAAAATTGTTGCCCTGGGCTACGATTTCATTTAAAGAGAAAGCATTGCCCTCTAGCCCAACTTACTGCCAAACCTTAATCCATGCCCACTACAAATCAATGCCTCATGCAATAATTTTTCTTTAGCTAAATCGTTGCCCGAGGCACCGATTTTCTTCCGAGCCTAAATTGGCTTATTTTTCAAAATAGTTTGGTTAGTAATTTATTTTTGTAATTTTCTTTTTAAAAAAAGCTTATAAAAATTTAGTTGTAATGAATCTTTGTTGCAAAGACCCAAAACTAGTCTTATTAATAGGGAAAATTGATACAAAAATGAAATATAGCGCTATAGTGTAGGATTAAAGTTAATTGGGCCATAATACCAAGAATTAATGTTTGGACCATCTTGAAAGTTCTCTATAGTCTAGGACATTTGAGAAGGAAAACAACGAAACAAAGGTGATGATTGATGAAGACACTAGGTCCCACGCATCGCCGCCCGTCCCCCACTACACCAGTCTCCAACATTATTGACTTTTTCTTTTATATTATTTGATGTGATTAGGTTAGACGAAGTTGATTTTAACAAATGCCATTCTGAATAGACCCATCAAAACTGCTATAGTATTCCTCTTAAGCTCTTACTAAGTTGTTCATTTACTTTATTATGTTGGGCATACAAGTTTCTACCCCATTTCCTATAATCTACTATTGTAGTTTCAGAATCATCCAGGTTTTTTTTTTTTTATTTTTTTATTTTATCATTTTTCAATGCATTCCATGGTATGCCGCAAGTATAACAAGATTGCAAGATGCTGCTGCTTTGGTGATTCCCTTCTGACATCAACTCTATACGACGCCGTCCTTCGTTACTAATTGTTTTTTGAATCATCTTCACTTGTAATCACATCAAACAGCTCATTTAGCTTTCTCAAACTGGATCAGTTGACTATCATTTTGAGAAAAATTGATAGCTTTCACATGATATCCTTAAAATAGGCAAATTATACCTTCTATTTACTAAATTTATTAGCACAGCTTAGCTTATGAACCATAATCAATTTTCAAAAAGTATTATATACACAAGTGATCTCTTTATATAATAAAATTTACCCCTTAACACAATATATATAAACTTTTATCAACTTTAAAGGGTAATTTTTGCTATATTGAGAGGTTAATTTTACTGAAAAAACAATTACTTTGTTATATCTCGTATATATACAATAGTCTGTGATTAATTTTGCTAGTCTGATGCTACTGTACGTAAGTATGTTATGTACTCGAATACTTTGTAACTCTCCTTTATTTCTCGCTAGCTTTACTATTACATAACTATATACACTACGAAAGATTAAATAATTCACATCTAAGCTTCATCTAAACTAATTACCACTAATCTTATTTTGCCTATATATTACGAAATTATAGTTGTCATCCGTTAGGTAAATGTTTGACGAGTTAGGGAGTGGTCCATAATTTCACCTTCTTTTGGTAGCTTTGAATAACATTTAAAAATTTGAGACTTTATATGCTAATTTATTAGTCACAGTTTGCAAGT
Organism: Dysphania ambrosioides; assembly: GCA_026401315.1. Classification (NCBI taxonomy): domain Eukaryota; kingdom Viridiplantae; phylum Streptophyta; class Magnoliopsida; order Caryophyllales; family Amaranthaceae; genus Dysphania; species Dysphania ambrosioides. The sequence continues at coordinate 26,480,690 of CM048665.1, read as the reverse complement.
TTAGAAATTATAATTTCATAAAAAAAAAAACTATAAATTACAATATTTTATTCTAATTTATTTTGTAAATTTAAACCAAATGTTATATTATGGTCCTAACTTCACTATAATTTGGTTGCATTATTTTTACCTTGACTGAGTACTTTAGTTTAAAAAAAAATGAAACTTTGGGTGAAGAGGTGAGGAAATAGATTGAGTCGATTGAAATTAGAAACTTTGAATTATATTTTACGTCATTAAATGATGTAATTTTTAGCTATATATTATAATAGGTTATTATTACTAAATTTGTATACTTTTTAAGCTAGAACTTATAAATTGTCAAAAAATTTAACTTATATAATTACGGTAAAAATTTAACCCATTAAAAATATCATAAATGAATTTAAAATATCATAATTTACATTTAAAATATAATTTCAAAATTTACAAAATTTAGAAAATAAATAATTTGCAAATAAGCCGAAACCACCCATTATCCATTCTTCAATAATGCAACTTCTAAAAGTAAAGGTGTACATGTCCTCAACCTACCAAAAGGTCCAGTGGGCCCAAGCATAAGAACCCAAACTAACTAATATTATAATCGTGTATTATAAAGTTTGGCCTAACCACTAATAACCAAGCTTCTGATGCATCTGTGACAAAGACAAGCCCATCCATCACCGAACGTGCTACCTAGTCATCCCCTCCCCATTTTCCGATAAACATTCTCTGTTTCTCTCCCATCTCCATCCCTGAATTACTAGAGAGTGAAACTATCTGACCGTACCCCCGAGTTAACTCACCATCATGGACCTCGACTCGGGGGCTGATTCAGTGAGTTCAACACCCCGCTCTGCCCACTACCATAACAACAACAACAACAAACTCGACGACAAGCCTGTGGTCCGTCTCATGGTTAGCTTCGGGGGCAAGATTCTTCCTCGTCCTCACGACAATCAACTCCGTTACGTCGGTGGGGACACCCGCATCGTCGCCGTTAACCGCTCCATCACTTTCTGCCTCCTATTGTCAAAACTCTCGAAGCTTCTAACGCCGTCATCTAGTTCTGATTTCACCGTTAAGTATCAGCTCCCAAACGAGGAGCTCGACGCTTTGATTACGGTTTCTACGGACGAAGACGTCGAGAATATGATGGAGGAGTTTGACAGATTGTCTCTCTCCTCTACTGATAAGATTCCAAGGTTGCGCCTTTTCCTGTTCCCTGATAGCGGAGAGGGAGTTTCTAGAAGTTCCAGTATTGCGTCGCTTCTAGATGGTTCTAAAAAGCGGGAGAATTGGTTTCTCGACGCTTTGAACGGTGGTTCTACCGGTACTCTAGAGAGGGGTAGGTCGGAAGCGTCTTCAATTGTTTCTGAGGTTCCGGATTACTTATTCGGGTTGGATAATTCGGATGAACTACCACCTCCGCTGCCTGTGAAATTCAGGAATCGCTCCGGTTTGAGTGAACCGGCTATCGGTTCGGATCCGGGTTCGCCTGCTTTTGGGTCGGCATCTTCTGCCCCGCCTATGCCGAACCTGCCACCTGTCAAGACTAAGCCTGAGAAGACGAACATGCACCAGGGTGAGGATGTGGGTGAACCGGTGGTGGGGCAGCAGATTGGGGGTCCGGGTTGGAGTCATAAAACTGAACCGGGTTCACCGTATCCGGCTCATGCGGTGCAGCAGATGCCAGTTTATTATGTTCCTGCTGCTGCGTCTGGACCGGGCTTATTGGGTCATAGGAATGTGGTTCCTATATCAGTACCGATTCCAGGGCCTTATATGGCTCACTATGGGCCTGGACCTGTTCAGGTTTCAGTTGGGTATCCAGGTCCGGGTCCAGTTTATGAGGTGCCAATGCATGGGAATATGAACATGGTAGAGTGTCAAGGACCTCAAGGTTTAGGTGGGATGAATCAAGCTTTGTATTATGAAGTTAAGAACGGTGGTATGGTTGCTACTTATCCGGGTACTACGGGCATGCCCGCGTCAAGAGATGATGAAGGGCCAACTTGTGGGACCCTTCAAGGTTGAATACTTGTGTATCTCGTTGGGAAGAGAGTTGAATACTTGTGTATCTTGTTGGGAAGAGAGGAAAATATGAGAATTGAATATGGATGGATATTCAGGTAGATTATTGGGAATATGATATGGGTTAATGGGTATAGTCCGTCAATGTTGAGGCATTTTGGTTAAAAAAAAGTGTGCAGCATCTTGTTATTACTTACCTTGTTTAATTTACGGAGTAATTGTAAATAAAAATGAAATCTGGTAAATGTGTCCAGTTGTAGATAAAGATATCCCTTATTGGGAAACAAAGTGGAAAGCTAGAAAGTGTTGGTGCTATTATTAAAAGGTGTCCATCCAAATTGGAGTAGTTGTTGCACTTGTCCAGGCTTATAGCCCCCATCTTGTGAGGGGCTCACTCCTTTGGGCTTTGGGGCCAGCTAGATTTTATTGTAACCCTATCCCTATCCCTATCCCATCATCGGTAGATTAGATTAAACAAGCTTTACTTTCAAGTAGAGTTCGATTAGAGTTTATGTAAGTGATTGTGGCCTATGCTAATTGGAACAAGTAGTTAATATGAGTTTGAGTTTCTTTGGTTTTCAAAAACGGTTTTATGGAGTATGACTTTGATTTAAGAAAATATTTTTAATATAAATTTGATTTAAATAATTTACTAAATTATCTTTTAAGTATTTTATATTAAAAATATTGTTTTCCAAAATCTCTCCACAAAGATCATGATTCCTATTTTCACTCGACAACGTACAATATTATGCAATTGCTTGCACCGTGGTCTTCCTTAATTGACTAAGCCAGTTCAACATATCCAGTTGCTAAAGCTCTCAAGTCACATAGATTATTTTTGAGTCGTATTCCTTTGAGTTTAGTACTTAGATGTACTAAGGAGGAGGGTTGAGTGATTTTGTAAAGAATTAGAATTAAGTCTAAAAAGTGAGAAGAGGAAAAGAGAAAGAGAGAGTCAAAGAGAGTGTTTTGACTCGAGAGAGTCATAGCTAAAGGAAACTTAGGTCAAATTGGCCTTATTAGTAAAAATAGTTGAGAAATTCCAAAATGGGTCAGGATTTTACATTTGAGTTGGATATAAAAAGTTTCCATGCTAAAATCTATTATGTTACTTTCATTAAATTTCTTTCACATTACAAGTTCCAATTGAATTTCATCAAAGTTTTAAGTATCATAGTTCAATCCCTCCTCCCTCTTATAAGTGTTCCTCACCTCTAACAACTTCAAAATGTTTTTATTGGAGCTTTTCGGTGAATTGAATTAAAAGAAAAAGTTTTTAAAAATTAAAACCTTAGATTCTTTTCTAAAACGTTTTCTTATCCTCCAAGGAGATCAACTCATTCACGTCTTCCTTGTTGGACAAGATCAAACGTTGTTGCCTGAAATCTAGGAACACTACCCTTGATTCGAGAATTGGGCACGACTAGGAGCTCTATAAAAGGAGTTTGCTTTGTTTTAAAAGACAACTAACCAACGTGAAAAAGCTAAGCAAGAAATATCCTTAAGTCAATTTAAAAAAGAGAAAGAGTGTTCCTTATTCCAAACTAATCATAGATTTCTAAACACATAGAGTTCTTATTCAAAGTGTTGCATTTTGGAGTAAAAGGTTGATTGATTTCTTATGAGGTTAATTTAGAGTTAAGTATTCAATAAAGTGTAGGCTTCCAAGTCGAGAGAGTAAGAACATTGTGATTAAGGGGATTCACATTGAGGAAACTTGAGTTCATTCAGTGATAACATTGTGATTAAGGGGATTCACATTGAGGAAACTTGAATTCATTGAGGGATAACACTATATTATTCATGGTTTAATGTCTTGAGTGATATTTTTTTTATCACTTCTCCATATTATCTTCTTTTATGAGCTTTTATTTCACATATTTCAATATTGCTCTTCTCGGATATGCTTTACTTTGTCTTGTAAGTTTTTGGCGTAATAAGAGTTCTCATGATATCACAATAACTATAAACTAAACTTTAATATATAGTGAAGAGTTTTTTTTATTCATTTATAAACTTACTTTAAGTGTTTAATAACGTCATAAATAATGTCCATGCAATTGTAGAGGTGTAAAATATTTAACTTATAAATTTTATAAAAATATTCTGTAAAATATGGTACACGGCCTCAATATATATTTATCAAAGTAAATGACGACCACGAATTCTCGAAAAAAGACGTACTGCAATCAACAAATCAGTTTAACATTATTTTCAAGTGTGAAAATACTAATCGTCGAATTTTTAACTGAATGTTTAGCAAGGATAACATTAGAGAAATGAACATTTTTTGTCTTAGTATGATGATAATAATGGTCTACAGGGTGTGGGTCGGATTAGCTACCTTCCATTTTTCTAAAATAACTAGAAAAAGAGAGGAGCTTAGTAGGGGAGAAGCCAGAGATAGTTTCATAGATTGCTTGATTAGTAGGGGAGAAGCCGGACGTGGAGCAGATAGTTTCATAGATTGCTTGATCATGTATGAGGTCAAAGTCACTTAACCAAGGATCAGGCAGTGGAAGTCGTAAAGTTTAGTACAAGGATCAATCACAAGTAAATTCGTGAAGTTATAAATGACGAACGAGGGTGGATTAAGATCATTACAGGATACAACACCATGAAGAGAGTGGATTAATTAAACAGTACTTCGTTCCCCCACTTCTAATTACAGCTGCAACTTTAACCTCCATTACTCCAGCACGAACTGCAATATTCGTGTGCTAACCTGAAGGAGCCCGAGTCTACAATTAACAGGGCTTGAACAAGTAACTCAATGTACATTTATTATCCTCCGGATGAGGGCAAGGCAGCTGCACCATGATCTTGTTCTTTTAGTCTCCAACGAGGGATCAGTAAATTTCACATCAATCAACCCTTTTCAACACATGGAATTTTTCATCTATTGGTTTGTGTCAGAATTTTTCAGTTCAACATTGATTGTTCCTTCACCTCTTGGAGATGCATTGGTCTCATGAATCTGTGCTGAAACTGGAAGCGGGGGATGTAGCTGAACAAATGCTTTCCCACCTTCACCATAAGTTCCTATACATATAGTGTCGCCCCGCCCATGCCAAGTGCCTCCTTGGACATTGTTCATCTCCAATGTTCTAGACTCCTGCATCAGAATTCATGAATAGACTGTGATTCCTGATAGGAAAACGAGGTCCATGTTTAATTCAAATGTCCAATTTCCCCGGGGTACCAAAAGAGTATTGTCTAACATATTGTTTTCATGATATTATTTCAAGTACGTTGAAAGTGTATACCGAGCCAAAGCTAAGGGTTAATCCATCTAAATGAGCAGCAGTGGCAATAACTTGATAAGGTCCAAATTTTACAGAGGCATACCTGACATAAGGTGCAGCAAGGGCAAACCAGATGGTAAACACAATCGTCCACTGAATTGTCGCCACCCTACAGTTGGAAGAACTTTTTATTTGAATCCAATAAATAATAGATAAGCACAGAATATATTTAAGACCAAGCAATGATATTGGAACTTTAGCTGCATCACAGTTATGGTGAACAGAAAAGCTACATACCAAACCCCAAAACAAACATGCTACTAAAGACTAAAGACATAACCCCCGACTAGCAACTCCTTTAAAATCCTCATGTTCCTTTGCAAACCTACAAGGCTTTCAAATGCCATTAAAATAGTAAGTCTCATTTTCCTAAAATTCCTATTTAACTTGGCTGATGATTCCATTATTGCATAACTGATCATGTTAAGCACCATGAGCTTGCTACTCTTTGTAAGATAGAAACTGCTAATTAGAAGTTGCTTTACTGAGAGAATCATGAGTGGCAAGTGTCTCACAAAAGCAAAGGAGTTTGCTAGAAATTTAAATTATCATACATAGCACGGCTCAGCAATCAGAGGGACCATCATTGAAAAACAGATCTTCAAGGATGCTTGGGATTGAGATACTTCCATCAAAAAATCTCAACCAACCTTTGAAAGGGTTCCACAGTATGATTTATAGCCTTCATGATGTTCTACAGAGATAATTTTTAGTGTAATGTCCTAAAATTAAGCAACCTTTGAAACCATTTGTTAAAACATGGAAAGGAAAGATCACTTGGCAGAGGAGTTGTAATTTTTTAAGCAACCTTTGAAACCATTTGTTAATCTCTGATATCGTTGTAATTTTTTCTAGCTGTTAAAGGCTCCAAGGTATATAGGATCAGGGATAGTAGCTTATGGTTCATTTCAGTCATCATATTGAAATTTCTATTTTTCCCAATAAAGAAATAGGTAGCTGCCTCTCAGCAGGCAGTCAGGCACAGACAGTCAGACTTCAATTGTCAGCTCAATATTACAAGCATATGTAGGTCTCACAGAGAGAATTATTGCCTTGAAGGAGAAATTTTGTATCCATAGTTACCCATGATCCATAGTCAATAAGTACAATTCCCAAAAGACAGGCACATGAGTTACAACCTTCTTGAATTAACTTCCTTTTTTTAAAGTAGGCATCATGAATTAGCTTGGCACTGTAAGTCTGTAACTGAGGGATGCCAATACTGCCATAAGCCTCTCAGCGAAATATCCACTGGAACATCTAAAGTTTCTCTTGGGCGTGTGTTTTAAACTTAAAAGTGACATTCACAAAGGCAATTCTGGTATCAGCAATGGCTACATTTCCCAATTAGTGGGCTGATAAGGAACCAAAAAGGGAGACGAAACTAAACGACCCCCCCCCTCTCCCTCTCTCTATGTCTTTAATTAAAACTAAGGTTGTCTTAAAGGATGGAAAATTGCAACTTCTTCCAGCAAATCAAAGCTAAAGTAAAGCACAAGAATTCTGAATCCCAACTTAGATTCCCTTTCAGCGACATTCCAGAATCCACATTACCCCTAATCTGGTCCAAGAGACAAGCTTCACCCAGAAAGATCAGCTCGCAATCTAGCCTACAATTTTGTGATCACAATGTCCTCCATCCAAATATGCAGTTTAAGAAGCGTCTCATACAGAACTTGATGGCCAATCATGCAAATATAACCAGACTAAAATCAAACAGCTGGGGTACAATCCAATCTTTCTATTTGACCCTATCTATTCCCTTGCTCACTAACAATAGACCTTGAATCCCCTAGAAAGCCTATTACTCTGGCAAGTCACTATAAGCTTCCAACACCTTCCCAATCATAAAGCTCCTAAATTGAAGCTCAGACATCTGTATCCAAAATTCTTTAACAACCTTACCCAACACAAAATAAACTCAATAATCTCATTGCGAAAGATACACACTAATAAGAAACAAACATATCATTGATTCATCTTAACACTGTCATATAAATATGTGATTAATTATCTACAGGACAAAAAAGACAAGCTCTAGAGCATGTTGCCAAAAAAAATAATAAAGTTCTTATACAGGAAGCTTATAAGCATGTCAATCCTCCCCTTTTCTAGAGTTTAATATAAATGGATTTACTTTGATGGCTTTGCAGATTTTGCAACTGTTATCAGGACCATCTTTTCCAGTGGTGGTTAAAATCCAGCAATGGCTTGACAATGTCACATAATTATTGCTCATCAAGGTGAGCTAAAGGTGTTGCTAACTTTTTAGCAATGAAACTTGTTACTGATGTTTCAAGTAGCTAAGAGAGGCAGCAAAAGGTCCATTTATGTATGTAATGTTCTGTAATTCTCTCACCCTGACATTTACTTTTAACTTCTAGATTTTGGTTGAGTATCTGATTGCTATAACTCAGCAATCACTTAATTCCCTCTATTCATAAGTCTTGAGACAAACAATTTCAGGATGATGCTGACTGCTATCAGAACCAAGCCAAATCAAATAGATCTCCATGACTCTCATCAAGTGAGTATATCAAATGGAAGTCACAAGATGGACCCATAGGTTGCATTTAGCTTACAAACCGCTTTACTTTAGTTAACGGCAAAAAGACAAGAGTTCAGCTACTGTTTCAAGCAAACATCTTAGTAGAAGCAAATGAGAACGGTGAAAACATACATAATGACCAAAAATATCAAAAACAATGAACAAGAACTATAAATAAAGAAGTGTCAGAGTTATACATTCAAATCAGCAGGACGAATAGGGACAGCAAAACAAGCTTCATCAAGTAAACACACAATTACAGGCAATTTTAGGGGCACTAATACAGAACCAAGGCAACGTGGTAAGACCAAGGTAGCAACAAATAAGGAAAGCATACAGAAAATAAGAAGCTTACCCTAATATTAAACTTCTTTCTTATACGTGTGCGGAAGAATCCCAAGTATGTTCCCACTGTCATGGTTAATGCGATAGTCAAGTATAGGAAACAGCGCCGATTGGTCACTATGAAGGCAACACAGCTGAGAAATGCTGACACGACAAGAAGGAAATAGAGAGCTCCCTGCAGCACCAATAACAATATCCACTTCAGAAATTAACTCCCAAACCGAGTAAAGGAACAGAGAAGTTCACAAGAATTGAAGGAAGATAAAAGCATTCTTCGTAAAGACATAGCCACTTTAAACTCGGAATCAATCGTACAAAAAATCCCCTAATAAGTAGGTTTGATAAACAAAAGTTCGGGATTAAGATTTCGGAAAAGAAGCGTGAACAGAATAGCAAATTAACACCTTATTCACCATGAGTCCAAAACAAATTAGCAACGAAAACTCAATAAGGATACTTAGCATCACCATAGAGAGTAGAGACCAAACAAAGCACCAAAGACAAACTTTTATAAACTCGATCCTAATAGTTAATTGATAGAACGGTTGTTATGAAAGGGGTAGGAAACCAAATGCCAATTAGGCAGAATATTTTGGTGCTGCGACTAAATGAACGGTATATTTAGAGAAAGCAACAAAAAAATGTATTGAGTTGAAGGAAGAAATCTCATTCATAATTGGCATTAAAAACACACTAAAATGGCACTTCTAAGATTCAGGGCTCTTTACCTCTTTTATCTATGTCCTGTTGAGGATTGGGTTTATAGAACATCAGTTAAAAATTAATATTCCAATCTAATCAAAACTGTTTTTTCTTAGTGTCTTCAGAATTTCCTCTTGACAATTCAACACATAATCAACAGCATACTCCATCTCTTAACTCATTTATTCCGACCCTGCTGGCTTATGCTTAAATGGATACAGGTAGGAGATATGAGTAATTGCCAGTTGATCAGTGGAGACCAGCATGGCTCATGAGTTTAACTTTATACCCAGATTCTAGAGAGACAATATTCACATTATGCTCATTCTCGTTAGCCTAAGCTTCAATTGACAACCCTGTTAATCAGACCAAATGTGAATAACAATTTTGCGGAAGATTAATCACAACCTTCAACCATAAGTCATTTGGCCTCACACTAATTCTAAATTATCCGGGACCTACTACCTGTCAATATCAGTTCCACATACTAGCAAATCAACTACATCTAACAGGATTACAGAGACCGTCCAACTCAAGAAATTTCCTTTCTTTTCTACTTCACCAATTCTTTCGATCATGAAAAGCCATGTACACATCAGGCCTCACAGTTCCATAATCAGCATGTCTCTCAAACTCTACATATATTCAAAAACAACAATCCTGAATAGAACAATTCCCCTTTTGATGGAAATTAAGCTAAAATGTAGGGAATAAGCCCCTAGCAAGCAGAGAACATCTTCCAGATAAACCTTTTTAACTGGAAAGACAGAAAAGATTCATATCACTGGTTGCAAAAACACATAGCAGAACAACCTAATCCAACTGAAGGAAATGCCATAAAAGACCAGAAACATGGCATAGCTTTTGATGTTTTATCAAAAAGACATCAATGATTTGCTGCATGAACAGAAATTCTAGAACTCACATTCCTTTGTAAGAGTGTCACTGCATATACTGCATCAAACAACCAGCATAACGTATATGCCTATGTATAGCAAGACTTTGAAGGTGCTATGATTATCACTCTATATTAGGTCTAATTTTGGAGCATGCAACCAATCAGAAAGGGGATACTCTTTGCTCAAGCGCATGTAACTCGTAATCAAATACTTCACATTTCAGCAATCAAAAACTTAGAATCAGCGACAAAGTTAACAAAGTTACGTAAACCATCACCTGAAGAAAACAAGGGCCAAGACCAGCACGTCTCATGTTCTTCCCAAATCTGTAGCACGGACAACTACACCAACAAAAATAACCATCCAATTAATCAGACATAAAATTCAACAAACATAACCCCTCTTAAACCCAAGAATGATCATTTTGAGTGAGCATTTCTTTTTTACAAAAATTCCTAATCTATACACTCGGAATAAAAACATGCAAAACCAAACACTGATTTACAATAACGAAAAATTCATAAATCCTCAAACATAACCTCTCTTAAACCCAAAATTAATTAAATTTTTTACTAATCATAAAACTTCCTTAATCTATAAACATGATATTAAATTAAACTAATCAGAAAACACTAAATTAAAAGATTGAAAGGTATGAGAAAGAGAGTTAACCAAATAGATTCAACGGCAATACGATGATCATCAAAACAATCAAGAACTTCACCTTCCCACATCCTCAAAACCCCACCACCACCTCCACCATCTTCACCTTCTTCTTCATTTTCAAGTAACCTCCATTTCCCTTGACTTTGCATAGCAACTGTTGAACACAACACATCAAAATCCAACACTGAATCCCCTTCAATCAATCTCTCTTCTTCCTCCTTCTCACACCCACCTCCCACCTTCTCCTCCTTCCCCAAATCCTCCATTATAAAACCAAGAAATCTCAACTATTTGATCACCAAAATCACCCAGAAAATTCTACAAAAACACTCAATTTCCACCCTTTTCACAAATTTGAATTCAAAGTTGCAAACTTTTTCAATTTAATTGATCAAACAATAAAAATCGAACTATCCCAGCAACCAATTACAAAAAAATTCTTAGAAAATACACAAATTTGCAGCCTTTTTAGCAAACTTTAAATGCAAAGTTACAAACTTTTTCAACACCCAGAAAAGATGGGCTCTACCCAACTATTTTAACTGCTAAATTATCAGAAAATTCTTCAAAAACACACAAATTTGCGCCCATTCAGCAAATTTAATGTGCGAAGTACCAAACTTTATTAGATTCCCAGATTTTTGAAATATGCCCAGCAAAAACCCAACTTTTATAGCAACCAAATTACCAGAAAAATCTTCGAAAACAAACAAATTAAAGTTACGAACTTTTCCAGAAACCGAGAAAAAAAGGATAATGCCCAACAAAATCTTAATTAACTCAGCACCTAAAATCACCCCCTTCTAGGGCTTAAATCAAAGAATTGCTGAAACTTTCAACAAAAAAATATCCAAGTTGCAAAATTTTTTTGAGACACCCAGAAATTTGGGGTTTCTATGAATAAATTAGTTTGTAAATCATTGAATTTTAAATATAACTAAAGTGGATAAACCAAATTGTATAAAAATGCAAGTTGTTTTTGTGCTGTCTTTCAAATTTCTGTTAGGGGACTATTACAGCCTTACAGGGTGGTATATTGAATCTGGAAGGTTTTATGTGGGGCGGATTTATTTATTTTGGTGGCTTGCTTCGGGATAGTGATGAAGCTAAAGAAATTTTGGTTTGGGTTTGTTGTCATGTGAATTGTGAGTATAATAAAATAAATGGTTGCCTTGGTTGGGAGATGAGGTGGGTTTCTTTGAATGTATGCTTTTTTGGGTGGGAATTTGAAGATAAGCATAAGATAGACGACAACTTGTTGACCTAACAATCTAACATTATTAATCAATGTTGGTACAATTATTTTATAGTCTTACTGCTATTTAGGGGTTGGGGATTTAGATGATTTTGTGTCTAATGGAGATTCTCTTTGGGTGCATTCTATTCCACCGTCCTTTTTTGTAAGAAGAATATTTCATTACATATTGTATTGAAGAAAAAAAAAACTTTTCAATCTTTCTATACAAACTTTTTCACTTTTTACATTTAACTCCTTTTATAAGAGGATTTTTTTTACCACACCAATGTTTAAAAAAAATCTCCTTATCACTATTTTCTCCACTTTTTTATATACTCTATCATAATACACATTATCTTATTTCAATGATTTTTATGCTACATATTTAAATTTTGAATACAATTAAAATGACTTAAAATTAATAATATTTTATTTTTTAATTATGTTTTTAATATAATTTAATAATTTTTAAAATTTTTAAAGTTTTTTTTATTACGCTTAAAACTAATAAATATAATTTTAATATAATTTTTTTATTTAACTTTTCAATACCATTAAAATGTCTAATTAATTATGTTTTAATTATAATTTAATACTTTTAAAAAAATAAAAAATTATAGATTCTATGAAAGGTATTTTTTTAACTTAAACGTTTAATTAGAAGCGCATTTGATAAACATATACATTATTCAAAAGACGGGTACACAAATATATCGGATCTTAAATAAAAGTATAATGACATACTGGATAAACGCGATTTTACCTAAAATAAAACACAGACAAGAGCACTAAAAGTTAAATAATGATACGATCACAAACTATAAATTTATTTATTTGGTCGTCTTATGACGAAAGTTAAATCATATGTGCTCTCCTAAATCATGTTTTTAGAGATGAATAAATTTCTCTATCACGAAAGGCAATCCCTCTTTGAAAATACGTGTTGAAATCAATGTTGGGTGGTTGCTCGACATTGAATTCAAATGGTTCGTTGTTGTTCAGCGTGGCACTTGTACTCGGTCCCGCCCGTGCTGTTATACTTTGTGGTCAATCTTCTTCGTAGTATCGTCTCAAAACTTCTGCACGTGTGTAGTTGTGTCGTTCATCCTCAACGATCATGTTGTACATTATTATACATGTTTTTATAATGTCACACAGAATATCTTCATCGAATGCAAGTACTGGTTGTCGCATTATAGCAAACCTAAGTTGTAAAACTCCGAAAGCCCGTTCAACGTCTTTTCAAACTGTTACTTGTTGATCATCAAACAACTTGTCTTTCTGAATCTGAGGATGTATTATATCTTGTATAAAACTTGGCCATTTCGGGAAAATTCCATCGACCAAATAGTAGCCCAACTCATAACGATGTCCATTCACCGCAAAATTTATGGGTGGTGCACGACCTTGTAGAACATCATCAAACACTGGTGATTGGTATAAGACATTAAGATCGTTACATGATCCAGGCATTCCAAAGAACGCATGCCAAATCCATAAATCTTGATCAGCAACGTCTTCGAGAATAAGGGTTGCACTCTTGGTACGGCCTACATATTGTGTTTTCCAAGCCGTAAGACAATTCTTCCACTCTCAATGCATGCAGTCTATCTACCAATCATGCCTGAAAAACCACGCAAATCATTTTGATGAAGGATAATCCTTAAATCTTCATATGTAGGTTTTCTTAAATATTTACAAATTGTGAAATAACCCCTTGACAAAAATGTTGCAATGCCCTCCGAGAGGTTGTTTGGCCGATATGTAAATATTCATCCACAATATCTGGGGCTACGCCATACGCTAACATTCTTATTATAGCGATGCAATTCTACAATGGTGATAAACCAAACTTTCCAGCTGCATTCCGACGTTGTTGGTGTTGTTATACACTGGATTATATGCAAAATAATCATTATATAGTTGCATATGCCATGTTCTCATTCCTATCCCTTTTAGGCTCTACGACATATTCAATATCATTATTAAGTTGAGATTCTTGTGGTGAATGTTGGGGAATTAAAATATGAGGTAGGTGGTTTCCTACAAAATCATCAACTAAGCGATCAAATTCAAAATTATTTGAGATATCAGAAGAACTTGAGCTTGAGGTGGAGGAAATGATAGACATCTTTTGGTTATGGTTTAATAGTTGGTGTGTTTGGGGTATTTTGTTTCCGTTCACTATAACACATGTATATATAGTATGAAATTCATATGAAAAGTAGCTCTGAAGATAGCTTTGAATGCATGTGAGTAATCAATGCATAGCTCTGAACATATTCACATGCATATCGTAATCAATTCATTGTACACTTCATGATATGCTTTAAATGCTTTGAATGTAATAGATCTGAAGATATTCACATGCATGCTTTGAATGTGATATGAAATATATTGATGGCTCTGAAGATAGCTTTGAATGCATGTGAGTAATCAATGCATAGCACTAAAGATAGATTGTACATTGCATGAAATTGATTGTACAATTCAATGTGATATATGATGCTTCAATGTGATTTATCACTGCATGAAATATTACTTTAAATAGAGTACATATAATATTAATTTAAATAAAAATGATTACATTAAATATTAACTAAAATAAAAAGGAATACATTATTAATTACTTAAAATAAAAAGGGTTATATTAACTAAATAAAACATAGATTTAACATTAACTAAATAAAACATAAACAAACACATTAAGCTGATCATTAAAAATATGCAATAATAGTAGTTACATGTTCCTTCTACCATATAGTAGTGCACGTAATTCTTCCTTATACGTCTCTTCATCAAAAGTTAGGTCAGTACTTTTTGCAATTAGACCTTGCAGCATTTTAAAGTTGAGCCTTCTCTCTTGTATGTCGACTTATTTTTGGTGAATTTTGACTTATTTTTGTTTTCTCCTTTCCCTTTCCATGTCAAAATCCAACATTTTCAAACGTAGTTATGCCTTGATTTCCCTACTTGTATTATTCTATTTCATTTGCTCACTAATGGTTGAAACTTCTTAAGCCACCTATTTGCCCTTATTACACTTGGTATTTGCCTTTTTAACACCATCGGGTTGAGAAAGACCTCCAGAAGAGAAACCGATGGAGGGAACATGACCTTCATCTCCAGTTCTACACCTCTTATCACTTCCACTACTATCATCTTCAACAGCATCATCACAAGCTAATATTTCCTCTCTTAACAACGCCCATCTCAGTTTTATCCTCCACTTTGGGTTATTTTTAACCATTTCTCAACTATGGTGACAATTAAAATTATGTGGAGTAGGCTTGGAAGAAATGTAGAATAACTTAAATGCGTTATTAATTCGGCCTGCTTCGTTGTAACCACTTCCTATTGCCCTTCTATCTTCGTCATATATAGAAACTACTTCATTATATTATATCAGTTGTCATCCTTCTCTAACGACTTTCCAAACTCCTCAAAGATCTTGGTTGTAGGATGTGGGGCTTCTTAGCCTGCGCTTGATCATATGCCGTAGAATTTTTTTGCCAAAGCACAACTGCTTTTTGGTTTGTACCAACAAATGCATCTTCACTGAATTGCAGATACATACCAATTAGAGCTTCATCCTCTGCAACATAACACATTTGATTCCTTTTGCAAGTGGTTGATTTTGATTGACCGACATTCTTGGAGCCGGAGGTGGAGGGTATTGTGGTGTTTCTGAAACAGTTTCTCACAGTTCATCATCATATTGAGAATTTCTCCCTTGATAAAATAGAGGTGAATGTGATTTATATGTATTGTTTTCGAGAGGAATTTCAGGAGTTGTTTGTTTTCGAGAGGAATTTCAGGAGGTGTTTGTTTTCGAGAGGAATTTCAGGAATTTCGCAAATGAGTGTTTCCTAATCTTTGTAGGAAAAGATGAAATCCAGGATTATTGACAAAATCATCAACTAAATCAGAAAAATGATTAGAGAAATTAGGGTTGTTTGGATCCATAAGTTGATAAAGTAGTAAAATACTAAAGTTTTTAACAATAATAAGTGAAAAATAAAATAATAAACAAGAACAATAATTACTTAAAATAACAATTATTAAATTAAATTTTTACAAAATAAAAACATCAATAATAATAATAAAAAGTAATACTAATAATATTAATAATAATAATATTAATAATAACAATAATATTAATAATAATAATAATAATAATAACCGTTGGTGATTTATATAGAAAAAAATTTATAACTGTTGGTGATTTTTTTTTCTTTTAGGAAAGATCTTTAAACGGTAATATTACCGTTTAAAATAAGATTACCATTGTAAATTTTCCATTGGCCATCAATAGGACACGTGGCGACACTTGATGCGCAGTAGCTTTGGTGAGTGGAGTAACGTGTTTCGTGCACTCATTTGTCCAAAGGTCCGGTTTTTAGAAGAAAAAAAATTAAATAATTGGTGGGCCCACCTCTAAAAGTGCTAATAATTTAATACTCCACGTGTGAATCATTGGGGCTCACCCACTTAATTCACTCTGCTTTTTATGCATGATGGGGCCCACATGCCACAACTATTCACACATCAAAACCCCTCATCCGATGTGTGTTTTTTTTCCCCCACATGTGGTTTTTTCCTCTCACCGGTGTGAAGCATGAGTGTTTATTTTACACCATCACTTTCACTCGTCAAAAGTTTTTTTCCTTACTAGTGGGAGTGCTCTAACGATGACAATAATTATACCAAATTAAAGGTTACCCACTCAATTTCAAAATACAAATTTTTAAATTACCAGAACACTTTAGTTTGTTAACTGAGGCAAATCTCTCTTATAATGAGTTTGGAGGTATTTACAATCTTATACCCAAGCCAAATCGAAACAATTTACTAGTCTTTGACTCCATCAGTTGGCATATGTCATATGAGCAAAGATAATAGACATTTTGATTTGAAAATTTTCCCCTCAGATAATCTGACTTCATTATTATGATAAAAATTTAATCTTACTTCAACATTATTATGATTTATGAATGAATAAATTTAAGGCATATTATCTCTTTTCCTTTATTTTTGTATAATTTTTATTTATAAAGTCAAATTTTAAAAAGTTAAAGTATAATTTTTTATTATTTTATGAAAAATAATATATTTAAGTGAGATTTTGTTAGAAACTTTTCAATGTCAATTTTAATAATATTAAATTTTCATAACTTTTTTTGGCTTACAGATTTATAGTTAATGTCTTAAGTTGTGTGAAGCTTATTGTAAAAAGCCAAATAAAACAAAAAAGAAATTAAAAATAGAAGGATATCCTCACCCAAAAATATTTCGAAATATGACCTTCATTTGTAAACTGTTGTTACTGACAACTGTTTTAAGAGAGTCAATATATTGACTTTTTGAGAGTTGAATTTATCCAGTGTAAAATCGTTGTCCTTGACAACGGTTTTACACTAGGTAAATTAAATTTCATATCTCATTTCCCCATCATAAAAAATTATTTAAACACCACTATAAAATCGCTGCCAAGAACAACAGTTTTACCTTTACGTAAAATCGTCATCCTTGGCAGCGGTTTTACATTGGGTAAATTCAACTCACATAAAGTTAATATACTGACTCTCTTAAAACTGTTGTCACTAACATCGGTTTACAAACGAAGGTTATATTTCGAAATACTTTCGGGTGATGGTTGGTTTTCGAATTTTATTTTTAAAAAAAGGAAAAATATTTAGCCTATTTTATATCCTCCAAATCGTCCAAAGAACATTTAAGTCCATAAAAGACAACAAAAATGCCAAATACGTAGCATCATAACCACATTCAGACTTTTAAGTAAGTACATCTTATTATAGTCGTAGGTGTGGAAAATGAGACACGTTGTAATTTATAATTAATGTAATGAAAGGGAAGTATTACACAATTTGATAGATTGGGTAGCTATAAATTGACGTCTCCCTAAGGATGGCCACGGGGCTGGTCTGGGGGAGCTGGGTCGGGCCAGCCACTAGGCCGGGCTGGGAGGGAAAGGACCGGGACCAGACCGATCTAGGGGCGGGCCAGTCCGGGCTGGGGTTGGGAAATGTAATTCGTACCGAATCGAAAATCGAATCATGAACCGAATTCATGAATAGAATCGAATCGAACCGATTTCACGAATCGAACCGATTTCACGAACTGAATCAAACCAAATCGAATCGAGTTCACGAACCGAATCAAACCGAATTTCATATAATGACAATTAGAAATTAGAAGAAATAAATTATTTCGAAAGTAATGAAATGTTTATATTCACGAATCACATAATGACATTCGTTGTAAACTTTATATTTGACTAGTCATATTCATTTTTCATTTCTTTTGTCGATATTTTTTATTTTTCACTACATATTTACATAAATTACATATGTTATAATCACAAAAAGACATGATCATATTCGATTCATATAAAATAAATTATATTCAACTAAACTAACATTTATTGATTCATATAACTAAACTATATTCAACTAAACTTACATTATATATATAAACTAAACTATATTCAACCAAACTAATATTTATTGATTTATATAATGAATAAAATAAATTATATTCAATTAAAATAACATTTATTGATTTTTATAACCCAAATATATTCAACTAAATTTAGTTTAAACTAACATTAATATAAACTAAACTAAGATTCAACCAAACTAAAATTCATTGATTTATCTAAATTAAACTATATTCAACTAAACTAACATTCATATAAACTAAATTATGTTCAACTAACTATATTGAACTAAACTAACATTCATTAATTCATATAAACTAAACTATATTCAACTAAACTAACATTCATTGATTCATATAAACTAAACTATATATAGTTCAACTAAACTGACATTCATTAATTCATATAAACTATATTCAACTAAACTAACATTTATATCAACTAAACTATACTCAATTGAACTAACATTCATATAACTAAATTAATATTCATTGAGCCATATAAACTAAACTAAATTTAACTATAATAACATTCATTGAGTCATATAAACTAAACTAAAATTCTTATAAACTAAATTATATTCAACTAAAGTAATATTCATTTATTCATAGGAATTAAACTAAAGTATATTCAAATAAACTAACATTCATATAAATTAAACTATATGCAAATCAACTAACATTCGTATAAATTAATTTATGTTCAACTAAACTAACATTAATATAAACTAAAATGCATTTAAATAAACTAAATTTTACAAAATTAGATGATTTAGGCAGGCCATATAGGGTTGTACCGGGCCGGTTCAACGGGCCGATTCAGTGGGCCGAACCGATTCGAATCATGGGCCGAGTCAAATTTTTTCTCGAACCAAAGTGAATCGGGCCGGGTCAAGGTTGGAGAATTTGGATTTGGCCCATATTTTTAATAGGACGAACCGAGTTTGGCATGTTTCGTATGCGGGCCGTACTAGGGCGGGCTTTAACCGAGCCGGGTTGGGGCTGAACCGGCCCAGTGGTCACCTCTAGTCCCCCCCCCCCCCCCCCCCCCCCCCCCCCCCCTACATTTGACCATTTTTCTAAAGCTTATAGTGCATATTGCATATTCGGCTTTGCTTAAGCACTATGTTCGATTAGTTTGTTTATCGACCTAATAACAGGGTGCAAGCCACCGCAGCAACATGGAATATTATTTTTTTTAATCTTTTTTAAAAATATTTCTTGAAATAACCTTAAACTCAAAGTATTTCAAAATATGACCCTATGGCTAGGTTCAGGTGAAAGTCGTTTGGTGGACTAGGGCCAGAATTAGGGCTAAGGGTGGTATTTGGGCCAGGTACTATGAAAGTTGTTGTCCTATACAACGACTTTCAATCCCCAATTTTTCTCATTTTGTCATTTCCTCCCTAATTCACTCACTCTCACTCTATTGGAGATGAACCAAGCCAAATTATTCAACACACTCTCACCCTCACCCTCACTCTCCGTCTCGCTCTCTACCCGATCTCACTCTCCATCTCCACGAGACCAACTGTGTATAATATATAGAGCTAGACCGTATAAAGCAGGTATTGAAAGGGAAAAAATGGAGAGAGAGATAGAGGAATTGAGAGTTTACTTTAGTGTAGGGAAAACAAGGGAAGCATCATGGAGGAAGCAGCAATTAAAAAGTCTGCTCAAGTTTCTAAGTGAGAGAGAAGATGATACACAATATTGGCAAGCACCCCATTCCTCTTTAATTTTGAAAATATTAGGAAAAAGAAAAGGGATTATAAAACCTTTAATTCTCAACTAAAATTGATGGGATTTAAGTACCTTGCTTGGGCTTCTTATCCTTAGGAGGTTGATGGTTGAGATAGGTGCGGGTTATTTTAAAAGGGAAGTGATTGTTTTAACCCAAGAAGCTGTCATTTTCACCTTTTAATATTTTTTTCCTTCTTTTTATGTGAGTATTATGAATATATCAATGTATGAAATGTATGCTGACAATAGATAAAGAGATGATGTTTTGATGATTTCCTTGGTACAATGTTTTGATGGCCACTTCCCCTCTCCCTACAAAAAGTTTTTTTTTTTAAAAAAAAAAAGTAGTAGAAAGAAGGATAAGGATATGGGAAAAAAGGGACAGATCTAGTATGAGTTCAGTGGGTTTAGCTAAATCCATATTAGAAAAAAACCGTAACATACCTTTTGCAACATAATTAATCATGTATACAACTCTAACTCACTAGTAAATGCCTCTTCTTTTTACTCAACCTACTCAAGATCAAATCTCCCAACTCTTCACTCTTTTATTTTTTTCCCTTTCCCCATTTCTCAATTCACGGTTCCGTTCCACCACTTGAAAACCCTATTACCCTACCCCTTCACAAGTTCACGCCTCCCTCTCCTTCGCCCACTGACTCCGACCGTCCAGCGTATGGTGGATCTGCGCCTGAGCACCTCTTCTTTGCATGCTCAGTGCTCCACGACCCACACCAGGTCACCAGCGCACCTCCAGTCCTCCACTCACACTTAGACAGTCACATTGTCGCTGCGTCGCTTTCGCTAAGTCGCGCTAGTGCTCCACTCCGTAAGTGAGTCATGCCACCAGTCACGCTCTAGGTCTCCAGTCATCTAGTGTCCGCCTCCACTCAGCCTAGGCCTATCACTCACTCACTCATCAAGGCACCGGGCATCGAGTCAGTGAGTCAAGCACTCACGCCACCGCGACACCGCTCTCTCGCTCCCCCCTTCGTAAGTACTTTTGGGCTCCTCTTAATCTCTCATTCCTCAATTGATAATTTGATTGATTTATTTGTAAATTGTGAATTGTGCAAAATGTGAATTAAATGAATGATTTGGGAATTGGTTATTTGTCAATTGTCATTTGTGAATTAAATGAATGATTTGGAAATTGGATCAATAGTTGTGTATTGCTTCATTTAAGTTGTCAATTGTTTATATGCCTTGCTATAAGGTATTGTAAGTTTCACAATATATATCTAATAATGTTGTATTTCCTTATAACCGTATTACATCTCGGATTCGATTAAATAAGAAGTCTAACATAAGGTTAATTTAACCAAATAAGGAGACTAACATAAGGTTAATTTTCTTACTTTGGATCATATCATTTGACTAAGTATCTTCGCTGAGTTCATGTCAAACCCCCTCCTCCCCGTATCTTCATTTAATCAAGAAGTGTTGAGCTCTCATTACCCGTCAAGGATGGGAGGTTTCCGTTGAACATTCCTATCGTGAATTGAATCGTCCGCGGACTGGCTAGCTAATTATGGTGTGGAGATGGAGCAAAAGATATTTGAAGCAATTCCGAATGATCTTTGAAGTTGGAGGATTTGGGTGGAACTGCTGACCTAAGACGGTAATTCAGTCCTAAGAGTTATGGCAAAGTATCGTTTCTTTGCGGTTCTAGTGTTCGTCTAGTCTTGAGTCGTCTTGTGTCTTATTTCTAACTTTTTCTTCTTCTATCTTGCAAGGTTCTTTTTCCTTGTATTCGTTGGTGCCTTCCTTCTTCTGCCCAAAATAAAGAATATGGTAGGGTGTTTTTTTATTAGTTATACTTTTCTAAAAAAATATATATATCTAAATCATACATACAAAGGAAAATAGATATAAATCACCTCCCCTAGTATTAGCTATAGGGATGAACAATGTTGTGTAATACGGAGTATCGTACTTCGTATGGAGTTTGTCTTAGTAATGAACAGAAGGATCTGATGATCTTTTTCCTTATGGTTATGGTTATAATGTTACTAACCAATGCAATAAAGATGGTCCTTTTTTTGATTCAAAGACCTAATATGACACCCTGAATCACAGGTCAGTTCACTCGTATACATACGTGTGAATTACGAATGAATATTTAGTATAAGAGGTTTTTCTAATTCATATCTGATATAAATTATATCACATTATTGAAATATCAAATACATGTATTGTTATATCATATATAACTATTGTTATATCAAATATGTAAAAATAAAAGATATAAAAATACAGAATTTATTTTTTAGTATGACAACTATATTCACATTTTCACATGAGTAGTATAGTTAAAGTTCTGAGGATTGGAATCTGTACTCCCGTCAAAAAAATAATAATAGTTAAGAGTTTGTAGTATCTCCGGTTTCCAACATTTTTGTTTGTAGTTAATAGAAGATCCATACTTAGTATTAAATAATGTTTCCAATCGTTACCTTTAATAAGTTTCATTGCTATCCGAGGTTAATTACTACCATCA
This sequence comes from Dysphania ambrosioides, assembly GCA_026401315.1. NCBI lineage: Eukaryota > Viridiplantae > Streptophyta > Magnoliopsida > Caryophyllales > Amaranthaceae > Dysphania > Dysphania ambrosioides. The sequence goes on along the minus strand of CM048665.1, from coordinate 26,458,267 downwards.
ATAAAGCAACATGTTAATGATAATTAGTCCTAACCATCCATAGCAATGAATCAATGATCAACAATGGCCCTCTATAAATCCAATTATCAAGTCATATGTATAATTTTTACCGCCCGCTACATGTCTACATACCCAACATAACCTAACCCCCTCTTGGAAATGTTGACAAGTATTATCAATAATGGTCATATGCAAAAATTATTCACCTTTTGAGAAGTTTTGGAAAATTTTTAGTTAAATTCCTTTTAATATATTATCTAACTCGATCACAATAATTTAAAGTAAAAAGTGCACGTACGTATTACATTTCCTTAAGCTATTAATGTTTGTTAAACCTCACCTATGACCTACCAAGATAGAAAGAATTTGCAAACACCCCTATCCAAAATAGGAAATTAAATGAATTATCAAATATTAGAATAAAAACATAATGGAAGGTTATGCAACTATCTTGACTAATGAAGTAGTCCACATGAAAATAACACAGTTACAAATACATTCCCCACCTAACTCTCTATACGTTAACATTTTTTTTTTTTTTTTTACCGTGGATGTGACACTGAAAAGGACCATGGAACAACTTGGTTTTCTTCATCGTCTTCATGATCATCATCATCATCGTCACCGTTCTCACTATCATCTTGAAAACCATTGTCCCCGTCATCATCATCACCATCACCATCATCATCATCGTGGTCATCACCGAGATCGTCGTTGGCCGGTCCATGGCCATCACCACCACAATTTATAACACTATGATCCGGAGCATCATTCTTTGAACTGAGACATGTCGGACAAACTGAGATAGTAGGGCCAAACTTCGGGCCGGAGCCGGACCACAGTGTAAGAGATTGACAACCATGACATAGAAGTGTCCTAGTGTGTTTTGCAACAAGAAAGTTAGCACCATGTACTTTGGAATCACATTCATAGCATAAATTTGCTTGATCGGATCCACAAAATACGGTAGCAATATTGCTACATAGCTCACATTTTCTCTTCCCCCTCATATTTTCTTTCTTCTTCTTACCAAACAAGGAACAACAATCTCTTTTCTTTTTATATTACCACTTTTTAAGGCAAGTTGAAGTTTGTTAATGTAAATAATTGCCTGGCTAAGTTTGTGGTGATTGGATTTTGGAGATTTGGGAGAAGATATTTTTAATTTCTCCTGTTGCATATTTTAGTGACAACCAGGAGAAGGTGTGGCTATTGTCATTTCCTTTTTATGTAAAGAAATATAAACCATGTGATAATGATTCTTCAGGTGGATTCAAAGGGTACCCCAATAATTTTTTACTTGTTTATTTGAAGGTTGAACTTGAACATGTTATTAATTGTTCTACTTTCTTGTACGGGTAGGATGCAAAAATTTCTATATGTTGAACTAATTACACTTTAAGTTTAATTTGATGCATGATATGGTTGTCTAGTTATAGGGTTTATCTTTAATGATCTCCTCATTTGAGTGTCCATTATCCTTTGAAAACACAGATGATTCACATAGGTCCACCTCATACCTTGTACATGCTTAAGCATATTGTTTTATTGGAAGTAGAATTTACTGACTCAATACTTCTTAATCTTCAGTTTATTACTAGAATAACCACATAAAAAATCAACTTTATCAGCCAGAAATATAAACTAATAACTGGAGGCTGACCAACACTACACTTTTTTCTTAGGATTCAAGTAATTAGAGACGTACTTTTAATCATTTTTACGTGTCCACTAGCCCGTTACAATGATTGACGAGTTTCACATCAATTAATAAATTATTTATTCATCCAACTATCATTTAATTTCACTCTACTCTTATATTGTACATTTTCTCGTTTGCTATCACTTTAATTTGAACCATTACTATAAATATATCGAATTTGTGATAGTTTTTTTAATCTGATATTTGGTATCACTTCATTTGGTCCTATTACTTCAAATTAGGGCTGTTAAAAAATTAATCCGACTCGAATTAATCGATTTGAACCTATAATTATTTGAATGTGACCTAAACTTATTCCATATGTGAAATTGCTAATCTATGACCCGATCTAAACCCACCTTGAAATGATGGACAATCGATTTGACCTAATATGTTATAATTCGAACCCGAACATGCATCCGACTCAATATAAACCAAAAATTCGATTTGAACTAGTTTGATAATGACGCAAACCCGAATGACACTCGACTTGATTAGAACCCAAAGCTTATTATAATTCGATATAACCTATTATTGACCCAAGTCATGGTGGCTCATAACATGTTATACTTTAATCCTTTGTTGACTCAACTTATTATTTGCCTAAGTAGTGAGTTTTAAACCATAAAAAACATTGGATGATTGTTGTGTTATAAATTATCCTTACTAATCACATAATACTCATTAAAATTTTTGAAATTTATAATTTTAATTGTGTAATTATAAATTATTACTCCAAATATTTTTCCTCAAATATTTTGAAATATTTTATGATGGACACAATTTCATGCATCCAAATAGTCATACGATCCACACCTAATCTGATTTCAAATTAGCTTATTGAGCATCCAACTTGAAAATATTTGACTCAACTTCAATTCGAACACAGAATTATCTGATATGATGATAACATGACTTGAAAATATCCAACCCAATTATAATCTGGACTTGAAATTACCCACCATAAATCCTACCCCAACTCAGTACAGTACACTCAAAACTAAAAATAAACTAGAATTGAATTGGGCTAATTAAACTTGACTTGTATCTATAAGGGCAAACTATCTGGCATGACCTGCAAATAATTTAACCCGAATGAACTCAAACTTGACCTAAGAACAATTAGACTTGTAATAACCTAACCTAATTATAACCCAAGATCCAAAATGGCCTGATCCAAACTCCTATTCTACTCCAAATATATCGAAGTTGTGACAAATATTTGATATTATGATTTGTACAAGTTGGATTGTAGTTACAATTTTAAAAGAGAGTCTGAGAGCAATTTGCAAGTACAAAAGATGAAGAATAAGAATTTCATTTGAAATTAAGAAAAAAAAAAAAAACTAGCTTTGAATTTACCTACACTCAAGTGTTCTTAAAAAATTTTACCCAAGAAGAGATTGGGCTCAAAATGCAATCTTATAAACAATAATTGATTGGCTAACCAACTCCAGCGCAATGGAGTTGGATCAATGAAATATGTGGAGGATTGAGCAGGTCCAATAAAAAGGCTTTTAATTGGGTATGCAGGCCCAGGTCTATTTTTCAATTTGATTTGAAGGCCCAGGACCACTATCTTTTTAAGTTCTCCAAATTCCTTTTTTTATTCTTTTTTTTTGGGGGGGTTGTTTGGGGTTTAACCAGGCTTGTCTTAGTCTATTAGTAAAAGCCTACTTCGAATGACCCTGAGGTAATGAGATCAAGTCATTCCCTTGTTTTTTGATGTACATTTTGGATTGCTATGACAAGTGAAGTATCATCTTTAATATTGACTCCAATTGAATTCCTGAATTAGTACATTCACGAACCAAAAATAAATAATATTTGGACATGTGGGACTAGTCGACTACACTACACTCTCTACTTAAGTTTTTATCTTGCTTTCGGATAGTCAGATTAGTGTACAAGTACCGGTGTTTCTTGAAAGAACGCTTACCTAGGTATTAATATTTTTAATTATTTTTCCTTTTGGGGGATTATTGGTAGGGGTGGCAATAGATTGTATTGGGTTCGGGTTGAAATATGTCAATCCAAATCCAACATGTTTATTAAATGGGTCAAAAATTTCAACCCAATCCACCATGGGTTCAAGTTGACCTAACCCAACCTGTTTAATAAGTAAAAGTCATTTGAGTTTTTAATTTTTCAAGTTTTAAGCATTGCAAAATAAAAATCTCAAATCTTAACATAGTCTTAATATAACCAAATTAAAAAGTTTGACAATATATTAACAAGAGGAGAGCACTGAGAAGTGAAGAAAAAAAGTAGAGAGCATTGACAAGTGACGAAGAGATAAAAATGAAAAATCGAAGGCTAAGAGTGAAGAGGCAGAGCGACATAATGCAAATAGAAAGTTGAAATTAGGGTTAGTTAGTGGTAACTATGACTTGAGTTTATAACCCACATTAATTAAACTCAATCCAAATATAAAAATCTAACCAATAATAAACAAGTCGGATCGGGTTAAAATCATGTTGTAAATTTCAACCCGACCCAACCTGTTTATCAATCGGGTTGGGTTGAGTGAACCCAATTAATTAATCGGGTTAAAAATTTCAACCCAACCCTTTATAAATGGGTTGGGTTCGGATCGGATTGGCGGGTTTGGTCAGTTTTTGTCACCCTAATTATTGGTACCAATTCTTTATTATTTTCTTGAGTTGGGTGGAGAATATCAATATTATTTCAAATATGTTCGTTTTGTATATTGGGACTGAAAACAAAAATTTAAAACTATTTCTAGCTCATTTATGATAACTATTAGGTAGAAGAAATTGAAGTATAAGGAAAACTAAAATTTTGAATATATTATAATTGATTGAAGAGCTTGACATGCATTGCCATTAAAATTAAAGCTTAACAACTTTAGTCAACGTTCAAATGTTTATTTGGTCTTTTGATTAGACCTGTTCAAATGGGTTGATCAATCCGTTTATAAAATAGTTTAATCAATTATGAGTTTAATTGGGTTAGTCTTTTAAATGGTTATGTTTTATTGGGTATTTAATGGGTCAAGTCGAGTAAGTACTGAGCCAATAGTTTTCAATACTTTTAAACAATATCAAGTAATTAATGAATGTTTTCCATTTGTTTTACAATGGTCCACTGTAAAAAATTGGAGGTAATATAGACAGACTATCACTCTCCATAGATAGAACTATACTCTCTTTGGACCAGCTCGGCCTGACTTCACCCATTTTACATCTTTTTTAGTCTGACCCGACTCGCATGTGACCCATCCCCAACAATGACCCAACCAAATGCATACTTTTGATTTATATCAAACTTATGATAATAATCAAAATTTAATAAATTTATTTAATCGTAAAAACAATGTGATGACACTGTGTCATTATTAGGAAGATATTAGGACATGTTAATTTCAAAGAAGTAATGACATTGTCAAACTACGGAGTAGGGTAAAAACTTAATTTTTTTTTTCCTCATTGATTGAAGTTGAAGTCATTCATAAAATGTACACATGAAGGAACTGGAGACAGTACCTTGCATTGCAATTTCCTACGTTCCCATCCAAACAACATAAATTCGCATAGAGAGGCGGGACTCCAAAGGAAACTGCGGAGTGGGCTATAAAAATATATAAGATGCACAGTAAAGTGCAACTTCGAGGAAAGCAACCTTAGCCAAATGTAACACCACACTCCAAAAACATCTCTTTAACTTACTCAGTAATCAACTTCCAATCTGTAACTTGGTTGGCATATAATCTATTTCGTCCAATTCTTCTTCCTTCCTTCCTTTTGTAATATAATGCACATCATCCTTTGTTCTCTTCTTCCTACAATCCTACATACGCTTATGTACCTATAAATATACACACATCCACCATATATTTTACAACTCAGTCACAAAACTTAACAGCCAAAATCTGTTGAGAGCTAGCTAGCTAGCTATATATTACGTACAGCAATATAATCAACATTTTCGTAGTCATGGCGGCGAATCAAAGCAAGAAGATGAACAACAACTACAATGGGCTAGGGGTAGTATTCAAAGATTTTTTACCGGCGATGGTGGAGCAGCTCGGCGAGGAAGGGTTCATGGAGGAGCTATGCAACGGGTTTCAACTACTGATGGATGAACAAAAGGGGGTTATTACGTTCGAGAGCTTGAAGAATAACTTGGCGGTATTGGGATTGAAGGGTATGAGTGATGAGGAAGTAGGGGAAATGCTGAGGGAAGGGGATGTGGATAGAGATGGTTGTTTGAATCAAATGGAGTTCTGTGTGTTGATGTTTAGGTTAAGTCCTGGTTTGATGGATGGTTCAGTGAGGTGGCTTCAACAAGCTCTTGGCCAAAGATCAGTCTTCTACTACTAATTTTAATTCGTTAGTTCAAGGCTATCTATTAGATTGCTATGTTTCTAAGTTTCATATTATTTTTCATCTTGTGATGTTATTTCATTTGCATTATTGTATGCTAATGTTGATTATGGAATAGGTGTGTATGTATTTGTTAGAAGTTTATGTAAATGATCCCTATTTCGTGATAATGAACACATCATTTTTAATAAATTATCAAAGCTAAGGTTCCCCATATTTGGTTTGATCCTTCATAAATCAGTTTCTTTGAGCTTATGAGTTAGCATCAATCCCTCAATATTTGAATTACAATGGTTATATTAATTATTCATTTGGGATTGAAATAAAGTCAAGTACACTATTGTACCACAATGATAAATCTAGTAGAATTGCAGTCTAACATTTCTAGTATTTCATTTATATCCCATCTTAATCAGTTGGTTTAATGGATAGGTAGATGATAGGAAGGGAAAAGCTAACTGTTACAAACTGAATTAAAATGAAATCAATATGGAGAATTATCTTACATTATGACAATATAATTTTGCAGGGAAGGAATGCTATTATGTGATGTATGTTAGCTTGTACAAATAAAAAAAATTAGACGGTTGACCCATTTTGTGTGTGGTACGTAAAGGTTTTTAATAATTGACTTTTTCTAGATAGACGGGCCAACTATGTTATCAAAGGTTTTTCCTTAACGTTATACGCATATTTGTATAGAGGACATATTAATGTCACAGTGAGTATATATGTAGTCGAATAAAAATCTCAGGCTATGTTTATGGCTGTGAAAGCTCTTCGTGAGGATTTGCATCATCAACCATTATGGTGAAAGCACTAGCATGTCTCAAGGCTCTCCAATGATGCAGAGATAATAATTCGAATGCAATTCGTATTCTGTTAGACTTGACTCTCTTAATTTCACATCTAAGGAAGAAAGATCCTCCAATCCTTGAAAATATCTAATACTTTAAGGATTAGGATTAAGGACTTTGAAGAATCCTTTCAATTTTGTTTTATCCATAAGATAAACATGAATCGAGTTAATAAGGCTCATAGACGAGCCTGAGTAGCCCAACATTTGTCTTACTTTTGTCTAGGTAGTTAACTCTCTTTATTTATTAGTTCGTTCTTGATATGTCAAAAAAATAAAATTCCAAGCATACATAATTGTAAGACAGAGAATGAGATGTTGCACCATTACTAAGCTTTAATTTGTGTCATGTTGCTACGTCAAGATGTTTGGATGTGGGATTTCTGAGTTGTGATGAATGCTTCATGATAAAGACAATGCGTTGAAAGTCCAAACTATACGATAAAGTGTTACATAAAAAGGCCATTTGATGGAGAAGGAGCCAAGACATAGGGCACGTCATACTTAGGGTATAGGTATCATCTTAAGTGCTTTTCAGCTTATTCAAGTCCATAAAAGTTAATTACTCAATGAAAATATATTCTATTATTATAACAATTCGAGAATTTATAATATCAAAGTTTAAGAAGTGATCAGCATTTTAAACTGAAGCGAGTGTGACTCAGTCAGTCAGTCAGTCATACTATTGAAGCTATTAATACCAATTGCTCGCTTGAATATATATAAATCAATACCAATCTGTTTTAAAAGGAAAGATCTTTGCAATTTACGAGTGATTTCTGTGTTTCATTGAAGTCAACTTAATTATTTTCAACTTCCAATTATTTGTACCAGCTAAGTACTATTGAAGCTGTATATTAGACACTGTGATATCATGTTATATTAGACATAACTATTGTTATATACGATATAACTATTATTATATCAGATATAAAACTACAAAAAATGTATAGACACTATGATATTATGTATAGAAATGAAATTACGAACATATCTCCGATATATTTATATCAGATATAAATTAGGAATTTCTCTTATAAAATGATATGACAATGGTTGTTGTCGCCATGGAAATTATAGTAAATAATAAAATAATCTGTAATTAGTATAGTTTAACTAAGAAAATGTTTAAAATAAGTTTATAGTTTGTATTTACTACGTGCATAGCATTTAGTTGGCTTACTATAAAAAATCACATAAAAGTACGTCGAGTTGAGCATATATAAATTGAAAGCGTAAACGAGACTGAAGATGTACAGGTAAGATGATGTTGCATTGGATGCCTGACTCTGCTGTAATTGGTAGGAAGCAGACACCTGAGCTTAAGCATGCATCATCATCACGCTTTACGCTTTGGCTAGAAAATGCATGGGAGGCAATTGCGAAGGAACCTACCCATTAAATAATGACAAACAATAAGTTATGGTCGACTCACGTCTGTATTTTGTATCGCTTACAAATCTCTCTTTCTTCCCAATCCTTTCCATGTTTCAGGTATCATTACAAAATGGATGTGATACTTTTTTGAAATTGACTTCTATCTTTGGACTTTATTCCTCTACAGCTCCACCCCTTTGATCTCTAAAATATATTCCTTCTATTAAATTTCTCTCCATTCTTCCAAATTTATAATTTTTCCATAAAATAAGGGCTCGATATATTAAATTTTTTCCACTACATGAAGATATAAATCTTGTAAAACCTTGGGGTAATTGTAATACACAGAATATATAGTGACAATCATTTTGAAATGAATAGAATATATACTTCACAATTCACATAATATAAGGAATTTAAGAAGTTTTTTGTAAATTAAAAATTTTGTACAAAATTAATCGGACATGGTGTACTTCGTAAGCATTAGGGGTGTCTAATTGGGCCCACAGGTCGATTTTGGGTAGACCTGTCGCGGGTCGATTCTTATCGATTTGGTTTAAATCGGGTCAATTTGGCTTGTCAGGTTGGGCGGGTTGGGTCAGGTCCTTATCGGGTCGAGTTAAATCGTTTATTTGCTTGCTCAGGTTAGGGTCACATTATATTCGGTTCGGGTCAAGGATGGTTTAGGTAAAATCGGGTCGGTTTCTAAACGGGTTATAGCAGATTATTTCGAATTCGGGTCAAGTCGGTCAATTATGGTAATTGGTCGCCTCGATTTCGATTGAAATTCGGGTTGGGCTTTATCGGTTTGCATCGGGTTATTAATGAAAAAGATTTCAAAGTTAATTAGAAATTAGGTAAAAAATAGGTCAAGTTAGATTAGGTCACATTCACATATATTCAAATTGTTAATATATTGAGTGCATTTGGGTCATGGGTTGTTATAAATTGAGTGATATCGATTATATGTCGGCTTCAATCGGTTTCGGGTTTCCTTCGAGTCGGGTTTATTACGAGTAGGTCCTCTAACGGGTCGGGTCTCTAACAACTAGGATACAGATTGGGTTCGAATTTTCGAATATCGGGTCAAATCGGTTTTGGGTTGACTTCAGATCGGGTTGGGTCGATTTTCGGGTCCCACTTTTCTAATCATAATTTGGCCGGGTCCGAGTAACTTATCGGAACAGGTCTGATTTTGACAGCTCTAATCCACGCATTATGGGATTATATATTTTAAGATCTACCATGTAACTATTACTACCGTGACGTGTTTTCTTTTTTTTTTTTTTGAATGGTAGAAATTGAACATGTAAATTTACTACTTCTTTAACCGCAATACTAATTACTCCGTAGTGGAAGTACGTAGAACGAGTACATTTGGTCCTTTTACACTTCGTATTACATATTAGTATTACTCCATACATGAAGCTGAGCCATTATTTCTTTACATAGATTATCGGGTTGTAGGAAGCATCTACATGAAGTTAATTACAAGAAAAATTACTAAATACTCATATTCACCACAATGAAAACCTAAATATACAGATGAGTTAGATCTTAGATGCATATGGAAGTCCTCAATTGAAGGAAAATGAAAGCTACCAAGATACTCTTATAAAATTAGCTCAAAAAAATTTCAAGGACACAAAAAAAATCTTGAAATTGGGAGAAAGGAAAGAGGTATAGAAAAGGAGTTGTATGAGACAAAAGAATTAAATGCATCAATCCAAGCAATGAGAACTTGAAAAATTCGGTCTGTTTTTATACATTCATTTTGTATTTGTTTGAGGTCAAGGTTTTAACTTTTAATATTCCAATTCAAGCAAGTTCTTTAAAGAAGTAGTCATTAGGTTTTCAATTGGTCCAAAGAAGAGGGGAATGGGTGTTGTTAATATTTTGGAGTCTAGCTTTGTTGATTTGTTCCCTTTGTTTCATAGTTTCTTGAACTTTTATGGAAGAAGATCTACAAGGATTTGAAAAAGGTTACACTTTTAACGTAAAGAATTCATGTTGATGGTGTGTATTTTGATGATATAACATGCACGCACTACTGAAGAAGGTCGGACACCTTACAGTGTAAGGCGGACAAAGAGCACAGAGCAACCACATTTATTTGCTCTTGCTGCCATATCTTTTGCGGGTTTTAAACCACAAAGCTAGGGTGTATCCCTAAAAGCACGTGTGATAGCAAATTGTGAAATTGATTCCTTCACATATTTTGAAATTCCCATCCAAGATCACATGCTCACATAATCAACTTGTTGCCAATCTTGTGGTATTTGATTATTCAAGGATGATTATGTCATTTGTACCTTCATTGCTACGAAGAATGACACAATTATGTTGGCCTTTGACAATTGGTACAACTTACAAGTAGTCAAGGTATATAAAGGAAATTATGTAAAGATAATTGAGATCCAAATTCCAAACAATCTCCATTTGCAGTCTGTACTAGAACTTTTTGGGAATTTTTTAGGTTAAGGAAATCGTTCTTATCATATGACATGGTGTCAATCGCTTCGCAATCAAACACCCATTTATTTCCCGAATCAGTTTGGCCTAAAACTCCTAAACTTCTCTTTTGGGCTACGTGGGTCATGGCAAGGGTTTTTTTCGGTTTTTGGGCCTCGATAAATTTTTGGGCTAGCTTAGCACATGGATTTGTGCTAACTTGGTGAGAAGTATTTCTGGCCGTTTGATGTAGGGGTTGAACACGGAGCGTTGGATTGAAGTTTTGGTTGACATAAGGTGTGAGATTCAAGGTTAGGGTTAGACATATGCCAAAAATCTCAGTTTTTACCTTCTATTTCACTTGCAGCTCTCACTCCTCCTTCCTCCTTCTTCCTTCTCGTCTTCTATGGCGGCTGTCACCATGCTCCTCCTCTTTGTCTCATTCCCTCTCAATGGCCCCTTCTCTCCTCTTTTCTTCACGTTTGGCCACCATTCGGGATAGCCAACTAATTTGAAGTTTCCCTCTCTCGTGTGTCTAATTCCCCCACAATGTGTGCACTTCAAATTTGATTTGTCATCTTGTTTTCAGGATGTTGGCTTGCTTGATTGACTGCTTGTGTTCAACCCACTCCTTACACCATGCACCGCCGTCGAGGAAGGTTAGTAAGGTAAGGAACTTCTCATAATTTTCTTCCTTACTATTTCCCTCCTTATTGTGCTATATGTAATCTCTATGGTGGGTAGAGGGTCTTGATTCACCAAGTCTCTTCTGTCCTTGTCGAACTCATTGCCTAAACCAGCCAAAAACTGGTAAAGTCGATCTTGTTGTGTGATGTTATGTATATGCATATCCTCTGTGCACTTCATGGGGTTCGACATTTGTCTGTCGATCTCCTTCGAAATTGTTGTGAGTTTCCCATAATAGATATCAATAGAGTCTATGCCTTGTCTGATGTGGTTTGCCCTGACCTTGAGATCGAATATTTGGAGCCCGTCTCCACCACTACTGAATGTGGACTCTATGATTTGTCACAACTCTTTTTGCGGTTAAAAAGTCTAAGAATTGGTTAACCAATTTTGACTCAATATTCTCTATGATCTAGGCTTTGAACGTGGAATCTTTTTGTGCCCATATGCTATACTTTGGGTTGTCTTTAGGAGGAGGGTTGGCCATGATATGATTAAGCCTCCCCTCCCTTTGATTTCCAATTCCATTAGCTTGGACCATTTGATGAAATTTTGGGTGCTCAGCTTCTCTCTGATGGAAGCTACCCCGTGTCCTTCCTTGCTGCTAGTGTTGTTGAGTTTTTCAAAAACTCTATCGGTTGAGCATAAGTCATGATGGAAGCTCCATTACGGGGGTCAGACATTTTCTTGTACCTTGGTATATGATGATGATTATGGCCGGAAAAATGTCCTGAGAATCGGCCGCTGTGATACCAAGATTAATATGATAATCTAATTTTATGAATATGGTTTTGAATATTGATTGAATTGAATTTTAGAATTGTATAGGCAATATATTCATAGTTACATGAATTAACTACTTCCAGTGTTTGAACTCCCAAGGACTCTATCTTCTGATCTTCAGGTGATCTTTTGTAACTCTATCTTGATTATTATGGCTTTATTTAGTTCTCAACTAATTCTATCTTCTATCTTTTCTTCATATTGAATGAGCACCCTCTTATGAAATAAGTACACAAACTAATGTATGTGAGAGGGTGTGAAGTTAATTTTTGGTATGACACTTAATAAATGTTTTGGATTTGAATCAAAGTTTAGGAAAATCAACTCAATTTCTTCATTTGGACACTTTTTATAGATCATATAATTTCTGAATAAAATCTAGACCAGCAATATAAATTTTTTTGCATGCAAAGACCGATTATGTAAATGGGATAACTAGCTAGATTATCTTAAGGATCCTATTTTAACTAGCTCGAGATAGGGGTGTTTATGAGTCGAACTTAAACTTCGATTTTTTAGTTCACGAGCTTTTGAGTTCGAGTTGAGCTTGATTTTGAGTTATCGAGCTCATGTCAAGCTTATGAGCCCAAACTCGAATTCGACTCGGCTCATAAGCATTTCTAATCCCATTTATATCCGGCCATTTAACCGTTATGACACTTAATAATCAGGTGAAACTCAAAAAGTCAAACTTTCTCGCTTGTATTAGAAGATTAGAAGGTAAGAAGGAAAGAATGAATGAGTTCGCTTGTCGGTTCACAGTGTTATTTATAATGAAGTGCCAATTTTTGACAAACCCCACCAATTAGCGTGACAAACTTTGCATCTCACGGAATGTCAAAGGTCAAAGGTCAAAGCCGACCAGCCCCCTAACAACCGATGACTTTCGTAAAAGGAAGATCAATTTTGGAGATATGCCTTAAATCAAGCAAGCTGTATGCTCTCTAAGTTCAGTGCACTTTCTTGTTATGGGTTATGTTCACACCCTTTTGCTCTTTCTTTTTTCTTGGGTTTGTGTGCTTCAGTTTGGTTCAGCTCAAGGCGATATTACAAGTACACACGTCCTTACGGACCCAGAAACACTAGAGTCTAGTGGTGCCGTTTTCAAGTTCGGGTTTTTCAGCCCCGGTAACTCATCGAGTCGATACGTTGGAGTCTGGTATAATAAGGTGGTTGTTGATCAGTTAGAAGTGGTTTGGGTAGCCAACAGGGAACGCCCACTTAATGATTCTGCTGGGGTGATCAGAATATCCGAGGATGGGAAGCTTCAACTCTTAGATGGACGAAGCAATATCATTTGGTCATCACACATAACAGCTGCTAGTGCGATTGAGGCTAATTTTGTTCAACTTCAAGATACTGGGAACCTTGTTTTGCTTTCAAATGCTAGTGGTAATATCATTTGGCAGAGTTTTGATCATCCTACAAACTCGTTGTTGCCACGTATGGTGTTAAGATCGTATGAAAATACAAGCGCTCAGTCAATGCTTGCGTCTTGGATGAGTGCTTCAAATACTTCGAATGGACCCTTTACTGCCGGTATTAATCGCCGGAGGCTACCTGAGTTTTTTATCTGGGATGGTGATCGCCCTTATTGGCGATCGGGGCCATGGGATGGTCGTATGTTTATGGGAGTTCAAGCGTTGTACTATTCTGCACTGGATGCTGGATTTCTTCTTCAAAGTGACAATGAGGGCACATTTGGCCTATCATTTTCATCGGCAATACCGAGAGTTACTGAACACTATGTTTTGACTTATGATGGTATGCTGTCACGAAAAGATTGGGAAGATGATAGAGGGGAATGGACCGTTCAGTGGCAGTCCCTACAATATGAGTGTGATATTTACGGAAAGTGTGGAGAATTTGGGAGTTGTAACTCAAATAATTCGCCAATTTGTAGTTGCTTGAGGGGGTTTGAACCAAGGAATCACCTAGAATGGACCGCGGGGAATTGGAGTAATGGGTGTTTTCGGAAAACACCTTTGCAGTGTGAGATTACAGGAGGGAAAGAAAATGGATTTTTGAGATTAAGGAATGTGAAAGTGCCAGATGATGCTGCTTGGATTGATTCAGATGATGAAGAGGATTGCAGGAGACAATGCCTAGGAAATTGTTCCTGTTTAGCTTATTCTTATAATTTGGGTTTTGGGTGTATGATTTGGAGTGGAAGCTTGATTGACATACAAGACTTTTCGCCTGTTGGTGCTGATCTTTTCATTCGGTTGGCTCAATCAGAACTAGGTGATCATCTCAAAAGGCTTACGTCTACTCCCCTTTTCTGTTGATTTTTCCTGTTTTGCTTGCCATTAGCTGATGTATTGATTGACTGGATTAGCTGTTTTTTTTTTTTAAGACAAGTGATCTATCAATCATTCAATGAGCCAATGTTTTTATAAGCAGGTGAAACTAGTAACTGGAGAGTAGTTGTTGCAGTCATAGTGATTACGTGTACAACCTTGTTAGTTGTTTTTCTGTGCGGTCTATGGAGGTGGTGGCATCGACGAGATGGTAATATTGTTTTTCATTGCTTCAATCATTTTCTTAGTTTGAAAATTTTGTCCTTGGCTACATTGATATGTAATTATATCTATAGCAGGCAAAACAGCTGAATACAAGAAAGCAAATTCGCATAATAACACGGTTGCTCGTTCTACAAGTAATGCTGAATTTCACGATTTACCGTTGTTAAAATTTGAATCGTTGGTACTTGCAACGGATAACTTTTCGGAAAGCAAAAAACTTGGACAAGGTGGATTTGGTCCAGTATACAAGGTAAATAAATGGTTTTTACTGATGTAGAATAAGGCCCAAATATATGTGTGAGGATTAGAAATCTTGAACGGAATATCCTTTTGCAGGGAAAATTTGAAGATGGATTAGAGGTAGCTGTAAAAAGACTCTCAAGAGCATCAGGACAAGGTGTCCAAGAATTTATGAACGAAGTAGTTGTGATCTCGAAACTACAACATAGAAATCTTGTGAGGCTGTTGGGCTGCTGCATAGAAGGAGAAGAGAAACTGTTGGTGTATGAATACATGCCAAATAAGAGCTTGGATGCAATCCTCTTCGGTTTGGACCTTAACTTGGGATAAATATTCAATAGTTTAGTTTGTGACTTTCAGAATAAACGCATTCTGATGATGATTCCTTTGTGCATTTTTACTCAGATCCTTCTGTTGGGGAACATTTGGACTGGAAGAAGCGCTTCAATATAATCAAAGCGATAAGCAGAGGTCTCCTTTACCTTCACAGAGATTCTCGATTGCGGATCATCCATAGAGATCTTAAAGCAAGCAACATTTTGTTGGATGACGATCTCAATCCAAAGATATCAGACTTTGGCATGGCAAGGATATTCGGTGGCAACCAAGTCCAAGGTGACACCAAAAGGATTGTCGGAACCTAGTGAGTTACTTCTCGTACTTATAGTACCAGTAAATACTGCTTATACTGTCATCTGAGCATTGAACTTACAAATGCTTTAACTCCTAATTTCTTCTGCTCAAAATGCAGTGGCTATATGTCTCCAGAGTATGCAATGGAGGGTCGGTTTTCAGAAAAGTCAGATGTGTTTAGCTTTGGAGTGCTGCTACTGGAGATTATAAGCGGAAGAAGGAACAGTAGCTTCATGAATGAGGAGCCGTTGAGCCTCATAGGACATGTAAGATTTCATACTGTTGCTATATACGTGTTCATAACAGAGTATTTTCTGCTTTGTTAACTTCTGTTCCAAAAAGAGCATGTATTTACTGTTTAGCTTCATTGTCTCTATTGTTTTAGGCATGGAAACTGTGGAACGAGGAAGATACTTTGTCCTTAATTGATCCAGCAATTTTTGAATCAACCTTCCAAGCAGAGATTTCGAGGTGCATACATGTAGGGCTATTGTCTGTGCAGGAATTTCCTGAAGATAGACCAAGCATTACCACAGTTGTTTCCATGATAGAGAGCGAAGTAACAGATCTTCCTTGTCCAACACAACCTGGATTTACACAAAGGAGAATTGCTTCTTGGAATGGAATGCATCCAACTGGCCGTGATTGTTATTCTGTTAATGGTGTTTCAATCAGTTCTTTAGGCGGTCGTTGACAAAGTTTTGGTCTTATGTCTCCTGAATATGCAATGGATGGCAGCTTTTCAGAGAAGTCAGATGAAATTGTAAGTAAAAGGCAGGAATTTTTTTTACAATAGCTCGACATGTGTTAAGTATGACGTCAGATGGGGTTATGCTTTTGTAATAATTACAGATGTTTAGAATCTTAACTTTATAAAATTTGGATGGACAACAGGCAGTTCCCGTGTTCCTATCAGAGATAGCACCCATCCAAATTCGGGGAGGTCTTAGTATTTTATTTCAGCTCAACGTCACAATCTGTATCCTTTTCGCCAACCTCACACACACAGACTCAATAATTATACAAACATAGTCAATAGTTTTGAATAATGTGGTTTTTTTTTTCTTCTTCTGGTCTTTAGAGTCATAAAGATAAGCCCCTGATCCTTCTTGTTCACAGTTATATTTGTATGTGACATTGGTGTAGTGGAAAAATATGACTTGGAGATGGTACACATCTACAGTATGTTTTCAACTATCTATCTTTCTGATCTTATTTTATACGCCGCCGTGTGATCTGAATCTACCCTGCTTTGCATTCTTCTGCACTAAAGATTATGTGCATCGATGCTGAACTTGATTGTTTCTATGGCTTTAGGCATGGAAGTTATGGAATGAGGGAGACATTTCATTGGTTGATTCAAGAATTTCAGAATCCACCTTCCAACAAGAGATTTTGAGGTGCATAGAAGTAGGACTGTTGTCTGTGCAAGAATTTTCCGAAGATAGACCAAGCACTGCCACAGTTGTTTCCATGATAGAGAGGGAGTTATACATCTACCAAGTCTAACACAACTTGGCTTTACACAAAGAAAAGGTTCTCCTCGGAAAGAAGCCCACTCATATGGCCATGAATGTTATTCTGTTAATAATGTTTGAATTAGTTCAGTAGGTGGTCGATTACCACATTTTGTGCGGAGCTGTGTGGCCTGCAGTATAATTTCTAGTCAGTGATTTCTCTGATCAACTGCGTCTGCTAGAATGTCACCAGTTTTCTGAATGATATAAATTTTTTGAAAATGATCATTTGATGTCTACTAATCATGTCAATTTTCATTTTTATGGTGTTATTGTCAAATTTGTAAGAAGTATTCTTTCTGCCAAAAGAAAAAACAAATGTTACGTGTCCTTCAAACAATAGTCCTGTTAGAAAGAAAAAGAACTGTCCATTGATAAAGTCAGACCTAAATTAGATAGTGCATCCGGCTGCACAGTCCTAGCTGACACATGCAAACAGAGGAAAGTAGCAGAGGAAAGTTGAGTCGGTAGTATTGGGGAAATGAAAATAGAAGTGACATTAGAAATTGACAGGAGGTTCAGTACATTGGGAAAACAAGTGGAAAAATGACAAAAGTATGGATGTAATGATGGGAGATTAAAATGATTATTGATAACTTTTTGAATTTGAAATATATTTGCACTTACATGCACATATTTCCACCTATTTTTTTTGTCAAAATTTTTTTCTATCAAAATTTTCCACTCCAATATATATTTTTTATTTTTTTATTAAAAAATATAAAAAATTTATTTTTTTAATAAATTTTTTTTAGAAAAGTTATTTTTATTTAACAAAATATTGATAAGAAAAGTCGTTGTCCAGGACAGTGACTTGTCCTAGACAACGACTTTACACCAAACTTACACCCAGGGTCATTTTCCAAAATAGTTTGTTGTGAGGGTTATATTTCAATTTTATTTTAAAAAATGGTTAAAAAATAAAAAATATCCCAAAGTTGGCCTTAATTTTGGGAGCATCTTGTCTCAGACACCTTTTCGACGATCCAATCTCAATTTGAACTGTGAAATGTGCATTAATTTTGCTTTCATAAGGACAGGCAATTCATGATTCATTCTTATCTGGTCATCTTACATGCCATAGCCCATGGGTGATATGGTCCATGGGTGATATGGTCTATGGGTGATGGGGTTATTTCTGAAGCAGGCAAACTTACTGCGGACGTGAGAACTTCGATCTAGACCTCGAGTATCGTAAAGTTGGCAACTATTTGATCATAGATAAGCTCCGGATGTTATGATGCTTGGTGCTGTTGATTGTTGAATCATACCACAAAGGCTGGGGTCTTGGGTGGTTGGTCCCTTGTCACTTTTATGCAATGTAGTTTTTTGCAAGTTTATTTCTTTTGATGCAATTAATATTCATGTTTCATGCAGTTACACATAATCTTTTGGCATAGGCTGATCTTATTATATCATAACCTTGTATACTTGAGTTGTCATGAACTGAAAATCTGTAGAGTTTTAAGGACTATATATATGTGTGATGTTTTGAGCACTAAACTTGTTGAAACTTGCATAAAAAGATACAAATAGAGATGGATCCAACCATGTACAGTTTATCTAGTGTAGTGGTACATTTTCATGCCGATACATGTTAAAGTCTGAGTAGATCCCCAGTTTTTAGCTTTAGTAGCTAAGAGTCAATCGTGCTACAATTTAATGTCAACGTAACTAGGACAGAAATGTGATGGAAAACCCAGATGGAGGCTATAGTTATACACAATGGATGATAGACGACTTTGTTTTTGTAGTTCTCTTTTTTCTGAAGAAACTTTCCATATCCATTCTCCAAGGGAGTTTACCAGTTCTGGTCAATTTAGAAGTGGGACTTTTTTATTGCTTTGATGAAATAATTGTCAAGCGCGCCTTCCTTATTAGAAAACTTAAGTCAACGTAACAGATTTGGGGTTATTTCTTGGTCTTAAACTTCTATTTCGAATAGTATTTAATTTGAATCCAAGTTTGACCATCCGCGTTAAACCTGACTATAGCTATATATGTACTTAATTAGAAGTCAAAGATTTCAACCTAATACCCATTCTCTTGTGTTGGACTGTTGGTCATTCCTCTGCAAATTAGAATTATGTATGTGCATGTATTATGCTAATTTCTGGCCTCATCTCAATTCAATGAAACCATCAATTAGATTAAAAAAAAGTTCCAAGAGATCCATCAACTGCCAATCAATATTTTATGGAGCAGAAACCATATTATATTTGTGAATTTTTTTATTCTAATTATAGTTATAATACATGGATTACAGAATAGACAGTCTTGAACCTATTGCTGTTTGTTGATGCATTTTTTTTTTACTGTGATGATTCTAAGTTTATTAAATAGGCTTATCAATTGGTTGGTCTGATTGTATTTTGATTTGAGTCTTTTTTGAATTTAGAATAACAGAAACTGTAATCAAGTCATGGGTGATGGGTTCAAAACTTCAAATGTATAGGATAGACCCTTGCAAAGGATGGTAACTGGGGCTAACATGAATCATTCACTATATGACCTGCAATAGTTTTGGTGCAGCTTGCCTAGGTGTGAGCCACAAAGACGTGAAAATGCCTAGGGCAAGTGTTATAGAATGACGAAGCAACTTAACAAAAGACACGATGGGTGGCACGACTCTTGCCCATATCAAGTTGATTGCATTGCAGGGTCAAGCACCTTGAAGTTGAGGCATGACCTTTTTGCCTTTTCAAAATTATTTTGTAATCTAATTTTCAGATTACTAATCTTTCGACGGAGTGTATTTCATTGGATAGTCTAAATTTTAATAATTACTGTGAAAGTTCAATTTATTTGGGAATGGAGGGAAAGGATGTCATGCTAGATCGGTGACTGTTGAATTAGCTGAGGGCAATATTTGATTAAAGTAACTAAATCAATATTAAATACTTGAAGGAAATATGTAAATGAGTAATCACTATAAGCATTAGTTAGTGACCAATACTCGGACAAGAACCTGCATACAAGAACTCGTCTGTATTAGAATGCTAATAAAAATGATGCATGGAGCAACAAACCTGTCTATAGAGTTGCAGCTCGAAGTGATAGACTGAGTCTAATAACTGAATTTTATTCCCACCATCATGAAGTCATGATTAATATACGTGTAGACTTTCTGGCCAAAGGTAAGAGACAGAGAGACCAGTGAATTCAAACTCGACGGATGCTTCTAGCGAGTTAGTAGTCAGACTCATGCACATAGCAAAAGAAAAATAAAATGATCAGGCAGAGCGGAGCATGACTGAATAACTGATGAGCTCATACATGGATGATATTGGTTTTGGGATTGCGCAACAAAGGCATAGGACAAATCCTTCACATTTATCAGCTTGCCTTTCTGTGATATTCAATGAACACTGCCTTTCTTCTATTTCTTTCTTGTTTATATTTGTTTTTTGGATCAGTCCCAGCTAATATTACCACCACTCAATTTCTAAGAGACCCTGAATACATAGTCTCTAGGAATTCCACTTTCAGATTTGGTTTTTTCAGCCCTTCTGGTTCGACTAACCGATATGCTGGGATATGGTACAATAATAATGATTCTGATATATTCGAAGTCATATGGATAGCCAACAGAGACAACCCACTCAATGACTCTTCCGGGGTGCTCATTATATCCGATGATGGAGATCTTCAACTCTTGAATGGGCACAACAACACCATTTGGTCATCAAACATAGCAGCAAATCGTGAGGTAAACAATACAGTTGCTCAGCTTCTCGATTCTGGAAACCTTGTTTTACTTTCAAATGCCAGTGGGCAAGGGGATATCATCTGGCAGACTTTTGAACATCCTACAGACTCATTTCTGCCGAACATGCAAGTTATTGCGGATGAGAATACAAATACACCAGGGAGGCTTATATCTTGGAATAGTGCTTCAGATCCATCCACTGGCCGCTTTAGTGCTGGCATCAATCCTCGGGTGCTATCTGAATTTTTTATCTGGGACGGAGATCGTCCTTATTGGAGATCTGGACCTTGGAATGGTCATGTATTTATAGGAGTACCATCTATGTACTACTTTGCACTGGTTGATGGATTTCGTCTTGATGATAACCGTGAAGGCAGACTTGCCCTATCATTTTCGTCAGCAAGCCAAAGGGTAACCGAACACTATGTTTTGACTAACAAAGGAATTATGGTACAAAAAGATTGGGATGAAAATACAAGGAATTGGACATCTCAATGGCAATCTCTAGAATCTGAGTGTGATGTTTACGGAAGGTGTGGAGAATACGGGAACTGCAATTCAAATAATTCACAAATTTGTGGTTGCTTGAGGGGATTTGAACCAAGGAATTTCCAAGAATGGAGTGAAGGGAATTGGAGTAGTGGGTGCATTCGGAGAACATCTTTGCAGTGCGGGGTTATGGGAGCAGAGGAAGATGATGGGTTTTTGAGGTTAAGCAATGTGAAAGTTCCAGACAACGCTGAGATGTTATCCTCAGTAGATGAAGAGCATTGCAGGAGTCAGTGCTTAGGAAATTGCTCATGCTTGGGTTATTCTTATTACTTGGGTATTGGATGTATGATCTGGACGGAAACCATGATTGATATTCGGGAATTCTCCTCTGTTGGCGTGGATCTTTTTGTTCGTTTGGCTCGATCTGAGCTAGGTAAAACACTATGTAGCCCTTAATTAATTTGCTCTGTATTCCTCACTGTGAAGTAGGAACTTTGTTCTAAGTACTGAAATTTGTGTATGCATATCTTTTGTTATCATTTTTCATTGGTAATGACTCAGTGTGGATCTTTGGCCCATTTTTGCAGATGAAACAGGAAGCAGATGGAGACTAATTCTGGCAATCACTCTTGGCTTAGGAGCAGTTATTTTTTCCCTTGTAATATACTGTTTGTGGAGAAGAATGAGAAGACAAAATGGTGATTAATTTCTCTACTAATCCATGATATATGCTTGTAAACTGTGCAAATTTAAACCTCTTAGGTTTCTACATCATACTTATATCTCTCTTGCTTCAGAAAAAAATGCAATGATTGAGGACACACAACTACATAGTATCAAGTTTGAACCCGATTTCAATGATGTGAAATTACGAGATTTACCCCTGTTTAAATTCGAAGAGTTGGAAGCCGCCACAGACAAATTTGATGAAAGAAATAAGCTTGGGCAAGGTGGTTTCGGTCCAGTATTTAAGGTAATGTGTGGTGGTGTTAATGAAATCAGAGTTAGATTGCTGTATAAATTAAACAAGGGGTAAAAAATCCATGCTTATGTACTTTTCTATAGAACTTAATGACTTATGTAAGGGCAAAAAATTATTTCTCTTACAGATCAGCTAGGCAGCTAGAGGGAAATTTAGGAGATAAAAGAGGTTTAGATACAGTGGATTCCACAATCATGCATCCAGAGGGCTTCCGTTAAACCTTTGTCGAAACATGCATGTACAGGAAAACTTATTAGAAAGTAACAATATGTTTTTTTTACCCAGGGAAAACTTGAAGGCGGACAAGAAATCGCTGTCAAGAGACTTTCGAGAGCTTCTGGGCAAGGCTTACAAGAGTTCATGAACGAAGTTGATGTCATCTCCAAACTCCAACACAGAAACCTAGTGAAACTTCTGGGCTGTTGTATTGACGCAGAAGAAAAAATGTTGGTTTATGAATACATGCCCAATAAGAGTTTGGACGCATTTCTTTTTGGTATGTTCCACTTGTTTTAGTCAATGTTACTTTCAAAGATTGTTTACAACTTTATTAAATTTGTTTCTTAGCATCATAAGCTACTAAGCTCACAAGTTTTTGTGTTGTTTCATCAGATCCACAAGATCAGGAACTTCTGGACTGGAAGAAGCGCTTGAACATTGTTGAAGGGACATGCCGTGGCCTCCTTTACCTCCATAGAGATTCTAGATTGAGGATTATTCACAGAGACCTCAAACCAAGCAATATTTTGTTGGATGAAGAGCTGAATGCTAAGATATCAGACTTTGGAATGGCGAGGATATTTGGCGGCAAAGAAGAACAAGGCAGCACCAAAAGAGTTGTTGGCACCTAGTAAGCATCCTTGCATGTGAATGATACCTAGCTGTGGAACCACTTATTGACTTGATACTTACGTGCGGAAATGTACTTAAAATTTTTAATGTAGCGGCTATATGTCTCCGGAGTATGCAATGGAAGGGCGCTTTTCAGAAAAATCAGATGTATACAGCTTCGGGGTGCTGCTCTTGGAGATTGTTAGTGGCAGAAAGAATACTAGTTTTCAAGATGACGATTCCATGAACCTTATTGGATATGTAAGATACTCCCATGCAATGCTATGCTTTCATTTTCTATGTTTCGAATACTCTTAGTAAGAAATACGGAACAATTAATCATCTATCTATGCATGCTCAATGCTTTCAGGCGTGGGATTTGCGAAATCAGGATAATATTCTTTCATTGATTGATCCAACAATCAATGATCCACGCTTCCAAGATGAGATTCTAAGGTGCATTGAAGTAGGATTGTTGTGTGTTCAAGAGTTATCTGAAGCAAGGCCGTCGATTTCCACTATTATTTCCATGCTTGACACTGAAATTACATATCTTCCCCAACCAATGCAGCCTTTGTTTGTGCAAAGCAAAATGATGAGATCCCCCCAGAAAAATGGCCAAGAAAATTGCTCTGTGAGCAATGGTTCTTTCACTTCGCTAGTTAGCGGTGGATAATAACATTTTGTTTAAGTGTAATTGTACCTACCGATGTGTTTATCTTTAGGAAATGGACCCTTAATTTTTTTTTTTTTTTTTTTGAGGTACATAATTTTTAAACATCAACTATGTATTCTAAGCATATACATGAGATAAAATGCTCATTTTGTGAACCTTATTAACTTTTTAATCTTTGTATTGTAAGTTGATCTTAATTTTACTACGATGGATAATTAATTTATATATTATTGACGCTCATTTTAAGTATGTGTTAATCCTATGATGGGTTGCTTCTTGATACTAATAGATAAATTAATTTTCGCTAACTTATTATTCGTACTATGAGGTGTGTGCAACGTATATGACAAATGTAATGTGCCGGTCAGCGGGTATATGCCTAAAGAAAAGGACACAGTCCAATATATAAGGGTCACCATCTTATTAATTTTATTGGCATTATTAAAGGTTCTTGCGGCCATTCAGTCAATAACTGTCAATTCTATATATAATAATTTAATCTATTAATTCCTGAAAATGAAATTTAGGATAGTCGAGAGGCTATTTCTGGCTAAGATTGATAAGTCTTATTTTATGAGTATTTTAGAGGATTATATTTTTAGAGTCATTTGTATAAAATTTAGTTCTTTTTAGATTAGTTGTGGTCCTAAGATATTTTTATAGATGGTTTATTTTTTGTAAAGTCGTACTAAATATAATTGAATTTACACTATTAGAAAATGAATATATGCTATTAGAAATCAAAGTTATATAAAATTTTATCATTTTAGTTCTATTTTTACGAGGCTATTTTTTGCTAGTTTCTACCTTTCTTCTTTATTTTTGAGACGATGGCATATACTAATATTGACATAGATCATATATGACTTTGGCATTTCTATTTATCTGGTGTTGAAAATGTAGTACATATATCATCTTTCACTCTAAAAAATACAGAGTAGTTAGTGACCTGAGCATGACGCCTTCAAAGTCTGTAAGTTTGTCGCATAGCTAGAACTTTTCGTACAATTACACATAAGCTTCAGTAAATAAATAGAGTGCTGATGCAGGATAATTATAAATTAAATTAAACCTGTTCAAAAGTTGGAATGCCTAGGCGAAGTCTAATATGGTAATTAATGTTTAATCTCACTTTCTCAAATTAATTAAATACTTTTCAAACTTGCTAGAGAAAGACTTAAGGGTACCAAAATAATTCAAACTCAATGTAATTTAAGTATCCCTCCCCCTGCCTGTACTAATCTTTCTTAAACAATTCCCTTTTCCTTTCCTGTGCTCCGTCAAACTCTTGGAGCTGTGAAACTTTAATTTAATAAAAGATTGGTATGTATAAATATAATAAAAGTTTGCTTTTATTGGGATACAATAACTTTATTATATTTTATGTGTAGATAATATCTTGGGTTAATTTAAGTCTTCCAACCAACTAGAAAAAAAATCATTCCAAGTTAAGGATTTTTTTTCATAGTACGTTAATAATCAGACTTGATGGCCAAGTTAAATGAAAAGGCAAAGTAAAACAATGTTCGAAAACGAGTAGAAATGGCTCACACTAAATTTTTTCTAATTTTCTCTTTCATATGTTTCGAACTTGGATTAGCTTCATCCAATAACATCACTACACAATTTCTTCGAGACTCACAAGAATTAGTTTCTAAGAATTCTGCTTTCAAATTTGGTTTCTTCAGCCCTGGAAATTCAACAACTCGCTATGCCGGGATCTGGTACAATAAAAATGTTTCTGGGTTCATTAGAGTCATATGGATAGCCAACAGAGATAACCCACTTAACGACTCGTCAGGGGTTCTTAGAATATCAGAAGATGGCAATCTTCAGCTCTTGAATGGACAAAACAATACCGTTTGGTCATCGAATGTAACAGCTAACAGCGAGGTAAATAATTTTGTTGCTCAGCTTCTTGATACTGGTAACCTTGTTGTACTTTCAAATGCTAGTGGGAACATTATATGGCAGAGCTTCGACCTCCTTACAGACGTGTTTTTACCTGGTACGGAACTATCTACCGATGAGAATACAAACACAAGGAGACAGTTAGTGTCATGGAAGAGCGCTTTAGATCCATCCAGCGGAAGTTTTACTGCTGGTATGTATCATAGCATGCTTCCTGAAGTTTTCATCTGGCATGAGGATCGACCTTATTGGCGGTCTGGACCGTGGAACGGCCATGTGTTTATAGGAATACCTGCTATGTACTATGAACTTGTCGTAGTGGGTGGATTCAGTGTTGATAACAATCAAGAGGGTAGGATTAGCCTATCGTTTTCTTCTCCAATGCAAACATTTGTAGAATACTATGCATTGACTTTTGACGGAAAAATAGTTCATACAGTATGGGATGATCAAAATGGGCAATGGTTGGATGCTTGGCAGTCCATAAATTCCGGGTGTGATGTTTATGGAAAATGCGGAGAATTTGGGTGTTGTAATTCAAATAGCTCGCAAATTTGTAGTTGCTTAAGAGGTTTTGAAGCAAAAAATTATCAAGAATGGAGCGAGGGTAATAGGAGTAGTGGTTGTGTTCGTAGAACACCTTTGCAGTGTGGGATTGTAGGAAGTAAAGAAGATGGGTTTTTGAGGCTAACGAATATGAAAGTGCCAGATAATTCGGAGTGGTTGTTTGCAGATGACGAAGAGCATTGCAGGAGCCAGTGCCTGGCAAATTGCTCTTGTTTAACATATGCTTTTTACTTGGGTATTGGGTGTATGACCTGGAGCGGAAGCTTGATTGACATACAGGAATTCTCATCTGTTGGAGACCTTGGAGTCGATCTTTTCATTCGTTTGGCTGGTTCTGATCCCGAGCTAGGTAAATTTTTTAGAGCCTCATACCTTTTACTCACTTTGTCTAAAAGATTTTATAATTTGTACTCCCTCTGTCGACATTTAAAATTAATGTCCGCTTTGAAATTCCTCACTGTAGAATGGTTGATCACTTGATCATCGATAGTAATGCACTCCGTATCTTTATCTCTCGTTCAGATGTTGAAGCTAGTAGCAGATGGAAAATGATTCTGGCAATATCGCTGAGTTTGGGATCATTCGCATTTGTTGTAGTCATGTTTTGTTCATGGAGATGTCTGCAAGGTGGTACTATCTTCGTTTCTTTGACAATCTGATGTTGCTATCCATGCCAAGGCTTAGGCTTATTTTGTAAAAATATCTCATCTCTTGAATAATGTTGTAGGATGGAAATGGGTTACAAGCAAAGACAGACCATTGGTTACTATTAGTGATGTCAAACTGCAAGATCTACCACTGCTTAGATTTGTAGAGTTGGCAGCAGCAACAAATAACTTTGACAACTGTAACAAGCTTGGACAAGGTGGTTTTGGTCCTGTATTCAAGGTGGTCTGTGTACTTGAAAATTTAAGACAATTCAGCAAACAATTTAATCTAGGACATGTTAAAGTTAGTATTATGTTTGTTTTCAGGGCGTACTAGAAGGACAAGAAATTGCTGTCAAAAGACTTTCGAGAGCATCAGGACAAGGCCTACAAGAGTTTATGAATGAAGTGGATGTCATCTCTAAACTCCAACATCGAAACCTTGTTAGGCTGCTGGGTTGTTGTGCAGAAGGAGAAGAAAAAATGTTGGTCTATGAATTCATGTCCAATAAGAGTTTAGATGCGTTTCTTTTTGGTCAGTTCCAGTTAACAGTAACATACAGAGGATACAATAGTTTCATCAAAATTTGTACTCTAGTTTGGTTTACAAATTAACCATTTCATCAACAAATTGTCATACAGATCCAATTCTTCAGAAACTTCTAGATTGGAAGAAGCGCTTGAACATCATAGAGGGGATAAGTCGCGGCCTCCTTTACCTGCATAGGGATTCTAGACTGAGAATTGTTCACAGAGACCTCAAAGCTAGCAACATTTTGTTGGATGAAAACCTCAATGCTAAGATATCAGACTTTGGCATGGCAAGGATATTTGGGAGCAATGAAGATCAAGGCAATACCAGTAGAGTCGTTGGTACATAGTAAGTATCTCACATAACTGATATCTAAGAACCTTATTGTCTCTATTAATCTATTACATGAACTTAGTACTTGTGATGTAGTGGTTATATGTCTCCGGAATATGCTATGGAAGGTCGGTTTTCAGAAAAGTCGGATGTATATAGCTTTGGAGTGCTGCTCTTGGAGATTGTAAGTGGCAGAAAGAACACTCGTTTTCACGTTGATGAGCCCTTCAGCCTTATTAAATATGTAAGCTACTTCTTACAAAACATGTGATTTGAATCTACTCCAAATTATGCATGTTTTTAGTAGTAAGTAGCTGATCATATATATATCAATATGTGCATATGCTTAATACTTCTAGGCCTGGCAATTACGGAATGACGGCAACTGTGTTTCACTTATTGATCCAACTATAAATGATCCATGCTTTCAAGAGGAGATTTTAAGGTGCGTCGAAATGGGATTGTTGTGCGTTCAAGAATTACCTGAAGAAAGGCCACCGTTTTCCACGATCGTTTCCATGATTGATCGTGAAATTACTGATTTACCTCAACCAAAGGAACCTGCATTTACCCGAAGTGAAATTTTTTATCCCAGGAGGTACCCTCAGGCTTCTGAGTTTCACCAACGATATAGCTCGGTAAACGATGTTTCCGTGGTTTCCCTTATAAGCGGTCGATGACAGAGGTTTACCAGACTTCAGCTTTACGTTTGGCTATATTTGTACTGTCATGAAAATTTATCGTCATTGTTACACTACTAATGTACAATAGACCAAAACCTGGTCAACTGGTAGAAAATTTGAGGTAACGTCTCGACTCCCCACTTAGGGGATGCCTGGTCAACTGGTAGAAACATGATACAATAGACCAAACATTGATTGGTTTGACTGTTTGAGGCTTCCCTGGGTATAGCCTGAGCTCGTTGTCATCGAAAAGACAAAAGAACGTAAGTGTACATTGCACCTTAAAATAACCAATCACATTAACTGAACAAGGGTCGCTGTTACATAGTCAAACAATTGGCCATTCCAGCGGCTATGACTATGACATCGAACACTATGATCATTTTACGCGAATCATAAGAAAATAAACTAATACTCCTTGTACGTTTTCAATCATATTACTAGCAATTACCATTGTTAACATAATAATTAATACTAAGACTTCGAAGCTAAGAAAACTATAAGTTTTGGTCAGAGGGCATTTGAATTCATAATGGATATATCCTAAAATACATATATTAATACGGATTTTCATAAACGGTTTACCGTATCATGTGCCTTGGTTGTACGATACCAGTTATAATAGTTAATCAAGTCCCGAACCATGACCAAACCATTAGGAACCGGTTATTGGTAAAATTGTAACCGATTCTTAACGATTCGGTTACTCGGTAAACCGTTAATCATTTGTTCACAATAAGCTTGTGTTAAAAACAGTTGAAAGATCAATGCAGTAGCATATGAACATCAAATTTGTAAGCAACGATTACGGCAAAATCCAACCGTGCGCAAGCAACTAAGAGAGAACAGAGCAAATCGCGGCGAAGTAAAACGACGGAGCAGAATAGGAGAGGGTGGGGAATTGGGCTGGGATCCCTGATGAAGATCCAGATTAATAGCAAGACTTGAGGCTTGGAGGAATTGGACCACCGAACACGATGATGAATTGATGGAGATTGAGAGGTTGAGTCTTGGAGGCAGCCGAAGTGCAGGCAGTAAGGCAGCAAGTTAGGATTTTGGAATTGAAGATTAGACCCAATGCTTTATTTCCATCCTACTCCCACCGTCTCCTAAAGATTGACCTGTATAAAATATAGCTTTAAACGTTTTAAACTCCAAATTCGCAAGGCAAAAAATTACGAAAACTTGCTATTTTAAAAATTTACATTGAGATGCATCCAACAAGATTCTACTTGAATATATTATTTCTAATAATATTATGAGAATTTGTGATCAAACCTTTAAACTTTGACTCTATAAATAAAAATGGGGTGATATTTAAGGGACGGAGGGAGTATTTGATATTGACTCGACATTGAAACTAAATTGCTTTTTTTCCCAATAACTAAATACTTTTGTTCGTAAATACTGTATATTTGATTTCATCCATAAATCTATTTTCTTCCCTGTGAGTTTGAGTTTCAATAAGAATGGTAGTTCGTATGTTATGATATGAATATACCACACTAATTCCTTATGTATATATGGATGATGATATTTCATTAATATAGAGTTAATTCCAATAGACTTATTGGAGGGTCCCATTGGCGCCTCCAGTAGGAATTGCACCTACGAATTTGCCAATTAACCTTAATGAGATAAAATCATTCTCAGATCAAAAAAGCTCGAAAGACATCATATGAGAACTTTTGTACACTAGAATATCTTGATTCCTAATGCAAGTTTGTGATTTTTCCATCTCTCTAGCAAAGAGGAGTTGAGGTTTTTTCCACCTAAAAATTTTGTATCTCTTATCTCCTATTTTCATTGATTAATTTTTTTTGTTCTATTTTTGTTTGATCATTGTTTACTAGATTGATAATCAATTGTCATTCCTTACACTAGGTTCCAGTAATATCTAAGTACGGTAAAATTCAACTCTTATATATATGGATGACAATGGGTCGGATCTAGGTCGGGTCTAATTAGACCCAAATCCATACCAATTTTTTTCAAATTCGACTCATATCCATCTCAAATCCACTGGATCAAAAAATTTCATACCCTTACCAAAATTTACCGACTCTGATAGGTCTTGGGTCCAAAATGGGTCAAACATATTTATATATTTTCATATTTCAAACCTTAAAATTGTTTACCAGCTAAGTGTTATAAAGGAACATAAATTATATTATTATGTTGGATGAGATAAATTAATCAATCCTTTCTTAACCACACAATTTATATTGTTGAAATACTTGCAAAACAATCTTTAGTTCAGTAAGTGGAAAACAAGTAAGCACTAGAGTTAAAATCCAACAATGAATCAAAGGTCATGAACTCAACAGTACTCTGTTACATGTTACAATGGTTTTTATATCAAGTGCATCACTACTCGTTAGTTTCAAAATCGCACAGAAGGTAGTATTCTCAAAGCACGAATTATCACCATACAGCATCAAAATTATATGAATATGTTACCTGGCAAGTGGCGACGAGAAAAGGTTGGAGGCTTTCAGTAGATTGAGAGTGAAAAATGGAGGGTGGAGAGGAGAAGAAGAGAAGAGGAAGACAACAAGGCAATGTAAAGAGTAGAAGAGGAAGACCTGGACCAATATCCAATCCGGATCCAGTGTGTCTAAAAAATTTAGACCCAGACCCTAAAAATGGGCCGGGTCTAACCAGATCTAGATCGGGTGTTGGACCCATTGCCATCCCTTCTTATATATGCTCAAAACAAAAGTTTTGGTCATTGAATTTATCTCACGGACTCGATAGTTTTGTTGCTCAGCTCAAGATTCTGGCAACATTAATTTAATTCAGGCAGATTTTCGAACACCTCACAGATACGTAGTTGCCTTCGATGATTATCACCCTTAATAATGCTATATGATCATGAAAGAGTGCCTTAGTCCATCAAATGGAGTCTCCAAGGTTGGCATTCTTCCTTGCAATTGTCTTAAAATAATACTCATCATAATTGGTGAAAAACCTTATTGGAGAATTAGTGCATGGAATAGTTATCTCTGTCTTTGAATCCCGAACATAACTTCTAAGGTTTTACTGGAATCAGACTCGTAGATGAACATGATGATACCCTTCACATTGCTTATTTTGTAAAAATCGATCATTACTGCAAATAGTTGTGGGTTGAAGAATACAGTTATTGAAAGAATCGTATGTCCTACGACCAAATGCTTAGACTATATATTTAATAGTTGAACGGGATTTAATATGGAGATTATTAAATGGGTCAATTCATCTAATTATAATGTTTAGCTAGAATCCATAAACCTTAATACACACAAATTTGTATTACAATTATGAATTGGGCATGTTGCTAACATTAAGCGGATTCTTTAGGGGTTTTACAATAGAGTCATGGATTGGATCAAATTAATAAGAGTCCATTAAGGTTTATGGATTTGACTAAATCTAATTTGGTTAGGTGGACACTTATTCATTTATCTTCTATTTACAATATAAGCATATGATATTGATATATTTGATACATTAATCTATGTATTCAAAAATCTAAGGTTTGTACTCTTCAAAAAAATGAGAAGTGTTCTCCTGTTAAGGGAATACATGCTACAAATGTTTATCTAATTTTATGATTGATACATGATAAAATTATACACAAAATCTTGGTTGTATGATGTAAGAAAATTATTTTTTGAAATTTTGATTTTGTCATCAAAATCCTACAGTTACATGCTTCATAATTTCTATAAAGAAGACAATAGAAAATAGGATTATATCTTGGCAATCTATGGCATCTGAGTATGATATTTATGGCAAGTGTATTGTCTTCAAATTGGACGTTGTACCCCAAAGAACTTAGGCATTTGAAGTTGCTTGAAGGGGATCAAACAAATTAAGAAAAGTGAATGATGAGGGCATAGGTAATTGGACAAGTTTGTGTGTTTGAAGAACTTAACGCTATTGCAGTGTGGCAATACAGGGGAAAAGCAGACAAGTTTTGGAAGTTGAATATGAAAGTGCTAGACTATGCTTACAGGGAATCATCTCAAGGTCAAGATGTTTGTGTAAAATAGGAAGGTTGAAATATGGAGAAATCTCTGAAGAAGTCAATCTACAAAACAGAGGAAACAAATCGGAAGATATAGCAACAACATAAATCAATCAAAGTAAATTATGCAATGTACATATTTGATTCACTAAAGTTTAGAAAACCTTCGTAGCTTAAATACTGATGTAATTTACCATTCTCAATATACAAGAAAATCAATTGACAGAATTTAATCAGATTGTGAGAGAAAGTGCTTGGAAGATTGCTCAAGCTTGGCTTGTACATATTATACCGGGATTGGGCGCATGATGTGGAACGTTCAACAATTTTCTACTGATGGTGCCTATCTATAAATTCATTTGGCTCATTTAGAGCTAGGTCAACACCTTCCTCTATCTAATAATATCGTCCTATTTAGCTTCAACTCCTTTAAGATTGATATTGAGATTGATTGCAAATCGAAAGATATAAGTGGCGTACTGATCACTCTTTGCTTTTGTTTTCATAGGTGAAAGCAGCAAATGGAGAATAACAATTGCAGTCATAGTGATGATGAGTACAGCTATATCAGTATTCTTCATATAAGGTCTGTGGAGGTGGATTCAAAGTCGATATGGTGGCATTCTTCTCTCCTTGCTCCAACTATATCATATAATCTGCAAAAAAAAATTGCCCAGTAGCCTTAGTCACTTAGCTATGCCCTGCGATTTTAATCGTCTTTTGGATTTTCCGCGTCACCAACTCACTGTGTCACTTGCATTATTTTCTTACTTTGTTCTACACATTATTTGTTACGCACCTATCATTAAACTAGTTATTTTAGGGTCTAACCTTAAATTGTCAAATTTTGGCAAAAACTATATATATTTTGAATTTCATATAATAATTGGTACAATCTTAAATTATAACATAAAAACTCGAATTAGTAAAGGATGATCCATCTTTATTTATGAGAGTTGGCAAACTGATTCTATACGTACCTATTACAGAAATATTCTTTATATTACGTATAAGACATGCTGTTAAATTTTTTGCCAGTACATAATAGGTGTAGTAGGGTGATCAAATGAAAGGTTCAATTTATATTTTTAATGGGATGAAACTTTTAAGCTCAAGGATTTGTTGAGCCAGGTTCTCCAACTCCCACCTCGTTTTTGCGAGATCAACTTAGACCTTGCCTCAGTCATGTTTGGTAGCTGTTCGGGCTTCTTGCATAGCACAAAGTTCCTCGCTCCACAAGACCCTATCTCGTCCCATGGGCTTAAAGCTGTACAGTTTAGTAATAATAATATTCACTAAATCAAATGATTTGGTAACAAAGAAAATCGGATGGTACAAAGAATGCCCGTTGTAGTTGTTGTGCTCATTTTTAAGAAATTCCGCTTAAATACCGGCCACATATCCAATCACAATACTTATGTGTCTTTGATTGATATTCTAACAAATTTCATTGACTCAAATAAAACTACAGTAGCATGCTAGAGAGATTAATTGATAATTAGCTAATTAGATAGAGAAGGAGGTGACATTAATTAGTTTTATAACTTGTTATTAGCAAGTCAACGAAATATGTGAATTAATTAATAATTAATTAAGTTTGGTAACGTAGAGTACTGATTGATAAAAAACGGTGGGAATTGAAAGTATGTACAACTTTAAATAAATTAAAAATAACGAAAACAAACCATCTTAAACCAAGGACTGTTGCATTGCATGCACATCATCACTTATCTCATGTGGATATTTCCTTAAGACTTTGTAATGTACATACTACTCTCCTAAGTCAAAACAAAAGTTTTAAATCATATATAGTATTAGTTTAGTTGGTTAAAGTTTTTTTTAAAAAAAAAGCTCATTTACATCAGTTATTGACTTGCCACTTACATATCTCTAATCTCTTAACGTACACAAACAAAAAAGTACATTTAATGTATCAAACTAGCAAAGATGTCATTTGAATTTGCACTAGACTTTTTAAATAATTCACATTTGAAGGGGAAAAAAATCACCTAAAGCGACACACTTTCGTATATTTGAAGACAAACGAGAACAGGCAAAGTAGTACGTGCTTACCTTCAGAGCAAGCATTGGCACAGTAAAGGAGAAATTTGGAAGGATCAGAAGGCAAAAGAGGTAGGCGACCTTCCTTAGCATACAACTTCAAAGTGGTGTTAATGACTCTGCTCACAACATCCTCCTCATTCACTACTATCTTCAAAGGCCCTGCACTTCCTATTACATTCATAATCATCAGAAAACGTTTCTTGTTGCCGCCGCCGTGGCTAAAACCTCCCTTATGATGGCGACCCTCGAAACAGTTTCCTTTTTTAGTACTACTCATATTTTGCCTTCGATAATTTACCCCAAAATAGAAATGGAAATACCGGACGTACTATTATTATTTTGATGTTTATTTGTGGTAATTAAGAAATAATTGAAGAGAATTAATGTTGAAGAATTAAGGAAAGAGGAGAGGAGAGGTGAGGAAGGATATAAATAAACTGATGTGACGAAAGTTGAGGAAGAAGGCAGGTATTTCTGGTTTTGGTACATACTCTATTCATCAATCATTCCATTAAAATAATTTCATTTGTGATAGAGATATTACTCATATTATTTTAAAGTATGATTGTCTGCTTTAATTAATTCTCATCAATATTATAAAGATGGATGGAGTTATGCCATATATATTGTCACAAAACTGTATGGTTAAATAATGTACATACTACTCTCCTAAGTCCCATCCATGCCATATATCCATGAAAGTAAAGATTAAATGGCATGACTCCATCCATGGATGGGACTCACAATCCAAGTTTAGTGCGGTTTGCATTTCTAATTTGGGCTTTGTGGGGTCAGCAGAAATGATTTGGTGTTTAACAAAGTTTGTTCCGATGTGGCCACCTATGTGTCAAGGATAGATTTGCTCCTAAAATGAGCATTCAGATTTTCTAAATCGAAAAATAAGAAGTCTTTGCTTTTTGCATCCGCCTAGAATAAACTTTGGGCCCCCACTAGGCTTCGACTGGTCAGGTGGCTTAGATGAATGCTTTGGTTACCATTCAGGTCAATGGCACTTGAAAGGTTTAATCTTGCAGGCTGAGATAGGATGCAAGATTTGCGGAAAGTATGGGAAGCAAGAGAGTGGGAGTGGGGGCTCGGCCAGAGATTTTGCTTCTTTAGCCCTTCATGGTGAGACTTTAGCCTATCTTTACTCTTTTGAGAAGGTGTGTCTCTAGTGGTGTATCGTCTATTCGATTTTTTACCGATTCTTTAGATTTGATTTCTAATCTTCGGAATGACCGTGACATTGTGGAAATTCTTAATGTTGTTCACGGGATAAGGGACATTGCCTCGCGATTTCACGTTTATTTGGTGCTGAAGGTTTAGGGTCAAGTTGTTAAGGTACATGATCGTGGTACTCAGTGTTTTGTTTGTATTGGGGCGTTTTTCCTTTATTTTTTCTTTTGTTATTGTTTGTTTTAGGAATGTTAAAATATAAAAAAAAAATTGTATTTTTCTTGAATAATGATTATCCCTTGTATTTGTATTATTATATAAATGGTATTGACTGTGACAAGTCACACCATTTTATTGGTGTAACAAACCTAATTTAACCAAATCCAAACTCATTGACAAATACATGTAAATGATTCTATATATTTTGTTTATCTTACATATATATTAGCATACCAAAGGGTTAATTTTTTAAATCTAATATTAGAAGTTTTTTGCCTTATATTAAAATGTCTATATCTTAGATTATAATTCTATACTGAGAGATTTATTTATATACCTGAGACCTTTATTTATATACTTGATGCCTTTATTTGTATACCTAATATCTTTATTTGTATACATGGTATATTTATTTTTATGTTAGAGACCTTGATTTGTATACCTAAGATCTTTATTAGTATATCTGAGACCTTAATTTGTATACCTAAGATCTTTATTTATATATGTGAGACCTTTATTTGTATACCTGAGATCTTTATTAGTATATCCGAGACCTTTATTTGTATACCTAAGATCTTTATTTATATATCTGAGACCTTTATTTGTATACCTGAGATCTTTATTTGTATACTTGAGACCTTTATTTGTATACCTGAGATTTTTATTTGTATACCTGAAACCTTTATTTGTATAATTGAGATAATAAATTCAATACCTGAGACATTTGATTCTATAACAGAAATATTCATGCAGTAAGAACTTCAACTTATACTTTAATATCACATCAATAATTGATTATATATGATGAAAACTCAACTTAAATAAAAACCAATAATAAATTTCATTTAT
Source organism: Dysphania ambrosioides (assembly GCA_026401315.1). Lineage (NCBI taxonomy): Eukaryota > Viridiplantae > Streptophyta > Magnoliopsida > Caryophyllales > Amaranthaceae > Dysphania > Dysphania ambrosioides. Next base: position 26,421,467 of record CM048665.1, on the reverse strand, counting down.
AAAATTGATCGTACATAGTCAAATACTAAACATACATAAATGGAGCACTAAAAACGTTTACATGCATTGACAACAGGATTGATAATACACACACTTGGCTGACATCTATGATTAGAATACCTCATGAATCTTTGTGGCTTCTAGTGAATGCCCATTTGTGCTAGTTTAACTTTTGCATCAATGTCTTGCACATGTATCTTTTTCTTCAATAGTCGTGACACATCTTTGAACATTGCAGTGTTAGCATCATCTTACACCAAAAGTTGTATATAGTTGACGATTAAGTCTGCATCTCTTAGAACATGAGGTTTGTTGTACCCTACAATCTCCAGCAATTGTTCCTTGCACTCAGGCAATCTTTTAGCGATTTGTAGAAGTAGCTTGTTAGGCAAAACGTAGCTAGTGCTCTCGTCATTTGCATAGATGAGACGTTTGCAGGCCCTCTTAACCAGATGATCTTATTGTGCAATCAATGACTAAATTCATTGGGGGACGTAATGATCGATGTGCTGCGTGGTTGCATCAGTTCGTAATATGCATCACATTCTTGGTGGAACTCTTAACATTCGTAGCATGAAGACCCTATGGACTGTTGCAATGTTGGATGTCACACCAATTTGTTAATGTGATCGACTCATCCAATATTTTCACATTATTATAACTCATATCTAATTAATCAAACTGCTCCTTATGTAATTGATAAATTGATTTACTATAAAAGAAAAATAGAATTAACTCATCATATTTTCTTATAGTTATTGTGTAAATGTGGGTTTGAGGACATATAAAAGTTGTATGCCTACATCAATATAATGCAGGATACATTGTATACTGAAATTAATTGAATCTAAAGTTAGATGTAGCCTAAGAATATGTTTATTGACTTGTTTAGAATTTCAAACTAGAAAAAATGATAAAATAATGGGACAAAAATAAATTCGATCCCTTGGGTACAACCGTACAAGATGGGCAACCTATTACAATGGGTGAGGGATTACCACTTACTAAGAGGGAAATGCAATTTATTTTGCCATATAAAAGGTGACGCGTCGAGGGTTTTGAAATTATCTGAAGACCGGAATTATTAACTCTTGGATGGATAAAACATGATCTTTTGTTGCTCGGCTTCTGGACACTGGGAAGTGGGAACCTCATCTTGCTTTCAAGCAGGTTGATCATCAGGCAGAATTTTGATGAGGATTTGCTCTTGCCACAGAAGAGCCCTTATTTGACAAGGATACGGCCGAGGAACGGTCTTGGAATAGTGAGTCAAATCCTTCAACTGGTTGATATACTGTAAGACTTATTCCTGGTCCACTTCCGGATATTTATACTAGATGAAGACACCCTTAACTTTTTGTTTTTTATGTGGCAAATCAATCATTATTGTTACCCCAATTGTGTGTTGAATTTTGATGGAAATGTATTCCATAAACACTGAGATTATGAAAGCCAGAAGTGGTTCATTTGGTGGTAATCATTTGAGTCTGACTGAGATTAATATGGCAAGTGTGATCCATTTAGAATTTGTAGCCAACAGGATTCACCAGCCAGTAGTTATTTAAAGGGACTTAATCCAAAGAACATCTATGAATGGAGCACAGGCAATTTGGGCTAGTGGTTGTGGTCAAAGAACTCCATTCCAGTGCAATGATAAGTGGATAGCTTTGAGGGTTAAGCCTATGAAAGTGCCAGGCTATGCTGATTGGTTGTTGAAAAAAGATCAATAAGATTGTAGGAGAAAGTGCTTGTGATTTTGTTCCTCTTTAGCTTATGCATATCATACAAGTACAGGGCATGGTAATATGGTATGGAATGGAGGCCTCATTGACGTTTAAAGAATTTTTGCTGATAGTGCCGAATGTTTAACCCATTTGTTTCATTCAGAACTAGGTAATCACTTTCATGGGCTCCTCTGCTTTTCTTATAATTTTGCATTTCAATATTCATTTGATTGATGTAGTGTTTTAATCCCATATTTTATATGATTATCACTTAAAATATTATTCCTGAAACAGATTTAATGAAATATACTAGTGGTTCACTTCGAAAAGGGAAATTAAAGCAGAGCATGGAAATTTCTAAACTTTGAGTGGATGATCATGTCATACTTGTACTCTTAGAGTCTTACTGCTGATTTATACGACTAACTACTGAAAATAGGATTACAGGGTTTATAGCTGTTATGGGGGCTAGGTAACATCATAGTTTTGTAGGTATGGTGGTAAGAAGGATATGAGAAGAGGGTGCAACATTAGATTAATCATAAGACCAATAATATATTAAAACATTATTCTTGTATGCTTTATAGATTAGTTAGGTGCTATTGCATCTATCAATCTTTATGTATCCAGAAATAACCCCTTGCTGATAACATGAATGACACTACGTACCCACCTCTATCTCAACATGAATTACACTAAAATATGACAGAAAATAAACTGTAAAACTGCTAATTATTATTTGAGATATAGCTGCTGATAGTAAATTGTGTACTTGTTCATGGTGGATATTTGGTGATCTCGATTATGCCAATTGTTAATGATAACAAGGAGATTAAAATATAGAATTGATGAAGATTATTCTATCTTCGGAACGTGTACTGCTGTATATATATATTTGTGCATGTAGGGATAATCTGTATGGATGACAGATTATTAAATACTGTAAACATATTTCATCGCCCATGTAGTTAGGTATTCAGTAAATTAGCTGTAAGAAAATAAAATCTTTTAATGGTAACTTCTCCAATGTTGACTCTACTATTCCTTAAGAAATGGTCTTCAATTCCTTTGCTGTGTAAGTTTGAAATTCGTCTCAGCAACTATCAATAATTCAATATACCACCAACAAATGATAGTCTGGTATAGTAAAAAAAAAACAAAAAAAAGATATGAACAGAAAACTGCAAAATTTGCATACTGTGGTTCCACACTTCTATGATCTTTTGTTCATCAAATTTATCTCATCTGGAAAACAGTATTTTAGCTGCTCAGCTTCTTAACACTGGAAACCTTGTTTTGATTTCAAATGCTACTGGGAAGATTATCTGGCAGAGTTTTGAGCTTCTCATAAATTCGTTGTTGACACTGACATGGTTCACTGTTGACCTCTCAATTGATACCGGTAATTATTATGAGTACCCTATTCTAATATCTTGGAAGAGCGCTTCAGATCCATCCAATGGACGCATTAGCATTGCTATGGTTGCTGACCCTGTTACTGAAATACTCCCTTATGATGGTGATATAACTTATTGGCGATGTGGCCCATGGAATGGTAGCCAATATATTGGAGTTCCATTTATGGATTCAGATCAATTTCGTATCATAAATAATGAGGTTGAAAAGAGACTTGACATAGTGTATCCTGTGGCAAATGAGAAATTGATTGCTTACTTTTGTTTTGAATTACGATGGAAATGTGGTCGTCAATATGTGGGATGTCGGAATCCGCAAAAATCCAAATGTGATGTTTATGGAAAGTGTGGTCCTTTTGGACTTTGTAACCCAAAAGACTCACCGATCTGTAGCTACTTAATTGGATTTGAGCCAAAGGACATTGATGAATGGAGCAAAGGCAACTGGACTAGTGGGTTTGTCCGGAAAACATCACTGCAATGCGGTAATACAGGTGACAAAGAAGATGATTTTTTTTGAGTTAAAGCATATGAAGGGGCCATATTTTAATTGGAGAGATCAGCAGTTGATCAAGATGGATGTAGGAGGATGTGCTTGGAATCTTTCTCATGTTTAGCTTATGCATATCCTGAGGGAATTGGGTTCAGGCATGCAAATTGTAGACTGAGAATGATATGCTTTCATTGATTGATCCCACCATTCTCAATCCTTGCTTTAAAGGTGAGATTTTGAAGTGCATACAGTAGTGTCTATTGTCCATGCTTGATTTTAAAGATATAGTGGAACTCCCATCCAAAGCAACTTTCTTCTACTGATAAAGTCTTTCAAAGTAGCCCGGAACAAGGTTTCTATTAACCTTGTCACTCTGACTGCATTCAGTGGTCGTTAGTATGTGTTCTGACTAACTGGTTTATATATGTACATAACTTTTTTTTGTATATGAATTAGTTGTGAAATATATCTCGTTCAACCCGACTCTGTGTTGTTGAATGTCAACAACTAAAAAATATTCATAATTACAAAAATTCAAAAAGTCGGGAGAGCCAATTTTCGGAAGTTTGCATTCTATTGAAAAGATAAGATTTTTGTAAACTTAGAAGATGAATTTTATCATTCATTCAAAAGATTGGGATGAACATAATTTATCAACCCTGTTTAACATTTCACTACTTACAATAATAAACCGGATTCAAAGGTCTCACCCTTATTTTCTACTCACAACTCATATGAATCTCAACTGAACCAGGGAAATTGTACCAAGCATAAAACTTAATTGTCTGCATCATATAGATCTGCATTGGTAGGAGTAGCAGCAGCATCGCAAGCTGGCGGGTTCTGCTTTCCTGTTAGGACAGGCTTGACATTTTTACACATGGAGACTGCAGGACCATCTTTGCCTGAGTATTTCAGGTCGATGTCAATGAGTTGTACCTTGTCACATGGCACACCGCTGCTGCAAACTACCTTCACCGCTTCCCTGCTACTCGATATGCCTGTCACATTCTTGAATCTAATGCCGCTAAGCTTCACTTTGGATGGTGTCTGCATGCAAAGGCATGCATAGAATAATCAATATTTAAATTACTTCTTTCATTCACTTTGCTAGTTTTATTTCTTTTATTTTGGAAAAAGAGGGAAAGAAAGGACCTATTATTAGCAACATATGTCTTACCCTTTGTTTGCAGTGATTGTAGGGGCAATATTCTTGATCAACGAGAATTGGATTCATAACGTTTCCAATACTGATGTCTTCAAAATGCAGTTCGGACACAATACCTTGGAAAGAATTGAGCCATGTTTTAACTCTAACACCGTTGTCTGTGTTCTTGAAGGTGCATCCCTTTACAGTGATACCCGTCACTGGTGCCTCATTAGGATACCTACCTAGACTGCCCACACTGATACCATGGCCAGGCCCACATGTCACCTGCTCGATTTTGATGTTTTTAGCACCATCCCCAATAGAAACACAATCATCTCCGGTTCCAATTTGTGAATGTGTTATATTCACCCCTTCTGAACGCGCTATGTGAATGCCATCAGTGTTTAAACTATCTTTTGGGGCAGTTATAGTAATGTCATGTATGTGGAGTTGCTTGCATCCCAACACGGCCGAGTGGAACAATTTGCTGTTGAGCGAAGTTATGCCGGAAATTTCTGAATTCGTCAAGGAATTGAACCTAAAATTCTGTATAAAAATTACACCCTCATATCCCTGAATATAAGGTCGTCATAAAGAAAAAAAAAACAGTAAAATGGACAGAACTTTCCACATCAGATGTTGTAGATAGTGGGTAGAACTGAGCGTTTTTGACATATACCTAGATGTATCTACACCTAAGCGTTTTTGTCTTCTCATTTGAAATTCCTATAAATAAAAATTTAGCAAATGAGCAAACTGTACTCCTGGATACATCTAGACGCCCCCGATGCATGTTAGATTTTCTAGTTTTGGGCCAAGGGATTGAATTAATGCATGGTGAGCCTAGGGACACAACCAAAGGGCCAAGGTATGAGCTATCACATGCCATGGCTATATTTTGGTTATATATACAATGTAATCTGTAATGTGAGGAAACTTACATAAGGAAGACTGCCACATTTGCCAGTTTTAGCGCAATCGTTCTGTTTCCAAGCTATTTCTCCTTGACCATCGAACACACCTGCTCCTTTAGGAGCTTTGATTGTCAAACCATCAATATTTTGTAGCTTAACCCAAGCATCTGCATCCTTAAATTGAGCTGGATCTGCAGGAGCCTTGAAGTTCCCTAAAATCTCAATAGTGACTTTTGAATTGCATGGACCCTGAATCGTAATGGGGTTTAGCGAATATGATCCTTTCGGGACCAACACTTTGCTAGGAGTTATTGATGCACAAGCCGCTTTCCAAGCACTCCCTAAGGCCTAACAAAATCAAGAAATATGGGTGTAAAAAAGAAGATCATTTTACTTTCAAAAACTAACATAAAATTAAGAAGCAAGAGTGATTTGCTGTTACGTTCTATGTAAGCTTTAATCTTATGCATTTACTTGTGTAACATCACCATTAGGCTTCGCTCCATACTTGCTTATGTCAAATACAACCGCACCACTTGCAGCTGCATTGATTGCTATGATGCACCATTGGAATAGAATGAAGAACAATGGAAGTGTTGCCTTGGCTGCCATTATATTCTTGCTGTTTGGTGTATAACTATCTGAAACATTTTTGCTCTTTACATTTCCTGCATTGGTCTATATATACTGTTTGCTCTTTGCTGTTATAACTAATTCTTTTGGGTTTTGCTCTTATCTTTGTTGTAATTAGAATTTTAGGACTATGGATGTACTGATAAATAACAAAAAACAAATTACTGCTGTTTTTAGCACTATAGCAATCAGGGCAGCTAAGAAACAGAAAATACTTTTTTTATATACTATTTATGGAGGATTTCTACATCTATTATACCTACCATATAGGAGTATATGATTGTCCTAATGTTTTCAAGTGCTTTTGAAAGTAAAGGGCAACAAATCATGGTGTTGGCGCTCCTCTACTTTGTTCAAAAACTTAAATCTATTGTTTTCAATAAACTTCTTATACATACTGTTGAAGATTAACACGAAGTAAATTAAGCTTGTTTTTAGTTAGTAGAATAGAAACAACAGCCAATATTTTTAGGTCATTATACCGTGTCCATCTGTAAAACATAAAGCATACTTACATGCAATATATTGGGAGTAATTATTCTTTACCAAACCTGCTTGTTATCAATCTTATCATGTAATTTGCCCATAAATAATAGCTTCTGTTTTCATGCAAAAATCTCATTTTGAAAATCATGCAAGGCAGCTTAGTTCATTTAATGGGGTTGGCTGTGTTTAAATATTGTTGGATCATGGATGTTAGCGTCTTTCTAATTAATGATAAATTGTGCATTATCGAGTTATTCTGCCTCTGCTTTATTTAATTGAACAAGACTTGAAACTGGTGTGGATGTTATACATTGCATTTTCCCTTAGTTTATATTGTTTACCCGAACATATTAATTTGGTTATAATTATGATTTTTAAGCATCCGATGCTGATCTGATATGTTGATATTTGAGTGCAACATTTTTTTTTGTGAACTTATTTCTGCCTCTAGAAGACTACTTGTACATAGGAATATCAATTTAGGTCTACGGATCGGTTAGTTTTAGGTTGACCCATAGTGAGTCAGTATTTATCGGGTTGGGTTGAACCTGATCAATTTGACCTTTTGGGTCGGTTCATTATTGGATTAGGTTAGACTGGTTGTTTTCTTTTTCGGGTTCAATTCTGAATTAATGGCAGGTCGTATTTGGTTTGGGTCAATCTGAGTCGGTTTGGGTGAATCCGAATCAATTCTAAGATGGATTACAATGGGTTGTTTTGAGTTCAAGTACATAGATTCTGGATTCTAATCATGTTCGATTCTAGTTAATTTGAATCAATTCTTGGACGATTATAATGGGTTGTTTTTAGTTCAAGTAGATTTCAAGTTTGTGAAATACTCAATTTAGGTCTTTTTCTTGTAATTCCAACTACTTTGACCATACAAATTCAATACCTTCACCAAACTTAAAGAAATATCTATCTAGCACTATCTATTTAAAGTAATAATAGTATCAAGTGGTCAATCGATAGTGATTAGAAGTAGTCCATATTACATAGTATTAATATATTAATAACTTATCACACTATATTGGTTCATAAAGATCATATTAAGGAAGAAAAAAAGAAATATATCAACAACGAATTTAACTGTGTAGCATATATTGCTTAAGAATAAAATTAAATCACAAAAAATATACAAACTTAAGAACGAAGATCCAAATATAACTTTTTAAAAAGGTATCTAATTTGATAATAATAATTAGTATCACGTACAATACTTACTTAAATATTTAGAAAATATTTTAAAATTTTATGAGTTTTGTTCCACAATAAATATATATATATATATATATATATATATATACATTTTAAAAGTACCGAGTATAAGAGTCTAGTTTCTATGTTATCTCAAATCAAATTATAAACAAGTCAAATAAAATTAGGTCACAAATAGTCATATCGACATTGGATTGTCTATACGTTAGGTAGCCTTCAAGTCCAAATCTTAAAGGGTCTCTTCACATTAAGTCAAATTCAGATTGGGTTCGGATTTATAAATATCAGGTTTAATCGATTTTGGTTTGACTTTAAGTCGGGTTGGATCGGTTTGAGAGTCTCACTTCTAAATTCATAACCTGATCTAGTGCAGATCAATTTCAAACAGTTTCATCGTTTGGGTCATATTTTGACAACCCTACTTGTACACTGTTTGATTATATTATTTGGTAGTTGCTCTCGAGAAAAATATGAGTTATTATACCTCTAGTAGCTACTATTGGTAACGAGAGAAAGACCGGCCAATAGTTGAACAAACACGAGGTAATTAATAATTACTTCCTATATCTCTAAATTTTGAAGTTGCTAAGAAATTCATACTTCGAAGGTTGAACTGATCGAGTAGGATGCTCATATAAAGATCATATATTATGCCAATTTACATGAAAGGTACTGGCTTTAAGGTCATAGCTGTGATTTATGTGCACAATGGGAGGATGGGTAGAGAAAGGCTCCGTCTTGATTAAGTGATAAGATTTTTGTAAACTTAGAAGTTGAATTGTATCATTCATTCAAAAGATTGGAATGAGCATAATTTATAAATCCTGTATAACATTTCACTACTTATAGTAATGGACCGAATTCAAAGGTCTTATCCTTATTTTCTACTCACATCTCATATAAATCTCAACTGAACCAGGGAAATTGTACCAAGCATAATAAAACTTAATTGTCAGCATCATATAGATCTGCATTGGTAGGAGTAGCAGCAGCATCGCAAGCTGGCGGGTTCTGCTTTCCTGTTAGGACAGGTTTGACATTTTTACACATGGAGACTGCAGGACCATCTTTGCCTGAGTATTTCAGGTCGATGTCAATGAGTTGTACCTTCTCACATGGCACACCGCTACTGCAAACTACCTTCACTGCTTCCTTGCTACTCGATACGCCTGTCACATTCTTGAATCTAATGCCGCTAAGCTTCACTTTGGATGGTGTCTGCATACAAAGGCATGCATAGAATAATCAGTATTAATTTAAATTACTTCTTCCATTCACTTTGCTGGTTTGACTTCTTTTATTTGGAAAAAGAGGGAAAGAAAGGACCTATTATTAGAAACAGATGTCTCACCCTTTGTTTGCAGTGATTGTAGGGGCAATATTCTTGATCAATGAGAATCGGATTCATAACGTTTCCAATACTGATGTCTTCAAAATGCAGTTCGGAGACAACACCTTGGAAAGAATTGAGCCATGTTTTAACTCTAACACCGTTGTCTGTGTTCTTGAAGGTGCATCCCTTTACAGTGATACCTGTCACTGGTGATTCATTAGGATACCTACCTAGACTGCCTACACTGATACCATGGCCAGGCCCACATGTAACCTGCTCGATTTTGATGTTTTTAGCACCATCCCCAATAGAAACACAATCATCTCCGGTTCCAATTTTTGAATGTGTTATGTTCACCCCATCTGAACGCGCTATGTGAATGCCATCAGTGTTTAAACTATCTTTTGGGGCAGTTATAGTAATGTCGTGTATGCGCAGTTGTTTGCATCTTTGGATGGATGAGTGGAATAATTTGCTGTTGAGCGAAGTTATGCCGGTAATCTCTGAGTTCGTCAAGGATGTGAGCATAAAGTTCTGCATTTCAAGATTAAAGCCAAAAACCCAAAAAAAAAAAAAAAAAGTTACTCCTTCAAGGTTGGCATAAAGAAATAAAGTAAAATTTAGTAGAAATCAGAAAAAACGCCGTATGATTTAAATTAAAAGTGAGTAAAACTCCAGAAAATGGCAACTGTAGGGAGTACTAATCAATAATGGGATCCAAGCCACCGGCCTTTACATGTTAAACCTACTGCCAGTCTGGCACATCCCGAGGGCCAAGATACAAGCTGGTGCACGCCAATCCTATACTTTTGATAAATATATATAGTGTAATATGAGGAAGCTTACATAAGGAAGACTGCCGCATTTGCCAGTTTTAGCGCAATCGTTCTGTTTCCAAGCCATTTCTCCTTGACCATCGAACACACCTGCGCCTTTAGGAGCTGTGATTGTCAAACCATCAATATTTTGCAACTGAACCCATGCATCTGCGCCCTTAAATTGAGCTGGATCGGCAGGAGCCTTGAAGTTTCCTAAAATTTCAATAGTGACCTTTGACTTGCATGGACCCCGAATAGTAATGGCGTTTAGCGCATATGATCCTTTCGGGACCAACACTTTGCTAGGAGTTGTTGATGCGCAAGCCGCTTTCCAAGCATCCCCTAAGGCCTAACACAGTTGAGCAAATAAGGATGTGAAAAACAGAAAATTTACTCTCAAAAACCAACATAAACGGAGGAATATTGATTTGTTGTTATGCACTACAACATAAGCTTTAATCTTTTGTATTACTCACTTTTGTAGCATCACCATTAGGCTTTGCTCCATACTTGCTTATGTCAAATACAACACCCCCACCTGCGGTTAGTACGGTTGCATTGCTTGCTATGATGCACCATTGGAATAGAATGAAGAGCACTGGAAGTGTTGTTTTGGTTGCCATTTTTTCTTTTTAAATGAATATTGTTGCTCTTTACCTTCCCTGCTTTGGTCTATATATAATGTTTGATCTGTACCGTTATAACTAATTCTTTCGAGGTTATGTTCTTTTGCTCCCAACCATTAGAATTTTAGGATTATTGTTATACTAAGAATTAACAAGAAAAAACTCTTTTTGGCACTAGCAGATTAAAAAGAGCAGCTAAGAACCAGAAAATCTAATGCTTCTTTTGTATACTATTTAGGGAAAAGTTTTACATCTATAACCTATCATATCGGTGATATAGCTCAGTGTCTTATATGATTGTGTTGCTTTTTTCCAAGTGCTTAATTTTCACATTGATAGTAAAGGGTAACATATCATATGTACTGTTGTTACTCCTAGACTTCTGTAAATGGACCGTATTAGTTTTAATTATGGATTCAAAGGAGAGACATGAGATTTTTTTATAAGATACTAGCTACAGTATTTTGAAAAGTAAGTCAATTTAGAAATGGAAAGAAAACGTGATGTAAAAAAAATAAGTTTTTAGCAAACAAAAAATAATTTCAACAAAAATAAGTTAAGTTTAAGAAAAAAGACAGTATAGCAAAAATAAGTTAAGAATATAGACTAAAGTGATGTAAAACCCGTAGCTTTGGACATGCATGGAGCTGTAATGGATATAAATAAGTTTCTATAAAAAAAAATGACAGAAATAAGGAATCTTTGATGACTCTAAATAATATCTACCATCTTCTCTAGAACTGATCAGAGCGACCTAGCATTAGCCTGATTTTGATCGAAAATAAGCTTGGGAAAAAATTTTGAGCCCGGTTTTTAAAAAATAAAAATGGATTTTGGACAGCCCAATCCTAATATTATATACCAAAATTTAGACCTGAATCTAAAAGTTCACTTTTTTAAACTTAAAATTACAGATTTATGGAAACAAAAATCTACCTGATCTTAAGCCCCACTAGGCCCATTGCTTAGGCACATGATTGGCAGTTTTTTGGGCAAAGCCCGACCTTGCTCGGTATTTAATCACCTTTAATATCTCACATAGCCTAGAATATTTTCAATGCCATTAGAATTTAAAGGAAATTTATTAGTTAATTTTTTCTTCAATGTTTACATAGTTTTTAAATTCACTTTAAGTACGTCCCAATTTTTAAAGGAAATATAGTTTTTAAATTCACTTTAAGTACGTCCCAATTTTTAAAGGAAAGTCGTTATGATTGATTTTATTTGAAAGTGACTAGTGTGCATTTCCAATAATTTTCTTAAACAATACTTTTCTTATGAATTTTGAAAGAAGTTACCATTTTTGGTCAATTATACAATGAGAGGATCATTTATTTTTCAATACTCTCCCCTAGGGATATCAATTGGATAAATTGGATCGAAGTATGCAAAGTCCATATCCAATTCAAAAATATTTGGTCTCAAAAATTAGAGTCCAAATTTGATCCAAACTTTTACAAAGTTCAATCCGATATAATGCAATCTAATTTATTTTTTTCAAATCCAAATCTAGTCTAATCCAATTAAAACGCAAACAATTGGGTCTTAAGCTTGTTTTTAGAATTTTTTGAGACCAAATTTATCATATTAAATGGTTTTAAACCTTCTTTGTTCCCTTCGAAGACAATATCTTGTATCTTTATATCAATTTCAGGTAATAGTAGTGATTTGGAACCATCCACTATAATTATAAATGTCCATTCAATTCGATTATAAACATCTGTTTCAATTGATTTTTTTTAAACTTATTTAATTGGGTCCTTAACATATTTTTAGGGACTTTAGAGATAGAATATGTGGTACTAAATAATTTCAATCTTCATCATATGATTTTAGAAAGCATCTTATACCTTTATTTCAATTTTAGACGTTTTTCAAATATATTTTATAAAAAGTGTACGTACCTTTAATGTTTGGTCATCATTTTGTCCACTTTCAGATCACCCAATAGGAGAACACTTTGATATCCTTTCCATAAATATTAAAGGGTCACATTATGTCCTAGGAATAAATAGAATTGTATACTTTGATTTTAAATATTCATTTCTATTGGTTTTTTTTTATATTTAGGATTTAAATTTAAGGTATTGAATGATTTCTGATATCCTTATATAACCTTGGGAAGTATCCTATGACTTTATTCTAATTTTGGAATTTTTTTTAATATATATCTCATAAATAATTATAATATTTTTTAAAATTAAAATCATCTACTTTGACTTCAAACACCTATTTCTAGCGATTTTCAAAACTCATATAGTTTGGTTTTAAGCTCTTTTTTTGCTTCTTTAGGGTCCTAATTTAAGGTATTGAATTATTTTAGTCTCTCATATGACCTTGAGAAGTATCATGTGACTTTATTTCAATTTTAAATTTTTTTAATATATATATATATATCAAAAATAATATTCTAACCTTTAAAATTAGATCATTTTAGACAATTTAAAACCCGAATAAAACATACCTTGATATGTTACAATGAATCTTATAGGGTCATATTAAGCCCTAGAAGTGACTGAAACTATCTACTTTAATTGAAAATACCCATTTTATATAATTAATTTTTCACTTCTTACAATTGGATTTTAAGCTCATTTTTAGGACTTTTAAAAGCTGAAATGTTGAATACAAGGTAAGGAATATTTTCAATCCTCATCATATAACCAAATAAAATATCTTGTACCTTTATTTTAATTTCATAAGATTTTTCGAAAATTTCTCAAAAGTTATGTATAATAATCTTCAAAATTTGGTTATTTTGTTTAATTTCAAACCTAGTAAGAGAATACATTGATATGTTTACCATAGGTCATAAGGGGTCATATTAGGCCCTAAGCTCTTTCTTTTGCTTTTGGAATTTGAATTTAAGGTATTGAATATTTTTAAATCTCTCTTTATAACTGCATGAAGCTATGTAACAATATTCCAATTTCAGTACTTTTTTGTGTGCATCTTAAACATAATGTATATGACGTAAACTTTGGGCTATTTTGGATCCAATAAAAATACTTTAATAGGTCACCATGAGTCTCATAGTATCGTATTAGGCTCTATAGTTGATTGAAATCTACTCAAACTATGTACAATTAATTTTTCAAACTCTTACAAAGAGGTCATATGATTGTTTTTAGGGATTTCAGAGACCAAATATAATATAATGAATGTTTTTAACCTACTATAGGACGTTAGGAAACATCTTGTACTTTTAATTCAATTTTGAAATTGCAAATATATTTCATAAATCTTATATAATAAGATTAAAAATTGGTCATTTTGGACAATTTCAAACTCAGTAAGTAAAACACCTTAATATGTTCATCATGGGTCTTATAAAGTCTTATTAAATTCTAGAACGAAGAGACTGAAACCATCTATGCTAACTATAAATACCAATTTCAAACAATTTTATTACTATAATAAGGTCTTAAACTTGTTGTTTGAGCATTTGGAGAACAAATAAATTGTAATTAATGGTTCCAAATCTTCTCATATGACTTTAAGAAGTCTCCTATACCTCTATTTCAATACTTTCAAACTATTGTGAGAAGAAAGAAAATATGCTTAAATATAGTATTTTTCTTATACAATTTGGAACATGTAAGTGTAGAATACTTGGAGAATTATCTCATAAAGTTTCTCATATATATTTAGTGAGATTAGCGAAGATTACGAAAAGTAATTAGTACTGTTAATGGCTGATGATTGCTTATGTTGATTGATTGATGGAATTTCCAACCCTAATTTTTGGTAATCAACAAAACAGCTTCTTCCCTTCACGAAAGAGCGTTGTGCAGAAATAAACCAAACAAAATTAGATTTCATAAGTTACGTAATACTTTTCCATATTGTAGGTTCTTATTGAGTCAATTTACTTGATTAGGAAGAAAGTACAAGTCAAAGAGCAAGTTGTATACTACAAATATATCCCAGAAAAAGGCCAATCAAAGGACATTAATGTGTGTCAAGCTGTATATAAGAGTATTTTTTTTCTTTGTTAAAACCATGGCTCATTAGATCCATGATGGGGTGAAGACTATTTTTAAATTACTCCCATTTGCTAGGAGTATACTATTATATTTCGTAGTTTATGTCATGAACTGATCATCTTTCCTGGACTATACAAGGGTCAAGCTGTCAAGAGGATCATTAGGAGACTATACCATGCAAACTTAAAATAGATAGGTTAGGTAGTTTCATAATGTCATTTATACTTATTCTTTAGGCAACTATGTTGATGTTAGTATCGAATCAACATCAATGAGTAAAGCATATGAAGTACTTGACAGATTAGCAAACCTACATTAGACCCTCTATCCTCTAAACAGTTGTATGAGTCATTCTCCAATATCTTGCTCTAAATTTGTTTTATTTGGGATGAATTCTATGGATAACTTTTAAATTTTCACAATAAATTAGTGCAAGATAGTATCTTCTAAGATTTGTTCGGTTTTTGCGGTGTTGTTCAGTTGTTTTTTTGGACTAATTAAAGGTCAATGTCTCTATTAATCCCAAATAAAACATGGGAGTAATCCTCAACCCTACATAATGGACATTGAGTATGTTCAATGGGGTTAGAACCGCATCAACATAGTTCTAGTTACAGTAAACTGCTGCTGCCATGCTGATATGATGCATGTCATTCTAATTTTCTCAAAATTTGCATCTTTTTTCTGCTTCAACAGTTTTTATGTACACCATTATTTACTTCTGCTCTCTTACCATGTTCTGGAATTCCTTCCAGCATCAGCCAGTATAACGACGACACATTTTCTGAGAGACTCAGAATTTTTGGTCTCAAGTAATACCAAATTCAAAGTCGGGTTTTTTAGCCCCTCTAGTTTGAGTAATCGATATGTCGGAATATGGTATAATATACCGGCTTTCTAATGTTCTGGAAGTGATATGGGTAGCCAACAGGGACAACCCTGTTAATGACCCTTCTGGGGTGCTTAAAGTTGCTGAGGACGGAAACCTTGAACTTTTAAATGGACAAAGCAAGAGCTTTTGGTCATCAAATTTGTCACGTGCTTCTGAAGTTAATGATCCAGTCGCCAAACTCTTAGATACTGGCAACCTTGTTTAGCTTTCAAATGCTAGCAGTGGGAAGATCATGTGGCAGAGTTTCGAACACCCAACTGATTCATTGTTGCCACCTGTGAAGTTTGCCGTAAGGAATCTTACGAAAGATGAGCCCGTCCTTCAATCGTGGAAGAGCCCTTCGGATCCATCAACTGGACGCTTCACCATTTATCGCCGCAATCTTACTGAAATTTTACATGGGCTGGTGATATTCCATATTGGCGATCTGGGCCATGGAATGGCAATATCCTTCTTGGTGTAGAGCCGCGCCGTTTATTTCTATGATTGCCTTGAATGGATTCAGTATTACAGAAGACAACGCAGATACTTTTTACATAACATATTCCATGCCAAACGGATCATTCTTACTCCAACACATCTTACAGAATTATGATGGGAACTTGCTAGTCAAATCATGGGATGATGTTAGTAGTAAATGGGGAATTGATTGGCAATCGCAAGTGTGATGTTACAGAGTGTGATGTGTATGGAAAGTGTGGTCAATTTGGAATTTGTTACCCCAAGAAATCTCCGATTTGTGGGTGCTTAAAAGGTATTGAGCCAAAGAACAGAAAGGAATGGAGCAACGGTAATTGGAGTAGTGGGTGCATTCGAAGAACACCATTGCATCAGTGTGGAACTCCAGGAAGTGACACTGATGGTTTTTTGAGGCTAAAGAACATGAAAGTTCCTGACAATGCTGAATGGTTATCAAAACAAAGTGAAGATTACTGTAGGAGTAAGTGCTTAGCAAAATGTCCATGCTTGGCTTATGCATATTACTCAGGTTTTGGGTGTATGACCTGGTATGGATTGATTGACCTGCAGAAATTTACCTCTTCTGGCATCGATCTTTTCGTTCGGCTTGCTGATTCAAAACTAGGAAACTACAGATGCTATCTTTTTTTTCTTCACCTGCTTTTTATTCAAATTGCATATACATCTTACCAACATAGACCTGATTTTATTAATTCTTAAAATCCAGATTGATCATGCTCTACCCGGGAAATTTGTTTCCTAGTGCAGCCAAATACTGTACCAATTGGAATAGTTGTCATGTGTCCTAGGGGTACTGCTTTAGCTTGAGCACACATAGCCCAGCATCAGATCAGATCGGCCAGGGTTTAAACTCCCTGTCTGGTTATTTATGAAAATGACTAACTATTCATGTCTCATGTGATCTGGCCAACTATTCGACTAGGTTTGCTCGGTCCCTGTTCACCACTTACTAACTTAGCCTGATCCCTGGATCATTTTATTGTATTTTGATGGAAATTATAGATCAATGTTCATTCTCAAAAATAAAAAAAGGTCCTATGCCATGATCAAGATTTTGCATTTGATAAACTTTGTGATTATTCTGTTTGATGCTTTGTCTAATGTTTGTCCAAACTTAATAGTCACGCATGCTATACTTGTCATCTTTCTCGTATAAGTTATGGCTAGATTACTCATTAAGGTGGCAATAGGATAACAACGATTGTTCGTTTGATTTGTAGGTGAATCTAAGAAGCGGAAGATGATTATCGTGGCACTTGTAATTAGTTGTCCAGCTTCAATCGCAGCCATCATGTATTGCATAGGCAGGTGGAAGGGTCGAAGAGACGGTAACGTTCTTGAGATTTTTAATTTTTCTAATTCAATAATATGTTTACCTGCGTTTTCTTTCATTGACTAATGACTAAGATATGATTGTTTTTCTAGCAGGCAAGGAGACACTAATGAATGATATCATGGAAGCTAGTGGAAATGAAGTTGATTTTCCATTTTATGACTTTGAAAAATTGGAATCTGCAACGAACAACTTTGAATTAAAGAACAAGCTCGGTCAAGGTAGGTTTGGTCCGGTATACAAGGTCTAATAAATTCAATTTGGTGTAGTTAATTTTTACAAAGTATGGAGGTACAATGCTAAGCCCTTAAATTAAGGTCAATATTCAATACACAACACTTTTTGTGTAGGGCAACCTGGAAAATGGACAAGAGATAGCTGTTAAGAGACTTTCAAGGGCATCTGGGCAAAGCCAACAAGAATTCATGAATGAAGTACTTGTGATATCGAAACTTCAGCATAAAAATCTGGTCAGGCTATTAGGTTGTTGCGTTGAAGGAAAAGATAAGCTGTTAGTTTACGAACTCATGTTATTTGGTATGTATATAAAAACTAGGCTTTCCTAACTCATACATGATATCTCAGATATATCATATGTAGTTATTGTTATACCAGATATAACTATTGTTATATCAGATATAGAAATACAGAAGATATAAAAATACAAAAATAATATCAGGTCTAGACGTTATGAAATCATATATAAAAATGAAATTACAAAAAAATGTCTCTCATTATATTTATATCAGGTATATAGGAATTTCTCGTATAAAAAGATTATGGACTTTTGCTCTGTTAGTAGTAATGTTTGTAATATATGTATAATGTCATTAGTATGTATATACTGGTATTATACTCCTACAATATTGCAACTTTAAACCTCCAATTTTATATGTACTCTCTTCAGATCCAGTTCAGCGGCAGCTACTGACCTGGAAGAAGCGATTTGATATCATTAAAGGGATATGTAGAGGTGTCCTTTACCTTCATAGAGATTCTAGACTGAAGATCATTCATCGCGATCTCAAAGCAAGTAATATTCTGCTTGATGAAGAGCTCAATCCCAAGATATCAGACTTTGGAATGGCTAGGATATTTGGTGGCAAACAAGATCAAGCCACCACCTTAAGGGTTGTTGGCACTTAGTAAGAACCCTAAACAAGACACATTTCATATATATGCAAGTAATGTTTACATGGATGGTTTTTCTTAAGCATTGGTACCATCTAATTCATATATTATGTACTTAAACAGATAGCGTCATCAAACTGATCAAAGACCCTTGTTAAATATTACGATTTTACCCTCGTGTTTCTTGACCGAAACTGGTGATATTTTGACCCAGCGCATATTTGACCTGACTATAGTTGGGTTACTAAGCGGGCTGCTTAGTTCTATTGTGGTTATTTTTTTTTTCTTGTGAACTTTTGATTAGTGTTTTTTAAGCAGTGACATTCAGTTCGTCTCATGATTTTTTTCAAGAGAGATGATTATTAATCAAATTATGGAGGCATGATACATTTACTATTCAAAATTAGATTTTTAGCAAAAAAAATTAGTCATTTAACACAATTTTTTAAGTAAAAAAATAATAAAAATAAATCGGGTATCCTATGATCCGACCCGGTTCAAGTACCCGCTTTAATCGGGTCGGGTCATGGGAAGATTTTTGAGCTACCCGGTATATTGGGTACATGAAAATCCGATTACCCGGTATATTGGGTACCCGAAAATCCGGATACATGATAATGAACACCCTGACAAAAATATGAATAGAGCACGTATTATTATCGCTGGGTGGACAGTGCACTGTGAGCATGGTGTACCCGCTCCAAAAAATTATATGTTACGTACATGGAAAAATGTACGTTACGTACATAAAAAATGTACATGGGACTATGGGACTACCTAAAACTCTTAATATGGGACTACCTAAAACTCTTAATATGGGACTACCTAAACTCTTAATATAATTACTTTTTGGATCAAGAGAAGGATATGGGACTACCTAAAAAAAAGTACTTGAAGATAATGAAGGGAAGTCCAAGGGATGGCTTGATCATATTTTCATAGAATTTGGCCTCCTCTGACTGCTAGTGATCTTATAGGTGAGCCTGCCTTTTGCCCTTTGTTTTCTCTGGTTATTTTGTGTATACATGCATACTCATAGGTTTTGGCCCAAGGATTCATATTGGCCTCCTTAGTCCATTAATCCATCGTTAACCATGTAAGCAAAGAATGTCTGATCTCTGATGTTTTTCTCATTCTATTAGCCATTGGTCGATTTTATTTTGCTTTTTCTTTCCAAATATTTTTTTTCGTACATAGGCCATAGGTGTCAAATAATATAAAAGAGATATAATCACACGGATTAGATACCACTCTAGAATAAAACAGTTGATATCGGTCAAAATAATACTACCTTTGTGCTTAAATAAGTGTCTATTGTTGATAATAGATATTACTGACATGACCCACTTAATTTTTTTTTATACCCATTGGAAATAGTGGTAAATTCAAAGGTACTTATTTTCATCAATAGATAAGTTTTAGATTTACGAAAATAGTTGGCTAGTAAGTGAATGTAGTTACACTGCTCGTACCCACAAGGCCACAAGGATACACATGCATGTGACTCTTTGGGCCTCAATAAAATTGAGTCATATAGGTCTACGATACTACTTGGACTTCATTAGGTGGATATACTATTGGCGACTCAAACATTCTTCATTACTTTCTTCCTAGAAAATATTGCAAAATGGAACTTGATAGAACACAAATTAGTCGCAATCTCGATTTTTCTTGCCAGAATTCGATTCAAAGATGTCATTTTTAAATGATTGAAAAAGATAGGTATTTTTGACAAATTTTTTTAATAAGATACTAATTGATAAAATCGATTAATAATAAAGTATGTTTCACAATCTTGCTTTATATATATATATATATATATATATATATATATATATATATATATATATATATATATATATATATATATATCACAATGCAATACTTGGATAGTGCAGGCGAGTACACAATGAGCACTGTGCATCTGAATGTACATGATGGTCAATTGTAATGAACATATGCAGTTTAAAGTTTTCGTCCAAAGCATGAATTATTAACTATAGAAAATGAACCGTCACTTCTTTAATATTAGCTGCCAACATATCTTTTCAGTTTGCTATGTAGATTCACTCATTATTAGCATAATCTTCGGTATTTGTGACTTTTAATTTTCTACATGTACATTTAATTTAGATTAAAATATTGTTGGCATATGAAATTTAGATCAAAAATTCTATATGTATATTTAATTCGAATGTAATTATCATTAGGAATGTAAGTAATGTAATTATAGGTGAATACTTTGTACAGTAAATATCTTGTTGCACATAGTGAAAAACTGTTGCATATGAAATTTTCGTGTATATTTGATTCGATTGTAATGAACATTAGAAATGTGAATAATGTACATTAAACATTTTTGTGCACATGCTTAGTGAAAAATTGCTGGCAAATGAAATTTAGATCGAATATTCTATGTGTACATTTGATTCGTATGTAATGAATATCATAAATGTAAATAATGTACATTAGAGTTGAATATTTTATTCATTAAACATCGTTTTGCACATAGTGTTAAACTGCTATCTATGAAATTTTACATGTACATTTGATTTTATTGTAATGAATATTAAAAATGTGAATCATGCATTAGAGTTGAGTATTTTGTACATTAAACATCTTGGTTCACATGACTTTTCAATTTTCTTCTTTCTACATATAATATATATTATGATCATTGAAATGAAATATCAAAAGAAAATAAAATAGAATCCATAAAGGACAGCACTAAAATAAAACATATGAAATGTCAAAAGTCTCATATTCTTATTTTCCCTACACTTCATTGTTTATTTTTGCATGCTGCCATATTTTTTCAATGCCTGCTCGCCTAGATCCAGTGACTTTTTAGTTTCCTTCTTTCTACATACAATATATTATGATCATTGAAAGTGTCTATAATGTACATTCAATTTATAAGAAATGTAAATCAAAAATCCATCAGATGTACAACAGTACTCTTTGTGTGATGTATAATATATATGTAAATTTTCTAAGAATGATGTATACATTTAAATTTTGAGTTTACATATTGTAATCATAATGATACGGATGTACATCGTATAACTTTGTAGTGTACAAATTCTTTATAAGTGGTGTACATATACGTATCATGTAGTATATATAATATTTTCGATAGTTATGTACGTGTACTGAATACAATGAAATGAAAAATTGACAGGCTTTAAAATGTGATGCAAATTAAATAAAACAAATAGAATTCAATAAGTTTGCTATTCTTATATTTCCAACGCAAAACAATAGAATGTCAATGCTTCATCATTAACTTTTATAAAACATTAATGATGGCTTTTGGTGGAAAAATTTAAACTGCATGCGTACATTAAATTTGATCTCCATGTACATTGCATATTTTCCTTAATTAATGTTGTGCGCATTTTGTGTTATACAACCTTGCGTTGTCAGGTGCACAGTTAACACTGTGCGCCCGCCTGCACTATCTTGTGCAGAATGTAGAGCAAAAATGCTAGTCCTTAAACATTAACATAGCCATGTAAAGTTATAACCTCGATTAATTATAAAGTTTCCACAAGCGTTTACGGAAAATAACACGTACGACAAACAGTGTCATAGTAAATGCTACAAAGATGTAAACTTGCATAGAACAGTTAAACAAAGTATGCTAACTCCATATAGAGGTAAACTACCCTTCCTTATTCTAGGAGATAGACATCGATCGGGTCCAGAAACCAGCAGCACGCAGGTGCATCTGAACATTCAGGAGCAGGTGCATCCGTCTCCACAGCACACGGGTCCACATCTAATGGGATTATAATAAAACCAGCAGCACCGGCAACCTTGAACAGAAACCATTCATACACACGTTATCACGTCACATTTAATCAATTTGTTTATGATAAGTTATGATTCTAAATGAAAAAAACTTTAAAAAAAAAAAAGAACGGATGGGAGTAGAATCATATGTTTGTATTTATATATTATTTGTTAATGTCCAAGATTAGTGGATTAAGTGGTTAGTGTTAGTGGCATATTAATAGTTAATCTCCTAAAATAAAGTAGCATCTTAGGACTAATTAGAAATTAGAGTATTTAGTCACTGTTTGGTGGAGTAAATCGTGGCCCACTAAGTACTAGCATTCACTAAAAGTTTTCAATTCACATTGTTATTATAAAGCCAATATAATGGCTAAATTATTGCTGAGTTATATACATAAAAAAATAACTTTCTGCAAATTAGCAGATATGACTTAGATAAATGATAGATGAGCAAGCTATGCACCTTGAGGATAATAGACTGTCTCGTGATTCGGTTGAACAGAAGCTTGAGCTTGTGGTAGGGATTCAGGGATTGACGGGACCCTTGCTGCTGCATCAGCAAAGATTACCCATCAGATTGATAACGGTAAATAAACACCCAAGACTCCGTAGTTAGAAGAAAGATGAATATATTAGATTACATAGTAATATATTTCCAATATTTTAGCACGTTAGCTATGTTTATTTTAGACATGGGAAAAATTATGCTTAAAAATATAATGAAGTGATGTAATGTCGGGATAAAGCGTAATATGTACTGGAAAAATTTTCTAAAACTAAGTGAAGACACGCAGTAAAATATATTTATACAATAGTTATAACATAATCTTGATAAAGCAATTATTAGAAGTTTAGAAGTATATATTAATGCGACAAAATATTGTGTTCACCATTGGAACGGTAGATGATGTCCCTGTTATCAGCTTGTGGGCGCGCCCCATCAACAAAGATCGATGAGAGCACAACCAGCAGCACCAGAAACCAACTTAAAACATTTCCGTTCTGAGCCATATATTTCTCTTCTCTTCTCTTCTCTATTAAATATATGTATGTGGTGTGGGTTGTAGCTACTCATTTCCATCGCAACCATTATATAGGGCATTGAGGTAAGTCGAGGGTTTTAATTTTACACAATAATTATTCACAAGTAGGGAAGAAATAGTATTTGATGCAACTTGCCATGTGAACAAGTAAAATTTTGGAGAAATTCAGGCATCCTTTTGTAGTCTTGTACATGCTTCTAGTGACATACTTTGAGTCTTTTATTATACTACTCTCATTGTATGTCTTGTAAATATGATCTTATTACAATTTATATTTATTAATAAGGAAATTGGTAAAAAAATTACTTTATAAATATTTCTTTTGTATGTGTAAAACTTACCTTATAAAAACAATATAATGTTGTATAAAACTATCTTATAAAACTAAAATTTTGCATGACACTACATTTTGCCGAAATCTTGGTCTTAGTCATTAAATCATGGCGTTAAGTAGCATGTATCATGCACGTTACTTTAATAAAGGTATTTTTTAAGAGTAATTTGCAAGAAACTACTACGTAAAAACACCATCTTGTGAAAAACTACCATATAAAAACAAACTTGTAAAAATTACCGCATAAAAAAATCTAATAGCACGATACCACCACAAGGTGGTTTTCTGACCTTTAATTGGGTTTTGTGACGTTGACTTCCATGTGGATTCCACGTAGATGACAGGTGTCTGTCTTTACTTTTTTATTTTTTTCTCCTTTAGCTATTTCACGTAGGTGACACGTGTCCGACTTTACGTCATAATTTGCAAGAAACTCCCATATAAAAACATCATCTTGTGAAAAACTACCATATAAAAACAATCTTGAGAAAATTTACCATATTAAAAAATTCAATAGCACGATACCACCACATGGGGGTTTTCTAGGCGTTGACTGACACGTGAGAGGCACGTGAGGCCGACTTAATTTTATATTTTATTTTTTCTTTAATAATTGAACCTTTGAGAGTATTCTAGATAATTTTGTCACTTATTCTTCCACCCAAATAAGAAGACGTTATCTTCTCCGATGTCCCAGACAAATCTTCAATTTTCTCATCCTATATATTTTCAGTGTTTTCCAGTTTCACTTATGTGACGACTACTGTTATCATCCCTGATATAGGACCCTATCTAGGTGAAAAAGTGTTTAATAAATTTGGACATAAATCCTCCTGTTTTGGCAAAAGAGGGAGCTCACAAAAATTTCTCAGCAGAATTTCAACTAGTATACAACATTTTTCAGATATAGGATGCACTAATCATATTGCTATCAACATTTTCAAAGAATTTTATCAATTTCCTTGACATCTAGACATCATAACGCGAGATGTTAAGCAACATATTGAGATACACATTTTGAGCGGTATCAGGTATTCAAGTGTGTCATTGAATAAAATTATACCAAATAAATTAAAATAGGGACATCATTAAAAGGAAAAAGAGAAAAACTTAAGCATGCTACACGTGCCTCCCACGTGTCAGTCAACGCCTAGAAAACTATCATGTGGTGGTATCGTGCAATTGAATTTTTAATATGGTAGTTTTTCACATAATTATTTTTATGCGGTAGTTTTTCACAAAATAGTGTTTTTATTTGGTATTTTCTTGCAAATTATGACGTAAAGCCGAACATGAGTCATCCATGTGGAATAGCTAAAGGAGAAAAAAATTATATAAAAAAAAAAGTAAAGTCAGACACGTGTTATCCACATGGAATCCACAAGAAAGTCAACATCACAAAATCGGGTCAAAGGTCAGAAAACCACCTTGTGGTGGTATCTTGCAATTGGATTTTTTATGTGGTAGTTTTTTACAAGTTTGTTTTTATATGTTAGTTTTTCACAAGATGGTATTTTTACGTGATAATTTCTTACAAATAACCCTTTTTAATTAGGTTTAACGTCTCTTTACTATGTATGTCAAGTTTAACCAAATATCCAAGACGTCAAGACAAAGACAAGTACAATCACCATGTTAGCCGACTTGCCGAGAAGGTGAGAAAGGACACAATCGTTGCAATGTATGACTTGCGTTGTCATATTGAACTCTCGTACAATAGGACAGACTGAATATGCCCTAAAACTGTCACAGATATGTAAGTGTAGATTCTATTATAATCCCCCTTTTTTTAATGAAAACAAAAAGCTAATAGTACATGAGCTGATTAGCCCTGATATTTTCCCTTTGTTTTCACTTCCAAGTTGGCCATCTTTTTTTTTCATGGACAAAAATTATTTGGCAAGCTGTGAACATCCAATGCTACAATTATTTTAGAATATAATGCCGAGTAATTCTTTGACGAGTTGACTACCCACTTGAGAGTAATTACAAAACCACTACAATCCAAACCCCGCCACTAGATTTCAACGTCAGAGTTATTCCAAAAAAATAATAACAATTCTAATTGATTGGTGTTAAATAATATATTTTTAAGAATTTTCTTTAAATAATATCAATTTTCTGTGTTTTTGTGACAAGATATATATGTTGGTGATCAAATGAGGAATATAATGAAATATTTCAATTGGGATATTTATTTATTATGACAAATAATTTAAAAATAAAAAGATAAATCATTTTCTAACTAATAAAATTATTAATTATTTTACCAAAATTAATTTATAGCTATCTAAAATGTTAAATAACTAACAAAAATAAATTAAATATAATCCTAATTGCTAATTAATCAGTCAAAATTTATTTAAAGGTTTCCAAAAATATTGATTAACTAAGAAAAATTAACTTTGCGGCATTTTGATAAATAATTTTATTAGTTAAAAAATAATTTTACCTTAATTATATGACCTTTTAAAATAAAATATATCTCAAGCCATAATATTATCTTATATTCGTATATCAGTCATCGACACATCATTTATCACTAAATGTATGAATTATGAACAAGGTTGTATTATTTAACACCAACCAACAATAGTTGGTAAAATTTAGATTTAATTTTTCCCTTTTTTGTTTTTTAACATGAACATAACAGAAATAATACACCCAAAAAAAACTAAATATTGTTTAAAAATAGTACGTAGTTTCAACTTTGAAGTGTATGAATGGAATAGGCCAAATAATCATGTTCTTATTCTCTTTTTTTTTTTTGTTATTCGTACATATGGTATTTACTGTAACAAGCAAGTGAAAAATAGGTTCATTTTTTTTATTTTTGGATTGAAAGAGAAAGTTGTTTGGATACATTGAATAGTATTCAATGGATCTACATGGTAGGGATTATAAAGGGTAAAGTGATAATTTCCTTATCCAAACATAGAAAAATTTATTTTTGGGCAAAAATTAGTTAAAATAGATGTTTAGCATCAAAGTAAATGATTACAATCACTCTTGAGGCTTAATTGAAAAGTGATTTTGAAATAATAATGCGCTTTTCAGTATCTTAAGAATTCTTATAAAAGGCCTTGGTTGGAAGGGTAGCTATTTAAGAAACTAATGATGAAAACTTTTGTGAAGACTTGATGCAAATTAGCTAAAGCTTAGGGCAATGGTTCACCATAAACAAACAAATCAATTGAGAAATGACAACTAACGAGTTTCATGAATTCAATAAACTAGGGCTCACTAATTCTCTCGAACTTAAACTCCCTCAAGACTCTTCTAGTGGCTCTCGCTCTTGCCTAGATTTGTCAAGCCTATTATTCATTGGTCTTATTGTGGTATTTTTACCTCTCGACATCAAATTTAACAATTACCTAACAAACAATTAAATATGGCCATAATCTAATTGTAAGCAATAATAAATCAATAATAGGAATTCAATTGTAAACTTGAAACCAATTAATTAACATAAAACTATTTCATTGAAGTGTTCATGGATCCCCAACGACCTAGAAAGAGATCTACTCACAGTTAATGACTAAAACAATAACAATCATAACACATGAAATTCATGAATGGGAAATATGAATGGGAAATGAAGAAGCAATACTAATAAACAATAATAATAGAAGACAAAGCAATAAACAAAATAAAATAGAGAACAAAGCAATGAAAAGTACCTCTAAAAGTCTTGATTAATGGGGAAAAGATAAAATACGGGTTTTCATCCATGGAAGAGAGAAAGAAAAAAACTGTTATGTTGTAGAGAAGAGAAAACCTAGAATAATAAAACCTAAGGAAAATAATAATGCATCAAAATATAATAATAAATCCCTACTGTATTTATTTCTTACTAAACTCTTTTTAAACAGAAAGATAAGATGACTAAACTAGGTATTAGGGTCGAATTAGAGGTTTAATCCGATTATAACTCGGATTCGCTGCTCTCTCGCTGTCAGGTTTCTAGGGTCAACTTTACAAGGCTGTTCTAGAAACTTCCACAAGGCATGTCACCTACCGTCACAAAGCTCTTCAAGTCTACTTTTCAATCCAATTAGAATCATATCAATCCAATCTATAGAACTTGAGTTATGATCAAAAGAGTGAACATGTGTCAGATTTGTTCTTCTTCAACTTTTTATATCTCCTTGTTTTCAACTCAAATTGACGTTGTTAGCTATTTTTCCACCCTTGTGAAAACCAAAATAACTTCATATGAATATGATCATCAATAAAATCATTCACGAGCATGAATCCATCAATCAAAATCTTCAATTCGTCGATTACATTTGCAACGATTATCCAACTCATCCAAAATCGTTTTGAAAGCATTCAAATAGCTATAAAACTACATGAAATATTAGGAAAACCAGAAACAAAGCGTAATAGAGCACAAAATGGATAATCTATACAAATGATATCTAAAATGCAACTAAATGAACTAATATTCTCTAATTATGCAACCTAAAAATGCCTCAAAATTTTATAGAATTGTGTTTCATCAGAGGCCTTATTATTTTGTTTGGTAGGTTTACATACATTACCAAGCTTAAAGACAAGTATGGTCCTAGTTTCATGTTCGATTCCATTTAAAATAAAATAACATAGCTAATTATACAAATTTAGTCTTTTTTGAGTGAATCTTTTACTAAGCATAGGTTTCATCCACTCCTTGTGTTTTGTATTCCTCAAATTATTATTTTTTTCTAATTTCGCATGAAAATATTAAATTGAGTTTATTTCATCAAGTACGTTTTCTTGTCGTTATTATTGATGAAATAATATTAAAGAATTTAAGTAACTTGTGTGTGTTGCACAAATCTTTAACTAGTATCATCGTCATCTTTCAATGAGCAAAATATATCCATGAATACACATAACTCTAGATGCAGATGGAGTCATATTATATGTTCTAAACTGAATACTCAAACTAATAATAAACAAAATAAATTAAAGCCCAAAACACATACGGAGTAGAAGCCATGAGCCCATTCTGTTTATGAACTCGCAAATAAACCAAAACCTAGTGAATTAAAGCCCAATAAATGGACTGCACACAGCCACACAACTAGCTCCTGCATCAAAAGGTTTCTACACAAACACAATGAGTCCAAGAAGTTCATGAGGTTGCAGCCAATATCCTATAAAAACTACAAAAAACGGCAAGCACAAAAATTTTGTAGGATTTGACAAATGCAACTCTAATTGATAAGAATGAGTACTACATATTTTTTACTTAATATATTACACCAAATCCTATTAGTTAATTTATGACAGAATTACCACTAAGAGAAGTGAATTTCGCAAAGTAGTTAACTTTGAAACTTGACCGATTCCATTGCCACTTGAAAGAGTTGTAACGCAGGGGTCAAACCTAAATTATCGGAGTTGGAAGACTTGGGACTAAATTCAAGGATATGCTGGGCAATTTTCTTTGTATTTCATAGGTCACTGTAATCCCCAATATCTTCGGAAATTCCTTCATTAGTAATTTTCCGAGCTGTTTCCTCAATCATACCGCATTTAAAGTAGACTTGTTTAGATGGGAGGGGGCCCGTTAAGGACCTTGACCGGCCCGTTCGTAAATAGTCTAATGGGTCAGTCTCTTAAAGGTTCATGTTTTATTAGATCTTTAATTGGTCAAGTCGAGTCAATAATGAGCCAATAGTTTCCAAAACTTTTAAACAATATTAGGTAATGAATTATTTCTATTTACTTGCCGATGGTCTACTACCAAATATTAGAAGGGATACATGTAAACTATCATCCTTTATAAATAAAAACTATACTCTCTTTAGACGGCTCGACCCAACTCGGCCCGTTATATATCTTCTTGAGCCTAACCCAGCCCAACCCGTTTTGCTTATGACTCATCCCGACCCTTGACCAGACTCAATGCATAAGTCTAATTTAAAAGTCATACTACAAAGCTGTATCATGTAGACTTTTCAAGACAAGACATACTTCAAAACTAAATTGAGGAAGTGGGAATATTGTTTGCATCTTTTGTTTAGCGAAAAAGTTACTCTACTTGACAGTAATATATAGATGATGGATGTCAACTAATGCAGTTGATTAAAATTTTGAAGGGTGGTATCTAAAAGTTGGGATTAAATTCCGATTATATCAATTAGCTATAAAAAAAAAAGGTTTACAAAAGAAAAGAAAACAAATATGAACAGAGCAGGGAAAAAAATCTCATTCAATCTACCTACCCATCTCATTCATAAGACGAGTCGGCGCACCGTTGACTATAATGGGCACGGTAGTCGTCAAGTCGTCATCTAGCATTACACATTTGAGTTTATACTTTTAACACAAAATTCTAGCAATCAGCCCTGCTTTGAATATATTAATCTGCTAGTTAACCAATATAAACCTTAATAAGTGAACACTAGACATTAGTTTAAAGCGCAAGTTCAAACACTTACAGATCATAATCTCAACCTAAGACTCCCTATTTCTTAACCAAAAGTGAAATAAATTAAGAATAAAAACATTCCATTTTATCTTTCAAAGTCCTTGTGTCTATGACTCTGTTTGGGATACAGTTTATTGTCGGAATAAGTGCACACCCTTTTACCATACATGGCTCTATGATATGGCTCTAGCTAGGAAAGTCCTACGAGCTTGGAATAGCCCTTCAGACCCATCAGTTGGTACTAACTCTTTAGTTGTCTTCCAGATTATCATCTGAGCTTACAGAAAAAAATTGCGACACTTGTGGCCGGTGTGTGGAATTTGGAAACTGCAATCCACAGACTAAACCAATGTGCAGCTGCTTTAAGGTTTTGTGCCAAAGAATGGGAGGAAAATTGGGCTAGGTGGCTTTCTGAGGATACAGATGAAAGTGCCAGATAATGGGTTTGACTGAATCCAGATTAGTGTTCAAGAACCTTCCTGGCTAATTTAAAGATATATGTAAGATAAACTGACTATCGATCTAGCAAATAATGATCAAATAATGATCTAAAAACATTGAAACACTAAGAAAACAATCAAAGAAAATAGGAGGCAACAGAAGGTTTACATGGAAAATCCTCCACTTTGCTAGAAAGAAGGGAAAAAAACCACAAACTTACACTAAAAATCAAGATGTTCATTAATATTATACAAAAGTTCTCACAAGATGTCTCTCTAACTTTTTGGTCGGAAAATAATTATAGTAGGGCATAAATAGAGATATATTAGGAAAAAGACTACATGTTGACTGTGGCCCAATGGAGCTAGCTAAGGGTTGCCCGTGACTGTTTACCCTATTTTTTCTCACGCAAGGACAGCTTATTCCAAAGGTAGGGCATGGCTAGCAGTCTATTGTGGACAACCTCATTTCTTCTACACCTTCCTAATCTAGTAATCAATATCAAGTGTCAAAGGAGCATCATTGAGGGACATTCATTAGTTTCTAGAATAACTTGATTCTTCAGCTTCCAAACAAAAACATAAACCCATCCAAACCACGAGTCAAAACTGACATCTAAGTAAACGGTCCGAAATTAATGTCCTACCCAACCCAATTTATGTCCAGATTTTAGCAAGAGATAGACCACACAAAGAGAAGAGTGGAAGAGCTGTTCAGATAAATAGAAGACTTGCTTCACTCCATTTTCACACAAAGATATCAAAACAATTAAATAGGATCAAACCTTTATGATAAACAATATGCAAAGGTGAACATTTAACCTGGTAACTTCAATATTTTTTCAAAAAAATGATTCCGTGTTATGCATTTCTTCTTTACATATTTACACTTGGTACGGAATTCTGCTATGCCATAAACAGCTTAACTCCAAATCAGATCCTAAGAGACCCTGAAACCATAGTTTCCAACAATAGCTATTTTAGCCTAGGATTTTTCAGCCCCACTAATTCGACAAACCGTTATGTAGGCATCTGGTATAATCATCCTTCTGTAATGGAAGTCATATGGGTAGCTAACAGGAACAACCCAATCACTGATTCTAATGGCGTGCTTCAACTATCAGTTGATGGGAATCTCCAAGTTTCTAATTCAAGAAATGAGACACTTTGGTCAACAAATGTCACTCATCCTGCTGCTGGTTTCTCAGTTGCTAAACTTATGGATTATGGAAACCTTGTAGTACAAAGATTCGCATCCAACGCAACTCATGAAAATGGGACAACCATATGGCAGAGCTTTCAGCATCCTACCGATTCAGTTTTACCAAATATGCGGTTCATTCTCACCCCAGATTCTGATTTAAGGCGAGTCCTGCAAGCTTGGAAAAGCTCTTCAGACCCATCGGATGGAAGATTCTCAATTGGTACTAATTCTTTAGGCCTGTTCCAGATTATCATCTGGGATGGTGATCGTCTACACTGGCGAAGTGGTCCTTGGAACGGCAACATTTTCATTGGGACAAGATACCATAATACTGGGTATGGTAATATCTTGGTAAATACTGGGTCATTCACACAGGAAGAGGTAGAAGGGACGCTCTCCCTGGTCTTTGCTGGTGCAAATGAGACTTTGATGTCACATTATGTATTAACTAATCAAGGAGTAATAGCTCAAAGATGGTGGGATGATAGCAATAAGAACTGGGGGGTTTCATGGAAGGCCCCAGACAATGAATGTGATACATATGGGATATGTGGGGAATTCGGGAGTTGTAGTCCTAATACTTCACCAATATGCAGTTGTTTGAAAGGTTTTGATCCGAAAAACATGGAGGAATGGAGGAGAAGGAACTGGACGAGTGGGTGCGCAAGAAGAGAGAAATTACAATGTGACCTTCCAGGGGGCAGACAAGATGGGTTTCTGAGATTACAGATGATGAAAGTGCCAGAAAATGCTGAATTAATTACGGGACTGAACATAGATCAGTGTAGAGATGCATGCCTAGCAAACTGCTCTTGTTTGGCTTATGCATATGATACCCAGATCACATGTTTGACATGGAGTCGAAATCTGATCGATGTTGCAGACCTTTCCCCAGGCGGAGTTGATCTCTACCTCCGGCTTACAGAATCAGAGCTAACTCAGATAAGTAAGCATCAACTTTTAAATACACTCGCTAAAACTTATGCTTTCTCCAATTTTTTTGCCTAGGTAACAGTTTCCATGAAAGAAAAAGATGATTCGGAACATTGAGTCATTCTGATAGTTTTGTGACTAGTTTGGACTGATTCAGATACTGATATTTTTGTGTTAATAGGATACATCTCATTCTCCATGAAATTCAAACAGAACAGAGATGTTCACTATGCATAATGGATGATTTCTTCTAATTTGCAGGAAATAGTAGAAATATCAAAGCAATTGTTTCAGTCAGTGCAATTGCAGGAACAGCAGCAATTGCTGCCATCATGTGGTTCCTGTGGAAGAGGTCTAAATCAAAAGGTAAACTTCTGTCACTACCAGTCAAGAGAGTTAAGATGGAAAAAGAAACACCAGAACCATTTTTGTTCGGAGACAAGAACCAAGTTGTGATTGATGATTTGCGAGTAGTGGAATTTGAAAAACTAGTCGAAGCAACTGACAGCTTCCATGAAAATAATTTACTCGGAGCTGGAGGATTTGGTCAAGTATACAAGGTAAGGAAATTTTTAGAGATTCACTAGTAGTCTTCAGTTTTTGGAGAAAAAGTCTTAGAAAGGGAAGATGTCCTGTTTGTTACAGGGAAAACTGGAAGATGGACAAGAAATAGCTGTAAAAAGACTATCAAGAGCATCTGGACAAGGCACAGAGGAGTTCATGAATGAGGTCGCATTGATTTCAAAACTTCAACATCGCAATCTAGTCAAACTGGTGGGATGCTGTGTTGAAGGAGAAGAAAAGATGCTGATATATGAGTATATGCCAAACAAAAGCTTGGATGCATTTCTATTTGGTTAGTATTTATCAGTATGAGAACAAATTTTACAGCACATTAAACTTGATTAACAACTCAACACATAACTTCAAATGCATCTTCAAAATAGAAAAATTTCGCATTTTATTTTAAACTATAACAACAAAAATGAACTTTGATAATTCACTACATGTAACATCTTTCTTTTCGGTCTGCAGATCCAGAAAAGCGCAAGTGTTTAGACTGGCAGAAACGCTTCAACATTATAGATGGGGTATGTCGAGGAATACTTTACCTTCACAGGGATTCGAGGTTAAAAATTATCCATAGAGACCTCAAAGCAAGCAATATTTTGCTGGATAAAGACCACAATCCAAAAATTTCAGACTTTGGCATGGCTAGAATTTTTGGGGGTAACCAAGATCAAGCTAGTACTCAGAGGGTTGTTGGGACATAGTAAGTACCCTGCATTTCACACTTATACCAAGCCAAATAAAAATTAAGGAACACTAATCTAACATCAAATTTATCTACAATTCAGTGGTTACTTGTCCCCAGAGTATGCAATGCAAGGGCACTTCTCCGAAAAATCAGATGTTTACAGCCTTGGTGTGGTCCTGATTGAGATAGTGAGCGGAAAAAAGAATAACAACTTCTGGTATCAGGAGGAATCCTTGAGTCTCTTAGGATATGTAAGTTGTTTGGTTTCAGAAATTTAGTTATGTTCAAACTTTACGTTACATTTATGCATCTAGGTAGCTAATGATTGCGAAAATGATAACTTCAGGCCTGGAAACTGTGGAACGAGGAAAATATGCTTCCATTGATTGATCCATCAATTTCTGGTGAGCCCTTCCAAGGCGAGATTGTAAGGTGCATGCAAGTAGGGTTATTGTGTGTGCAAGAACTTGCAAAAGATCGGCCAAACATGTCAACAGTCATCTCCATGCTTGTAAGAGATATAATGGATCTACCAAATCCAAAGCCACCAGGGTTTATTGAACGCCAGATATCTAGTGATACAGAGTATTTTCAGATCAATGAACAAAGTTCTTCCACAAATTATGTTACTATTACTAGATTAACTGCCCGATAGTATATATCTGTATGGAAAAGAATATAAATTCAACAGTTCTTATTTTGGATGAAAAATTTAGAGATACAATATATCAAGTGATGTATAACTTTTCAATTTTTTTTGTACTACTTTACTTTGACTGTCTTTTTTACTTCTGCAATGTTCAGAATCAGAAGTCAGAAAGCAGGTAAAGGGCTGGCTTGGTCACATTACAAGATTATCATTAATAAGTAGTAAATAGTGGTCAAATGGTTGATCTTTATGGTATCGATCTCTTCCTATAATAACTACCAATATCATAGTCCAACAGACGAAAACAAGGGCTTCAGTATACACGTTTTGGTCTTGACTTTGCGAATGATGGGACCTTGATCTCTCTTTCATGAGTAACATCTAAAAGAATCTTTTAAAAGTGGCCAAAATAAATTAATCACAATTGATCCCTAAAGAATAGAGAATACAACGACCGGATACTTATGGATCCAGATCTAGATCCGTTTTTCAAGGATGGATCCAGATCCACCAAATACGGAAAGTAAGGATCCATATCCAGACTCAATGAATCCGTGTCCAAACGGGTTCAAAACGAATTCTACAAATTTTGCCTTTTTTTGCGACAATAGTAAGTTTCAAATTTATAAATATGCATTTTACTCTACGACAACAATCCAACGAAGGATGTAAGCTCAATACTTGAATACAATTCATATAACTACTCAAATATTACAAAATAACAAAGTACAAATGAACAAAATCAAATTTTTATATGTCTTTTGAATAACAATACAAACAAATATAAATGAGTAAATGAAAAAACAGGTAACGGATCCGGATCCGAGTATAATGGTTAGACCCATACTCGGATCCGATCCGGATCCGTCGGGTCTAAATTTTGAAGACTTGGTGAAATGGATATGGATCCACAGATCCGATTCGGGTCCAATATCTATTGCCATCCTACTAAAGAGTAGTCCTTTAAACAAACAATGACTCGGTGAAAGTTATTTCACTTGTAACAAAATTGATGAGTTATAAATAGCCGACTATCTCCTATTTAACAAAATAAAAAATTATGAAAACTTGATATTGTATAATTTTATATTAACATGCATTAACAAGATTCCTTAAATATATTCTTATAAGTTATAACATAATATCGTCAAACTTTTTAAACTTTAACTCTATATATAAAAATAGGCAAAACACGAAATCTGTAACATACACTGGAATTGCTTATCCATTTTTTCTTTCGCTCCTCTCTAATGTGAGCTGAACCTAGAGTTCTATAATGGTATCAGACTAGGATGATGCATCCTAAATCTCTGCGTTCCACATCTTCTCTTTGATACCAGTGTGATTCTTTTCAACGAGTCGACAGAAAAACTCCGTTTCTTCTATGATTGATTTTGCTTGCTGCATTCTTGCGAATTGAAATTTCTTGAAATCTAGTAGTTGATTCATTATCTTTTATGTTTGATTTGTTTGTTGCTAACTGTGTTGTGATTTGTTTATCGTTTGAGTGGATGAAATTGTTGACGAATTTGGACTTATCTCGAGTAAATTGATGTTTGTGAAGCATATGATTATTCTGAGGTGCGCATTTGCTAAAGCAATTGTTATGTAATAAGGTGGTTGTTGATAAGTTTTTGAAAGTTCGTTGCATGGTGTTGCCATTGTGTGGATTTTTGACACATTCTCAGTTGAGAGTGAATTTCTTACTGGATCGGTTGATTCCCTGAAATTTTTTTGTTGAATTCGTTGATATGTAGACAAGTTCGTTGATATATGTCAAATTCCTAAATAATTGTTGATTTCGTTTGCATTGTTGAGATTCTTGGAGGCTAAACTTGATTTCAAACACTGTTTGTTGAACGATGACGGAGATAAACACACAGCATGTTGATCCTACTACTTGGCAGTGCTTTCTACATTCATCCATCTAATGCTTCGAATAAAAAACTTGTGAATAAGGTTTTCGATGGCAATAGATATGGTGATTGGAAGAGGTCAGTTATGTTGGGGCTGTCTTCTCGAAACAAATTCGGTTTCATTGACGGATCTTTAGGAGAACCTGGTATTACAGGTTTTGCCTATGACGCTTGGCACAGATTCGATTACCTTGTACTTGTTGGTTTTTGTTTTCTCTCAAGTACTCTACTGCAAAGAGTGTATGGTTCTGTAAAACTGCTAAAGACCTCTGGAAGGATTTGGAAGAAAGATCTAGTCATGCATCTGTCACGCAAATTGTATTCTTTGCATTAGACCATTAATGATTTGCAGCAAGAGAAGGATGAGCCTATTGCTTTCATAAAGGTCAAGATTGTATGAGATGAGATTGATGGTAATGATCCTTTGTCGGTGTCCACAAGTTTATGCCATCAAAAACCTTATGCCATCAAAAAATTGACAGATGCACATCAAAAGATTTTGAAGGCACAACAAGATCAGAGGCTGATGGTGTTTCTCATGAAATTGACTGACGCTTACGCAATAATTAGATCCAACATACTGATGATGCAGCCACTGCCAACTAGAACCATGACTTATAGGTTAGTGTTGAATGAAGAAAAGCATAAAGAAGTGAGCAACATTACACAACATGCTGAACCTTAAGCATTTGTTGTTCATAGAAGAAGATTTAATGATAGATACAATGATAAGAACTATAAGAAACATGTATCTAATCAATATCCTAGACAGTTTAACAATACTACTCCCGGGAATGATAAATTCTTGGCTGGTAACAAGAGGCCATCAAACTGGTTTTGTGATTATTGCAATATATCAGAACATTGTGTTCACCGGTGCTACAAACTCCATGGTTGTCCACCTGGTGAACAACACAGAGAGAGACAAAAGGTCTGCTCATATTGCACAGTGAATTCCATGATTCATACTACACTTACTGTTGATCAATTATATCATGCATGGCACTATCATCATGGTTTATTCTAATCCTATGTTCCGTTATCAAACTATGGAAAACTACCAAGGTATTGCTATCCAACAATATTGAGATAACACTTAACAGAAATTGGAAGGTTCCATGGCAAAGCCCAGAAAATGAGTGTGGCATTTATGGCAGGTGTGAGGAATTTGGCAGCTACATTTCACACCATTCTCCGATTTGTATAAGCTTGGAGGGTTTTGACCCAAAGAATAGGGATAAGCGGAACAAAGGGGATTACAACAGTGGGAGTACACGAAAAACACAACTGCAATGTGGAATTGAAGGTGCCAAACATGGGATTCTGAGGCTAAAGATGATGAAAGTGCCAGAAAATACTCAGTGGACTCAAGGGCTAGATGAAGACGGGTGCAGAAGCCTATGCTTGGGGAACTGTTCATGCTTAGCTTACGCGTATGATTTAGGTGTGGGGTATATGCCTTGGAACACAAACTTTATAGACACAGAATTTCCACCAGTGGGGTGGATCTTGATCTCCGTCTGCCACCACCAGAGAGCTAAGAATTTTTTCCTTAAATACCAATTCAAGCATAAACCGCAGATTTAATGCACACTTTCGTTTTCAGGTAATATTAATAATTTGAAAGCAGAAATAGCAGTATCAGGAACTTTAGGGACTGCCATTCTGCTACCAGTTACGTATTTCCTAGGGAAGAGAAAAAATAAACAAGGTAACCTCAAAAATTCAAAACATTCTTAGCAGGTAAGTTCTAACAAGCATTTAGCTGAAGGAATGTTGTCAAACTCATGGGCCACATATAGACCCATACTGATTAAGGGTGCTTAACAAACCAAGCTATTCGTGCTTGGCTCGGGCTCGGCCATAGCTCGATCAAATAGAGCTCGGGCTCGACTCGAGACTTAAACAAACCAAGCCGAGTAAGGTTCAGCTCGGCTCGAAAGCTCGATAAGAAGCTCAATAAAATTTAATACATAAGTTTTTTTAGAAGATAATATATAAATTTTTTTAAATTTATATATAATATATAATTACTTGACTCTTCTCACAAAAAAAAAAGTGACTCACTAAAAAAAAAAAAGAAAAATCCTACTCACAAAATAAAAAAAAAAAAGAAAAAGAAAAAAAATGACCTAACATCAACATTCAGCACACACTAAATTGTTCCCATTTCCCAGTTTTTCCACAACATTAGCACCTAAATGCCTAATGACCTAACATCACAAATTCCCAATTCACAAAACCTAACCCAACCTTCACTCCCAGTCTCCCACAACTCGTCACCCTTCAGCCGCCGTCACCCTTAAGCCTTCACTCAACTCAGCCTCACGCCGCCCCACACTCCCATGAGGCCACGACCCACACCCTCACCTTTGCCGAGTCGCCGTAGTGTCTCGTCACATTGTTTTAGAGGTATGTTTCTCTGTTATCTATTAATTCCATTTCCTAGTAATTGTCCTGTTTGTATTCTGGCTAATTCAAACTAGCTTGCTAGATGTTTGTTGTTACTAATGCCCAGATCTTGGTTCCCCGTATAAGATTGATTCTCAATCTTCATTTTTAGAGTTTCATCCTTCTATCAAAATGCTTGATGGATTTTATCTTGTCTCTACTCCAAGGCACATACTTTCAATTAAAGGGAACCTTAGAGGTTGCTGATCTTCTATACTAATCCATGTAATTTAAAGTGTATTTAGATATTATAGGAAGGATCTTTCTCCCGTTGTTAGTATCTTTATATCATTTTGAAATGTTAGTGAAATAGTGAGCTTATTTGACAAGTATCTTAGTAAAAGAAACAAATATGTTTAAACATTCGATTTAAAAGAAACCAAAAGAAATCCTTCTTCAGATCTTGAGCTATGGCACCGTCGGCATTGAAAATGTTATTTGGAGGTATTGAAATTTCAAAAGCTTGGACCTTCCAAGAAGCATGAAATTTGTTGTTAATTTGCTTTGCTTTTTTAAGTGTTGTATGGATAATGAATTATTTTTATGTTTTAAACTTTTATTTGGAGAATGCAAACATTGTAGACATGCTGTAATTTTTTTTTGATGAATTTAGCTTTTTTTGTATATTTTCATTTTGAAAATATCAAACAGAGCTTCGAGCCTAGTTTCGAGCCGAGCTTTGAGCTTCTATTTATCAACCGAGCTTGAGCTCTAGACCAAAATCGAAAGCTTATCAAGCTTTGAGTCCGAGCCGAGCCGAGCTAATCCTTAACGAGTCGAGCCCCCTACTATTCGGGCTCGGCTCGTTGATTAAGCACCCCTAATACTGATAGTACTTTTTACGTAGATCTTACATTCACTAAGACAGTAGAAAGCCACAAGCTATTTTTTATTCTACTCTTTATAGATGATTTCAATATAATCTATGCCTGAAACTTAACATGTAGCAGGAAAAATGATGAAAGTAAAGCAATGTTATTCCACTCTTTATAAATGACTTCAATATAATCTACGCTTGAAACTTAACATATAGCAAGAAAGAATGGTAAATTGTAAAGCATTGATGTATATCCATGGAACAAGTAAAAGCCAAGTCAAACAGGAAGAGAATAATCGTTATTATTATTTTTATGCTGGCTACAGCAACAAACGACTTTCAAGAAAGCAACAAGCTAGGAGAAGGTGGTTTTGGCCAAGTGTTACTGGGTAATGGTTGCTTGAAAGATCTTCACATTTGCGAATTATACAAAAGCATGCAATACTAAGTGTAGGGTTGCTTTATTTTTGTAGGGAAAATTGGAAGATGGTAAAGAAATAGCAAAAAGGTTATTACTAACTTCTATCCAAGGTATAGAAGAGTTCCTAAATGAAGCAGTCAAGCAACAGTTGTTTCAAAGCTCCAGCATCGGAATCTTGTTAAGCTCCTTGGTCGTAGTGCAGAAAAAGATGAAACATTGTTGATTTATGTATTACATGCCAAACTAAAGATTGGACACTTTTCTATTTGGTCCATTGCAAAATACATTATATATATATATATATATATATATATATATATATATATATATATATATATATATATATTGCCCACAAAATAAACTATCTTACTCCACCAGAGAAATCACTACTTTCTTCTGGAAAATCTCTCTGAAATCACAGTAGCACATTATAGAAAACTACGGTGTACTACATAGTAATCAAATACTCTTAGTTTGTGTTTGGGCAAAATTATGCAGATCCACAAAAGCAGGAACTTCTAGACTAGAAGAAACACTTCATAATCATCAGAGGAATATGCCGAGGTTTCCAATACCTTCATTGAGATTCCAAACTAAGAATAATTCATAAAGATCTAAAAGTCATCAAAATCCAACTTGATAAAGACTTGAACCCAAAAATAGCAGACTTCGGGATGACAAGGATCTTTGGAGGTAACCAAGATCAGGCTAACATTTAAAGACTAGTTGGAACACAGTAAGTGTTAATAAAATGTTTTTGACAACACACTTTTGAATTACTTGAAAATCTTTACCTTTGTAAAAAAACATGAAAACTGTACTTGAATGATATTTTTTGTGAAATCTTTCAGTGATTACACGTCTCCTGAAAACCAGATGCATTTAGCTTTGGAGTATTGTTATTGGAGATTGTAAGTGGGAAAAGGAATAGCAGATTCTGGGATGAGAAGTTCATGAGTTTTTTAGGCTATGTAAGTGACAGCAAACGAACTCCAAATATCACTTCTCACAAGTATTGTCAATTGAAACTATTAATCCTTCAATCTTAGATGGTATCCAAATATAACTCCACTCTTGTCATTATGGTTTCTAAGTTTGTAGGCTTGGAGGCTGTGGAACCAAGGGAACAGAGTTCTGCTGGCTGACTCGGTGATTTATGACTCATGGTTCCATGATGAGATCGTACAATGCATACGCGTAGTCCTATTGTGTGTACAAGAATTACCAAAAGTCAGGCCAGATATTACCATGGTTACTTCCATGACTCAGAATGTAATAGCAAATCCACCAAATCCAAAGCACCCTGACTTAACTCAAAGCCAATTCCACACAGCTGAAGAGTCCTGTCAGCAAGGGGAAGAAAGTTGTTCCACAAATAATGTCTCAATCATACGTCATCTGTCGATAATTCATAGATGCCAACAAAAACACTACGATGGGTGCCAAAACATTTGCTCATATGTGTAATGCAAAGTGAAGAATATCATAAACAAATCAAATCTTATTTATCCATCAACTGCACTATGGCACGGATGGGAAGAAATACCAACAGATGTGACTACCAACGGTTAAGTATGGGCTATTTTGAAGCTGCTATTCATAGAGAAATAATCCAAGAATGGAGAGCAAGCTAAGTCCACAAAATTTCCACACTATGCTGACTAATGATTTGGATATAATGAAGATGATAGAAAAAGCTAGCACTAACTGTTATAACAGATGCATACTGGGTGTAAATAGGTCAAAGATTGACGTACATTCTCAAGTAGCAGGATGGAACTCAGTCTTCATCAAGGAGCTCCAGAGATAAGCAAAGTATTTCTACAACAACAAAAAAATTAATACATTTACACATTTATAGACGAGAGAAAGTCTTCAAAGTTCACCATGTCTTAAATTTTTGGTAAAAGTTACTCCCTAACAGATATTTAGAGTAAGGTGAAAGTAATCAATGCAAAAATATGCAGTCTTCTTAAAGCAACAATAATTTGGAAGGGGCTTATGCAGAGGTCAAATGCTCACCTACAAGGTAATGCGACTGGCATTTAGTTCTATATATCTAAGAACTGGTCATTTGTTCAAAATTGGCAGTTCATGTTAAAATATGATTAAAAGCATTAAAAATAAAAGGGAAAAATAAACCCAATGAATATAATCACACAGCTAAGAAAATAAACATATCTGAAAATCAAAGAGCCTTCCATCATTACAATTTTAAACGAAAAAGCCGCTGCAGCTAACTATATCCGAAAAAGCAACCCACAGACATTTCAAAGATGATCAGGCAAAGATCTAGCAAAATACAAACCCCATGGTTCAATGGTCATCACCACAAAAAATGAGGGGATTGGAATATTCTGTGTCTGCATATTAATATATACCCAAGTTTACACATATGTGAATAAGATAACCAGAACTGCATTGAAATTTTTTTCAGTAAGTCCAAGTCTCCTATACAGAGATAAGTGCCAGATGACATAATAGCCATTAGCCAACATTAGAATGTAAGATGAAGGGTATTTTGAATTAGAGAAGAAATGTGGGAAAAATATACTCTTATGGAAGCTAAAGATAAACAAAGTTGACTACTATTATTGTCAAGCATTTCATCAAACCTATGAAATTCCTGATGCCTAATGTATGCCTGCACTATAAAGGAAAGTGATGATATTGAACTTAATTACTGAATAAAACACCTTCGAAATTCATAAACCAACACATATATTGATGTGTATACAAGATTATAATCGGCCTTAATCTTAAAATACAATAATTCAAAACCAAGTGCATTTAATCATACCCTCATTGACGTACTACATAAGTCGTCAAACCCTTATATAAGGGTTCAATAAAATAGCAACCACATTTTCCCAGAAAGATTTTGACAAGTTAAAATAAATAGAAGAGAAACATCCCTAGTGTATTTCCTAGGCAAGCATTGTGGCCCAAGATTAGAGCAAGGAAACACAATATAGGACATTGAACAAGCCCCGAACACAATAGAGGAAACACTCGATATAAAATGAGCATCACCTCATAGTGGGCCCGATGCAAGATACTGAACACACTGAACAGATCACTGGAGTTTGCAGCAATGGCATCCCTCTCATTCAATCAGTTGTATATTACAAAGTTAAAAAGTCGAGGAAGTCCTAGATTTGTGACTTGTCATCCTGAGTAGAGGGGGATGAAGATAACATTGCAGCATGATATGATGAAGATGCGAGCTGAGCCAAGGCTGGAACTGTACCACCTGGAATGTAAAATATGAAACCTAAGCACATGATGCAATTAAAACACAATAGGCACACACTAGAAGACGAGTATATCCTCTCCCCCATTTGCACACGACATATCACTAAAATTGGATTGTTTAAGTGATCAATGTGTAGAATGAAAAGGGAGATGGAATGAATCAGGATACTCTAGAGGGGAAATACAGTATCACTTCTTTTCGAAAAGCTATCTCAAGGCTTTAAGATGGATTTCAAGAGCAAAGTTGATGCCTTCGAGATAGAGGCCTTTGACTTCGCTGTTGATACAATAAATGCAAAAATTAAAAGTAGACAACACAATTGATTTGTTATGAAATTTGGCAATAATTTGCCTACGCCTCCACCTAAGGTTGTCGAACCCGTAAGATTTAACTCTCGCTTTTTATTACTTCCTTTAGAGACCTAAAATACCCCTAAAAGATTACAATCCTATCTTTTATACCATACCTCTCCTGCTACACTCTAGCGTCTCATATCCTAGTAACTAAAAAGCTTTCTTTTTCTTATACGTTTGAATATTATGGAAATACTCTCGGTATAACTCTATTTATTTATTTTTTTGTAGCTTACACGGATTACACTATTCTTTCTTTTTCTCTCTAAATACAATGAATAATACGGATGAGATCTAGAGATAAAATTAAATGTTTAATCTTCTGTAGCTTGAGTGTATGTATTTCACGATAAAAGGCTTAGCTTTACAACTCCATAGCTTCAACTTTAATATACAGCAAACTTATGATTGCAACTTAACCATATTTTCTTCAAGGTTACCATTAAGAGAAATCTAAATTTGAAAAACAATGGCACTTGAAGAGGTTTTGTTTGCCGAAAAAAGGGCAGCCTAATCAAAAGATAAGAACGTGAATTAGTTAGGTATGATGAGATAAGCCATGTAATAAATAAGAACTTTAAGTA
Source organism: Dysphania ambrosioides (assembly GCA_026401315.1). Classification (NCBI taxonomy): domain Eukaryota; kingdom Viridiplantae; phylum Streptophyta; class Magnoliopsida; order Caryophyllales; family Amaranthaceae; genus Dysphania; species Dysphania ambrosioides. The sequence goes on along the minus strand of CM048665.1, from coordinate 26,376,957 downwards.
AAACAAGGAAAAGATAAGAATCAAACAGGAATTTAAGAGTTAGTCAAAAGATGAGCTTATTCTATTTGACCACTTGCTTAGGGAGTGATGAGAATCACGTAGTTATTGCATCAAGGAAATTTTAGGCGAAAGCATTTTCATAGAACACCTAATATAATAGAGTAGTTAAGTAAGTTAGGCAACAAGTCCAAGGAAAAAGGTAATTGAGGCACTTAACTAGTTGTGCTACAAAACCAAATGCACTAGCATCAAAGATTAGTCTAATAAAAATTATTCATTTAGCTGATGTTTTCTATTTTTATTCATTTGTTCAAAATTTCTCTTAACGGCTAGCCAGCCTTAAAGAAAATTTGGTAAAGCTACTGTTACAAATTTCTCTAGATCCTTATCTTTATTAATTATTGTACTTAGAGAGAAAAATAAACAATAGTATTACCCATATAAGCTACAAAAGAAAAATCAATAAAGAGTTATAATAAGAGTATTTCCATAATACTCAAACAAGTAAGAAAATTAAAGCTTTTCAGTTACTAAAATTTGAGATGCTAGAGTACAACAAGTGAGCTACAAAATAGAAGATAGGACTGTAATATTTCAAGGGTAATCTAGGTCTCTAAAAAAAGTAATAAAAAGTGAGAGTTAAGTCCTATCGGTTGGACAACCTTAGGCGGAGACGTAGACAAATTGTGGAGACGTAGACAAATTGTGGAGACATAGACAAATTGTTGTCAAACTTCGTAGAAAATGAACCGTATTTTGTCTACTTTCAATTTCCGCATTTTATTTTTGCATTTATCGTATCAACAGCGAAGTCAAAGGCCTCTATTCGCATAAAACTTTTCGATTTCAAAGTCTTGATATCGGATCTCAAAGGCATCAACTTTGCTATTGAAATCCATCTAAAAACCTTAAGATAGATATGCAAAAAGAAGTATTACTTTATTCACATCCTCTAGAGTATCTTGATCCATTCTATCTCCCTAATTATTCTTCACAATGTAAAAGAAAGATATAGCCAAAAAACATGAAGGCTTCCTAAAAAGTGACTGCCTTAGCAGCTTGGTAGAAAAAGCTACCTACACAAACTGGAAGGTATAGCATCAAGAACCAAAATTCATCAATTCCAACAAGACCATCAAATTATCAATCCATGCTGATAAAAGAAAATTGCATAATCATCCCAACATCAGGACAGGGGGTGACCGGGAGCGTACCTGCTAGCCCAGCACAGGCTGAAGAGAAAACTATCACTGGTGGTGCCTGAATAAAATCAGAGTATTCAAAAGTTCAGAGTAAGAATACAACAATAGTCTGATGGAGGCTCTGTAAATGCAAATACTAACAACTTAGAGACAGTCACAGCAGAAACAATAACACTGTTTAACTGCTGTCAATGGCTGGTCATATCAACAGAACTTGGAACAATGAAACTGTCATATGGCCTTCAAGTAAACTAGGACACATGCATATATTTTAAACCAGACAACGAAAACTGTCATACTGCCTTTAAGTAAACTAAGACACATGCACATAATTTAAACAGAATTCCGGTGGACAATGTTTCCCAATCTACAAACAGGTTGAAGTTAAAGGTTTACACGTATTAACAGTTCAAAAGGTTACAAAACCACAAAACTCAGGATGAAAAATTTAGCACAAATCCTATAATTTCTAAACTTGGGATAACTATTTGAGCTGGTTATTGATCATCTTCTCCAATTGACTCAGAGATATGTGGGCATGTTGCCCCAAAAAAGCTGTAACTTAAGGTTAAATGGTAATGCATTTAGTTTTTTGTGCTCAACTGTAATTTCAAATGCAGTTAGATGTGAGGCCAAAGAGCTTATGTAAGAGTTCTTCAATGTTATCATCTGCTTTTATTTTTTTATTTTTATACCTTACTTTAGCTACTCAGATTCATGATTTCTGAAATTAGTAACTTCCTATTTGAAGATATGGAGGGTAAATATTTACAATGAATGAGTCAACCATCAACAGGTATATACCCCTTTTGGTTCCAGATGCTCGAGCCTATTTAAATCATTTGCTTTGAAAACCCATCATTTTCTTCTCAGTTTCTAGCACCCTCCCTGATCAGAAACATATTTTTACTTATCCTTATCAATAAGACAATTATCCTCACGCTTGCAACATTTAAGATCAAATTTCCAGCGTAATATGCCTATTCGATTAAGAAAACCACTACGTTAGCTACAAAAACTTTGTAGAAAAACACAACCCGCACAACAAACTACTACTCTGTAGAACAAATACGAAGCTCATGATCATATATTCGAATCCGAAAATGCAGCATGCAATGATCATTCTGATAGAGTCCAGTAGACTTACACCTATGAGGAAATGCAACCACATCGGACCTTTGACCCACTTACGAACAGTGGGCATAACTGCACAAAACCCAAAACTCGAAAATTAAACACCTTGGACATAAATTTAACTATCGAATTGAGTATCTAATAATTCAGCAACGAAGACGAAGATAATAAATTCACCATAATTGAACGCATAGAAGGCACTTGTGGTACCACCAACAGCCGAACCAATCTGCAATCATTACTCGCATAATTTACTAAAAACCCAATTATATCCAACTAATTAAAACATCAAGCAAATTACAAAGCAAATTAGATACCATGGAAAAGCTGTCTCGGACGAGCGGCGCCACATTCCAACGGCTAGTTTCCTGCATTTGGAAACAAATCAAACATTTGAATTTCAGTTGTTCGAAGAATTGAATTTTAAAAAAAATTATTTTAGGAAAAAAACCATTTCTTTGGAGAGAGGACCGGCACAGTGAGGACATGTGATTGAAGTGACGAATTTGGAATTTGAAGAATTCTTCGCCATCTTTGAAGCAGAAACCCTAATTGTTGTTTTGGTGAAGAATGGCGGCTGTGTGAGGTGAAGAGATAGGAGTGGGCTAGCCGTTTATGAGTTTGATCGACTTATATATTACTCCGTCTATGTTTTGTTCAACTCAAGGGATGTACGGATGTACGGATGTACCCCATACACATTGCCAATTGCCAATGCCGATTGAATTTGTGTGCGAGTTGGACTATTAAATAGGGTTTAATTTATTTCGTTCAAATAAAAAGGGGCAAAGGGCTTTTTAAGTTTAGCATGTATACATTTTTTAACTACTATATATATTAAATTTTATGGTGTAGTGGTTATATTATAGAGGCGATTAAACATATATCTTGAGTTTAAATCACAAGTTCTAAATGGTCTTTTTTTAATTACTCTATAAGTTTGTAGTATTGAAGTTATTGTGTGTCCATATACTTAAGCAAAAAACTTGTATTTTGAATTTATGACTTTGCCCTCATTACTGTAAACCTTTAATTACCACTTTAATATTCCATTTTATGACTTCAAAGTAATTAAAAAAAAAACAAAAACATTTTATAAAAGGTTCAACTTCAATGTTTAAAATACCATAACAAAATTTAGTTAATATATTTGCATATGTTTTACATAACGTTATTAAAAATAGTTAAAATGAAAATAATAAGATAACTTTGTTAAATTAAGTTTATAATAATCATGTAGCGTTAATCAATTTTTATTCACTAATTACATTACATATGATAAGAGTGAAGTTTGCAAAAAAAAAATTAATAATAATAATGTCAAACTATCTACAATGATTAAAGGCATCACCCGAACCAATAATTAGTTATTCAGTGATCGACCTACTCAAAGGTTGAGTAGGTGAAGTCTTTGAGTGGATTCAAGTCAAATAGCAATTTGAAATATAGGGAGGAGGTTTCGGGTTATAGATTCGTTGCCCTCCTGATATTAGTAAAGTTGTCTTGCCGACTGTTGTAAGACCATCAAAAGCTGGATGAAAATGAATTGAAATTTCAAAATAGACTTCATCTCTCCCTTTTCTTTGGTATATTTAACTTTGCAGAAAATCCTAATTCATAACATGTATAAAATCATTATAACTTATATCACGACAAAAAAAATCAAAAGAAAAAATGTTTTAATGAGATCTCGAATATATGTATTATTATATCAGATATGTGTTTTATTATCTCAGATACATGTGTTATTATTCCAGGAAAAAAAAAAAAGCAAAACAAAAAAAAATGCTTCATTGACATTTTAAATATATGTGATATTATATTAGATATAGATGTTACTATTTTAGGTTATATATATATATATATATATATATATATATATATATATATATATATATATATATATATATTATCTCGGATATAAGTATTATTAGGTTAGATATATGTATCATTATCTTAGATATAAGTGATATTATTTCAAAAACAAAAATAAAGTTATAAAAATGACTCTATCATGTATAAAAATAATGATCTAAATAATAAAAATGAAATTACGAAAATAACTTTTAATATATAAACGATATAAATTAGAAAACCTTGTTTAACTTCGTGCTTCTTGTCAAGCACTGACGGTTCCTTTCGGCAATGGGAATCTCGCGACCTTGAGATCGAAATCATTGTAACTGAGTTGGTGAAACAGAAGCATCAATGTCTATGGTCCCTTCTATTTGGTTGGTAAAATGATATAAGGTGTGGGTTTGTGACAGAATTACACATCTTTAGTTTCGCATAAACAATAGGTATAGAGGCATGACAACTAACCTATGATAATTGAGTTGAATAGATAAAACATAATTTATAATTTTTATAATCAACACCGTTCTGTAGTATAATAATAATAATAATAATAATAATAATAATAATAATAATAAACCTATCAAACAATTCTTTACACAATTTACACTAAATTATGAAGGATATAATTATCGAATTTCCTAGGCTTATTTTGTAGACCGGCTTATGATGTATATTTATGAAGATTTGTTACACAATCATTTAAATAGTTTTGTTACGCCAATTTTAAGGTTAATAATTGTGTTTCCATTTGCAACCAAAAAACATTTGTATTCCCATGAACACACTAAATTAAGTGATTTCATCTAATATACATTCTTAAATACGGAATACTAAGATTATAGCAAGGTGTAAATTATAACGGGTGGACAGTATACATGAGTGTACTATAAGTAATATATATTATGTACATTTTCTATTTACTTAATATATTATTTTTATATATATAATGTATATTTTTTAAAACAGATATACCATGGTGAATTTGCGGTAAGATTATGTGTATATTGGTGTTGGTTTCTTTGGTCAATACAGCTCAATTAGAAATAGACAAAGCATCTCAACCAAACTTTGTAATATGTGATATGTGAGCATGTGGCAGGAAAAAGTGCCACTATTCACATAGATAATTCCCTGGATTTCCTTGGTCAACTGGGTCCACTTTTAAAAGTCGGAACACACCCAATTTTGAGAGGCGGCGTGAATGTTACAATACACGACACTGCTGTCTGGTGACTCTTCAACATTAAACTATGCTTTCTGTTTGGCATGTGCTTTTGTGGCTATTTGGCCCTTAAACTACACTAATGTACGCAAGTAATACTTCCTCAGATTAAACTATACATAATAATACTTCCCTAATAAAAAAAATATACACAATAGTATGGATGACTTCTTTGTACTTTGAAATTACTTTTCTTGTAAATATGGATTTATAATTTTAGGTCATATTTAATAATATAGAATTAAAAAATAAAAATCGGGTTTTAATCATCCAAGAAAAAAAATCACTTCAGTAAAATTCAATTAAAGTGTCGTCTAACAAGGTCGTCATTGATGATTATGAATACTAATAATCGGTGGGGATATTCTTATAGAGTTACTAATTATGTTGTACAATCAATTTCGCATGAATGTATCATATACAAAATCTGTCAAATTTATGGACTGGCAATTCGTCCATATGTGCGACTCTTTGCCAAATGATATTGTTTACCCTTTTTTCTTAAACCATTTTGTTTACATTAATTGCCAGGAAATCAATCAAGCAAATTGGGTTAATTTTGCTGAATGTTTCCTTACAGATTTTCGCCGGGTATCATATTATGCACGTTTCATTGGACTTTGTTTACTTTAAAAGTAAAGAAATAAAAAAAAATACCAAAATACCAGAAAGGGGGTGGGCCCGTGGAGGGAGAAGGCTTCTCTGTACACACAGTATCTAGGAGTTACACACATATTAAAGAGGCCGCAAGAATGTCAGATATAAGGTGAGGTCCAATCCCAAAGTCAGTGAATGAGAAAAGAAAAAGATGGGAAATCTTTGTCTCTTCAAAAAATTCATACCTAATTCTTGTTTCTTCTTAAAGTTTGCATCTTTGACACTATTTCTTTCATTATTGTATTGTAAATGTAATGCTAACAGTACAATCACACAAGGGCAGGTTCTTAAAGATGGGGATACCCTTGTTTCTGATAATGGATCCTTTGAATTTGGGTTCTTTAGCCCTTCAAATTCATCTTTAAGGTATGTTGGAATTTGGTATTCCAATATTCCAGTTGATTATGCAGTCTGGATTGCTAATAGAGATGCCCCAATTAGGAGCAAGAATGGTTCTTTAACACTAGGAAATGATGGGATTTTGATGGCTTTTGATGGAGATGGGAGTAATGTTTGGTCCTCTAATACTACAGTTGTGTCCAAGAATTATACTGCTATTTTACAAAATGACGGGAATCTTATGATTAGGGCTATTAATAATTATCCTGAGCCTAGTTTTACTTGTTGGGAAAGTTTTGATCATCCAACTGATACTTATTTGCCTGGGATGAGAGTGGCTGTTAATCCTAATGGTGAAGAAAATCGGGTTTTTACTTCATGGAAGAGTCCTAATAATCCTTGCAGTGGGAATTATTCTATGGGGGTGGATCCTAGAGCATCACCACAGATTGTAGTTTGGGAGGGAGTGAACCGAATTTGGCGAAGTGGGTATTGGAATGGATTAAGTTTTTCAGGTGTGCCAACAATGGCTGCTTTTTATAACTATGGGTTTAAGCTTTCTAATGCTGATGCAAATGGGGTTATGCATTTTACTTACTCTCCTTTGAATCGGTCGAATAAGTTCAAGTTTCGTGTGACATGGGATGGATTTGAGAGGTCATTGACTTGGGCTGATGGTAGCAAAGATTGGAGCATGTTGCAACAAGAGCCCGGGAGTGAATGTGATGTTTTTAACAAGTGTGGGGTTAATGGGTACTGCAATAACGCAACAGTCGATTCGATTTGTGGTTGCTTTGAAGGGTTTGCTCCTAAGTTTCCTGATCAATGGAGGAATGGGAGTTGGTCTGGTGGATGTGTTAGGACGACTCAGTTGAAGTGTGATATCAGGAATAACAGTTTGATTGCTGAAGATGGATTTTTGGAGGTTGAAAATGTGAAATTACCTGATTTTGCGGATCTTTTGGGTACAGAGGATGAAGGAGATTGTGGAAAAAAGTGCTTACGGAATTGTTCATGCAGGGCATATGCTTATGTAAATGAAATTGGTTGCATGATATGGAGTGACGATTTGTTTGACATTCAGCGATTTTCAGAAGGAGGCAATACACTATACGTTCGCGTTCCATCTTCTGCCTTGGGTAAGTTAGATTTTTATGCAAGTCATTGAAAAGATTTGAGCCAACTGGACTGATTGCAAATTTGCAACTCTTGTAAGCAAAAGGCTGGTTAATGGTTACTGGCTACCTTGTGGAGTCTTGCAATATTACTTCTTTGAGTAATTTTTGTGTTTCACTTGTGTCTTTTGAATATTGCAGTATCTTGTTGTCTTTTCAGTGGTTTGATGGTCAAGTATGTAGTTATCTATGTGTGTGTGAAACTGTGAAACACTGCAAATATCAACAAAAATATTTACTTCGAATAACCTGCTCGTTAAGATTGTAAGAAGCCAACTGACTGATCATGCTTCACTTGGTTGTTTCGTTTAACGGTTGATTTCTGATTTTTAGAGTCCTACAATATATATTCTAGCTTGCTTAATCTTTTGCTTATTCAATCTGTTTTGTGAAATACAGGTGACAAAAACAAGTTATCTGGTCCCAAGATAGCAGCTATAGTAGTAAGCGGAGTGATATTATTTTGCATAGTACTTTTAGGTTTGTGCAAACTCAGGGAAAAATCAAAAGGTATATAAGATGATGTGATTGCAGTAGTTTTCTTTTTGTTTATTGAGGTTTTCTGTGATTTGTCTTTCCATATCTTATGATAAGCTGCTTTTGCAGTTAAAAGAGGAGATGGTGATGCACTGATTATACAATTAAGGAAAGACCAAGTGTCTTCAGCAGATATCTCAGGATCTCTAGAGATCACTGGAGAGAAAAATCTGGCAAATGCAAAAGATCTTCCATTGTTCAATTACAATATTGTTGCATCAGCGACAAATTTCTTTTCTATGGAGAACAAGCTTGGAGAAGGTGGATTTGGTCCGGTTTACCAGGTAACTTCTTATGCAGCTGTTTGGTTAGATGTTAGATGCATCATTTCCCACGAAGTTCCCATGGAGCTTCATTTCTTGGAAAGTATAGAAAGTTGTTTGGTTCCAGGATGTTTTACTTGTGTTTTTGTCAATCAAACAGCACTAGAGATTTCCACTTCCTACGTAAAATATGTCAAACCTGACGAGAATTAGCAAAGAAAAATTCAGAACAGAATATACTGGGGTTTTGCACTCATACAACAATTTACTCTGATTCAGGGGACACTACCTGGTGGCCAAGAAATTGCAGTCAAGAAACTATCAAGAAAGTCAGGGCAAGGCATGGAGGAATTCATGAATGAAATTATGCTAATTGCCAAATTACAGCACAGAAATCTCGTGAGAATATTAGGTTGCTGTGTACATGGGGAAGAGAAAATGTTGCTCTATGAATACATGCCTAATAAGAGCTTGGATGGATTAATTTTTGGTAAGGTGTCTATATACTTCTATTTTTTAATCATTTTTTATGTGTTAAGTTTTTCAGTCTCCAGACACACTTACATTATTCATTATCGTGAAGTTCTTTTCTAATTCTTGTTTCTGTTAACAACGATAGATCCTCTAAAGAAACAGCAACTTGACTGGAGGAAGCGTTTTACTATTATTGAAGGGACAGCAAGAGGGCTGCTTTATCTTCATAGGGATGCAAGATGTACAATTATCCACAGAGACCTCAAGGCCAGCAACATCCTGTTGGATCACGAGATGAATCCTAAAATTTCAGATTTTGGTATGGCTAGAATATTCGGTGGGGATCAAGACGAAGCTAATACAAATAGAGTAGTTGGAACATATGGCTACATGTCTCCAGAGTACGCGATGGAAGGTTTCTTCTCTGAGAGGTCTGATGTATACAGTTTTGGGGTGTTGCTGCTGGAGGTAGTTACAGGTCAACGTAGTACTAGGTTTCGGAACTCTGAACACACAAATCTCGTTGAATATGTAAGCCATTTTCTAGCCAAGTCTTATGCAACTTTATGTTTACAGATGCAGCATTGTAATACAGTTTTTATGTCTTTTAACTGTACTTCGAGTGATATTCTCTTCGGTCTATACCTACAATACCATGACAAGGTTTTTACATGTATTTGTGCAGGCATGGAGATTATGGAATGAAGGAAGAACAATGGAGCTAGCTGACCCTTCATTTGGAAGCTCATGTCCAAGTAATGAAGTAACAAGATGTGTACATATAGCACTGTTATGTGTGCAAGATTCTGCAGTTTACAGGCCTACGATGTCACAAGTGGTCCTATGGTTGGAAACTGACAGTCTCGCACTTTCTACTCCTAGAGAACCTACTCTTGCTTATTCTTCAGCTCGCCGATTTGTTGATATAGATATCCAAAAAGGGGTACAAGACATTGAGTCCACAAATCAAGTAACTATCACCATGCTAGTTGGACGATAGGGATAATTGCAGCAAAGGTTCTCCTTTAGCTCCCCAATTTTGTGTACATACTTTCACATAATTAGATTTGTCACATAATGAATTAGAAGTATATACTTAATGATCGTTTATATCTTTTAATGAAAAAACTATAAACTATAAGAAAGCAGCTAGACTTGTCGTAGCGGTTCTTAATTACTTAACTGATCATGATCGACTCTTAGGAGCATCTATTGCCGCTCCCCTGTAATCTTTACAATGCAATTTTCAATCATGTATTATAATTTCAGGAGGAGTGGGAATCCATTATCGTGGGAGTGGATTAGAAAATTATTCGTTCCATTAATTTAGATTTCTTGCCAAATGTCTGAAGCTATTTACGGTCTTTTTCCAGGGTATATGGAGCTAGAGTATTTAGATTGTTAAAGGTTGCTATTCTTCTGTCATGATTTAATTTTGACCATATATATATTTATTTACTAGTTATGATGTTATGATGAGTTGATAAACTTTGAATCCCTCTTTCCTCTCTTGTAGTGAAATACATTGTAGGAAGTTGACTTTGACATTTGAGGTTTCTCATATGATGAACATTCCGGGCAAAACGATGTTGACAAATACAACTCATACGCTGTATCTTATTTCTCCAAGCAATATCCTGTGCATTTCATGTACGTAGCCACCAAGTTTCTTCTGTCAAAGTCAGATTGTTGATTTCTCCTTTACATCTTGGAAGTTTCACTAAAATCATTTAAGCAGGCTTTTCTTAAGTTATGTAGGACTACTGTGTTATTAAACTGTAAAAGTGAACTAGCTTATCAGCAGAGGGATCATTTTAGGCCTTATTTCCAACTTATGTTACTAAACTGAAATGACCGTTACTTGTTACGACTGTGATCAAAATAGATTAATTAATTTTCTTCTCTACTGGCTGTTACCTTAATGTTGCTGGAAATTTATTTACACCTATGACTTTATCATGCTTATTCTATATTGGCATTATATTGCAAACGTGTATGTCCAACTTCGGATCTCCTGCGTACAACAAACCTTGTTTGTTTATACATCGTAATACATACTCTAGCAAGAGTTTTATCTGCTGAGGTAAAGTTTGACTGGAAATGGCTGACAATATAATCCTTCCGCGTATATCTTGGTTGAAAGTTTAAGGCTCTTACAGTTATCTTCTGATTAAAGTGGTCAAAGCTAATTTTGTCTTTAAAAAATGAGACTAGACATTTCTGAATGATAAGGTTAGCAGGTTGCTGGATTTTATCAACATAGTGTGTATTCCAATTTGTGAAGATATCATTCATTGTATTTTTTTTTTTTACAAGGAAGGTCATAATCATCCTTCTTTTAATTAGTTGGTGCTGTTAATTACACTGATTATATTATCATATTAATTATATTTTGTAAGCTGAAAGTCTACAGCTGCCTCATGGTACGGAGGTCAATGGCAGGATTTAGTCAAAATTTTGAATGATCACTTGGCAAGTTTCCCCTGCAACAGGTTTTATTGAGTCAGAGATGTGAAGAAACCACATCTGTAATGTGAATTCTTAGTCAGCCTTTTCTTTCACAATAAATGGTCAATGATACATTTTTATTCTTGTTATGCTGGTGGCTTGCGGGTCTAGAGAATTTGAGCACTAGAGTTGAGGCCTTGAGGGCAACGAATTAGTGGAACCCAACTCCACTAGAAAGTCTAGCACCACTTATTACAGTATAGCGCTTCACAACTTTAGAGTTTGGATCTATGGGGATCGCTCTACTAATTAATGAAATACTCTGCGTTGAGTTAATGAAGAAAATATCAGAATATTAGCTTAACAAGCTACTCCACATATTGCTGATTCATCAATTAAGGATGCACTTTATGGATCTTGTATGTGGTTTTCCTTCTTTTTTTCCTCCAGGACTAATGGCCCAAGTCCCTAAGTATGATGGATTGAAAAGAAATGCCCCTGTTTCTCAGTGATAATGACTTTCAGGATTATGTTAGTATAGTTTAAATTTGACAAAATATACCAGTTAATGAGTTCTTCTGACTTTCAAGATTATGTTAATATTAGTTCAAGCCCTGTTATAAGACAAACATATTTTAAGCTCTCACATGACTTGTATTATGCCTTTATGTCTACGGTAGCGCAACCAGGTTAGCTAGTCATGCGGAGTAATTTCTTGGAAGAAGAGGAAACCTACTTCAGATACTTAAACTAAGCTGCACAACATTACATTACAGTTATGCAGGAAAAAACTCACTGTATCTGAAGCCTTGTTCAGTAGCCTGGAAAAGGTACATTGTTCTTCATATTTTGTAATGAAGAGCTCATATATCACCTTCAATTTTCATATTTCCTACACATTAATACTGCATGGAATTCTTCTTTTTGGAGCTGTTATGGCAATTGATAGGTTGGACCCTTCAGAATCAATCTCAACAGGACAAACTCTTGTCTCTGCTGGCCAAGTCTTTGAGTTAGGCTTCTTCAGTCCTGGTAATTCTGGTAGACAGTATGTTGGCATTTGGTACTACAATGTTTCTGAGCTTAAAGTAGTATGGGTAGCAAACCGAGATAATCCACTTTCTTCGACAGACAGATCTGCAAGTCTTGAGATTAGTGATGATGGTAATATGGAAATTTTCGATGGGCAACGAAACACAGTCTGGTCTACAAATATCTCAGCCCCGTCAGGTTACACGTTTGCTGTCCTTTCTGATACTGGAGGCTTATTTTTGAAGGACAACTCCACTGATAGAGTTCTGTGGTGGAGCTTTGATGTCCCACAACATGTTTTTTTGGCCAACATGTATTTTGGAATGAATACTATAACAGGTGAAAAACGTTTCCTGAATTCATGGAGAAATGAAGATGATCCTGCACCAGGTGACTTTATTGTAGGGCTTCTTCCACAGATACCTGCACAATTATTCATTTGGAATGGTTCAGCTAAACACTGGAGAAGTGGGATTTGGAACGGGCAGAAATTTAATGGAATGGTCCGTACTGGAACAAAGTATGAATTTAATTTTGTAATCAATCAAAATAATCAGGATGGAAGCCTATATGTAGCCTGTAATCAGAATAGCATCTCATCTTTCAGTTTTATGGTAATTTCACCTGAAGGATCTTTGAAGTTAATGGCAAAGGATAAAAAAGGACAGTGGCATAACAGATGGGAGCTACCAAATGGTCCTTGCAATGTTTATGGAATTTGCGGGCCTTTTGGTGTCTGCGAAGCAACTAAATCTTCTATTTGTAACTGTCCTAAGGGTTTCATACCAAGGTCAATTCAGGAATGGGAAAATGGAAACTGGTCAGGTGGGTGCACGAGGAAAACTGAGCTTCAATGCCAGCAGAATATCAGTGTCAATGTGTCCGAAGCATCACTGAGGCAAGAGGATGGATTCTGGAAACTCAAGGGCATTAAGCTTCCAGACAACTACTTGTACTTGTCTGATGAGGATACTCAAGGTTGCAAGAATTGGTGCCTCAATAATTGTTCTTGCTTTGCTTATGCATATGCAAGTGGAAGATGCCTTACTTGGTCAGGAAATCTTGTTGATATGCACCAAAATTCCTCCTTTGAAGAGGATCTTTTTATTCGTCTTGCATCTTCTGAGCTAAGTAATGATCAACTTACAACTGTAGATAGTAGTACTGCATTCATTCCTTGTGTCCCTGAGTTAAATTTTTGCCATTCTTATATTTCCTCCTTTTCTCTGAAAATTCTTCTTAACAGATGGAGCCGACCTAAAACTAAAAGTTGCAGTCTCTTTGATAACTGTTTCCATTCTTATCAGTATTTTCATTATTGTTGCTTTCTACAAGTGGAAGGCTAAGCAGAGAGGTATGGTGCTAAAGTGCTGTAAATTTTATAGCAGACTCCAGAATCAGTTGTTTCCTGAGTTTAGTAAGCAGCTGAATCATTATGTACAAAATGCTCTTAACCAATTCCATGTTTCAGATAAAAATCGTACACGGAGTTTACTCTCCTTGGGTGATAAGATGAAAAAAGTCAGAACAATATCAGAAAACATGATGTTAGATAACAAAGTAATACAAGAGGATGCACATGACTTGCCATTGCTCAACCTTGAGGAGATCAATGTAGCTACTAAAGGCTTTAGTCAGGAATATAAAATTGGAGAAGGTGGATTTGGAGCAGTTTTTAAGGTACTCTCCTGTATGCAATTGTATTTTTTTTATTTTTAAGCGAGTAGATTTGATGGCCAGCCAGCCACAGAGAAATTTACAATAGTTCAGTTAATAGAGTTTCCTGAACTAAGAGCAGGGTAAGCTAGAAGATGGAAGGAAAATTGCAGTAAAAAGACTCTCAAGTTGTTCAGGACAAGGCATTGAAGAGTTGAAGAATGAGATATTGCTAATCTCCAAACTCCAGCACCGGAATCTTGTCAGGATCATAGGTTGCTGTATTGAAAGAGAAGAAAAGCTGATAGTTTATGAATACCTGGAAAACAGAAGCTTAGACACTTTTATCTTCGGTAAGTTTTGACTTCTAATTATTATTTGATCTTATTGTATGGTGAAACTGTTATCAATTTGGAAGTCTTTATTTAGACATGTGGATTTGTTATTTCAATTGACAGATTCTGTAAAACGGGCTCAGCTTAACTGGTCCATACGTTTCAAAATCATACTCGGTGTGGCAAGAGGTTTACTATATCTTCATCATGATTCTCGTTTAAGGGTAATTCACAGAGATCTTAAGGCTAGCAATATACTTCTGGACGATGAGATGAACCCAAAAATCTCTGATTTTGGGTTGGCAAGAACGTTTCTAGCAACACAGAACCTTGCTAACACACACCGAGTTGTAGGAACATAGTAAGTATTTCTACATGTTCGCATGTCAACCAATTCTACATTCCTTGTAACTCCAACCTTCTATTGAAGACTTAGCTGATCTCAATGGTCAAAATTTTTTTCAAACATAATCCTGAACTCGAATTGAATGTGAAACAGCAATTTCATAGCATTTCAGATTTTTACAGACTGTCAAACAAGTCAGGGTGGCTTTTGTAAATGGCCTGTGCACGAGTATATTATTAACATTGATCATTTCCAAATTTCATGAATTATACAACAACAAAGCCACTTAATCCCAAATAGATGGGGTCAGCTACATGAAACTATGAACAGCATAATTATACTTGTCTCATTTATATGCAGTGGCTATATGGCTCCTGAGTATGCAATGAGAGGGATGTTTTCAGAAAAATCTGACGTGTACAGCTTTGGGGTACTGATGATGGAAATTATTACTGGCAAGAAATGTTGCAGGTTCTTCTGTGATGATCATGATCTAGACCTTCTCGGATATGTAAGTTTTATATATTTTTATCAACATCAGGAGGTTTTTTTCATGTGTTCTGAAACTCATGAATGCAACTTTTAAAAATTGTGTTTCAGGCATGGTGGCTATGGAATGAGGGCAGTCTGCAGCAGTTAGTCGATGAAACAGTAATCAGCTCATATTCTGCAGAAGTTGAACGATATGTACACATCGGTCTCCTATGTGTGCAAGAGGATTCCACTGATAGACCAACTATGTCAACTGTACTACTCATGCTAAGCAGTGAGTTTCAACTCCCTAGACCAAAAAGGCCTACAAGTTTTTCTCAGTCCCCGATGGACCACTCGAGCTCCATAAACCAGGTCACAATATCAGTATGCCAAGGACGCTAACCTTAGTTGACATAAATGGTTAACATCTATTTATGCTCGTATGTCAGTGAAAGAAAGCATAAGCAATCTATTCTTTAAGATAAGAACCTTTGTCATCTGAACTTTCAACTTGATCATATTTTTGTTTGCTTCTACTATGGCATCATTGAAATGATGTACATAGCAATTGTCAGAAAAGTATTGCTCTCTAAACAGAGACCTTGGAGTTTTTCAGCAACGAAAAGTATACTAGTTTTGAAATAAAGGAGCCATCAAGTCATTCACATGTCAACATTACAAGGATGGTACTGCGGGTTATAACGTGTCATGTGATGAAAACATGAAAGCTGTTTATTGATTTTCATTCATATGGAAAGACTAAAATCCTGTTCCACATTGTACTCTTTTGCTGATATCCTGTTAAACTACAGGGAACAATGATTTCAGAGCTTCTGACCTTGTCAAATCCTCCTCCCTCTCTCTTTTTAGTTGCTAGTGGCTATATTTAACTTTTTACGATCTTTAAAATATAAGTTAAAATGTTTTTTTTTTCTCTAAATTCTTAAGATAAAAAATTCTAAAAATTTGATATTATAAAAATTGATATAGAGACGCATCTAACAAGATCTCATGTGAATCTATATTTGTTATAACATAATTAGAATTTATGGTCAAAATTTATAAAATTTGACTCCTAAAATAGAAATGTAGCAAGTAAAAAAGGACATAGGGAGTAATGACTTGGGACGATGAATGATTTATGCGCATAAGGTGTAACAATATCCTTTCTTAAAGAAGCAATGTTTCTTTTTTGCAAGCTGCAAAGTTTAATTATGTGCAATGCTATTAATCAAATGTCTAAACTTCTTAGTTCCTATGGCTCCTTGGTAGTTAGTTTTATGGTTCAAAGGTTGGAGGCCATAATGTAGTACACTATACCAAACTTTTTGTCCTTCGAAGCCATTGAACTAGGAATTGTTAGTTATACACAACTTAAGGATAAAATGAAGGTTCTTCTGTGCATTATCGAACTATAGAAGAGTCAAATGTTTGTCCCCTAAATCAAATTTCTAATCCTGAATAATAAATAGTTCTTGGAATAAAAAGGTTTTCTGGAATTGGAGAATATTTTTACATGGAAACCTATAGAAGACTACGAAAACGACATGCAGTAGTAGATGGTCCAGGAGTAGAACTTCAAGCATTTTAGCATTGTGTCAAATCAATAGCACTCTGAAATGCAAGAAATGATATTGATTTATGAATAGATACCAAACAGGAAACGACCATTGAATCTTCAGATTTACCCTCCCTTCTAGTAACTTGAATTGATTATTCCATGTCCTGAAAAGTTTGTGGGAGAAACAAACTTATACTTCCTACAAGCTTGTAATCATGCCCGTTCTTGACATTTTTGAGGTTTACAGTGAAATAAAATGATTTACGCCTTATAATTTAATAGTATACTATGTATAATTTTATTTGCTGGTTTTACAAATAAAAAAATTTAGTGAGTTTACAAAATAAATAAACTATTAAAATATTTGATTAAAAATAATAGTATGCATAGTAATCACATAAATCTTTAATAGTATTTTATTAATAAAAAATTTAGTTTAAACAATATTATAAGCAATCCACTTCATAAAAGTTTTCATTTACAGAGTTATCGTATTATTATGATTGTTTCTCTTTATAATATTATGAATATTTATGTTCACAAATTAATAACTATAGTCAAAATCCAAAACATTAGTAACGAGGAACAATGAATTTATGTCAAATTACAGTTAAAATATCATTAAAGTTAGACCATTTACCATTGATCCACTTTAATTAATATGATAAATTCTACACACTTATATACTTTTTATTTTTATCTTAACATTAAAAAATTGGGTATTTTTCATGGGTTCTAAGCAACTTTCCCGCTTGCCCACCCGAGGGATGGCCCTACGTGCAACATAGGATTCTAGGAGCACTACATAAAACATTAGGTCCAGCTATAAAAATAAAAAGCTAGTTTACGGTAATACAAGCTCATTCACTCTTATATGTAAACTCTAAAAATACAACATGTTAAAAATTTGTTAAAACATATTGTTTAAGTAGTGCTGTCAAATCTTTTACCCTTTACAACAAAGTCTGGTTAAAAAAAAGAGGATGTGTTTTATTATTTGCTTAATAATCATACGAGTCACTTTCCTCATACGTATTTGTCACAGTATTTAAAGATCTCACATACTAATATATCTAAATAAAGAAGATATATCTGGAATTGAAGAAAAGGAGAGTTCAACTCATTCTATTTTGTTAAGAACATGTGAATATGATGGATTGTAAAACAAATTTAGCAAGCTTTTGTAATTTAAACATAGGTCAAGTCGTATTTGTAGGGGCCCCTATCTTACAAATAGAGGGTATGACCGTTGATTCATCACTAGGGAGGTAAAAGAATCAAAAGTTGATCCACACTAGCTTGACTATTAAGTTTTAGAACGAGAGTTCATCAATATCACCCACAACCTTAAGAGTTTCCAACCATCGATCTTTATAAGACCGCCACTACATATCTCAAATACCTCGTTGAATACATGCCTTTCTAGCTTATGATGCCAAATTTATGACATGGGAGAGGCAGGGTTTGTGGTTCCTTGTGTTATATATGGATTCATTTGGGATACCCGTCGGGACATTCTGCTAACACCATGTTTAGTTTGGACCTCAATGTACATGCCCGATCACTTACATAATTTTAGACGATTATGAATGGGGGAGAGAAAGAGAGGAATGTAAGGACCATACATAAATAGCTGATTGAAATTTCATCTTAGAATTAATTGAAATACTAGTAGTTTTACAATGTGGGACAAAACACTCACATATGTATTTCGCATAAACCTTAGACATAATTTACCCTAGGAGGAGAATTTGTGAATTGCACAAGTTTGAGCTGCTTTAACCGTAAATTGCAGGCTTTTAAAGTTTATATAGTAAAATATAAATTAGTAAATTGTGCTATATTTAAAACTGACCCCATTTATCATCTTTTAATAAAAGGGAAAAAATGTTATTAGATGCTTATAATGTAACGGAGTAAATAATTACTTGATTCTTTATTAGATTAATTATGACAAATGGTATCGATTATAAATTATATATTTTCTTATAATTTACTATAAAACTTTTAAAAGAATATAATTTACAATGAACATAAATTAAAAGTCTGTAATTAAAATCTCCCAAAAGCTTAACAAAATTCATCCTCATGCATGATAGCAAAGCAGGAAAATAATTGAGAGTTAAAGACAAATAATTCTCCAAAACCAAAAAGTATCAAAATCAGTAGGTCAAAGTAATTGCACTTAATCCAATTAGTTGTAGCTACTTTTCCAAAGTCCCAACCTATTGAACACAAGGGTATTATCTAAGCTGTTAGTGGTGTTAGCTGCCTAGATAGTTGACCCCAAACCAAATATTTGAAAGATGATCATCGTCATTAAATTGAAAACGAGTTAGTAAATCTAAATTTTAATGTATATTATTTCTTATATATTTACAAGAGGATGGTAAGTCTAAATTCTACGAAATACAATACGGCCAAGAAACTTTAGCACCTGAACGTATCGTACCTAACATATCCTTCCAATTGCTGTGACACAACTATTCTATCGTTTTCTTGGACGATTTAGCTTAATAATCAGTTACTACGAGAGGTAGTATGTACTATGATGGTGTAAACAAAACACTAGCACATTTGCACTAAGTATACGGTACAAATTTGCATTTACGCAACCTAAGCAAATGACTGCTTAATTAAGATATGAAAGGTTGCCAATGATTTTGAAAACATTATTTATGGTCTAGTCTTAATAAATGTTTATCTGATTTTATCTTAACAAAGTATAAGTAAAATACGTACTTCGTATAAGTTCTTTAAAAAATAAAAATAAAAAATAAACAAAGTTTAGGTGGTATTTGATTTTGTAGTTTTTGAATATATGGCCCTATCCACTTCACTTTAGTCTTGCTAAATTTACTTTACTTTTAATGAATTGATACTATTTTTAGTGATTCTCATTGTGATATTTGTTTTTGTTATTGTTTTTTAGAATCATTTTTTGTGAAACTTAACTTATTGTCACTTAATTTATTCTTATTTTGTTGAATTCAACATATTATTGATAAATTTATTTTACTTAAGCTTTTTTTTGCTCAACTTATTTTACTTACACTAAAACTCACTTCTTTTTGCTGAACTAGTTCATTCATTATTGTTGTTATGTGGATAGACACGTACTTATGAGAAGTGGAGGTTGAATTGTAAGTGGGAAAATTAGAAAAATTTCGCAAAAATTGGAACTAGAACTCAATGTCAAAAGGAACACATAGAAAAGAATCTCATAAAATTTATAACGTTGAAACTTTTGTGCCTATATTAAAAGAAAACCATGATCCAACTCTGGAATTTGCTACTCAACACTAAGTGGGCAATTCCTTACAAACTATTAGGCTTCCTCTTCACTTGAGATCCAAACTAAAATTCAAGTTCCTTTCTCTCTTTTCTTGTCTCTCTACCCCCTAGGTCTTAACTCTAAGTTCTACAATTCTCTCTTTTCCTTCCCCCTTTCCCTTAGTACAACTCTATACTAAAACTCAAATGATTACAAAGATATTACTACGTAAATAGGAGACATCAAATGGAACAAGACTTTAGCTCATTGATGTGGTAGCTGACTTAAATTTTGTTTTCTTATAAAAACACTTCTTTGAATAACTTATCAGCTTACTTTGCAAAATGAGATGAGTTAATGCACTTATACTAGTCTTTGGCATGACTCTTTTGCATAACTTGTTGTTCTGTACAATATAAGGAAGAAGTACTAGGTATTGTACAAATACAGTTAGTTACTTAACCTCCTTACTTTTGGTAGACAAGTACAAACAGTGAGATTTTGCCGTGCACACTTTAAATCAAACACAAAGAGTTCTGAGAAAACCTTTTAGTCGAAAATCAGTAAGATAAGATTTGAGATAAAAAGGAAATAACTTTTAAATCAGAAAAACCATGCTTATTGACTTCAAAGAGAAATAGGCGGTTAACTAGTTTGGTTTGATTTGAATTGTCTTTTAGAAAGTTTGTTGGAATTAAAACCATATATTAGAGCCAAGTTGAACCAATTTTATCTAAGCTATGTACTTTACAAAAGCCTAATACATGCTCATGCAATGGACTTTTTAACCCATAAATAATTGGGTTTTTCCTCGAAACCTTTAAATTCTTATCTAAGAAAAACTACAAAAATTTAATGTGTTGCAGAGTACACATTGATACGATATTTCATTTGATCCTATTTTATCTTATAAATAAGTGTACAAATGAGAAATATTTAGTTAAAAAGGAGATTAGATAATATCAAATCATATTAGATCAGATCAAATTAGAAAATTTTGGGTCAAGTAAACATAGCCTTAGATGAGAGTTTGTTGCCAAAGTTTTGAGTTCAATTTGACATGATAAATGAACCTACAATGTATAATTTTGTCCAACTTGAGTTTGGTATAGGGTTGAACAAGCAAAATCCAAGCCGAGACTAATCTAAGCTAACTAAAAACAACTCGTCTCTTCTCATTATCACAAATATCAATTTTTTTTTTATTTATAAGCTTTTTTAAAAAAAATATTTGAAAAGATAAGATGTTTCCCAAACAATAGAAAATAAGCCACTTTTGATTTGGACAAAATCGTTGCCTGAGGCAACGATTTACCTATCTGAGGCAACGATTTGCATGAAGCTGACATTAAAGTTGGTTGAAAACTGGGGCAAATAAAATCGTTGCCCTGAACAACGATTTCAGTTTGGGGCAACGATTTTATAAAAAAAAATTAATAAAATCGTTGGCTAGCTTTCTCCCATAATCCAACTTACTACAAAATCATTACCTAAGCTAAATCGTTGCCTCATGCAACGGTTTTAGTCCGGATATCAACGTTATCCTTTTGCAAAAAACTTATAAAAGAAATTTCCAAATATCAGCCGTATCCATGTTCAAGGAAACAAAAATTAATCGGACGATTCTTTCCTTTTGTTTTTTATTTATTGCATGATCATAAAATCTTATGAACATAAATCATCTTGAAACCCTAATCAAAATTTAGGACCTCTAATTATTTATGTCCTTCTTAAGGGATCTCAATATCCTCCACACCCTTTTTCATCTCTCAAACATTAAAAACACCATTATTATACACTTATATATTATTAAAAATAAATTAACTATAGCATTCACATTCTACGATCCACATGTAAAAGAATTACTTTTGGGTACACACAAGTCACCTATAAAAACTCAACGTTGATAGACACCCAAAAAAGAAAAAAAAAATACTACAAAACAATCAAGCCATTTGGTACTCTGCTTTTTCAGAACAAAAATCCAACTTCTCTTCCATAAGTATGAACCACTCTCCAGACCATTAAACTGTTTCCCAAGAATCGAAAACCCAGAAAATTGATGCTTTTGAATGATGAAATTCACAATATTTCCTACTGCTGACATAAAGTTTATCATAATCTTTGCATTTTCTACCATCCCCTGTTTTTTCCCTGCTTTTGTATTATCAAGTGATACACTAACTTCATCCCAATCTTTGTCAAAAAATCAGACACTAATTTCAGCAGGTGGGAAGTTTGAGTTGGGTTTTTTTAGTAAGGGAAATCCCAAAAAATATTATCTTGGGATTTGGTACAAAGATATTCCTTCAGATGGTGTTTATGTTTGGGTTGCTAACAGAGATTCTCCCTCTTTGAGTGACTCCTGCATCCTCAAGATTGGAGAACATGCTAATCTCTTGATTATCGATGGCGTGTCCCATATCCGATGGCAGTCCAATCAAACCTCGGCTCAAAACCCGGTATTGCAGTTGCTGGATTCCGGCAATTTGGTGATCCGAGAGGCAGAGAACTCGAACCCGGATGGGTACCTTTGGGAGAGCTTTGATTATCCGAGTGATACTCTCATTCCCGATCAAAAACTCGGGTTGAATCTTAGGACCGGTCTAAACCGGTTTTTAACGTCTTGGCGGGCCTCGAATGATCCGGGGACGGGTAGTTTTAGCTTTAAAATGGATTACCATGGGGATCCGGAAATATATATGAGGAATGGGGATCAAATTATTTATAGGAGCGGGCCATGGGTTGGGCAGCGCTTTAGCGGGGTGCCCGAAATGGGGACAGGTAATAGTGATTTTAATTTCACTTTTCACGGCGGCCCGGATGAGGTTTACTACACATTTGAGTTACCCCCAGGTGGTGAGGTGAAATCAAGATTATGGGTTACTTATGATGGATTACTTGAAAGAATGACGTGGGTGCCAAATACGAAGCAATGGGTTAGGTATTGGTTTGCTAGGGCAGATGAGTGCGATACGTATAGGACCTGTGGTCCGTATGCAGTGTGCAACACAAGTGGCTTCTTTGATTGCCAATGTCCCCAAGGGTTCAAGCCCAAGAACCGTCAAGATTGGGAGTTGAGAGACGGGTCCAGTGGATGCGTAAGAAAGACCGAATTAGATTGCGGGAGTGATGGGTTTTTGAAGTTGGTAAATATGAAATTACCCGAGAGTACAACTGCATTTGTGGACAGAGGCCTAAATCTTAATCAATGTCGAGATATGTGCAAGAGGAATTGTAGTTGCAATGCATATGCTAATTTGGAAGTGGTTCAAGGTGTTGGCAATGGGTGTGTGGTTTGGACCGATAACTTAACGGATATGAGAGGTTATGTTCAAGGTGGACAAGACTTGTACGTTCGGTTAGCGGCTTCGGATTTAGGTGCGTAATTACACTTCTTTAACTCGTCTTTTGTGTCTTTGTTTTCACTTCGCTAATTTTGTATAGTTGCATGGTATCTTTTTAAGAGTTCGTTCAAATTCTGTCATAGGCAAGCCTATATAGGGCTATTCACAATGGCTAACTGATGGCCTTACCAAGTCATTGAGTCATTGCAATAGTGAGGGGCTGAGGGCGACATCCAATTGAGTCATTGAAGTAGCTACAAAGTACGTAATTTTATACTGTAGATTAGAATAGAATGGGCATCTTGACATCTAACAGGTGATTTTATATATTGATATTGAGGAGGGCTGTTCTAAGAGGTTAAATGGTCGAATTGTTGGGAACTTCTAAGACCAACAAAACAATTTCATGTGTGATTTTCTTGTAGATAATAATCATATCATACTATATGTCATTAGGAACTACATCACATAGATGATTGAGTGTTATCTTCTTTCATTCGAGATTACACAATTTGATAACCTTTACCTGCTATTTTATTTCCATTTTTATGGTTTTTATCTTACTCCCTCTATGTCTAATTAATTTCAATACTTTAATTAACTTTTTTATTATTACTTCTCTCGCTAATATTTCAACTACAATGTAAAAAAAAATAAAAAATTTCAACTACAATTTTTTTACTAATATATAAAAATTACATATTATTGTGTGTTACTTTTTTTGTGCAGCGACTAGATGCTTATTTGAACTGTGATTTGTGAAACTTTTTAAAGTACTCCCTTCGTTTCTTATTGTTCTTCTCGTATGAAATCTATAAATTATAGAGTGGAAAGAACAAAAAAGAATGGATGAAATATTTAAGAACAAATTAAAGTTGAGATGAAATATCTTTTTGGAGAAGTGTTGGAACATGGTGTACATCTTTAACATAGGATAAGTCAAAAGATAGAAAAAAGTAGGGATATGTGGAGAATGATTTTTTAGATAATGATTGACGTAAAATGGGACATGGAATGTGAAAAAA
This sequence comes from Dysphania ambrosioides, assembly GCA_026401315.1. Taxonomy (NCBI): domain Eukaryota; kingdom Viridiplantae; phylum Streptophyta; class Magnoliopsida; order Caryophyllales; family Amaranthaceae; genus Dysphania; species Dysphania ambrosioides. Next base: position 26,352,599 of record CM048665.1, on the reverse strand, counting down.
AAAGAACATGTGTGGTTAGAGAATACCATAGTTTGGATCCCATGTAATTAAAATGTTGGTATGTAGAGGATGATTAGTCTTCACATATTGGATTGTATGTTATATTAAGAACTTTTACCTATTTTGATAATAATAAATTTTACTCTCTTTTATTTTCGTTCTTCTCTTTTGAAATTTCTAAATTTTAGAGTCAAACTCTTCTGGTTCCGTATAAAAATACACTTTGAGTAGCAGTGAAGTACGTAGAACTCTTAGCAACAGTTTACTAGACAAAGGGACCAATGACTCACTCAACCAAAATCCAAATATGTGATAGATATTTTACTTCATAATTCGTACAGTATAAAGTTTGAACCCATATATGATCCAACAAAAACCGACCAGATGACAACCCCAGTCGTGACAATAAATTGACTGAGACTAGAGATGACTAGTACTTGTAGAGTTGGTTCTAGAGGAGGGGCGGCCTAATTCACATCATTAGTACCCTGGACGGTCCCTAGTCCTTGATTTTCCCGAATCTTCATACTTACGTATATAATTGAGTTATCTGACCAATTAGCCGATGTTTTAGACCTGATTATGATTGCTAGTCCAACAATTCTTGTACCTTTAAAGGCTTTTCTTAATTTTCAAGTTCCCATTATTTTACTTGGTTCATTCTTGAAGAATTATCCTTGCAACGAGAGAATAGTCTACCTGTAAATGATCTGTAATCCGCTGTTCCACAGACGTAACCCATTATTTTAAAAGTAATTAACGAACAACGTAACAGAGGTTAGAAATGGGCGTCGTTAAACCCTTAGTATGTGCATTATTATGAGGTTAGAAATGGGCGTCGTTAAACCCTTAGTATGTGAATCATATATATATGATAGACTACAGCTGGGAGTATACTACTTTGTTGTAGCTTAGGGTAGTTCATCCGTCTTCATATATTGTAGAGATTAGAGGAAGCATTGTTGTATAAATCTAATGAACTTTTGTGGGGTCCCTAATTTCATATAGCCCAGCTTAGCTAGGTTTAGCTAGTTAATTATTTAGTGGCCTGCCCAATACAACGTACAATTTTCTATTAATGTGAATAATTAACTGATCTTTGGTATAAGAATGTGTAGTTAGTCTTGGTAGGGTTAGGTCATTGGAAGATTATATTAGTACGAATACATAGTACGACTTTAATTAATTTAATAGTGTACCATCCAAACAACTTGCAAAGTGGGATTGTAGGAACAACACTTCTTACTAGTTGTTGAACTGTCAGCTTCCAAATAGGCATCGTTCACTCTACTTGTGGACTGATTGGCAAAACCACCACCCAATTATACTAAGTGCTAATTCTACTTTTATGGTTTCTTTGATGTTGCGCCTAATTTTACTCTATATTTTTTTCTATTAAAAAAACTGATCTGAGTAATTATTCCTATTCTAATAACTTATTTCTCATTAGAATTTTCGCAGCCTAATTTGCTTCGGAATTATATTATTATTATTATTATTATTATTATTATTATTATTATTATTATTATTATTATTATTATTATTATTATTATGAGTCATGTATACCATATTATACGAGTTTGGCCTTGTACCCATCAGCCCAACGTACATTATCCTATAAAGTTTATGAGTAGACATGATTTTATTTTATGTTTAGATATATAGCAAGACCTAAGATGTAGATAGGAATTCATAAGTGCAAGCCAATCGGTTGGAGTTCTAGTACAAAAGAAAGTGATATCTTAACGTAAATAACTGGTGACCAAACTATATACTCTTGCAGCTACATAAATCTATCAGATGCTTGGAATCTCTTAGCCTCTTAGGCCAAGTGGCGTTCTTTTTTCATTTTTTAAGCATGAATATGGCTCTACCTTGAGAATAAAGAATGATTAACAATAGCACAGTCATTATCCTGCCTGCAATTGAGATCCATCTCCTCATTTCAGAAACCTATAGATTTTCTTTTGTTTCACCAGATTATATTGGAAACTTTTGTGCCATGTGATATTCATATGTTTACATATATATCATGACTGATTAATTATGAATGACTATGATTAATCCAACAGTAACTACTACAAATACCATTTAAAAGGACGGCAACAACTCATATACATTATATATTTGTCTGAAATTAGTTGTTATGTTTATCTTTGTTTTTCATAACTAATAATGTGCATGATATGAACTTTTGGATATATCTTTCTAATATGAGTACTGTTTTGTCATATACTCATACTGTCATAATAAGATTTCTAAGTATATATAGAACACTACGTACGCAATACTACACTAAGATAGGAGACATTCTTTCTTGGATATCACGAAACACTTGAATATACATGCAAGATATAGCTAGGGCATCAAGTTGGTACGGATTAAGATAATACTGAATGGAGGGGGTAAAATTTTACAATTCAAAGAATAATTAGTTTGCTATTGCGCTTATATTTACACTTATAATATAATGTGAAAAGTTTACCTTTTGCTGTAATTATATTGAGATCATATATGCATGGAGTATCATTACTTCTTAGTGTTAATCTAATATTGCTTGTACTGAATAGGGACTCCTGGAAATGGTTCTGATCAAGGAAGGAAAATTGTAATGGGTTTTGGCTTAGGTATTGCTTCCATGATAATTCTAGCTGGCCTAATAACGTTGGTCTTTATATCAAGACGCAAAAGAGCACAAAATATGTTTAGAAGAAGACTAGTGGACACAAGAGGTATTCTTACTAATTCATAAATAATCACTATAGTAACACTAACACATACTATCTTTGTATCGAGTATAGTTGTCATGTTGCTAGTTTGAATGTGACAACTAATTCGGAACATAGGAGTATAATACGAAGTCTCAAAACTTTCTTTGTCTAATGCTATGCTTTCCAGCCTCAAGGACAGGTACAACCGAAAGGAGCCAAGAAATTCTCATAAGTGAGTTTGTCTCTAGCAATAGAGACTACTCAGAAGAAACTGATAGTTTAGATGATGTTGACTTGCCCTTTTTTGAAAAGTGTACCCTTGGCATTGCCACCAACAACTTCGACCTTGAAAACAAACTTGGACAAGGTGGTTTTGGACGCGTATATAAGGTATTTAACCTATTGATTTTTACTGAAACTATTGTTTTATGCTGAAACTAATCTTTCTTCTATAAGTTGAACGAACAGAACATGTCTGCTGTTTCTGTTAGGGTTCTCTCTTTGTATTTATCCATGTAGTTTGTATGTAGACTTTGTACCATAAGTAAAATGCGCCTAAATATTTTGTGTTAGGGGGTGCTGGAAGATGGACAAGAAGTTGCAGTTAAGAGACTCTCTAAGGACTCAGGACAAGGAGTAGACGAATTCAAGAATGAGGTTAGATTGATCGCAAAGCTTCAGCATCGAAACCTTGTTCGACTACTTGGTTGTTGTTTAGAACATGAGGAGAAGATGCTCGTTTACGAGTACCTTGAAAATAAGAGTCTGGATGCATTTTTGTTTCGTAAGTCACTCATTAGTTGCATCAAACACACTTGATCATCATTTTCATTTAGCTCCATTCTTACTTCTTTATGGCTTGATAACGTGTAGAGAAAGATAAAAGGTCATTGCTTGATTGGCAAGCGCGGTTCAACATAATCTGTGGCATTGCTAGGGGACTTTTGTATCTTCATCAAGATTCGAGGTACAGAATAGTCCATAGAGATATGAAAGCAAGCAACATTTTGCTAGACGGAGATATGAACCCAAAGATATCAGATTTTGGCATGGCAAGGATTTTTGGAGGAGATCAAACTGAAGATAACACAAGGAGAGTAGTTGGAACATAGTAAGTAAAACACTTATTCCATATTATTAGCATACTTTATTCCTTCAATGAGCATGCTCCTATCAGTTATCATACGTTCCCCTATAACAAGGTAGTACTATATCTCATTTTACAGTGGGTACATGGCTCCTGAATATGCGATGGATGGTCATTATTCTACAAAATCAGACGTGTTTAGCTTCGGTGTAATTGTGCTAGAGATAATTAGTGGGACAAGGAACAGAGGACACTATAATTCAGATAATCAGGCGTACCTTCTTGGACATGTAAGTAAAGCTCTAGTTATTTTCACTTTCCGTTAGGCTATCACCTTAATTGATGTCAAAGGAAGACCTAAATGAAGCCTCCTTAAACATATAAAGTACACTGACAAGGAGAAAACAAATACTATGTATTGACAGGCATGGAAGCTATGGAGGGAAGGAAAAGGGACCGAGTTGCTGGACAATGTTATGGGAAAGTTGTACTCAGAACCTGAAGTGTTAAGGTGTCTACAAGTCGCTCTCTTATGCGTGCAAGAGAGGGCAGAAGATAGGCCAACGATGGGATCCGTTGTGCTAATGTTGAGTGGTGAATCTGCTTCTTTGCCTCAGCCTAGGGTCCCGGGGTTTTGCGTGGGATTGAATCATAATGAGACTGATTCTTCTTCTAGTAATAAACAAGATGAATCATTCACCGTGAATCAAGTTACAGTAACTATGCTAAATGCTCGATAGTAAGGATCATAAGTAGTAGTCGAAGCAAATTTTAGCTCATTGTGCATTTCAAGAAGCTTATTAAGAAACCACAATTTTTTTGGTGCATTGTTTTATTTTGCGTTTTTTAGGGGGTAAGGTAGGATCATATTACTAGAAGGTATGAAGAGAGGGAAGGGGGAGAACAATTTTGATGTGAGGTCTGCCAAGCCCGTTTCTTTAAATTTGTTGTACATTGTTCAGGTATACATAGCACAAAGTATATCTGTTGTGTTTACATTCATGCTGTTACAACATAATTTGCTGCAGTGCACAAGTACAAGGGGAAAGGATCTCAACCAACTTGGTTGGAAGCGAGTAAGAATTTGTTAACTGCAACTTCCCGTGGCCTTATGTTTGGCTTTGAGTAGATCTGTTCAAATGGAAGGGGTCCATTAAGAGCTCTTGACAAAGCTTTTAAACACTATCAGGTAATGAATGTTTTTCATTTGCTTATCAATAATCTACTATTAAAGATTGGAGGTAATACAAACAAACTATCATCCTCCATAGATAGAATTATACTCTCTTTGGAACGACCTAGCCCGACTTGACCCGTTTTGTATCTTCTTTGGCCATAACCGACTCGGCCTGCTTTGCATCTTAGTTGGTCCAGTCCAACTCGGACGTTTTACAAGTGACCCATCCTGGCCCTAACTCGACCCAATGCACAGGTTTAGCTTCGAGTCCTTGTGGAATTGGATAGTTGGTACACTTTCTCAATAAAATTGGTTTGTTTAATGCAAAAAAAAGGGGGATCAGATTGTTTAATTTGAAGCTTCTTGGATCACTAATGAGATGGGAATAAGCTGAATAAGCCATAGGAGAGGATGAATATATAAGAAAAGATTTGAGCTAAATCCTTTAGTAAGCTATTTCGACCCTATTGCCAAAAGTACATCTTCTGTAAGGGTTTCCCATTACTTTAAAAGCATATAGTATGCATAAGATTCAAATGAATGCATTCGTTGTTGGAATTTTAAGTGCGAAAGTAATTGTGATGTTTGGTTTAGGAATTGATTTATATTTGATTGGTTGTATTGGAGACAGTAGGAGAGAAAGATAATTTGATGATTTTATTGGGTGAGTTCATACAAATACATGCATGGTATTTATAGTAGTATGACTTACTTAGGAAAATAAGGTAGAGTGCTCTAGATTGTTCTAGGATAGCTTATGTTAGCTTGTTAATCTAGATTTTTCTAGGAAATTTTTACCTAGATTTTTCTTAGGTAAATTCTAGATACATTTGTTATTTTATCATAATTACTTCCTAGTTTTTTCTAGATTACTCTTTTTAACACTCCCCCTTAATCTGAAAAATCTTGAACGCCAAGTTGTCTTCAAAAATGGAAGAATTAATCTGTTGGAAGTGCCTTGGTGAATATATCTGCGAGTTATTCTCCCATCTTGCAAAATTATAGCTCGATCTCCTCCTTCTCAACCAATTCTCGGATGAAGTGGTGTCGTATCTTGATATGCTTCGTGCGACTATGGAAGACTTGATTCTTTGTCATTGCTATGGATGACATATTGTCACAATAGGTGGTAATTGGCTCTTCTGTGTCTTGTTGTAGATCTTTTAGAATTCTCCTAAGCCAGACTGCTTCACATGACGCGCTCGTAGCCAAAATGTATTATGCTTCTGATGATAATAGTGCTATCGTTGCTTGTTTCTTTGATGACCATGAGATAGACTTGGATCCCAACTGGAACACACGTACTTCTTCTATCGTCAATTCTTCCAGCCTAGTCACTGTCTATGTAGCCTGTGAGCTTGTAGTCAATCTCCGACTTGTACATTATTCCATAGCTCTTCGTTCCTTTAATATATGATGCTTACTTGGCTCACTCATAAACCTTGATATGATGCTAAGTGAGCTTTGTTTGGCTTACTCATAAACCTTGATATGATGCTTACAACATGAACAATGTCGAGTCTCATATTTGTAAGTTAAATGAGAGATCCAATCAAACTTCGGTAGAGTGATACATCCATTTTTTTCATAACCATCATTCCTAGAGAGCATCTCATTTGTAGCCATTGGTGTAGACATTGGCTTACAATCACTCATGTCGAATTTTTTGAGCATATCCTCCGCATATTTTTCTTGTGAGAGAAATATTTTACTTGGACTTTGCTTGACTTGTATGACATGGAAGTATTTCATAGCTTCGAGGTCTATCATTTCTTATTCTGACATCATTGCTTTCTTGAACTCTTTTATCATCCTTGGATTGGAGCATGTGTAGATAAGTTCATCTATATATAGGCATAACATGAGAAAATTTGACCCTTGGGTCTTGATGTAGAGTGATGGCTCACTTGGGCATTTTGTAAACCCATTTTGGAGAAGATAGCATCGATTTTGCTATTCCATGCTCGAAAAGCCTGCTTGAGCCCATAGAGGGCCTTTCGAAGGCGATACACTTTATCTTCTTTGCCTTCGATTACATATTCTTGTGGTTGTTCAACATATACCTCTTCTTCTAGCTCCCCATTGAGAAATGATGACTTGACATCTAATAGATAGACTAGTAACTTAAATTGTACACCAAGGGCGAGAACTAGGGGTGTTCAAAACTACCCGACCCGGCTGACCCGCCTCGATTACCCGACAATAAACTGTCGGGTTTTTTTAAAAAAAAATATTTTTTTGGGTCAGGTCATGGGCCAGATAAAACTATAATCGGATACCTGGGTACCCAAATATATATTTTTAATTAATTTTTTTATTGTTTACAGTTTTAGCCTTAGTTACTTCATGCTTCTCTCATTCGTTGGCCCCTCACACTCTCACTGCCATCCCCTCAATCCCTCTTATTTCTCACTCTCGGCCTCTTACCTCTCAGTCTCTCACACTCTCGTCGGAGTTCTCGCCTCTTATCTCCCGGGTTTATATATGATTTTGTTTTTGTTTAGATCTGATAGTTTACATATCATTTTGTACTAGCTTTCATTCCTATGTTTTGCATTATCTTGTCGGGTTTTCTTTTGAATTATAAGATCATGTGATGAGATGAAGTTTTTTTTTACATTGTTCTCTAAATTAATGTTTTAGCCGGAGTCATGTCCATAGGGAAGGAAATTTTTCCGTGCACAATGGCTCAATTACTTGTCGAGTTGTCGATAGTAGGCTACTATGTTTTGGTTTGGCAGGATTTTGAAGAAATTGCAGTGTATTATTTCTATTATTTGGAATTGCAAAAATAAAATCTGTAGCATTTGCTTGAATTATGAATTTATGATATTGCAAAAATAAAATTTATAGCATTTGCTTGAAGATATTACAGTGCGTTAGGAATGGATTACTGATTTACTGTTCAAAAAACAATTACATTTTATGATCATAATTTATCAACTCAGTGCCAACAATTATAAATTATGATATGCCTGCAATTACATTTCTAGATCAGTCCCCAAGCATTGTGAAATACCTTATATGCAACTGCATGATGCTACCGAAACGAAAGCTTAATAACAGTAATGAAATCAAGAAAAGTTATAAAACTACATTCAAAGGCATGTGAATTTGTTTCTTGTAAAACCGGATACCCTATGACCCGACCCGAACCCGATTTAAGCGGGTACCCTCTTTAATCGGGTCGGGTTATGGGCCAATTTTTAAACTACCCGGTATACCGGGTACTCGGTTATGAACACCCCTAGCGAGAACTAACATGATTGTCTCCATGCAAACAACTGGTGCATATGTCTCCTTGAAGTTGATGTCAGGCTGTTGTGAGTAGCCTTTTGCTACGAGACGTGCCTTATATTTTTGGATAGAGCCATCTTCATTGAACTTAGTCTTATAGACCCACTAGAGACCTATAACTTCTTCATCTTGAGGCTTCTCTACAAGCTTCCATGTGTTATTCTTCTCTATCGTGTTGGTTTTCTCGTTTATGGCATTGATCCATTTTTCTTCTCTAGCAGCTTCATGAAAGTTTTGTGGTTTGCCTGTGAAGTGTGTCATGATTGCATTGATAGTCTTCTAAGTAACTTGGGGGGACGCCGATCTTGATGTGATCATCGCACTCCTGGTGTTGGACTTGATTCTGATGTTGGACTTGAGCTTGTTGATGACCTTGGGCTTCTTGATGGTGATCTTGGATTGTTTGATGGTGATGGACTTGCAGATAATTGTGTTGGTGTCTGACTTGAGCATTCACCTTGATTTGGGCATGGTGTTGGAATGCTCGCCCCTAGGACTTCAGAATTGTTCTCCTTCCATTTCCATTGTGCTCCTTCGTCAAATATGACATCTCTTGAGATGATCAACTTCTTGGATTCGAGCTGATAAAGACAATATCCTTTAGACTCGTCACTGTATCCAACAAAGATACATTTTTCTCCTTTTCCGTCTAACTTATCCCGATTCTCCTTCGGGACGTGAGCATAAGCAATTCACCCAAAAACTTTGAGGTGTTCAACTCATGGCTTTCGTTTGTGCCAAGCTTCATATGGTGTCATGCTTTGTATTGCTTTTGTGGGAAATCTATTGAGGATGTAAACAGTTGTGTGGATAGCTTCGGTCCAAAAGTATTTAGGTAGATTTTTTTCTTGCATCATACTTCGGGCCATTTCAGCAATTGTCCTATTTCTCCTTTTCGCAACACCATTTTGTTATGGTGTGCGTTTGATTGAGAGCTCCTTTTTTATTCCTCGTTCTTTACAAAATTTGTTGAATTCATTACTTGTGAATTCTCCCCCACGATCGCTTCATAGAACCTTTATTAAATGCCCACTTTGTTTTTCAGTGAGGGCTTTAAATTGTATGAAGTGGGATAATGCTTCTAATTTTTGCTCCAAGAAATAAACCCACATCATTCGTGAAAAATCATCAACAAACAATAGAAAGTATATTTTTCTGCCAAGAGACGGATTCTTGGCAGGGCCTCGTATATCTGCATGGACAAGTTCTAATGGAGTTCTTGTCCTTCAAGATGAGGTATGAAAAGGTAATCTATGCATTTTTCCATAGATACAGTCCTCACATATTTTCTTTTCATTAGTAGTTGATAGTAGCCCAATCACCATTTCTCTCTTTTTTAATAGTTTTAAACTGTCAAAATTTAAATGCCTGAATCTCAAATGCCACAGGGTGGATTCCTCCATTATTGAACTTATGGCAGTATTTGGCTCCAATGGCATTTTGAGTGGAAATATTTTATTCGGAGCCATTTTAGTGGTAGTGATTAATTGCCCCTTTTTCTTATCATATATGTGGCATTGATTTTTATCAAATTTCACCATATAACTCTTTTTAACTAATTGGCCAACGCTTAATAAATTTTGTGTCAGCCTAGGGACATAAAAGACATTAGGAATGAATTTGGAGGAGCCAACTTTTGTTTTAACAACAATTGTCCCTTTTCCATCAACTTCTTGATTACTACCATCACCAAGTGATATTTGTGATTTTAAATTTTTGTCAAGATTGACAAAAAAAAAACTTTTATTTTCGATCATGTGATTGGAATAACCACTATCTATGTACCATGCATGTGTCATTTTTCTCTTCTTGAGCATTTAAACATGTATAAAATAATTTATCATTATTTAATGTGAAATTGGCCTCTTCTTTTTGCCGAAAATAACAATCTTTTTCAAAATGAGAGTGTCGTGTACATCTTTTTTATTTTTACCAACAATCTCTTGTATTATGGCAATTTTTCTTGCATAAAATGCAATAAGAATTATTATCTCGACTCCCTTGATTTTTATAACTTTCTCTCCCCTTACCATGGTTGTTAAAAAGCATCTCCTTTTGATTGAATTTTTTTTCGTGGCCTATATTAGAAAATTTTAGCTTAGCTTGAAAAGCTTGTTCTATTGGCTGCTCATCAAACCTATGCATTCTTTCTTCATGAGCTAGTAGAGAGCTCATTAGCTCAGTCATGGTGAGTGATCTCAAGTCTTTATTAGACTCTTCAATAGCAGCCACTATGTGATTAGACTTTTTGGTAAGAGTTCTTAATATTTTTCGAATTATTTTCACATCTTCAATTGTGTCTCCATTACATCGAATTTGATTATCAATGTTTGAGACTCGGTCAACATATGATTTAATTGTTTCATTTTCTGACATTTGTAGAATATCAAATCGACCCTATAAAGATTGAAGTTTAAAGAGTATTTCCTTTTTCGAGCCTCTATATTTTGTCTCCAAGATACTCCATGCCTCCTTTGCCATTGTAGCAGCCATGATCGTAGGTAGTATTGTTTCATCTATCCCACAATAAATTATAAATAGGGCATAATGATCCCTTCTTTTGTTTTGCTTATATTGACTTTTCTTAGTGTCATCCCAAGAAGCCTCTTCATTGGAATCTACGGATTTCTCATAACCATCTTGAATAATTTCCCATATATCTTGGGGTGATAAAGATTGACTTCATTTGCATACTCCATTGATCAAACTTCTACCCCTTAAATGTAGGTACCCAATTAACTTGGGGGTTAAAAATGTTTATGTTTGTGTTTGAGTTTGAAGAAGGGGAGGCAATTTGAATTTGGGTGGAGTTGACTTTGATATGATATTTTGAAGATGAATGAAAGATTAGAGGCTTTGGATTGAATTGGCTTTGATACCAAATGTTGGAATTTCAAGTGCGGAAGTAATAATGGTTTTTGGTTTAGAAATGGATTTATACTTGATAGGTTGTATTCGAGACAATAGGAGAGAAAGATAATTTGATGATTTTATTGCATGAATTCATACAAATACATGCATGGTATTTATAGTAGTATGGCTTTTTTAGGGGAAAAAAGATAGAGTGCTCTAGATTGTTCTAAGATAGCTTATGTTAGCTTGTTAATCTAGATCGTTCTAGGATATTTTTACCTAAATATTTTCTTAGGTAAATTCTAGATACATTTGATATTTTTTCATAATTACTTTCTAAATTTTTCTAGATTACTCTTTTAACATTAGTTACTCTAGTTTTGAAAAATCAATTGTGTAGAAAGATATTTGCAACAAAATCCACCTCATACTATAGTAAATAAAGTATTTAAGAGATGACAATGAAACGAGATAACTCATGAGTTACTAAGTGTAGGTCTCACGTCAAAGGGGCTGAGCAAATGCAATTTAAATGTTTGAAATGTAATGGTCAACTCGATTCACATTTATCCTCTGTAAACCATGTTTTTGTCTATTAATGAATACGGAGTAATCTGTATTTCACACTTGACAAAACAAAACACATGAGACAGTCTATATATTGCATTTTACATCTAAAAAGAAGTTACCACAAGTTATTGAATTATGTAAATAAGAATAATTAATCTCATTTAAAAACAAAATAATAAAATTTGCGTTTTTACAATTAAACACTTTCCTAACCTTTTAGTCTAAATATGTATTTTAAGTTTATCCAAGGAAGATACCACTAAATGAAGAAAGGTTTGACTCACTTGATAAAACTCTTGTCAAGTACCTAACCCACAAAAAAATTTAATCACAGGTTAAAATCTGACCCGAGCCACAGACCGCTTTAAACCAACGTGATTATTACTCGAGAAGTGAAACTCACAAACCAACCCAACCTGGCTTAAAGTTAACTCGAAATCGATTTGAGCCAAAAGACAAAGACCCGACCCCGATCTATGTCTGATACAAATGCAACATGACCCTTTATAAACCTCACTCGAATACAACACGAAATCAATTTAACCCGACATATAACCGATGTAACCTAATTGATAAAAGAGCATGATCCAATTTCACCCGACCAATTAACAACCTAATTGTTTGTAAGCCTAATCATATCCATACTCATTTGATTCAAATACACATTTGATAATCATTACCTTTTAAAATATTTTGTTTTTTTATGACTTATTAATATCATAACTGTCCAATTTATGAATTGAGCATAATAAAATATAAAAATATAAGTTATCAATTGATCTAATTCAAGATTCTTATATGACTCTAGATTAATACAGCAAAATAGTCAAATAGAATCATAAATCGATAATAACATGTCATCAATTACTCGATTTGAACCCGATAAGGCTCAACCCCAATTTCAACCGCAACTAAGGTGACCCATTACCAGAAATAAATTGATTTAAAATCTAACCGAACCCGAAACAACCCGCTATAAAGATCAAATAATCAATCCGAAATGACCCAAATTGACCATAACTCGAACCGAATACGACATGCTCGGTCCTAAGAAAGAAAATAACATAATTGACTTGACCCGATAATGACCTGACTCAACCTAGAAAAACAAATTAACTCAATTTAACCCAAACCGATAATCACCAACTTGCGATGAGTCTTATAATCGACCCGAATTGAGACCCCATTACTTTCTCCTTGCCAAAACCTAGGCCAAGTTGGGTGCATGCCTTAATCACGTTCCCCTTACCAAAAAAGGCCACATTGGGTAGGGGTGTCAAATCGGGTCAACGGGTCGGTTCTAGGTTGACCCATTGCGGGTTAGCTCTTATCGGGTCGGTTCTTATCGGGTCAATTTTGCCTTTTGGGTTCAGGTCGGGTTAAATCGGTTATTTTCTTTGTCGGGTTCGGGTCGGGTTGTATTCGGTTTGGGTTGTATTCGGTTCGAGTCAAGGTCGGTTCTAGTACAATTGGGTCGGTTCTCAAACGGGTTATAGCGGGTTATTTCATATTCGGGTCAAGGTCGTTTCTGGTAAAATCGGGTTGGATTCTAAATGGGTTATAGCGAGTTATTTCGGGTTCGGGTTCGGGTCAAGGTCGGTTCTGGTAAAATCAGATCGATTCCTAAATGGGTTCTAGCAGGTTATTTCGGGTCAAGGTCGGTTTTGATAAAATCGGACAATAATGATGGTTAATTTATAAATTGAACAATGATGATGTCAATAAGTCATTTAAAAACAAAATATTTATGAGATAATGATTATTAAATATGTATTATCCTATCAAACTAGTTTATAACATACGATGTTAATTTTATATATACATAAAAATTTGTAATATATTTAGTTTAAATCGACAATGGAAAGTTCGTATAAGTGAATTAAGTTAAGTCATATTAATATAAACTAGTTCAAATAAATTGTATGGGTTCAAATCAAATATGATCTTATTGATTACTAGTCCTTGAATGATATAAATTATGGTGACAATGACGAGTTTTGTATTTCACTATTTCATGACTGATTCTAGTTAGTGACTTATGGAAAGCTGAAAAATGTTGGTAGAGTTACAGATGCCGAAATGCGTAATCATTTATTAATAAATACTTATAAGTTTATAACAAAAGATGTGAAGTCGTTACGTAAGTTGCAATATAGACTCATAACATAGTTACAACTTTACAACCCGTAATTAAAATAACACAAAGATTACATTTTTAAAATATGTTTGCGATTAAATTAGAGTTAATATTTTTCAAAAAAAATTAGAGTTAATACGTTTATACGTAAAATCAAAATTTCCAAAAATACATATTATTTCAAAATATTCGAAAAGCATTTTGAATTTAGACAACCGCTCATTTAAATTTTAAAACAATTTTTTTTGTTTTTTTAACCGCTATGTTGCTCAAAAAGTCAAACCATCAAACGGATCATTGGTTCAACTATGTTGCTCTTTTTTTTTTGTTTGAAAATATACAACCATTATAAGAATATGACATTTATATAAAAAAGGCGATGTCTTCCTTTATAATGTGAGTTTATTGTTTTTTGGTGCTCCCCTATTGTAATGGGTATTGAGTTTCATATATGGAATGTCACCGAGAAGTAAACTTTTGTAATATCTTTGTTATACCTTTTTTTATTACTTTGATAGTTGAAATACCAACAAAAAAATTTAACTCCATACATTGATTAAAATAGTGTATATAATAAGTCTATATGCTCACTATTTAGTTCTCGAATATAGATATAGGAAAGAATTCAATACCTTAAAAGAATAAGAGATTAACTTTCAAATGTAAAGATAAGTAAATATTTAGCAACTTAACATATAAATGATCATATATTGACATTGGTATAAATAGAGGAATTCAATGAAAACTATATTTTAGTTTTTTATTTAATATTATTTAAAGAGTAGGTTGTAGAAAAAAGAAGAACGTCAATGAGATTTATGAAGTAATGAAAACCCAAATTGGAATGCTCTAATCTAACTTTTCATAGGCATAGACATGATGATTTTTCTTTTATTTGAATATTTAGTAAATCTTTTAAAAAATTTATTTTCATAAATGTACTTATTAAATAATTAAATTAATAAAAATATTTTGTTTCAAAGTTATTAGATATATTAGGTAAAAAATAGGTCTCTCAAGATTAGGTCATATTTATGTGTATTTAGATTATTAACACATCTAGTGAATTCAGGTAACGAATTGTTATAAATCGGATTATATCGGTTATGTGTCGGTTTCAATCGGTTTCGGGTTCTTTTCTGGTCAGGCCCGTAAAGGGTCGGGTCCCTAACGGGTTGGACACGAATCGGGTTCGGGTCTTTGAATATCGGGTCAAATCAATTTCGGGTTAACTTCAGGTCGGGTTGGATCGGTTTTCGGTTCTCACTTTTCGGTTTATAATCAGGTCGGATCCGAGTCGATTTCGGACAACTTACCAGATCGGGTCTGATTGATAGCTCTAATTCGTTGGGTGCCTGCCTTAATCACGTTCCCTTGGTAGTTGAAGTTCTTGCCTTCATCGCTTGGGTGCCTACCGCCATCCGCTCCAATACTTTCAGCATTCCTCCTATTCTTAGGGATATCTGATTTGGGCAGTTTGTCGAACAGATTTATGGCAGGCTCAGATCAGCAGCTTAAATCCGATGCTTTGTTGGATCAGATGAAAGCCCATCTCTCTTCTGACGCTGGCAAGGCGGTCATCAAGAAAATCGGCCTTGTTTATCAATTCAACATCGCTCCCAAGGTAAAGTTTCACCCTTTTCTTGGACTTTTTTTAATCATGTAATTTGATATTTTTGCGTGATATTTCTATAATCATCATGAAATTGGATGAATTCATGATCCGGGGTTTCCTTAATTGACAGAAACTTGGGTTCAATGAGGTGATTTACACTGTTGATCTTAAGAAGGGAGAGGTCAAGAAAGGTTAGGGTTTTGCTATCATACTTTGTTTGTTTTCAATTTGGCATTTGAAATTGTTGGATTTCGATTGCTATTTGATGGATTGATGGAAAAAAATTTGATGGGGTTTGTGAAAATTCAGGGGCTTATGAAGAAGGAAAGCCAGATGCAACATTTTCATTCAAGGATGAAGACTTTGTTAAGATTGCAACTGGGAAGATGAACCCTCAAATGGCTTTTATGAGAGGTGCCATGAAGATTAAGGGTAGTCTTAGTGCTGCCCAGAAATTTACTCCTGATATTTTCCCTAAGCCTTCTAAGATGTAATTGAACCCCTCGTTTCGAAATGTTGAATGCGCGAATGTGGTCTTGAGGGTGAAATGGAAATCGAACAACACCAATATAGTATTAGAGTATTACTTATAATTAGGTTAATCAGGGAATACGTTGTTGTAAGATTCCTGATTGTTTGTAAAATTTGTTGTATTTTAATCTGTACTTGCAACTTTGAAGTCAATAAAATATTGTCTTGATTTGTTAACTTATCTTGCTAGCATCGATTTCTTGGTGTAAGTGTTCACGTTTTTCGTCTTTGTGATGGTTTTGTTGGCTACTGGCATTTATAAAGTAGTTGTGTGTAGAATTATGGATTGCTTCCTACAAGTCTACGACTGAGTGATGGATAAAATGCGAATTGAGAGCACTGGCGCTTCCATTTGGTTCTTGCCTATGTTGAAGACCGGTGTTTTATTCTATGCAGTTTGAGCTTTCAATTTCCGTTATGGAATTCTGCTTGTTCCAAATCTCATGTAGTGTGAATTCTTGAGCAATGTTGAATGGAGTATCAGTATCAGGCAGAGGAGAGAGCTTTGATTATTGCTATGGTATAGATGAATGATTTGCAGGAGGCAAGGCACTGCTGCAAGCTGGCAACTATGGTAGAGATTTAGGCATCTAACACAACATTTGGTCATCCAAATTCCCGGATAGAACAGGTAACATTATTTGTATGTGTTGCTACACATTTAGTTTTGATTGCATCTATTTCTAACTTCTTACTTAATAAGAATTGAGATTATCTGGAATTTGATGCTTTCAAGTGTTTGTGACCCTGAGTTATAGTCAATGTACAATCAAAACTAAGAAGAATGTTGATAGTGCTCTACTACTAGTTATTTGATACATAATGAGCTCTACGCTAACTCTTCTTTTAAGAGTATGCCAATTATCTTCCCTTGTATTTGTATAATAATTTGAGATGGAAGGGGAAGGAAGGGATTGGTGGGGACAGGAAATGGAAGGCAAGATTTTCCGTCCGTCCGGCAACTTTGGAAGGTTTTAGCTCTTTAGAGAGGATTGTAAAACAATTTCTTATGTTTCTTTCTTTCCTTTCCCCAACCTAACGTCAAATCTAAAGCAAATTGACCCCTCGTTCTTTCATACCTTTTCTGTTTGATTTGTTCTTCCATACCTTTTCTGTTCAATTTCCTTATCTAAACAAACAGTTAGTATTTATATCTTTTATTCCTCTCATATGCTTTTTTTATTCCTTTTTGTAGGACTTCTCATATGCTTTGATGTAGATGCAATGCTAGACATGCTTAAATATCAATCTGCCTTTGATTCAAGATTTCAAATTTGAATTTCTGCATTTCTCTTTTAATGAAGGATGCCACCTTTTTACTCTTCAATTTCAAAAATCTGATTGCAAGCATATATACGGCCCAATAAAGCAGCAGGGTCTTCTTGTAGAACAACTGGTTGTACTGAAACTGTCGAAAGGAATCTAGAATCCTTAATCTTTCCTGCAAGAAGAGATGATTCTGAATTTTTGGATGCCAAGAAATATCTTAAAAGCTTAAGCAAGGGTGGCCATTGCAGTCTTCCTTTCTGCAGTATATGTGATTTTGGTTTCAGGTCCGTTTGTTGCTGGATCCTCCTATAACCAGGGTGAAGAAGAGGTATCATATGAAGGATTTTTGCTCTGAATGGAAAATGGTGATACTGATCTTACAATTCATCCTGTGATTCAGGCCACGATTGAAGAGTTAGATAGCTCTAGAAGAAACACTTGGCTATAGTTGGAGTTAGCAGGTTTTTATCAATCTCCCTATAGAGTCTAAGATAAGGTTGCTTATAATTGGATCTTCTCCAAACCTTGTTCTAGTGGGAGCCTTGTGCACTGGGTACAACCTTTTTTTTTTTTTTGAAGATCTCAATGCCAACAAAATCTTTGTGGTAAATGAAATGGTCCAATTTCAATGTAACGCTCCAGAAACGGAAGTTTAGCAGACTCGTTCCTTAGCCACTTGGCTACAGTTCCCTAACAACTTTCACGTTTGGTTCAGAGAGCACTTTTTTCATTGGTTAAGCAGTTTAATTACATTTCTCGTCTCTTGTTCCGATCTGGTGTCGTCGCTCACAGTCCAAGAAATAGTTCGCTGTTCAAGAATTCTTGTTTAGGCCGTTCAAACCATAACTATTCTTTCTAGGTAGTTCATGCCAGCACGGGGAATGCCGTGCTTTTAAGTTTAACAGCATTGCGTTTTCCTGCTAAACAGCCTTATTTCTCTTGGACTAAAAGAGTTCCAGAACTTCAGGGCATTGTACCTTGGGGAATCATTTTTTGTACAAGAACAAAGTTTTGTTTGCATCTTTGTCAGTCGCTTACCGTGAACTGCAGAAGTTTCATAGGCATTTGATGGTCAATTTCTATTCATTTGTAGGGGACAACCTTTGCAGAAATCACATTATTCCATAATGTTACGGATAATGTACATATGTATCACATTTCCCCTTCCTGCTGAGGAGTTGTTGGCTATGTTTCCAACAGCACAACTGATAGATTAATTGTTCCAGGCATGGAATTTGTTGAGGTGAGGAGTTCAGATGTACATATACAAGCAATCCGAGATTATAGGCTGTTGTTATCAAGTGTGCGGCTACCTACCGATGTCAGTGAACTGAACAGTGTTGTGTTTCTGGCTTTCTGCTCTTGTTGCTGCTTCTAGCATCTGTAACTGCTTCTCTGAGTGTCATTTTTTAAATTTTAATTGTCTTTGACTGCTTTTTCTTGTCGTAAAATAATCTAATCATCTAAAATCTTTCATATACTCTCATATGCAGAATTTTTCCACCTTGAATTTTCTCATGATACCAACATGCAATGCCTTTTCTTACTCTGTTTAAGCTCTTTCCTATGGTCATGTATTTGGGGAGTTGGGGCAGGTAGTTGCAAGCTTACGCCCTTACTCCTTTAGTTCCATAGGAATTAATTGCTGGTGGCTGTTAGCTGATTAACTAAATCAAGAATGACTGAACAGATTTAAATTTGTAAATTGCATCTTAGAAGTTTGAACATGACTGTTTTAATTGCTATTTAGTTTTCTTTTGAACTTACATTTTGTTTAAGTATTTATTTACTTTGGTAGTAAAATAGTTACAGGATGGAATAACAATGGTATTAATATAGCGTATTGGATGGATGCTGTTTCACCTGGAAAATGCTTAATGCTACTCACAACAGCACATTGAATGATTGTGGTAGTCATTTGTGTTGTGTAGTTGGATCTTTGGATCACATAATATAATAAAAACTCGGTATGTGCTGATGTCCTCCTGATTAGCTTATGTGTTTCAATGTATATCATACTGAACTTCTGTGTCCTTAACAGACTGGTTAATACCTCATTTAACATTTTCTACTTAGTTTTGTAGGTATAAATGGATAGCCTATTGCTTTTCAAGTAATGGTAACTCTGGTAGCTCGGTAATTAATTAAGGAAAGCATCCATATTTTAAAATTGATAATGGTAAGTCAAGCTGAGAAAACCTAGTCAGAAGTAGAAAAGTAGCAACAATTTGCTATTGTGAAAAGATATGCACATCACATTGTTACAAGTTGAAAACTATGGAACTATGTAGTGCAGAGGTAGCTAAGTTGGGAGCTATCCCCATGATCAGATCCCAGAGCGTGGGAGGGAGGGGTGGGGGGGTTCTACATGTACCTCTTCAAAACAGGAAAGAAAGCAGGTGTAATACTATGGAGCTGAAAAGACATCTTCAATTCCTCCCTGGGGCGGTTTGACATGGTCCTTCAGGTTTATGGTGGCAGTAGTAGGAAAAGGGGTGACAAAGAGTGCTTCTACTGCACTTTTGATCTTCTTCACCCTTTTATGGTGTCTAATGCGCCTTAAAATCACATCCCTGTCCATCTTTTCTGAAGGATGCATCGTCTTCAAACATATTTGTCTAGTAACGTGGGTTGGATATGCTAGAACCTCTTCTTCAAAGTCCCGTTCTTCGTCTTCAATATCAACTTCGATAGTTCCTAGCTCGAACTTTGGCTTTTCTGCTTCAGAAATCATTTTAGAAGATAAACCTAGACTTAGGAGGTATAGAGGCAAGTGGTGGGAGCTAAGCTTATGAGGGAGTAGGAAAGGGGGGGCATAAATTAAGAGTAGCTGATGCCTCTCACTTTTTAGCATTTTGAAATAATATTGCAACAAGAACATGCAGGTGGAATCGGATTCTGCTTGTTTCTCCTTTTTTTGGATCAATTGGTTCTGTAGTAAAGACTTGCAGAATCAGTCACCAGTGCTCATACTACTTCAGCATGCATGCATGCAAGCGACCTGGGACATGGCTTTGTATATACCACTGTATCATTAAGGTCTATATTGGATGAGTGATGAGTGTGTATGGTCTTTGGGTTGTCGGGTTCGGTTTCCTATTGGTGTAGCCCATCTAACTGCTCAATACTTGAGATATTTGTAGCTTACTTCAGTGCCAACGATTTCTGTTTTATGTAAGAAGCATATGTTTGTAGGATGTTATACTTGAATTAAAGAGCTCACTTATTATCTAAGTTTTAGTTTGTATTCCCAACTCATTTATTGGTTCTAAAAATCTGGTAGAAAAAATTTCAAGGAAGAACAATAAAATCTAGGAAAGTATATATTAATTATACAAAATACAAAACAAATACGAGATAGATTGATCATACGCATTGGCTCAATTAGGGTTCATCCTAAAACCAATTGAGAGTAAGAGGTTTAGCTTACTAATCTTATATATTGGTGCTTCTCCTTCTCAAACTTCAATTTACACTTCTTGTTTTGTATCTCTGTCACTGTCCCCTAACATGTAAATCACCTTTGACTTGAGCTAGTAATGTGGATAAGTCACAATATCACCGTTTACCATCTTTGATCTTCCAACATAAGGTCATTGGCCCAAAGCCCATCTATTTTGGGGCATCACAATTTTGTTGGGCCTTTATGGTCCAAAGCTATCTTCAAAGTATTCTCCTACCATGTCAATGGGCTCTCCCAATTTGAAAAACGAGCCAGAATCATTATACTGAGATTGACCACGTAGAGAATTGGGTTCCATCCCAAATAGTGGTGGACTATAGTATTGGCCTCTCCTGGCCTCCTCATATTGTGAAACCCAAAGCTTAGAAACGTTTTGGTGTAAATAAAAGCAAAAGACCTAACCATTTTATTTAGAAAGTGGAGATTAACTTTTGTGCCAGTACTTTCTTAATTTCTTTAACCTTTATGCTATAGCCTTAATTTCTTTAACCTTTTGGTGTCAATGGGCCGTCCAAATAGAGTATAGTTTTAACTATAGAGGGGGATAATTTACGTGTATCACCTCCAATCTTTGGTAGTGGATCATCGGCAAATAAGTGAAATAATTCGTTACCTTATAGTGTTTAAAAGTCTTGGAAACTATATGCCCATTATTGACCTGACTTGACCCATTAAAAACCCAATAAAACATGACCCTTTAAGAGACCAACCCATTAAGCCCATTATTGATTATGCCCTTTTACAAATGGGTCGGTCAAGGGCCCTTAACGGGCCCCCACCCTTTTGAACAGGTTTAGTTCCAAGCATACAACCTACTTCTCACTAACTTTATATGCACAAATTAGCATTGTTAGTAGATGTTAACAATTTAATCGGTTAAAATGTAAGAGGTAGTACTCAAGATTTGAAATCAAATAGAAACGAGAAAAAAAAAGCAGTTTCAATACTAGATATCTAGTTATAATTTAATAATTGAAAATTTAAGCATAAAAAAGTTAAATTTCTTCTGACAAAATTGGGTATTTCGTTTGCATGACTCATTTTTAAGTTATATAAATAAGAACCATTCATTTCATAAATTGATCCTACATTAACAAGAATATTGCATTGATAATAAATACAGTATACTTCGTATATCATCGGTTTTCCTACTTTTTAGTTGAATAATGTATTTTATGTTGACTACTTGGTTATTCATACACAATGGGAGATGAAGCCATTAGATATCTTATTTTTAATAATTTTTTTTGACAATATAGGTACTTTATATATATTTTACTTGTATACAACTAAATTTAATAACATCGTCCATTTCACATTTGCAAATGTGCCAAACAAATATGGTACCCCCCTCCCCAAAAAAAAAAAATTTGTTCAACATTAACCACTTATCCTTAAATTAATTGGTAATATGATGATTAGCCTAGTATTCTTATATACTCCCTTCGTTTTTTTATATTTTTCTCATTTGGTATCTATAAATTTTAGAGTCAAATTTTGACTATGAATTATTTCTAATCTATATAATCATATGGATTCTTGAAAATTTCATCTTATTGTATATTTTTCAACTTTTTATAATTTTTTGCATATACACGATTGAAGATGTTTGAAATTAATTATCCTTCTTTTCAATATTCGATGTTTAACACAATTTATTCTATATTTCTTGTACATTAATATATTTATCATGGTTCTTATAGGGTTATATTAGTTACATCTTCTTTGACTATTAAATCCATTTCAATCGATTTTTTTTATATAATTAGGTTATAGACTTGTTTTTAAGGCCTTTAGATTTTGTACATAATGCAAAGATTGGTTCAAACCTTTTCATATGCTTTGAAAGGCACCCGGTACCTTTATCTAAGTTTTAAAATTTTTTGAAAATATATCAAAAATAATGTATAATATGGAGTACTCTATAATACATTAATTATCCAGTAATTTTAGACACTTTCGGACTTGGTGAGATAATATCTTGATGTTTTTAATAAAGATCTTATATGGTTATCATATTGAAATCATCTACCTTGACCTTAAACATCCAGTTCAATCAAATTTTAAAACTTTTATTATTGGGTTTTAAACTTGTTTTCAACATCTTTCGAGATTAAATATAAGGTGATGACTTGCTCCAAACCTCCTTATGTAACTATATAAGACACCATGAACCTTTATCTCAATTTCTATATTTTTTTAATATTTTAAATACGATATATGATATCTAATATAATTTGGTCATTATAGAAATTTGTGGACACGAAGAAGAAACACCTTAATATAGTTATCATGGGTTTTATAATGTTATGTTATTCAATAAGAGTGATTGGTACTATGCATCCACTTTGACTCTAATCATGCATTTCACCTAATTTACAAAACTCTTACTATTTGATCTAAAAACTCATTTTCACAACCTTATAAGATAAAAAATAACAGTTATTGATTCTGAACCTCCTAATATGACCCTAGGAGGCACTCGATATGTTTACCTCAATTTTGAAATATTTTCGAAAATATCTAAAAAATGTTGTATAATATATTCATAGTGTAGTCATCTTGGACAATTTTAAACCTAGTGACAGAACATCTTGATATACTTACCATGCGCTTTATAGGGTCATAATAATACATAGAAGTGATTGAAACTATTTATTTTAACTATAAACATCTATCCATTTTAGTCAGTCACTAAAATTCTTACTATTGGATCATTAATTCATTTTCAACTTGTTCGGAAACCGAATATAAGACTATGATTGGTTCCAAACCTCCTTATATAACTATATGAGACACACCTTTATCTCAATTAATATGATGTATAAAAACATCTTAAATGATTTGTTTAAAGGATCTTATTGTAAATTAAACTTATTTCCAAGTGGGTAGGAGTAGAAAAACTAATTGTCACTCAACCAAGCAAGCTTGCTTGGAAAAATAATTGAACTAAAAGATAACTTACTTAGTTCAATTTTTTAATTAATTTAATTTTTTATTTATAAAATAGTATTTCAACTCACCATTGAACTATTCTTTTGCTTGAGTGTAATGTTGCTTGAAAAGATGCCATTACAAGACAAGCTACATGATGATCTTCCTTGTGTATTGGAGTTGCTCTAGTAACCTTTGTAATGCGATCATTTTGGATAACTTTGTACCTAGGAAAGAAAAACCTAGATACCTACCATAGATCTTATAAGGCCACAGTAGGACATAAGAGTGATAATGTCATCTACTTTGACTCTAATTATCCATTTCACCCGACTTTTAAACTTTTATAATTAGGTCATAAACTCGTTTTAGAGCATATAAAAATATAATATAAAGCAATAAATGGTCCAAAAGTTTCTTAAATGACCATAAGATGCACCCGAGTCCAACATTATAATTGTTTTAGTGAGAAAACTCAAACTTTGTAATATTCGATCCTAACTTTTAGTACTCATATAAAAAATGTTACCATGGGAAAATATGTTGGAAACTCAATAAAATACTTGTTACTTGTATACTTGTTACAAGTATAGTTTCTAATGTCAGCTTCATTTTTTTTAATACATGTATACATTACCACTTATGAGTTCATAAAAATCAAAGTTGATGAATTACAATGGTATCCATAAATCGGAACCGTAGATTTTATGAGTATACAAAAATCTTATTATGAGTTGGTCAGTCACAATAAGTTGTGAAACGAAATAATGTATTTCACTATTTTATAGAATTGCTGTTTTTCGTAGTTGGAAGGGGTGTAATTGTAAATAAGGTTGTGAGAAACGTTCTAAGCCATATTTATAAGTTATAGACGGTTCCTTTATAAATTCACGCGAAACTCACCATTTTGCAGCGTTGCTTCAATGCTTCTTCTAATCGTCTAGGGTCTTACCTCCGTTATTGACTTCTTTTCCTATTTTGATTAATTGAATTCATTATTCATGCAATGGTCACAGATTTGGACGTACATTTCACACAGTTGACTTTGCAAAAGGCACTGACTCTTCTGAACCAACGGATAAAAAAAAAACAATTAGAAATAAAGCAGAGGCATTAAAGTCAAAGTTTTCTCAATCCACCAACGTCCCCTGTTCTATCTACTCATTCACGCGTTAATTGGTGGACTCTACCCTTAACAACAAAAGTATGTAATACATCTTTCTTAAATTGTCTGCTCTATCTGTTTTTTTTTTTTTTTTAAAAAGTTTCCTCGGACAACATTAACATTTTTCGCTGACCTGATTCCCAAGATTTTCGCAATATTCTAAAGTAAAACATTGCCTTTTACTTGACCAAGTCAACGTTTTCTTTTGCCCCAATTTCACCCACCTCATTCCAGCTCAATGCAGAACGTTGTGTGGAGCAACGATTTTCCTTGAAATAAAACGTTGTCTCGGGCAACGTTTTTAATCCGAACCTAAATTATTTTATTTTTTAAATTACTTTCTAAGCTAGCTCCATGAAACTATCTACATCAAGAATGCAATTTTATCAGAACGATAAAGGCCAATTTTTTTCTGGACAAAAAAAAATGCTTTAAATAGTTGTGGAGTTGTGCTCCTACTTACATGTTATGAATTTGGTTAAAAGAAAGCCCTAGCTAACAAAAGCTCAAGCCTACTTCCAAATTTCCATGTTAATAAACTACTTATACCGAAGGAATATAGAATTTAACGACAATTTAAAATACAGTAATCAAGGTTGTTAGTTTCCTCCATCTCTATGTTATTATATTGCATCTATATAATATATATATATATATATATATATATATATATATATATATATATATATATATATATATTATATGGCTTCTATCTTCCATCCTCGTATATTAGAAAGACATATTCACTTTTTTTTCTTCTTGATTCTCATTAATTGCCTTTTATTACGAGAAGTTTAAAATATTAATGCAGCCAAGATATTGACTTAAAAATAATACATTAGTATTAATGACTTAAAAATAGTATTATTGTTCTCATATAAGGTTTGAAAAAGGGTAACTTGAAGTTACCCCTCATCCATAAACAAAAATATGAAGAAATCTACTCAATCATAAGGATATTGTAGTAATTTGAGCAGTAAAAAAAGCAACAACATCGCGTGCCAATCCTCCATTTGATCTCATTTTCCATTTAGTATAAAATTGTAGTGGGAATTTGCTCTCTTTATTATTTAAACACTCTGTCTTTAACCTCAGAATCCAAAATCAAAACCCCAAATAACCCCTCCGTTTCCCCCACCCTCCTCAGTCCTCACCTAAACATGGCAACGGAGCTTCCTGAATACTTCAAGTGCCCGATCTCTCTCGAAATTATGTCCGACCCGGTCATCCTCGCTTCGGGTCATACCTTCGATCGGAGCTCCATCCAGCGCTGGATCGACTCCGGCCACCGCACTTGTCCAATTACCAAACTACCCCTCCCCGACCCTCCCTCCCTCATCCCCAACCACGCCCTCCGCAGCCTCATCTTCAACTACGCCCCCTCCACCCAACTCGGGTACGACCTGCCAGCTCGCTCTAACTCTGACCCCGACTCACTGAGTCAACTCGCCTCCCTCATCTCCACCCTCACCTCCCGCGCCTCCTCCGTCGCTCAGAGGCTGGACTCTTTGGAGAGGCTCTCCGCGCTGTCGAAGACGAATTCCGAATTTCGCTATCGACTCACCGAGTCGGGTGCGGTATCCGCCGTGTTACGTTGTGTCGACTCGGACAATGACTCGGACCTCCAGGAGAGGTCCCTCTCGCTCCTCCTGGACCTCAGCCTCGACTCGGACGACACCAAGGTTGGCTTGGTGGCTGAGGGAGCGGTGTCAAGGATAGTCGAGGCGCTAATGGGCCCCGCTGCTGCGGTGGCAGCAACGGTGATGACCAGCCTCGCAGTGGTGGAAGTGAACAAGGCAACAATCGGGGCGCACCCGGGTGCGATAAGAAGCCTTGTTCACCTCCTTCGCACGGGGAGAGGAAGAGAGAGGAAAGAGGCCGCCACCGCGCTCTTCACTCTCTGTTCATTCCCGGAGAACAGGCGAAGGACGGTGGACTGCGGGGCAGTTCCTATTATAGTGAGAATGGCGAAATCGGGACTGGAAAGGGCAGTGGAGGTGATGGGGTTGTTGGCAAAGTGTAAAGAAGGGAGGGAGGAGATGATAAAGTGTGATGGGTTGGTACAAATTTTGGTGAACTATGTGAAGAATGGGAGTTCAAGAGGAGTTCAATATGGGCTAATGACATTGAATCTCATCAGTTGCAGTAGTGAAAGGGTGAAAAATCATGTCAAAAATGAAGGGGTTTTGGAGATTTGTCTGAGTCTGATTCAAGATGACAATGAGAAGATTCATAGGGTTGCCTCCAATTTGGCTAAGGTTTTGCAAGAGAATTAGGAACACCGTCAACACTATTTCAGGTGACTACAATTTGGATTACGCTTTTGATGAGATCATATGTTTCTCGAAATTTGTTGTACAAAAGAGAAAACCATATTGTTGTTGTACCAAACCTCAATCCTCAATCCTCAATCCTCAGTATATATTATGAAAACAATCAGTTGGAAAGATAGCTTCTTTGATTGTCTGCAACTCTTTTTCTTAGTTTCTCATGCTGAAAATATAATCTTGTGTTTAATTTCCTTGTTTCAATAACATACCACGACCTACTTAGACTTTGAGCCAGGGTTACTCGTGTATAACGGGCTCTTTGCCAATAGTGGAAACCATTTTTATCATCATTACAGCTCTAATTTATTCCATCTTCTAATAGTGGAATTTGAGCAGTTACTTTGTATGAATGATACAACATGGTGGGGGCATGCGATTATCTACATTTATAAAACTTGATGAGATGATCTTAGCAAACTCAAGTGCCTTCCATTGTCGTCTTTCTTCCAATGTAGTATGCAGTTTGGAGGGGTGGATAATATTGTTTAGCTATGACTTGTGACAGTTTCTTTGTTGGTTTTAGTGCGGTTACATTTGTTGGGGGTAAACTATTGGTTTTTGGATACTAAAAGTGTGAGTTCATGGTCGACAAATGACAAATGACAAATGTATTGGGGGCTAACTCGCTACTGAACTCGACTAGTGGGAATCAAGGTGGGAAGATGCCTGAGAATTATGGTTCCCTACTATTGTGTCTGCCTTCCATCTTCTAGACAAGAGCTTCGATTCACCCCAAGAGAATTTAAGGTGGCTGCCCATGCTACCTTCAATTGGAAAGATACGGAGTATGGCGTATTATATTAGACTTGCTGAATGATCCCAGCACTACGTACGTGGCAATTTGCCTGTGGGTTAGTACGGTTACTTTAATGTCCAAAATATGACGCTTTCAAAGTCTACCCAATTTATGATAGAAATTATAATGAGCTCTTGAATGTCACGTAAAAAATGAAATTAAAATGTGTACAAATTTGAAGACTCGGTGAACGTGACGTTGACGGTATAAGAAACAATTTGAGATGGTACTATTTGCAAAGTTAAGTCGATATCTCAATAGTCCCTTAAATATGCAAAAGAAAACACATCAAAAACCAAAATTTGATTGGCCAACCAAAAATTTGATATCTTTCTAGAAATGAAAAGGACATCATTTAAGTAAATTGCAAATGCTTGAACTCATGTGTGCCCTATAAATGGAAGGACCATTGATAGGGTCATGGGTGGATTTAGTAAGGTTATATAACCTTTGTAACATCTCTTAACCCATATGCTACTCCATCCCACTGATAAGACACTCTTATTGCTACAACCATCACCCAAGTTTGAATCCTAACATTCATTCTTTTTCTTTTCTTTTTTTCCATCTTTCTCATTTGTGATTTCTCAACCCCGAAGGTCATCATCTCATTCTTTCATTTGGAACCCTAAGTCCCAAATCATTTCAATCCTTCACTCCGGTACGGCGGCACACTCACTCTCTGCCCTCAGTTGGCGCTCCCCCTTTCCTCTCCGATCTCTCCCATTAACTCCAGCGCTCCACGTCTGCTCCAGCACGCACGCCTCTTCTCCCACTCTCTTCTTCACACCTCTACACGCCTCCCCGCCGGCAAGCCACTAGTCAGTCAGTCAGTCAGTCATCCACTCTGTGAGTTCCTCCTAACTCCTTGTCTCCTCATTCCTTAATTGATAATTTGATTTTTTTGATTTTAATTGGATTAGGGAAATGGGAATTGGTCATTTTTCATTTGTAAATTGAATGCATGATTTGGGTATTGGACCAATTGGTAATTAATTTGTGAATTAAATGATTTATACAAAGTGATCACTATAGTACTGTTTTGCATTTGGTCAATGTGATGTGTTGAATTCTTTACTATAACAAGATGAAATAGTACATGCAGAAGCATCTGAAAAGGAGGAATAAGAATGTTAACCCATGAGTGTCGTAGTTATGGATTTCGAACTCATAATGCCAAAACTCTGGCACCTAGCACCGCCACTGGATAGGGTTCATGAAAATTGAACAATTAACAATTAGTGGATCAATCAAAATCAATACGGATTACAATCTTAATCGACCAATCAAAGCTCCCAAAGGGCTAGTCTTGTTGTACTATTTAGGATCATCTCATCCTCAAAAAAATGGAGAGGTGAGTGAATATTTTGTAGTCTAGTTATTGAACCCACAAAATGTAGCAGGTGGCTAACTTAAATCCAGTCAAGCTCCTTTTCACCTCAAAATAGTTTAGATGTGACACCAGAATCCCAAATCCTTCAAAAAATTTTAAAATAATTTGGCATGATTATCGTGTACGAATTTGTCATTTGGTTTGACTCATATTGTGGGGTCCCATAAAAATGCTAGAAAAAGGTTAGGTTAGGCCACCTTAATGAGTTATGTTGAAACTGCAATGAAAGAGCATCAATAGTAGGTTCCTACTATTTGAATTATATTATTATGCACGTGATTTTCAACTAATTTTTACTATTTTAGTAATTGTGTATTCCATCTTTTGTGGAATTATTCTCTTACTATTCTATTTTCTACAATATTTTGACTTTATTTTCTGTAATATTTAGACTTGGTATAATCCACTTGATCAATTAGGTTGGTGGTTCATCCTGTTTCTCCTAACCTATTTAGTCTAGCTTGGTAGCTTGTGTCTTTAATTCTTAACTTCATTTTCTTGCACGAGCACTATAATTTTTCTGTTATTTAGTTGTCTATAGACGTGTTTTTTGATATGTGAAACTAGGCAGTAGTTTAAACCATAAGGAGTACTATAGAGAACTTATCTTTCTTTTTCTTTCTCGAAGTAATGTGAGGTATTTAAAGGAGGATTCTCTATTATATACTCTGTACATATCATTATTGTACATGAATAGTATAATTTAAAACGTTTCTATGAATGGGTTATATTGAAATGAGATTAACTGTTCATCACACCTAGTCATAAGTCTCATAACTAGGTTGTGCTCAAGAGAGTTAAGCAGCATGAAGCGAGATCTCGGTCATTTTGGGAAAAGAAAATCATACTAGTGTTTACCTGATATTATGTTGAGATCTTATATTTCTTATATTACGAATATTTATGTTTAATTTTAAATTAGCAATTGTTTTTGTAAAGGATCGATGTCATGGGTTAAAACCATCCATTTGGGTGTAAACATTTACAAAAAAACAAGCTCCAAATAATTTGGGTTGAATATTAAACTCAACTGTAGTAAAGGATCGTCTACTATGGAGTACAAAATATTGTTTCTAGAAGATACTCCGTAGCTCAGAAAATTACATTGAAATTTCATGTGTTGTCACTGTAATAAGTAAAGGACAAAAAGAATCAAGAGATTACCAATGATCCACGTTTTTGGTCTATAGGAACCACAAGGACTGTCTAAAACGATGACTACTCGACTACTCGATCAATTACGTATAAGTGATTCAATTCTTAGGTCTTAAAATTCTAAGGTATTACAAAAATTTTGAGTTGTCAATTAACTTTGTAGGTTACATGCTAAAAACTTACATCAATGAAAAAAAAAACCAAAATAAAGCAAACGAAGCTCAAAACTAGCACGATTTACACCGTAGAGACTTGGACTCGATCAACCTTATACACCAAGCAGTCCTGTAATCAAGAGGCAATGACTTGAATTCGACAAAACGCATTAATAATCTCCAGGATTTTGGGATCGTTCTGAAGATTAGAAACCAAAATATATGAATCAATAAAATCTAAACTAATGTTAGGCCATTAGAGACACACCATCTCAAGGAACAAAGACAGGCTAGAGTCTCAACATGGAGGACACTGAATTGAAGAAGCAAAATTTCTTGTTGAACCTCCTTCTCCCACTCTCCAGCTTCCCTGATCAACACAAATCTCCCACCCCATTCCTACCATATGAGTGTTTGTGTTCCAAGCCCCATCCATCTGAATGGTAACCGACGCAATCTTTTGAGTGATCCAACCAATTCAAACTAAATAAAAACCTTTGTGGCGTAGAAAGAAAATTCGAATTTTAGGAGGTGATCTTTGCCAAAATCTTATCAATCAGGAATTGGAAATGGACCCATCTACTCCTCGTCATATATATCGGTACCCTAAATGGGCATCAAGAGCATCAACAAGTAATCTCGATTTGTAAACCACTTTGTCCCGAGTCGACTTATTCATTTTAAAAAAAAAAACTTTTGAAAATTTAATTGTTGGCCAAAAATCCTACAAATTAAAACCGATTAATAATAGAAGAAACACCATTGCAAGAAATTAAAGCTGAAAACCTTAAAAAATAATAAAGCGGAATTAATTATTAAGATGCCTTGTGCTTCCAAAATCCATCTAGAACTTTGGTACACCCATCCCAATAATTGAACAATTTGGCTAAAATTTTCCATATCAAACTGATACATTACCTTATAGACAGGATTACATTCCTCGCCCTTCATTCTGAACACATCAAGACAAGCTTATTTTCTCAGTTTATAGGCAAATAATGCTTAAGACATTTCATACACTAATCAGCGAATTAAAAAATGATTAAGGATTCATTTCCTTTTAAAAGCTCTTAAATTATTTGCCTAATTAAAGTCCACCCAAATCTTACCCTTGTAACAAGCCCTTGCTACATACAACATCAAATATCTTTGATGATATAGTGCATCTGAAAATCTTCATGCATTTCGCCCTACTTTAAATTTACAAATTATGATTTAAATAAATACAATGATATTCATATCTTATCATTAATAATAAGTTACTGTACCCCATCAA
This sequence comes from Dysphania ambrosioides, assembly GCA_026401315.1. Taxonomy (NCBI): domain Eukaryota; kingdom Viridiplantae; phylum Streptophyta; class Magnoliopsida; order Caryophyllales; family Amaranthaceae; genus Dysphania; species Dysphania ambrosioides. Next base: position 26,320,685 of record CM048665.1, on the reverse strand, counting down.
AATATTTTCCTATATAAACGCTTACCTGATCTTTAAGAGGATGCACATAAAATAATCAAACACTTGTCTCTCATTCTTTTTCATTCCACCATAATGACAAGGAAGAAGGTTAAGCTAGCCTTCATCACCAACAACTCGGCCCGAAAGGCAACCTACAAGAAGCGAAAGCGAGGGCTACTTAAGAAGATGGACGAGCTGACAACCCTATGTGATGTCAAGGCTTGTGCCATTCTCTACAGCCCGTATGAGGTCCGGCCTGTGGTGTGGCCCGGAACATCCGGGGCCCGAGATGTGATTGCGAGCTTCAAGCGGCTCCCGGAGATGGAGAAGGTGAAGAAGATGGTTAGCCAGGAGGAGTTCCTGAGGCAAAGGGTGGCTAATGCACATGAGAAGCTGAAGAAGCAACAAAAGGATAATAGAGAGAAAGATATGACTCATGTTATGTATCAATGTTTGACAGGTAAGAGCGTACAAAATATGAATTTATTAGACTTAAGCGACCTTGATTGGGTGATTAATCAACATTTGAGTAAGATTAAGAAGAGGGTTGATGCCCTTAGAAAAGATAACTCTCATCCTAATAACAATAACTACAATACTATTAATGATGACGCTAATAATCACTCTGTATCGGGCATACCACCATATCAGGAGGCGGTGGGCCCTAGCGTTGAGGATTTTGACGAGGGTTTGCAAGAACAAAAGGAGGATTTTGATGCCATGCAAATGATGGCACAACCATGGTCATCATTCATGGATATGATGGACCTACCAATGATGTTTGATCACCAACATCATCATGGGATGGGAGGAGGAGGGTTAGGAGGTGGATTAAGTGGTTTGGCAAATGGTAATGCTAGTACTAATACTAGTACGTACTACTACTAGTAATAATGATATGAATATTATGAATATGATGATGATGATGTTGATGTTGATGGGTCAAATTGGCGGAAACCAAGAGCATGGTGTTAATCAAGATTTGTGGTCCAATACTATCTTCCCTTGATGATGGACTGATGGTGAAAGCTAAGCCATAATAATGAAGAAGCCATGAGGCTATGCAAGCATGTAATAGTATGTTGAAGAGATTGAACAATTTTTATTTTGGGAAGTATATTTTAATATCTTATGTTTTATTTCTAGATGAGCACAGATTTAATCAGCTTTGATTATTGGTAGTGAAATAGGAAAGTGATCGCAGGATGTTAATATCAGAATCTTCTTTCATGTGTCCATATATAGTATGCAATTTCTTTGCTCAATTTCAGCGTATTAAATTTCAAATTTTCATTTTAGCATCTTTCTTTAGAACCTTTGAAGAATAAACAAGGTGGTGCCCCTAATAGCCTACACATATATTGGTATATCCCAATATATAAATGTTGTGAAAAGACTTAAAAGTCCACAACTTATTAATTTGATCATGATTTTGATCCATATCAATAAGAAAATAACTTAATCTTATAATTATAATGATGACAGACAACATAAATATCCAAGAATATTAACGTGTGTCTTTCGAAAATTACAATTGTAATCTATTAAGCCAAATTTATTGGGTACAATGTATAATATGAACGACTGCCTTGATCCAAATTCCGAATTATAATTAATAATGCGGGGGAAATTGTGTAGTGTAAAATAGTCTAATAAAAAGTTTTAAAAAAAAACGTATGTAATAGTTTCAAAAAATAGATCTTATTATGATTTTATATATATTATTTTAAATCTTATTGATAATCCGTATGTTTATTCAACATCTTATGCCTAAATATTTTGTAACGTAGCATTGTTATTGTCGTGCTCTCAACTTCTCAAATCCGACTTCGGTTCATGGGGCCATATTTGGACTGTTTCATGTTTGGGCTCAGCAGGTCTACTTTAACTTTGTTACTAATATGGACCAAACTCTAACCAGAATGCTGGGGCCATCAAACTTTGACATTCATAACTCTCAAAACAATTTTGCAGATGTTCCTTCCATTTCAATTTAATTACATAATCACTTCACTTATGTCTTAAAGTACATGCTAAATGATTTTTTTTAAGCGTAAGGAGAGCCACTGAGTGTTATGATGTAAACGATATTTATTATCTGATTTAGAGTATCATCCTCTAAAACTTTTCAGTTGATATTAGTGTTTTCTCTAGACTGTTTTGATGGTGAGGGGGAAACCACCCTATTAACGGCCATTAAATCTTATTTAATTTTTTAAATAAATAATTCATGTAAGAAAAAATACTTTAATCAAATAAAAAAATGAGTACCATCCACATCAATGCCTTATGTCATATCTTGGCATGTGGCTCCATACACACAAAGAAAAATGATAATTACGAACGGAGTAATCAACATTAACTATGTAATTTCACTATTAAAAATTAACACACTTGCGATGGGTACATAAGAGTAAAACGCACACTAGTAAAATTTGACCATGTCCTTTACATTCTAGGGAGAAAATTTTTTTTGATCCAAATCGCTAGAAAAAATCTACTTTGTTACATGCTTTATTAGAGAGGGTTTACCTTGAAATGAAAGTAAAAAAAAAAAAAAAAAAAAATAAAGGTCTTCGGAGGTTCTGAAAAGATCACAACTTGATTTGATATTAAGGATTGAGTACTTGTAGGTTTAAAAGACATAACATTACATTTAATGCAGGTTTGTGTGTCAGGTTTCAATCAAATCCCAAAGAGTCTCATTTGACCGTCATAAAGAGAATATATACTATAATATTTAAAAGGAATAGATGATTTGTGCCTATACTATCCTAAAAGTAACACACTTGACATAAGAGGATATGTTGATATTGACTATGCTAAAGACTCGGTAATTACATTGAGTATGGTTCAATTTCTTTGTCCATATATGGTTTTCTTGGGGTTCTAAGAAACAAAACACTGTTTCTTTGTCTACAATAAAAGCAGAGCAAGTAGCTATTGTTGCATGTTGTTCATAAAGGATTTGGATAAAACAACATTTAAGAGCTCATCTATCATTGATCCAAGCTAAGCCTACTTTTGCTTTCTAAAGCTTGGTAGAAAAGGCTTCTTGCATAGACGCATTGCATGCAAGACTATTTTTTAAAATATCTATAGACATGCATGACTACTTTAGCGAGAAAAACCTGTCTAGTACACTACTACTTGTTTGGGATGCACATTTTTGTATAGCTTAGATATGTAGTTTTATTCCTCAATCTTTTTTCTTCCTTAATAGGGCCTCCTGTAACTGTGATGAATATTGAATATATAATATAAAAATTACCTATTAATAAAATAAAAATTATTCCTTTATATAAGGACAATCAGTCATCCATTTAACTAGAACGGCTTTATATATATTTATTATTCAATACGAATTATATTTTCTTGCTTAACTAAAGTTTGAATGTAATATATAATATATACTCCGTGGCTTTTATTCGAACATTTCAAATCATTTCCATTGCAGTTTACCAATTAATTAAATACTACATTCTTCCTCAAATATGACACACACTGACACGATCAAAAGTTCAGAATCAAGAAAACAGGAAGAATCCCAATTCTCTCTAATGGCTGCCTAAATCTACATCGTGTAATTTTCTCTCTCCTTTCCCCTCATTTTTTTTGTTTGAATTATTTTTATAATACTAATTTACATGTTATATTTAGCTGGGTATTTTTTATTTGAGTTTTTGTGATTGAATTGGGATTTTTGAATACTGGATCTGTATTTTGAGAATTACCCCATGGTTTTATTTTTAATGGTTAGTTCATTGTTTTTTCAGAGTTATTTTCTTAATTAATTTTCTTGAAAGTATTAAAATTTCTCTTCTTTTATTGCAAATTGTTGTAAAATTTGGTAATATTCTTTCTTTGTTTTTTTTTTTTTTTTAATTATGGTTTATTCTTCATTCATGTTAATGTATTGAATATTGTAAATTTTCTGGGTGTGTTGTTGATGGGCAAGTCATGTATAGTTTAAAAGTTGCTTTCTTGGGGTTAATTTTCATGGAAGTGTTAAACTTTTCAATTAATTTCTTTTTAGAAGCATTTTGGTTTTGAAAATTTGATTCGAGTTGGTGGTGTGACTGTATCGTATTTTTAATGAATCTTATTCTTAGCAGATTAGCCAAATTGTCTTAATTTTGATTATATGTATTTTGTCAATAAACTCTACAATATATGTTACTCAAACTCGGGGAATGGATGGTATCGTGTAACTCAATTGTTTCATTATGTATCTCCTATATATTCGTAAATGAAGCTGTACCATCTGTGTAATCCAAACTCTGGTATAAGGATGTATTTCTTCTGATGTTGCCCACTAGCTGTATGTGTCTTGATTTTATTCTTAATTGGAAGAGTATGATTAATTTTCAAACCTCGGATTATGTTACTCAAACTTGAAGCTCTGATAGTCTGGTGGTTTAGATATTAGGATTGAACATGGTCTGATATGAAGTATAGGTGGTGTGTTATGGCCGCATCTCAATATGAGAATAAAGAGTTGAATGCCTTATCCAAATTTACAAGTTGATGTCTTTTGCAATTGTCGTACAATTTGGGTACTAAGGTATTAGTGGTCAAACATGGACTGATATGAAGTATGGCGTTGTGTTATGTCTGCGTCTCTATATGAGAATAAAGAGTTGAATGCCTTACCCAATTTTACAAGTTGATGTCTTTCGCAATTGTCGTCCATATTGGGTACTTAGGTATCAGTGGTCAAACATGGTCTGATATGAAGTATGGCGTTGTGTTATGCCTGCTTCTCTATGTGAGAATAAAGAGGTGAATGCCTAACCCAATTTTACGAGTTGATGTATTAGTGGTAGTCACCTCTTATCAGCAACTTCCAATCAAGGGACGGCGTAAGTTGCTGATAAGATGCATCAATCATGTGATTTGGTTAGGGAAAGTATCTTTTTAGAGGCATGGTGGCGAACTGGCGAAGATGCATGGTTTGTTACAAAATGGGATGTTGATATCTTCCTTTTGCTAACTTTTGACTTACATTCCTTGTGGACCAGTATCACTTGAACATGTGATTTGTTTATCATTCTTTATTTTTCCAATATCTTATCTTAGGAAATTAGTTGTATAATATTCTTCCAAAGGATTAAACTTAATTATGGGAGATTAGACCTATGCATTAGGTCGGGATGAGTCATTCGCAAAACGAGTCAGGTTGGGCCAAAAAAGATGTGAAACGGGCCGAATCAGACCAAAGAAAATACATAACAGGCCGTCTAAAAAGAGTATATTTTTTATTTATAAATGAAAATAATTCATTACCTGATAGTGTATTTAAAAGTTTTGAAAATTATCGATTTATTATTGACCCGATTTGACCCATTAAAGACCTAATAAACATGACCCTTTAAGAGACCGACTCATTAGATCCATTATTGATTAGACACTTTTACAAATGGGCTGGTCAAATGCCCTTAATGTGCCCCCTTCCATTTGAACGGGTCTATGGGAGATGTAGTGGAGCTATAATGATGTAGACTGAAAAAAATGAAGAACACTATTGTCTCTGTATTACCTGTGAAAGTGAATACGATAGTTTTTCTCAAAGGAAATGACAATAATTTATCTGGGAGAAATCTGCCTCTTTGGTTGCAATCTTGCAGTAATACTTTCACAGAGTATTATATGTTCCCCTTCACCTTTTGAATTCAATACTTAGCTGGATATAACACCTTTTCCTTTTTCTAGTTTTGGATGGCAAAGAGCATACATATGAGTTTATCCTTTACTTGCCCAGTTTTAGCGGATTGTACACACTTGCACAGGGCTTTTGTAACAGTAATGGCTTGATCCCTTTCCATAACATCCCTAGACTTTGTTTCAACATACATACAGTATTACTTAGGTGTTAGGGTGCACAGAGATGTATGAGTATTCTCTTTCAAAGTTTAATTTTTCCTTTTCTTCTTCATCAAACTTCTAGGCGTTTATAATTGGAAAATATAGAAGTCCCCAACTATGGTTGACCTTTAAAAGGTCCCGACTTTGGAATATCTTGGGACAGTGCCAACTATGATCAGTATGTTCCTCCTCTGGTCCCTAATTTACCTACTAAACTGGTAAAAGGGGACACATGGTGAGTTTTCATTGGTTCTTAAATTTTCTTTAGTTTTAATTAAACACTTTTGTTGCCCTCCTTCCCTCTCCACCCATCCCACCACGTAACTATCACCACCCCATCACAAAACAACCACCACAAGCAGGCAACCAGCTACCCACTACAAACCTCAACATCTCAACACCACCACCGTAACCATCTTACGTTATTCCATAATTGGGACGATGTTGAATTTCTCCTTTATAATTGTGTTCCATGAAGCATACTATGGACTGATAAGTATGTAGGCAAGCATGAGTACCTTGTACTAGCCTTTGTTCTTTGCAACTAGGCATGCTGCAATTAACTCTATGTACTGTGTTGAAATTAATGAATTTAAATTTGGCAGTTACTATTCTATGTCTGGACATTTTGAGAAGTTAGCAGAAGAGATACAGAAAGGATCTGCTTCTGTTGAAGGAGTTGAAGCTAAACTCTGGCAGGTGTGCCATTAAAAGTAACCTGCTATCATACTACTTGAAGTTTGTATCCTTGATTACGTTAACTCAAGAAAATAATGAGATTACTTAAAGTTCTTGGTAATTTGTGAAGGTACCTGAAACACTGTCTGAGGATGTGCTTTTAAAAATGAGTGCACCCTTAAAGAGTGATGTTCCAATCATCACACCAAATGAGCTTGCTGAGGCAGATGGCTTTCTTTTCGGTTTCCCAACTCGGTTTGGTATGATGGCTGCTCAATTTAAAGCATTCATGGATGCCACTGGAGGACTCTGGAGAACACAACAACTTGCAGGGAAACCTGCAGGCATTTTTTACAGTACAGGATCTCAAGGTGGTGGACAAGAAACTACCCCGTGAGTTCTTCCTAGTTACTTGAAGTTTTCAGCTTTCTTTGTGTCCCAATTTTTGCGGGTGAGGTCTTGAATTCTGCTCCGAAATCTTATATAATGGATCCTAGAAAAAAAAATTTATCAAAAATTTATTTACGAACTTTACATTTAGCAATAAAATGCGTTAAACTGCTAAAGAAAAGTTTTCTGGTTCAGCCACTGCAGCTTGTTTATTCTCCTGGTAAGATTTTTGTGCAGATTTGGGAGTAAAATTTTGCTAATTTGTGTATGTATGCAGCTTGACGGCCGTCACCCAACTTACCCACCATGGAATGATCTTTGTGCCCGTCGGCTACACATTTGGGGCTGGCATGTTTGAAATGGAGAAGGTCAAAGGAGGAACACCTTATGGGCTGGTGATGGATCAAGACAACCTTCTGAGCTTGAACTTGAGCAAGCTTTCCACCAGGGCAAATATTTTGCCACCATTGCAAAAAAGCTCAAGGGTGCTGCTTGAACTATGCGCTATGTCTAAAACACCAATTGTTATTACTTGCAGTATATATTTGCCTATTGTTTTATGTCATATACTCGTTCATGCTCTTGAAAAGTTCTTTCCTGTACTTGCATCGTTAAATATGTTTGCTACTGGATCCTTCCATTTGTTCTGTTGTACTCGTAAGAAATTTATTCATCCAACTATATATACGTAACTTTGTATTCTATATATGCAACAATATTCCCAGTCTATTTCCTTTGCTACTTTTGTTATAGTAATATTGAAATTTCCAAAGGTTGGACAAATTGTTATGGTAATCGTAAGCCCTTGCGAGGGAACTGAACATTTGTGATAACCTCATAGCCTCATATGTATAGGTATTCTCATTGGAATTATAAATTTGGACACAGCATCTCTACGATGTCACTCGCATTTAACTTCTTAGCATCCTTATTTATGCAAATTTAACAACTTCATATAATAAACATATATATATATATATATATATATATATATATATATATATATATATATATATATATATATATATATATATATATATATATATATATATATATAGTTTTGAACAACAAGCTAAATAAGATTGAACTTTTTATTTTAGGAAGTGAACATTCTAATTTCACCAAGAATTGAACATCCTATTTTAAAAAATAAAAGTGAACATTTTACCCCCAATAAATGAATATCCTACCATAGCCAACAATCGAGCGTCTTATATTAGAAAATAAACATTATACTCTACTATCGTTTTAAGAGATAAATATTTAGCCCAACAAATGAACATTTTACTCTAGCCAACAATTAAACATCCTATTTTCCACAAATGAATATTTACTCCTATAGGCGAACATTCTAATTTGGACAACAAGTGAACATCCTGAATTAGAAAATAAAAATTCTACTCTAGCTGGCCAAAAGTGAACATCTTATTTTATAAATGATTTTCTTAATAAGGGCTCAAGGGCATAAAAGTATGGGCCTTTTGAGGTGTATGTATCATCGCTTTTGATGTTAGGACCTTGAGCTGCATATGAAAAATGGGCCTTGTCGGGTTTACAAACAGTACATGGCCTACATCTGAATGCAAATTTCAACCAGTACATGACTACATGGCTTACATCTCAGAAAGCTTACAAGAATTACAAACAGTACAGGGCATCAAAATGGGCCTTGTATGGCTTACATCTCAGAAAGCTTAACTTACAACAAAAAAACGACCCAATTACCAGTGTTTTTGAGAAAAGGATTCGGGCCCAACAATCAATGATCAACATTCTAATATTTTCATGGTATTGATAAAATGTGATGTAACGTACACTTATATGGGGCCACACCTACCGATTTCAACCTGTCACATACTTGGTGGATTTTGGCTCTAACGCCTTGTAATTTGGGAAGATTATTGTGTGGAAGTGCAGATGTTGCACCTTTTTGTTGCTTCTTGTTGTTCTACTCCGTAGATATTTACATCATTTTGTAGCTTGCTTGCTATTCCATTCTATTATGGTATATGACGCTATACTTGCATTTTTCTTGCATCATCATCCCAAGCCTCTGCAACCTCTCATCCAGATTTCCAAGATAAATGTTACCCAGTATAACCAAATACTTACAAGGGTTTTCCTAAGTAGGGTTTTTTCCAACCCTATATTTATATTTGTATTTAAGGATGAAGTTTATCAGTTTAAACATACATGGATACTGTAACATTTCTCAAGTTAGAGAACTTTTCTCTTTCTTATCATTTAAAGAGGAATAACACAGGTTACGAAATATAATATAATTAGAAATCCGTAGATTAATATGAAAAAGTTAGAAACCAAATTAACATTAAGTGCTTGAATCAACGAATAAACTATCTAATAGAAATCGGATCATTAAATTCATTAACATTTATCGAGAGAACTTCGATTCTTATCCAAATTTGAACTCATAATTTTGGTATTTGTTAGACAATACGTATCCTAGATATATATATATATATATATATATATATATATATATATATATATATATTAAAGAATAAAGACCCTAGAAAAGAGAAAATTATAGAACACGAGACTTCCTTTTAGTTAGACGTAGCTAAACCCACAAGCATAACTTTAACCATTCGAAGATGCCCGCAGGGAATGTAATTTAACTCGTAGGGATGTTCCTAAAAGAAAATACCCTTTTAGACGGGAAAAACTTCTAATTGAAGACAAACAAAGATTTTACATTTGATAAGCCAGAAAAAGAAAAGGTGACCAAAAAAGTAAATAAGAAAAGGAATTCAAAGGTTTACTCTTTCATTATTAAAGTTGATGATACTCTTTAGTAACATCACAATTATGCCTAGTTGCTTTATTTTTTACCCTAATTATCCCAAAAAATTGAATTGACTTTGATTTGGAGTGACTCAAGGGCTACCTAAGAGTTAAAGGGTACCTGTCCCGATACTTTAATAACGAATTTGGTAAAGAAATGTCCTTTTATGTCTAGCAATGCACATCGACATGAAAAGCTGCTAGAGAATAAAGCTTTGATCATAAGAAGATATGAAAAAGCATGCTTGAGCCAAGAGAATATACCAGTCAATTAATATCATTACTTTTCAACGGTTAAAGTAGTACTTTTATTCATGTCATTTTAGTTGTTTTCTTCTAAATCAAGCCTTCTTTAATAAGTATATTTTGTCATACTGAGTTTTCAAACTTACTCATTGAAATTGTTCATAAACTAGATGAAAGAAAAGCGGGAATGCACTTATAAAAAGCAACTGTTGCAATATAGTGTATGATGTATATAATAATTATCAATAAGAGAGGTAAATTGCATGGTGATATATATAGAGATATCAAAATCTGACCCGACTCACGAAACTATCTGAAACCGACTTGCACTCGACTTGGGTTATGACTCGAAAAGTTAGACTCGTAACCTGATATGAAATCAGCACAAAACATATTAGACCCGATATTCCAAGACTCAAACCTGATTTGCTTCTGACCCAAATGCGACCCAACCTATTAACGACCCGATCCAAAAACAATTTGTTATCTGATCCTTTAATGACCCAACTTAAACCCGATTTCTGTCTAACCCGTTAATAGCGGGTGTAATATTAAGCTATATAGTTGGGGGTAAGGCCGGTGAGTCACATATATGCACATACACTTGAAGTGTCGCATATATGTGATGTGCATGAGTGACAGTAGCCGTTTACACACGTGAGTACACTGCACACTGTCCAGCCAAGTGCTAGGGGTCGTTGCACTACCCTTGCTTTATCTAGGACTTAATAAATGTCGTATACAAAACCAATTTGTGATGGAGAATATGTAAATATTCTAGGTTATAATTATGTAAACCCTAGATACTCATAGGATAGTTTGATGTAAACTATCATATAACAGTTTATATATACTTAGAATTCTTGGATGATGCAATCTATATATACTTGAATTAATGAGAAGATCAGATTAAGAAGTTTCATAAATTTACATGATATCAGAATTATTTTAGTTTTGATTACGCGCTTACAATATTAAGCTATTCAAAAGTCTAGTTCATCATGCCTTGTTACTACATGACAAAGGCCTTCTGTTGGGAAGATTGCTGACATCTAAATGATCATATTACTAAAAAAAAGTCATCAGGAGCGCAATTAGCTTTATATATCAGCTTAAAGGCCTTAAACGATGCTTCCGCATGCATACGAAGACTTCCATTTCAAAAATTCCCCAAATATATATCAGGTACAGGGAATGAATTAGGGAATCCATCTTAGTCTGACTTCAACATAACATTCCAAACATATCTCCATAAAATTCGAAGCATTTCAACTTAGGGATCATTTATACCACGTACAGGACCCGGCCTACAGACTTATTTTGATATATATATATATATATATATATATATATATATATATATTCACTTCAAAGATACTCCGACTACGGCCGTTAAAATATTATAAGTAAAAAGAGGTTTTTCAAATTCATACCTGATACAAATGTTATCATGATATTGAGATATTATATATAGATATTGATATATCAGATGTAACTATTGTTAAATTAGATATATGTATTGTTATATCAGATATAGAAATGCATAAAATATAAAAATATAGAAAATATATATCAAATATAGGCATTATGATATCATTTATAGAAATGAAATTACAAAAATACCCCTAATATAATTATATCAGGTATAACTTAGGAATTTCTCTAAGCAAAAATGCATTAGATAAACATGTGAAAAATAATATCTCACATGTTATATAACTTGAACTAGTAAAATGCCAATTAAATTCAGTCAAATGTAGTGGTACTTTCAGACCATGCATTTGGTCATAGAAATTAAATGATCCAATGAACAATCAATGGGCGCAACATGATCTAACTTTTCTTCAATTTGAAACATAAAAGGGGTGATTGAAGCTAGTATATTATATTGCAAGATATTCCTTTAAATACATAAAGATTAGCAAGAAGCAGGAACATAATAATATGCTAAGTTAAGCCAAATCGATCTCTAACAACAACGTACAATAATCTATCTACCCTAAAAAAATCTAATTAATAATCTAAAAAGTTCCAGCTAAAATTAGCACTTGTTTCTGCTCCTAACCTCTATTATTACAACCAAAGTACTGAAGTAAACATAAGAAAAACAGAAGCACAAATAAAAGGAAAAAAACCACCACACTTGTCCCTAACTATTTTTTCTGTCCTACATACATCATTATTCCTGTAACAGTGGACCAAACATTTGCCTGTCATGTATGTATGTCTTTAATTTAAAAGCTATGGTGCCTTCCATTCCTTCCTCTTTTGATTCCTCTTTTTTTCCCCACTTTTCCTCTTGCTTTGAACCAAGAATTGTTCACCCTAAAGCAAGATGAGGCAGCTGACACACCATACCATGTATGTTGATAGTATTTTATATTATTTTTTGAGTTGGAGGTCATACATTCAGCTCACCCTCCAACTCCTGATTTTTATAAGTTATTTTTTATCTGGAACTAATTGTTACATTAGTAGTGTCATTTGAACTACTAATATGACAATTAATTCTAGTCGATGTTAGAATTCTGATGTAGATGTTGACGGTAGTCACCATACTATTTGGTTTTGGACAATTGTGGTTGTAGAAGGTATCAAATTCCATCGTCCCCTACTTATGTACTATAAGCTACCTGAATGCAGTTCCTCCAAATGTAGGTGTCCAAAAATCAACTGGGGTCTCTTGGGCAACTGGGTAGGTGCTTGATATGGGCACAAGACATAGCCCTCTACTTCTCAAATCTTGTTTACTTCCATCATGATTCTCCTTCAGTCCCTGCAAGATTAATGTAGGACAGTTAATACTTCATACAATTTGATGAGATTTTTTTAAAACTATAATTATGAAAAAAAAAGAAATTCCTAATTTATACTTGATATAAAATATATCAAATGGTATTTTCGTAATTTTTTTTATATATGATATTATAATGTCTATATCTAATATGAGTTTTTCTGTGTTTTTTATCTTTTGAATTTCTATAAGTATTATAACATTATCTATATGTGATATAACAGTATCTATATCTGATATAACAATATCTATATCTGAAATTTCAATATTCTAGTATAATATATAGTTAATATTAAATATGAATTAGGAAAGTCTTTTATGAAATGGTGCAATATAATGCATTGTTTATTTGTACTCTTTCCCATCACGTTAACCATACAATTTCAAAGGGCCATCTACATATGCCACATCCTATTACTAAGATGGTTCTTTTTTGTGTGCAAAATATACATATTCTATATCCAAATCTTTGATACAATTCAGATTGGATTAATACAAGTTTATAATCTATATGACAAAACCATGTTTAATGATGAGCAATTATTAGGCTATTTCTTGTCAATTTTTGAGCAAACATATACACCTCCCTCCTACTCTATCTTCCTTTCAGTTGACCCCTGATCTGGCCCATTTTTTCTCCTTAATCACTCTATCCATTTTTATTTAATTTAACAGTTATACTAATCAGAACAAACAACTAGGTTTTGTTTGTTACCTGCTGTTGCATAGCAGTTCCGCTTTTCATATATGGAGTGCTTAAAACCTGAAAATCATAGAAAACAATACCTCAGCAAATAACCCCTAAAATAATATTCAGTCATACTATAACATAAGCTAATTATTAAACTATGCTTAGTCCATAACATATGATACTTACTTGAACCTGATCATGGAGAAACTTGATGTAGTCGATGGCCTCATGTAGAACCGACGCGGTATCAGTCTGTAAAACAATGGGTCATTATAATTTTTAATAATTAGCCTCTATGTAATAATGTTTTTATATTAAACTCATAAATACAAAATACAATGTTTCTATGCTTGAGAAAATAAAGGATATAAACTCATTAGCATGCATAAAGCTTAACCTTTCCAAAAGGTGAAACCAGTTGTTGAAGAGCAGTTATCCGATCCCCTAGCTTCTCCTTCCGAACCTAGTTATCGAATAATAGATAATTTAAGTAGCTCGAACCATATTTTGGCATAAAAAATATACATAAAACTATAGAATAATTCAATATACCTTAAATGTTGGCAAAGGAGAAGGGGTTTCAAGCCGCGGCCTCTTAGATGGTGGTTGATCATTGTTACTACTGCTATTCTTCGAATCACGACCAAGTTCCTCATTTTTAACCTAAGAATACAAATTCAGACAAAGATAAAATTCAAGTTCATCTTACATAGATACCCTGCTAGCTAGTATGGCATATCACTATAACATACGTACGTAACCCTTTGATAATTTTTCTCCGAAAAATATAAAGTTGCGATAAGTTTAGGGTTGGTTGTATACTGATCCAATCCGTACATATATAGACACATATATAGATAATTTTTATAATTACCTTTTTAGCAAGGCTAGCACCGTTGTGTGACTTCTGGTTGAGCGTAGGGCCTCGAGATCTCGATTGCAAGGAATTCAACAAGCTGGCTCGGATGTTACTAATAGTTGCTGGGGAGTATTGCCCATTAAAAACTTGTCCATGGTCATTGATCAACGCGTTCATCCCTCCATCGAGCTTGTTACTTTGTAGTAATGGTACTTGAAAAGCAGCAAGAGGAGGATGAGTGCTATCAGGACTGGCTTTAGCCCAAGAATTAGATGACATGGTCTCACAACTTGAATCAAAAGAGCCATAGTTGGATGAGTTGATAAGCTGATGATGAGGCATGGATTGTGCTTGAAGTACTTGAGATTCATCACAATCATCAAACAAGGATTGGATCAAGAATGAAGCTGTAGAGTTCATTGGAAAGCTCGCTGCTAGGCCACCGTCGCAAGTGATTGTACTAGAGTCACCGGAGCTATTGCTAGATGCTGTCAAAGCCAAGGGTGGCGATGCATCTTGAGTATTGTTGGAAAAGTTGCTTGAGTTCATAATATTAGGTGAATTTTTTCCTCCCATATCGTAAGAACTCAAACTTGAAGTATTCATGTTATCTTGTAAAATTGAATCAAAGCTTGTTTCGTTGCTTCCACAATTAGAACTGCATATATTCGCGCGAATGCACATCAAATAAGTACTTCACTATCATAATATTATTATTGACCCTAACAACAAAAGTAATCTTAGTAGAAGTTATTACTTACAGCATGTTTTGATGATGCCAATCAGTAGTTGAAGAAGTAGGTGAAAGACCAAAGCCTAAAATATCAAGGGAAGAATCCATTTGATCAGGAAAAATTAAGTTGTCAAAAACTGTATTATTACTGTGATTAGACTTGTTGATGTTGCCTTTTACAACTACTTCATTTGGCCACCCAAAGCTGTCCATGTCAAAGCCACCACCACCAAGCTGAGTAACCGTACACGGCGATGATAAGCCACCATAGAACAAATTATGTTGCGGGTTCCACCACGTACCGCCACAAACTCCACCTTGGAACTCCTCTCCCATGGTTTATGTACTACTCCAAGTTACAATAGCAAATAAAACCTTAGCTCTTTTATTTCTCTTAACGTTTCACTTGGGTTTGATGTACAAGTGTTTTGAGTTATGAGATACTGACTATAGAGGTGTGTAGAAAATATTGGACCATATTGGTATAACGAAAGGAATATGGTACTTATATACCGGAATATGGTTGACATTTGGGGGGATTAGACAAGCCATAGGGAATTTTAGCTAATACAAAATTAGTCTAATCCATCTTTACTTTTGAGAGGAAATTATATTTTATACGTTGGTTCTTTAATTATTTAATGTTATCTCATTCCTGGGTTCCTTATATTCAAAGGGAAGGGGGCATATTATAATTTGATATGATTCAGTATGATTATAATAACACTCCTAAGAAAATTATTCGCAACTATTGCTTAATGTGTTGCATAAGTTGCCACATCACTGTTTCTGACTTAAATTGACCACTACTTTTTCTCCTTATTATAATCTATTAAATATAGAATATTTAATAGCCTTGTATGGATATACACATTTAATTTATAGTATAAGGATTAGGATGAGAAAATTAGTTGGTTAGAGACTATGATTTGAAATTCATTGATAGTTATGAAGTCATTAGATTGTTTATAGGTGATTGGAACATACTCAACGAGAAAGCCCGGTTGTTTAAAACATATCTAAAATTTTAGAATATACAATGATTTAACATAAAAGTTAATACATCAATATAAATGTATGCCACCCCTTGAGAAATTAAAAAAAAAAAAAGTATGCTACTAGTTATGTCCTTTAAGTTTCGTCTCATTTCTATTTATATAGTTAAAGTTTAAAAAGTTTGACTATAAATTCTCATAGATTGTGAAAAATCAAATGGGGTAACAAAAAAAAAGACTGACTGAGTATAAGCTAGCTAAAGTAATTAGTCCATACACATTATATTTTTCTTTCTGGTCACCTCGTACAGAAATTCCGAGAGGTTACTGATGAACACAATGACACAAATGTCACGATAGATAAAAGGCACTCCCTATTCTATAATAGGCATTGCTAAATGGTATACACATCTTATCCTATAGTTTAGTATACATTATTAAATATGTTATGTTTAGATGATCAGGATCGGATAAACCTGCTTTCCTGGGGTTTAATGCAAAGAACTAAGCAAAGGTTAGGTTTATCATCAGGGGCCTCGACATCCAGCTTGGATTAAGGACACACTTTATTTTTCTCATTTAACATAAAGGAAATTTGGGCTGGCCGGCTTTATTAACCTCCAAAATTTTAGGTGAGATGGGACCTGTAGCTTTCCCGTGATAGGAGTACGTTTACACTTAGAACATAATTTTAAAGTTTTTCTGTTTGTTTTCTTGAAAATCCTTATAGCCAGGAAACTAAGACTTTGATGCAAAAATAATTAGGAATGAAAATCATATAAAATGTATATAGAGTTCAAATTAAATCTTGGATATTAATTAATACATTGCAAGGGTTATATACTCCCACAAGTCCAAATTTTATCAAGTACTCCTTCTGTCCCTTAATGTTTGCCTCATTTGACCATTTTTTTTTAAAGAACTTTTTGTCAAAATGGGGCAAACAATAAGGGATAGAGGGAGTACTCTTAAGTAATAGCAAAACACAAAGAAGTAAACTTGAGACATAGTTCATAGTAATTTAATAATTTCTTTTTTCAAGGCAACAACGGATGTAGACAGGGTTTGATCCAAATCTTGGATAACATTTTTCAAAACTTTGACCAACTAAGTTTGTTGATATTAATTTAATCAATGTTAACATTTGTAGCAATGGAAACAAGACGAGGACCTAACCCAAAATGCATTTGGACCCATTTACAAGTTTGGGTTAAATATCATTAAACAGTTAAACCTGACACCTAGTGGACCAAGTGGACTAATGTATGTTAAGCTCGTTGCTCTAGCTCTAGGTCAAACAAGAGCACAAGCTACTCGATATTTCGTAGTTTAAGTCTGGGTCATGTACTTCAACTGAAAAGTCATATGGTCAATTGTGTAGTATAAGTCTAAGCAGATCCAATTCTGACGTTCCCGGAAAAAAGTTAGGCCAAGACACTGGCTATTGTAGCCAGTGGAAGACACGAGTTACACAATTTCCATTTTACCATCCAAATTTCTACATATTAAGAGCTTAGACTTTAGTTTATAAACAATAGGGTGTAAATCGTTTATTACGGTTTGGTTTTGGACTCGTTTTTTATTTTCGATTATTAGAGAGTCGGTTTTTAACGATTTACTATCTTTAGCGGTTCGGTTTTGGTCAGTTTTAAAAATTACCAGGTCGGTTCGATTTGATTTTTTTATTCGGTTCGAGTCCTGACCGGATTGAGTTGTAATTGGTTCGGGTCATTATCGGTTCGGGTAGTAATCGATCAGTTTGAAAACGGGTTGAGCTGGTTTAAGGCTGTTTTTGGGTCAAAACGTTTCAAATACAAGACGGTTCGGGTTGTAATCGATTCGTGTCATAATCAGTTCGGGTCATAATTGGTTCGGGTCATAATTGGTTCGGGTCATAATCGGTTCGGGTATTATTCGGGTCGTGTTGTAATCGGTTTTAATGTAATGTTTCAGCTTTGTTGTACTGATTTTGGATTTATCACTATTTGTTCAAATCTTACCATTTTACTAGCTTTATAATGGTTCAATTCCACGCTATTACATAATATAGTATCTAAGAAAACGCTCTAAAGGTCAGGTTATAAGGCTTATAGTGGAAGAACTATATATATATATATATATATATATATATATATATATATATATATATATATATATATATATATATATATATATATATATATATATAAATATATGTCATAATTAGATTAGAACTAGGTGGCCTGAAAAGATCATTTTCAAGGAATATAGATAATATATCAAATATTGAAATGTGTTAAACAACACAAAATGTAGAGTAGAGGTAACGGTTTTAAATGATTCGGTCATGATGAGTTACGGGTTGTAAACGGTTCGGTCATGACGGTTTACGGGTTGTAAATGGTTCGGTCATGACGGTTTACGGGTTGTAAACGGTTCGGTCATAACGATTTACGGATTGTAAACGGTTCGGTTATAATGGTTTACGAGTTTTAAACAGTTCGATCATAACGGTTTACAGGTTGTAAACGGTTCGGGTTTATCGGGTATTTGTCGGGTTTTAACAGTTTCGATTTACATTGGTTCGGGTTACTATCGCGTTCGGACTTAATCGGTTCGGGTTGTAACGGTTCGGCATGATAACAGTTACGGGTCATTAACAATTTTCCAAAATACAGTTCGGTTTAGTTTCGAATCTAATCGGGTTGGTTCGGTTTTCAACAAACGGGTTCTTAACAGTTTCTTAACAATTGGGTTCTTTTTTCGTTCGATTTCATCGGTTTGTTATTGCTCTAATAAACAGTAGTTAAGTATAATGAAAAGTCCTATAGAAATGGTGCAGTTGACCAGATAATTAACATATTCGATTATATCCCATTTCCTCTGAAAATGATAAATGGGTCAAAACAACGTCATTATGGACGTCAACATGTCTTTGTGATAAGTTGTTGTATTTGGAAAATCTAGACATAAGTAGTTAATATTTTATTTTTTGGACCACGTAGCCATTAGCAAATGCAATGATTAATATAGGACTACTATATATTCCAAATTTCTTTATCTATTCCAAAAAATTTCGGCAAAACATGAGCGATTGTTGGAATATAATAATATATGGAATTTATGCTTTATGTGATTAATATGAAGATTCTGGAGTTTGGCTGCTAAAATTTAAAAATTTTAATAGTGATTGACTTTTGGGACATTGGCTAAATTCAAATAAAATTTGAGGAAATCAAGAGTTAGGCTCATCCCATGATTTGGTCCTTCCCCTTTGGATTTTGACAAATTGATATGGGGTAAAATAGTGCAATTTCTTACGCGTTGAATTTTGGCTAGTTAATATGGCTACTCAAAAGCCAATGATCAATCAACGTTAAATTAAAAAAATTAACTACATATATCCTAGTGAAAATATGAAAACTATACGAATAAGTAGCAATTAACGTCTGTAGATTTGTCATTGGATTATAGGCATGAATCTTAATAGGCATGTTCAAGAGCACATAGCCGAATGATGATATTGGGCTTGGACCTATGTGTCCAACTAACCCACATTGGCGTTTTTAACAATACGAATTATATATGATAACTCCACTATTCTTTTGGACCTCAACATTTAAAAAAATACTCCCTCATTCATATAAGGCAAAGGTGAATTAACCAAAAAAACAAATAAAACACTAGTTTTGAAAGATTCTCTTGAATCTTAAGCTTTATTCTAACTTAATAATTTGATAGGATTTCCGAGAAAACCATCCTCGAGGCTAGTAACCTTATCTATGGAAGCATTCATCACCCCGAGAGATTAAAAAAAAACACTTCATAAGCTCCAAACCACAAAACATATCATATCCTCAATTAACTCTTGTTTTTAGAATAAGAAATTTGACACTAGAAGAACGGACTTCTAAAAAAAAAAAGCCATATTTCGAATCTTGGAACAATGGTGAACAACATATGCACCACCAACATTGAGTCCTAAACGAATTTGCAAGAAAAACACTACTTTAGCAACCTTGTGCATATCAAAATTGAATAGAGAATCCCATATAAGATGGCATTCCTACATCCTAACAACAGAGGGGCAAGCCGTCACAATATGGTATAGTAACTAGTAAGGTCAATAAACCCCATGAAATATGAGCGCTCCAAATTGCAATGGTGCAGCCTAAGAAACCTCTACTGCCCATAAGTAAAAGGGTTGGTCCTAACATAAACAAAAATGAAACTTTAGGCTAAGTAGAAGGGATGGTCGTAACCGGGTGGTCTAGGGCCTTTAACGGGCCCTCACCTATTTAAACATATCTAATTATAACCCTTTTGGCCACACGTTAGATCCTGGTTGCAACCCAAAAAGGGAAACAAGATAATTAGGAGAGATATGTCCACATGCATTCTTGAAGGAAGCTTAGAGTCTTTAGAGAAGTTTGCAAAAAGCTAAAGTTATTTCCGAACAAGTTCAAAAGGAGACCTCGCACATAGGTTAAGAAGGTGATTTAATTATTTAATAAAGATTAGTAGCTTTCAATAGAAGCTTCAATATGGTTTAGACATGGTTTCAATGAAGCTATTAGTTTGACTTGATGGTTTAATGAAGCCTAAATGAAGGCTTGTTTATTTTACGAAAATTGTTAATGTGATGGACCAGCTTTAAGGCTAGCATTTGGAAGGTAATTGGCCCATTTGCATTGAAGATCACTAAGAGAGGGGTTATTAGTCTTTAAGTTGGATCTTAATTATGCTTTATTTCTAACCCGGTTTTATTAAGAAGGTTACAAGCATTTTTTCAGCATTGAAACCCTTTTGAACCATCCATGACGTTTTTTTGGTTGGTTAGTCTAATCTCCTTGTGATTCCTTTCATTGGTGAACTTATTTTAAGGGGAATTAAGGAGGGGTTATGGAATCAAAAGATCCTAGTATTAAAGAGGGAGTTTTGGAGCATAATTGGCTAAATTAAGGTGTTTAAACTCCAGCAAGTGAAAGACCAACGAAATTCTCCAACAACTTGGTTCTCTTGGATTCCAAGGCCTTCTAAGTTTCCTTCAACAAATTTAATCTTGCTTATTTGATGCTTGTTTTATTAAGTTTAATTATTAGAAGAATTTGCTGATTAGTTTTTGTGTATAATTTTGGATTCTTAGACTTTTGGAATGGTTTAGATTTTTATTTACTTGTCTTTTAAGCTCCTTTGGCTAATTTTGTAGCCTATATAAATAGGCAGTTTATTTGTAATGTTGAATGTTATTGAGTTTTGATGATTAAAAGAATCCTTTTCCCTTGCACAATTTAGTGAATTGTCTAAGAAAGTTTACCCGAGTTTCTCTTGAAGATTTGAGTGTGACATTGAGTATTCCTTCCTTCTAAATTTTTGTGATTATTTATGCAAGTTGAATGTTCATTGCCTACATATCCTTGTTTTCAAGTTGAGTTTTCCTCATAAACCATCTCTTTCTTTTCATCGCCATTTTTGTTGTTCTAAAACCATCCTTATTTCTTTTCCTCCACAAAAACTCCTTTTGTCCAAAAATTCACCAACACGTATTAAGACCCTTTTTCCCACCATTTCCACACAAAAAAACCGTCCATAGTCGGATAAACCCTAAAACGTTGTTTCCATCAACATAAGCCATAATCCACACATACCAATACAAAAGCCTACGCATTTTCCTTTATCAAGCCTAAAAATACAGTTTCCAAGTTTAAAAATTCATTTAAAAAATTCGTAATTCATAACGTTCCCTACTAGAGTTTACGTCATTATTTATGTGCACAATCATTCATCATCCTAAGAAATTTAAAGGAGGCCTTCACGAGATACTTACCAGCAAACATAGCCAACACTATATTGACTTCAAATTTTCCAACATAAATAATAATGAAAAGTTATACATATTACTTTAATAAATATAGAAAGTGGATGGTCATATAAAAAAAAAAAAAAAAAGGTTTTGATTGAGAAGTCAACATCCAAAGTCCAAAACCAACTCCAACAATCACACTGAAAATTGACCAAAGGAGTTGGTATTCAATAAAAATAATGTTGGGTTTCACTTTCACTTAATATAAGTAATACATTTCATTTATTTTAATGATACGTTCCATATATATATATTTTTTTTGAATAGAAATGATACGTTTCATTTTAGTTTATAATCTGTATATGTGCATTCGTCCAAAAAAAAAAAACTACGCCGCTATATATGTTACTTACTTGTACACTTCACTGCACAGTGGCTACTAAGCCAGTAAGCCTACTATACGTACTTGTTTATAAATAAAATGAGCCATCCCCTATCCAAACTCTATGAATTTATTACGAGGTTCATTGTTCTTTTTCGATCGTAATAAGCAAGTTAAAAAAAACAAATTAAATTATATACATCGATCAATGAATTTGAATGGTTTACTTTTCTATTTATTCTTTTTGGACATAGAGAGGTTCTTGTAAATCCGTAGTTATTTACTTATTTTCAGTAATGATCAACTACTACCCCCTTTGACAATTCATAATTAATATTCGCTAATTTTCAAATCTTACTATAATTGCAATCTTATAAGCATTACCAAGTTCATTTGTCATCTCGGATACCACAAGTTAGATTTTACAAATATTATAACAAATTACCTTTTAAATTATGTATAAAATAATTCACTTATAGAACCTAAATGTTGTGACGCCACCTCATAAAACTAAAAGTTTTACAAATTATTACCTTATGTTGCATTATTGAGTTTGCCTAAAATTTTGGCGTTGATTAATACGTGTCATGTACGTAAACTTTTAATAGTGTATTTTTTTAGGCTTTCCAGTAAATTTAAATTTGATAAATTAATAAGATAGAATAGAAAAGTAAAGAAGAGAAAATGAGAAAATTTGGGAAAAATTTAAAAATATACTCTCATTAAAACCACGTGCATGACTCGTGCTAGTCAGCTTTCGAATTTCATGGTTAAACTCATTATTTTGGCAAAAATTAGTGTCTAGCAATGTCTTGGTTTTTTACGATAGTTTTACACATTTTTATTATAAGATAATTTCTTACAAAAATAAATTATGAGATAATTTTTTACAAAATTTCTTTAAATCTTTAATACGACTTGAGTATGATAAGAGAATTTGACTATAAATAATGCCTTCATAAGAGTTAATTCTTACACCAATTAGCATTAGGTGGAGCAATAAATTATACATAAATACTCCATCTAATTTTGAATAGGATGATGGTTTTGCTTGCATGATTCTGAACTTCTTATGGTTGGGCTCAATTAGTGATAGTTTAAAATATTTTTTTAAATCCATTTTATTATTTCCTTGTATAGAGATAGAGCATAAGTAGCGAGGCCACTACAGGCTGTTAAAAGCAGCTCTTAATAAGAGTTAGCTCTTACACAATCGGGTAAGAGACTCTTATTAAGAGTTTGGAGGAGAATAATTTTCAAATAAGAGTCTTCAACTGTAATTAGAATCACCTATATCGGCTATTCGGCTGTACGCCATTAGGATTGGCAATGGATCGGAGCCGGGTCACATCTAGCAAAATCCGACTCCGATCCTTCTAGTTTTCGAATCTTTATTTTGGTTCTAAATCCGAATCCGAGTCCGAAATAATAGAGTCCAAAGCCGACCTGATTACTAGTTTCGGACCTCTGAATCCGATCCAATCCATCGGACCTTCGATGGACCTCCATTATAATCCGATAAACCAAATTTTGAACTTAAGTTGGTTTATATAGCTATGTTCATATAAATAATAAAATAATTTAAAATATGAGCTGGATTATATTCGGATCGGACTCGGATCATATTCGGTCGAATGTAGTACAAGATCCGAGTCCTATCCATCTCCTATTCGGATTCGAAATTGGAGTTTTTTTTTAAACAGGTTTGAATCAAACTTTTTCCTTCGGATCAGATCAGAGTCGAATCGGATTTTGATTGAATTGTCATCCCTATATGCCATCTTAAGTGTTCATGAGTTAGATATGTGTTTAATTGCATTGAATAAAAAACATAAGGCAGAGAGATAGGAGAGAGATTAAAATTCATGTATTAAGATTTACTCTATAAATCCCTTTTTTTTCCAATTTGACTTTTTACGATATATAAGACACAGTTTAAAAACTTATATATATAAATCTATAAGCTAAGACATAATTATAAAAACTTGATAATAAAAAAAAATTATATTGAGACACTTCTTATAAGATCTAACTTGAATATATTATTTCATATCATATAATGAGAATTTGTGGTCAAATTTTTAAATTTTTGACTTATAAATAGAAACGGAATGAAAATAAATGAACATATGTACTAATATTTCTTGAAAAATTAACTTATATAAAGTTAGTGGATGAGGTGAAAAAAGGATAGAGATTAAGAGCCCATTTCCTCAACTTCAAAAATAAACTTTCAGCAACAAAAAGTTGAGGAAAATATTATGATAAATTGATAAGACAGTAAAATAAAATCAGAACAAAAAAGTAATGGGAAAATATATAAATTGCGGCATAGCTTAAGAGGGGTGCGGGTGGGAGATTAGTTACGTGACGCAAAGCTTGTGTGCGCGAAGATGAGTCAAAAAGTGGGACCCATATGTCAAGCACGCGTCAGGCGTGCTAGGATATATGGGGCCCTTTAGTCTAAGCATTGCAGTTTTAAAGACTTGGCGTTTTCGTTTGTATGAAATTCCTAGCAACATTGACTTTTATTTAGACGAAAAAAAAAAATGGCAGATTTGCCATGTGTAAATGTTTAATGTGTTTCTTTTTCATGACTTTTCACCCAACTTATCTTTAACGGAATACATTTTTTTCTCTTTTATGTTTGGTTTAGTCGGTTATACCACACTAGTTTAATAGGAGATGTATTTCATGTTTGCTAATACTTTGGTCCCATTTGCAGATTATAATACAAAGTTGACTTGATCTCCCTTTTGATCAACTTAGACTTCAATTGTACTTGTACAAATTAATCCCCTATGACTAAATGCTCGTTTTAGGAATTCGGGTCACACCTCTTTAATTGTTTTATTGCAATACCATCCTAAAATATAGGGATACCGGTGTCTTTCAAATATTTGCTCGAACTGAATTCGATATGTTTCTTTTACATTTAAAGAAACACAAAGTCTTTATATACACACTTGATACAATGATACAATAAAGATTGGCATATATTGTGTTAAAGGGTAACTTTTGTTATATTCAAGGATAATGCAATACTTTTTGTTAAAAAAAATATGGCTCCATGGTTTATGTCGTGATTAAAAAAAAAAATCTTATATGATTTACAAGGGGCTGTCCTAAATTGACAAAAATGAGATGGTAAACAAAGACAGACAGAAGGGTCATTATCCATTGAAATAGAAAGAGATTAGGTCATAATGTAAGCATCAGCTCATTGTATCTTCTGTTAGTCCACATAGTCATATACCGAGCTTAAGAATGTTCCCTCTACTACTCTTTTTTGCTACTCCTTTTTTTTTATTGATCATGTCATGCCTTCTGACTCCTCTACCATACACCATATAGGAGTAGTTCATGATCATTCGTTTCATTAATTAATTGCAAATTAAGATTTAAAATTAGATAGAGAGGGGTTGAACTAAAACAAAGTCAACGAATTAGTAAAAGTCAAAGTACCTAAACTAACTTTGCTGCGGTATCTGTTGAAGGGACAGTTACTTATCCACCGCAAACAGAATACCCAAAAAAAAAAAGTGATGTTATTTAGCATATGAACAGTTATTTTGTTATACCTTATCCACAAACTATATTGCGTGGTATTGATGCTAACGAGATGATACAAATTTTGAACAAAAAGCTTACCAAATTCCCTCAAATTATTTGCGTAGGTAGAGCATAGTAACTAAGAGTATAAAAAGTATTATGTCAACTTATGTCTAGGCCACTTACACGCCTACTTGGCCAACAATCCAATTTGATTGGTTTCCACCAAAGCTAGTTGTTTTTTTTTTTTTGTACTAGTGACTACAAATAGGCGTCCATATATGTAAAATTATCTCGGAATTACATATTATATAAAAATAAAAATATTTATCTTGTATAATCGAAAGTATTAAACAAGAAATATACTTCGTATAGCTCTGTTGGCGGAAATTGGCAAGGTCCAATTAGCTGTTGCTATGTGCAAAGTCATTGAATAGTTGGTTTAGTATGAGAAGGTGGTTGCAATCTATAGGAAGGTTGTGTATGCACTTTAAAGTCGTAGCGAGGTGGTATGCCTTTGGCGTGGACAGGACCTGGAAACCATTGTAATTTGTAATGAATGAATCATCTTACTTCTCAATCTCATATGCCTAATACCTCCTGTCCAAACTAAAATTATAAATAAATAAATACTTGTCATATGCCTATCTTAATTAATGGGAGGTTCTGGGGGTAATCATAAGTTGGTTGGAAATGTATCTAGCTTGCTTAGGTGGTTCTAGCTTCTTTTTCTTTTTTGTTTTAACGTAAAGGTGTCCCAGCTTTTGAAGCTTGGTGAAGCTGGATGGAAAAATGAGAGTTTATTAATCAACCACCACTTCAATCCATCTACTTCCTTAATTCGTTTTTATGATCTTTATATATTAGATATAAGATATTAAATAGTTTTAAAATTCCTTATAATATCACTAGGGACCATTTAATACATATATTTTAATTTTGAAAGTTTTTCAAAAAGTTCTCAAAATAATATATATAACCTTTAAAATTTAAAGTTCTGTTCATTCAATAATATTTTGATATACCTGCCAAGGTCTTATAGTGTTATTTTAAGCCTTAGAAGTGACCAAAACCATAACTCTTATAACTCGTGTTTTAAACTCATTTTAGGTATTTTAAATAATTATTTGATCCCTTCCTTATATATACAAGCACAAAGCAATCATTTTAGTAGGTAGGAAAAAGGACTTAATCAACACCTATCACGGGTCAATCCATTCCATTTATACACTAATTGCCCTTCATGGTTTGGGTCCATGTTTATATCATAATACATAATTAATCACCCGTAATATTTGCAATATGGCGAGGATATCATAACTCAAATTAATAAAAAAAAAAAAAGGGACGGATGTAAATCATGTTGCATTTGTGTTGAACCATTTTGTTTGAAACTATAATTGTTAATTTTATGCGACATCTAAAACAATCGAAAAGTATAGCACTACTTTAATGTACAAGAATAATTTTTAAAAAATAATACATGATGAAATAATTAGAAGAACGTGGAATAAAATAAGATTATAATTATAACATTTTGTTCTTCCTTAATTATTCGTTGTAAATCTTATTAGTGAAGTACTTAAGTACATTGTAGTTATGTTGTATAATATAATACTTTATAGTATTTTGTTTATAGTGCCGAATACGTCATTTTGTCCATGTACAACTCTGTATTTGTATAGAAAGGAGAATGTAGTTGAAGATATTGATATCATTAAATGACATTAATGGAGCATATGAAAAGGTTATAAACTTAACAATAATGAAAGAATAGAATTTTTGTATCCATAAAAAAGAACGAAAAATATTAATAAATTAATAAACATTCCTTAATAAAAAGTACTTTCTTCATTCCTAAAGAAAATTTTAAGTGCGATTTTTACTTTTTTAAGACCAAAGAAAAAATTATGATGTATTGTCCTTTTTAAATTATCTAAAAGAAAAACGTTAATTAGTATAAATAGAATTGAAGCAATTTTTAAAGAAAGTCGGAAAAGGAAAATGGACTTTCCTTGATGGGTTGAGGGAGTAGTGCGTTGAAGAATGGAATACTAGAGCTGATGTCATATCGATGCAATGCTGAGATATACTAAGGAAAAGAAAAAGAAAAGAACTAAAGAAGAAAACAAGAAGTACGTTTGTTTGGAGCATATTAGTACCGAGAAAATGATGGGAATATAGATCAGAGTTCAGAAGAACAATCAAAAGACCAGTGTGACAGACCCTGAATTTAGAGATGCGCACGTGACAGAGTGGCCTAGCCCACACGTTGCCACGTTTTTAGGGACCCACAGTAGTCATAATGTCCAAATCAAGATTGCTTGGATTGATTATGTGGCAATGTACCAAGTATATTATAATTTCTCAATATTACAGGTTTTTGTAATTGTGTTCACATAAAATCATTTGCAATTGGTCCCAATATGCCAGGAGAAAGCATACAGAATGGAAAAGATAAGGGCAAATAATCCTTTACCATGTGTTTTGTTCTTACAATTTCCAAATTATAATGTGGTTAGAGTTTTTTTTTACATCCATAACAGACAAATAAAAATATTAGAAGAGGCATAACCGCACAATATTAAACATTCTTTTGAGTCCGTAGAAGCAATGTACGTTGCACCCGGGTGTACCATGCGCATGGTACACCGGGGCCAAAACGCAGCAAGCAATGAACAAAACGCAGGTGGAAATGTACACGCAGTACATTGAAAATGTACATGTGAATAATGCTGAGTCATATGCTTGTCTCTACACTCAACCGCTTCCTTTACACACTCAACCGTCAGTGTACACCCTTTCCTGTAACTGCCAATTTTCTTTTTACGGGGAAGGAAATCTATGATAGGCCTATTCAGCAAGACAATCATTTCCATTTTCAAAAACTTAAACTTCTTCACTTTCGCTTCCCATTGCGCCATTTCTCCCCTTTCGCCATTCCTTCTTGAACAGTTACTCCCTTCCAATTTTCCATATTTCTTCAACTCAAGTTTTTCTCCAACTCCCATATTTTCTCCAACTCAATTTATGGGAAAGTCGAAGAAGAAGTGAGTATTCATATATTAATTTAAGTACGTTTTTACCCGTCATGAAATGCACATATAGAAGCCGTAAAATATTAACAAATGTACATTCTTCAAGTAGGAAATGTACATTCCTATATTAGGTAATGTACATTCTTCTATCTGGTAATGTACATTAAATTTGTACACAATATTACACTCAAGAACATGTAACGATTATGTACATTCCTATATTAGTTAATGTGCATTCCTTTATTAGGTAATGTAATTCATTTATTTGGTTATGTACGTTAAACTTGTCCAATGTTTACTCTAAAAACTTGCAACGCTTGATACACATACTCACTAGATTACTATTTGACACATAATTCATTAAAAATGTACATACTAGTGATAAAAATGTACATGTTTTTATCAGGTAATATGCTTCTTTATAAAGGGTAACCCTTTAAGAAATGTACATTCTTCACGTAGTTCATGTACATTTATAAAGTTGGTAATGTACATTTAACTTTCTACAAGCATATATCATTGATTAAGAATGTACATGTTTTAATCAGGTAATGTGCTTCTATATAAAATGTAACACTTTATGATATATATGTCCATTTAATGATACACAATGTACATTTATAATAAGCCTCTTGTACATTTATAATAAGCCTCATGTACATTTATAATAAGCCTCATGTACATTTATAATATACATTATGTACATTTTGAATATGCCTAATGTATATTTTACGATATGCCTATATAACACAAATCACATTAAATATCCATCATACCAAAATTAATATACCAACATTTGTTTTTGTAAACTAAACAACACAAATCGCATAATGTACATTTTCCTAATATATAATGAACATTAACACCAAGCCCCATGTACATTTATAAAAAGCCTCATGTACATTTATAATAAGCCTTATGTACATTTATAATATACCTTATGTACATTTTGAATATGCCTAATAAACATTTTACGATATGCCCATATAACACAAATCACATTAAATATCCATCATACCAAAATTAATATACCAACATTTGTTTTTGTAAACTAAACAACACAAATCGCATAATGTACATTTTCCTAATATATAATGAACATTAACACCAAGCCCCATGTACATTTATAAAACGCATCATGTATATTTATAATAAGCCTTATGTACATTTATAATATACCTTATGTACACTTTGAATATGCCTAATAAACATTTTACGATATGCCTATATAACACAAATCACATTAAATATCCATCATACCAAAATTAATATACCAACATTTGTTTTTGCGAACTAAACAACACGAATCGCATAATGTACATTTTTCTAATATATAATCAACAAGCATGTACATTATGCGATTTGTGTTGTTTAGTTCGCAAAAACAAATGTTGTATATTAATTTTGGTATGATGAATATTTAATGTGATTTGTGTTGTATAGGCATATGGTAAAATGTACATTAGACATATCCAAAATGTACATAAGGTATATTATAAATATACATAAGGCTTATTATAAATGTACAAGAGGCTTATTATAAATGTACATGAGGCTTATTATAAATGTACACGAGGCTTATTAGAAATGTACATTGCGTATCATTAAATGGGCATAAAGGCTTTCATACAACTTTTGACAAAGAAATAAATGACGTTTACATAAGTGAAATCAATTCAAGTATATGAAATTTTTGATTCAAATTCAAAAATATTGGTAATCATTACTCAAGCTGAATTTGAAAATAAAATCTCTGATAAATCTTATCATACTGCTGCCAAATCTGATCTACACATTGCACCTCGGTCGCCTCAAATATTTCCTTCCCCAACGCATTTCTTTCCCCAACACATGTGACACCCAAGCCACGTAGGACAGGAGCACCATGCGTCCTGTATGCCCGGGTGCACGATCGAATTTACGTCGTAGAAGCCCTGTCCAAATGTGGTTAGAGTTCTAGAACTATGCAAATCAGCTTACAACATCATTTTTCCTTTCCAAATAAAAATGGTATCTGGTTGGGGTAGGCAAATTTATCATAAATGTTTGCATTGTTATATTCTAGAACTTCAATGTATTTAACAAAATTACGACAGGTGCTTGTTTGGTTGACAACATAAAATGCTGAAGTTGGTAGAAACTAAAAACATGATTTGTTATTTGATCAACAAAAATCTAAAAATTGGCACTTCTTAAGAACTTTCGTTTCTCACAAAATGGAGGAACTGAAATTCCTAATTAAGAACTTATACTTCCTATATGTAATCAAACAAACATTAAGTCTATCAATTCTAACATAACCAATTCAACTTACACAGTTTGATCGAGTTGTATACGACGTCTCATGTACTATTGTTCTCCATGTATATAATGTAGAAAAGATTAGGGGTGTGCATAAACGGTTTACCATACCGTTACAACGGTTATTGGAAATGGCTAACCGTAACTTACTGTTAAGTAACGGTAACCGATATATAATGGTACGGTTAACAGTTAATTGTTAACCACTTCATTCCACTTTTATGCACTTGTACACCTAATAATGTGAAATTATTTGTATGATTTCTTAGCTCATTTGAGTCTTCTACAATAGTAATAACACATATTTATATAAGGTATGATCAGGAATAAAAAAAATTTATGATATTCATTCTTGTTTTAACCTTTTAAGTTTAGTTTTAAAAAAATAATAGTAACGATTAACCGACGGTTAACCATTACAAAATTTTATAATCGTAACCGTAACCGTTAAGTTAACGGTTCGGTAAAATAACCATTAATATGAATCGGTTATACATGGTTAACGGTTACGGTTATTTTACACACCCCTAGAAAAGATAAGATAACATTAGAGCAAAAGATAAGATCTTAAGCATATGATCAAATTAAGAGAAAGATAAGTATAGTATAATAGTCCTAGGGTTAGTAGAATACCTGAGTACTTTGTATAAATACAACTCATTGTACCGAGTTTAATCAATTAGAAAATCAGTTATTCATCAACTTTACACTCTCACTAACACTTTTATTGTAGTCTTGGTATCAGAGCCGCCGCGAAGGTGGTAGTTTTTGGCTTTGTGTCATCATTTACCAAGAGCAAATAACCTTACCCGAGCTATGAGCAAACCGCCGAAAGATTCAGAGGGGACGCCTGTCACCTTGCCTCAACTACTAGAGATATTAGTCATGGATTTACGTATTATGTTCTGTTTATCAATGATTGTACCCGTATGTGTTGGGTTTATTTTATGAAACAGAAATCAGATATTTTTTGGATTTTTACTAGTTTCTATCAGATGATTCAAAATCAAGTTAAAACAATTCATCCCATCACTTTAATAAACCAAAAAAGCCTTATTGGGTCAAAGGCACCAAAGCCCACTAAACCAAAGCCTATTATGTGTCTCACGTTGGCACATAAAGAACCAAGCTCCATAACCCATAAAAGGCCTCGACAGCAGCCCAAACTAAATCAAGCCCCAGAAACCCGAAACTCATATCACAAAAGCCCAAATTGTCAGTGGATCTTTAATTGCGGAGCAACTGACACGATGACAAATGAAAAAAATGACCTCATTGATTTTCTTAAACCAACTAAGACCCTTATCCAAACAACAAATGGTGATTGTACGAAGGTCGCAGGAACCGGGTCCATCAAATTAGAAGATCACGTGTCTCTTAAAAATTGTCTTTATATACCTAATCTGTCTTATAAACTATTATCTGTAAGTCATATTAAAAAGGAATTGGATTGTACTACATTACTTACTCCTGATACTTGTATTGTGCAGGATGTTTAAACCGAGAAGATCATTGGGCATGGTATTGAGAAGGACAAATTATATTATGTGAATGAAGAAACTCAGAAAGATGGTACAACAATGAGCACGAGATTTGTTTAAACTCAACTTTAATTGTGGCATCATCGTTTGGGGCATCCTTCACTCGGGTACTTGAAATATCTTTTTCTTTCTCATACAAGGATGATGGAAGTATTGATAGATACAAAGCAAAACTGGTGGTAAAAAAATATACTCAGGTGTATGGAATCGACTAATCAGAAACTTTTTCACCAGTAGCAAAAGTTGATACTATCAAGGTCCTGTCTCTATAAGGATCGACCATTACACCAGTTCAATGTTAAAAATGTATTTCTTTATGGGGAAATTTCTAAAGAAGTATATATGGAAGCTCCTTTGGTTTTTTCTCAGGAGTTTTCTCAAGGGGAATGATGCAGATTAAAGAAAGTTTTGTATGGGCTGAAGGGCCTAGTTTGGAAGATTTACAGTGGCATTGAAGAAGTTTGGTTATAACAAGAGTAATGCTGATCATACCTTGTTTCCGAAGAAAAGGGGAGGTTTGACAACATGTTTGATCATATACATAGATGATATGATCATTATTGAAGATGACAAAGAAGAAATGAGAATGCTAAAGGAGAGACTGTTCCACGAATTTGAGATGAAAGATTTGGGAAGGTTGAAATACTTTTTAGGAATTGAGGTGCTCAGATCACAAGTAGGAATCTTCATTTCTCACAGGCAGTATATTTTTGATTTATTAGTAGAGATATGAATGTTAGATTATAAGCATGCAGATACGTTGATGATCATAGGGTTCAAATTGAAGAAAATGGAGAATTTGTTGATCAGGGACAATATCAAAAGCTAGTAGGAAAACTGATCTACTTATCCCATACTCGACCTGATATAGCTTATGTAGTTGAAGTTGTGAGTAGGTTCATGCATAAGCCTCAAACTGCTCACTTAGAAGCCGTGTTCAAAATTTTGAAATACCTCAAGAAAACACCTAGAAGAAGATAACTGTTTAGGAGGAATGGTCATCTGGAAATTCAAGTCTACACTAATGCTGATTGGGAAGAAGATCGAGATAGTAAGAAATCAACCTCTGGTTTCTTTGCTCTGGTAGGAGGCAATCTAGTAACTTGAAAAAGTAAAAAGCAAAAAGTTTTTGCATTGTCAAGTGCTGAAGCAGAGTTTAGAGGATTGCTAAAGGAGTAACAGAAATGTTATGGCTAAAGAAGCTCCTCTCTAAAGTTGGTTTTCCTTCCGAAAGGAGTTTTAAATTATTTTGTGATAATAAAGCAATAATCAGTATATATGAAAACCCTGATCGGACGAAGCATGTAGAGATTGACAAACATTTTATTAAAGATAATCTGGAAGCAGGGATTATTAACTTTCAGTTCTGTCAAACAGATGATCAGTTTGCAGATGTTTTAACGAAAGCAGTTGGAACGATTATTTTGAAAATGTATTGTCCAAGTTAGGTGTAGGAAGTTTGACGACTAACTTGAGGGGAGTGTAGAAAAGATACGATAACATTAGGAGAAAAGATAAGATCTTAAGCATATGATCAAATTAACACCAAGATAAGTATAGTATAACAATCCTAGGGTTAGTAGAACACCTGATTACTTTGTATAAATACAGCTCAATGTATTGAGCTTAATCAATCAGAAAATCAGTTATTCATCAACTTTAAAATCTCACAAACACGTTGATGGAACAAACATTAAGTCTATCAATTCTAACATAACCAAGTCCACTTACACAGTTTGATCGAGTTGTATACGACGTCTCATGTACTATTGTTCTGCATGACTGCATGTGTGCATGTATATATCATCTCATAATCTAATTCTGTCTCAACTGTACTTCTATACTCTGTATATCATTTCCGTTAATTCAAACCACACAAATCTATCCTAGTAGTTTAATTTTTCATGGATTACAGCCAATACAGCTAGAAAGCGAATCAGACACTGGTTTGGTGGCTCGACAGGGAAAGAAATTGAACAAATGGTCGGAATAATGTTTTGCTTTTGCACTAAATCATTTTGTACATGTACAATAGTATGAACACAATAAATAAATATATACATATATTGATATATGTATAATAGGTGTTGCATTATCTCAATGGGTGAATGATTAAAGTTAAGGATGAAAATAACAGCTTTATTAACATATACGAATTGAACTAACAAATGTTACAATAGTTTATATGAACGTGTAAACAGAGAAGATTGCATTGCCTATCACTTGCAAGCTTGAATTCCTTTTTTTTTTTTTTTTTTTAATTCATGCAATGTATAGTTATACATTTGTAATTTGTTATTGTTCACCTACTATATCCTGTGTCATATTTTCCCAGCAATATACTACGCATGCTATTATGATGTACTGCCCGTACAACAATGGTCATGATTAGAGTGTTGTGAAAAGATCGAGGTTTTGTCTTCCTAGGGAAGGCTGCATACTCATAGGTTATATCAAAGTAATTACAACTAGGTTGAGCTAGGGGTTAATACTCGATCCCTTTGTTATGGGATATATTTAGATATTTGATATTGGATAGAATTGTTTTAAGATCACTTACGTTTATCTTTTGGTAGTTTATTAATTTTAAAACTCTAGGGTAAGCATTGTATATGTATACAGTTTTAATTATGAATGAAAGACATGATTAGAAGTTCACACATAATTTACATGGTTTTTTTTTTATTTTAGATTATCTTTTTAAAAATTTTCTATTGTGTCGCAAAAAAGTTGTTTTTTATATGTGGGCAATTTTTGGGAGAGAGAGTAATAAACTAACTCTAATAAAATTTTAGATTGAATTTCATGTAGTATTACTCTTTGTGGATATTTGATGAAGGAAATAATATGATATATGATGCCAATTGCAGCGCAAAATCAGCTTTAAAATAATCCGTATGCATGTTTTATTCCTAGTAATATTTCATTAATACTGCGGGGTAGTTTCTCCATAAAGCTGAGTCATAGTATTTTCTTAAAGTTGAAATGCTTTTCCTCATCACATAGAAAATTGGAGGTTTTGTAAAATAAACATTTGGTTAATCATCATTAGGTTGGACTTAAGTTCGGTGGGTTTAGCCATGGACGAATGTTGACCCCCTCAACTTAACAATCATTCAAAAAGAACATTCTCTTGAACTAGTATTAATTACTCACTCATGCGTGCCCCATCTTCTAAGTTTGAGGTCGCCCCTTTTGACATGTAACAGTCTCACACCAACTATTTCTTTCTTTTCTATGAAAAAGTAAGCTTAGCTTGATATCCTACCTGATTTTATAATATAATATAATATAATACGAGTAATATAGATGTATGGTAGCAAATCTCACCTCTAAAGGCATAAAAATAATAGCACTTGTTTATAGGAAAGCGATAAAAAGAAAAGGATATATCAATTTAGATATATTAGATGCGAGATGAGACATAAATTAGACCATACGATCCCAACTTGATCAATATAAGGAAAAAGACCTTGATATAATAGAAATGAGATGAGTCTATATGTGTAAAAAGAGACCTAATGGATACGTTCACAACGTTGCAGGCGTTGCAGCTAGACATACTGCCTGTCAAATATGAGGTAAGTACTATACAAAAAAACGATGAATAATAAAGAATTACACCTAATAGATAAGCACTGATATGAACAAGTGAACAGCGGGTAGGGTGTTACTCCTAAAGGCTTCTACCTGCAATGACATATCCTCTGCGCATCTCTTAAAATATGAAGATTATGTTGAACTGCTAACTTGGAATTGAAGGCCGGCAAAACATAGAGGTTAAGACAACTGGGATTTGGTTGCTTAATTACTTTATTATCTCAAAATCATGCTTAATCCTCCTTTAGTTTGTTATTTAGTGGAACGTAAGCTATAAGGTTTTCCTCTTTCAAAAAATTAAATTGCAACAGTTCACAACCAATGAATCATTTCTTGATACACATGTAAAGTTCTCTGATTCCCTCAACATAACTTGGGATTATTATACTTATACCTAACCTTCAAGTTCCTGTGCAGCTAGCGTCATCTCACACCTTCATAGAATGACAAATTTAATTTCTTAATGATTCTTAAAGTTGATACGTTAAATTAAGTAATTACCACCTAATTAAAGTGTCGAGAAGATAAAAAAAAATAATCAAATTAAGTTTCGAGAAGTCAACTAACATTTGGACAAAAAAAAAAACTTGTGTTTTTGGTGAAAGAATAGCATGTCAAAGGTGTAGAGTGATGAACAAAACCGTCAAGAATATTACTCTTACAAAGGTGATGCAATATAACTTGTAAGCGGGGGCAGATGCATACATGAGTAATGCGTATATATTTGTAGATTCATGGAGCACGCACTCTATTAATGGCCTGTTTTAAGACTATAGTTACAACTAGAGTCATAGTCTAGCAATATTTGGGTGAGCTACCTAACACTTAGCTTGAAGTCGCCACTATCCTCTTAGCTAGCCATATGCCGCAACACATCTCTCTAAAAGTTCGGCCCAAATCAAACTGGGATCTCACACAAGCTGACTACCAACCATTACATGGGCTTGTAAACCTAGTTTTGACTCATTAGGGTTGAGTTGCAGAACTAAGAACTTCTGCATGTGAATAGTGATTTGTGCAAGGCTCAGTTCCATTTACTTTTACATATATCTATCAGTAAAAATTAAAGTTCGGCTCAATAAAAATTATAGTTCATCTCAGTAAAAATCAGGTGATATCGATAGGGTCGTGGTGTATATTTGACTGATTTTCAATCTCAAATTTTACTGTGTACATGCTCTAATTGTGTGAACATTGATCTTGCTAAGATACATAGTATAGGAACTAAATCAATCAAATGAAATTCTCACACCCCATATCTCATATGATTGTATTACTAGTTTATAAATTCAATATATTTCCTAATTTATATAATAATAATTTTTTCTTCGTTATAGTTATCAATTTGTTTTTTCATGCAAGTTCAATTGATGGTCACAACATTTAAAGAATATAGTGGAATTACAAAACGCAATAGTATGAAATTATTTAATTATATATTATTCAATCATAAAAGCTATTTCATACTTTTAGGCCTCCATGATAATCACTTACAAATGTACAATAATGGCAAAAGAAAACAATTGGAGAAAGAGGATTATGAAAAGAATTGTGTGATAAGAATATGAGCAATATATTTCATTATATATTATTCACCAAGGATGTTCCATATGGAGAGTCTCAAACTAAATCTCAACCCCTAACTTCATCCTTTCAAGATTTTACCAAGGTTTCACATTTTTTTTCAAGACCTCATAAATTCATAAATCTTAATTTCCCAAGTACCATTTTTTCGAGGTTGAGTGGCTTCAAAATTTCTCTTGCAATATATAAGTTGACATCTATAAAAATGTGTAGAACATAGTTTTGTTAGCATAACTTTACAAGAGACCTTAAGTCCCCTCTACATCAATTGTTAACTTGTTGATTACGGCTCTTTTTACATCAAAAAAGAAGGGGCCGATCATATACAAGTTTTCATACCAAAGTTTCCATTCTCATATATACATCCTTCCCAATCAAACCTCAACTACATCACTAATCAGTTAATTCATATTAATTGATTAACTGATAAACCAACGCATGCTCTCCTGCTTAAGATGAGAGGAGAGGCAGGAAGAATGGGGAGAGAGGCAGGAAGAATGGGGAGAGAAGTAGGAAGAATGGCGAGAGAGGCAGGAAGAATGGGGAGAGAAGTAGGAAGAATGGGGAGAGAAGCAGGAAGAATGGGGAGAGAAGCAGGAGGACACAAGAACCAACAGCACAAGGAAAGAATTGTGCATGGTCGATGGCCAACTAAACTTTGGAGAAGAATAGGCGGATTGGATCACGGAACGGCTCATAATGGATGTAACATCCATGACCCAAGACCATCTATTCCTCTAGAAACATAGCCTCACTGAAGGTCACTCCTCTATCAGTGAGGATAAGGGTAGGCAACCTGTAAATCACAAAACATATCAAAGAATTAGCAAATGACATAAACAAGAACTTAAAAAATGTAATATGGTAAGATAAATCAAATGGAGTTATTTTGACAATAGAAAACCTTTAACAAGAAATTTAAATAGAACACAAATGATAAATTTTATGGAAAACCTACATCTTCAGCGAGGTTGTTTCGTGTATTGGTGAATTGTTGAGAGATTATGATATATGTTGGCGCTTAGATTTCTTCCTTTTCTTCTTCCTTGGACATGTCATGGGAGAAAGCATAAAAGTTGTTTGATGCTTTTGGATCTCCATGGTTACCAGCTAATATGAAAAACAATGGGACAGCGAGGATATGATGGAAAGAAGCAAACTGACTACGAGATATGTTATATGAATGGCTCATACAACATCATTTATATAGTGGAGGCTTAGGGTTTCAATAAAGATACAGTAGCCCATTGCCAGATCATTTTGAGATATTGTTTTTCATTTATGGTAGAAAATAATTTCTAAGCATCATTTTGAGATATTGTTTTTATTTATGGTAGAAAATAATTTCTAGGTAGCATTGATGGAATAAAAAAAAACAAAAAGTATTATACGTACGCGGGACGTAATAAAATTATTGTATTCTTAATAAAAGTAACCTCTAAATATAACAAAAGTTACCCATCAACACATTATATGTCAAATTTTATCAACTTTAAGGGGTAATTTTTTATTATATTAAGGGGTCACTTTTATTGAAACATAATAATTTTATTGTGTCTCGTATGTATACAATATTTTGTGAGAAATAATAATTGTCATTCATTTGATGTACGTCCTATTACTAAAAATATTTAATATAAATTTCTTTTCTACTATCTACCAAAAATCATACACGCACCATTCACACTACTATTTACTTTCGAAAATTGTATTCAAGTCGAATGTGACAATATTTTAGAGACTAACGGAATATAATTTTAAAAATATGAAGATCAAAACAATGATTATATTGATATGTTTCCATGACTACGTTGATACTCCATCTTTACATTGATGCGTTCCATTATACTGATACGTTTCCGTATATGTCATAATTGTTTAAAACTTGTAAGTGTGAACGATTGGTGTCCAGCATTATATTAACAGTGTGAACATAAAATTATCTATTAAAAAAGCATGATTTGATATACTCGATCCTTTATTCACTAATGTCATGAAAACCAAAGATATATTCATCATCAGAATGCTTGCTGATGTTAAAATAGACTCGAAGATTGCATAGATAAATGAAAGAAAGTAAAAACAAGATAGATCGAATAAGATGATAACTTTGTGATAGCTATACCTTGATAACAGTGCAAAGGATTCTTAATATTAACAGCAAAGCAAGACTACTACAGTGTGGTAGTAAGGTCAATAAACTCCAAGAAAAAAGAAAACACTTGACACATTAGGCTAAGTTAGACATAACTATGCTTGAAGAGTTGCATTGAAGTTTCAATAAGGTTTAGGCATGGTTTTAATAAAGCTGTTAGTTTGATTTGATGGTTTAATGAAGCCCAAATGAAGGCTTGATTATTTTAGACGTGATTACGAAGATTGTTAATGTGCTGGACTAGTTTTAAGGAAGGCTGGCTCATTTGCATTGAAGATCATTAAGAGAGGGGTTATAAGTCAAGTTCGATCCTATTATTCTTTTTCTTTAACCTGATTTTATTATGAAGGTTATAAGCAATATTTTCTGCATTGAAACCCTTTTTTTTGGCTGGTTAGTTTTTCTCCTTGATGAGCTTATTTTAAGGGGAATTAAGGAGGGGTTATGGAATCAAAAGAGCCTAGTATTGAAGAAGGGAGTTTTGGAGGATAATTGACTAAATTAAAGTGTTTAAACTCCAGCAAGTGATAGACCAACGAAATTCTCCAACAGCTTTGGTTCTCTTGGATTCCAAGGCCTTTTAAGCTTCCTTCCACAAATTTAATCCAGCTTATTTGATGCTTGTTTTATTAAGTTTAATTAGGAGAATTCGTTGATTAGTTTTTGTGTATAATTTTGGATTCTTAGACTTTTGGAATGATTTAGACTTTTCATTTACTTGAGTCCTCTAAGCTCCTTGGCTAATTTAGCCTATAAATAGGAAGTTCATTTGTAATGTTGAATGTTGTTAAATGTTATTGAGTTTTGATAATTAAAAGAATCCTTTTGCCTTGTACAATTGAGTGAATTGTCTAAGAAATAAAGTATACAAGAGTTTCTCTCGAAAAATTTGAGTATGAAGCTCAGTGTTCTTTCCTCTCAAATATATATGGTTTATGCAAGTTGAGTTTTTCTTGCCTACATATTCTTTGACTTCTATTTTCCCATCATAAATAATAAGAAAAAATTGAAATAAAAATACAACTTTTGACCCATATTGTCCATAAAAACCAACGTTAATTTTATTTTTGAAAAATCTCACCCGTGCATATTTTGCATTTTAAAAATGAAAATATGACTGACTTAGCAGCAATTGACAATGATGAGCTGGTGGTTGATGACCGTTGCATTAGAAATCATTCTGTTTCTCGTAACAAGAGATCTAATGGATACGTTCACGTCATTGCAAGCTAGGCATACTGCCTGCCAAATATGAGGTAAATATACATACCCTTATGTTTGTACGATGAATAATAAAGAATTACATCTAAGAGATAAGTACTGATATGAAAGAGTGAACAACGGTAGCATAGACAACTTCATACAGATTCATGATTTGTACGTTGATCTTTTATTTTCAGACGAAAAAATCGTCAAGAATATCACTCTTACAAAGTTGATGCAAAATAATTCATAAGCGGTGGCAGACTGGCAGATGCATACATGAGTACTGCGTATATAGTTATAGATTCATGGAGCATCCGCTCTATTAATGGCCTGTGATTTCGACTATAGGTACTACAGCAGTTTAGAGACATAGTCTAGCAATATTTGGTTGAGCTACCTAACACTTAATTAGCTTGAACTCGCCATTAGTCCGAGGCTCCTTCCTCCTAGCTAGCAATATGCCGCAATACGTCTCCCTAAAAGTTCGACCCTAATCAAACTGGGATTTCACGCAAGCTGACTACCAACCAATACATGGGCTTGTAAACCTAGTTTTGACTCAATAGGGTTGAGCTTGAGCAGAACTTCTGAATGTGAATAGTGATTCGTGCAAGGTCCAGTTCCATTTACCTTTACATAAATCAATCGGTAAAAATTAAAGCTCAGCTCAGTAAAAATCAGGTGATAAAAAGGGTCTTGGTGTATATTTGACTGATTATCAATTTCAAATTTTACTGTGTACGTGTGAAATCTCATACCCCATATCTCATATGATTGTATTACATGATTATAAATTCTAATATCTTTCCTGATTTATACACTGATAATTCTTTCTTCCTTATATTTATCAATTTAATTTAAATTATGTATTTACAATCTATTTTTACATTATATAAAGTTTATTATTGAATGATAATTACACTGTAGATTTAATTTATCACTCCCTCAATAGGCTCAATTCCAATGTACTCCATATATATTTGTTCTTTCATGCAAGTTCAACGGATGGTCACAACATCCAAAGAATATAGTGAAATTAAAAAACGCAATAGAATCATAAAAGCTATTTCATACTTTTGAGCCTCCATGATAATCAGTTACAAATGTAAATCAATGGCTAAGAAAAACAATTGGTGAGGGAGGGTTATGAAAAGAATTGTGTGATAAGAATATGAGCAATATATTTCATTATATATTATTCACCAAGGATATTTCATATGCAGACTAGGTGAGTCTCAAACTGAATCTCAACCCCCTAACTTCAACCTCGTAAGATTTTACCAAGGTTTCACAATTTTTTCAAGCCATACTAAATTTAAAATGCCTAGTTTCCCGAGTACCAATTTTTCGAGTTTGAGTGACTTTAAAATTTCTCTTGAAATATAAGTTGAAATCTATAAAAATTTGTGCGGAACATAGTTTTGTTAACAAAACTTTAAAGAGAGACCTCACAAAAAAAAAAAAAAAACATATACTTTCTTTGTTTGATTATCCAAGACTTGATATCAAATCCCGTCTACATTAGTTGTTGACTTACTGCTTGCTACAACCTTTCCATTCTCATATATACATCCTTCCCAATCAAACCCCAACTACATCACTAATCAGTTAATGCATATTAATTGATTAACTGATAAACCAACGCATGCTCTCCTGCTTAGAATGAGGAGAGAGGCAGGCAGACACCAGAACCAGCAGCAACAAGGAAAGAGTTGTGCATGGTCGATGGCCAACTAAACTTTGGAGAAGAATAGGCGGACTGGGTCACGGAACGGCTCATAATGGAAGTAACTTCCATGACCCAAGACCATATATTCCTCTAGAAACATAGCCTCACTGAAGGTCACT
This sequence comes from Dysphania ambrosioides, assembly GCA_026401315.1. Classification (NCBI taxonomy): domain Eukaryota; kingdom Viridiplantae; phylum Streptophyta; class Magnoliopsida; order Caryophyllales; family Amaranthaceae; genus Dysphania; species Dysphania ambrosioides. The sequence continues at coordinate 26,277,640 of CM048665.1, read as the reverse complement.
CCTCTATGAGTGAGGATAAGGATAGGCAACCTGTAAATCACAAAACATATCAAAGAATCAGCAAATGACATAAACAAGAACTTGAAAAAAAATGCAATATGGTAAGATAAATCAAATGGAGTTATTTTGACAATAGACAACCTTTAACAAGAAATTTAAATAGAACACAAACAATAAATTTTATGGAAAACCTACATCTTCAGCGAGGTTGTTTCGTGTATTGGTGAATTGTTGAGACATTATGATATATGTTGGTGCTTAGATTTTTTCCTTATCTTCTTCCTTGGACATGTCATGGGAGAAAGCATTAAAGTTTGTTGATCCTTATGATGTTTTGATGATGACCCAAAGCAAACTTGACTAATGTCTTTGTTAAGTTCCTGTGCATTACTGAGTTCCTGAGTAGGAACACAACTGAGCAGTGAAGAGAAGATGCAGCAGCCTTAACGGAACAAGAAGCTATTCAAGCCAAGCATCACATTGTTCCTGAGTAGGAACAAGAGGAGAACCACTTGAAGTTGCTGAGCTGAAACTTCATAGAAGTGAAGACATAAAGACTAAATCGAGTTTAGGATTTATGTAAGTGTGAAGGAACTTAGGTAATGGGAACTTGATTAGGAACTCATCTTGACATGAACTAAAACGTCAGTTTATTAAAAAGCTTAAGAAAATTTATTTATTCTGTTCTACTTAAAAAAAATGGGATTTGATAAAATCTGCTTTAGTAAAAAGATTTTATTATTATTGGAAAATAAGTTTTAAGATAATATTTTACAAAAAGATTTTTTATCATTTTGAAAAATATATCCTAATTCCAAGATTATCTTTTTACTACTTAACTGATGATGTTGAACGTGCATATTGTTGGCGAGATTTTAGGAAAACATTCAAAGTTTTCTGGAAACTTGGAGAGCACTCACCCCACGTTTCTCGCAACTGCTTGGACATGGGAACATGTCCTAAAACCAAGGAAACTTGGCAGTTGTGGGAGAAGTGGAGAGTCAGTTTAGAGATTATGTTTCTCTATAAATCCAGACTTGATTTTTCAATGAAAAGTGTGAAAACATAGACCTACAATATATTTTCACAAGAGCTTTCAAACGTTTATCCTTGAGTAGAGTTCCCAAGTTCCTAATTACTTCCAAGTTCCTCTTGCACATAGAGTAAATTTTACCAAGTTGTAATTGGGAGAAGGGGTTGAGTGAACCTTGTAGTGAGACTTGAGTGAGTCTAGAGTGTGAGATTCAGAGTAGAAACTAGAGAAAGAGAGAACACTACAATTGAGGGATTGTAGTGGGGAACTTAAGTTTGTAGAGGAACTTAAGTTGAGAAGAGTTCCATAGGTTGTAACTGAGTTGTTGCCCTATTAGTGAAAGTGTGTTAAAATCCCGAGTGGGTCGTGGTCTTTCTCCTTGTTGGGCACAAGGAGTTTTCCATGTAAAAATCTCTCTTTACACTCTTGTTCCTTATAGCGTTTTAAATTCCGCAATATTTGCTATAAGTTCCCGAAGTTGTTCCCATCTACAATTCACCCCCCCTCTTGTAGAATTCATCAAGTCAACAAAGTTATTTGATGCATGGTTACTAGCTAATCTGAAAAACAATGAGAAAGAAAACAATTGGAGAGGGAGGATATGATAGAGAGGAGCAAACTGACTACGAGATATGTTATATGAATGACTCCTACAACATCATTTATATAGTGGAGGCTTAGGGTTTCAATAGAAGATAGAGTAGCCATTTGCCAGATCATTTTGAGATATTGTTTTTCAATTATGGTAGAAAATAATTGCTAAGTAGCCTTGATGGAAAGAAAAACTAGTAAAGAAATAATGGTTTTTTTATTTGATGTACATCCTATTACTAAAAATATTTTATATTACTTATCCACTATCTACCAAAAAGCATTCACACACCGTTCATACTAATATTTACGAAATAAGTACTTTCGAAAATTGTTTTCAAGTCGAATATGACAATCTTTGGGGACCGACGGAGTATAATTTTAAAAATATGTAGATCGAAACAATTATATGTTTCCTCTACATTGATACAATTCCAATGATTATATTGATATGTTTCCATGATTACGTTGATACTAAATCTATTTTTACATTGATGCGTTTCATTATACTGATACATTTCCGTAAATGTCATAATTGTGAAAAACTTTGAGGTGTGAACGATTAGTGTCAAGCATTACCAGTGTGAACATAAAATTATCTATTAAAAAAGCATGATTTGATATACTGGAACCTTTATTCACTAATATCATGAAAGTCAAAGATATATTCATCATCAGAATGCTTGCTAATGTTAAAATATACTCGAAGTCTGCAGAGATAAATGAAAAAAAGTAAAAACAAGATAGAATAAGATGATAAATTTTCAAACATATATATTGTACCACAATATGGACCCTGCACCTGAGTGCATGATGCGCATCACGCACCTAGTGTAAAACGCAGCACAATTCAGTGGATTTAATTAGATATTCAGTGGATTTTATTAAATGTTCAGTGAAATTTATCAAATGTTTAGTGAGCAAATGCTCACTGAGATTTAGTAAATAGTCATTGAAATGAAAGACATGTTCATTGGGCAAATGGTCAGTGAGGTTTAGTAAATGGTCAGTGAAATTGTCCCGGGTGCACGATGCACATCGTGCACCCGGGTGCAGGATCTTATTTCTGACAGTATTCCTAACTGTGTTATAGATATACCTTGATAACAGTGTTAAGAAGTTTTAATATTAACAGCAAAACACATAGAAAAACGCATATAACTCGAAGTATGCAAATGTCTTCCATATGTTTCTTTCATGGATCCCATTATACTATTCCATCACATCGTTATGCGAGGGAAATATAACACACTGGTTAAAGCATAAAACCCAAACACTATAAAGCATAGTGTGTACTAGCGCTTCTTAACACACATCAGTTAACATCATCAACAAAAGGATGAGAATTTTAAAGCCTAACCAAAGCAACGTTACTACTAGCAATTGTCACTTCATTTCTTCAGGAAATGAACTTTTGAACAAGCAAAAGAGAAGTTGAAACACTTTAAAATAGTATTTGACAATTTTATAGCAAATTTTTTTTCAGATAAAAAAGAGCATTTTGGTTCCTTCTTTTTAATGACAATGAACATCAAATAGCTGAAACAGGAATCAAAGACCTAGCTGAAAATAGATGGGGTACGAAGATAGCATCATTAAGATACCATCTCTACCTCTACCCTCTCTTCTAGTCTTTTCGTAGGTTGTTTCAGGAGTTTATAAGATGGGAATGATGATCAATATAAAGAGAAAGAAAGGAGAACATAATTGCAAGCAAGTGTAGAAGACAACTCTAGATCACCAAATTTTGTTGACAATCACACCACATATCTTCATTGATTAATATAAAGGCAGAATAGTAAGGAAACTGCACAAACAGAGAGAAAAGAAGAACAAGTAGCTTATTAAGCCAGAAAATATCTTATAGCATAAGTATTTTGCAAGTACCTAAGCTATGGGCTCGTTAGTGTTTTAATATTCTGCAAGTACTTAAGATATATAACTTCAACGTGAAATATTATGTAGAACAAAAGTCATCACATGAATCTCAGCTTATTAATTGTGTGTTGCCATTTAAGGGCAGTACATACAACGCTAAGAGTGGAAAACAAACCTTCCACTCAAAAGAAACTGTAGAAGGTAAAATAAATATCTCTGGGTTAACGTTGCTTGCTAAATGCAAGTACATTAGAAATCAAAACACTTTGGAGCAGATTCTATCATAACACTAGGAATTTATTTTTTAGGACATAATCGAACAAGGTGCACAAATGCACAGTTAGTAAATCTTAAACTGGTGGTCTGTTGGAATTGAGAGATATCTAGGATTATTGAAACGTTTCAGTTTTAGCCTTTTAGTTCCACGATTCTTATTTTTATGGTTATATGGGACTTGTGTCTCCGGAATTCTGACAATTAGGATTTTAGGAACTAAAAAATAAGTTCCATCTAATAGATTATGGAGAGATTTTATTTCTGATACATTTTCCTTCTTTAGTTATACCAGATTAGCAAGATTATCGTCACAACCCGAAGTCACAGAAAGCTTTTATAGCCTAAGCTTTTATAGTCACATTTAATCAGCAATGTAGTTTCCAATTTCCGGAAGGCAGAAGAATCCATTTTAATAAATCACTTTTACTATTCATTAATATTCTCATTGCTTGAGAACCAAACGACAGAGATAGGATGCCCAAACTCTACCAGCCACATAAAGACAACGTAGGCTATTGGACGACTTTGACAGATCACAAGAAACTTATTCAAACAGCTATACTATTAGGAACAAAAGTTCAGCAAGTCAGAGTCATGCTCATGAACGAAAACACAAAGAGAGTCTTCACAATCAAACAAAGAAAGAGAAAGAATAAGTCTTCACTAAAACTTTATCCACTAGGAAATAAATTTAATCATCAAAGAAACTCCTAAAGACTCATGCCTATATGATGATCTATACGAGGAGCTACATCTTACAACCACTAATTTGCCATTAAACTATTTCTGGATAAATAATGGTGCTAGCACAGAATTCAGCTACAAAAAACGAGGTAATGCAAATGATGCATGATCAAAAAAACAATTCCAACTTGCTAAGCATGTAATGATACACAAGATGACAACTCAATTCTATAGAGACTCACGATGAAAACTTGCACAAAATATTTGCTTACTTCTTCATTTATTTCATCACATAAGTGACATAACCAAACACTAGCAAGACAAGCATATGGTTAGAAGAGTCTCTTCACCTTCTACCTAGTATAATGCAATCACAGTCCATCCATGTCAAGTAACTATACAGGGTAGGTTTAAGTAGATAAATCAAGTAAATAATCTAAAATCAATCAAACTCAATGTTTGGAAATTACAACCAAAACTAAACTATGCATGCATGTATTAGGAATCAAGCAAGTATGATGTAACCTCATTTAATACAAGTAAGCTTCATAGATTGCAACAACAGCAAGGAACCACAGACTAAATAATTATCAGTGTATTGATATTAAAATGGGATTATAATTGGAAGAAAGTCAATAATTCTATTAGATGCAGCTATTGTAAAATTCAGGAAAAGGATTATATCCTACGTTGAAGCTTTCAGCCAAAAAAATGACCATATTGAACCCAAAAAATGCACACAAATTCTTGAATTTTGTTTTTCAGATTCTGAGTCTGTAAAAGAAGCCTACATTTGTACATAGCACACAAACATCCACCAAAAAAAAAGGAACTCCAACTTTTTATATCCATTCCCCATCTCAAAATTCTCATGTCTAAGTTCCCAAATTATCACACAGGCATAATAATGAACAACAAGCATCAAGCTCCTCGTTTCCTCATTCCCTAACGGACGCGGTACCGCAATACATGACATAGATACCAATCCTTTCTACCATTTAATAAACGAGAAAAACATGTTCAAAGTGAAACCATATCAACATAATCTCCTTTATCCTCGTTCTCTCAACCCAACAATCAACATCAACATCAAACAAATCTTGCACTAACCACTACACATTTCTTCAAGAGGTAATATTTGAAAACACCATTTATTCAACCAAAAATTGAATATTTTAAATTGTTACCTGCCAAAAAAGCTTTCCAGCGGCTTCAGTGTCTCTAAACTGATGCGTACCCTCCGCAAGGACCAAATTAAACAAGGCGGTAATCGGCTTAGACTATGAATTCCTCCATTAAACTGACCACGTCACACAAAAATTCAAAGATCCAAGTCAGAAATCATCAAAGAGCCAACATTTAATATCAAATTTCCAACTTTTTTTTTTTGACAAAAATGAAATTTGTAACACAATAAAATGATCAGCTAAATGACTTCACAGGGTTGAAATTAAGAACCAAGAAGATCAAATACGAACTTACAACAAATTGGCTCAATTGACAACTGGGTTAATGCCAATTCTTGCTAATTCTGAATGCTTTGTGAGACCCACCTAAATTTTTAAAATTTAGTTAAGAAGCAAGAAATTGAGAGAGAATAGGAATGTATTGAACTCTTAAGAGTCTTAATCTAGATGTTGAGACGAACAAGTCAGTAGCCCACCCAGTAGGTTGACTAGTAGGTGTGTGTGGACGGTATCGTCGTGCCACTCGTGTGCCGTGTGGCAAGGGACCTCAAATTGGGTCCACGTATCATTTCTGGGTTGATCTATCGCGGGTCAATTCTTATCGGGTCGGATTAAAACGGGTAAATTTGTTCTTTCAAGTCAAGTCAGGTCAGGTCGGGTCGTTATCATGTCGGGTCAAATCGGTTATTTACTTTGTCGGGTTTAGGTTGGGTCATGTTCAATTCGAGTCATGTTCGGTTCGGTTCAATTCAGATTAGTTTTAGACGGTTTACAACGGGTTTTTTCGAGTTCGGATTATGTTCAATTCGGGTCAATTCGGATCGGTTCCAGATGGGTTATAACGGGTATAAAGGGTTGTTCCAGATTCAAATCATGTTCAGTTACAGTTAATATGAATCGGTCTTTAGACAGGTTATAGCGGGCTGTTTTTATTTCAAGTAGATTTCGAGTTCGAATCATAGTCGGTTCGGGTCGATCCGAGTCGGTTCTTAAATGGGTTATTTAATTGTATCACGGAGATTTGATAATGTAATCAATTTCAGAATTGAATCATTTTATCAAATATCAAACAAGTATCAAATATCATATATAGAGTATAGATTGATTGAGATATAGAGTGATAGACTCATGGACATATTATAATTGATAAACTGAAAATTGGATAAGCAGTTGAGCCGTCTAAGCAAGATACATTTTATCAACGGGTCAGGTTATATTCGGGTCGGACGCAAATCCGGTTCAGGTATTGAAATATCGGGTCTAATTAGTTACGGATTAACTTCAGGTCGGATTGGGTCGGGTTACGGGTCTCACTTTTCGGATCATAACCAGGTCGAGTATAGATCGGCTTCAGGCAGTTTCGCAGGTCGGGTCAGATTTTGACATCCCTGCGTGTGGTTGTGTTGTGGCTAGATTGCCTACTAATTATTAGTAACTACTAAAGTATCTACTAATTGGGGTTTTGTTATGCTCAAGTTAATTGCAGTTGTTTTAAGTTATTACTTATTCTTCTTAGAATTATATAACTAAACAATTTTTTTTTTAATGACTAAGGAGTAGATATTGTAAATATCTCACTCTATATCACACAGTGGAAGAATGCAACTACGGCACTATGCTAAAGGTTGTACTTTGTACTCCATAATTTATATACTTGCACGCCTAAAATAAAATGTGAGGCTTATATTTACAAATCAAGCCACAAAATGGTTGATGCTCATGCAGGCATGCCTACCAGGCTACCATAATAATTCATTATTGTCTACTAATAAGAGTCCAGGGAATATTGAACTTATAATTTAGCCATAACTATTCCAACCGATTTCTATCAAGAAAGGTAAATATTATAATACTGTAATAGTATGATGAAATCATCTAATACAAACTTGCCATGCTCATAGTTTTTTTTTTTAATTGATCATTGACAAAACAATGACAAAGTCAAGTATTAATCTCAAAAAGTCGTGTCAGTGCAGTTTGGTGGAGCTGAAACCCTACCAATTTTCTTGCTTGATGGGGTGGCTATGATTTCCTATGAATTACAAGTGTATTTTTTACATTTTTAAATAAGTAGTTTAATTTATGATGGTTATTTTTCAATATGTTTTGTTGATGACTTGATGATATAGCACCATATGGGAGGGAATAGAGGAGGAGGATTTTTGTGGATAGACTCTCGGTTCATGCACAGACACAAACTTGGTGGAGCTACAATCCTTAACAAGCAAGAATCTTTTAAGACCAATCCTATCCATTTAATATAACAAAATTGTTAAAAAAGGAATAATCAAGATCAATAAAGTCCTCTCATATGCTTGAGCAAGTAGCAATCTCTTTGATAGTGAACCACATAAATTTGAGTGTGTTCTTTGTAGATTTGGAGTACCAAAGGAGATCAATAACAACTCATTCCAGTTTCTCCATCTTCTAGGACTCAACGCCCTTGGGTAAGAATGCAGCGGGCCAGATAAGACCAAAGATGATCAAGTTGGAGAATATCATCTCCTCTAATGTATACTTCTTCCTTCCCATTCATCTTCAACCTAAGATGAGCTCAGTAGGTAGCCACAACCCTTCAGCAGGGAAAATCAATAGTATGGTGAGATAAGCTAGTGTTAAAGTTGATGACTAGAAACCTTTAAATTGTCTTTTTAAAAACTTTTAGCTGGAGCACACAGTTTAAGACATCAAAGCATGGGAAACTGGTGATATTCAGAGTATGTTAGGGTAAACAAAATCACAGATAACTTACACAGTGGTCACAAAGCAAGTATCTAATTTTAGGTCAGAAATTGTGTTTTCTAGTTTCACCAAAAAAATTCCTCCACATAAAGATAACAAAATTCCACGCAGAGAAGCAAAAATATAGGAGCATCATCATATGTAAGTACATTTACATAAATAACAAATGTAAAATTGAACACAATTGTGAATTTGGTTAGACCACCAGTTCAATAAAGGCTTACTCTAGGTACGATGGTCCTTAGTTCTCTTTTGATTCTTCCTTGGACTTTTGATGGTACCAAGAATAAAATCTACTTGATCCTTTTGGGTCTCCATGATACTTGGAGACTCTGTAGAACAATGACCAAGAAAATTTCAAGGAGAGGAAAATATTTGATGAACTTCTGAGAAAATTGATAAAAACTTGCAGAAATGTGTTACATAATATACAATCAAAAGAAACCTAGATACACAGCTAGGAAACAAAATAAACTAGTTCTGGGAACATAAGAAATGCTTCCTAGATACACACCAAAAACTGGATACAGAAGCTTGCCAACTGCCCCATAAAAAATACACCGGTTGTTTTACTAATCAAAAGATGTTGTATGCACACGGGATACAAAAACAAAAGTTACCCCTTAATATAACAAAAGTTACTCCTCAACACAATATATCTCAGTTTTAAGAGTAATAGGCCTAAGAATAAAGATAAAAACTTAATCCATTGCAAGCAGTTTTAAGAGGAAGATTAAAGATTAGCCCCTAGAAGACAAGCCTCTTGCAAAAACACACATTTGTCTATCTTTGTAATTTTATAAGCTTTGGGTAAGATTACCAATGCATGAGTGGGGTTATTATAAAATGCTCTTGAGATTTTGTAATAGGTCTAAGATTTTTTCTACCTGAAAAAGTAGCAATAAATTAAACTAACATAGAAAGTAGTACATATTAAGTATCAATACCTCCCTTTTGAAAACAGTCATTTGGTGATTTCTTGACACACTATGATATATATTGGTGCTTTGTTCTCTATTTCTTCTTCGTTGGACATTTCATTATAACAAGCATAAAAACTATTTGATCATTTTGGATCTCTAAATGGCAACTCTCTAGAACAATGAGTCAATGACCAAGAAAACAGAGAGGGACTGAAGGATATCAAGAAGCAGTGGACAAAGAGTTGTGACAAAACTGAAACCAACTATATCACTTATATAGGAGCCATGAAGTGGACACTAGGGTTTCAGAATACCATGCTGTTTCCAACTTCATGGCTCTATATAAGTGATATAGTTGGTTTCAGATTTAGGTAAAACATAATCATCAAAACAAAGAAGTGCATGCAAACAAGAGAATCACAAAGAAATATGTAAAACTACTTTAGACTTCTAAGTTACCTGACATGCAGGGGTCTGCCTCAGAGAGAAGCCTAGCATGGCAGATCTTGTTGTAGGCTACTTTAATTATTTGATGCAGACACTAACAACTATTTTTACAAATGGAGTCCAAAACCAAATAACACAAATTCCAGAATAACAACTTATATACAGATAAGAAAATAAGTATAGTGATTCGTTTAGTTACCACAAGAGTTGAAGCACTTGAAAGACAACACTTAAATGAGATGGAATGTAATTTTATAAAACAATTAACATATTCAAACAAATGCATTCAAGTCAATAATTCGTAACTTTATAATATCTATATCTTGGTTTTTAGAAAATTAAGTAGCTATACCATGGTAATCCTCATGATGCAGAATATTACCAGAAATAGGCATAAAAAGTGACATTCCCATTAAATTCTTCCATAAGCCAATGAGAGTACACCATCAAGTCCGCAAGTCACCTATTTAAGCTAAAGCCTCCAACAGAAAAATGAATAAAAAGAAGACGAACAAACATAAAAGAGAGGGGGGCGGCAAACACAAATTTAATTTATTCTTAAGAGAGAACCTCAATAGTGATAACACAGTGACCTTGAGGGTTGAAACTGTTCAATGTACTCACTAGTTAGCTCCCTGCAACAGCAAGGCAAGAAACAAAACTGACACCAAGAAACATAAGGAGTAACCTTATCTCCAATTTGAACTTGTACACAAGCTCAGTGAAGGTAGTAGTTAAGTGGAATTCAATACAACAAATTAATAATAATATAGCACACTGACAACAGAAGCAGACAAAAATTCTTTATTTCCTTCTTTAACAAACAAAAAATAACTAGATGATCATAATAAATAAAATAAAAAGTATAAAAGGTTAACTATTATGATCCCTTCTCAGCAAAAATGAATTTTCAAAAACACAAGTGCAGTCAGAGTAGAAGACAACTTAACAAAGTTTGAGAATATGTTAATAAGTAGAGTGAGGAAGAGATCGTGATCATAGTGTTAAGTGATTTCAAATTTGCAAGACCATTTCTTTATCAAGTGTAGCTGTACCATGTCATAATTCTTATATTTGGCTCGCAAAGTTAAGTGTCCTTGAAGAAACTTCTTCACATCAAACTATTCACTAGGTATCTTATCAGGATGGCCACATTTTAGGAACATATTTCAGGATTACCAAACATTTGTTGCTCTGAAGAAATGAACACTAAATTTAAGTTTTATCCATTACCATAATGTAAGATCATATTGAGGGAGACACAAGTTCTAATTATCTATCATGCCAAGACATTTCCATGTAATCGGTTTCCTTATGTCTCTGGGCTTCAAGCCAGAGTGTATAACTTGGACAAAACATTGACAATGCACATGAACAAGATTGGCTAGCCCCCACTGTAAAAAGTACATCAAACATTAGCACAGGTTTCGAATGTGCCAATTACTTAAATGGAAAATTTAGTCACCTAAATAGCCAAATAATCCTACTAGATTGAGTAGCAAATGTAACACATGCTAGCATGCAATGTGAGGTGAACATAAATCACTTGTCAACATGCGCATTTAGGTGATACATTAGCAACAAAGCAATGAAGTGCATACAAACAGGAGATTCACATACACTCTTATATGAAACAAAATGACATCATAAACCAAATTATCAACAAAAAAAACCCCACAAAATCTAAAAAAAAGTCTGCAGTCATTCTGCAGCAGCACAATCCAAATTCTACAACAACGGCACAGGTTAAGCTAGCACTGATTTCCTTACCCTTATACCCAATCAAACAAGTAGATGTCATAAACACTCCAAATCATCTAAGCAGAACTTTTATGTTTAGAAGTATAGACGTATATTAATCTATACCAGCACAAGTCAGAACAGCATGAAAGCCACGAGAATTTCGACTCATGAGTAGGGGTATATTAGAAAAATACATCCCCCTCAAAATGTATTATTATAACCAGAACACTCCAAATCATCTAAGCAGAACTTTTATGTTTAGAAGTATAGACGTATAATAATCTGTACCAGCACAAGTCAGAACAGCATGAAAGCAACAAGAATTTTGACTAGAAAAATACATCCCCCTCAAAATGTATTATTTTAAACCAGAACACTCCAAATCATCTAAGCAGAACTTTTATGTTTAGAAGTATAGACGTATATTAATCTATACCAGCACAAGTCAGAACAGCATGAAAGCCACGAGAATTTCGACTCATGAGTAGGGGTATATTAGAAAAATACATCCCCCTCAAAATGTATTATTATAACCAGAACACTCCAAATCATCTAAGCAGAACTTTTATGTTTAGAAGTATAGACGTATAATAATCTGTACCAGCACAAGTCAGAACAGCATGAAAGCAACAAGAATTTTGACTAGAAAAATACATCCCCCTCAAAATGTATTATTTTAAACCAGAACACTCCAAATCATCTAAGCAGAACTTTTATGTTTAGAAGTATAGACGTATAGTAATCTATACCAGCACAAGTCAGAACAGCATGAAAGCAACGAGAATTTTGACTCATGAATAGGGGTATATTAGAAAAGTACATCACCCTCAAAATGTATTATTGCTAGGCCATCACCTAATATGGAACCCACTTGACAATACTGTAGAGATGAAGAACAAAAAAAACTTAAGCCCGAATCAGACAAAAGTACAAAACCAGTAACAATATGAAGCAGAAAAGAAAACATAAACCAAAACAACATTCATAGCTCTGCCAGCTACAGTACATAACATTTGAGGATAAACGATGACAAGTGACTTTGCCAAAATTCTCACAAGGATCTCTACAAGTTGATTGCATTGACCAATAGAAATTATTTTATAAGTTGTCAATTTGACCTGACTCAGCTTTAAAAAGAAATAAGAATTTGTATTCGTAATTAATACTAAATAGTGATTTGAGCATAACATTAATTTCTTACAATCCTCAAAATAAATGAGGACAATCCATGAAGGACAGGAGAAATATTTATATTCAAGTGGCAAACACACGTCGTGAAGAAATTACAAACTGTATTAACAAAACTGAACTGTACATTATCGAGGTTATAGGTCAAATTATTAGCTCCGACAGTAGAAATCAAAGCTCCTATATGTTAGGAGTAATAGTCATATCAAACTATTATTCATCTATCCTAGTCAAGAGTCAAGTTTTGGATCTAAACACATGCTCGCATACAAACAGTATATGGACCTTAAACCAGGGTGCATGATGCGCATCGTGCACCCTGTGTAAAACGCAACCCAAAATAACACAAAACGCAAGTGTCCAGTTCAATTTTTACACGTCAGATAATGCACTGACCATTTACCCCAACCCAGTGACCATTTGCAGTTTCAAAATCCCCCCAGAAACCGTCATATTTGGGCATGACTGGACGAGCCTCATTTCAAGGAATATGGCTGTTGTGCATTCCCTATGCAACTGCCATCATTTCCTCCCCATTTTCCCAAATAAATAAGACAAATCTTTTCACTTTCAACCCTTCCACTTTCATTTCACTCTCTCTCTCTCCCGGTGCTTCCCTTCAGTGCAATTAACTAATTGGTCATTGAGATTAAGGACTTGTTCAATGGAGTTAATTTGATATTCAGTGAGATTACTAACATGTTCAGTGAAGTAGAAGACATGTTCAGTGGAGTCAGAATGGATGTTCAGTGGAATTATCTAGATGGTTAGCGAAATTTATCAAATGTTTAGTGAAATAAAATACGTGGTCAGTGTACATAACTAAATGTTTAGTGAGAGTTAAAAAATGGTCATTAAAAATGAAGGACGTGATCATTGAATGTAATTAGATGTTCATTGCAATTGACTAAAATGTTCAGTAAAATGGGAGTAAAATGTTCACTAGAATTGGCTTAATGATCGATAAATGATTTAGTAAATGGTCAGGGAAATGAATGAAATGTTCAGTGGAATTATGTAAATAGTCATTGGAAATGGAGAAATGTTCAGTGGAATAAGGTACATGATATAGTGAGATTTAATAAATGGTCATTGAGATTTAGTAAATGTTCAGTGAAAAGAGGAAGATGTTCAGTGGAATTATGCGAATGTTCAGTGAAATGAATGAATTGTTTAGTGGAATTATTTCAATTATTCGAAATATGAACAGGGAATGAGTTGGCTAGGCTTTTACTTTTGAAGACCAGAAATAAAATACAAAATTAACAATGCCAAACGTAACATTGCAAAATCTCACATATTGAAGTAAATCTTGAAAAGGTCTCTGCGAAAAAAACTCACGCATCATCATTACAAAAAAATGCTCCTTCCAAATACAATATCTTAGATTTTTGGACTGATATGTAATGTCCATTCAAACAATACCTAATGTTCATTCGTTTACACTAGTATGTTCATTCGTTTACACTAGTACGTTCATTAGCCTAGCGTGTACAATATTAAAATATATCACAATAGTTAAATATTTTTACAATCATTAAATATATTACAATAGGTACAGATACGTAGAAATATTAAATTAAAGAAATCCCAATACATAATCATTACAAATTAATGTTTCATCTCAATGCATTCTTTTTGAACTATTTCTCTCAAGTAAAACAAATGTTCACTGAATAATAATAAATGTTCATTTTTGTTCAACTAAATGTTCAGTGTCTCATTATAAAATATTCATTGTAAAACTTTCAATGAATTCTTTTTGAACTAATTCACCCAAGTATATAAATGTTCATTGGATAATACTCACATGTTCATTTATATACCACTAAATGTTCAGTGAATGATTATTTAATGTTCATTCGTGTATTGTGTCGTTTTCCATGCATTAATTCTAGCCTTTTTGTCACGATTCCCGATGCAAAAAATTAGACTGTCCCATTTAACAGCAGCGCTATAGTGACATCTGCAAAAACAAATTTTTTTTTTCACATTTATCAAGTATAACTTTTGCATTTCCCAATTACCAACTAATATTTTCTCTCAATACTCAATTATCATGCTGACATGTCTCCCACCCCATGCTAACGTGTCTCCCACTGCACGCTCACTCTGCGTTTTGAGTTATATTGGGCTGTGTTTTACACGTGGTGCACGATGAGCGTCGTGCACCCCGGTGCAGGATCCTAAGGCAACCTTTTTAAGTCTTTTAAACACACATCAGACAACTCATAACCAGCTTGAATGAAGCATAATAGGGACAACATTCAATAACTTTATAAGAGTTGAAATTCAAAAGAAACGTACCTCATCTAGGCCAACCGAGTGATACTTTTCACTCAATTCCTTACAGAATCCAGTGCTGAAAATACACAACTCACAACACTTACTCATGACTCGCATCATTCTTGCCGCAGCGATCAAGAAACTCTCTTTGTCTGACTTGGGTTAGAAACCTAAAACTCTAGAAGTAGCCAGAGCGGCTACTGATGTTCTGGAATAAAGATATACGGTTCCATGAATCAAGAGTCTATCTCATGTATAATGAAAATACATGAAACAGCCTTCAAACTTCAAAAAAAAAATTGAACAAATTGGACAGATAAACCCGAAGAACCCCAAATAAGATGACAAAGAGAGAAACTTTGGGATCACTGCACGCAAAAATGATACAAGTCAACTGCGTAAGACCACATCAATAGCGGCTGGGGTTTTCTTGCAATGGAGCAGTTTCAGTGTACCCAAACACAAAAGCCAAATTTATAAGAATAAGCCTAGAATAGAGACAACAAAATCATGATTTTCAGCTGAATCTTGAAGGATATTGATTTTGAACATCCAACAGATCAGAATATCAGATATGATACTACTAACCTGGAGAATCGCAGATTTGCAGGCCAAATCAAATGGGATTTTCTTGGTTTAAATCTGGATTTTGATATTGTGGATATTCTGGGTTGGTGTGGTTGTTGGGCCGTAGATTAGTATGACACTGCCAGATAATATGAGCAACCCTATCATTTTCACATGGGGGTCTTATGTTCTGTTCAGCAGATTTTTATTCATTTTCTTGATATGATTTTATATGAATTAATAACAATATTTTATCTTATTAAACTTATTTTAGGTATATGTTATTCTTGATAACATTTTTACTGATCTAGTTTGATATTATCTGATTTTTTTCCTTAACTAAGTGACAATTCTCATTACAAGACTTAAAGTTGACTTTACCAATTTTAAGGGGAAATTAGGACGTAATCATATAATAATGAATGTAAATCCAATTATACGTTAATCATATGACAATGGAAACCCAATCCAAATGACTCCTTACCTAGTTTAGGTTATTAGATGTAAATGTAAGGTCTCATCACCTTTATGACAATAATAAGCACTTGTATTATGTCCTTTTACTCCTTTTGCTAATAGCCACCCCTTCTTTGAAATTTGAAAAACTTTACACCGAACACTTATTCTCTAATCTACTCTTAAGTTATTGACAAGTAACTAGTTTATTAGCCTAACTTATGCAATTGCATGTGTTATATATAACTAAGATTTGAAATCCAAAAAATTATCGTTATATACGTACAAACTATATCATTTTATCTCGTATAGCTATAAGAAGGCATTGTCGGTCTAATATGTGATAATATTATAGTTGGTCAAAATTTATACCTATTATCTCTTCAATTATAAGATATATAAGTAATGGATTAAATAAGTGTATAATAATATGATATACAACAAGTGTTAAGTCATCTATATTGCAAGTGAAAAGTTATGCATTTAAATCCTAGGAGGACATGTTTTCCTAAAATGGGATGATCACTTAATATGATGTCACTACACAAATTACATGACATTTAATAAAAGACAATGAAATGTGGTAAGATAGCATGTTATTGATATGGCTTTTCAAAGAATATTGATAAAGATTTCAGAAAATGAAAATAATATCTTATTTTCTCAAGAAAATTACATAAATAATTTGGCCTGTAGCCTTGACGCCAATTGCAAGGAGCTTATTAGCTCGTCAACTACAATGAACGTCGTTGCATCAATGTCTTCACTGTCTAACTCCTGAAGTACAAGAATAGGTTTATCTTTGGAGGGCTCAGTGCCTCCCACAACCCCCTTGTCAAAATAAAGGCATTGACAGTCGTCCTCTTCTTGATGAGCTATGGAAGAAAATTTGAGCATTTTCTCTTCACTTCTGCTTTAGGTAGGGATGCTTGTTGAACAAGAAAGTAAAAAATATTAGTAAATGAACCTAATAAGCACTAATGTGCAAGACATAGTCCGTGACATGTAAGGTGACATGGACCATCCCTAATAAAATATTCGTGACATGTAAGGTGACATGGACCATCCCTAATAAGCACTAATGTGCAAGATATAGTCCGTGATACCTAGGTGATAGTGACCCTCCTTATTATTAAGCACTAAAAGTGTCACAAATAGTCAATAAAACTAAAGTGACACGAACTATTCCTATTGAGCACGAAGGTTTCATAGATAGTACGCAACACCATGGTGATGAGGACAATTCTATTAAAACTTCGAGTAATTTCTAATAACTCATGACATCACAAATGACCCGGACCTTATAAGAATATTATAAAGTTAGGCGGTGACTTATTTGAGGATATTTTGTGACTTTTACTTCTAACGAAGGTACATCTCCTTCTCAATTTGTTTATTCTTCATATAAGCTTGCTCTATCAACCAATCCGAAGATGTTAAAGCGAAATCAAGAGATCAAAGAACTATAAGACAATTTTTATCTAGATAAAATCACTAAGATAAATGCTTACTTGTATTGCCTACTTAAAATAAGTGGGTGCTACTAAGAAGTCAAGGGTTTTTGAAATCTTTTTTTCGAAGGCTACCAAGGAGGAGTGCTCTCTTTGCGCCCCTTGTTAGATACATATCAAAAAACCCCGAGAAATAATCAAGCTGTCTTCTTTCCTCTGGTTTCTCATGATGGGATGTCTATGATTTCATCCTCAAAAGTTAAGAATGGTGATTTGAGAGTCCAACGTTTTAAGATATTTGGAAAAGACTTGCTACTTGAATTAACGTAGACAAACTACTTGCGCTAATAGGGAGTTATCCCTTTTGGTATGCCCGACACGATGTCATGTATTCCTTGATATTTTTGAGCTCATACCAACCTTCTGCACTCTCTACATAGCGGGTCAATTGACGAACTTAAAGAAGGACATCGATACTAGGCTCCCATACACGCATCTCACATACCGCCATACAACTCAATATGTGGAACCAAGAGAAAGGTGTGAGCTCACACATGCCTAAGTTCAAATTTTCATTATATTCAAAACAAAAAGGAGGGGGGGGGGGGGGGGGGGGGGGGGGCAAATGCTAGATGCTAGATTATACATATAAGCATGGAAGACATTCATCATAACACAACTCGATAGTATGGTTAACCTCTGAGATAAAATATTAGCATTCTTTTCCCATTAGGTAGCTTATAAATAAGTTACCAGTATAACCAAGGATGCACTAACAAAACTCCACACATTACATACTATAAAAAGAAGATATGATGGATTTAACGGGATCATTAGAATTTGAATCTGGCGCTTAAGGATGAGAAGTTGCCACCATGCTATAAGTAGGTCTTAAAGGAGGAGGCTTTTCAAAAAATCTTGGACCTTTTGTGGGCCTCGGTTTTGATTAGGCTCTTAAAGCAAGAGTTTGTCTTGTTCTAGCCATATTTAAGAAAGTTATATTTACTTAGACTATGCTTGCATAAATAAGAATTAGGAGATTTATCTCGACAAGAAGGTATGAGATATTAATTCTTTATGATACTAATATTTATACTTCCACTTTTTAATGGTATCACTAATAATTATAGGGTAGATGTCAACTAATTTAATTAAGTTGGTTAAATTCTTGGAGGATGGTATCTAAGACCTAAGATCAAATCCCGTCTACATTAGTTGTTGACTTGCCGCTTGTGGCACTCTTTATATAAAAAAAAAACAAAATAAAATAACTATAGGCAAAATTTATGCTAATTTTTTTTCTTTATATAGTAATACATGTAAAACATTTCCCAGTTCCCCTTTTTAAAATGTTATAAATGTCAAGAATTTCCTAATTATTTTTCCTACTACGTTATAATTAAAATAAAATTCGAAATATTCACTACCTCTAAACATAAATAAGTATGATAAAAAATATTAATGATAGGATATAAAACTCATTACTATTGTATTTTCTCGGAATGAAATGAGTGCAAGCTATATTCGAATCAAACTTGCTTACAATACAATTGGTGACATCAAAGGTAGGAATTCAATTACACTATTTGGGAAATATTCTACAATGATTAAGGGTTGCCAAGCTTCTTATTAAAAACTTTGCAAATCATATAAGTACACACTTTGTTGATTTATTAGTGTACGTAGAGTACATTGGATATTTTGGTAAATTCGTTCACATTTATCTTATATGCTCCATGAACATAAAATGAAAAAAACAAGAGTTGCATTGTTTCTTATAGAATGATGGGAGGAGGAGTGTTATTATCTACAAAAATACAAATGCAAATTCAAAGCTTCCATCTAATCCTTTCATAGTTTTGATTTATATAGGATACTTATATGACTAAAATGTTTAGTATTGTTATAAGTTTGTCGAAAATACAATATAGGTCCAAATATCATATTATTGTCAATAGTAAGTATCTAACTTTTTACAGCGTAACTAGTACATTATTAAACTGTTATCTTTTCAAATTCATGTACTAATATGCTTTTTAATTTATAGGTATATAAGTCCGTCATCAATTTTTCACCTGATTTTTAGAGATTCTATTGAGACATCATTTCATCTTTTCTAGGTATGAAAGTAAAATTTGAATTCATTCTAACCTCAATCTTAAAAACTCCTATTCAATCCAACTTTGTTTAAATGAGTTTACATGTAAGATTTTTTTTTCCAGCTCAATACAAACGCTTTGTCTTAAAATGAATCTTTTTAGCCAATAAAATGACGATTAATGCCTCAAAGACTCAATGAAATTGTTTAAGAATTGTTCTAATGTCGCCCACAAACCACGTGTAGCTAGCTTATCCCTAATAGACCATAACCATAACCATAACCATAAGTCGGCCCATTATGGTCTGAAATAGATACAAACTGACCATGGTGATAAGCCTGCACTAGGCCACTTAACCCAATCCTTTATGAAACATTGAAACCATATGTCTCTAGATCTTCTTAACGTACTGGCTCACCTAACAGGCTAACAATCATTTTTCAAAAATCACCTCTTCCTCAGAACCCTTCCCCTTCCTCCCCCAACCCCTGCTCTTCCTTTCAAATGTTCGATCCTGGAGATTCCTAAGCTTAATCAACCCTAATTTCCTGAATATTCTAGAATTTTCCCAATTTTACTCCATCCATCATGCCACTTTTCCTCTCCGACGACGAATTCGACCGACTCAGAACCGCCGGTGACGCTTCCGCGGTGGCGGAGAAGGCGGATTCCTACATTCGCGACCTCTACTCTAATCTCGAAACTGTCAAAGCCGAATTCGATGCCACCTCCATCACTGCCGAGCAAACATGCTCTATCCTCGAGAACAAGTACCTCTCTCTCTCGTCCGAGTTCTCCGCGCTCGAGGCTCGCTACTCCGAGCTCGATTCCAATCTCCAGCATGGTGTTTCGGAACTCGCTCAAGTTCAGTCGGATAAACACCAGCTTCATCTCAAATGCGTAAGTTAATCTCAATTTTTGTTGATTTCGTAGCATTTTTTGGTTTTAGTATTGATTCTGGATTTTGTGCTATTGTTAAGCGTTATATTCCTATTTTTGATTAATTAGGGTTTGGCTAATGGTTGTAATTGAGAGAAACTGGAATTTGCAGTCCATTTGTGATAAAATTTGACGATTTTCGTAAGTTTGTGGAAGTAGCGAGTATTAATAATCGAACTTTTGAACGGCTATACGTTTAGACTTAATTGATGAGATACGAAGTGATTCACCGACATTATATGTGCAAAGTTTTTATGTGGTTCTGTGATTGTTCGCTATTGCTATTGCAAATATGGATGTAAGTTGGCTAAGTGTATTTCTTAGTGGTATTTACTGGAGTATTGGGCTCTATGAGAGAAAATCATTTGTTTCTGATGGAGTGCTTCTTTGAAATTTTTTTCCAATTAGGATGTTTCTATGTGTGTTTTTGACTTGTTGCCAATGTTTTAAGAATGCTTTCTCATTGCCTTGACTGTTGCTTACTTGTCTTAGATTGAAAAAGATGGAGAGATTGAAAGGCTGTCGTTGGAAGTGAAGGAACTTCAAAAGTCAAAAAGGCAAGTACTGGAATTGATTGGGATGAAGGACACAGAGATTAGTGAGAGTAAGGCTACTATAAGTAGTTATCTTGACAAGATCACGAGCTTGACTGAACATGCTGCTAAGAGAGAAGCTAGGGTGAGAGAGCTTGAGGCAGATTTGGTACGCTGCAGGGCTAAGTGTGACCAACTATCACAGGAGAAGGAGCTTATTGAGAAACATAACACTTGGCTCAATGAGGAGTTAACTGTAAAAGTAGACAGTTTGCTGGAGCAGCGTAGGAAAAGTGCAGAAATTGAGGCTGAATATTCTATGAAATTGGCTGATATGGAAAAGCAGTACTGCGAATGCTCTAGTTCCTTGAATAGGCACAAGGAGATGGTCAGAGAGCTAGAATCCAAGATAGAATCTTTGCATCGAGAGTTATGTTCAGCTCGGGATGATGCTTCTGCTGCTGAACAACAGTATGCAGCAGAAATCTCAACAGTTTCTAAATTGACTGAACTGTACAAGGAGAGTTCTGAGGAGTGGTCTAAAAAGGCTGGAGAGCTGGAGGGTGTGATCAAGGCTTTGGAAACCCATTTAAGTCAAGTGGAAAGTGATTTCAAAGACAAGCTTGAGAAGGAAACTGCTGCAAGAAAGGAGGCTGAAAAGGTTTCTATGGAGTTGAAGGAAAAACTTGAAAAATGTGAGGCTGAACTTGAGGCAAGTAGAAGAATGAATGAGCTGAATATTCTTCCATTGAGAAGTTTTACCACTGAAGCCTTGATGTATACTTCTAACACAAATGATATTGCTGGAGATAATCTAGCAATTGTACCTCATGTCCCAACAGGTACACCCGGTCTAATTTATTGTTTATTTGTGCTCTGTAGTCGTAATTGATTTGTGTGGAATGCTTGAATCATTAGTTGAAGGAATACATACTCGAAAAGTGTGAGGCTCATTCTGTATCTCTGTGGCAAAAGTCGTCTGGAGCCAAGGCATATGATAGAGCGTATGTGTTTGTCTCATAGACATTAGATGGGGATATACCAATAGGAGACTATGGAATAGATTTAATCATTTAATATTGAAATTACCTTAGATTTGGTAGTAGTGGCAATTTTATTGGGATTAAATAAGTCATATTTACTAACTTTCATACTTTATTCCTCGACTCGCCCTTGTATCTCTCAATATACTTTGTGTAAATCTTTGGTTTTTATTTCATGTTGATTATTGTATGTAAAATGAGCCAAAGATGGCTCTTTTTTTTCTGCATTGTATATTTGTGTGCTATCTTCATTGTCGTATTCTAGTTTCACATACTGGTTTGTAAATGTTTTGAGTTGTTGGTGGGATGAAACGTACGCAATTTATACTCATCTTTGCTGATTGTAAATAGCATTCTCCATCTGCTCTGATCTCATAATCCATCCTTTTGATTGACTTCATATATGACTCTATCCTTTTGGGTTTTTAAAAATTGGATATTTTATTCCTTGCTTCTAATGCTCTTTAAATTCTCAGTAATTTTCTATTTAATTTGTATTTTGAATTAATTTTCTTAGTCCTGTCCTTTGCTGACTTCTGATAATATTTAATTTGCTATGTCATTAGGCTCATCGATTTGTGAATAATTATTTCATTATATAAGATATTTACTGCTGGACTGCCTGTTCTCAAGTTTAGGATACAATCACAAGAACAATGACAGTCATAATTTCAAAAGGATAGGATTGACTACATGGACCTGATGGTCATCCCCATGAGTCACTAACATGAATCCAACTTTTTCTTTCACTTCTATCTAATGAATTATGATTCTGTAGACCCAATTCTTTCATGTCCTTTAGCCACCCTTCCATTGAGATCGTCCTTGATATACCTTGATTTCTTTTTACATTTACATCCTTCCAATTTTTTTCATTTCTGGACAGGCATCCCATCTCCTGATGTTGGTGATGGATAAGTATCAACGACCTTAGTCAATGAGTATCATATATGTGTTTCTTTGACTCTTCTGAGAAGCTCTTTGCTGTGGATTCTCTCGTTATAACCACAACTATACTTCAACTTGTGTATCTTTGCCACATTCATGTTTTGTCTGATTTTTCTGTTAAGGTAAGGAACGTAGAAAGAGGGATCAATTAAAAGTGCACCCTTTTGCCCCTGTACGGCTAATGCTAAGTATTTTTGGAATGGGTTTGTTGGTTAATTTGCATCTTTGGATTTTTGGTTATGGCCTCCCTCCACACCTCTTTTAGCTCCCTTTTAGCATAGGGCATACTGTTGTCATTTACAATGGGACAGTACACTGACGCAGTATCCAGAATGGGCTCCACATCAGCTGTGTTTGATTGTATAAGTAGTTTCTAATTGTTATGGTCTGTTCTAGTTTGTTGCAGAATCTCACATATACTGATGGAATGTTGGCTTGACAGGTGTTTCAGGGACAGCACTTGCTGCATCCTTGCTTCGAGAAGGCTGGAGTTTAGCTAAAATGTACACCAAGTATCAGGAAGCTGCCGATGCCTTGAGACATGAGCAGCTGGGCAGAAAGCAAACCCAAGCAATTTTGGAGCAAGTTCTTCTTGAAATAGAGGAGAAGGCTTCTGTCATCATGGACGAACGAGCTGAACATGAAAGAATGGCCGAAGCTTATGATTTGATGAATCAGAAGGTGCAACAAGCTGCTTCTGAGCAAGCATATTTGGATAAAGTTATCTGTGAATTAAAGGCAGATTTAAAGAAGCGTGAGCGTGATTATAATTATGCACAGAAGGAGATTAAGGATCTTCAGACTCAGGTTTCCATCCTTTTAAAAGAATGTCGTGATGTACAACTGCGTTGTGGACTTGATAGCCATGAATACATGAATGATGATGTGGCTGCTCCTTTGTACAACATTGATGATGAATCTGACGCTCAGAAGGTCATTTCTGAGCACTTGCTCTCTATTAAGGATATAAAAGGATTGGTTGAGCAAAATGCGAAACTTCGCAGCTTAGTACGAAGCTTTTCTGATGATATAGAGAATAAGGATCTGCAGCTTAAGGAACAATACGAAGAGGAATTCAAGATGCATAAGGAGGAGGCTGCCGCTAAAGTTGCTGCAGTTCTAGAAAGAGCTGAAGAGCAAAGACAAATGATTGAATCATTGCACTCATCTGTGGCTATGTACAGGAGATTGTATGAGGAGGAATACAGACTCCGCTCTTCCCAATCTCAATCTACTGAAGTGGTCCCCACAAATAGTAGGAAGGACTTCTTACAGCTCCTGGAAGGCTCCCAGGAAGCCACAAAAAGGGTTCAAGAGCAGAACAGCGAACGTGTACGGTGTTTGGAAGATGAGTTATCTAGCAAGAAGGCTGAGATCATATCCTTGCGTTCTGAGAAAGATAAATTTGCCCTAGAAGCCAATTTTACCCGAGAGAAACTTGAGAGGTTTATGAAAGAATTTGATAATCTGAGGGTGGAAATGAATGGAGTTTTAGCACGTAACATCGAGTTTTCTCAGCTCATTGTGGACTACCAGAAGAAGCTGCGGGAAAGTGCTGATTCTGTGAACACATCCGAAGAGCATTCACGAAAATTGAACATGGAGCTTTCAGTTATTAAGCATGAAAAGGATTTGCTTTTAAATTCTGAGAAAAGAGCTATGGATGAAGTTCAAGATTTATCTCAGAGGGTATATAGACTCCAAGCTACTTTGGATACCATACAAAATACGGAGCAAGTTCATGAGGAAACCAGAGCTGAAGAGAGGAGGAAGCAGGAAGACTACATTAAGAAGATTGAAAAAGAATGGGTTGAGGCCAGGAAAGAACTTCAAGAGGCAAAGAACTTTGTTCAAACTCTAACACTGGACCGTCAACACAGTAGTAATGATGCCACAAGACAAATCGAACACAAAGATAAGGAACTAGCAGCAGCATGGAAAGCTGTTGCAGATGCTGAGGCCAGGGCAGCTGTGGCTGAGGCACGGTGTGCTGATCTTGAAAGAACCTTGAAGTCCTCTGAAGCCAAGGTTTCTGGACAAGACGGTGCGATGGAACCTTCATCATCTTCTCTATCTGAAATTTCAGGGGATGTAGGGTTTAGGGAACAGATTGAACGACTAAAGGCAGAGGTTGAGGCCAGCAAAGAACACATGCTTCAGTATAAGAGCATAGCAGAAGTGAATGATGCTGCATTGAAACAAATGGAAGCCTCGTATGATAACTTCAGAATTGACACTGAGCGAATGAAGAAGAATCTTGAAGCAGAAATCCAGTCACTCAGAGATCGAGTTCTTGAACTTGAAAATGAGTCTTGTTTGAAGTCTAAAGAAGCTGCTTCTGCTGCCGCACAGAAAGACGAAGCTCTTGCATCTGCGTTTGCAGAAATCAACGGCTTGAAGGAGGAAACTTTAAACAAAGTTTCTCAGCTGGAGGCTCTGGAAATTCAGGTTACGTTGTTGAAAGATGATCTGGAGAGGGAGCATCAACGAGCTCTTGCAGCTCAAGCTAATTATGAAAGACAGGTTATATTACAATCTGAAACTATTCAGGAGTTGACTAAGACATCACAAGCATTGGCTTTACTTGAGGAGGAAGCATCAGAACTGCGAAAAACTATCGATGCTTACAAATCTGAAAATGCTGAGCTCAAGGCGAAGTGGGATGGGGAGAAATCAGATATGGAGAAGGCACAGAGTGAAGTTGCAAAGAAATATGATGAACTTGATGAGCAAAATAAAGTTCTACACTGTCAACTTGAGGCGATGCACATGAAATTAGCTGGGAAAGATGGTAATATTGGAGCTGCCGGTACCAGTGCTGATTCGCAAAGTGACGATGGGTTGCATAGTGTGGTTAGTTATCTCCGGCGCTCGAAAGAGATAGCAGAAACTGAGATCTCATTGTTAAAGCAGGTTTGCATACTTACATTAAATGTCTGGTTGTTCATTTATAAGTTCATTGACTGTTACATTTTTGTAGCCTCTTATTTTTGCCTTTGATGGCTAACTCGTCTTCTTTGCTTAACAAACTATGATTTCTGTGGGAACAGGAGAAGTTACGTCTGCAGTCCCAGCTTGAAAGAGCTCTAAAGGCTGCTGAGGCAGCAGAAGCAGCACGTAGTGCGGAGCGTGCAAATTCGAGAAATGTGTTGTTCACAGATGGTGAGTTCAAGGCCTTGAAACTTCAGGTGAGTGAAATGAATCTGCTGCGGGAGAGCAATATGCAACTTAGAGAGGAGAACAGGTATAACTTTGAGGAGTGTCAGAAGTTGCGGGAGGTTGCGCAGAAGGCTAAAGCTGAGGCAGATGCTATACAGAACCTTCTTAGAGAGAAAGAACTTGAAGCTGAAGCCCTCAAGAAAGGTATTGAAGTGCAGAGGAAAGAGAAGGAGCTTTTGGAAAGGAGGATTTCCGATATGCTTGAAAAATACAAAAGCTTTGATTTGGAGGACTATACTAAATTGAGAAATGAGGTTGAGCAGCTACAGGTCAGTTTGAAAGAAAAGGATGTTGTTATAGAGGAAACGAGGAAACTTGTTTCTCAGAAAGAAGAAGTAATTGCAAAATTAGAGCAAGATCTTTCACACACCAGATTGGAGTTAACTGAAAAAGAGAACCGCCTTTCTCAAGCCGAGGCTACTTTTAAATTAGAGCAAAAGAAGGTTGTTGCTCTTAATAAGCGAAAAGTTGATATGCTTTTGAGGGAGAAAGAAGTACTCTCCAAAGAGAGGGAATCACTGTTGAATGCGAAGGAAGCGCTGTTAAAAGAAAAAGAATCGTGGACGAAGGCGAAGGAACTGCTAATCAAGGAGAAGGACGAAGTTAACAAAGAGAAGCAAGCTGTCTCCATACAGTTAGATGATCTCCGTCAAGAAAAGAAATCTGCAGGAGATACCCCTGTTGACCCAACAATGAGAGAAAAGGAGAAGGAGAAGGAAACCAGGATACAAACCTTGGAGATGATTGTGGGCAAACTGAGAGAAGAAATCAAGAAAGAGAGAGAGAAGCGGGCAAGTAATGAGAGAACTATTTTTGCGAGATCTGAAAGTGTTGTTTTGGAAAAAAAGAAGTTTGAAGATGAATGGGGAAAGTATAAGGAGGCCTTGAGGAAGATTTCAGATGAGCTTGAAAAGCTTAAAATTGCAAAGGACAGCCTTCCAGAGGGATCCTCAGTGGTTCAGCTTTTGTCTGGAACTACCTTTGATGATGTGGCCTCTGGTTATATATTAGCTGTTGACAACTTTGAAAGGGAAGCTCGTTCAGTCTTCAATGATGTCAAGAACCAGGCTGCTATCACTAACTCTTCGGCCGTAGTTACAATTCCATCTGTTGCTGGTAGCTCTCAGGCTCTCCCAGCTGAAGTTTCAACTACGGTATCATCCACGGCTCCTGCAAATTACCCTCCCACAAAGGCTACTGAAGCAAGAGAGAAGAGAGTTTTGAAAACCTCTGTTGAAACACGAAAAACTGGGAGGAAGTTGGTTCGACCTCGACTTCTCAAATCTGAAGTTTCTCAGCGTGATATAGAAATGGCAGAATTGGATGGCAAGACTGTGAAGCCTAGCTTATCAGCCCAGCCCACTGTCCCTGTATCCACTGAGTCTCTGATACGGAAACGCCCTGCTTCTCCTTCTCCATCTGAACTGCAAGAGGAATCATTTTTGCCTGGAGATTCTAGCTCTGATTTGCCTGCACCTGCTCTTAAAAGGTCCAAAGGCTTAGAACCTGTGGAAGAGGATGTTCAAGCACCCTCTGCTGCTCAAGAGAATGTTGAAATCGTTGCTACAGTTGAAGAACTACTCGATGCTGCTGCTGACTTGCCTCAAGATTCAATTGAGGAAGCTTCTGATTTTGTAAAAGATGAATTTGTATCTTTTCAAGGAACTGGAAAGGAGCCTGGAGAATCTCAACTCCCAGATGAGGAAAATCCGGCAGATAAACAGAGAGATAGTGACACAGTAGATGAAGAACATGCTGGGAAGTCTAATGAGGCTGATTTAATACTGGGTGAACAATCAAATTTGCATGCTGAGCAAGATGTTCAGCAGCATATGACTAATGTTGCTGACAGAGAAGAAGGGGAAATGCTCCCAGAAGGTTCAGATCTTGATGGTGGAGAAATTGGAGATGACACAGCTACCATGGATGGTCAAGATGCATCTGAAGTTTTGCCTGATCACTCTTCAATCCCTTCACCAGCTCCTAACGATGATGACCTTGTAGCTGTTGTTACTATGGAGGTCAATGAGACGCCTTCTCCCGAGATATCAAATGCTAATGAAGAGACTGAAGATGGGGAAGTAGCTGATGATGCTGCTGAAGACTCAAATAAATCTGTTGATGGCAATGATCAGAATGTCGGTGATGCTGAACCCTCTAGTGAAGATGGTTCTGGTGTTGCTGAAGGAAGCTTAAGTCCTTTGAGATATACCAATACCAGAGAAGATAGTCCGAATGTAATGGTTGATCAGGAAGCAACACAGCCTTCACATTCGAGAACAAGCTCAACAACAATATCGATAGCTGCAAGAGCCAAGGAGCGAGCAGCTGCTAGGATGGGACGTCCTGCTCCAGCTTCTACTTCCTTGACTGCTCCAGCTTCTACTCGTTCTCCTGCTCCAACTTCCTCTCCCTCTCCTGCTGTGAGAAGAGGGCGAGGAGCGTTGACAAGAAGAGGTGGCCGGGTTGTCCGTGGTGGGCGCAGACAAAGTTCTGATGACCAGGGCTAAAGCCGAAGGTTAGTCTACTTCCTGCCAGGCCACTTGTTTTGTAATCTATTTTCTGTTCACAGTTTCTCGCAAACTTCTAAAATTTATTTGAGAATTTTAATCTAGGACCGTTGATCACGTAGGCAGTCTAGTGAATTTTCTTGAAAGAGGACACGTAAATAAGCCTTGTCATTGGTTGTCAGATATGAATGTCTAAGCTCTCCGTGCAAAGGTTAGGTCTGTGTACCTACTCATTATTCAAAGATTTCCTGTGTTACAAACACACACATGAGTTCGTCTTTGGCAGAATTTTACCTGAAGCCATCCTCCACTAGTAGCTTTCACCCAAGTTTCTGCTTGACACCTCTGGGTTGCATGATTGATGGTTAGAATTTCAGCATGTATCGTGTTATTGATTTTGGATTTCTTTTATAAAACCTTGTGTCCTCATCGTTTGCAAAAATGGAAAGAAGGGTAGGGGTTTTAATGACAATATTTAAGTTTATCTTTAACCAAAGGCTAGACCATCGAGGAGCCCATTTCTACGCTCATTCTTGAAGAAGTCAAATTAATCACAGTTACCTTGGTTTTGGGTATTCTGTAGGATATGAAGCAAATTTTCCTCTTCTAAAAGTCTGAATGGATAGGTTTTAGAATTTAAGATATTTCTCGCAGAAGACTGGGAATTCAGAGTATTTATACCAAAGAGAAGGCATAAGAAATTTCTGTTTTGTTTGGGGAGCAGTTTGAGTTCTCGGTCTCCTCTTGCCTTGCTAGGTTGTAATATGTAGCTGCCAGAAATTTTATTTTGTGGTGTTGGATCAGCATGCTCAAGTTTATTAGTAAATGAAAGCAGTAGGATCTAATTCGTGTTAACATGGCCCCCAAGATTTGTCAGATTTACCCTGTATTGACAGATTTGACTCCCTTGATATTTCGACTCTTCTAAGGATTGTTGTGCTTTTCTGAATATGATAGATACATCTTGTCAATTAATAAGTTATATTAGAATAGGAGTTCTCGGAGACACTCATGAAGTTTTATTTTTCAAAATTAGGCATT
Source organism: Dysphania ambrosioides (assembly GCA_026401315.1). Taxonomy (NCBI): domain Eukaryota; kingdom Viridiplantae; phylum Streptophyta; class Magnoliopsida; order Caryophyllales; family Amaranthaceae; genus Dysphania; species Dysphania ambrosioides. The sequence goes on along the minus strand of CM048665.1, from coordinate 26,247,856 downwards.
GAAGTCGGGGTTTGGTTAGGGGCAAAACTTATGTTTGGTTCACAACTTCATGTGTTTGTGGTCTTTTATATATTAACACACATCTTGCAAAATTTTTTGGATGCTAAGATTTGCCTATTCAGAATCTAGAAAGTTATTTTTCTCTTTTTAGAAATTTGTTGGGTTTTCTCTTTTCCGCTCCTGAAAACGGGTGTAATCTTTTTGAATTTTTTTAAAGACAATTGAATCATGCTGGGTTTACAGAGAATCTGATCTAATGTTAGATGTCTTTTCCGGCTTTTCAGCTACTTTTCACTAATGTTTTCCATTGACAGGTGCAAGTTGTAGTTGATGGCAATCAAACAATGCAGGGAAGGATGGTTGTTCAGAAAACTTCATTTGCTGTGAAGGTAAACTAGCTTTATCCCCTTGGATAATTGCTATAACATTATAAAAACGTTCTTTCTCCCTTATATGCGCATTGTATTTTCTACAGGCAAGGAAGCTGTACAAAGGAGTTCGATTAAGATCCATGGGCTCTCAAACTATTGTCATAGATTTCATTGTGTAGATGTAGTAAGTAGATTGCAAGGATCAGTTGCAAAAACCATATGAAATTTTGTTTCCAAATTTTCCCTGATCCCTATTACTCGACTTTTATTTAGGTTCTCAGTAATGCTCTTTGAATGGCAAACTTTGCACGAGAGTTCATAGAACTTGCATTCGTACATTTTGTTGCTCTGTAAGAAGTCTATCCAAATATTATGTTGCATGGTTTTTAACTACTGATCCATTGAGATATGGAGATGGGTATTTTTTTTATGCTTCGGTGCTTATGGTTTTGTTGGTAAATATGGCTGTGACCGATGTATATTTTCTTGTATTATGCTGTAGATTGTATACTTATTACTTCATTCCCGAATTAATTAGCTTTTGAATCAAAAAAATGGAGCTTATAATAAAAATATGTGCAGTTGCAATATGAATTGGAACGGCTTACGCAATGCCGATTTGCTAAGAAATACTCAAATGTAACGTTATCCTTTCAAGTAAAGCTTATTCCTTTGACAAAAAGATGTTATTTACGGGTGTTGAAATGGGTTTTGAATTCATATGTATGTTGAATACATAGGATTTGATACTTTTAGAATGGAATCACTTAAAGGTTGTACGTGTATCTCCTTTATAATCCTTGCAATCCTACACCTACTTTACATCGAAATATTCATAATCCATTCTTTGGGTTCTTGTAAAATGAGGGGAAAAGTCACCGTTTCCTGCGTCCACCTACACCCTAGCTCTTTGGGTTCTTGTTGAATTGGATGGAAATTAGATTTTTTTTATTATCATTTTGTAACAACTCATGCAGATTTGTTCCCTTTTTAGAACGGATTTGTGTTGTTCAAATGAAGAAGTTTTATATGTGCTTTACTATTTTGTTACAATTATAAGTTTTGCAACCATCATTAATTATCTTGTAAGAATCTTGTAAAAATATGAAGAGAGAATTTTTTTACACTTGATTACATAGAACTTCACAAGTATATTCATATGAACTAAGGAATACTCAGTATAAAATAAACTAGACATGCAGATACTCCATTACAACTATGAACGAATCATTCATTTGGGTACTTGTATTCTTATAATGTCATATTGTCATGAGCAGCAACGTAGGAATTATTATTGCTGGGATTGTGGCAAGCGCAGGCGCATATATGGAGGGTCTGGAACACAATATAATTAAATAGTTACTGTGAGTCAATATTTCGTTGATATTAGGTAATGAGAACATAACAGCAGAATACAATAAAAAAAAAATTGTGGCAAAAATAATATAACCATTCAAAATTTCAAATTCCTGCAACCAAAAAGATCATTGTAAAAACCTAAACAAAATCGCCAAGACATTTATAAATAACCTCACACGCCTGACGGAAGGCATAGTCCCAAATCTCAATTGATATACCGGCACTGCAGAAGCTCAGCAACATGCTACAAACCTTCGAAAAAATTGCCAAAAGAACGGCTAGAAGCTTTCCCATTGCCATTGCCACTATCGGTGCTCTTTCTCTTAGTACCTGATAGAATTATAAAAAACGATGAAAGGATAAGGATTTACGCTGCAGTCTACACCACCACCAATCTAGGTAGCATATGAAATGGGCGTAAAGAATAGACATGGAAAATCTCTATGATACATATATATTTTTTTTGGCAAGGAGAAGGCAAGACGAGCCCTAAACAGGCCTCAACCAGGGAATAAAGGGATCCACACCCCAAGCACCCTCACTTGGCAAGATTCATTCCCCATACCTCTTGGATATGAAGTAAGAACCATACCAAGAGAGCTAAGCCGTGCTAAAAAAAAAAACCCGTATTTCTACATAAGTACATAGAATGCAATACTGTTAATTTAGACGATGGAATACTACAATCAGGTATCAAACATCGAACAAAAGAGAAGCATTCAAGGTATGGAAAAGCAAAAGACACCCTGTAGCTTTAGTCAGCAAAAAGTTGCCACAAACGGTTATAAATTGGCAAAGGAGAAAGAAAAACTGAAGTGGTTATGGCTTCCTGGATAGCCACATGTGTTTTCCCTATTTTCCATCTAAAATCTTATTTTTTCGTATTATTTACTTCCTCTCTTTTATTTGTTATCCACTTTGACTTGGCATATTTTCCTATGCATGATTTGGACCTTAAATAAATATAATTATGCATAAATATTATAAATGTTGATTTCATAAAACTACAAATTGAGACGAATCTAACATCCTACATGGCTATATTTTTCATTCTAAACAAATTAATGAAGGTCAAATGAAATGAGAAGAATAGTACTAAAAATCAATAAGACAAGTAGACAACTAATAAAAATGGAGGAAGTATTTAATTGTTAGCCAGAAGTTTTTAATCAAAGATCCAATAATATATAGCACAGAAATATTAAAGCATCCACATAATTTCCAGTCTCTGTTGGCAACTGTAGGTTCATGTCAGCATGGCTGAAAAAAAAGGTTAAGAGAGTTTGGTGTGTCAAAAAATTATGCTACTTTTTGCCAATGGCACTGTCTGAACAGTCACCTATATATCAGATCTCAAGATACCAATTCCCAGATATGGGCATAGTAAAGCACCAAGAAACCATTTAGAGCTGGTATCTTGTAGGATATTATTCCATAATAACATGTAATACTCATGATGATGTATTAAAGCTATCAAATTGCAACCAATTTAATGAAATGAATGCAATAACAAAGGTTAGTTAGTACCTCTGGAAACATTTGCAAGATCAGAATCAACATCCATCCCATCATCATCACTATCACCATCACTGTCGGATGCAGCTATGTCATTTCCTGTCACTGTGCTAGAACCTTGTAGTAACTCATCCAAATCCCAAAAGTACGAAGAAATAAACTGAATGACTAAAGAGAAGACAGATGAAAACGTACAAATGAGAGGTAGAAGACAATAAAACAACTGTTTTAAGGTTCTGACTTCAGAGTATGACAGAGAGTAAAAATAGAACATGTCTATTAGAAAAAAAATTCTACTTTACGTATTCGAAGTTTGGAATTAAGATACTTGTCAGGCATGCACAAGGAGGGCATTTTGTAATATTTTTTAGGGAAGGGGTGAATTAGAAGATTCTAGTTATTTTTGAAAGATGCTGACATTTTAATGTTTATGTTCAAGTTCCATCATCAGAGACCCACACTAACATTTAATGTCATTATTTCTACTAGCACCACACAATATGTAGGTGAATAGGTTGAATAATTCTGTTGGGCAATATGGCTACTAAGCTGCATATGCAAGCACGACATTTATACACATCCCTCAAATAAATTACTACACATATGTAGGTAAATGAAGAATCTACATGTAGCTCTCGTTGGCCATGAGATGGCTAACAATTAAGTGATTAGAGGTCTTATAAAGATTATTTTGAGCCCCACACAATAACTATTGAAAAAACTAAAGTACTATAATATACACATCCCTCAAATAAATTAATACACATATGTAGGTGAATAAGGAATCTACATGTAGCTCTTGTAGGTCATGATGGCTTGAAATTAAGTGATATAGAGATCTTACAAAGGTTATTTCAAGCCCCACACAATAACTATTTATTCTAATTACCATCATGTTTCTCAATCGCTCACAAAAATTAATTTCTCCAATTATAATTATTTTACCTTCCTATCTCTCCCCTGGATGGCTAGAGAGAAAGACACAGAAATTTTAGATTATAGGTTTGAGGTTACCACATTAAGAGATTTTAATTATTAATTCTAACACAAAGATATAGGTTAGCAGCAATAACCTATTTTTTATAGATTAAATGTAAGTTCAAGACAGAATTCCAGAGGCAATTGTCAAAAAGCTACAGGAGCAGGTAAACTATCTAATGTCAATGAAGCCACAATAGAGTCAGACAGGCAAATAGTCATTATTAGGAGAAGGAATACTGATTCCCATAGGGAACACCTACTCCAGAAGACAATTTGCCCAAGGGAGACATTGATTTATCAGAAAATCTAACACAATAACCAATAGAGGAGCAACAAGAGAAGTGAGCCAGAAAAAATCAACTGGAGAAATAGGAAAACAGAATTTTTTTTTTTGAATTTTATAATACCTTCATTATGGCAAGAGAGAGTGGTTCATCCTCACAAAATTCAGATTTTGCTTGAACCTTTCATCATCAAAACAGAAAGGAATGAAGCTCAAGCAAAATCATTAAACAGTACAGTAGAAGTACAAATATCTATAATCATAAACATTTAAATAAGTATAATGAGTCAATAGAATACCTTGTTACTCCGGATACTGCACACAGATAGAGTACCATCTCCACTGGAAAACCAAATGCAATAATGTCAGACAATGTACATATATAACATAATCCAACATCTACGAGCAACAGTTAAAAGTATACAGATTTCCCATTCCAGTATCTAGATTCACATGGTTACTGATGCTAATATTGACATCCTCGCCCTCCTTTTTCTAGCCCAAGTATTTTCTCACGCAAAGTATGCTGATAAATTCCATGCCAATCAATGATCACTTTGTTCTGTTAGCTGATTCCTCTTAGCGTCAAACTCATCGGAATCAATGATCTCCACCCAGCCCCAAGCTATATTACCCAAGAAACAGAGGACAGGGAAACCCTTTATTACACTATGCTTTTTTTTTTTAGGAAGTAGCACTTGAAAGACAAGTATCATATAGAAATGACAGAAATATCAAACCAAGATTGCAGTCGAAAGTAGTAGAATGGAAGAAAAGGCAGTAAAACAGGTCGTAAAGGAGCTTGCTTACATGCAATATTTCAAACACTGCAACACAAATCAGTAACTAATTTGAGCCACAGTTTTCAATCTTCTCCCCTAGCTCCTCTCAATTATTTGCATTGGCCTTATTTTAAAATAAAAATGGCACCAGATAACCCATTAGTTGCACTCATCTGTATGATGATACTATTAAAACATTTAAGAAGATGTCACACATCCTAACATATCAAGGAAGGTGAAAGAGTTTGATACCTCGTAGCCAAAAGTCTCATTGAATCTGCTACGAAAGTCATATCTGATATATACTCCTCATGAACTTCAAATATGTTGCAACAAGATTGTTGTCTGGTAACCCATACCTACTCACACAAAAATGACAAAAAGAAGTGTGAACAGGATGAAGCAAAAGCAAATGAAAACAAAGCAGTGTACTTGTCAGTGTCCAAATATAACTCTATTCAGGGGATAAGTGGCAAAAAAACAAATTAGGGAGCAACAAATAGGTGTTCCATGGAGGATCGTATCAGATTACCATCTTTATCAATCCTCAAGTAACAAGGGGTAATCTAATCTCAGTAACAGTAATAGATTTCCTGTTTTTCCTTTTGTTTAGTACAAAGGGAAACACATAAACAGGAAGATGGGCACATCAATTAGCACTTGAAAATAAGCTTACCTCTGTAAGAGGTTTTCATATGGCTTCTTCCAATGACATGCTATTTTTTTGCTTGTTTTTAAAGGGGGAGATGGAGGAAAGAGGAATATTCACTACATAGAACCGTACAGCCCTGTTTAAAGACCATTGCAGCAAATAACATTTTCTTTTCAAGCAAGTCTCCCAAAAGCAATGTAATTGCCAGTAATTACGATTTGATTCCCTATTTGAACATTTTCATGTGACATGCACCAAAGATAGCTTTTTTACTTGCACTACATATTATAAAAATTATAATAACAAAGACCAACTGACAGCTTCTGTAGAATAATTGCTTCAACATCTTACTTGCACTAGCCACTAAAGTTCTTCATACACCTTGGAAAATAAATCCACCCCAATGGAATTGATACAACAAATTAAACCTATCCTGATAGAATAGAAAATAATGAAATAATAGACATTGATATAGCGGTGTGTGAATATGCACCTTTACACAACCTGCATCAACCCCCTGAGGCAATAGTTGCTTCTGTCATGTTGATTATTCTGTTGACTGCAGCCCTGCATCGAGTTCAAAGTTTTAGATAAGGAATTGCAGCAACTTGATCTCTCCGGATAGAACTACAGTACCACAACTCACGTCAAAAATATTATTTACAGCCTAAATAGTAGAAATGCTAGAGTTTGTGACATAAAGACATGATACAAGTCCAATAAATTGAAGCAATCAACTCACTTATGAGCATTCTCAAGGTGAGCAATTTTTGCTCCAGTTTCAACATCAGTGGCAAGAATTGAGCAGTCTGGGGATCCTGTCACAATTGCTGAAACCAACGCAAACAGCCAACTTAGAAGCCATTTACTTCCCTGCCGTAACACATACACATCCTGTTTTCAAAAATGAGAGAGGTGGGGGGGTTAATTACTGCGTCCCTCATTGATGAACCGGGTTGCTCTGCAAGACTTCTTGTGGGCACGAACTTTCAGCAAGCTGCAAGAGTAGCAATTAAAATCACACTTCAGAATAATCAACAAGATTGACATAACAGCCCCCAGCCCACTCTTTTCAAAAAGCATTTCCAACAACATAACACAATTAAGAAATATACGAAATTCTACCGTTGTGGTTCCGCATCAGCAGCATAACGATACCTAAACAAAAATTAAAACACCAAATAAGCGACAAAACCCTAATTACAAATACCAGCAAAGAAATAGAACCACAAGTGAAAACATAAACTTACAACAGGAGGTAACCATTGATTAAGCCCGTGCCAACAAGAGAATCTGACGGATGAAAGTCCACATCAAACGGGAGGCCCCCTAAGTTTATCTCCATGCCCCTTTCCGATAATCTGTTCACTATGTGTATGCTACGCTAGCCTAATAATCACAAATTCATAGTAACTAATTAGGTACTTAATTCATTCTATTAATCAACAAATACTTCATTCTATAGCAATTTGCACACGATCATCTTCATCACAAAACCTAAAATGTTTAACCAACAAGAACTAGTATATCATAACCTACTAATACTAATAAAAACTAGCATACACACCAAAATAATTCACCAGGGTAAAACTAAAGGGGTCCAAGCAACTAAAGCAAGAAATCGACGGTTGTTCAAGGCCCATCGAACAAGACTAAGGCGGGGCTGCCGGGTTCAAGGATTTAGGCATTTAAGTAGTGGCAGATCCAGAATTATCGGCTGTTGAGCCACCATCGATAATCAAACAAATATTAAATTTCTTTTTACCAAATAAACAAATAATAATACTAAAAAATACAACCGAATTTTTTTTAGCGACTGGTGAGTCATTGACCCACCACAACTGCTGAATCCGCCACTGTATTTTTAAGCAACAATAAGTTCTTGTATCAGTTTCAAAAAACCTTATGAACCCATAAATGTGATATCCCCACATTTTTCTTTTCTTTCAAAATTTAGCTAAAAAATCATAAAACCACACAAATTCAGCCAAATCATTGAATACCCAGATAGCTTAAAGTTCTAGGAAAATGAAAAACATGCCATAAAAAATTATGAAAATTTTTCCAATTTCAACTTCAAGCAACAATATTAGAGCAATAAATAACTAAAAATTTATGCAATATGCAAACTCTATACAAATTAAGCAATTGGAAATCAAGTAAGAATGAGATGATTAAAAGCAGAAGATTACCCAAGGTTGGAGTTGCGGGCGGAACACACAGCGAAAGCTAGAAGAGCAGTAGATGTGCAGGGCGAGGGAGGCGACACCAAGACAGGGACAGGGGTTTGAGTTTTAGTGTGTTACGAAGTAGGAATATATTTTTCAAGGTTTTTTGTCATGTTCTATTTACTGATTCTACCCTTGTTTCGTTATCTTTATTTAATTTGTTGTTTCGCCGTTTTTATGGAACCATTGAGTCATTGACAATTCGGCTTCAAGGGTGGTGTCAATTCGAATTATCAGTACGAGATTCGCTTTGATACTAAGGGATTTGGTATTCTTTGCTCGAGATAAAACACATTGTTAATTATTTTTAAGTCGATTTACTTCGGGTTTGCATAAATAATTGGATCGGGTTCAATCGGTTGTTTACTTAATCAATTCGAATCGGTTCAATTCGAGGTTTGAACGGTTCGGGTTTGAGCGGGTTAAGACGGTTTATTTCGGGTTTGACTCGACTTTGGGTTGAATCCCATTTAAACGGGTTAAGACAATTTATTTTAGACCATTTTGAAGACAATTCAGTTGGGTTCGTTATTATTTTTCATTTTACAATTATATTATAAATTACATTTTACAACTTTTAAGTTCATATTTTTTAGTTGCTATAATACCCTTGTCAATTCTTTAACAATGACCAAAATTGTTGGGATCATAATTTTACTTTGATAGGAAGGGCTTGATAGAATTTGATTGTTTGATTGGATCAAATTGCATGTATAACCTTGTGATCCTACATAATTGCGTAAAACTTATAACTCTCTACCTTATCAACCAATAGTTAGGATTTGAACGTATCATCTTAAATAGGGTTACATGTTGCTATCAATTAGGCCTTGTCAGTTTATTATATGTTTGAATCAGGTTCAGGTTGTTACTAATTGATTTTCTATCGCGGTAAGTCGTAAATGGGTAGGGTCATTTCAGATTAGATTATATTAATATTGGAGCAAGTCAGGTTTTAATTGAATTTATTGTGAATTAAATTGATTTTCGGGTTGAGTTCAGGTCAGGTTAATTCTGATTACGAGTTTCACCTTTTGGGTTGTACTAATTTCGAGTTAGATCAGATCGTATTGGTACTATCAAACTCATTTTAATAAAATTGATTATATATGTAAGGATGTGAAAAGACCAGTATACCCTTACCCTAAACCATTGATAACCGTATAACCTTTGCTACTTTCCTAACATTTCTTTCATTTAAACCAATTGCGGAACGTATTTGTAATGATTATTTCCATGATGGGGTGTTGTCTTTGGCTGAGGCCAATTTGACATGATTTATAATTCTGGTAGTTTGTTTCAAAAAAAAATAAAAAAATTTCAACTGCACACTCATCCTCATTCCCAATTTCCAACCCATACTTCCTTACTACACTCAAACAATGCTGGCTGTCTCGATTTCTCCTTCTCTCTCTTTTTTCTTTCTTTTCTATACTTTTTTCTTCCTTAGTTCATGTGTGTTATGATAGCCTATATTGTATATATACTTGTTGTGTATTTTATGGGAAGTTACTCCAACTTAGAAGAAAGTAAACCCAAAGTTCAAACCGAAAAAAGGTACGATTCCCACTAAAATAATTAAAAAATGCTTCCAAATTATCACTTAATTAATCATGTGAGTGAAAAGCATTAGGAGGGAAGTGACACATGACTTTGGTAAACGACGATACTTCGATCAACGACTTTATTTCAATTAAAGATATAGTCTTGCAACTAAATATTTTCAAAAGATATTTGATTACAAAAAATTATTTTAAAATGAAAAATTCATAATTTATACATGATATGAATATATTAGAGGCCTTTTAGTAATTTTATTTGTATATTCGAGATTATTTATATGTTTTTCTGTATTTTTATATATTTTGTATTTCTATATTTAATATAACAATACATATATCTTATATGGTAATACTATATTTAATATAAGAAATTTCAATATTCTGATATTATTTATATTAGGTAGGCAATTGGAAAGCCTCCTTTAAAAATTTCCTTATCTTCCTAAGAGAAAACTAATATAAAAGAGAAAATTGCAAATTAAAAATAATTCATAATAATATTACCTTCCTTAAAGATCCTTAGCCGAAAGACCTAATTATCAACACGCCGCCTCACACAATCACACCGCCCCTCAAATTCGTCTATAAATATAGATGAACCCCCTCACAAAATCCTCCTCTATGCCGTTCAATCTTCTCGAAACTCTTTTTTTAATTCCAATCATCAAAACACATACAATGGGAGACTTGTTTTGCACTGACTGCAAGGCATTCGTTAGAGAAATCTATGATCGCAAATCAGGTGACACCGTATGCTCTGAATGCGGTCTCGTCTTAGAGGCTTACGCCATCGATGAGACTTCGGAATGGCGTGTGTTCCAAGACTCAGCCGATGACACGGACCCAAACCGTGTTGGCAGCCCTACTAACCCCCTCTTGGCAGACATCCCCCTCGACACCGTCATAACCAGTGTCAACGGAAGGTTCTCGAAGTCCACTGCCTCATTCGACAAGAAGTCGAACCGCCTTTTATCAGCCTTTCAAACCATTGCCTTGATGGGAGACCGGCTTTCGCTTGTCTCGACGATCAAAGACCGCGCTAATGATATATTCAAGAAGCTTCTCGATTATAATTGCAAGTCATGGAGGGTTAGGAATTCTGAGGCTATGCTTGCTGCCTGCGTCTATGTTGCTTGCCAGGAGGAGAACCTGCCTCGAACGCTGAAAGAAGTTATGTCTGTCGTCTCTGTCGAGACGACGAAGAAGGAGATTGGGAGGGCGAAGGTGTACATAATGCAGTTTTTGAAATCCGTTGAGGAGAAGAAGGATACTAACAATAGGGTGAGCAGTGCTACTGATTATGTTCGGAGGTTTTGTTCCAAATTGGGAACGATGGATTACCGTAGTATGAAGGCGGCTTTCGAGGCTGTTCAGACTGCAGAAGAGGCTATCGATATAAGGCGGAGTCCATTGTCGTTGGCGGCTGCTATTATATACATTGTTGGCCAGCTAATGGAAGTGAAGATTCAGCCGAGTTTACAAGATATTGCGATTGCTACTGGGGTTGCTGAGGTGACTATCAAGAGTGTGGTTAAGGATCTTAAGCCTCATCTTGGGAAGATTGTTCCCAGATGGTTCGCTTCTGAGGACAAGTTGAAGGATTCTGAGTATTTGGGTTCGATTTAGTGGACTGCTCACAACTAATTGTGTGTTCTTGGTTGATAGTTGGAGGAGTTTGTGCGAGTATTCTAAACTTTGAAAAGAAATCAAACCTTTGTTTGGTTTTACAATTTATATTCTCGAAATACATCTTACAAAAAAATAAATGAAACAATGCATATATTTCTATACTGATATAACAACTTTTTATTCTAATTAAGATAATGATTTTTATACTTAATAACATTATTTCTATATGATAGTAATTTCTATATATAAAATCGATATTTCTATTTATGATATAGTATTTTTTTATTCCTTAGATTAGAACACATATATTTGAAATACGAATTTATAATATTGAGATAACAACTTCTTACTCTGAGATAATAATTTTAATTTCTAAGATTATTATTTTAATTTTTAATATAATAATTTTTATTCCTGAGATAACAATAACTATAACTAAAATTATAAACTCTATACGTTATACATTATTTCACAATTTTCACATATTAACAAATATGAAGTTGCACCTTTAATTTTTTTAAGGATTTCCCAATGGGAATAATGTACTTTTTCAAACGTTGGTTCAACAAAGCATTTTTTCTTTTATATTTTTTTCTATGATATAAGTTATCAAATTTATATCATGTATAAATTAGGATATTCTAACTATATCCTTAAACCCAAATTGAGACATAGGTATAGTAATGGTTAGATTGTGCCTCCAATTTTACATACTACCCTCCTATTTATAGTTACACATGCACCTACTTTCACATTGCCCAAATAAATACAACCTAACAATAATATTTACTGAAAAAGGCTCTTTATACCACTCTCACGTTGACAAATTTTACGAGCTACCAAGTTATAATGAAATAAAGTAGTGGACTTGGACCTTAAAAGTGGTAGCGGGAGAGTGACGGTGGAGAGATAAAGAAGTAGTGGTTAAGCTGGGAAGACTGTAGTTCGCTGCGATGAGGCAGGAAGAGAGCGGTTGGGGTGAGGAGGATGGTGGCAATGGTGGTGAATAGAGGAGAGGGAGGAGGAGATGATAGGGTGGTGCCATGGGTAATTTGTCAGGGTTGGAGAGAGGGGTCAAGGCAGAAGATAATGGTTAATTAAGGGTTGATGACGAATGAATTAATTGAGTTTGTTGTTTTTACGTGTTTATTGCCTTTTACTATGGTGAGACAAGTCATACATATTACCAACAAAATTTGTTTTGGTAAACAATCTTCTGCACATTGTATGTTGATTGACAAGCAAAAATTTGTTCCAATCTGTCCAGCTATATGCCATGGTCTAGCGTCCAAGTACTCTCTTATGGATCGATGCAAAAATTTCAAACAAGGAGATAAAAATGTGTACAACAATGCTATAATGCTGAGTTTTGTACAAGTAATGTGAACCTGCCGAGTTGTTGCTCTTGGTTTTGTCACAATTTCTAAACACTATGCATTGCAGAAAAGCAGAATCATATAGTTGGCTTAAGTAATGGGCCACCAAAGAGGCAGATGAAGTGTTGTTCAGTTGTTTTCCATGAGTTCTCTGCTTCTCTTGTATGTCACAATCAGTCTTATACAACGAAAGCAACTGAACGACACTTGTATGTATGAGTTTGTCGCACAATCACAGGAATTTCCTCAAATGCAGTCTAAGCTAAGCACATGCAACTGAATAGTTAACCAACGTTACAACTTACAATCATCTCAAGCCTCTTGTAATACCTTTAGCAGTGTCATTTATTTCCAACTGCAAGTCTGCAAGAACACGACTCAGATCAACGACGACTATGGTTATGTTTAATCCTAGCGTAGCAACGGTGCTTTGTCAATTCCTCAATCAGAAAAACAGAAGTCACATACTCCTCTCCAAATAATAATGCAGAAAATGCCTCGGATCTTAGCCATCTCTTCCGGAAATATCCCAGCAAAAGCATCTTCTTACGATTGCCCCTTTGTTGTCTCCAAATTCTTAACTGACATAGCGAACTTCTCCATCTGAAAAACCGTGTTATAAATAGGCTTCACGCCTACCCACTTGATCTGAAGCTAGCTCAAACATTTTCGCTTTTTTCTTCCATTCTTTCCTCAACTGTCTTTGCAACTTTGGAGGGAACTCAGCTTACGGATGGACCACTTTCTGTAAGAACTCGTATAAGAACGTTGACAAAACCAGCCCTAATCTTCCTGAGGAAACAGTAAGTAGCTAAGTCTTCATGCAAAGTCATGTCTCTACACTTGGACACGTGGCTGCGATCGCACAATCAATTTCTTTTCTCTATGCTCTATCTCTCTTTTTCCAGTTATTGAACCCTGTACCCGGGTGCATAGTGTACATTGTGCACCCGGTATAAAACGCAGACCATTTAACATAAAACGTAGCATTATGTATACGTCAGCGAAGCCACTAAACATTTTATTGAAAGCCAATGAACATTTGCATTTTAAAAAATCCCCCCATAAACCGTTATTTTGTGAAATGATCGGACGTGCCTTATTTTACGGAATACAACTATTATATTCCCCATGCAACTGCCACAACACAAAATCATCATTTCCCCATTTTCCAAAAAAAACCCTTTCATCTTTCTTCTCTCTCTCCCGGTAATCTCACGCCTGCCATTCTTCGAAACATCACTTCACTGCCATCTTCTTCCTTTTCTTCCCCAAATTCAATATTTTGGCTTCCCACCAAGTTTCATCACTCACCAACTGCGTCTAAACCATAGCCGGCGCCAAGGATAAGTAAGTTCTTTCAATTTCACGTTTTTTCTTGTTTGTTTATGTTGAAATGGTTTATTTATGTTTGTTGACACAAATGAAAGGATTATTGCTGATACAAACAAAAAGGAGCCTCTTATAAACATACTTCAAGCAAAAAAAAAAACGAAGAAGAAGAAGAAGACATACATGATTGAGTCAATTAAAGATCCGGTTTTGCTAGAAGAAATTGCAGAGTAAGCCGAAAATATCTCTGAATAAAGATTTTTTTTTTGGATATAATGTTCATGTATTTGCATAGAATGTATTTGTATGTAATGTTCATTGTATTTGTATTTAATGTTCAGTGTGTTCGGAGTAAATATTCAGTGAAATTAAGTAAATTTTCAATTTGTGAAATTGAGTAGATTTTCAATTTGTGAAATTAAGTAAATTAAGTAGATATACAGTGAAATTGATTAGATGTTTAGTGGAATTATGTACATATTCAGTGGAATTGAGTAAATGTTCAGTGAAAATGAGTAGATGTTCAGTGAAAGTAAGTAGATGGTCACTGAAATGTAGTACATGTTCAGTGAAATTGATTAGATGTTTAGTGAAATCGAATAAATGTTCAGTGAAATTATGTAAATGTTCAGTGAAATTATGTAAATGTTAAGTGAAATCGAGTAAATGTTTAGTGAAAATAAGTACATGTTCAGTGAAATTGAGTAAATATTCAGTGAAATTAAATAGATGTTCAGTAAAATCGAGTTAATGTTCAGTGAAATTGAATATATGTTCAGTAAAATAAAGTAAATGTTAAGTGAAATCAAGCACATGTTCAGTGAAATTGAGCACATGTTCAGTGAAATTAAGTAGATATTCAGTGAAATTGACTAGATGTTTAGTGAAATTAAGTAGATATTCAGTGAAATTGACTAGATGTTCATTGAAATTTAGTAAACGTTCAGTGAAATTAAGTGCAAGAATAAATGTTCATTGTAATAATACTTAATGTTTATTACAGTAATACAAAATGTTCATTGTCTGAATATATAATGTTCATTGTCAAAAATTCTGGACGAATGTTCTAGCTTCATTTCCATAATACAAATGTTCATTCTTCTAACACTTAATGTTCAATAGTTTTATATAGGATGTTCATTACTTAAATAGAGTATGTTCATTGCAATTAAAAAGTTCAACGCATCATCTTAATATATAATGTTCATTGCTTTCATATATGATGTTCAGTGCAATAATATACGATGTTCATTCGTGTAATGTATAATTTTTCCATGCATTCTTTCTGTTGAGCATCGTAACGAATCTCGATGCAAAAAAAATCAGATTTTAAATGAACCTTGAAAAATGTCTCATTGTAAAGTGCGTGACTATTCCCACTCTGTAAAACAACTTTTGTTTTTTCCAATTACCAAGTAACATGCATGGGGAATACTGAAAATCACAAATCCCTATATATGTTCATTGTATGCTTAAGAATGTTCATTCAATACCCTCCTTTATGCATCGTGGGATAGTGTTGCTTTTTATATTAAATGGCCTTGCGTTTTGGCCCGGGTGCATGATGCTTACTTTGCATCCGGGTCCATGGTTTTATTTGCGCCATTTCAGAGGTAGTTTATTCTCCCTTGTACTAGTGGAGTTACTTCCTTCTTCTTACTTTATGGGAAAATGTTTCTCATATTTACTAGTTACTATTCTTTTCTTAATTTGGTGTGTCAATTTAGGTTTATGAGTCATTTCCGCGTTGACCCATCACGATTTGGTACTTATCGGTTCAGGTTAAATATGATCAATTTACTTGCTTGGGTTTTGTTTGGTTTCGATTAGGTCAATCTAACTAATGATTTATTGTGATCAGGATGCGTTTCTGACATTTTTGAGGCCTAGGACGAAATAAGAAATTTGGGCCCTAAAGTTTAATAACGTATTTTTGTATTATTTTATTTTCTTGTTTAACAAATAAAAAAAATTTAAATAGTGGTTTCACAAAATAAATGAACTATTGAAAATTTTGATAAAAATTAATACTATGCATTATAATCACATAAATCATTAATAAAAATTTCAATTTAAACAATATAATGAATAATTCATTTCATAAAAGTTTTTATTTTTCAAGTATCTTATTATTATGGTCATTTCTCTTTATAATATTATAAATATTTCTCTTCTCAAATCAATAAATATAGTCCACATCTAAATACAACAAATTAATAAGATTTCATTGCATTAACAAAATGAGGAATAATGATAACTGCGTACAACTAATAAACAAAATAATTAGTTGAATTTCTTATATTTTTTGTTGGTGACATAAGTAGCTATTTTAGTTACAAGATTATAATTGGATAAGTATAATGACAATAATACTTTGTATGCTGTATTTAGTGTTAGTAGATAGTTGCTTTTTTTTCATGTGAAGTATATATTTAGCATGAGGTCAACGAACACTCATAAAATATGCAAGTAAAGAGAATCGAATTCATGCCAAATAACATTAAAAGTTTTATACAAGTAGTTAGATCATTTACCATTGAGATACTTCAATTAATATGATACAAATTTTCACACATTACATTTATATTCCTTTTATTTTTATTATAGTATTAAAAAAAATGGACCTTATTTGAAGGGGCCTTAGACGGCAGTCTTGCTCGCCCCACCCCACCCCACCCCACCCCAGGAACGGGGCTGAGAAGTATCTTGTCGGTTGAGCTACATCACCTTGATTACCCCGTCGGGTTCTCCTCTGTCAACTTGGGCCTTTGACCTTCATGAAAATGTTGTTTGGGAGTTTGCCCTGGTGGGACCTGCTAATCTGTTTGGCTTTTATCTTGTATTTAACTATTGGGCCAATGCTTAAGCCCTAATCTAGTATCTTAGCTTGTGCATACAACAATACATACTAAGGGAAAATTAATTCCTAACATAATATCAGAGCCTCTCAATTCTAAAAACACTAAAACCTAAAAAAAATCCTATTTTTTTTTCTCATATAATGGGTGATGATGGCAAAATTGATCCTTCTTCTCTTTTCTATCTTGGCGCAGGTGATCAACCTGGAAAATCTGATCACTCAAGTGGTCTTAAAAGGGTGATAACTACCTTGCTTGGTATACGAAGTGAAATGACAGAATGTTGTAGGTTTGTTTTAACTTCTTCCAGATTTTTATTTTCGATACATGTCGACCCTTACATAAGTGATTTCTAACATTATTCGTGCATCAAACAAGCCACTCAAGCATTACGAACTATTGATGGCTCTGTTCAGAGGAGACTGGGATGGAGTTGATGGTGTCCAGAACATCCTGACGAGTAGCAGTTTTGATAGTCAGTACGAATGTAATTATTTCAAACTTCAAATTACACGCCTTGAGGGAACTGCACTACACGCTGCAGTTGAAGCTCATGCAGGAAGAAACGCATCATTCGTGGAAAAAGTCTTAAATTTGTATGTAGAAAATGGGATACTCTTGACAAAATTGCGAGATATGTTTGGTCGTACGCCTCTCCATCTGGTAGCCCAGATTGGCAACGTTACTGTGGCTGAAATGTTTGTAAAAAGTGATATCCGATTGCTTTTACAGGCGGACTTTACAGGTAATAAGACTAATTCATTGTATCTTTACAGAATATTATTAGACCGTGTTCTTGCATATTTCTTGCAACATAGTATAAAATTTACAGATGATATGCTGCCACTTACAAGACCATTAAAAATAGTGGTTGTTTATCTCAATCTGTATTTAACATATCTATTTCATCATTATAGATTTCATAAGACTTATAATGTTATAATTTATTATATAGGTTTCTCCCTACAAAAATAGGCATCATTCTCATAGTTGCATTAGTGTACTTATTTTAGGCTTTTACCTATGCCATCATAGAATGATGGCGTCTCAATCTATTTACAACATTTGTTACATTGTGTATCTTGAGGGATAAATTGGTAATTTCATCCGCTATTTTTTTTAGGACAATCTGTTGCAAGCATTTTGCCCTTTTTTGTTTTTGTTTCTAAACTTAAGTTGTACTATTTAAATTTGAAGATGTGCTAGTTAAAAATAAAGTTTTATTATTATTACATAAACTCGTACTATTAAAAACACATGGAGTTACACTTTTTAACCTACAAACATATTTACTATTCATAAAAAATACCCTTAAGTTATATTATTTAAAATTAAACTTTTACAATTTGAAAATGCAATTGATCTATTAAAACATAAAGTTGTACTATTTTTATACATTTTTAACCTAATTACAACAAATTCATGTCGTCAACTAACGTCAATTAACAGATTTCTCTATTAATTGCTTTTTACTTTTAATTTGCCAACGTACTGCACATATTTTGACGATATATTAGACATTTCCCATCTCTCATAAAAAAAAACTCATACGGAACAAATTTTGTGAGACGGAGGGAGTATGAAAGTTTGATGGCCTTAGTTACAAGAATGAAAAGAAATAAATAGCCTATGCCTATTTCTAATCATTACAACTCTAGCTTGTATTTGGAGGTTTATTTCTTGCAAAATGAACCATCAAAATTATTGTACTTAATTCAAGTGCAGATATGATATGTTACAGTAAAATTATAGTTTCAACTTTCAATTGGCTATCTTGAGCCCTCACAACGTCAATTGCATGGATATCCTCATTCTTTTAGCTTATTCAACAAAGCCGTTAGAGAAGACAATTACATGAGCTATAATCCCTCTGTTTTTCAATAATGATTACAATTTTCATTTATCGACGCTCAAAGCCTTCAAAAGTCAAAAAATATGAAAAGGGCCCACCGACCAGCAAGTAAATACAAGGACGTATAGGGACCAAATCGTAAAAGACTAGATGAACAACGTTTATAAAACGCTAAAACAGAGGCGTAGTACAAACCAAACAAATCTCATCCTAAAAGCCACATTTGAAGGAAATCCAATGAAGCAAGAACTCAAATTCGGATGTGAATATCAATTCAAAGGAAATGGTAAAACCATTGCTTTCCCTACTGCATTCTGATCCCCAAACTTTCGCCCTTTCCCTACTTGACCAACTCACCCTTCCCGTCTATACACCAATACTTCTAGTGTAACCCCAACACCACAAGGGGGATCCAGAGTTGATGTAGGGAGCCTTGAACTGGCTCTCAGCCAAACACTTGATCAACTCCGCCCATTGGCAGGTCGATTTCTCCAAGATTCTACTGTTATTTACAACAATCAAGTCATACCTTTTATTGAATCTGAGGTCAATGGCCATCTCTCAGCCGTCTTTAGCTCTCCTAATAAACTGAAGTTGCTGGCCGAGTGTTACCCTTCTCCTGATGGCCTACGTGTACCGATCACTGAACAACCCCCCTTGGCCATTCAGGTCAATGTCTTCCTCTGTGGTGGGGTAGTCATTGGGTGCTACATGCACCACAATCTCATGGATGCAGCCTCCATTGAAATATTTGGTCTTCCATCGCTAGTAAGCGGCTTAACAACCTTATCCAGCCCAGTTTTGAAGCCGCCATCAAGGCATTCTCCCCATCTCCCGCAGCACAACAGGTGATTGCATCTACCTTTGCTAATGTTTACAGGCCTGCTACCCAATCATCCACTAACAATACCCCCACCGTAGTCAAGAGTTTTGTGCTCGATTCAATAGCCATAAACAAGCTTAGGGCCAAGGCCATAAGTGAGCTGGTACCTAACCCTACCAGCTTTGAGGTAGTGGCAGGGTTCATTTGGGAGCAGATGAAGTATGCGTCAACAGCAGACAACAGCGGCGAGGATACACACCTGGTAGTTGCTATAAACATACGGTCGAGGATGAGACCACCTCTGGCAAGGGAATCCATGGGTAACCTTATCACGATGGAGCCAGTAAGGGCTAATAAAATTGCCATGTTTCAAGATCTTGATAAGGAGATCCATTCAGTCTATTCCAATATCAACCAGAAAATTACAACAGATTTTCTCAAGGAAAATGTAACCGACGCTGTTTTTGCAATCACCAAATCTAACTTTCAAATTCTTCTAAAACCCAACGGCTACATGGTATTGATGGTAACAAGCAGGTGCAAGATGGGGTTTGGAGACGTAGATTTTGGGTTTGGAAAGCCTGCATGGGTTGTTCCCACTGAGTACGGGAGGTTGAATCCTGCACAGAAGGACCTTTTCATCCTTCATGATTATCATCATCCTAAAACTGGTGATTATGATGGGATTGAAGTATGGTTAACAATGGAGAAGAGAGAGATGCAGGTTTTGGAGTCCAACCCAAATTTCCAAGCTTTTGCAATTCCTAATTGTTAATAGCCTACTTTGCAATCGAATAATCATGATTATAATTTAAGGGGTTGTCCAACTATATAATGAATATGTCATATATGTAATCTGTAGCTATGCTGGGGTGATTTCATAATTTTGTAATCACAAAATCTCCTTACAACTATATTGCTTATTATAGTGAATTACTGTTGGGTGTACTTGATTGATTTCACTCTTTGCATACATATATATGGTGCTATAGTATATAGTATTCTATCAAACACACAAAAATTAAGGCTTACCTCATCCTCTTACAGATTCAATATCTCCCCTTCTCAGTTTTTATTTTGGCCTCCTTAGCCTGCGACCGACGGCGATGTTGACTAGATCAGTCTCCGTCTTCATCTTCTTCATTTACCGGAAGTCACCTCCTTCAGTTATTATACTTTTGTCTAGCTAGGTAACCCATAACCTATGCTACAATAAGCTATATTGCTTTTCTTTTTTAATTAAGGGCTGTCTATGTCATTTGAACGTATTACAAACTAGAGAATAAGAATCGAGGATATAAAATGCGAGGACTAGTGACGAGTAAACAATTCGAGCTGATAAACTCCCAAGATCATGGGCTAAGCAAGGCATAATACACATGAAGAAAAAAAAAACAAATATTTTCTCTTTTTTGACCTTTAATTTTATTAGTAGTTAGGCCAATATTAGATGAGAAACAATGAACAAAATACTAATTCTTACTTATAAATGCATCAATATATACTCTCAGTTTATCTAAATTTGACACGAGACACCATGCATATATCTCGTCCTTTTTCATGTTGGCCCATGTGCCTATTTGGGCTATTTTTAGTGCTTTGGATCCGGCTCAGCCCTGTCCCTAGGGTGGGGCGAGCGAGACAGCCGCTTAGGGTCCTATGGAAAAATGCCCAATTTTTTAAATGTTAATATAAAAATAAAAGGGTTATAAATGTATTGTGAGTAAATTTAATTATATTAATGGAAGTAGCTTATTTTCCTAAGACAATTTAGTCCAAATGCATATTTTATAATTGTTTGTTCAATTTCTTTTTTCTTAACCCAATGTTATCTATACACTTCACCTGAATAGAAAAAACTAAGCAACATCCTATTAAAACTAATACGACATATAATAGTTTATTTATTTTGTAAAACCACAACTTAATTTTTTTGTTTATAAAACAATCAAATAAAATTATAAGAAATACACTATTAAATTTTAGGGCCTAAATATTTTATCTTGTCCAAGTTCTTAAAATATTAGAAATGGACCTAATCGGGCTTACGTCTGAGGCAAAAAAATTACAGCCAAAAAAAAATTTGTGCATCGTGTTTGTTCGGGACTCATGTTTGGTCATTTTTTTGATTGGTGCAGGATTGCCATTGGAATAGGCTTAATCCATGTCATCCCTACTCTTAGTCCCCTTTGTTTATTCCAGTAAAGATTGTAAGAAAGTTTTACTCCTCGTTTTCAAGTGAGCTTCCAGAAATCAAAATGCACCCATACTTCTTTCACGAATTGGCTCAATCCACGAAATTGACATGCTGTGGGCATAGGAAATTGTTCAAGCCAGCGCTATCTCCTTTAGACCAGCCCATTCACTACCTGATGAGCATTTGCACCCTGCTAACTAGATTGCTATTATTCACATTGTTATATATGAAAAAACCCTAGTTAAGGATGTAGTCGTTTTTCACTTAGATTTATTTTTTTCTCTACTATTTTCTGTGTGTGTGAGTTTTTATTTCCCAACAGGGATAACCCGCCTACTGGACCTCTCTACCGAGGTAGTAGCCCAATCTCCCTCCTTTTTCTCTTTAAAATTCTATTATTGCAATCCATTTGGAGTAATTTCTTTTGGAATTTTCATGGTATACAAATTAACAAAATTTGATGAGAAAGTCTCAAGCAAGTTTGGATGGTTGTATTTGTATTTTTTTTCCAAAGTTATTCATTGTGCAAGCTAAGGTTGTACGGTTTCAACAAGTTGAAAGTGACACTTTCACAGTTTCTTAGAATCCCATACTAATCAAAGCAATGTGTATGAATGAAAGCCGTGAATTCCAAACCCCCTGTCCATACGGCTATTCGAGTCTATCAATTAACAAGACTGACTAATTACGTGTTTAGTGATCATACAAGTTTTTTCTCTGATAATAATAGAGGCCAAACTAGGATTAGGTTAAGAGTCATGCAACATAAGTGTACAGTTTGTGTACATAAATAACAAGATTCAGGTAAGTCAGAAATAGGGAGCCACTAAAACATAGCTTTGCAAGCGTGTTCATTGCGTGTCACGCCCAGTCGCCCAAGGATAGAGACAATTCAGACAAATTCTAGGAAAACAAAAACTTTATTCTAATCTTGCTCTGCTGTCAACTCAAGTTCCAACATTTTACTTTTAAAAATTTATTTTTTAGAAAAGAAAATAAAAGCCTACTTGCGAAAAACTAACACACATACACTCTCTAGTATCTAATAATGACAAGTATTGTAGCTCGGAACACTTTTATTCCATGTAGTTATATCCTACAACTCTAGAAGGGATAGGATTTATATAAGATTAGATTCGATGGCTACTCTCTACTTCTAGATCCAGTTTGGAGGTTCAATCTCAACAAAACTATATTAAACAGTTAATTAATAAATAGTGGAGTAAAATTTAAATACATTTACTACTTTTCTCAAGCAAATTTGAAGATAAATTCGAAAATATAACTTTTTATCGGGTTATTTTTGTACAAAATTTTGGATAAAAATAATAATAACTCTAACTATAAATAACCTATAAAATTGTCTGTTTTGAAAATTGAAAACATAAAAATAAAAATAAAAAAGAGTACAATTCACCATTCCCTCTTATAATTGTTTCATTGAAGCAACCCTCTTAATTTATGAATTAAATTATATTTAGAAAAATGCATCACCAAAAGATTATTAATATTTATGGTTTTTTTTTTTTTTTGTTCTTTATTACCATAAATTCCAGTTATCCCGGGCAAGCATGATGTAAGCTTGTTTTCAACAGAAAACAAAACGTTGAGAAAAAATCTCAAGCATCGCAGTTAAACACTTGAGATTATGTATATTATTGTGTTAGAATTTTACCCTTACAACATAAAAATTTCAAAGGGTAACCAAATAAAAAATATTGAGTTGAGACGAAGTGATTACTTATCTTATATTAATATCATAAATAAGACAAGATAGAAGAATGTATACAGTCCTTAGTTATGAAGGTGATCCACATGTGTATTTAATTAAAGGCTTTGATTTACATGAACCAATAAACTGATGACTAATATAAGCTAAGCAAAAACAAATTGCATCATTGCATGCACACGACTTTAGAAGAAAACAAAACAGAGGGTAGTTGATAGTACATCTCCCAGCTGAGTGGTAGATGATCATGAATCCACTTTTTTTTTTTTGTTCTTAGTATTTTTCCAACGTAAATAATTTTATGGTATATCTCTAAATTTTAAAAATAATTAACAATTTATCCTTCATAATTTATAAATTCACCAAATATACTATAAATTCTCCCTTAATATTTTCTACACGAATGAAATTAGTCAAAGTCGTAACAACATAAAGTCATTAAATCACCCCTGAACACAATTAAAGAAATTAGTGTACTAAAATATGAATATAATATGTTAGGTAAAATTGAAAGCAATCTTTCCAAGTAAGTGGATAAACATTTAATTAACATAATTAAAGAGACATAATATTTCTATGTAGACAGGTAAAAGCGGGTACAAAAGGGTGCATAGCACACATACTATTATGATGGAGACGAGACTTTTGACATCGCAATAATCCAATCCCATGCACCGACCCCTCCGTTGCGCAGCTGTTGACGTTGATTCATACTCATTCAAGTCATTCTACTAATCTAACCTCTGACTTATTTTATTGTTTGATTTTAATCAAAATATATGACCTACTCCTAAATTTTAATCAAAACCTACGTAAACCATTGACGACCTTGTCAAACTTTCAACGGTCAAAATTCAAATCTTCTCCCCTCCTTTGTTTGAACTTACGACGACGTGTTTATTGTATCATCATCTACTACTGTACCACATATTGTGCAATTAGGCCTTTGGTTGTATTTTATTTCATATAAATTTTATTATATGGTTTTGAACTTTTGTACCGCGTAACCTTAACACTAGCCAATTCAACAACGACCCATGTATAAATACTCACTCCACCGTAAACTCCATTCATTCATTTAAAACAACATACTCTCATCATCTCATATTCTCCAAAGCTTAGCTATATAACAACAATATTTGACTTGTATAACCCAAAAACATACAAACTTTTGAACTTGCCCATCCTTAAATTTGATCACACGTAAAGTATTTTGGTAGTGAAAGATGATTTCTTCATGGAGAAGGAAGAGAGCGAGCCGAGGGGCTTCCGGAGGTGTTTGTGGGGGGAAGAGGAAACCGTCGGAGCTGATCGTTCCGAATCATTTCCGGTGTCCGATATCACTAGACTTGATGAAGGATCCGGTGACTTTGTCAACGGGTATATCATATGACCGTGAAAGCATAGAGAAATGGATTGAGGCAGGTAACATAACATGTCCTATGACTAACCAAGTCTTAAGGACACTTGAGCCTATCCCAAACCACACCATTCGTCGTATGATCCAAGATTGGTGCGTTGAGAACCGGTCCTATGGCGTAGAGCGTATCCCCACACCTCGTATACCGATTAGCTCGGACGAGGTGGGGACCGTCTTGGAGGGTATCTCTATGGCACGGACGCCACAAGAGTGCCGTGACCAAGTAGGGAGGCTAAGCAAAGTCATGAAGGAGAGTGAGAGGAATAGAAGGTGTGTCGTAGGAAATGGAGCAAGTAAGACCTTGTCCCTTGCATTCCAATCCTACGCCGAAAGCGAGGGCGAAACCGTTATTTCACTATTGGAGGACATAATAAGTGTTCTTACTTCTATAATTCCGCTGGAGTCGCAAGCTGAGGTGAGCCTCAAGTCACCCAAGTCCATAGGGCGTTTGGTGTGGTTTCTTAGCCGTGGAGGGCTATCTGGGAGAAGAAACACGGTCGTGATCCTTAAAGAGCTCGTTTTGAACCCCAGTGGCCAAGAGAAAGTAGTGGAGTCATTGGTAACAATGGAAGGAGCTATGGAAGGATTGGTCAGGCTAGTCAAAGAGCCAATATGCCCAGCCTCTACCAAAGCTGCTTTGGTTGTAATGTACCATATGATCATATCAAGCCACAATTTCTCATCCAAGAATATAGTCATAGGAAGATTTATAGACATGGGGTTGGTCTCCCTAGTCCTAGACACTCTTGTGGATGCTGAGAAGAGCGTTAGTGAGAAGGCGCTTGGAGTCCTCGACGGGCTGTGTCGAAGCGACAAAGGCCAAGAGGCAGCCTACAGTCAGGCACTGATGATACCTGTAGTGGTGAAGAAGATACTCAGAGTCTCAGAGTTGGCAACCGAGTTCTCGGTTTCTATAATCTCTAGGCTGTGTGAGAATGAGGAAAGGGAAGACGGGGGTGTCATAGTTGAAGCTCTTCAAGTTGGTGCCTTTCAAAAACTCTTGCTCGTCTTACAGGTTGGGTGGAACACCAATGACAGGATTAAGGAGAAAGTTACCAAGTTGCTGAAGCTTATGAATCTTTACAGAGACAAGGTCGAGTGCATAGAATCCATCGATTTTAAGGATCTTAAGAGGCCATTTTAGATGATATACAATCATACCACAATCTTTTTGCAGCTCATAGGGTGTCAAATTAGTCCTTTAATTTTGGTGTACAGCAGATTAATTAGTGATTTTTAGCGTACATTAATGTACAAATTATGCAAAAGCAATATACTACACACTCACCATTCTTTTGTCCATCAATTTATCTCACAGGCGAACTTTTTTGTATTCTTTAGTTTCATTTTAGTTCCTTCATTTTTTTTTTTTTTGTGATGGCTTCTCAAAATTTTGATAAATCAGATTAATTAAATCTCAGTAATTGTAATCAACTCTAGCAATGTAGATAATCATATGATGAAATGACGTTCATATAATCAGCACTTGCATCTCTATCTGATTTAACTAATGCTATACACATAAGAATCAAACACAAATTGTTACGAGTGAAAAAAAGAGTACTTGATACCTATCAAATACCTTACAGCTAGACATCTATTATAGAGCAATGGTATAGTAGTACGACTCCATCGAAAATGTGAACATTTAAGTTAAACCATAGTTAAATGAAAATTTACAAGTGGTGAAAATTCGATAATTGAGTAAATTTTCTCGTCAAAAGATGATGATGGTGAAATCTTGGTCCCCAACAATTCAATTTTCGGATAATTAAGTAAATGGTCAAAACCATGCCTAAGACCAAAACCATAAAGAATGAAAACCATGTTATGTAAAAACAAGTAGGCGATTTAAAACGCCGCTAAAATTGACCATGTTTTAGGTCATTTGTTCCAGGTTGGCCAACTCCAATCTATTTTAAAATTGCTTTAGAAGTCTAATCTGATCAAATCAGCAATGTAAGCTCCGGTGACGCAAATCTGCATCCTTTTCGTACGTTTACATTTATTGAAGTTATTCTATGTTATACAATCAAAATCAACATAATATGGTTTGTTTCCTCAAGATGAGATATCCATTATACACCCAAGTATAACCAACGATTTATTTGCCACATCACTTTTTATGGACTCAGTGAAAATGATTATTATCTAGTTCATTGGCTATTAGAAGTAGAAGGCGCTCTAATGCGATCCTCACAGACAGAAAAAGCTTACAGTCAGAACGATCGAGTGATGTTTTTCGGCCCGAACAAAGGAATCCCTTAGATATGATGCAAAAAGGATCTTGTTCTATCCTTGATCATAAATTTCTCTGTGGAAAATAAGAATCGGAATTGAAAGAAGGGGAAGGAGCCCGTCCAGCCCATGGGGTTGAGGGCTAGAGGACGTCACAATTGTGTCTTAAAGTGGGCAATAACTGAGACGTTGACAATTGACCTTTAACTCATAGCATATTAATGCTTAGCTATACAACAGGATGAGAGTAATCACAATGAAAGTAATTTACAACCATAAATCAGAACATATTAATGCCTAGAAAGTAATGGACTGTATTTGATCAAGTCCATTACAATTTACAACCATAATTCTGAATTCTGACTTCTTCCCCCTTCATGTAAATGGGCATTAAAATGGCATAATACATACAAAACGTAGCAGTTTAGGTTTTTACACTTTCACATGGCATATCAGAACATTTAATATCATAAGAAATTTTCAAAAGATACAGAACCAATTATATTCACTAAAGAGTAAATATTAACACCCTCAATCAACAAAGAAAAGTCCAATTGGCGAACATGAAAAATATACATTACGTACATGAAAAATGTACATAGTACACATGTCAGTTATGTGAAATGTACAATGTACGTAATGTACATTTTTTTGGAGCAGGTGCACCATGAGCATGATACACCCGAATGCACCTTCGAATTTTACCTTCTCTTACTCAAAAGAGATTATACAGTTTTCTCCTTTTCTTCATCAATATACGAGTATGTCCAAGGAATAGGTATGCTGCCCCAGATATTTTTATCACAGAAGTCCGGTGTCTGTGAGAAGTGGTCTGATTTTCTACACTCCATTAAGTCCAAACATGAAAAAAATGCAATGACAAGGTCAATAACTGGAATACATGCTAGAATTATCAGAGGAAAACTATTACGAAAATAATTCTTAATATAAAAAAGATAACAAATAACAGAAGATTTTCAAAACAAAAATGACAAACATGCGAAATTTTCCTTGCTTTTCCTGAAACATCTTACTACTTAGCTAAACTACCTCACGGATGACCTAATTTCTCAATCTCTAAGTCTTTGAATTGTATGGCTGGAACTAAGCCCACTATCAATAGTGGAAATTTCACGCTCAATTCTCTCTCTACCCACTTTCTCACTGCTACCATTCATTTTACTCATGAGTTTTTTGGTGAGTAAAATGTTATCCCAACGGTGAGTAAAACAGCTCCTCACCAATCTTTCTCTTACTTTTTCCAGTACCCCACCGCACTTTCTCTCTCTTTCATATTCCCCAATTTTACTTAAGTTTCTATTTAATGTATGATTATGATTAATAAATTTGTATTGTTATTAATTAATTTACAATACTATTGCATAATTAGCGTTTCAATCAATTCGTAATATACTTGATATTTTTAATTAGCGGTAATAGTAATCTTTCATAACTAGAGTATTAAATTATCGTTTTTAATTATCGTATTTTAATAATAATAAAATAATTAATAACAATAAATATGATAATAAACAATAAATTTACCTTAACGAAGATTTGTAAAAATAAATGTGGAGGATAATAGTTAGGAAGAATATAATGGTAAAAAACAAAAATAAATAGGAAATTATATTTTTTTAAGTTGTGGCAAAGTATAGTAAAATGGGTGTCAATTTAAGGAGAGAATTTTTTTTATGACCATTGGTAATTTTTATTTTTAAAAATGTTTAAATATCGAAAATAGCCGTTAAACTAGGCGGTGATTTGCTGCCACATCATCATGCCGTGGGACCCACCTAGGGGTGCTTATGAGCCGACTCGAGTTCGAGTTTGGCTAAGCTCGACTCGAGCTTAAAAGCTCGTGAGCTAAATAACCGAAACTCGAGCTCGATTAAAGCTCGTTTCAAGCTCGACTTGAACTCGATTAAAGCTCATTTCACGCTCGATTAAAGCTCGTTTCAAACTCGACTCGAGCTCGATTAAGCTTGTTTAAAGCTCGAGCTCAATTAGAATTCATTTTAATCTAATGTGGGACTTTTGGTTTATATATCAAACCATATTTTATATCTTACGTATATTTTTCTATAAATATATATTATAAATGAAAGTTCGAGTTTCTCATAAGCTTTTGGAGTCGAGCTTTGATTTGCTTGACTTGACTCGTTAACTTATCGAGTCGAGTTCGATCTCGAGTCGAGTTCAATCGAGTCGATCTTTGACCGAGTTTTGACCGAGTCGAGTCCGAGATGCTCGCGAGTAGCTCAACTCAATAAGCACCCCTAGACCCACCACTATATTTTTCTCATGGGAATAGAAAACTCATGAGTTTCTCATGGGTGATCACTATCGGGATGCATTTTTCACTCATGTTAGTCACCATTTTTACTCGTGGGTAAAATTTTACTCATTGCCGGTAGTGCTCTAATTATCTATTGGTGCATGTGATTGGAATTGATTTAAGACAAAGAACAAAATCACAATATAGTATCAAAATTTGTCTTGCACAGCTCAATTTTCCAAAGTAATAACATGGCAAAAGAATCTTCAATAACTTTCCGGATGTATGTTTATGTGACAGATAAATGCAAAAAAAAAGAAGAATTATATGGTGGTTAATAGATTGCCATCAAAATGACTTCAAGAGAAGGCAAATGTAAAAGGAGAATAAAGATGAATTAGTGCCTTAGATTTGGTGCATGTTTATCTTTAGTCAATGTGGACGGTGGTACAATGGACTGAAAAAAATTCTGAGATTTCACAAAGTTATAAATTGTCTATGAAATAATTTTTTTTAAAAAAGTAAAAGCTTCAGCTCAAAGAGACAGTGAATTGTTGCTTTCCTTGGTAAAAAAAGTTAATCAAGCTTAAGGTCAAAAAATAACTAAGGTCACACAAAAAGTCATGATTTAATCACTCGGAGTCATCACAAAAAGTATATCAGGTAGTGGGCAGGCAAGCAAACAAGCATCATAGGGATTCTATTTAAAATCTCTTACCATTCAATGCAACATAAAAACTAAGGATATATAATATGGAAAAGAGCAAGGAAGCGCCTAATAGTTTCCATGTGTATTAGGCTAATACACATGGAAACTCACATTTCTCCTTATATAAAATATTTAATCCTCGAGCTAAATTTTGAAGAAGGAACTAGAATAGACCAATAGATATCACTGACAAAACAGAGGAATAATAATCACAATCATAGATATTGTAATGTTTATTAAGAATCCTGCAATCCACTAAAATACGGAGAATAAGATTTCAGAATACATAACAAGGGGAATAAAATGCTCAGGATGGCCATAAAACTTACAGCAATGTCTTCCAGCTTTTCACATCAAGCCACAAGTTCCAATTGCATAATCGTTTAAAAGGGTACCTGGAGCATAAAGGAGATGAGTAGAAACTAGTTAAAAGGCGTGATGAAGCATAATACACAGTCATGCAATGTGCATGTACACAAAACCATAGAGGAGTTCTGTTCTGGTGAGAACCTAAACTAAGATTTGCACAGGACATGTCATACGACCATACGCGATAAAACCAATACAAAGTTCACTACAGATGCCATCAAGAAAATAATAGTATTGGCGATATATCCTTGGAAGAATTGGAGTGAACAGAATTTAATGTGACAAACAATTACTCCACTAAGGAGAAGATAGGCAAAGAAATTTTTATCATTCAAAATCATGATCAAGATTTATAGAAACACTTTAGGACATAATAAAGGAGTATGGCACAAAACCTCATATATGTACAAAGCTCACACAGAGTGTCATGAATATAAACAAGTGTTTTTGAAAAATTATATGTGCATCTAATTTGCCACATTGGTGATCTGAACTTCAACAAAAAATTTCTAGACGTTGATAACTGATGTGTCAGTTGCATAAGAACTTTCACTACCATATCTTCTCCTTAATCATCTACATTACTCCCTCATGTCTAGTAATAAGGCACTAATAGAGAATATTATTGCCACCATAAGTTCCTATATAAGGCAGATAATAAAGGAAATTCATACACTAAACTATTCTTAGCAAAAACATGTAAAAAATGTATGAGTCTATCATATTAACTTACGACATGCAACGCTGCAGCAGCAAACAGATATGCAATTTTGATGACGGATAATGAGATTATCTCAAATGATGCAAGAGTGATAAATTCAGCAGCCTTCATTATCTGAGTCCAGAGCAATTCTTTGATCATCAATACTAACTTGATCTTCACCGTTCACGAGTACACAACACATTCCATTATTCTTCCTTCCTCTCTTCATAAGACGAGGCACAACATGCAAAATTTATCTGCTAACGCCATTATCAGACAGCCAAGCACTCCAGTACCCGCTAACCCTGATGAAAATCTTC
Source organism: Dysphania ambrosioides (assembly GCA_026401315.1). Taxonomy (NCBI): domain Eukaryota; kingdom Viridiplantae; phylum Streptophyta; class Magnoliopsida; order Caryophyllales; family Amaranthaceae; genus Dysphania; species Dysphania ambrosioides. The sequence continues at coordinate 26,216,290 of CM048665.1, read as the reverse complement.
TTCTCAGTTGTATTATTCAAATTTGTAAGTTTAGGCCTCCAATTAGACAGACAATATCTTCTGCTGTAGCATTGTCCATTAAAGAAAGACAAAATGCTCAAACAAACAAGTTTTTCAAGAACCAAGGTCTTTAGAAAAGAAACTAGGGGTCATTGTCCAATTGACTTTTGATCTGAATCATCTCATTACAAAGACGATGAATCCTTTTTTATAGCCATTTTCAAGGTGAGCAATAATCAGTCCCTCATAAATGCATATGGATGGGCCCATAGACCGAATTTACATGATGTACGGATACTTATCTGTTTTTTACAGTTCCAGCAGTAACATAGAATCCCAACAAGTGATGTGAAAATTGGAGAATGTGACCTGAATTCTATTTCATGATACAATTTCAGAACTTCCTGAACATTTCTCTCTCTTTCATATCTATCAATCAGATGAAGAAATGTTGTCTCATCAGGAAAATACCCCTTCTCCATTAAAACAGACACAGCTTTCCTACCATCTCATTAAAAGCCGAAGTGCTTGGAGCAATCATTTTTGGTGATTTCTTCGCAAAGTCGAATACTCTCTAATGGCCCCTACTTTAGCATAAGCCATGATAAGAGAGCTATAAGTATAGTCAGATGGCTTTAGACCCAAATTTTCATTTCATTCATCAAGTCAAGTGCTTCTTTAACCATTCCCTCCTCACAATAGCCTCCAATAAGCAGTATATAAACAAAAGAGTTGGGAAGAAAACCATTACTCAGCATTTGTTCATAGACTTCTCGTGCCACGTTTTGTTCTCCACTTCTCAGCCTTTGTAACCTTTTCAACAAAACAAGTCCTTTGTAACCTTTTCAACAAAACAAGTCCTTTGTAACCTCCTTTTCAACAAAACAAGTTCTTTGTAACCTCCTTTTCAACAAAAAAAATCCTTTGAATCTTCCTTCCCTTAACATCCTGAAAACTAAACTAGTGTTCACAGTTACTATGGGAGCGTACCTTTCCATGACCTCAACCAATTGTGTCATATATTTCTGAAGCTCACCAGCTTAACACGAAGCATTGACCGTTATTCTGACTGTGGCATCATTTGGGTTACTCTCTTCTGAATCATATGGCCATAGACCTCCCATATCAAATTGCATCCATCAGGTGATTTTTGTATGATGTGAAGCAAAGTGTTGAAGGTCACAAAACCAAAGAGAATCCAAGCTCATCTAGGTAACAACAAACATCAAAGGCAGCACCATACAATCTTAACTTACTATAAGATGGTGCCAACAAGTCAAAACACTGATAGGCATAAGTTGGTTATCTTGTAAGTATTAAGTAGCATATCAACAATATGAAATATCAAAGAACAATCAACTTCATCCTCACCATTTCTCATCAAAATAGATTATCACAAACTGAGGGCATCTTTTACTAGGTGTGCACATGCTAAAATATGAGCGGTGATACAGTAATGCTTAAATCTATGGCCAAGCATATTCTTATGCGCAACATCCTCAATGGATTCCTGTAATTCAAGAAGTACTTTCTCAATGATAGGATCATCCAAATTTGAAGAATCATATTTTCTGTTCAAAGTATCCCAACTCAAGCCTTTACAAAGGAATCACAGAGAGAGCTCGCAACGGTATGCTTCGGGGCATCCACCACTAAAGGCACTGGGCAATGGCTGAAAAGGCATTTGGATATTTCGCCAATTGAAAGAAAGAAATTCATAACAGTAGGAACCCAGTAGCGGAAAGGGAAACCATCTCTACTGTAATGATCCTTGAGCAACCCATCAAGGTGCAGCCACTGTGTTATTACTCCTGAAAGCCCCCAAATTTGAATAAATTTTAACTCCTCTAGATAACTCTCAAGGGCAGGATCTATCATCTAAGCATGTTCCCAAACAGAATACAAACAGGAAGCAATTTGTAACTCCCTTCATACCAATATAATAAATAGACCACGTGTCTATTTTAGGATATCACAAATTACAGGCCACCTTGGAGATTAGTAGCTTAAATTTTGAACTTTCGTAAAGTACCCTCAATGATACCTCTAGCTAAGAATTTCAAAGAAAGACTACACTGAAATGGTAGATATGAAAATGTTTAAAGTGTGAGACAGAAATGACATTTTAGCTGTATAACTTTAAAAAGGACCTCAAATCAAAAGCACACACGATTTCCTTTAAAGTACCCGTAATTTCTACGGATTGATAGTGTAGTCAGCCCAATATCTTTAAATTCAAACTATGTAAAAATTGAAACTTTAAGAAAAACAGTTGAATAGTACAAAACATTATCATGGGTTTCAGTTAATCATTTGTAAAATCTTCAAGTAAACATCACAAATAAGCTTCTCTGTCCCAAAGTTTGAATATTTAATCAAAAGCAAGACCTTAATAGTACAAAAAAATCTCAAATTTCATCAAGCTTATACGCAAATCAGAATAAATACACTAATATTTCTTTAAAAAACAATTATCCTAGTCATAAAATTTCAATCCAAATTCAAAGTTCTGAACTTTAGCAATTACACTTACCAAAATTATGAGACCCACAATGTCTAACAGAAGGGAAATTACCTCCCAAATAGGCAAAATTTTAATATTTTCATAAATAGAAATTAATGAATAGAAGATAGCACAGAAATAATTCATGAATAATTAGCAGCATATCAAAGTTGATGAATTACATACATCATAACAAGTTAAAGAGCATAATAGTATTGTTTAGATTGAACAGGAAGAGAAATTTACCTTCAAAAATGGGATATGCATAAGCAATCTTGTTCTTCATCAATTGAAGGCAAACTCTTCACCAGTTTGAAATTTGAAGAGTGAATCCTTTCGTTTTGGAATGACAGTTTGGTTCAGCAATGGCTAATGAGCACGATTTTAGGTCTCAGGGCTGACCTATTGTCGGCTGGACCAAATAAACCGCCAAGGCTAATGGTGTAAGATGGCGGAAAAAAAAAATCCATAATCTAGTTTAATCCAGTTCAGTCTAAGCAAACTAGCTTGGAGTTGAAAAAGTTTGAATCGTACTCGAATTCAAGCATAAATTTTTTGAATTGGACCTCTCAGATTCATACACTATCTCTAATTCAAATAATTGTAGTATTTCTATATTTTAAAAAAAAAAATTGTAGTACTTCTATTTTTGTAAAAAAGAATTGTAGTATTTCTATTCTGACTATTGTTAACAAAGTGACATAAATATATCTTTTTATAAACGTAATTCATAAAATTTAACAATGGTATTGTGTTGTATATATGAATTTTTTCAAATATGTATATATCATTCGGATGATGGTGTTGTGTTGGGACATTTAAGCATTTAAAGTTTTCTTTTGACTTCAATCATTCAAGCAAATGTTAGTTATCATAGACCTCATAAAGGTGGAGAATTTAATCTCCCACTTGATGGAAGTCAAAACAATAAAACAAATAAAACACATGCATTAAGTAGACAAAGCAAATGAAATAAACAAACATGACAAAGCATGCAATGCATAACTAGTAGCGAAACTAATGAGCCTACATTACTTATTTATATATTACCGAAACTAACAAACTAACATGTATATATTATTGGTAAACACAAGTATGTTGGTAAACATAATAGTTGAAATAGTGCAATTATTTTGAAATGAAGGTAGTATAAAAGGAAAAAAAAGCTATTTAAAAGAATATTGAAAAAATAGTTAAATATCTATTTTTTTAGTTCTTTTGACGCTCAAATGCTCAATAAAAGCTTATGTCTAGGCCTTGTTTTTGCAATAATTTATATCCTAATTGTATCTCATATTACCTTAATGCCTAATTGTAAAGTTTTTTTCCCCTCTATATTGACATTTGTCCTCAACTTTTCTCACCTTTTCCCTCTCTTTTGAAGACTCTCAAATCTCATTCCGTTTATGAATTAATCAATATATGAATGACGGTTTCTAATTAGATATTTTAAAACATGAAAAAAAAAATTATTATATACATCAAAATAATTATCTTGTCTCTTGGGAACCGAAGTTTAATTTAAAAATATGTATTTTTACAGTTAAGTATTTTCATGTGTAATATAATTTATAAACAATGTCACTTATTTTTATCTTATTATCTATATTACTTTTGGACCGTATCATTTATTATTTTTATATTAATAGTTATTCAATCAAAATACAAAAGGAAAAATAGTATTAAAAAAAAGTTTGAATAGAACTCGAATTCAGAAAAATTTCTGTAAATTGAATCTGATCAAACTAGAAAAAAGTTTGGATTCCTCGTTCCAATAATAATGGATTGGATTGGATTTAAGAAGTATATCAAGAGTGCCAATCCTTAATAAGTGTTTAAATTAATTATGTATTTACATTTGTATTTGTATTTATTTGTGGAATGTAAAAAGAAAACATCCCACAAAATTACAAAATCCATTTCAATTCACCTTATCACTTCTTATTCCCAATCTTACACTCTTCTCAATTCATCTCCAACAATGGCAACCCTCACATTCTCCCTCCTCCCCAAAACCCTCCAAATTCCCTCACCTCAACCCCTCAAACCCACCCCCATTTCTTCCGACCCCTCAATTTCTCTCCCAATTTCATGGAAGACGAACCCCTTCACCAACCCATCAAGAAGAACCCTGGCAGTAAGGGCTGCAGTTGATGGGGATTACTCTTCTAAGAGAAGCAACAGCAACAACAACTACAACAATGGTGAGCAGAGGGAGACTATAATGTTGCCAGGGTGTGACTATAATCATTGGTTAATTGTTATGGAGTTTCCTAAAGATCCTGCTCCTTCCAGAGAACAGATGATTGATACTTACCTCAATACTCTTGCTACTGTTTTGGGAAGGTTTGTTCTTCATTTTTATTTTTATTTTATTGATTTATTTGTATATCCTTTTTGATTTATGGGTTTTAATTTTTTTATTTCTTGAAATATTATTTTTTGAGGGGAGATTGTAGAGGTTAATTTGTCTAAGTTTTGTTCCATTTGGTTAAATTTATGTGCTGTGTTGGTGATTTGGAGAAATTATGTCTCTTTTTCGACTTTCGGGCTTCGGTTTTTACTGAACTCAATGGAAAAGGTATTGCTTTCTGCTAAGCAGGAGATTGAGTTGGTTGCCTATATGTTGTGATGGGGGTATGGTGTGGAATATGGATGGAGGTTGGGATTTGCTAACAAACCAGGTTGGATATATGTTCTTTTTAGAGCAATTTTCAATCCCTCTTTTATGTTGACTATTTGAAGAAATTATAAGTTTTTTAGGTTTCGGGTTTGTTTGAAGTTTCATAGAATTCAATAGAAATGGAGTTGCTTCCTACTCAACTGGAGCAAAAGTTATGATTAATTGAGCGTTTTGAGATTGCATGAGATGCCACTGTCGTTGTAAGATAGAATTTGAGGTTAGCTATGTAGTTAACTATCCGTATTGAAGTTTTTTTTTTTTTTTTTTTAGTTCAATCACACCATGTTCATTATTAGGAGATATTATGTGCCTCATTCGGGTCTCAGGTTCAGTTTTTTTTTTTTGATGGAATTCGATAGAAATGGAGTTTATTTCTGCTCATTTAGAGCAATACGGAGTAAAATTATGGGTTTTGAGATTGAATTGAACGCCTCTCTTGTGTTGTGTGAAGGATGTTGGGATTAGTTAGCTTATTTAAAACTATGTTGATTGACACTTGGTTAAATAATCAATTGGTTTTGGCATCGGTTAGTGAAAAGTTGCTGCTGGTGAGTAACTTTTTGTATTGTGGTGGCTGGCAAAGTTATATGAAAGTGTTGCCGTTTTGTATTGCAGAAGTGTGGACCAGTAATGATATCCTTTGCTATCTACTGTTGGGAAATCCAGTCTTTTGTCATTAGAGGAATGATGTAGCTGCTACTTTCACTTTTAGTTATTAGCGGAATCCTCCAAAGTTTTTTTTTAAAGCGCCTTTCAAAGATGAGTTAGGGAGGGGGGCTTTGACTGCAACAACTAAGAAGTTTTTTCTTTTTTTTTTTTTTTGACAGAAACAATTGAGAAATTTTGACAGTCGAAATGGTTGAAATATTAAAAGGGCCAATATTTGCAAATTTAGGGGGTTGTGTTGGTTGGTACATGGTGAATTATCATCTATGAAATTTCCCTGTTCTCCATTGT